>OX383919.1:8856236-10238915 GCA_947532125.1 Saturnia pavonia | reverse complement strand
AAATTTGCGGACACTAGCTTTCTCAATACTCTTAAATACTCATTCTAACTTCAACCAGACTTCAGTAGGCCGCTCGTAACAATCTTGCCTGTATTTGTTCTTATAAAAAGCCTTTTTATAGCAAGTATTACAAAACATCTAAGATGCTCTTTACCCTATTCTTTATATTCTTTATATTCTTTATACCTTATTATATTTCCAGAGGCCACGCACTACCCAGAGGACTAGTTCGGTAGTGAACTTTCGATTCTGTTACAAAAGTTTGCGAGTAGATAAGAATTTCGCTGAGTTGGAACTTTGTCACTTTTATTAGTATTGTTTTTGGTATAATGTCTTATTAGTCTATTGAGTTCTTTTGAAAACTTTGTTATATATCGTTGATAAGTTTGACCTTGTTTCTGTAGATCATGATAGATGTCAAAGTTTTTAAGCTATATTGAACTTTCAGAAAAACTAAATTTTCCTAATACATATACTTTGGTTACAGCGTTTAGTGATAAATGAAATATTTTTTCTGCTACACAGATAATGTCTAATTTAATATATTGTAATTACTAACGGAAAATTAAATAGTTTAATTTAAATATGTAGATCCAGTAATTTATGCATATAAAGTAAAGATATACCAGTGTGTTGCCTCCTTCCCGCAATATCAAGTCCTTCAAATATAACGTGACGATGTATTTGAGCAGGACCGAATGAGAACGATGACTGGCAAAATATTGTAAGATCACTTGATAGTTACTGTTGTTTACGATTAAACTGTACTTACCATTAGGTACAATGCCGTAACTATCGTGCTACAATAAAATTGAGGTAAATAATAAAAAAAAAACTTTCGCCAAAGAAATAAAAACAAAATTAACTAAACCTCAATCAAACTAACACAAATTTAATTAGCAGAAGAACGAAACCTTTCCAACATTAATTGCTATTAGCAATGAACAAAATTCTAACTTATATCCAACAAATCTAATTTACTCCAAACAATGTAACTGCACTTAGAGAAAATATATTAATTAATTCGGTTATTGTTAAACATCTCGTTAAACCACGTACTTTGTTATAGATAACTACCAATCTTATATTAAAGCTGGAATGCCTGTTTATGTTTACGAAAAGTAATTCAAAATTAATATACATTGTTATAATAAGAAACAAGAGACTTGAGAAAATAATAACAAGATTAATAGGAATGGTTGCCCAACTTCCATACATATTATAAGACTCAACGTCTCACTGTTCCGTGTTATATTTTTTTCACACGAAAACAGTTAATCTAATTTACTTGGCTTTTCCTTTAATTCATAGATATGTTATCTAGTCAAGTTATAGGATATATTTTGTTACATGAAGTAACACACGAAATAAGCAGTGACGATAATACTGGAACATTTCGAAAAAAAAACGCTTTTAGGGCGATTAAATGGCTTACGTTGAGTAAACCATATGATATATATAAAATTAATGCTAGATAATTATAGATCTTATAAGACGTACAAAAAAGCCTGCGTTAGCAAATGTCTATTTTCTATGGATCACCCATAATAAGCATTTTTGAGGCAGCACGATTCGCGAATGCGCTCGACCGACACAATTTTGTAGTCTATGCGAGCGAAGCCTCGGACACTTTATCAATTTACTGATAAAGTGAGAAAGCTATAGCATTTGGCGTCTAGTTCCATACAAAAGATTTGTTGAGGCGGTCAATGAAGAATACTGTTGGGCGATGTGAATTATTTTATAGGGCCTTTCTTATACGACGGTTTGTAAGTTAAGGTATTGTGATTCTGCTAAAGAATCAACGCCTTTGTTGGCCAGAGGGTGAGTTAAAGATGGTTCTAATATTAATCCGTATTTTTTTCCGCAAAAAAAATACAATATTGACAATGAAATACGGGTATATATTTTTCTCATTCTCAATAAGAAAATAATTGCATCGCATTGGATGATGCTAGAATACAGGCTTACATCGATAACGACCATTAAAGATAAGGTCTAGTCGACAGTAATACATTGGATCAAGTTTCCGCTTAAGCAAAAGATATCTACACGTGTATCCAATATATCACCGCTTTTAGTTAATTCTGCAAATCGGAACAAAAACTTTTTGCTACGGAGACATACTTGTATACACATACGCGTGCGCTGGTCTACTCGCGAAACCAACGGTTAACATTGTTGCTTAAATAAATTTAATTGCACGATTAAAATAAGGACTGTGATCAAATAGAATTATATGAAGTCTTATTTAAACTACCAGGGGCTCATGACAGGTGAGGTAAATGCTTTACTGATTTCACTAACGAGACGATATGAAAGGTTGAGAATTCGCAAAATAATAAAATTTGAAGCAGTAACAAGGAAATAATTCGATTTAAACAAATTAAGTCTGAATGGTATAGAAACGTCGACTGATTCCGCACAAAAGGTTCGACGGAGCGATCGATCAATCGTAATGTTGAATGAAACGAATTACGTTTTCGCTATTTCTTTATCACAGTTCAGTTGGTAAACTTTATGTAAGTGCCAACTTCGAGTTGCGGCATCGCCTGCTAATATTCATGTGACATATAATAGTTTCTGCTTATATGCTTTGAAACTTAGCTCTGTAATATACTAAAGTATGTTTTATAAATGAATTTATTTAGTGCCCAGTGAACACGTTATTTTACCTTGATATCACACACAGTTCATACGTAGGTCAAAGGATTTTCATATAGGTAGACATGACATAAAACTGACAAGTTTACACATCATAATAACGTAAAAATATGATTTAAAATATGATGTCAGGGCAATTACTCTTATGGTTCGTTCATCTGATGTAATATTAATAACAGACTGTTACGTAAAGTAAGTGTTATTGTTTTTCGTACAACGTAACGTACGTAATTACGTAACGTAACGTAACATACCGATAAGATCATACCTTCACGTAACTGACATTCATATTTTTATGTGCCGTAGACATAGTAATAGTAGCAGAATTGTAGATAGATTTGATCCTTTTTTTTCTTTTACTCGTAATACACTAAGAAGTTCTTACTAAAAAAAATATCACGATATCTTCATAAACAACATACTGTAGTCAACGCGAGCGGAGATGCGGGCACAGCTAGTATGTAATAAATTGACTTATTTTTACCTACTACAGAATGCCGTCGGTTGAGCGCACGCGCGAATCGTGCTGTCCCCACTCAAAAGACGGAATACAAAAATACTTATTGTGGGTGATCCTTAGAAGATATATATATAGTATTGCTAACTTTTTTGTGGGTCTTTTTAAGGTCTACAGTAATGTAGAACATGAATTTTGATATATCTCTTATGGTTTACTCAGTGTAAACCATTTAACCTATCCGCAACGACCGCCCTCCTCGGCGGCAACTCAAGCCTAGGTCCGATCCATCGGTATGGAGCCCTTGAGCCAAGCAGTCGCTCGCGCGATACAGTGACTCTACATTCACTAGCTTTCACAGCCACACATGACACTGCATTGTACACACAGGTACATAGGTTCTGTAAGGGACCTTTTTTTCTTTCTTTTTTTGCCTAGTTAGTTTAGACAAAAAAATTCAAAACACTAAATACACATAAACATGTTCCTTCCCTCCTCCCAGGGGGAAGAAACATGTATATATGTATAGTTACTTTAGATCAAATGACAGGCAATTAGTCAGATCGCGACTTATTTGCATACGCGCAACAGTCCGAGCCGAGGTTCGGCCACTTTGGCACCCTCGGATGTTGTTTGCAAAGCTTTCGCGGCTGAGTGCCTTAAGCGCTCGCCCCCAAGCCCGGTATAGTTGTAAAAGCCGTAAAGGCTCCAGGGACCCAAAGGCTAACAGTATAGTCAGTTCGAAAAAAAAAAAATCCTTTTAACGAATTGATTCACCATTATCGTCATTGCTTATTTACTAGGTGACTTTATCTTACAAAATATATTCTTTAACCTGATCAGATAACATAACTATGAATTAAAATAAATAACATGTAAATCGAATAAGTGATTTTTGAGTGAAACGAACATAAACGGACAGACGGACAGAGAGACGTTGAATTTTATATTATTTCCAGACGACTGATATAAACAGTCAATCGAATCGTTACATAATTAAGAAGTAACTTTTTGATTTACATTTAATATATCAATAAGGTCAGATGTTTTCATGGTTACCTTTTCGCTCGCCCCCAAACCCGGGTGAAGCTGTAAAAGCCATTTGAGGCTTCAGGACCCTCATGACTAACAGTATAGTCAGTTCGAAAAAGAAAAAAATACTAGCTGCTACAAGTAGCACGACTCTTATACTATTTACCTCCTGAAGTACCTTCAGTAATAACTATATGTTCTCCGGCCTTCGGAATACCTCTAAACCTTTATGGTATGTATCGGGTATTACTATCTGCACTCGATCCGGGTACTGGTAAGCTCGCACCTGGTAATAAAATCTGGGCCAGTATATACGCCTCATGTCTGGTCAAGTCTATTCTTACGTAATTATTATATTAAATGGATGTCAAATGTACGTTGTAGTTATATCATACTTGTTACATTAGCATATTACATAAACGAAAGTGAAATTATAAGTCATATTTGACTCACTACTGAGACATTTCGTACATAACGAGTGACATTGCTCGATGTCATTCGGATACAATAGTGTCATAAATGTGATCAATGGGTCTTAATAATGTAAAAGTAATTTCACAAGGTTATGACTTCGCTGCCTGCCGATCTTAAAAGGATGCAGCATTATTACATTATGAAATTTTATTCATTATTATGCTAATACAACAGTCTGTCCTGCCGTGATTAGAATTGATAATGTCTAGAAATAAAATAAAGATTGCACGTGAAATAGGGAATTTTATGTAGATTTTCTTGCAATACTGCAGAATTTTTATTTATCTCTATCTAACCATAAATATTCAGTATATTTTGCGTGGCTAAACGGATAATTACTGACGTCCTTATATAATAGGTCTTTACCTATGAAATTGCCGTTCTGCAGTACTGGCCATTTCAAATCAAAATAATTTTTGTTTGGCTACGAATTCTAATTTCAAATTAATTTTATTTTAAAAACCTGGAATTCTTTTTCCAAAAGTAGTAATTTGTTTATTGATGAGTGTTACATTTTCATCACACTTAAATCTTTTTTGTCATCATGGATACGTTAAAAATTCGAGTAATTATGGAATATGAGTACGTCGTGGCAGTAACGCGGCACAAGCGGCACGCAACATCAACGACGTTTACGGAGCTAACACTACAAACCAACGCACCACCTGTTATTGGTTTGCTCGCTTCCGTGCTGGGAATTTCGACCTGAAAAATGAACCTCGCGGTCGTCCGAAGACTTTGGTCGACAATGACGAATTAAAGGCGATTGTGGAAGCTGATGATACACAATCTACGGCTGAATAAGCAGCAGCTTTCGACGTTAGCGTCAAAACAATATTGGTCCATTTGCGTCAAATTGGTAAGGTAAAAAGCTTGACAAATGGGTGCCCCACGAACTCAATGATCGCCAGCGCGAAGTACGCGTCGAGACGTGCCTTGCACTGCTCAACAGACACACAAATGAAGGAATTTTGAACCGCATTGTTACCTGCGATGAAAAATGGATTCTGTTTGATAACCGCAAGCGCTCAGCAAGTTGGTTGGATACTGGTTCAGCACCTAAACAATGCCCTAAACGAAAACTTACCCCTAGAAAAGTGATGGTCACTGTTTGGTGGTCTAGCGCCGGTGTGATTCATCACAGCTTCTTAACAAACGGGGTGAGCATTACTGCAGATGTGTACTGTGAAGAACTGAACACAATGATGGAGAAGCTGGCACATCTCCAACCAGCATTGGTCAATCGCTCGTCTCCGCTGCACCTGCACGACAACGCGCGACCTCATACTGCACAACAGACGGTCTCCAAGTTGCAAGAACTGGGGTTGGAAGTTCTCCGTTATCCGCCCTTACTCACCAGACCTTGCGCCTACAGACTACTACTTTTTCCAGAATTTGGATAACTTCTTGGCGGGAAAAAAATTCAATACCCGAGAGGCAGTACAAAATGCCTTTGAAGAATTTGTTGCCTCCCGTCCAGCTGATTTCTTTAAGAAGGGCATCAATAAACTGCTACTGCGCTGGCAAAGATGCATTGTTTGCATGGGTGATTACTTCGATTAATACAAATAAAAAATACATGAAAAAACATCGTTTAATTTTTTTCATACAAAACGGCTATTTCATAGGTAAAGACCTAATATTATAAAAGGTAGTCTGTCCATTAGTGTGCTTATAACTTGAGCTGCTCTAAACAGATTTACATGTTTTTTTAATTATAGATGTGCCAGGTTTTGATGTACGTTTTGCTACATAATGGGAATATATGGAAGAAGTTTTGGGAATAATAATATGTCTAGTCAACGATGTCTATCAGCATGTTCTCATGGAATACTTTACTTAAAGTGGTAAATATTTATCGATATAATGCAGTTGACAATTGTTTAAATTAAAAATAACTAAAAAAATAATCGGCAGTACGATAAGACTAAGTTATATATTTAAAACCATAATTATCGTTTTTATGTGATAAAGCAAATTTAAAGTTTCAAACACGACATGTAAAATATTAATTCTTATGAAATTAAATTATTTTGCCACCGTAATTAAGTAACTAATTACCTTAAAGTTTGTATTAAAAATTATATTTCATGCAAATGGAGCCGCGAACACGCCAGTAGAAACAAAAAATTAATAAAGAATACGTATAACTTAAGGAACATCCCTTTTTGGGAGATTGGATAAAATAAGTGTAACCATATCGGCTTAATTGACTATTTTAAATAAATACACTTTTGTTGTTCTAACCTTTTCTAAATGGTCACTTTTTATTTTTTAATATCTTTAACATCTTTATGACTAAATCTTTAGATTATTTTTGCTAAATTTCTGTTGAAATAAAATACAAAAGAACCGCATACATCAAATACATTAAATCATGTAAATGAGTACATTTTTGTGACATTTTTTGTGAGGTAAAAAACACGTTTGCGGTCAAAATATTTGTTTTGTTTTTTTGCGGTTTCTTTTCATTCATAGAGAGACGGAGAGAGGAAAAAATTTATTGTTTTGTATATGAAAAATACCTCCAACCAACCTTTTTTAGGGTTTCTCAAATTAAGGCGCACATTCATGAAGCAAAGTTATTTTATGAACAATGAATTATTGTGTCACAGAGTAAGTACGGAAAATAGATCCTAAATCTAGTTTTAAGACTCATTATAAATCCTCATATTAAGAAAGAAACAAAGACATGCTACGCTATTGTAGGTTATGGCCAACCAGTTCAGCTACTGGAACAAAGCGATAAATTATTGGTGACAGATTTTTAAATCGAAGGAGATAGCAAAAGGTTGCATTAAGTTGTTGACTGATAGTCAAAACTCATTGTAAGATTTAAAATCATGCATGTCCAACAAACAAGATCTCAAACTTAAAAAAAATATAGTAGCAGTTTTATTACCATTTTTATTTTTTATTTAAATTAATAGAATTGAGTTGTCTAATATACTCGTAAATAACAATAAGAAAAGAAACAGATATTTTTGGTGGTGATTTGGTTGGTGACGTATTGCTTTTTAATACATAAGCTTAGGCTTCTATTATAATAATTTTGATATTCATCGATTCGACATATATTGTTTATTAAGCATAAATGTAGTAATTTCACTCTACAGAAGATTGCAGCCAAATGACCTAGTGTTGTGTTCCTGCGGTGAGTAGGGTTTCCAGAGCTCCTTGGGGAAGGGTGGGTTCAAAGAGAGGTAGGGCACAGAGAAAATTTCTTTGGAGATTTCCCTCTACTTGGAGCAGCCCAACTGGTTGAATACCTCCAGCCTACAGAAGATCGCTGCTAAATGACCTAGTGTTGTGTTTCTGCGCTGAGTAGGGTTTGAAGAGCTCCTTGGGGTAGGGGGGTTCAAGGTCGGCAACGTACTTGTGATACCTATGGTATTGCAGGTGTTCATAGACTACGTTAACTGCTTACCATTAGGCGGGCCGTATGCCTGTTTGCCACCTTTGTAGTATAAAAATAATAATTACGAAATAGTACAGAACATGTTTTTTTTTAATCGTATGAAAGCGACACCTGACTACAGCAAATAATCTCGTATAATAAATAATTTAAGATTAAGGAATGAATATCGAACAAGTTAATAACTCGTAATAGTAAATTTATTGGAACCACGGAAATAAACTTTTGACATTGGTAGATGTACGTTTTACACATTGACAGTAGTAAAAAAAAGTAATCCTCGGTATATGATTATTAATATAGATATCCTAATATGATAAAATTCTAGAAATATCTACGATATCTAAGATTTTGAACCGTACGAACTATTCAATGAAGTGTAAAAATAATATTCAAAGGGTGCCATCAATAATGCATTAGTTGAAACTGAAGACGTCCTCTAACTTTAATATACTTTTCATTTGAACAATTTTTCAACTGAGAATTATTTTAACAAAACTTTGATACCCGATCCCTTTTTCATACCGAATGAAAAAATCGTGTTTAATTAAATAGTGTAAAGGACTATTGAATAACAGCTTGAGACATTCAAGTCATCAATCATTTGCAATAGGTACATACTGCTACATAACAAATAATAAAATGATGATCGCAGTATGACTTGATACTGAGCTATCTTTCAACAATTTCACCCAGTTAATATAAAAACAATTTGAAAGTTCATCAATATATACAATTTTTACTCAAAAGTACAACACAAGTGATGATGTTTCAATTGCGTCGATCGACGTGGATTCAAATCGTACATTGAGCATGACTTTTTACCAAAGAATGTGTATTCTATATTTTCTAATATCTCTCTGGCTAGCTCAAGCTTTCAAGTTGAAAATCTGACGCCAAGCGCCTATAAGGATGTTCCAGCAGCTACACTTAATAGCCATTCTCTATCTATGCTTAATGTGCTACCATTTTCAGCCACACCATCGCTTAACATTATGTGAGATCGTGGTCAAACGCTAAATCTTTATTGACACTGGCCCAACGCCAATGCATTTAATTACGTCACCTACTACATATCGACATCCAATATGAATAACATTGCAACTTTAATATTTACAATAAAATACAACTATAAAGTAAGCAAAAAACAAAAAAAGCTATATTGGAGTTTTATAGTTTTAATTCTACGACTAATAGATACATTTTAAGAAATTAAAAACAAAACAGATAAATTTTCATTAATTCTCAACTGATTCTTACATAATTTTGTATACGAGAACTATGTAAGAGTAAGTTGTTATTTCATAATTGATAAACTAAAAAAAAAATCATGCTAATATATTAAATAAATACCTTTACAAATCGTAATCAAAATATATAGGTACATTAAGTAATTATTAAATCACATCCGATTTTCATGAATTTTTAATACACGGATTTGTATTTGTATTGGTTTTTTTTTACACGGGATATATATATATATATATATATATATATATATATCATATCATTCCTTATGCGGTAATCTATTTGAATTGTCAATAATGAGATTAAATATAAAACTGCGTTATAGACGCAAATGGAGCTGCTTGGCACTATTAGTTTTAAATAAATTAGCTCTTTTAAAAAGCATGGCTATGTGAGTTAGGGTATTATTTATGTTGGGTATCGATGTAATGTAAAATTTCTATCTTAGATTTTGATATACATATAATATTTGTTAAATGATTTATTAACTTATATTATATTATATTATGTATTTATTTATCCTTTTGATTCCAAAGTAAGCATAGCTTGTACTATCGTAACCGAACATCGACCTAGTGATATAAATATAATATACCTTAACAAAGAACTTCCAATGATGCTCATCATATAAAAGTCAAAGGCTGTTTGAGGATCGTACCCACAACATCTTTTGTCAGCATCAGAAGTCGTGTAAATATTGTCAGGCATCGATATATGTGTACTAAGTACTAGATTTCACGATTCGAACACTCACTCTGTTCGACTGAACTGCAGTTTAATCCGTGCACCTTATTTTAGTGTGGCTTCGACATTTATGCAGTGTGGGCCCGTACGGAACGGCGCTAATAAATTAATAATATCGTAATAACACAATAGAAACAATATTGATTCATTTAAATGCCACGCCCGCGCCTACTTGGTCTGTGTAAGTATTGGTCGCGAGAAAACTATGAGCGATGAAGAGCTGCACGTTTTGATAGTTTGGTAAGACGACATTAATGTTCAGCGATGCAGCGAATTTTATTTCAAACTTTTATTAGAACTTGAACAAATGGTTTTCAAAAACGTTCTTGTGTATCGGTGGAATATATGTCAATGCTGTCAGGATATGACGTAGGTTAAGACGGACATGTAACAGTAATGAAAAAATTAAGCACATCCGATCGTTTAACTATGTAATTAAAGCAGAGGACATTATAAATTACATAAGGGTAATTAATTTCCAGACCTCTTTCGAGAAGGAGTGCTTAAACTCGAAAACACGCTAGTTATACTTCTAGATTTACAAGCGGGCCGTACGCTTGTTTGCCATCTTAGTTTTATAAAAAAACATCAAAAGTAAGTTAGAACAGTCAGCCGAAATATAGGACCTAAAAATAATTGAAATGCAAGTAATTGTGATTTTTAATCTATGACATCTAAGTAATCTTTAAATTATTAACACGTAAATAACAACTTTAATAAGTTCCATTTCATAATAATTCGTCCAAGATATCACGTTAAAGTTAAGCATTCAGAGAATCCAATCTCAGGCTAGTAATTTTAATTTAACTTATTAAATGGGCTGACGCAACGTCGCTAATAATTATACAATATATATGAAACTAGCTTTGAAACGTGACTCAGCTTGTATTTAAATTTACGTAATAATTACATTATGGTATGCTTAACTTACGGATGTTAACGTTCAAAACTATCTGACAGAATAAATATTTGCCAGAATAGTATAGAACGAAGAGTAACTGGAGTGAAAAGAAAGAACAAAGTAAGATTACAAAAAAATACAAGAAATACCAAAATTTAAGAATGTCAAAGCTTGATGGCTCAGTGCTAGCTTATACGAACACCACGTCGATCGACGTGAGTTCTAATCACTGCAATGATTAGAACCTGAGCTTTCGGTGAAGAAAAACATCGTGATGAAACTATAGCATGGTGATGGGGATTTTTCTAATGCCCGTCTGGCAAGTTACCACTTTCTAATTGAAAATCTATCGCCAAACACCTATAAGAGTGTTCCGTTAGCTGTGATTAAGAGTCAGTTCTCCCACTAGGCTTAGTGTGCTACCACCTAGAAATAAACCATCTCTTAAAATAAGAAAAAAAATTTATATGGAAATAGGACATATAATAAAAAACAAAATAGAGAAATGGATTAAACTAATAGTATAATGGTATCTTAGAGTGGATAAAAGAAGTCGATATAGAATAACATTAAAAAGTACTGATCTAATATGGTCCCAACTAGCAAAATATAGGTAAAGATGGACTGTCTTTAGAGGAGGCCTTTGTCGAAGGACATTAGAAAAACCGGTTGCAGATGAAAAAATTGAAAATAACATATTTCTCTTATTAAGTTTTTATAAGTAGTGTAAATACCTATTGTAAATACAGTAATAACTTCTTATTTTATTTAATAATTATACCAACTTCCAGCCAATTATACCAGCTTCACTTTAAAAGAACTGACCTATTTTTATTGTAATCGCTCCATAAATGTGTTATAAACGCGTGGATTAAATTTTCTAATGTGTGGATTTTTCTAATCTCTAGTTACAAATTAGAAAAATCAGCCTTCAGCAATTTCGTTCGCTTTAATTACAATATAAAATTTTATAAGAGTGCCTATAACACTCAAAGATAATGTTGCAACCTATAACTGAAATAATTTTTCGAATCGGGTCAGTTATATTTCCAAAGATTACCTTCCAACAAACAGACAAACTTTACCTTTTTGTAATAGTAGTATGGAAATAAATATAGAAGTATAAAAGTAATATATTAGTTTTTAGCTTTAGTAGCTGTCAGTGAGGAAACTGAGATCATTTTAGATGGAAACCGATCAAATAAAAATGTCAGCAAAAATCTACCTTATGGATTTTCCTTTGTCACTGGTAGAAATATATACAATATATAAACTAGCTGTGCTCCACGGTTTGTGTTACATTGTGTTAGTTGTTTTTACTTCCCGTACTTGCCTACAGCTTGCCAGATTGATTGACGTTCACAGCTCCTTAGAATAACGTGAGCTATAAGCATTATAACCTTCCTAAATAAATAGGATTTATAATTCAAATAAGATTACTAGTTACAGAGATTAGCGCATTCAAACAAACAATCTCTTGAACTTTGTAACATTAGTATAGATATGTACGTACATAAAACAAATTTAACGGTTAGGTTCAACGTAACCATTGCTCTAGATATCGGCTGAGCGACACCGGAGAATTTATGACAATATTTTTCATAAATGGATAACTCGATTGAGGCAGTGTCTTTGATCGATGTTCCTCCAGTATTAAGTAACGTATACGATTTTATATTTATGTTCAGATTGTGAATGATACAGATGTCATAAATAGTTTAGAACAGCTGTAAAAAGACATCGTTTTGCTAAGCGTATTTTATTGATACAAATAAAATTAAATAAATGTTCTGAAACTGTTTAACCTTATCATCTTCCTTCCTCTACAAAACTACTCGGACTAGCCTACGGTGTTACAGGCACACGGTATCGCCCATCACGGTATAGACAAAGAAGTTCGCAAATTATTACCTTTGCCATACCATGCAGATGTTGAATGTTCTCCAAGCTAACGTGTCTCATTTATATGATATCGGATCTTAGAAACGAGGCGTAAAGAGGCATTTCAGCCTCGATCATGATATTGACTACTGCGGATGGATTTTTGTCACCGACGGTGGCCGTTGTTCGCTAACTGTTTAGATTCATAATCATGTGATGTATAGTCATTTTGTTATAAATATGAGTAGCGAAACAGTATTATGTAATTGACTTTACGATATTTCAGATTTGAGTTGATATGTCAATTGAATATGTAGAATTTTTTCTCGTCATCATCGTCTATTGAAGCTATGATGCTCAATGAAATTTCTAATTATCAATTTTTTTGTATCGCTTCTGTACCGGATAGTGAGCACGGTGCAATCCAATAACATCGGCGATCACCGTTGACTGACCCCCGTACGCGACACGCCTAATTGTGTCATTACGGCGGGTGGTACACGTGGTGTATGGTGGTCGCTTTTGTCGTGTACTACCTCCCAGCTATTCTGGTCGAGATCATCTCTAGGATAAGAGCTTCACAAAAGCTTAGTCTCATATTACCGCTTTTCTCTTACGCTGAGACTGTAAAAATCTATTGCCAGTAAATCTTATAATATTACAAACGTTTTACTCGAAATCTTAAATTTTTTAATTCTTTTAACGTTTGAACAATATCACACTTGATGTGAAATGACGATCTGAGTGTAGAGGGTAGCACGCTTAGCATAGAGTGACTGTCTCTCAAAGTGTAGGTGGCGGACCTGAATTACAGAAGCTTTGAGAGAGAATTTAAATTAGAGGATGGTAGCTAAAGAAACTAACATCCTCTGCCAAAATTTTTAATTATTTCAACATTCGCCAACACTTTGGTCGATGCGGTATCTGAGCAAACGATCTTTGAACGAGCATAAAAAACATCTACAAAATTAATTCGGAAAATTTCACAACGCCCCATAAAATTACTCCATGACGTAGGTAGAAAGTACGTAAAACTCTTAAAAATTCTAAACAAGATTCGAACTAATTCATATTTAATTTTATATTAAACTGAAAAGAAAACAACTAAATAAATTGTTTTTTTTTTCGAAGTAGTAAATAATTTGTTTTAAAAAACTTTTAAACTATTGAAAAGTCGTTTAAACTTAAAAAACAGTTATGTAACATCTGAATACAGTTAGTACAAAAATGAAATTAAATCACTAAATGTGTTTTCATAGAATTAATGAAGTCAGTTTAACGATTAATTACGAATTAAATAAAACCACATTAACTTACCGTCACTATGAAATACACATACTTTGAGCACTCACTTGTGATAATTATTTAATCCAATGTATATGTTTCCTTTTTTAATTTTCAATAATTTTACACAATCGACACGACTTTATTTCACTTCATATTTTAATAATCTTTTTTCTTTCTCAAACACATCACTTAATTTTACAGTTCGCGATTTGATACCATTGCCGGGGGTGCATACGTCCACCCCCTACGACCGCTAGGACATCTAACCCCCTCCCCTAAAGGTTAGTGGTTGCGATCGTCCCGCGCATGCGTAATTTGGAAAAGTGAATATAAATTCGAAATGTATACAGGCGAATAATTTTTATATTCACATGTTGTTATTATTATTTGTGTCGGTCTGTTTCAAATTGATAAATAATATAGAGGCGTATAATTTTTGTCATCTCGGTGTTTATCTATACAGATCTGGATGGTAGGACAGAACAACTGTGTCAGACATGGTGATAACCTCGTCATAGTGGCTCTCTTTTGATTTCTGGCATCTTGAGATCAGCAAGTATATATCCAGTCACCGAGACACTTGTAGACCGGTATGATCTGTATCATGGTGATTGTTCTAAAGAGCTGTTCAATCTAATTCCCTCCTCTCCTTTCCACAACAGTACCACACGCGCTGGCCTCGGAAACAGTTTTACGGTAATATCCTTCTCTGTACGAACTAAAAAGTTTTCTTTGTCGTACCGTGAAGCTATGAAACCATCTCCAGCCAATGTGTTTTATTTATGACATCAGGTCCTTCAAGCGTAACGTGAAGAGATATTTATGCAGGCCGGCATGACAGCGGCGGTCACCGATGGATTTCGATCTCTTGGTGGTCGCTGTTGTATTTGCATTGTACTGTACTTACCATCAGGGACAGTACAGTCATTTTGCGCGATACAATAAAAGAAAAAGAATCAAAACGCAGGATTTATAACTAATTCAATAATATACTAATTTTAAATTAGTGTCCCCCTTCTGAGCAAATACCTAATCTTTGGCGCGCCTTCACCACCACGCAAGCCAACTACAATAATTGCAAACGCTATAAAATCTATTCTACTGTATTCTTAAACTGATAATGGTTATTCAGCGACAAAAATATTCCGATTAAGTTTCTTCAACGTTATCCAATAATATTATTATACACATTTATTCATAGTAATATGATTTTTTTTTCAATGTTTTTGCTTTCTGAATTCGATATTCAAATGTCTATTCTAGATTCTTTATACACATCGTAATAAAAAAAACACCAGTCACGTGAAACACAAAATACAAGGAAAAAGTAAATACAAGGAAGCCATAAATGTTCCTCTATTAACGTAATGAAGGTTATAACTTGATATTCTTTAGAAATGTGGTGAAAATTTCCTTTCAGATCCGGTGACAAAGCTAAGCCGACTGCCGGGTGCAATCTTTGCCAATACGAGAGTACCAGCATGCTCGACCCGCCCAAGCACTAATATATGGGGCTATATATTACCACAATGCGGCAGATATACGGAGAGACAGTATCAAAAGTTCATCAGAGCTATTTCGGCATAACATCGTAACTTTAATTACAATAAATTACAAATATACGCTAAACAACAAAAGGCTCTCAACTGACTCTCCTTGGTAATGACACCACTATCGTATGTCAAATAGCATAGCACAGGACATCATACGGTCACTTGTAGTATGGCGGCGGTGCTCCTATTAACCACAGGAAGCTGAATGATGAGGAACATTCGAGTTCTAGTATTGTATAGAGACGTTACTCTGTCAGGTCATTATGTAAAGTGTAATTCAATCAACTGTTTCTTTAATATTTCTCTGTTGTTAAAGGTCTAATATCTATACAATATGTTACTAGTGCTGCCATCTGTCGTGCATTGTCGGTAGACATGTTTGTTTGTTTTATGGATTTAAATAAAATTAAGTCTGTGCGAATACGTTGTTTTATTTTATGAGTAACTTTCACTTTGTTGAAACACAGTGACTTTGGTTCTCCTGTGGATTTGCTCATTTCTGATTCGATCACGCAGATAAACTTCAAGCATAGTAGCCCTTTGAGAGACCTGGAGTTTTCTTAAGAGGCCCATAATTAGCGACCACGTCTCAACACCAACTCTCAATTTTACCCTCTGCTAAACGTGACAAAAAATATATAACTTCAAAAAGTTATAGTAAGTAAACGCAGTTTCCAATTTGATAAATATAAACAGTGTATGTATGCTTTGTAATATACAAAACCATATTTTATTAATTTAATAATAACAGGCTTTTAACGTATTAGTTACGATGATGTAATAGATATAAAGTTTTATAAGTTTTTAACTTGATTAATAGATGGTATCATGGCCGCGCAGAAGAGAGTGTTTTGTTTTGTATTCGCTTTTAGTATTTAAAGTTTGAAGTAAAATTACTGTAACCAAATTTTGAGAAAATTATGTGATCATATTATGACATTCAAAGAAATTTCACTGCAAGCTCTTTAAGTTTACACTCTTTTTTTTTCATTTAAATTTTTTGCCTATATAAATACAACTACAATAAAATGTCCTTACAATTATAGACGAAATATAAAAAAGAAAATTGTATTTCAAATCAGTTGCAATCTTCAACTGTTAGTACAGTATATTTATTGATTACATCAAAGCGATCTTTGTTTGTTGTTTGTCGGGTTCTCCGTCATTGGTTGAAATTGATTCATTTCTCGAATTCGTATTTAATAAAAACGTTAATTTTTCTTTAATAATCTTTAATCTATCTTTAATAGTAAATCGCGTGCAATAATATTGTGAACTATTTTAAAATTTTATATTATAGCCAATCTTGTTTACATATTATTATTACTCATAGCTTTTTTTATGTGGAAACTCATTTCTCTTAAATTTTCATCAAAATTAATGACTCAATCATCATTTTAAAGGTTATGTTCCATTTTATTTTTTATTAGGAATGCAATCTGTTGATGGCGTTTCTAAGGAAAATATATTCAACTGTCATGTAAGAGGCGACATCTATTAACAATCTGTTTAACTAACATGATAGATATTAGTTAGATTGCTTACATTCAATAATGTGCGAAATATTGACACGAGACAGTTCTAATTAACAAGTGATATTAAAATGTGTAAAACAAAGCCATCGCCTTACTGTGTCTCTCAGTATAAGGTATGATGCAATAAGAATTTGTTAGGAAAATTACCGGTCTTTGTCGGGCAAAGTAATGGAGAATTAACATGGCCTTATCCGCTGTGAATCTTTTAACAATTTATTATTAGAAGTAAGTTATTTAATATATACTGATAAGCATACAAATTTGATTTTTATAACAAAGATAAATACATTTGAAACATTTTTATCGTTCACGACAAACTAACGGCTCCGTACTACACTGTACGGATTTTTGAATCCAATATATCACTTACAATTTTAGGAGGTATGTAAAAAAAATTAATAAACGGATTTGTAAGATGCAAGATCATTATATAATTATAGCTTTGTGTTTGAAGCAATTACTCAATAATAACGTGTTTGGACATCATATCGGTCGACGTAGGTTCGAATCCAACAATAAGGCTTAGCTTACGGTGGAGGAAAATAACGTGATGAAACCAGTGATAGTAGGGATAGGACACTTTCTAATACTCCATGCTACCTACAACTTAAAATTAAAAATCTGTCACCAAGCACGTACTGTGTTTCGGCACCTAACTTTGAAAGCTTGTAATTAATTACATATGATAAAACTCAACGTCTCTCTGTCTGACTGTCCATTTATGTTCTTTTCACACGAAAACCACCTAGACAATTGTCATATTTTTTTTTTTAATTTATATCTATGTTACCTGGCCAGATTATAGGATATATTTTGTAAAATAAAGTAACATAAAAATAAGCAGTAATAATATTGGTTACTCAATTCGGAAAAAATACGCATTCGGAGCGCTTAAATTGCTTACGCTGAGTAAACCATATGACGTTTACTAAATTAATATTCAACACAATTGTAGATCCTTAAAAGATGTATAAAAAGTCAGGGATAGCATATACATACCTTCTAAGGATCACCCGCGATAAGCATTTTTGTCTTCAAACTTTTGAGCGGGGGAAGCAAGATTCGCGCGTGCGCTCGATAGACGGCATTCTGTGGTCTACGCGAGCGGAGTCGTCAGCATAGCTAGTCTATAATATCAGAAAAAAAATGGATACTTTACAGAAGAACGAATTACGCATTCCGACTGCAACGTGTAACCGAGGCGTGTAACAGAATGATTTTCCTTTTATATTATTATCGTTTTAAAGCTTTAATCTCGTTAAACATCCGTCATATTCTAGAGCACGACGAGCCGGTAATGGCAGGACGAAAAGTGTTTCACGAAATAAAAAATATATAATATGTACGTCTACGATCTGCTCGCATCTAATTAGATGACTATATTATTGTAAAGAGTTCGTTTAACTAAAATATTAACATGTGCATGTAGGTAGTGAGTTGGCGCGCCAAAAAAGAAGTCTTTCCAGCGTCGCGGACCTTAGTGTGATCGGATTTCGATATTTTTAAGTCGGTTTTATAATTTGATGCCAAGCATGTTCGCTTCATGGCTGACAAAAAATACCAAAAATATGAACACGCGAAGTAACCAAAGTATATGCCACAATGGCGAGGGGACGCGATAGTTAGGAAAAAGGACGTCGTGCACTGATCTGGTCCCCTTTCTTCTGCGAACAGCACCTCTGTTCCAGGGTGTCTCATGCAGCCGTCCAAAGAACCTTCGATGATGGTTCGCGTAATTTCTGCGTGCGATACTCAGCGGGAGCGCGGGGTGCGTAGAAACAATAAAAACTCAACCGCCGCGAGAGCGCGTGATGAAACAAGTGCGCGGTTACAAATCGTACACGACGGGGAAGGAGTGGGAGTTGGAAGGTGATATATAAATGGCGTTACCATTTCCAGTCGCCTTTAATGGGTCACCTTTAATAAGCAACCATAATAATAATAAATAAAATAATAAAGAGCGGGATATAAAAAGCGGATTGCGCATAAAATAAATAAAAGTATACATTGTAAGTAAATTAAATAATGATTAAACAAATATGGAAACATGAATGATATAATATACAGAACTAATTTTCGCAGGGAGAGGGCAAAGACGAACAACAGGTGAATTATCAGTAAGTACAACCACTATTGCTCCGACAGCGACGGAATTAGAAGGTATATTCCATTTTTGCCTAACCTGCAAGCTATGCAAATCGCTTCCAGAAGGACTAAACTAATTTATCTAAAAGAGAATATCTGTGAAGTAGAGACACACATTGTCAGACTTTAGTTCAGGCGCGGGCAATGAATATTAGAGGGCGGTATCTAAGAAGTGACCCATTAGAGGGTAAGTTGCTTACGGTTTCATTTTTAACAATACAAATTCAACTAAATATGTATGTTATAATGTATTATAATTTACAGCTAACCGGATTATGTTAAGCGAGAATTATTGCTTTGTAAATTATATGATATAAATAATAGCTAACTGTTTTAAAATAGGGTTAAATACTTTTGTAACGAAGCAATATAAAACTATACTTTAATCTAAATGGGCTGTGAAACACTATGGTCACCAATAAATTAATATTATTATTATACATTAGAGACTAGTTATCAGACATTTCATTCCGATTCCAAACTAAGTATATTATTATCAGCTTGTATTATGTAACCTAACTGTTGATATACATACATTATTATGTATATAGATATTGAATATCTAACTAACGAACTGATGATTATTTATATCACAGATAAATCAGTCTTGTGCAGGAGATTGAAAATTATGTAGATATCAAATTATTATTGTATTAGATAAATTATAATATGAATGAAGATTCATTATTTTAGTAGTGTGTGTGTGCTGAGCTGGTATGGAAAACGAACTTGCGGTAGAAGTTGTAGTTCTTTGAATAGTTACACTCGATGTTATGTGTCACATCTTCACCATCTTCATCTTTGAAGCAATGATGGCTCAATGGTAGCTTGTACGAATTCGCGGCGATTGACGTGAGTATGAATCCCTGCAATGAGCCTGAGCTTTCGGTAAAGGAAACATCGTGAGAATACCATAGCATGGTGGTAGGGCTTTTTCTAATGCCCACCTGGCTAGCTACCATCCTCAAGTTGGAAATCTGTCGCCAAGCACCTATAGGCGTATTCCGGCAGCACTTGAGAGCCAGTCTTCCACTAGGCTTAGCGTGCTATCATTTTGGGCTAAATCGTCATTCAACATCAGGTGCGATTGAGGCCAAAACGCTAAAATCAAGGTATAAAAAAAACTACAAAAAATTAAAGTTATATGATATGAAATAACTTTTGCCCGCGAGCGTCCAACGTCCTTTACGCGTGAAAATGAGAAAGCGTTTTACGGTAATTTATAATATGCACAGCTAAACACGCTGATGTATCTCCATTTAATTGATGGTAACAGCATCCGGGTACGGGGAGAGCAGTGGGGTTGTTGATTGTAAATAATTATAATAACTAAGTGCTTAATGGAGACGGTGAATTGAGTTATAAATAAATAAGCTGCTGAGTGTTTACTAGTCTTTGCTATGTACAGTTTGTGACTAACCGCGTAAAGGAGATGGATATATTTCTGAATTTTAAAAGTAAGGACCATCCAAGTGAGCACTATAACATTTTATCATTAAAATACCGGAGAATTATAAGCGATATGCGATTTCTATATGATCTAGTCAACTCAATAACAGATTGCCCAGAACTATTAAGTAAATTACATTTCCGAGTACCTACTAAGCGTACTAGGAACTCCAGTTTGTTCGCAATTTCTTCTGTAAAACATACATATGCTCAAAACTGCATCATTTATAGATGCACTACGCAGTACAACAACCTTTTCAATGATATTGACTTATTCAACCTTAGTCGAAATCAATTTTTGAAGTCGGTCTGTGCAAGGTTACAAAACTAATACAGGAAACTTAAAACACTCAAATAATAATCACAAAACTTACATTCACTCCCTCACACACACATACAGACACACACATACACACACACACATCACACACACCATATTATTTATGCAAACATCTTTCTAAATACATTCCTACACACGGTATACGAAATGTAATTATTACTACTTCTTAATTGGCACTTCAAAATTATATTCTAATATTTTATAAAATGTCAAAAAAAATGTGCTGTGAAGTTTGTCTATAATAAATAAATAAATAAATAAATACTGTTTCATACAGTCTTAAGCCTGGATAAAAAAGAAAGATGTATGAATATTAAGATTGGGTATATGAAAAAAAAAAACGATTTTTTTATGTATATTAAAGCTTCATCATAATTATGATAATAGTCAATTGGAAAAACACTAAAACTTTTTTTTTGTTAATAATAAACAATTGAAAATTGTAATATTTTAAAAAGAATCACATGACTACGAACGCGCCACGATTGATCGCCATGTTTGTGACGTCACACGCGCTCGAGTTTATTCGGGAGCTGTCGGCGGGTCTTCGGTACGGAATTCAAAAATTAATTTATATAATGATATAACTTTTGAAATATTGCGAAAAAAAATAGTTTTGTTATAAAACTTGTATGTAATCTTTCCATTTATCACAACAAAAAAAATATTCATATACCCAATTGTTATCTAGCAATCACCGCAAAAATCTCCTCATTTTTGCAATCTGAGAGCACTGTTTGAGATATTTCGTAAAAAGTTGGTCCAATAAACTACAATTAAACAGATTATTTTTGTAGTACGATATTTTTATACAGATATTATAGATTAATGTTTTTTTTGCGCTAGTGGTTGATATATTTGTAAAGTGGGAGCGCTTTAAGAAACCTACGAATTATCTTACTACATTATAAAACAAATCTCCCCCGCCGCGTCTGTCTGTTTGTCTGAAAGCGATAAACTCAAAAACTACCGTTCGGATTTTCATACGGTTTTCATCAGTCGATTAAGTGATTCATGACGATGGTTTAGGGTGCATAATTCATTAAAGTTTTGTGTAAATAGGCTGTAATATGACGATGATTGTTGATTGTTATATGTATTACTCTGCTACCCGAGCGAAGCCGGGGAGAGTTGCTAGTAGGTTATAACAATTACGTCACGAAATGAGTGATCAATAAGGACACATGAGTATTGGAATCCGGGATCAAAAGATAACTATTGAATCGATTTGTAGACATAAATCAATATTAAGGATAATTTTTGTTATGTATAAAGACTCTGGTTCATGCTCATTCGAACTCACGTGGTGTCGTACACGCTACTACTAAGCCATCATGTACATACATCTAATAAGCTAATAATAGCAAGAATATACTTTGGAAACAATATAAGTGAAACCCTGCGGACAGACTTACCTTATAGAACAGAGAAATATTATGGTGGCTAGCGAGATTCAAAGAATGAAAAATAACAGTATTACAGGAAATTTGTTGACTCCATAAATAACCTAAGAAAATGTGGAAACTAATAAATAATCTAAGTCATAACAGAATAAACATACAATTGATACCAGCTAAGCTATAAACAATTCCTCTTATATTAACAGATATATCAGAGATTTGTGATGTGATGTGATGAAAATTAACAAAAGAGATTCCTATTCAATACCACGGTAATAAGACATACACTATAGCAACAGGTAATACCGGAATAAATAAAATTACCGTAATAAAACCAACCACAATATACGAAGTTTACAAAATAATTGAAAACTTGGATTCGAACACCAGTTCCGGCATTGATAATGTAAACACAAAGTCAATAAAATGTCTCAAAAGTTTAATAGCACCTGAACTAATACGCGGTATAAATTACTGCCTAGAACACGGAATATTTCCACCAAATTTAAAGATTGCCAATGTTACCTATATAGAATAAATCCGGTATTATGACTGACAGACATGTTAAAGAAGCTAAAACTATGTTAGTGTTTAAAAAGTTACTAATAAATTACCTAAAGAACCAAGATTAATTTAGTAAATATTTAACCAAACCAAAAAGAAGCTACATCCAGTCATCAGTTGTCCGTATATTATGCTACTGTTGTGTATATCTTTTTACTCACTTACCCTCAATTAAATAAATGAAATGTTACTCAATACGTTTGCTACTAAGTAAATTAATGTATTCTCTTTTAAGTGAATTTTGTAAATTCTTTAAGAATAAAATATCTTTAAACATATAAATACTTCATTAAGCCGAAATGAATTCATTCGGCAACCAATATTTAGGTTTAATATAATACATAGTCAAAATATTGTTTTTTTTTTGTTTCAATGCGTAAACCTTTCGAACGACCACTCACATTAAAATAATGTTTGCATTTTATAGCTTACTAGCTGTTCCACACGGCTTCACCCGTTATAAATTTATTCGAAAAAATTTGTCACGGCGCTTTGCTTCCGGAAACGCGCCAATGTAGACCAGCCCAATCGTTGTTTTAGTTCCCGTACTTGCTCACAGCTTGCCCGATTGCGAGTTAAAGAGATTAGCGCGCTGAAATAAACAAACCAAACAAAAAAAAAACAAATATTTGCAGCAGTTCATACAAGTCAGAAGTGAAAGCTTCAGGATAAAAAATGTTCTTTCATAATTCTTATTACATATTCTTACCACTCGTGCGTACTGCGTATGAAGTCTGGTCGTCTTACACCACTAGGCCAATCCGACGGCGATCACAATCATGAAAATCAGGACTTGCATTAATCGTGCATAATGTAAATGTATTCTATCTTATTCTCTCGTAGGCTAAATCCTATAGATGTATATGGTTATCTCCTTTTACTGTCGCTTTTTCATTTCATCGAGTTTCACAAGCTCGTCATCTTTAATATATTAATATATATTTATTGAGAACGTATTTCTCTAACTTGACGCTTCGACCCTAAGGAGCGAAGGCGTCAAGCAATCTGGCAAACCGCAGATAAGTAGGTTAGGGAAGTGAGGGAATCCCTGCAATGAGCCTGAGCTTTCGGTGAAGCAATGATGGCTCAGTGATAGCGTGTACGACTTCGCTTCGATTGACGCGAGTTCGAATCCCTGCAATGAGCCTGAGCTTTCGGTGAAGGAAAACATCGTGAGGATACCAGAGCATGGTGGTAGGGCATTTTCTAATTCCAGTCTGACTAGCTACCACCCTCAAGTTGAAAATCTGTCGCCAAGCACCAACAGGTTAGTTCCAGCAGCTGCACTTGAGAGCCAGACTTCCACTAGGTTTATCGTGTTATCATCTTGGGCCACATCGTCACTTAACATTAGGTGAGATTTTGGCCACTACGCCAAACCTACAACTATAAAAAAAAAGAGAACAAAGATAGACTACAATGGTACGTTGGAAACCATAGCTAGCACTTTTTTTTTATCGTTATAGGTTTGGCTTAGTGGCCACAATCTCACCTGATGTTAAGTGAAGATATGGCCCAGGATGGTAAACGCTAAACCTAGTGGAAGACTCGCTCTCAAGTGCAGCTGCCGGAACACACCTATTGATGCTTGGCTACAGATTTTCAACTTGAGGGTGGTACCTAGCCAGGCGGGCATCAGAAAAAGCCCTACCACCATGCTTGCAGCATAGCTAGTCTATTTAATAGACTTATTGTTACTTGTGATGAATTATTCGAAGCTTAAAAATATATAAACAGGCTTTGAAAACGTTGCTGTATACTTTATTTGGAGAAGAAATAAAACACATTTTCTGTGTACGAAAAACTTTCAATCCAAACTTTTATATATCTTTCAAGAATTAATAAAAGGTATCAAGAAAACTAACCTTTGCAAAGAGAGGAGACGAAAAATTCTACAAGTTTTGAAATTTGTCTTTTAAATAGTCTATTGTTAATGTTACCACAGAAAAAGAGGTTGGCTCATTCAGTAAACGGCGAGTATACTACAAGAATTACAACACAGGCGAATTTGTCGGCGAATACTTCATACGGCCCTAAAAGCCTAGCTTCCTCTTATGAAATACTAAAAACAATATCAATACTCATCAAGTTTATAACACGGAGACAAAAAAAAAGTTTGCACGAGTTAGAAAAAAGTTAAAGATACTTCTGACCGATATAATCCGTTATATTTTTAATATTAACTAGCAACCCGCCCCGGGCTTAGCACGGGCAGCAGAGAATATATATTTACATTTATTTTTGGTGTAAGTAGAATAATTCCTTAATACATAAAACCTATTTGGTTTACGCGGCGCATAGTAAAGCTCCCAATTGGCTCGATTTTTTCGGACATTTTCAAAAATCATCTGTATATTTTAGCCAATTTACACTAAAACTTAATTAGTAATGTACATAATCCTTCCTCATGAATCACTCTGTCTACTGATGAAAACGGGAAAACTGTATGAAAATTTGTTAAGTCGTTTTTAAATTTAACGCGTTCAGATAGAGAGACGCGTCAGGGGGACTTGGTTTTATTATAATATGTAATTATAATAATTATTATATAACATCAATCGATGGGCGGTTTTTTTACAATCAGACGGCAGCCCGTGCGTTTATTTATCTAATGAGTAGCTCTGCTCCACGGTTTCGTCCGTGTTAAATCTATTCGACCAACTCTCTAACGCGCCGACACTGCGCTGCTCTTGTTCGAACTTTCCCTACTTACCTAAAGTTTGCCAAACCTAGAAACTTTCTCAGTAAATATGCTTATAAATGCAAAAATATTAAAATCTGACTGATATTACCAGAGATTCGCGCATTTAAACAGTCGCAAAACTATAGAATTTTAGTGTAGATGTGAAGTGTTTACTGTGAATGAGCTACGAAATAACAAGCGATACTATGTTTATTGAGTTTATAAATAAAGTTCAATATAAATTGTTTACACGTTCAGATAGTAATATCAAGATGTGACTGAAATATATGATTTTAGTTTCGCACGTTGATAGCACGGTCTGCTTTCCATTATTTGTGGTGTTACTTGAAAAATAACTTTTCCTGTTCACTCGGCGCCTTTATTATGACATTCTTAAAATTTTTGCGTAAGTACTTCATTATGCTTAGAGTAACTTGTACATCGGTTCATCCTTCCTTTGAAAGTTGTTGAAAGTTTTTTCATTATTTTACTTTTTAAAATTTTTCTTTATAATGCTAGTTTATTATTTTATTATATAATGTAAGCCATGTCCGTAGCTAAGCATACTTGGACTTCAAAGGTACCTGTTTTTTGTTTCCTCTCTTTTTACCATCGCAGTTTCCGCCGCAAACTCTACGATCATAATCATAAATGAATACTTCTTCTATAATAAATATTATAAAACTCAACGTATCTCTGTTTATGATTTATATTTTTAACATTTAATTCATAGCTATATTATCGGGTCAGGTTATAGGATATAGTGTGTAAGATAAAGTAATGTACTGTTATGTTTAAAACCCTGGGGTATATGAAATAAAAACTTGGTTTCTAAATAACAATAATTTATATTTATTGGAACAAAAAAAAAAACAAAGTCCTTTTACTATAAAAGAAAAAAATTCGGTTTGCTTATTAGGTATAAGTGAAGTAAATATTATAATCTCAGTGCGTGGGGCAATGACAAGCGACGGTGTTTGAAGAAAAATTAACTGTGCGATGAATAAAAATGAATAAAATAAGGAACCATGTTTGAATGTGGTAAGTTAAAATAATAGCTAGGATTGAAACCCACGTAGGCACGTGGTGATTTCGATTCTGCCAGCTCGTAATAATTCCGACAAGAAGTGAGATTATTTCTACGGTAATCGTAATAAATGCTTACCGGGGGTTCTATTCAGCGGCAGCGTTAATAAGGTGGGAAAACTTCCACTTATCTATGGTTCAGCGATCTGATGATGCTGTGCACGATGAGAAATACCACGACAGCAAAAGTACGAGACTGAAAAAGTTTACTACGTCTATTTTTTTACACTTTGATTTGGGTATTTAAAACTGCCGAAGCTTGAAAAGGAACTTTAAAAGTACTCACAGTTTGTAAAAGATAATTTTAGGTGGATAACCAAAGTTTGCTAAGATGTGTCGTAGGCCAAGTTAGGACGAACAGAAAATAATCGCAGCAAAAGAAAAGTGCAGCCGGCACGATCCTTATATAGCAAAGTCGATATTTGAAATTTATTAAACGTTGTCTTTTAACGCACTGAGACACTCGAAAATGTTCGTTTTTACTAAGCCCTTACAAATTAGAACGGAATGTTCTAAAAACTGTTCATGACGTAAGATTTCATTATCATCTGTCATTTCACGAGTAAATGACACAGGCGAAGGTATGTTACTCTCGTACAGCCAAGTGGGGAAAATAATACCAAATTTTATAACTTGGGCTGTACTATTATTAAATTTAAAAGGTTAAATTGTTCTTTATTTATTGTTTATTTATGGTAATAAAATTAGTAATTAATTGCCTAAACAAAGTAACAGTACGAAATAAGTAGTAATTAATTCGAAGAAAGACGCATTTGGCCTACGCTTAGTTTATCATACGACATAATTATATCAAATTAATATACTCAAAAAGACCATAATAAAAGTCAGCGATAGCATATATCAATCTTCTAAGTATCACCCAAAATAAACATTTTTGTCTTCCGTCTTCTGAACGGGGGCAGCACGTTTCCCGCGTGCGCTCTACCAACAGCATTCTGTATTGCACGCGAGCGTAGCCGCAGGCGCAGCTAGCTACATTGAAGCCATTTCCTAAAATATGACATAATTTGAAGCTATAAAAGACAAATTTACATACATTAAATACTTATAAGGATGGAATTTATTTATTTTTAGAAATAATGATTATTCGCAAGTTTCGTATAGGTGGAAATTTCTTCTATTTTTTTTCTGTTTTATTTTACAGTAAATAAAAAATTGAAGTATTTAATGGAAAGAAACAATTATAATTTATAAGAGATAACCTTAATATAATGGCAGTAAACAATCTAACTGAAGAAAGGTTATTTTATATAATCTTCTCATATTTATCCATAACAATGAAAATACCTTCGTTATTATAGAGGCTTCTTAACGTGGCTAGTTATGTCATAATTGTAATGTTACAATATATCCTAGGAAAATTTATAAGCGTATCTTCAAACTTGCGACTTTTTGTATTTATATATATTATATCATTGTTTAACTATGAAATTTCCGTTTTTATAAGCTTTTATTTAGCTTCACCTGACTCTGTGTCTGTCTGTAATTAAATCTTGCAAATAAAATTTGAACCACTTTTTTTTATCCTACGGAGTTGAATTTTTACACGGTGATTCAGTTCCGATAACAATGGATTTTTATATTACACGTGACCTAATCCAGGATTGGCTCCAGATGAAAGAACTCCTTAACGGTCAACGGCTTGGACACGAAATCTTGTATACACATTTAATTATAATTGCCTGCTTGAATTTGCCTCATAGCCTAGCTGCTGCACCCAGGGTTGGCTTTAGATGAAGAAACATCTCAACGGTGAGTTGAGTTGTTTTGAAAAATCATTTTTTAAATGAAGAATTAAAAATGTATTTACTCAAAATAATTATCCGTACTGTATACATATTTTTGGTATTTTATAGGAAGATCATTAATGTCTCTACGATAGAACTCCGCGGTACGGGAATCAAAAAAGTCTTTAAAAGCGATTTAATTTTTTCCCTTGTAGAAAATTATCCGAATTGTAACCAGGTTCAGAAAATACGGGGACGACGGAGGGTTATAACTCTTAGGCTTCTCCTAGGGCTATAACTGTGTCTTATGCAGTATAAGGTCTTGCGTTATTGTGAAACAATAGTGTAATTGACCAGCCGTAGCTGTTTTATTTTTCAGTTTCACCATCATTATTCTATACTATAAACATCAGCTATCACTGATGCATCAGATATGAGGAAGCTACTATGGAATACACTATGACGGGACCACCAAACAGGGGAATCAATCTTTTTAGGGCATCGTTCCCACGTTTGGTCTATATATAATTATTCGATTTTTCGCTTGCATAAACTTATCATAAACAGTCCACATGTTCCAATTCGGTCCAAAATCCTATCATTTATGTGTCAATTAATCATCACAAGGCTAGCCTCAACGTATGTTCTTCTGCTGAACATTCAATTCATGCGGCACCCACTTATCGACCTTTTATATTTTGTCGATTTTGGCATGTATATTTACCTCAAGCAGTGCTGCTAATTTTATAATAGATTGACTAAGATCAAATTCCACTATCGCTTGTAATTCGTCTTTATTTATCTTGGTGGTTTGGTTTTTCTTTGGTTCGTTGGTTTTCTAAGTCAAAATTTCTATTGTACTACGAAAGCGAGCACACAAAAAAATGCACAGTATGTTCGTTATTCTAGGTCTCTCTAAACATTGCATTGATATTACAAGTCCTTTCAACTGTTCTAGTGCCATGACGGCTGATATTCAACTATTATTCAAAATTCGAATTTTCATTGTTTTGGTCTTTGTTTTAAAGCGAATGTAAAACCAAAAATAAAATAAAGGAATAGCACCGTTTTTTAGGGTTCCAAAGTCAAAAGAAACCCTTATAGTTTCGGAGTATCCGTCTGTCTGTCTGCAGCTTAGCTCAGAGATTCATAGGACTAGAAAACTGTAATTTGGTATGGGTATACATATTAATCACGCCAAGAAAGTGGTAAAATAAAATGTTGCAAAAAAAATGTTTAGTGTACCTCCCCTACACGTAAAGTAGGAATAATATTTTCTCTCATCTATCACATCGTGCGGGGTGTTGTCGGATAGGTCGTTAAAAAATATTGTTGATCCGTTTGCAAGATATTAAGCTTAAAAGTGCTAATTTTTATTAGAGTCAAGTGTCCCATAGTCAGATAAATTGTTGTTTTTGGATATATGAATATATCCATGTAGTATATATAATGAAGGTAAAAAGAAAACTATCACAGGTAAGTAGGCTTAACAAGTTAAAACTTGCAAACAACTTAAAGACACCTCTATAAATAATGACTCATGATACATCAAGCCGGCTGAGACACGGTCAAACATCTATAGTATCCTTTTGTATGAAATAATTCATGCTACATTGGGCCATGTCCCGGCCAGCGGCCGGTCCGGCTCCGGCTCGGTGTAACTTAAGCATCCTTAAGTCTCCATATTATGACGGGCAACTACGGAACCCTACACTGCATTTGAAGCGACTTGCCAAATTTTTTAATTTTTTTTCAAATTTAAAGTATAAATGTATAAATTTTCAGTATAAATGTATGTCACATTTGCATTTGTTCAAAGTTTCTAAACTGAAAATTACAATTCAAAATTTTTATTATAAGCCAAACTGGCCAGTATTTACAAACGGTACTTTTATAGTGCCCATATTATTTCAATTCCATTGCCTGTTGATTTACCATCTTTTATATTTAAATGTGTATAAAGTAAGGAAGTGTATAAATGTGAAAAAGGTTTAATGCGGCTATTTTCTCGATCTTTATATTACGTTTTGAAGCAATGATGGCTCAGTGGTAGTGTGTATGGACACCACGTCGATAGACGTGAGTTAATCCCTACAATGAGCCTGAGGTTTCGGTGAAGGAAAACATCGTGTTGAAACCATAGCATGGTGTTAGAGTGCTTCCTAATATCCACAAGGCTAGCTATCTTCCTCAAATTGAAAGCACTGATAGGTGTGTTCAGGCCGCTGCACTTGAGAGCAAGTCCTTCACTAGGCCTAGCCACATCATCACCTATCATCAGGTAAGCTTGTAGTCATAATGCTCTATACGTACAAATAATTTAAATAGTTCGTTTAGTTGTACGTATGTGGTAAGCCTAATTCGAAACACACGTACTCTTATTTCGTAACGGGATATGTATTAGGACAGCGTCGTGGATAATGAACGGTTGGTTTGTTGTGCCCATAACTTTAGAAGGCTTATGAGAAATTATTCTGTATTTATTCTTGTTTATTTATCTAAGGGAAACATACATATTATTTTACTTATAACTAATTATAAAGAAACAAACTCATACACAAATAAGTTTCAAGACAAACAATATTTAAATTTTATCTGGTACACCGTATTAGGTTGAAATTAAGAAATAGTAATAATAACCTAATTACTAGATCATTATCATTTCAGCTAAAAGACGTCCACTGCTGGACATAGGCTTCCATCAAAGATCGTCATAACGACCGGTCCTGTGCTCCCACAGCCAACGACTTCCCGCAACCCTTAAAGTCGTCGGACCACCTTGTGGCGGTTTTGCCCAGGCTGCGTCTTCCAGTACGTGGCCGCTACTTGAGAACTCTTTAGCCCCATCGGCTATCCGTTCTATAAGCTGTGTGGCCCGCCTACTGCCACGTAAGTCTAGCTATTCTTCGGGCTATGTCGGTGACTTTAGTTTTCCTGCGGATCTCCTCATTTAAGATTCGATCACGCAGAGAAACTCCGAGCATAGCCCTATCCATTGCCCTTTGAGTGACCTTGATCTTTCTTATAAGGCCCATAGTTAAAGCCCAAATCTCGGCACCATAAGTAATCACTGGCAACACACACTGGTCAAAGACAGTCGTCTTAAAACATTGAGGTATCTTGGACGAGAAGATGTTACGAGGCTTTCTTCAGGTTCTATCACGTTTAAAATTTTCTCCAATATTTCATTTGAACACTAGTTCAATGATGATGCTAGCCCAAAACACATTGGCGATTGCAAACGACGGAAAGTATATTTTATTAGGATGTTTGTTATCCTTAATTGGCTGTACTTTGCTGTATGGTTGGACATGAGAATTGTATCCAACAGGATCACGACCGCCATATACCATGTGTAATACCCGTCATTTTTTTTTGATCTGTCTATACTGTTAGCTTCAGGTGCTCTGGAGCCTTTACGGCTTTTACAGCTTTACCGGGCTTGGGGGCGAGCGCTTAAGGCACTCGGCCACGAAACCTTTGTAACAACATCCGAGGGTGCCAAAGTGGCCGAACCTCGGCTCGGACTGTTGCGCGTATGCAAATAAGTGGCGATCTGGATACCCGTCATCGTAGAACGCTTAGGTGTGTAGCGTTCTGGGTACAGCCAGTATATAACCAGTGATCAACCGGTGTGGTATTAATCTGTACTCGAATGGGTACAGTAACGACTATCATGCATATGGTTATAAATCCTTTACAGCGACTCTCTTTTGGATTGTCGCGTTTAGGGATTAATCAACGATGGATTTCCAATTTCTCGGTGTTTGCAGTTGTTTTTTAATAGTACCTACTCTGCTTGACATTAAAATAAAACAATACTTTATTCAATTTAAGCCCTAAGAAGGCACTTATGAACGTCAAACTACCGGTTTGGACAAACATCCCAGTCATCGAGAAAAACAGACAGAAACTCAAACGGGCTTATCTTTTATTATTATATTTGATAATATTAAATAATATTTAGAGTTAATAATCTTAAGGAAAAAGTGTATAAAATCCTAAGACCTGTCTTGATGTATAGATCTGAGTGCTGGGCAACGAAAGAGACGAACGTGCTAAGATGGGTGTGTGGTGTAACTAGAATCGATAAAATCAAGAATAAGTATATCAGAGGAAGTCTTAAAATATCACCAGTCACAGAGAAGTTGAGGGGTTATAGATTAGCGTGGTGTCAAGAGAAGGGATGAAAGTCATGTAACTAGAAGAATGCTAAGTATGAAGGTGGATGGATATAAGAGTAGAGGAAGACCGAGGAAGGTATGGATGTGTGACTGTGTGAAGAATGATATGCGTATAAACGGTATGATGAATACTGGGATGATAGGTAATAGTGTAGAAGAGAAAACATGTTGTGCCGACCCTACTTAAAAAAAAGTAGGTTAGGGATAAGAAGAATAAGTTAATAATCATATTATCATACTAATCACTTAATGGATGCACAGATAGGCAGTTACTTCCAGACATCACTATCATTTACATAATTAGGCACAGTGTTATCGCTTTACAATAAAACGTGAATACTTTTTGAAAACAGACATCTGATTAAGCTTGCATTAAAAATTAAATCAGAAAGTGTGTAAGTACAAACCACCAGATATTTTACCACTATTCTGGATCTTTCAGAGCAATTTCTTTACCGGCACCAGTAGATGAATTATTTTTGTTAGTATCTAGGAGTGACAGCCATTATGGTTGGGTTTTATGATACTGTTATAGCCGTGGGTAGTAAAATGCCGTTATGTTTCGCGTAAATAGTTAATTCATACTTAAAACCACATTCCAAACAAACTCAAAATACTGGTCTACGAATGTAGTGTTGTCGCACTTACAGTTTCTCCTTCAATGGTCCCCTTGTAGATTTCTTCCTTTTTCATCGCTTATTGTTTTCACTTCGCTTTCCAAAATTTTACTGTCGTGGCTCGGGATATGGCTCGCGTATATACTCAAATACGATGATCATGAAAATACTAGAAGGTACTTGAACTTATAAACATGTTGTAAACAGCATACGTCATCGTTTTTAAAAGAAGGGGAACAATCTATTTTTAGTAAACTTTTTGTTGACGCAGTCTGAGCGAAATAATTTATATGTGTGTCTAAATGCAATGCTTCCTCGAACCTATGACTAAATACTCACTGTTTCAAGCACACTGTAGACGATCCCAGAGAGTTCAGTAATGGTATTTTTTATATTTTTACTCGGACCGTAACAATGCTGAATTTTATATAACCGTAATTTCGTATTTTTGCCAAGAAGTATGTAATAAAAAATAGTGTAAGGAAAATGTTCGTTTGTGTAGAAGCTATGGACCTCCTACAATGTGCCTATTAACAGACACTCGGTCCTATTCTGATAAATAATGCCCTCACTAATGAACGAGCGCTTCGACAGCGTTATCCAATCAATTACAACTGGTAGTAATACTGTTTAGCTGCTATTCGTTTTTTCTCTTTTATTATCTCGGATAAGAAATTATTTAACACAATTCAAGTTTATGTGTTACATAAATATAATTTACTAGCTCACTTGTGTTAATATTTCGCGCTTTCTAGAATGTAAGCAATTTAACTAACAGCTATCATGTTATTTAAACAGAATGTTAATAGACGGCGCCTCCTAAATATTAGAGAGAAACATAAACTTTAAAACGATGTTTGAATCATTAATTTTAATGAAAAATTAAGGGAGATATGGCGATGAAAGATATATACAATTTGAACAATACTAAAGTTTGTCAGTTTGGATTTTACAATGACCACATGATGAAACCACACAACCATTCATCAGCACATAAAAGCCCATTCTTTCTAAGGTCAGTGAGTTTTCATCTTCACCCATATCGGCACGCAATATTGGACGCGATTAAGTTCAAACACAAAGCAAAATACTTTGCTCTCACTCTGGTTAAGCACTTTTTTTCTTTCTCATCTTCTTTGTCGTTCCCTCATGAGTATGGTGACTATATATGATTTTTCTCCATTTGCTTCTGTCCTGCGTCGGTTCAATAGACCATTATAGAGTTTCTCCCGTTGCCTCTACAATACTTTTACACCAACCATATGGAATTCGGTCCCTGGAGTGCTTCTCCTGCACCTGTTCCACTATCCAACTACTTCTCCACTCTGTATATGCTTCTGCATCTGCACACTGCTTCTCCAACTCATGCATATGTGACCGCACTATATGTATGTAGAAGTTTAGTTAACAATTACATAGAGATATGTAAGTCTTTTTTTCATGAGGAGCTCTTTTAAAATGGATTCGTTTGTCCTCATGGCTGTCCATGGTATCTTTAGCTTTCGTCTCCAGCACCACATTTCAAAAGCGCTTATTTTGCTTATGTCTCGACGATGGTAAGCACAGTACATTCCAAAAAGAGTGGTGATCACAGAGAGATCGATCGGTCTGCGTAATTAGAAATTGAATATGCACTGACTGGCTACCATGTTTAAATTGAAAATCTATCACCAAACATTGGCCATTACACTTGAGAGCCAATCCACCAAAATATATCTTAAACAAAATTACTACACGAAGAAAATCGTTTTTACGAGCTGAATCGAAAATTCCAATAAGCGAGTAATTAATGGCGTTATTAATTGGCATCCGTTACCTTTGTACGCTCTTTGCGATGTCACAAGGATAGGAGAATTAGACCGTAACAAATAAAGGACTTACTTCTAATATGATAACTAACATATATAATAGTAAATCATCGTCGGTATGATTATTGAAACCGTATTATTATCTGCGTATTATTTTTATTTGCGTAATGACGTTAATTACCATTGACTGCAGGCTTTAAAAGTCGGTGGACGACAAGATCATCAATGATCTTTTCATTATTACTTGGATGGTCGGATCGTTCACATCTCTCTCTATAGGTATTTCATTACAATATTCAGAGTTATATTTCGATACGTGCAGTATAAAAAGTATTTGCTTTTGTTTTTTCATAAACGACTGTCCTTGGTCGACGTCAACCGGTTATGTGGAACCAATCTGAATGGAGTTTGGAAGAAAAATGGTGTTTCTAATTATTAAGTATTAATATACATTTTTAACAAGGTAAAAGACCTTGTTATACAGTATTACTAGCTAAATAAATACCCATAAAATATCTTCTCTTTTTTCTTGACTTTGAAACTAATCCTCGCTGTTGAAGACAGTTACTGTAATTATCAAGTGTCTTGTTATGATTTTATTAGAAATCTCTAGGGAGTTTTTGTGGCGTTTCAGAGTTCATTGTTCATGTTTTATAATTCCTACTATACACCTCCCTTTCAAACTTAAACTGTATTATGCAAAATGTGACCTATATTATTCAATGTAGAAATAAATAATATTTCTAAACTTGGTATTTGCACGCGCAGCACGGGTGCAGACAATGAGCTTAAAAAATCAACAGTGTAGATGGAGGCCTCATTCCGATCCATAACCTTATTGATTGAGGTATACTCCACATTTTCACCTTTGACTCGGGGTATTATGGTTTTGTTAATCGCAGCAGTTCGATCATTCCAAATGGTAAAAATAGTTTTCTAACAGAGCTAAGACTTTTTTGGATTAGTCACTCCCCCAAAAACTGATAGGTTAAGTTAGGAAAACTACTTGTAAGTTGTAGCGTTGTTACGTAATTATATACCTTAAATTCATACGTCTGTAACAAATTTCTCTTAACGAATGAAATGATTTCTAATCTAAACCATGGGACTCGCTTCGGACCATTCGGACTCATGAAACATACACGCAAATAGCATTATCCGGTCTTCAAGGTGCGAGTATCGGAGGTATTTCGTACAGTACCGTGTATTTAGATCCGCACCTGGTCCGCGTACTGGTAAGCTCGCACCGAGTATTAAAACCTGGACCAGTATATAAGCCTTAAGCTTAGTATTAATGTTCGACAGCGCCCCGGCCGGCACCGGCCCGGTGTAACGTGAATCATGCTTTACTTCATACAAAATTCTATACATAATTAATAAAATGGAAGTGTCTGTTTGTAATATTAAAATAACAAGTTTTTACTAAATGCATATGAAAGTATACACGGAACCTATAACAAACTACTCATTTCTTATCTGTCTACTAAAACAAAACAATATGTATCATGTTGTGTGGGAATAAACAGGTCCCAGTTACAGCATATTTGCTACACTGAATCAGTGTAGCGCTGGTATTCTGACTGGGTTTCCTAAACCGATGTCACGAACACCAATAAAAAATAAACTAATTTAAAAAAAATACCATAAAGATGTCAGAATCGAATTGACCGTGGATTACTTAATACACAAGCACTGTTTATTATATACAACGTGGCGCAGCAACGGCGACATTAATTAAACACAAGGGTTGGTCAGTACTTATAAAAATAAAATAACATTTAATAGTTTGTAAAATGAAAAGAAAAAACATACAAACTGAATACTAAAATTTGGTGACATTTTCGCATTGCATCACTCTATGCAAACGATTTAATAATTGTGAAGCTACTAACCAGTATAACAGTATAACGGCAACGCCTCTCCGACATAGGGTTATCTCTTTCCTGTATTACGCGGAAATGTCAAGTATCTCATTCTAGTATTTCTGTATGTTTTCATTTCATTGATGCATTGTGTTACAATCCGTGACCTCGGCTCATGAATTGTTATGCGCTATATTTGCTTATTTATGCACAGGTTCTTTCAAAAGGATAATTTAGAAAATTGTAAATAATTCATTAAATAGTTACGTCAAATAAAATTAAAATATCTCTATAACCTGAAATTGCTTAATCGGATACGTATGTTCATTTAATGTCCCCATTGTAGTGCCACTCTGGTAAAAAAAAACAGTTTGATGTTCCTTTACTACACGACTACATTTTTTTAGCATAAACAAACATAGTATTTTCATATTTTTCCTTTTATTGTGTAACATGTCTTAGTAGATAGACTATGATAAATATCTAGACGTATCTCGCGCTCAAAACGGAATACTGTATCCCCTATTACTGGTTTACGAAAGAAGTTTTCGATTATCGACTTTTGAGACATTGTTACAAGGACTGGCTTCCTGTACGTACACGTCATATCAAATAACATACTATTTAATATAATGTGTCGGAGAATCGTCGATGTAATTATGGAAACAGTACTAATGACTTAGTATTCGTACTATTGACTTTATTACTATTGACTGAGTGCGATTGTAACAGGTGTGCTCTGTGACAGCACGCGCTTTATAAGCAATTTACGACCGCCTTAAGGGCATTCTTACTTCAGCCGGGGAATAGTAATATTCTAGATATCTTTCAAAATTTTTAATAGCCTAAGAATGCTCCTCTAACTTCTTTTCTAGATGTTTTTTTTTAATTTCCAAGTTCCTTAACTTGTCATTTATTTTTTTTGTTAGTTGTAGTTTTTATGTATTCCTTCATATCAAGCATGGTTTCCTCACGATGTTTTCCTTCACCGAAAGCTCAGGCTCATTGTAGGAGTTCGAACTCACGTGCTAAGTCGTACACGCTACCACTGAGCCATCATTGCTTCCAGAAATTAGCGCGTTTAACAACCAAACAATGTCAATATAATAAAACAACATAAATACTCATCAGCTTTATTATATTGATATACATTCATTGCATTATAATTTAAAAAAATGACATTAGCTTAAAGGGATTTTTTGTTACGTATTATTTCGTTGTGACAAATAGTAAGGGACCGTAACTCCAGTGCTTTTGGCACCAACACTACCATTTACATACGTGACGTCCATAGAGATACAGCGCCCGACATTGGAAAAATATATGAAGTTTCTAACATTCCATGTGTTCGTGACGCGTTGGGGCGGTATGCAACCGAAACACAAATCGATCGGGTATATTTAGAATATAATTTTTATATATAGCCCGTGGTACGTAAATTCGATGTCGAGTAAATATGGAACTAATGGAACTAATAATAGATTATGAATGCAACTTTGCGTATTGTGTATATTCCAATAGATTAGTTCTTAAAGATTAAATCCTAGTCGCGTGTCTGAGCTGACACGCACCATTTTTTATAACAGCCGTGAAAAATAACCGCAGTAAGCTTACAGTAGGACGGCGATCACAAGAGCGGCTGTCCACAAAGAGACGCCGTCCTTATGCCTTTAAATACAGTAAAAACATTAAAACTGGTTTTCTACCGGTAACAAACGGTTTTCATTCTTTATTGGTATATAAACCGTTTACGATGTCACTCCCTTTTGTAATACGTCGCCGTGGAAATGATTTTATGTGGTAGTCAAGCTTACAGGTCGGTTCGGGATTGATGTCTGTATCGTTTACGTAGTAAATGACATCTTTACTAAAACCGGTAAATGACCTTTACTGACTGAGTATATTTCGAACCAGTTCAGAGCTTTGACTACGATAGAAGCATGTATTGAAATACTAACTGTGTCCTACAGCTTTACATGGGTAAAGCTGGGCATGGGCATGGGCTTTACCCAGCACCACGCAGCCGCCTACGCACCCGTGTAGCCTATTACTTCCCGTACCTGCCTACAGCATTCCAAATTGCTTAACGTTCATAGATACTGATCCATTTCTTAGTGTTACAGCGTGAAGTTATATATCATATACTATTTCTATTCCTCATGAATCTGGCTATCATATTGTTGTGTTCAATAATAACACCTTCAAATCTTCAATGCGGCCTGTACTTTAAATTTATATGTATACAGAAGTCAAGAACTTTACTATACAGTCGGACCGTAGTCCGATACTGAACTATTAACTTCGAGACGTGCCGTCTATACTTTTTTTTTCGATATGAATATACTGTTAGCCTTAGGGGCCCTGGAGCCTTTACAGATTTCACAGCTTCACCGGGCTTGGGGGCGAGCGCTGTACAAATACGACTGCTAGTTCTAGATATTAGCGCGTTTAAAAACATTCTTCAGTTTTAATCTAGATAAGAAATGTGATAGGCTGACAGGCTTTTGCCACCCAATCGCCTTAGTACCCAGTTATTCCTATTTTCATATTATCTACAAGATAAAGCTAACCAGTTTGATACGACCCCATACCCGAAGATGAATTTATAGGAAATAGGAAACTTCCAGGCGATGTTGTAAAAATGGAAGACTACAAGACAATAAATAATCTAATAAATTAACTGAGCTTTAAACGCGGGGAACCGAGCAGCCGAGACGCGCGGCTCCGTCGTATATACACCGTTATTTTCTACTCGGTTGCACTATGGGTGTAGGGTGATCAACTGAAAAATAAGCTTACGTTCGCAAGTATGGTCACCATAAACCTTGATGTCCACTTGGATTAGATATATTTGATCTTTAATCATAAATTGAAGCAAATAAGCGACGTTGAGGGTCGTCCGTTTCTTTCTGATTAAATATTCCAATACATATTCATAACCATTTTAACATGAAAATCGTGCTTTCAGCGAAAATCGCTTTATTGTGTCATAATAGTATCATAGACGTTGCTTTCAATTATAATTAAACTTAAATTTATTAAAAGCCTTTTAAGGTTAACAAGTTAACGAGTAAAAGTCGATCTTACAAAATGTACTCGGTGAAGTAATTTCGTACAAATTCCATTGAAAATTACTTAACGCCCCTGTCTGTAAGTTTGCATATTTTAACGGGTAACTACGGAACCCCACACGCACTTGAATAAACTACACTGTATATTATTAAGTTTTTTTTTTTTTAGTAATAAACTGAGTTATATCTAAAATTAAAATATTGTGCAGATTTGTTAAAATAAACCTAAATAACAGATGTGTCGTTAAATATAAACTTTTTTTTTAATCATAAAATCTTTTAAATCGATATTTATTTTTAAGGCTAATTTTTATGAAATTAAAAATAATCCGAATTATATTAGAATTATAGTTAACAATACTTTAAATTTATCAACATTTCTGTAGCGTGCCGACATAGTAGTCGGTGCCGAACTTTGCAAAACAATAACGCTATTTCCCAATAGTTATGATTTTTTTGAAGTGAAACTTCTTATGCGACTTCCAAGCGTTAAAAGTTAAATGTTAAACGTTTAACGCACATCGGTCTCTCCTCTTTGTGTGAGCCAGAGCGAGAGAGCAATATATTATCGGTCTCTCCTCTTTGTGTGAGGCAGAGCGAGAGAGTAAATATCGGTTTGTATGTATATTGCACGCTGTTTAAATAAAATAGAAAATGTCTTTTAAAATGAAGTTTCACTTCTATCGTGTGTGAATCGCACACACACCTTTTTTTTATTTAATTATTTTTATTATTGAAGAAACAATAATAAATAACTATGAATTTATAAGTATTTAAAAGTATATTGAAGAAAAGTTTATGCTCGTGCATTCACTAGAAAAAAAATTTGCCCAATCTTATACAAACTCCGGTGTGCTTTTCTATACTTTCTATCTTATATTATATCCTCCAATGGAAAACTTGTTTTAACAATGAAATTTTAGTATTTTCTGTTACATTGTTTTAGAAATATATCTTCCTAAACACTTGCGTAAAGTAACATCTGGCGATTCACTTACATCTCAACTTATTTGCCATGTAAATTTAGGTAAGTAAAAATTTTTCTTTTCAAAATATCAAACAAATGTTTTGTAGTGAAATAATTAGACTAGACAATACGACATTACTGGTAAATAATGCGGCAAACCCGAGTCGGTAGTTTTGGCGATAGCCGAAGTTCAAACACTTTGGAAACATTTATATTTATATTATCACAATTCTTACAACACGGTTACGTTATTTACTTAATTTTATAATTTACATCGTTGCCTAAATATGTGTAAATGTGACGTATGTCGTCTTTGCCGATCGCTTGAAGTATGCCGCTGAATCGCTCGCAATTATTGACTTACGTCGTGGCGGAAGTACATAAAACCAAAACCGGAAGCAGATATTAGAAACACATACATCTTAAATTTTTGGAAATTATAAAAACTAAGATTTATAAATTAACTCACTCTATTTCTATTTTAACATATCCATAATAACTATATTGCTTAATTGCATTAAAACCAAAACGGCATATTTAACATTCCAATAATATATGTATTAACAATGAAACTCAATACAAATCATTAATTTGTGTTAATAAAATACTTACATTATATAATTATTATACATTATATTTAAATACCGCTAACAGTAGTTAGATCATGTAACATGGTGAGTTTTCTGAGGAGCCTTTCAACCTAACTCTCTCTTCTTCCTTTCGCAACAGAACCACAAGAGCTGGGCTTCGGAGCCACAGCTTTAAGGTAACCTCCATCTTCAACATGAACTAAAGTTCTCTACGTCATATTTTTGCCATATTGTGAAGCTGTGAAACTGTCTCCCAGCTAGTGTATTTCCTCCTTACTAAGTCAGGGAGCCCTTAACATAACGTGAAGATTGTCAAACGTGAACGTGGATTGCACTTTGCATACCATCAGGTACAATGCTTCCCCTTAGCTACGCGCTGCGATAAAAAAAAATAATAGGCTAATTACCTGTTTTCAAAAAATTGGTTTAATCAGTATGAATCCTCACGATCTGTTTTATAAAAATGTCAGCATTATAAGAAATAAACGACATTTTTGTACACGATGTGCTCACAGTATGACTTGTTTGTCATTTAATTTATTTATTATTATTATTTATAAATTTTTTTTTCGAACTGACTATACTGTTAGCCTTAGGGGCCCTGGAGCCTTTACGGCTTTTACAGCTTTACCGGGCTTGGGGGCGAGCGCTTAGGGCACTCAGCCACGAAAGCTAAGCAACAACATCCGAGGGTGCCAAAGTGGCCGAACCTCGGCTCGGACTGTTGCGCGTATGCAATAAAGTCGCGATCTGACTAAATCCCTATCATTCGATCTAAACTAACTATACATATATACATGTTTCTGCCCCCTGGGAGGAGGGAAGGAACATGTGTATGTGTATTTAGTGGTCTAAAAATTTTTGTCTAATCTAACTAGGCAAAAAAAAAAAGGTCCCTTACAGAACCTATGTACCTGTGTGTTGTGTATGTGTGTATAATGCAGTGACATGTATGGCTGTGAAAGCTAGTGAATGTAGAGTAACTGTATCGCGCGAACGGCTGTTTGGCTCAAGGGCTCCATGCCGATGGATCGGACCTAGGCTTGAGTTGCCGCGGTCGTGGTTTATCATTTATATATCTGGCCACATTATAGGACATATTGAAGTGAAACTTCTTATGCGACTTCCAACACGTTTAACGTTTAACGCACACTATCGGTCTCTCCTCTTTGTGTGAGCCAGAGCGAGAGAGCAAATGTCGGTATGTATGTATATTGCACACTGTTTAAGTAAAATATAAAATATCTTTTAAAATGAAGTTTCACTTCTATCGTGTGTGAATCGCACACACACCTTTTTTTTGTTAGATAAAGTAATTATACGAAATAAGCAGTGACGATAATGGTGAATCAATTCGGAAAATATACGCTTTCGGGACTTACGCTGAGTAAACCATAAGAGATTAGAAAAAAAGTGTGTGTACTTACGTAATTATTTACGCACGCAATTACGCAATCCTTTTAAATTCAAACGTCAAGTTATTTACCATGTTCGAAGGGTTTATAATTCAGTTTAATATCACTACATACAATTCTATATATTATAAATAAAATATTAGAACAGTAACAATTTTTATTTGACATCAATGTTTTTTATATATCTATGACAACCATCTCTCCGAAGTATATTTATTACCCATCCACTCGAATTACACCGCCCTCTCCTCGCCCTCGCACCTTACCTCTCCTCACCCTCGCACCTCACCTCTCCTCACCGCTCATTACTTCTTTCCCACTCTCACCTCTGCCCGTCTCGCTCTACACTCGCCATACCTCACCACCCGTCATTTAATTAAACTTAGAAATATTTGCGTTACAATAAATTTCATTCGATCAGAAACAAAAAAAAAAAAAAAAATAAATCATTCGTAAATATTTTAGTAGATACTTTAAAAAACAATTTTAGAAGGCACCACTTGCTTCATTTAATTAGTTACGAGCAGATGGTGTAAATTAAACCCGAGCCTGTATTGTAAGCGCTTTTTCACTGGAATAGTTATTAATAAAATAATTTAAATGCTTGTTGGCGCTCTCATAGTATTTCTGATTTAAAAAAAATTGTGAGTGTTTTTGTTGGATAAATAGATTTTGGAGAAATAGCTGAAACGTATGTCGAATTTACTTTATCAATGTACTAGTTGTGTACCACGATTTCAACTATCTTACCTTAATTGAACAACTCTCCACCAATGCACCGGTGTAGCTATCATTATTCTCGTTTTCCGTATTGCCTACAGCTTTCCAGATTGCTTTATGTATATGGTTACTGCTACGCTCTGTAGAGTTGTAGCATGAAGTTATATAATCTATAACCTTTCTCAGTAAATTGGCTATAAAATTTAAATAGGCATTTTCAAATCTGACTAGTAGTTCCAGACATTAGTGCGTTCATCCAAACAATCTCGGAATAGTCAGTGACCCTATTAACACAGTTTCTATATACAATTTTTATACTCAGTTTCTATACACAGTGTCTATACACTATGTGTAACACCCGCCACAGTGTAACGTTAAGACGTGTCACGTTCCGGGATCAGCCAGCGTATATCGAGTTGCCAAGAGACTTGTAAGCCGGCATGACCTAAGTGGTCACCGTCTACAGTCTACTTCGCTTACTGCCATAGCATAATGTCTTATGGTAGTTTGCTGTGGGGTTCAGCAGCTGACTTCATATTCATATTAGAAAAGCGCGCAATTCAAGCAATATACAGCATGGGACCTCGCGAATCACTAAAGAACTAAAGGCCATAAACTTAACATCGTTTAAAAGTTCTGTTTTTAAAAAATGTTTGTTGAACCAATAATCTTTATCTAATTATGTGCGTATTTTCGTACCTACGAACATACCTACTCGATGTTTCGATTAGATTATAGCGTTTCCAGATATTTCAAAAAATTTTTACTCAGCTTATACCATTATTCATAATAAAGTTTTAAAGATTAAACTGTAGGATTAATTAATCTAATTAAATCTCTTTGGTGTTTGACGATGTATTTATAATACATATAAATAGATTCTGGTCCTAGATTGTGCATTTATTTAAAATGAAATCTATGATAGAATCCTTGCTTTATATTATGATTTTAAATTACTCTATGCTTTTGAAGATCGAGGCAAAAGACTATTTCTTAGAACAAATGCCGACGAAAAGTTAAAGTGCACGGATTGAATTGCAGTTAAGTCAAACGGAGTGTTAGGTTCGCGAAATCTAGTACGTACTACATATTATAAATAAATGTAGTATATATGTTATAGGCAATGTATGAAATGCCGGTATTCTATAGAATGCCAAATGCTATTTAGGTAAAATATGAAATACATCTCCAATTTGTATCGAATATCACGTAAGAATTTGAAGCGGGAACTTAAAGTGTAATTTGATGGTTTTCATTTTCAATTCACAAACTTATGTTATTTGGCCCTTTAATATAATCCCGACGATGCTCGGTCAGGTTAGGTTGGACCTGCGAACAAATACTAGCGAGCCGACGCGAGCGAGTGCTATGGTTTCATACTTTGCCGGTTTCTCATTTGGCATTCTATAGAATACCTAGGAAATATTATAAATGACGCGCATTCCTCAATTTGAGATCCCACTAAAAACTCTCACGTGATATTCGAAACGAATCGGAGATGTATTTTTTCATACTTTGTCGGTCTTTCAAATGGCATTCTACAGAATGCTTAGGCAATGTATGAAATATCATATCAGAATAAAAATCATGTCATACAATACCGCTTAGTTTCCGGTATTTTATAGAATACCTAAGGCATTTTATACATTGTCTATAACATATACGTATCTGAGTAATATATAAAACTGTATAATATTATATAGTAAATAGTATATCATAAGTTTATTGAGCAGAAATTTCAATGTAATAATTTGCGGTTTGTTTCTCTGTGAATAATGATGCTTCAATCAGATTAATACTACTGAAAGTTACAGTGATTTTGAATAATTTAAGACGAGCTCGTAGATTCAAAGTCGTTATGAATAGAGAGAGGGTCTCGAATCATAATTTGCGTTATTTATTTGTTTGCAAACAATTATAGAATTTAACACAGCAACGAATATCAGAGAAAATGCTATGTTAAGCGAATACGATGAGTCATCATTCATTATTTAAATCCTGCAATAAACGCTGAAACTCAAAAATTCATTTTTTTCATGCAGTCGTAGAACACACATGTTCTTACATTCATTTGGCTCAGCCTGATTTGATGTTAACACATGGTCCAAGATAGTAATACGCTAAGCCTAGTGGAAGCAGAGGACTAGCTCTCAAGTACAGCTGCTGTAATATACCTACAGGTGCTAGGCGACAGATTTGTAACTTAAGGGGGTTAACATTAGAAAATGTTATGGTTTCATCACGATTTTTACCTTCGCCTTAAGCTTTAGCTCATTGTAGGGATTTGAACTCGCGTCAATCGACACGATGTCCATATATACTATCCTGACTAAAACCCAACGGTGTACCATCGGCCGCCATAGCGGGGCTAAACGGGGTCGCGATAGCATTCACCGCGTCACCCCGGCGGCTGGCCCCAATCGGGCCTCCGGCGTTAAAGAGAGACAGTCTGGTACAACCCCAACTATCTCTCAGACGGCTGAACCAGTGCAATGGGAAGACGGGACCCCCGACCCATCTCAGCTTGGTTCAGCTAGGGCGGAGGAAAGGGGCGTGAAAGCGCCCCCTTCTACTACCCATCGTCTGCGCTGATGTTCTGCAGAGGTCTCAGCGCTGGTGTTACAGCTACCCTCCCTTTTACGGGAGACAGCCGGCAGCTGCTATAACGCTAGCCTTGCCATTATTGCTCAAGTGCTCACAGCCAAAAGAGGAGCAGGCTCTTCTTTAGATATTGTTATTCTTATTAAATGTAGTTACAAGTGAAGTGGACTATAAATAATAACAAATAACATGTATTTTGAGTTGCGAAAAAAACTTTGTCGACAGTTATACTAAGAGAAAAAATTTGAAGGAAAAATATTCTATCCAGGTGACATCGGCAGAATAGTGTATAAAAACACGTTTACATCAAATAAAAGTAATATATTATTATTATTTATCGTTATGGCCACAATCCCACCTGATTTTAAGTGACTATGTGGCCCAAGATGATAACCTTGGTGATATACCTAGTAGAACACTGGCCCTCAAGTGCAGCTGCCGGAACACACCTATTGGTGCTTGGCGACAGATTTTCAACTTGAGGGTGGTAGCTAGCCAGGCGGGTATTACAAAATGCCCTACCACCATGCTATGTTATATATGTATATGTTATAGTTTCCTCACTATTTTTTCCTTCACCGAAAGCTCAGGCTCATTGCAGGGATTCGAACTCACGTCAATTGACGCGAAGTCGTACACGCTACCAATAAAAACCATCAAAGTTCCTATATGCGAATTATGTACGGTGACTGGTATGTATTCCTTTGCATGGATCTAGACACACGGCAGTGTGTAAGCCAAGTTAGGGCGACAATAAATGAAGAACGTACATTTCTACTACTATAATTAAATAAACTGCTATGGAGCTTGGCACGTTTTTGATCTCAGCTCTTTTATCGGCGAAAAAGACAATCCCGAACGTCGTTTCTACCGAATTTGCCCCCTTTTTCCCACGGTAACCATAATTTAGCCATCATTTATTTATTTATTTATTATATACAAAACTTCACAGCACATTTTTTGACATTTTATAAAATATTAGAATATAATTTTAAAGTGCCAATTAAGAAGTAGTAATAATTACATTTCGTATACCGTGTGTAGGAATGTATTTAGAAAGATGTTTGCATAAATAATATGGTGTGTGTGATGTGTGTGCGTGTGTGTGTTGTGTATGTGTGTGTGAGGGAGTGAATGTAAGTTTTGTGATTATTATTTGAGTGTTTTAAGTTTCCTGTTTCCTTTAGTTTTTACTAACCTTGCACAGACCAACTTCAAAAACTGATTTCGACTAAGGTAGAATAAGTCAATATCATTGAAAAGGTTGTTGTACTGCGTAGTGCATCTATAAATAATGGAGTTTTGAGCATATGTATGTTTTACAAAAGAAATTGCAAGCAAACTGGGGTTCCTAGTACGCTTAGTAGGTACTCGGAAATGCAATTTACTTAAGAGTTCTGGGCAATCTGTTATTGAGTTAACTAGATCATATAGAAATCGCATATCGCTTATAATTCTCCGGTATTTTAATGATAACATGTTGCAGTGCTCACATGGATGGTCCTTACTTTTAAAATTCAGAAATTTTACAAATTTATTCTGTATGTTTTCTAACCTGTTATTGTGTGTAATGAAAGCTGGTGACCATATAGACGACGCATATTCTAAGCAGCTTCTAACATAAGAAAAATAAAGCACCTTAAGTGGTAGGATTTTACTGAATGGCTTTGTGACTCTCAATATAAATCCTAACATTTTGATGGCTTTTTGACGAATAAAATCGTAATGATAATTGTACAGTAACTTCGAGTCCAACATAATCCCCAGGTCTTTCACACAATTAACGCTTTGGATTGGTAAGTGATTTAAAGAATAACTGTAATTAATATGACGGAGTTTACGTGTGAAAGTTATAGAATTGCATTTCTTTATATTAAGATCCAGTTTGTTTATTTGGCAATAGTCACAGAGTCGATTCAGATCCTCCTGTAGGAGGCGGCAGTCGTCAATACTACGAATCACCTTGAAAATTTTAGTATCGTCGGCATACATGAGATATTTAGCATGGATATGTCAGAGACATATACATTAAACGGTAACGAACCGAGGTGTGATCCCTGAGGGATACCGGATGGAATTTTTTCAAATCGTGAAATATGTATTCCTACGCGCACTGCTTGATGTCTATTACATACATAAGAAGCAAACCATCTCAATAAGTCACCGTGTATACCGACACTCAAAAGCTTTTCCACCAAAATATTGTGATTAATTCTGTCAAAACATTTGGAATAGTCAGTGTATACGGCATCAACCTGGTAACCCTGGTCCATTCCTACTGATATATAATCTGAGTACACTGCTAAGTTAGTCTGAGTCGACCTTTTTTTCATAAATCCATGTTGAGAAGCGGGGATAGACATAGCCAACAAATTGTATATCTGATCGTGAACTAGTAATTCAAATAATTTACTGAAAACTGATAGTAATGAAATCGGACGGTAATTTTCTACATTTGATCTAGACCCAGATTTGTAAATAGGTGTTATAAATGCCTCTTTCCACTTACTTGGAAAATAACCCGATGTTAGTGATTTGTTAAATAATATAGTAAGAGGTACGACCAAGGCTTCACTACATTGCCTAACAAAAAAAGAAGGGATTTTGTCGGTTCCTGCACCTTTATTAGAGTCAATTAACTTTAAGTATTTATGTACTAAGCTTGGAGATAAATTTAAAGAGCTCATACTGCTCAAATAATTAGTTTTGGAAGAGTAATTCACAGATTGGTGAGCATTATTACTTGTGTAAACAGATTGAAAAAGTCTAAGAATAAATTACACATGTCCTCGCCATCATTTGCTGATAAAGTGCCATAATTTACTTGTGCGGGAAATGAACGCGACTTTTTTAAATTTTTAACATACCTCCAAAACTCTTTGGGGTTACTTTGGATAGAGAGTTCACATTTCTTAACGTATTTTTGCCGGCAAAGATTTTTCATTTTTTTGAAGCGTGTTCTTAGGAGTGAGAAACTGTGATAATCCGAAGGTAATCCAAACTTTTTCCATTTTTGGTGGTATTTATATTTTTCCTTAATAATATGTATAAGTGGCCGTGAATACCAAATCGGTATATTTTCACTGGCCTTAAGATAGCAAGGCACGTATTTATCAATAGCCAATTTTATTCTTTCGTAGAAAATATCAAGAGCGTTATCGACAGATTCATTAACTAAATCACATTCCCAGTTATAAGAGCTTAAGTTCGAATTTATACTAACGTAGTCGGCTTGTCTGAATTTATAAACTAAATGCTGGGGATATTTTAGTTCCTTAAGATTTATATTTGTTAATTTTAATTCTAACGCTGGATGATGAAGTAAATCTTCTTTTACAATCGGGGACAATGATCTAGTTACAACTACATGAGTATTGCTAAATACCAAATCTAAAAGTCGGTCATTGTCATTTTTAATTGCATTGTATTGGTCCAGACCCCAGTCCGATAGTAGGTCAATAAATTCTTTTTGATAGACACTAAAATTATCGGAGGAATGAGTTAAACGACTGGGATCATCGAAAATCCAAGTGATATTGGGCAAATTGAAGTCACCTAAGAGCAAAATATTATCATTACGGATACCTGTCAAACTACAACTTTGTAAATAAAGGCTGAGCGAGGATAACAGACTGTCTCTAGATGAACCCCTTCCTGGCAAGTAAACACAGATAATGTGGAGATTACATTCGCTCCGTAGAGCACGGGCTTCAATTTTTAAATGTAAGAACTCGCAAGTGCCACTGTTGTCATTGCATTGTGGATAAACGCATTTAATTCACGCCGCACCAGCAGCATAACTCCCCCGCCAACCTGCCTCGAAGAACAAGGATTAATGGAACGATCTCATTGCATTTGAATCATTGCTTCAATATTAATAAAATTAATAAAATTAATAATTAAAATTATAATAAAAAATGACCTAATATATATCTTTTGTTTAGTAAAACATTACCTTACAGCTTACTTTATATAACATTACTTTCTTTACATTACATAGGTAGTAACCTAAATCTCTTTAATTCTCCAGAAAATCTGTAAGCCTATTACAGTAAAATCCATACATGCTAACCAAACTTAGCAATGTTTAATGGAGGCTCCCGAAAATCACCAACTAACGCGAACGTTTCCAGATTAATCTGTAAAATCGGCCGAAGAACTCAAATATTTGAGTTCCTTAATACAAAAGTTTTGCGGTGTTTCTCAAACTTCCTAATTATTGCAGCTTACTGGGAGCGTAAAGGTTTTTGCGGTCTATAAAACTTTTATACCCGAAAAATAATTAAAAGAGAGACCGTTGGAAAAGAAAAACAAAAAAACAATATAGACAGAATATTGTGGACTTATAGAATTTTTATATTTTTAGACTAATTGTAGAATATTGTAGTCTTGCTTGAAATAATCGAAATCTGAATCGAAATCACAATATAATAATAATAGCATTTAGAAAAACAAGTATATATGTAATGTTCATGTTGTGTTTAAAATTTTTTTACTGATTAAAAAGTGAAAAAGTAATCAAGCTATAATATTATGAAGCTCAAATTTTTTTTTTGTTTGCTTGAATGTGCAAATCTCTAGAACTAGCGCTTATATTAAAAAAAAATATAACCTGTTTTATTGAGTAAAGTTACACTTATCTAATAACATCATTCTACAGTTATTATGAGTGGAGCAATCTATACATATTATAAAACTCAACGTCTCTCTCTCTGTCTGTCTGTTTATGTTCTATTCACGTGAAAACGACTTATCCGATTTACATAATTTTTATTTTTATTCATAGACATATTATCTGGCCAGATTATAAGATATATTTTGTAAGATAAAGTAACATACAAAATAAGCAATGACGATAATGGTGAATCAATTCAGAAAGAAGACTTACTTGGGGCACTTACATGACTTAAGCGGAGTAAACCATACGAGATATATCAAATTAATGTTGTGCATAGTTATAGATCTTAAAAAGACCTTCAAGAAAGTCAGTGATAGTATATGTCTATATTATAAGGATCACCCACAATAAGCATTTTTGTTTTCCATCTTTGGAGCGGGGTAATACAATTCGCGCGTGAGCTTGATCGACGGCATTCTGTAGTCCACGCAAGCGGATCCGCTAGCGCCATTCTAGCGCCTTTTCAATCTGTACGTCAGCGACCTCCCGAAGCCCCCTGGGGTCGAGGTAGGGCTCTACGCTGACGACACAGTCATATATGCGTCAAACAGACACAGAAAAAATCTCGCCTGCGCAGTCCAACGTGCCGTAACCACTCTCGGGGAGTGGTTTCGAACGTGGCGAATAGCTATTAATCCGGTAAAGAGCGCCGCGATTATGTTCGAACCGCATACATGCAAACTACCACGCACGGTAGGACCCCTCTCATTATTCGGTACGAATATCCCTTGGGCCACCAAGACTAAATATCTGGGTGTCACCCTCGACTCGAAGCTTAACTACAACGCACACGTTACTATAGTCAGGAATAGGGCCATCTGGATCCTTTCTCGCATGCGACCCTTGCTCAGTTCGGTAAGCAAAATGTCCTTAAGACATAAGCTCACACTGTACAAGATGTGCGTCACATATGTGCACATATGTCCAAACATAACTTTGCCCGCATGCAAAGAGTCAAAAATCGGTTTCTCCGTCGCCTGCTTGACCCTCCAGCCTTCGTTAGGAGCATGGACCTGCACAGGGACATGAGGCTTCCCTCGATAGAAGCCTATGTGAAATATCTCACCAGGAGATACTTCGATAGCGCTTCGAATCATCCCAACTCGCTCGTAAAATCCATCGTGATCTACGTCCCAGACAACTCGATCCCCGTTGCCAAACGTTATAAACGCCGTCCGCGAAATCTCTTTGTCGATCCCGATGACGCCATCAAGAACGCTAACAATTTCTATGCGTCCGCTCCCGCAACATATGCGAGCTCGCGCCCACGCCCGCGAAATCACCGTTCCCTCCGCAGGGGACGTACGGTTAACTAGGTTCTGTAAGGGACCTTTTTTTTTCTTTTTTTGCCTAATTAGATTAGACAAAAATTTTCAGACCACTAAATACACATACACATGTTCCTTCCCTCCTCCCAGGGGGCAGAAACATGTATATATGTATAGTTAGTTTAGATCGAATGATAGGGACTTAGTCAGATCGCGACTTAATTGCATATGCGCAACAGTCCGAGCCGAGGTTCGGCCACTTTGGCACCCTCGGATGTTGTTGCTAAGCTTTCGTGGCTGAGTGCCCTAAGCGCTCGCCCCCCAGGCCGGTAAAGCTGTAAAAGCCGTAAAGGCTCCAGGGCCCCTAAGGCTAACAGTAAATTAAAAGTCATTAAAAAGGATCCGCTAGCACTGCCAGTTTCTATATAAAGTGTAGGTCAGAAAGTAAGCTAAGCAAGAACGAAGTAATAGTGCGATCGGGCCGTGTAGCGCAGCGTGGGGTATCGGGGTATTAAACACGAGTGAGACCGCGAGGCATACCTATCAATAATAAAAAGCAAAATTCTCAAGCCAGATAGAAAATAAACATATATAAACTGTATTATTACTTGCAGAATTTACATATTTTAATTGTACTTGTAACTTCTGGTTTTTAAAGAAATAAAAGCAAAATACGTATTTATCAAGGGTTGTATTTTAAAATCAAAACTTTTTGTATTCAAATTTACACGTTAGTAATAATATGCTAGTGGAATACAAACATAATTCTGAGAAGAACATTTGAAAGTCAATGGGAATTATTTTTTTATCAATTAAATCACCAAGGGTGCTAGGTAGAAAGGTTGAGAAGCACAGTCAATAAAAGCAAAGACATAGATTGAAGAGAAGAGATAGTTTAATATTCAAATCATTAAAACGCCTCTAGATATTTATATTCACTGTATATTCAACTCAATAACATACAGTTTTGATATTAAAAAATAGTAGCAACCATTACAGAAACATCTACGTCACGCCCAACTGACGTTTATTGGGTCAAGAAGGTTCACGAAAAATACCTTCTCAATCTATATACCTAAACATATACATAACATCGTCTAGTGAATACTGAAACGTTTGCTTTGACGAATCCCTTCAAATTATTGCTTCAACTAAACTTCAGAACAGTCGATACAACAAGATGAAAATGTTATTGAAATTGAGCCATTAATTCGTAACTGACTTCAGGTTATGGTCGGCCTTTGAGGTCAAAGAGTTCCTGTTTGACGACTACACATAGGCAGATTCACCACATGGTGGAATGACGATCTGGTGGAAGGTGTCGGAATTCGCTAGATGCGTAGCGGAGTCGTTGTGGCGATCTTTGGAGGATCGGAGAAGGCTTTTATATAAATGGATGAATAAAAAATGTGGAAACTTTAGATAGCTAACGTTCCTGAACCAGGTAAAAAGATAAGCTAAACATTCGACTTTGTGACGATAATTTTTTAACTGTATATTTTATTGAAATTTCATTATACTTTAAGCATGTTTATTGCATTTATAATAAATATAGAATATAAGTAAAAGATAAATATAAATAATATGAATAATATATATATGACGCAGCAGGCGGTCCAGTATGGTTTTTAGAGACAGTGACGTCGGCATAGCCAACGTCATTGTTATCATTATTACTGGATTGTTGCATAATTGAAGTAATTGACAATAAATTAGATGTTCACTCTCCGAGAACCGACAAGCGAATGTGTCTCTCCGCTATTTTTTTTTTTTTTTTTCGAACTGACTATGCTGTTGGCCCGGGGGCCTTAACAGTTTCACCGGACTTGTTGGCGAGCGTTTAAGGCACTCAGCCGAGAAATTTTGGGCAACATGCGCAAGGGTGCCAAAGTGGCCGAACCTCGGCTTGAGCTGTTACCGTATTTGCATCATACGCGACCTAGCTAAATTCCTACGCGAATTCGACCTAACTAACTATACATGTATGCATGTCTCTTGCCTCCTGGGAGGGAGGAAGAGACACGCGTACATGTATTTAGTGATCTGAAAAATTTTCTGAGGCTAACTAACCACAAAAAAAAAGAAAAAAAAAGGTCCCTTACAAGACCTATGTACCTGAGTGTGGTGCATGTGTGTTCATGCAGTGTAGTGAATGTATGTCGGTAGCTAGTGATTGCAGTGTCACTGTGTCGCGCGAGCAGCTGGCTTGAGGGCTCCCTAGCGGGGGAACGGACCTAGGCTCAAGTCGCTGCAGGAGAAGGCGGTCGAGATATGTGTGCGGGAGCGAAGTTTGCCGCCCGCCCCTTGCGGAGCGAGCGGTGATTACGCGGGCGTGGGCGCAAACACGCTTGGTTATTAGATACGGGCGGGAAAATCGCGTTCGCTTCCGTGATTTTATCATCGGGGTCAGATAAAATGTCGCGCGGGCGTCTATATTTGTTAGACATTTGGATGTCTGGATTCGGGTTATGAGATGCGGCTGCCACTACTAGCTGGTTCGAATGGTTCGACGCTTTTTCAAAATAATTATTTGATAGGGACTTTATAAATGATTCGATCGAAGGTATTTCCATATCTTTATGGAGATCTACGTTCCGAGCGAACCAAGGGGGCACCGACCGCCCTTCTGAGAAAGCGGTTCTGAACTATTTGTAACTTATTGAGGGTGAATTTACTTATGTGAGCAAAGACTGGGGAACTATAAGTTAGGATCGGTCTGATACAAGTCTTGTAGAGCGTGAGCTTATGTCTGAGGGACATTTTGCTCTTCGAGCACACGAGAGGGTGCAGGCGGCTTGAGACCATACCGGCTTTCCTTCGCACTCTATCGATATGTGCCTTGAAATTTAGGTGTTTATCCAGTGTGACACCCAGATATTTGATCTGGTTGGCCCACGGGATAGCCACTTTAAATAGTTTGATAGCGGGAATTTTAACTAATCTTTGAGTGGGATGAAAGAGGATAGCGCTACTCTTATCGGGGTTAATTCCTATGCGCCATCTACGGAACCATTCGCCTAGCTTATCTACGGCTTTTTGGACTCGTAGCCTGAGGGTTTGTCTGTTCCACGAGGAACTAAACAGGACTGTGTCATCAGCGTAGGAACATACCTCTACCTCGGGGAGGCGAGGGAGGTCACTGATATATAAGTTGAATAGAGAGGGCGCCAGAATGGAACCCTGGGGAACACCTGAGCGTATGGGATGAGGCTCAGAGAGAGCACCCTCTACTCGGTAGCAGAAGGTCCGGTCAGAGAGGTGCGCGTGTATGATTTTAACTAATCTATCCGGGATTTGAAGTTCCAAAAGCTTGTGGACTAAACCAGCGTGCCAGACCTTATCGAAGGCCTTGGCGACGTCGAAGAAGACCGCAAGTGTAGGACGAGGTTTTGGGTCGCGGTTGAAATTTTGAAGAATGTGCTCCGTGAGGCGGTGCACTTGGTGGGTACAAGAGTGTTTGGCACGAAAACCAAACTGCTCAGGTGGTAAAAGATTTTTGTCTGTGACTACTGACTGGAGCCGGTTCAGAAGGAGCCGCTCATAGACTTTTCCTAACGTGTTAAGGAGACTGATAGGGCGATAGCTGTCGGGAAGCGACGCTTTTTTGCCGGGCTTGTGAATACCTATTACTATGGCCTTTTTCCAGACGGCTGGAAAATGGCAGTGGGCTATGGCTACATTGAAGATGCAGACCAAAAGAGCTATGAGGTGATCAGGAAGAAGTTTGAGTACTTCGTTCCTGATACCGTCGGGACCAGATGATTTTCTAGGCTTAAGGCCTTTAATGGTTGACATAACTTCCTCAGGCGTTACCGAGTCCAAATCATCTGTCGGGGGGACAGCGAGAGAATTTGTTACCGCCGATTCTATCGAGCTTACGAACTCGGAATCGATGTTAACGCAGTTCGGAGAGCATTGATTTTCAAGGCTCTCGGCAAGGCATTCTGCTTTTTCAGCGCTATCGAAAGCGGGAGGTTTGCCGGGGCCTTGATCTAAGGGGGGCATGGGGACTGTATCGTCACATTTAAATGTGCGTGCTAATTTCCAGAAAGCCAGATGGGATGGTTGGATACCCTCGAGTAGGGCCCCCCATCTGGCATTACGGATTTCGGAAATGCGGCTTTTTACCGTTTTCCGAAGTGAGTTTAACCGCCTACGATTGTCCGCAGTCGGGTATGAATCGTGTGCTCGAGTCGCGGCGTTCTTTTCCGTGATCAGCGCTCTCACGTCGGCAGGAAGTATAAAGCGGCGTTCATTCGCCGCTTGCACCTCTTTCGAGGCCTTACTGACGGCGTTTTGGAGATGGCTGACCAGGGAATCGATCGCCAGATCGGCATCGGCTGTCGATTTCAACTCGTCTGGGACCCTATCCAAACTGGAGGATGAGGGATTGTGCAAGAGGTATCTGTTTAGCTTCGCATAGTCCACCACCTTGACGGAGGAGGGATGCTGGTCAGAAGGCTGACCTAGGTGGAGAACTACGGGTCGGTGGTCGGAGTCTAACTCATGTACGACTTGTACGAGTCTTATATTGAGAGAGACATTTTTTAAAAGTGCTATATCTAAAACAGATGGACGACAATTGTCCTGAAAGTGAGTGGGCTCTGAAGGAGCGATGACATCAAAGTCCAGAATGGCAGATAGATCCTCCAGAATCCTCCCGTTCGGGGAGGTAGTCGGGTTGTTCCAGATGACATTCCCGCAATTGAGGTCACCCGCTATAATAACTGAATTACCTAGTGCAAAAAGAGCCTCCAGATCTGATCTGAGAAGCCTTTTGTTCGGAGTGTGATAGGCAGACACGATTATGATTGACGAGTGGCCAGTCATACCGAGTCTGCAAACAGATACCTCTATACTGGAGAGTTCGGGAGGTTCTATTGCTATGCAGTATAGAGAGCGTTTATAGTATATGAGGGTGCCTCCGCCGTTAGCGTGCACCCGGTCGTTCCTAATAATGTTGTAGTTTGCGATTCGGGGATTGCGAGCGCTGGGTTTTAGAAATGTTTCTTGGACTAGAAACACGTCTATTTGTTGCTCTCGGAGGAAGGCGGCAATTAGATCACGCTGAGGTCTAATTGATCGCGCATTAAAAAAGGAGAGGCACAAACTCTTAGGTTTGATCCGATCCATTTTAATTTTGGCTATGAGAGGCGCGGACAAGCCGTTGAATAGTGGCGGCTATGCCCGGGAATTGGGTTATTGCGTTGAGCAATCCTAAGTCCTTATTGGAGTTAATCACCGCGTTGAATGCGATGATTTCTTGCACTTCATGCACAAGAAGAAGCTGGGTGAACCACTCCTTGCCAGCCAACGAGAAACCGAGGGCTGAGGTGGCGGGGGCTGCCGGGACCGGGATGGCCTTGACAGGCTTGGGTTTAATTAATGAGGCCGGAGGGGCCAGTACGGGTGGGAAGGGTGCGCAGGGCGCGGGAGCTGGTGCCACTGGGGCACGTGAGGTGCCTGGAAGGCTGGGGAAAGCCTCTAGAGACATTAGAGGCTGAATATGAGGCCGAGCAACAGGTGCCTTGGGATAGGTGGCCTGTCTGACTGGCTGGGGGCGTTTCGTGCGTGGGGCACGGGGACAACCGTGATAATTCGCAGTATGTCCCGTCTGTTGGCAGAGAACGCAGCTGGGCGGGGTGGGAGTGCCAGGAGTGCGGGGGCACTCCTTGGTGGCGTGGTCGTCTAGGCACTTGACGCACCTAGCGCGGAAGCAGCAATTACGGGAAGAGTGTCCGTAGAGCTGGCAGTTGTGACACTGCGACGGGATTCTATTTTGTTGTGGCGGCTCAACGGTTATCCCGGTGAGGCCACACACCTCGGACAGATTGAAAATCGATTTGCCCTCTGGGGACATATCGAGGAAGACGAGCACCATGTTGTATGGTGCCCTGGTGGTATGCTTGTACATCCTGTGTACTTCGCGTATGGGGTAGTTTTGCTCCTTAAGGGAGGCTGAAACTTGGTCGGGAGAGATCTCGACCGGGATCTGGCGAATAACCACTCGCAGGAGACGCTCCTCCTCGAGGGCATAAGTAAAATAGCCTAGCCTATTGGATCGCAGGAGGGAAGTGAGCCTCCTGTGATCGTCGGAGGTCGACACCTGGACCTGGATCCCTGAAGGGGTGTTCCGGGCCCCGGTGTAGTGGAGCTTGAGCTCCTTACACTTGTCCGAAATTTTCGTCCAAGACGCTTTGTCTTGGATAGTGATTGGGGGCGGGCGGCGGTGTTTTTTCCCTACAGCGGGTGCGGGGGCCGCAGCGGGCGCGTAGGAGGGGTCGGAGCGAGTGTTCTCGCTCGTTCGGCGCGCTTTCCCTGCGGCCACGGGTGTAGGGGAAGAGGGCGGGGAGCCCCTCCCCTTACTCTTGGTGGACTTGACGGTTATGAAACCGTCGTTTAGTATGGTCTCGTTGGGGACCGCGGTGTCCATCGCGGGGAGATTTACGTTTTTCCGCGCGAAAGGCGGCATTAACGATTGGATCTCCGGATCCGGAGATAGAGGCGAGAAAGAATTCGCTGTATTAATAAAAGTTCGCACTACGGGCGAACGTGACCGCGGACGCGGGAGAGAAGAGCTCTTAGAGCTCGAACGCGCCCGTGAGATCGACGAGCGCGAGCGCGGGGCACGCATATCAGGATGCGAGGGGCGCGGGGAGCGCGGCGAGCGCGGGCGCGGCGCGGCGGGTACTCCGTTTGACGCGGCGGTGAGGGGTACGAAGTGTGCGGCGGGGTGGCATTTCTCCGCGGGGGTCTGTACCGGCGCGGGACGGACGCGTGGGTACTTCCTATTAAAGGAAATCAAGGCGTCGGGTATGTTCTCCTTGAGAAAGGTACGGAGCCTCCTTAGCTCTAGGGCTTCTGCAGAATCGGCCATTCCGGTGGCGTTTGGAGGACTGGGGAAATGATTTGAAATTCGAATTCCGAATTCGAAACAAAATATAAACCTCCCCGCCGGAGGGGCAGGGGGGCGCGCCAAATAAAATTTAACGGACTATCCCGAGTCCGGCAAAGTGACCTGCGAGTCGAGGTGCAATGACACGCAGGAATGAGAACCTACCGGGCCTACGTGGAGGTCCCTATCAAGCCCGAGGCAGAGAACGCAGCCGGTATAAATACCTAGCTACGCCCAAACAGACACTCGGGGATGGATGTGTAGCAGGATCGGAAGGGTGGGAAGGAGACACTCAGGGCTTGACTATGACTCTATCAAGGGCCAAGGTTCCTGAGCCCGACCAAGTACTATCGTTTGCCTCTGAAGGAGGCAACCGAGGGGCGCTTGGGTCACGCACCCACTTGCCTTCTGTTGACACCGAGAGGTTTCCGGCAAGCGACCACTAAAGTGTGGATTTCGTCGAATAGAAACAATAGCACTTAAAAGTGCAGTTTGTGTTTGTGTAGCGTACTGAAAAGTACGCGACACAATGGGTGCGAGCGAGACGGCGATATGCAGGTGCGGCGCAGGTGCGATGCAGGTGCGAAGCAGGTGCGCAGCAAAGCCGGTCGGTCGTAAAAGTTCACAAAGGCGGCAGAGAGCGGTCGTAAACACGTCCGTTCCCGTCGGCGGTCGTGATCGGAATCCCACTCTCCGCTACTGCGAGCGGCCTTATATAACCAAATAGTGGGGCGATCGTAGTGAGTCACTTGTTTACTCTGTATGAAACACGTGTAGCAATAGCATAGCTAATCGCATGTTGTTTTGCGCCGACACGACCATTCTGACCGGCAGTGCGCGCCTCTGCATTAGCCGAGTTGTTGATGTTTTACCGACGACTATATCTGTAGCAAGTAAATGTTTATCTTTTGCATTGGTATCTGTATAGTATATTGTATAGTGTATTGTATATAGTATATTGGTTGATTATTATTATTTGTGGCCTACACTGTAGTAGGATATGAGTATAGCGTATACTGTGGTACTATTTTGTTACGTACACTGTGGTACTACTGTGTTTGTTACGTACACTGTGGTACTACTGTGTTTGTTACGTACACTGTGGTACTACTGTGTTTGTTACGTACACTGTGGTACTACTGTGTTTGTGAGTACACTGTGGTACTACTGTGTTTGTGAGTACACTGTGGTACTACTGTGTTTGTGAGTACACTGTGGTACTACTGTGTTTGTGAGTACACTGTGGTACTACTGTGTTTGGGAGTACACTGTGGTACTACTGTGTTTGGGAGTACACTGTGGTACTACTGTGTTTGGGAGTACACTGTGGTACTACTGTGTTTGTGAGTACACTGTGGTACTACTGTGTTTGTACTTTATACCACAAGTGAATACCGTCCACTTGATGTATACCAATCATTCGCTGGTAATCATCTTCTGGCCACTCGTCCACTTAAAGACAAGTATGGTATGCCGACCTCGGCATCTAGGTTCTCAAGTCTGGCGCTACAGCTGCTAACAGAATACAAAGTAAACCAGCACAAGTATTCTTTTGAAAGCTCGACCACTCCTGACTAATCAAGTCAAGAAGCTGAGCCAAAGCAATCGGAATATTCTTAAAGTCAGGAAGCTGGGTCAAAGTAAGTGGAACCCAAGAATTCTAGTCAGAACGCTATCACGACGAATATGATAGGCACGAGGTACTTCGTTACTCATTCAACTGGCTTCATAAACAGTTGAAGACAATGAAATCAATAAGTACTGGATAGGTCTCACCAATTTCACAGAAACAGTTTCGTCACATAGTCAGCAGCACCCATCTCTCACCAATTTCAACACAACATTGTAGAAGTCGTCAGTGGGTAAGACATTTTGGTCTCCCCGGCTACGGGCTAGCCAGGACGTCGTGGTGTTTTGAACAAATTGAATTCTGATTGTTCCTGTTGCATCGGTATTCCATTATTGCTCGAGGTGTTTACTCCAGGTTGCAATTCCCTTGCAACATCAGGTTGTTGAGCGGAAGTGGCAGGTAATCCCACTTCTGATGACGGAGCAGGGTAGTCCAGTATGGACATCGTGGTGTATCCCACTTCTGATGACGGAGCAGGGTACTCCAATATGGTTTTTAGGGACAGTGACGTCGGCATAGCCAACGTCATTGTTATCATTATTACTGGATTGTAGCATAATTGAAGTAATTGACAATAAATTAGATGTTCACTCTCCGAGAACCGACAAGCGAATGTGTCTCTCCGCTAATGCGAGCGGCCTTATATAACCAAATAGTGGGGCGATCGTAGTGAGTCACTTGTTTACTCTGTATGAAACACGTGTAGCAATAACATAGCTAATCGTATGTTGTTTTGCGCCGACATATATAAATAACTTTCAAATATATAATCATAAATCTTAAATAGCGCATGTTTATTGTGTCCAAAAAGGCACTTAAATTTTCAGTAACTAAATTAGAATTATTCAGAATATTTGGTTTTTTTATATTGATATCATATTAATAAGCCTTTATAAAGCCTACAAATTTAATTATTTATATATTTAAATGGATGGTCAGTGGCTAATAGAATAAAATGCAATTATAAATAAAAAAATAAAACATTAATCAGAAACCTTTGAAGGCTACCACTGCATGCTTTAATTGTGACGTTCACACAGTATAGACAACCGAGAAAATAATATAAGGAAAGCAATGGAGTTGAGAATAGATAATGTCAGTCAAATATAGTAACAAAAATTTATAAATTTTGTATCTCAATTAAAACCACAATAAATAAAAAATGTCAAAAAAAGTAATAATAATATGTCAATCGGAATCCCTAAATAATAAAATCAGTCCATAGGTAATACATAAAGCATGCTTACAAAAATCACATTACTATAATAAAAATGTCCATTTAATAAATTCAAATTTGTTTGTCTCCCAATTCTTTTGGAAAGCCTGTAATGAGTCTGAAAGCAAATCTGCTGAGTTACCAAAGAGGTTATACAAGCGTATCTATCAATCTGCACACCGTAGCGTTAGATCCCAGATTCGATCGTGTATGGAATGTGGGTATCTCATATCTGGGATATCTGCTGGATGTCCTAATCATGAACTTCAACAGTAATTGTAAGCAGTTGATGTTGTGATTAAATATTTTGTACAAGAATGACATGTCCATAAGCTGTCGACGAAGTGTCAATGAGTTGAATTTAAAATATGTAAGATTGTCCCAATCGCTGTAATCGCAATTGATGGGACTTATAGAAGGGTAGACCACACTACATTATTTCAAGATACTTCTAACATAAAAGTTATAAACCACGATTTTAGTGTTTATTGTTTTGTTTTGTGTTGTTTACAAGATCTCATTATAAATCCTAACATTCTCGAGGCCTTAGAAACCATGCCTTCATACTGATACAAAAAAGTTAATTTTGACTCAAAGATGACACCGAGATCTCTAATGTAACCATCTCTTGCAGAGAGTATTGGCTGCCAGCTCTTGGTAAACTGTTGGAAACTAACATAAGGTATTTTATTTGTGAATGTATTGGAAACACCGCGTCGGACGTGGTGGTGGGTCTCGGCGTTCCATACGTCCTGTTCACCTCCAATTTTTGTACTGTGCGCACATATTTCAATTACATACGAGTTTGAGTCTATTCTGCAATTTATTTCAACCACCGAACCTAAAACAATTCACACTAGCACCTAAGGGTTTAATCAAAACTTAATGTAAAATAATTCAGTGGCATTCAACAGCATACCGTTAGTAGAACACCAACGGGATAGATTATTTATATCCTCCTGCAAGTTTTCGGAATCAGTCACCTCAGTAATCACTCTAGCCAGCTTCAGATTATCTGCAAATTGAAATACTTGGGCGTCATCAATATGCTCTGTTAGATCATTTATATATATATATATATATATTAAATAATCAAGGCCCTAGATGTGAACATGCGGAACGCCGGAAATGTCACCATAATTATGAGAAACAAAGCCCTTAACAGCTACAATATGATGTCGTCCACATAAGTATGATTCGAAACATCTGTACAGTGATCCTACAAAACCACAGAGGTGTTTACTGTACGAAACTTTATCGAAGGCTTTAGAAAAGTCAGTATAAATGACGTCTACTTGGTAATGTCCGTCAACAGCCTCCACAAGGTAGTCCAAATAAATTACTAAGTCAGGATTAGTTTACCTTGCCATCACAAACCCATGATATCGGTTAGGTATTTGCTGTTTGATATGTGATTGTAAGGCAGGAATAAATAAAACCTCGAATATTTTGGAAAATACCGATAAATTCGATATTGTCTGGTAATTGCCTACCGCCTTTGAACATCCTGCTATAAATATTAAGACCACCTTGGCAATTTTCCAAGGCTTTGGAAATATTCCTTTACTTTAAAGAAGCATTGTAAATTATGTAAAACGGTAAACTGAGTGATTGGGCACATGTAGTTATAAAAATTGAAGGTATATTATCAGGTCTCGTTCCTTGGCTGAGATCGAGGTTTTTTAAAGGCTTTTCAATATTTTCAAGCATTATCCTAAATCACAATAGAAATTAATGTTTCTTCGCTTGGAGTTCTATAGAGGTTTATCACAGTTGGAATAGCTAGAGTAGACTGATGCAAAGTACGAGGTAACTAAGTTGCATATATCACTTCCTGTCGTAGTAATTCTATCAATGTAGTATATTCTTGTTGGATAGAGATTATTGTTAGACCCACGTTTATTTAAAAAAAAAGAGCAGAAATATTTCGGGTTTTGCAATGTCATAATGGTGAGCAACGTTTGCAAATTAATTGCAGAGAAATTTCGTCCAGTGGATTCCAGTAAGTTCAAAATCAAAGACAATAATAAAATTTCTTAAATTTAACGGCATAAATTTGGTCAAGTTTAGTAAGTTCGCCATAAATAGAAATAATGCAGTAGTTCTTTGTCATGGAGCTTATTTTGTAGACACGCTTTTTTTTTTCTTTTTGAGGCAATTTCAACTACCTTTTTTTTCTTATTATGGCACGTTAAAGTAACGACACTGTATCGGATGGTGAGCAAAGTGCTATCCAACAACATCGGCGACCATCGTGAGATCTTGATGTGTATGGAGATAAAATGGTCTAAGAGACTGTGAAGGTCGACCTTCACCCATCTGATAACCACATGAGACATATTTTTTATCAAATTGTAATGATCTATAAACATACCTATCGAAAAGTGCTCATGGCTATTTTTTATTAAATTAATTTTAATAATTTTTTTTCACAACCTTCACTATTTTGATAACCGAACAAATTTAGTTTCAACTGATAGTTTTTAACATGGAGGATATGCCTTGGTAAATGCAATAGTAATCGTGAAAAGTGCACATGCTGCGTGCGGGGGTGAGGGATGCGCACCTAACTACATGTCAGATCTACAAACTACGTCGCGGTCATGCCTGCCTGCTGAAATACCTCTTCTGTCTAACTTTGGATATCTATATCTATCTGCGGAATTTCAGAATTGCATTTTAAGGAATTTGATTTTTTCATGGTACAAATCAAGAAGTTTTTCGTACAATTGCTTTCCAAATACCATTACGTTAAAGAAATAGATGATGTAGTCCTTGATATTCAATAAAGACTATTATGTCAGAAAACTGAATAGACCATTAGACTATTTACCAATAATGTCATAGAACACTGGTCGCCGAATGAGCTTACGATTGCAACTAGATGGTTGAGACCTGCCTCGCGAACAGGATTTTTGGTGTTTATTTCGTTATGACTCAGATCGGCCACAGAGACTTCAATTCTAATCGGAACAAATAAGTAGAAATTACTGGAAATAATCTACGAGAGTACTGCGACCAAAAGCGTACCACGTTCACTGAAGAGTACTGTAGTCTTATGGAACTATGTTTATAGTGTTTTTTGAAAATAAATTCTTTTATCGCACTAAACGGGCGCTTCAAAATAAATGAGAAAATAAATTTCTTATTATAGGCACTGAGAAAGCACTTACAAACAAAAGAAAAATTTATCACGCTTTCGTAAAACACTAAAAAGAAACACTTGTAAGTGACATTTGTAAATAAAATTACATTAGTTCTGTTCAATTTTGAAATTAAATTAAATGTAGCTATTTCACTCAAAGAGTTTTTAAGTAAAATTTATATTACGAATACATCTGCTCGCATTCGTTGATTTAAAAAGTGGATAAAAAACATATTTAGTAATTTATGAAAGAAATTTTTATTCACAAATTTTAAACCTATTTTTTATTTACTTTTACTAATTTATTTTTTCTTGGTAGTTGGATATGACAATCATACGCGGGTATTTTTTATATTAGCTCGGCGAATGATTTTCTTGAGACGCCCACGGGTTAAAGTAAATATGCACAGATTGCGGCCCGCTGTCTAAGCCCATACGATATACCGAAAAATAAAAACATTGGCAGTAATTCTGATACGGTATTGAGTCCATAGTGTTTGAAAGATTAATCTACACTCTGTCCGTTGCACAGAGCCGTTCACGCCAGGTCAGCTGTACCTTCTTTACAAGGCACAAATTAGGCAGTGCATAGAGTACTTTTCGCATATCTGGGATGGATCCGCAAAGTACTTCCTCGATGCTCTGGACAGGTTGCAGAGATGTGCTGTTCGCATTGTTAATGAAGCACACTTTACTAAACACATCTAGCCGCTTCAACTACGCAGGAACATAACCCACTAAGTGTGTTCTACCGTCTGTCTCATGGTGATAGTTTCCTCTCCTTTACATAATAGAACAACACGCACGGGGCTTCAGAGTCTCAGTTTTACGCTAACCTCCATCTCGGCACTAACTAAAAATTACGGAAACCTTATTACAGAAAAACAACTTTAAATTATTATGCAATAAAACAAGTATTTTAATCCGTGGTATTTTTTTTTTAAATGTAAACGATCTTAACAATGTACTATAATGTTTTATTCAGACGTTACGACTTGTTACTCGGGATACTATGTTAATTTTTCTCGGCCAAGTCAGTGGCTACTTTTTTTTCTCATCCCGGTCGTTCTCAGCTAAATTATACAGTGACAACTAATTTACGAACTGAAAGTTTACTTTACTCTTAATTGTAAGTCTATTTAGACTTACAATTAAGAGGAAATTACGGGCGGCGTTTATTCCATACAAACGTATTTCTGTGTTTTATACACTAAAGTACAATATATTTTATACCATTTTTTGCAGCATGATACCTGGTGGTAAGTATGGATTTAAAAACAACGGCACCCATTGAATGGTTGGCTATCCATCGATGGTAACCGTTGTCCTGCCAGCCTACAAGCCTCTGGCATATACACAAGCCGACCCCGAAACACGACAAACAAAAATACTGTGACGGTTATCACCATGTACCTGGTGATCGCAACCCAGTCGGGTAAAGATCAGATCACTACTACCCCGCTTAATTACTGGGTATAGACAGGCTGATGCGCGTTTATGCCAGGTGTTATACCTCGTGTACGGTGTTCGCGATCCAGTCAGACACAATTGTAGCTAGCAATCTAATATCTACTACTGCCATGTTCCTATCTATACTAATATAATAAAGCGGAAGAGTTTTAGTTTGCTTAACACGCTACTGAAATTACCAGTCGGATTCGAAAAATTATACGATAGCCAGATTCACTAGGAATAGTATAGGCTATCTAGCATTAGGCTATACCTACTAAATAGCTTTAAATCTTGATTTTTTATCAAGTAAGTCGGAATAAACTACGCACTCTAATTGCTTTATCGGCGTACGCTGAGGTAATGGTTAGTTATATGTAAATACAGTGTTCATAGTTTGGGAGATAATGTAAAATTAATATAATTCAATACTCTGTTCGGGTCTGTTATTATACGAAAAAAAATTTTTCTATACTGAAGTATTATAAATCATCAATAAACGATTTTTTTTTAAATATACGAGGGTGAAACCGCGGTGCACAGCTAGTCTTTTGATAAATTATTATAAGAAATAGGAGCCTTCTAAAATCATTTATCTTGGCAAAATATACCTCCGTTATCAGACATCTAGCAACAAATATTGATGAATATACAAAGTAAATTCCTTCTTAATATATTAAAAAGGTATGATTCCAACTATCGCCAAATAAATGCAAATTCAATTACCTAATTAAAAAGATTTGTCTCTAAAATAATAGATGTTTCAACAGAATTGAATCACCAAACAATATCAAAACACTTAGCGAAACTTCTTCACTATTATTGGTATCAGACGCTCGTCCCTAATTTTCCGCTGTTTCTTATCACAAGTCATATCAAACATAACCCAGTTACATCTTCCGTGAATTGATCATCTAGCTTAGGGATTTGACGTTTTGATATTGTTTGGCGATTCAATTTTGTTGATACGTCTATTATTTTAGAGACAACTTTCATTAATGGGTATAGATATTATAATTAAGGATATATGTATATTGGTGACGAATATAAACTTTGGTAACAGAAAATATTGTTGCCATATTAAAATCGGCCTAGTTTTGGAGAAGGAATCAGGCGAATACAAAAATATGATTTGGTCTGGTATTATATAGGGACTAGCTGTGTTCTCGGCTGATCCTTAGAAGATAGACATATGGTATTGTTGACTATTTTGTAGGTCTAACGCAATAAAAAGAGGTGTTATAAGTTTAACCGCTGTGTTTGTATGTCTGTCTGTGGCTCCTTAGCTCTTAAACGGGTGAAGCGATTTGAATGCGATTTTTTTTATTTGTAAGCAGGTTTTCTAGCGGTAGTTCTTAGACTTATCAAAATCGGTTCAGCCGTTTGCAGATTATCAGCTCTTTTCTAGTTGATAAATCGATGTGAGCATCTTTCACAGGTCTAATCACGCCAAAATTTGATTTAAATTTACTTCAATAGTATTAGAAGAACTTGGAAACTTTGAGCTGATGCTGCAGCATCATTTGGTATCTACAGGATACCTAACTCTTTACCAACTTACAGCAGAGATATCGTATTTGGGCTCATTAGAATGGCCACAATTAATGGGTTACTTATGTCAGGGGTTTATTTCAATTTATAGATTTTTTAAGTATGTAGTAAATTAATCTCTTATAATTAACTCAACTTAAACCATTTAATCACTTCAAAAGTGTCTTTTTCCTGAATTGATTCACCATTATCGTCACTGCTTATTACGTATGTTTTACGTAACAAAATATATCCTATAACCAGACCAGATGACAGAGCTGTGAATTAAATAAAAAATAATGTAAATCGGATTTGTGGTTTCGCGTTAAAGGAACATAAACGTACAGACAGATACTGTTTTATAATATGTATACATATAGAAGATAGACGATCCCTAGATCCAGTTGTCTCTCTCGCACTCTATTCGGTTGCTCAGGTTAAGCGAGATAGCAATAGATTTCTCTTAAAAACGTATTCTTCAAATGTCTTACCGACCACGTTTTCTGTAAAGTTAATTAATCTATTTCAAACAGTAAATTATATTTGTAAGATATTCCTCCAATTTGAAATCTTGTTCAATTTAATTAAGTCGGCAAAACGAATTCCAAAACAGTATTAAGAAATTAATATGCATAGTTTTGTATTAGTTTCATGAAAGCATTATTGTCTGTGTTATTTAAATATTTTATTATTATTTAAATGATTCAATAAAATAATTACATAATGCTATTTGATAAATTTTTTGTACCCAACTAATACTAAAATTGTAGTGTTCTTGATAATTTAATTTATACATACAATTAAAAAATAGATATGTCTGTCTGTAACTCACACAATTTAAAAAGTCAGTAAAATGAATTCGCATTATTATCATTGATAACTGACTTCTGTAAAGACGTAATCGTTACAACAAGTAATAAAGAAACTAATACAAGAATTTATTTAAAATTATTTCCTTCTATTACACACTAAAAACTAAGTACATAAATAATTTAAGCATAATCCGAACTTTATCTATTAAAATATTTTTTTAATCTATGTAATTTCAACATCCATCGTCTTTTTCCATGAAAGGAAAGCTTTAACAATATGACGGCCTCTTAATAAAAACATTCAGGGAGTTTTTGGGGCAGCCTATAGTGCATGTTCCCAGTTATTATTTATAATTAATTTCAGCTGTACACGATAACTAAACTACATCACGTAAAATGTCGCCAAACTTACATAATATAGGGCCAAACAACATAAGACGAAGACCACCATAAAATAATACTCCAAGATTCCGTCAAAAGCTCCAATCCATCAACTATAAATTATCTGTGACATTAAATTAAATAAACTTTTTGGGTTTTAGCGGGATCTCAAACCGTCATGTAGTTTTTCATAAATTAGTGTTATTTGACCATATATTGTGTAATACAGTTGGCGTTATGCATAATACATTTTGGTTATTGTGCACAAGAGAAGTGAATTGGAAATAATAACATGGACTATGAATTCTGAGATGCCACAAAAACTCCCTCGAAAGTTCTAACAAGGGAGCCACCATCTTGTTAGGGTACACAAATCGTCATAAGACTGGAAACTATGAACATGAACTCGATAATAGCAGTAATGGTACCTCAATAAGGAGGACCGGTTGCCAAGTTAGGAAAAAGAAGAAGAAGACAATAAACTTTCTAAGAGCAAAGCAGACACACTGGCTATTTTTGAAAATAAAAAAAAAGAAATGGTTACAGACTTGACCGGTGAACACGGTCAACGATGACAGTTGAGCAAGGTTAACGATGACCGTTGCTTTTTGAACAGGCTCATGACGTAGCAGCATCGCTATACGAAGACTCCGATAAATATTTGTTTTCAAATTTCAAATTAATATCTCCAAATCCCTAATAAGGTCGTAGTACCTAGGTTTTTGTAACTATTTGACATAGCTTAATTTTTTTTTTGTGTAATTGTGTAAAAATCTATTCTGCTGACCCAAAATGACTGTTGAGCTTAAGGATCATTCATAACTCTTCAAGATTGCTCCCACTGGCAGTAGAGATAGACCTTGCCACACACACAGCCCCGTCTGGAAATTCCAAGGTTCAAGTTTAGGGCTGGAGATTCCTCAGCTACACGGTCCAGCTACCTAGAGTGACCTTCTACCGAGTAAATTTCCACGGCTGCCACTTATAACTGGCTTCCCAACTCAGAAAGATCTGACGCCCACCATAATTGCTGCGTGGCCTCCACCACCGAAGTTAAGTGGGAAAAACTTTTTACATTTGTTCCGAGAAATTTGATTACCAAAGCAAGGTCGACCAAATCTTCCATACTTCCTGAATGAGGACACGGACCTTTACTTTTACCCTATACAATCTACTTTTCTTTTCTTTTTAACACGCTTATATTAGCTTAACTTGTAACTAACAAACAATGTAATACTATCATAGAAGTAAATTTTAACCTACTACTAATTGTCGTATCGAAATGAAACTTTGTATGTAAACTTTGTATTCTTACATACTATATTTTGGTATATTGGAGCTGATCTGATGATACAACCAGAAGGTGTAGAAGATAAAGACACACATCAGTGGCTACTAGTAAACCTCTCGAGTTTGGATTCATATGATTTGTTTTGACCAGTCCAATAGATTGAGCTCGGTAACGAGTGTCTCGTGTTGGAGCCAAGAGGTGGAACTCTTCGGTGGTTACTAGCAAACCTGTCGAGTTTTTTGTTATCGTTATTGGTTTGGCGTATTGGCCACAATCTCACCTGATGTTTAGTGACAATGTGGCCCAAGATGATAGCACGCTAAACCAAGTGGAAGACTGTGTCTCAAGCGCAGCTGCCGGAACACACCTATTGATGCTTGGCGATAGATTTTCAATTTGAGGGTGGTAAGTAGCCAGATGGGCATTAGAAAAAAGCTCTACCACCATGATTCATTTGATATATATAATTCATATGATTCGTTTTGACCAGTCAAATATATTGGGCTTGGTAACGAGATGTTATTATAAGACTTAAAAGTTTTATAATTTTTAGTGCGTAGTTAAAACGTGTTTTTAGTTTTTGAAACTATTTACACTTATATATAATTTCAATTTCAAGCTTAATAGCTGACAAGACCTCGTACTACTTCATCATATCGTACTTCCACCATATGATGCCCGCGCAGCAATCAATTTGACACTTTACTAAAACCGCCAAAAGAAATATAATTTCATATAACGTTATTTATCTTATCTCTTGTTAAATAACTAGTGATGATCGAAATAATTCATGCCTGAGTACAGTATAAAAGTGTTATTATCAGATCAACGTTTATATTCAGTTACGCACATCGTAACTCCTTTATTTCATAGAAGATAAAAATAATTGTAATAAATTTTATTCATCCATCAAATACGAGATATCTAAACGTCATTGCAATCATTTTATTTACGGTTTTAGATACGAAATAATACGATAATATGGATGGTAAAAATAGTATTTGTAATTTTATTTGTACACACATCTAATAAGACCACTGAAATATGTAGTTATATTAATATAATAAAGCGGAAGAGTTTTTATTTTTGTTTTTGTTTAAACATGCTAATCTCTGAAAATACCAATGAGATTAGAAAACATATTTTTGTATTTAATAGCCAGATTCATGTGGAATAGAATAGGCTATATAACTTCGTCCTATAACCCTAAAGTACGTGAACGTGAAGAAATCTGGCAAGCTGTAGGCAAGCTTGGAAAGTGGAACAACGATAGGGATACATTGGCGCGTTGGGAGTGTAACCGTGGAGCACAGCTAGTGTTTATATAAATACCGATCTTAAGCGTATTTATATTCCATATTTCATTGTAATCGATTTAATTATTCGTAAAAGGTAAGAAATCTAAGCTAACACATACATAGTACATTGTGAGACTAGGGATGAAACAAGACGATTTCAAACGAGGGTGAAGTTGCCTGAAGTTTGAAATCGTGTTTCATCCCGCGTCACACACTATATATTTCATATAATCTGCATTAAAAGTGCAGGTTTTAATGTCGGGAGCTAACCAGAACTAGAGCATTTCAGACTTTTATCATATTAATTTAAAAAATATAAACTAAATTAAGCTTTTAATTAAATTAACTAAAATATAATTGATTTAGATTAATTATTAATTTAAGAACGTAGGGACAGATCTGGAAGCCCTGCACGAATTACTTATTTTCTAAGTTTTTTTCTAAGCTTCGCTATTGTTCCCAAGAGTTACGCGTTTACAAGGAATTAATACGCTTACACCGCGTTTTCGTGGGAACGAGTTGTTATAGTTAATTATTCGTAGTCCTGGTGACCGCAGAACTATCTTATTTTTGATTTTTCTGATAACAAATCCAAAATTGCACTTGTTGCTTTGTCAATGAGATGTATTTGTAATTATTGTATCCATATTAAAATTGTATTTCTTATTTATTTTTGTTGCAGAAATATAATATCTGTCAGTTTAGTTGATGGTTAAAATGACAGTTATATAGCTTTGACATAAACAAAAGATACTCTGATAGGATCGAAAGCAGGGCTGCAACTACATACAGATAGCTGCAACATTCTGCCCGGCAACAGTCGCATTCGTCTGAAATTTACTACTTTCGGTTGGCTTCACAGGCATTGTAACTCGTACTTTCAATGCAGGTTATAGTATACACCAAACAGAATTAATATTCGACACGAATTTTATTACTTTTTCTATAGTTTAAATCTTCATATCATCATAATCAAAATTAAAAAAAAAAAAACATAATAACATATTAAATATAATATTTTCTTTAGCTAAAGATAACTTTTAAGTACGGAACTTGGAACTTTCAACTCGAGCAATGCTGCTGATTGAAGCTATTAGTTATAAAACATTTAACAAGTATCCTATAGCCTAGTGATAATGGTAGGGGCCATAGAGCCAAAACATCGCCAGTTCATTCCCCATACATAGAGGACGTATGTGTGAAACATATGATTGTTACTTCTGTGTCTTGTTTGTTTATATTGTGTAGGTATATCAACAGTTTGATATCTTCTAGAATTGTTAGATTTTGAAAAATTTGTAGACATAACCAAATCGTGCTGCCCCCGCTCATAAGACGGAAGACAAAAATGCTTATTGTGAGTGATCTTTAGAAGATAGATATAATATGCTATAGCTGACTTATTTGTTAGGTCTCTTTAAAAACTACAATTATGTATAACATTAAATATCTCAAATGGTTTACTCAGCGTGAGCCATTTAATCGCCTCAAATGTGTCCTTTTTCCAAATTAATTCACCATTATCGTCACTGTTTATTTCGTATGATATCTCACGTTGCAAAATATATCCTCTAATCTGCCCAGATAACATAGCTATGAATAAAAATAAAAATCATGAAAATTGGATAAGTAGTTTTCGCGTGAAAAGACCAGACGGGCAGAGAGATTTCGAGTTTTATAATATGTATAGAAGATACCCACAATCTGACGTACGCCACTCAAAAGATGAAAAAACATCAGGTGATATTGTGCGTAAAACCTACAATAAAAAAATAAAACATACTACTTAAATAAATAACGTAGTTTTTAATATCTATATCGATAGAATGCCAAAAGTTAATATTTTATTTAACTCCTTTACATAGCTTATGGTATGAATTATGTATGCGATCAAAACTGTAAAAAACTTTGGCTTTGGTACAAAAAAGTAATACTTAAAAACCACACACGTTTGAACCTTTGAAAATGTTGCCAAAATTGCATCGTGCGGAAATACGCCACGTTGCGTTTTAAAAGGTTTATCACATATCGTTTGCGATTTTAAATTCTTGATACAATTATCAATACAAATAAATAACATTGATATCTCTGTCTGTGATAACGAAATATATTGTAACACACACATTCTTGATAATTTAATGAATATTCGAAAAATCTTTGACAAGCTTGATTTTGTCAAAGACCAGCACAGTTTTAATACTAGGAATAGACATAAATTAGTCTTAGAGTAATAGTTTTAGACTTAGTAAGACTAAGTTTTTTAGGTAATAGTATTAGGTTCTATAATAAGATCCCGACGCACATTACTGATTTGCAAGACAATGAGTTCAAGGACCATGTCAAACAGGTTTTATTGTCAAAAAGTTATTATAGGGTGGATTATTATGTCAATGATAGTGATGTCTGGAAGTGATTCCCTCTCTGTGCATCTACTAAATTATAAATATAATAATGTGATTATTAACTGTAAATATGGGCCTAAATTAAATAAAGTTTTTTTTGATTTGATTTGAAGGCTCTCAACTGACTCTCCTAGCGCCATTACGTAAGTCATGTGGCATCATATGATCGCTCGTGGTACGGCGCCAGCGCGGCAGCAGTACTTCTATAAAGCGCAAGGAGCTGAGTGATAGGAGGCTGAAGCCCGGTGAAGTCTTTAATGGCTCCAGGACCCTTAAGGATAAAAGTTTAGTATGAAGTCGGACTAAACCACGCTCCCGAACTGCTTTATCCGCGTGCGTTGGTGCAAATGAGAGACGTTCGTAGTAGTGTCGTTCGGGAGCGCTTTTTGTACACGTCCAGCTCGCACGTAGGCTCACGGTCTCTGGTGCCGCCGTCGTGCGGCGCCGGCGCTGGCGAGCGTCCGAGGTACCGTTAGCTCACCGCACCTCCCCGCGTCCTTCCACACCGGTGACATCATAGCGACGCGGCGGCAGACGGCTAATATTATAAATAATAATGCGCCGCCACACCACCCCCCTTTGAATCTGGAAGGCCCGCTGAAAAACATATAGGAAACCTAATTATTCGACCAGATCTAGTTGTTCTTAGTGGCTGTTGATCATTTTTGTTTCTAGATGAAGAATACTGTGTGCTGTTTGATTCAATGTAAGCAGGCTTCACTCGATCTATTGAGACTGTCACTGGTCCTCTGTTTAATTCAACAGTGATGGTCTTGTCGGTTCTGTTGACGACGCGGTAAGGTCCAGAGTATGGTGGTTCTAAAGCTGCACGCAGTCCGCCTTTACGTAAGAAAACGTGTGTGCTGGTGCTTAAATCTTTATGTATGAAGGTAGAGGAAGTACCATGTTGAGATGCGGCTTGTGGTCTTAAGTGTTTTATGTAAGCCTTAAGTTGTGAGACGAAGTCTGCTTGTTGCAGTACATGTTTGTTGTTATTTGAACTAAAGAACTCACCAGGGATTCGCAAGGTCTCACCATATACCATCTCCGCTACAGAGCATTTCAAGTCCTCTTTCCAAGCTGTTCTAATGCCGAGCAGAACAACGGGAAGAATGTCCGACCATCTCTGCTCGTCATGTGCCATAATTGCTGCTTTTAGGGTGCGGTGAAATCTCTCTACCATTCCATTAGCTGCGGGATGATACGCAGTTGTGTGGCGTAGGCGGATTCCACAGAGATCTGAAAGAGCTTTGAAAATGTTAGAAGTAAACTGGCGTCCCTGATCTGTAGTGAGTGTTTCAGGGCAACCAAATTGCGCAATCCAGGTTTCGTAAAATGCTTTCGCGACTGTCTCGGCTGAAATGTCGCGCAATGGTTTAGCTTCTGGCCAGCGAGTGTACCTGTCTATCGCTGTTAAATAGTACCTAAATTCATGGGATGGTGGAAGTGGACCAATCAAGTCAATGTGTACGTGACTGAATCGTGACTTTGGTAAATTGAAGTTGCCAATAGGTGCCGAAGTATGCTTGTGAATTTTCGATTTTTGGCAGGATTCGCATGTTTTAACCCACCAGCAGCAGTCTTTGCGAATTGAGGGCCAGACAAATTTCTCGGTCACCATTTTCGTCGTGGCTTTCGCTCCAGGATGACTCATCGAGTGAATGGAATCAAAAATCTGACGACGTAGCTCCTTGACTACGAAAGGACGAGGCTTTGGTGAAGTAGTGTCACAAAATATGGTAACATCTGTCCCAGGTATAGGTATTTCCTCGAGTTTTAAAGACGAGGATCGATCTATAAGCAGTTTATTAAGTTCTTCGTCACTTTCCTGAGCTAGCGCGAGACGTTTCAAATCTAATGATGGAGATATGGCTTCAATACGAGATAAGGTGTCAGCGGTTATATTATATTTTCCTGATATGTGTCTTATGTCGGTCGAAAATTGTGACACAAAATCTAAATGGTTGAACTGTCTCGGTGAACATTTTTGTTTATTTTGATGAAAAGCGAAGGTAAGAGGCTTATGATCGGTGTAAATAACAAAATGTCTGCCTTCGATCATAAAGCGAAAATGCTTGACGCTCTCATAAATGGCGAGAAGTTCTCGGTCATAGGCGCTATATAACTGTTGAGCCTTGTTTAATTTCTTCGAAAAGAAAGCTAAGGGTTGCCATACCTTGTCAACTAGCTGTTGTAACACTGCACCCAAGGCTAAATTCGATGCATCAGTCACGAGGGCAAGCGGTGCGTTTATAACAGGGTGTGCTAAAAGAGCACATTCTGCAATGCTAGTTTTACATTTGTTAAAAGCTTCTAGGAGTACAGATGTCCAGGTAAGCGGGTGTGAACCTTTGATTTTTGGACCAGACAACAACTCATGAAGTGGAGCTTGATCAGCAGCAGCGTGTGGAATAAAACGTCTGTAGAAATTTATTACCCCGAGAAATCTACGTAGACCATTTACAGTCTTCGGTGGTTCGAATTCCTGGATAGCTTTGACTCTGTCATCTAAAGGACGTGTGCCATGCTGAGAAATGTGGAAACCAAGAAAGTCGACCTCATTCTTGCCAAAATCACACTTGCTTTCGTTTATCTGAAGTCCATATTCTTGTAGGCGCTTAAAAATTACTTCCAGGTCTTCCAGGTGTTGGGACCAGCTGGGTGAAAATATCAGTATATCGTTGATATATGAGTAACAGCAGTCCAGGTCTCTTAGCACTTCATCCAAAAATCTTTGAAATGTTTGGGCTGCGTTCCTTAATCCAAATGACATATACGGGAATTCGAATAGGCCAAATGGTGTAGTGATGGCTGTTTTGGGAATATCAGATGGAAAAACTGGAATTTGCGTAAATGCCTTAACCAAGTCAATCTTTGAAAATACAGTACATCCATTGAGGCGATGCGCGTAGTCTTGAATGTGTGGAATTGGGTACCTGTCTGGTATGGTCCGTGAATTAAGTGCACGGTAATCGCCGCAGGGCCTCCAACCATTTTTCTTCGGCGCCAGGTGTAGCGCAGAAGCCCATGGAGAATCTGAAGGTCGTGCTGTGCCTTCTTTGACCATATCTTGGAATTGTTCTCTGGCTACCTTTAGTCGGTCTGGGGCGAGTCGGCGTGGTCTGCAAAATATGGGAGGTCCGGGTGTAGTATTTATATAGTGGACGGTAGAATGTTTAATGTCACGGAAAACACCGGAAGGCTTTGTTAAGTCCGAATGAATAAATGTTATGTTATTCAGAGGTGAATAAATGTTAGTTTTGACATGTATTTTAGAAAAGGTACTCTGAAAGCGAAATCTTGGAACCTTCCTAAGAACATTTAAATTCAATTAAATTAACAAGCTTATTTAAAATAATATGGTCAAAAATCTTACGTCTATTTTGCAGCGATATAAGTTTAAAGGGCTTTAGGGCATTTTTCATCTATCATCGTTTGAATTCTTCATCGTTTGTTGATTCTTGATGTTAATCAGTATGGCGCACTTAATTTTTTTATATTTATATAACGGAACATATCTTCTTTCTTTCTTCTTTTTCTTCCTAACTTGGCCACCGGTCCACTTTATTGAAGACCATTATTGCCATTATCGAGTGAATATGGTTAGTTTCCAGTGTTATGACGATTTGTGTATCCTAACAAGATGGTGGCTCCCTTGTTAGAACTTTCTAGGGAGGTTTGTGGCATCACAAAATTCATGTTCTATGTTATTATTTTCAATCCACTACACTTGTGCACCATAACCAAGCATTATTATGCAAAATGCCACCCGTGTTACACAATAAAGGGTCAAATAACACAAATTTATGAATAAAAAACAAAAACCACTACAAGACAGTTTGAGATCCCGCCAAAAACTCTCAACAGAACATATCATACAATTTCATTGAGATGTCCTAAAAAACCAGAATTGGTTAATGCCGAAACAATTATTCATCTCGTTTAAGTCACATCACTGTTACACATAATAACATAAATATTGACACATATATATGACATTTATAACCACTTTTTAAAGACAAGCAAAATAGTGTAAAATTAGGCAAGCTTTTAAATTTGGTGCGCTTACGAAGAACCGGTTTTAGATGACGGAGTCGAACTGCCTATACAGAGAGTTAAAAATTAAGTGTTAATTACTTATGTACAAGTTTAAAAACACAATATGTAGTATATATAAACATATACTTATCGGGTACAAAAAAATATTTTTGTGGCACATCTGTATCCCCAGAAAGCTTCCAATATATTACGGCCGTCTGAAACACTTCAAACAAACCTCAATATAAAATCGTAGAAAATTACTTTTACTTCTGTTTTTTAGAAATAAAATATTTTGTATTATATAAAATCACGAGCAAATTCATTATTAATATTTCTGTTAGGCTCCGCAGGTTTAATATATATATCGTTTGACATCTCTCATTCCTATTTCAACTTAAGTTTGTGAACAAAAATTCTACGTCATATAATATGTTACCTTTTACGATACTTTTATCTCGTATTAAAAGCAATGAAATTGTAAAGAGCGATATTGACATATCGATAAGTATTCTATATTCCCAGTGTTTTGTTATTCTGTCTTGGTTCTTAGCCACTTGTTAGTTAGATACTTTACTTTTTTAAATTAACCAAAAGGAATTATTTATTTCTATTTTTAAGCTTAACGTGCTACCACCATATTTGGCCACATCATCACTTAATATAAGATGAAATTATGGCCAAACGATAAAAAAGACTCCATTTAGTATTTAAACTGACTATTGAATTTATCTTTTTTTGTATTACTAAGTTGGCAAACAAGCATACTGCCTCCGTAAGCGGCTACCGTAGCCCGTGGACTGTAATACCATAGGTATCAACTAGCGCGTGGCCGACCTTGAATCTCCCTTTCCCAAAGAGCTCTGGAGAAGCTACTCACCGCAGGAGCACAGCACAAGTTTATTTGGCTACAATATTCTATAGGGTAGTGGTATTCCACCAGGTGAGCTGCCCCAAGTAGAAATAAATCTCCATAGAAAATTCTCTGTGCCCTACCTCTCTTTGAACCCCCGTTTCTCCAAGGAACTCTAGAAACCATACTCACCGCAGGAACACAACACAAGGTTATTTGTATGGGATCTTCTGTAGGGTGAAGGTATCCCACCAGTCGGGCTACCCCAAATAGAGACAAATCTCCAATCAAAGTACTCTTAGAAAGAAAACAAGAAACTCCGAAATAATCTGGAAAACTGATAACATTATGATTATTTTTCAAATATATTTTCACATTGCAAGCATGAATAATGAATAAAATAAACACATGACGTATTGAACAAAAGGACATCTAACGCGAACTAAACACGTAAATCGCTCTTCAAAACTATAAGATAACGCGAACTTTCAAACTGTAGACATTTGCATTGCAGTTGTATGGTCCTATTGTCAGCGGGGAATTATTCAGAAAGAGATTATAAAAAATAATTCAGGTTACTCTTTATAGGTCACACGGCAAAGTGTGCCAGATGCCTATACAGTTAAATAAAAAAAAACAATGGCGACCACCGAGACATCAGTCAAACAATCACAACAAGACAAACCATCTTCGGTCATTTGCGACCTCCAAACATCTCTCTAGCTAGATATCCTCTTGCTGACTCCAAAATGCGATAAACCAAAAGCGAATCACTGTGAATCGTTGTAATGATTGTTTATTAATCATTTTTATCTTTTAATTATATATATTTATTTCACCTTAGTTGTTTCCTCATTAATACATTTATTGTGTTTTCGGTCGCTTTTCGAAGGCATCTTATCTTTAGGTCATTTATTATTTAAATATGGTATAACAAACTTCTTTTACGTTCATATATATATAATAAGAAGGCCGTATACAATGATTGCATTTATTGGCTGGAAGAACCTTTTAAATTTAAAATATAAAGCGATACTTGAAAAGAATTGAAATGAGACATTATTGAGTATGACTTACCGATCAGACGTCTACGCTAAACATATGAAGTCATTTATAAGATTTTTTATAGTTTTATTTTACATTTGTATATTTATTTGGAGTCACTCTTACCAATCTGGAGTCCAAACAGTAAGTTATTTTGTTACTGCAAGATACCCCTTGCATTGTAATTGGTATTCGAAGGATTAGAAATTATTCATCCAAAATTGTCAAAAGTCAAGAATAATTGATAAACTAAAGGAAGACCTGGCAGACGCTTTCATTTATGCTGGCTTGACGATGCAGCTATAGTAATGGAACGGAATGGATATGTAATGCTTGTTTACCTAATTCATATACCTATACCTACACACGAGGATCTCAAGACGGATTTTTTACAAGCAGTTTTGGTTCAGTTGATGCATAAACGTGGACTATCTTTACAGTGAAAGTTTATTAAATTTAATAAGCCATAATGAAAGGTACTCTGTATTTTTATATCTTACTTTAATGTCAAATGCCTTCGGAATACACATACATCTATCTAGAATTTCATTTCATAACTTTTAATATATATTTTCCGGTATTCATATCTATTTAATTGTCCACGCAACAGCGTTTATCAACATATACATGGTGGTCGGATCCAATCAGGGACATATCTTGGCAGTTAAGAATAGCCCATACAGAGATATGGAATGCGGTTGCGCCGCTTTGATATATTTTAAAATTTACCGTGATATTGTGATCAGTTCGCAAGTCTCTCGGTTTTTCCCCTTCTTTGGCACATGAATGCAGGACGATAAACGAACAATTTCGCCGCGCAGCTGCTGAGTCGAAACTTTCGCTCGTTGATGTTGGTAGCAAGGGACGCTCGCTGCGGACAGTGCGTGCCGCCATTTCCGTGTTCCTATAATCCAAAATATAGTTGTTGTGTACAATTTAAAGCTAGACTTTAGGGCCCGTCAGTGTTGCGACAGAGAACAATTCGTGCCTACATCGAAGACAACTATCTAGCCGGCTAGCCAGGTGAAACCGCAGACGCCACGACGTATATGCCAAATTTTTATGGTCCAGTATTGTCTTCATAGCTCTTCACACAGATCCGGGACATATCACCCGACTTGCTGATCACAATATGACAGTAGAAAATCACATCCGCAAATACAGTCCACTCAAATAGAAATTAGTCCGCCGTCATTTTTGCATTTGTATGAATACTATAATGAAAAATATATAGGAACGATGTATATATAATATATCCAAGAAATTAATACTCGTCTGCGAATATTTTTCTACAAGAATGATAGACAATTTGCAGTAGATATTTTAAAGAATATTAAATGATTTTACTATCGGATTTACGCTAACTCTGGATCCCCACCCACTATCTGATACTATCACGAAACGAGGATAAAGTGGCTCTCGCTCTGCGTTTCACAACACTAGCGTACATTACTGAGGAGAATTTACAGCGGATACATTTTAGAAACTTGCTAGATTTTCATATCTAAACTATGTTAACGTATGCTTTAGAAAATAATATTGCGTTGCGTGTTAATATACTTGTTTGTGGTTAAACAGTTACATATTTTTGATGTTATATCTCTTTTGGCGCGTTTAGTAAAATGTAAAATTAAGAGACGCGCGCATCATACGATATAGTGCTACATAATGATATTAGCCATTAATGATGATAATGTGAATTCATTATACTGACTTTTGTTTTATTGTGTAAAAATACTTTAACTTTGTATTAAAAAAAAAACATTATTTTAATGACCAGACTAGAGGGCTGGCCAGTATTCCGGTCAGCGTATAAGCATTGCCATACAACGTGGCAATGTGGCCAGCCTCCTGGATACGTTTCCATCAGGCGGCGGATGGATGGCACCACTATTTGTAGTGAAAACCTATTTAGCCGCGTTGAGCACTTTTTTGGTATGGGAAAATCTTATGGGTTCACCTCACCGACAAGCTAATGTTAATTGTAATGAAAACTTCTTAAGCCGCGTTGAGCAATTTTTGGTTTGGGAAAATCTTATGGGTTCGCGTCACCGACATGCTGTTAATTTATTTTTTTATTATTTGAAATATTCGTATTTACGTTTATATTGGCGTTTGAAAATAATTCTAAGTTATAAGTTTTCACTTCTATCGGCAGTCCCTATGACTGCCAATTATGTTTAATTATAATTATGTATTTGATTACCATTTTTTAAGATTATTTTAATCAAATTTTATTATTAATTAATCAAATTATTCTTCACATTAAAAAAGTCAGTAAAATGATTTTACATTATTATCATTGATGCTTAAATTCATGACACGTGGGATAAATATTTTATAAATTAGATTAGAATTAGATAAATATTAATTATTAATGTTGTTTTGTTACGCCAAAGAAGTACTTCTTACATTTGTACAAAAGTACAGATGTAGTGTTAACAATTAATAGAACTTCTTGCCGGTAAATTATTTTTCTAAAAGTGCACCTCTGGGAAACCTATTCAATGCTTTTTTTTATACTACAAAGATGGCAAACAGGTATACGGCCCGCCTGTTGGTAAGCGGCCACCATAGCCTATGAACACCTGCAATACCATAGGTTATTCACACAAGCGCGTCGCCGACCCTGAACCTCCCTGCCCCAAGAAGCTCTGGAAACCCTACTCACCGCAGAAACACAACTTTAGGTCATTTGGCTGCGATCTTCTGTAGGGTGGAGGTATTCCACCAGTCGGGCTGCCCCAAGTAGAGAGAAATCTCCAAATAAATTTATCTGTGCCCTACCTCTCTTTGAAAAAGATTGCTTGGCTTATATGTATTTATTTGCTGTGCCCGCGGCTTTGCTCGCGTGGACTACTGACTGCCGTCGGTTGAGCCACATGCGCGCTTGTGCTGCCCTCGCTACCAAACACGGAAATCCGCCAGTTATTTTAAAGACAAAAATGCTTATTGAGGGTGGTCCTTAGGAAATAAATATATGCTGTCGTAACATTTTTATAGGTTTTTTTAAGATCTACAATTATGTTGTATATTAATTTTATACATCTCTTATAGTTTGCAGAGCGTAGCCCCAACAATGTGTTTTTCCCGACTTGATTCACCATTATCGTCACTGCTTATTTCGTATGTTACTTTATGTAACAAAATATATCCTATAACCTGACCAGATAACATATCTATGAATTAAAGGAAAACCCATGTTTATAGGATAAGTGGTTTTCTAGTGAAAATAATATAAACGGACAGAGAGACTTTGAGTTTTATAATATATATAGAAGAATTGTAATTTTAATTTAGAATTATTGAATCTTGTTCTCAATTCATTACACATTTCTTTATTCATGTTATGCTAATTATTGTCGAATGAGAAGCAATGAAACATAACAACGTATTTTTTACCGAAAAAATGCGTATTTTTCAGTTACAGGGAGGCGCTTTACAAAGAACGTTGGTCTGGGATTTGCCAAGGGCCATCCATTCTCGTTTTATTGAAAAATATTGCCTAATATCTTATTTCTAAAGAATGGATACCATCATTTGGTCCCTTCGCAGCGAGATAGCTAAGTTGGTCATAAACTGCCTTCAAAGTATCCCTTTTGGAGGAACAAAACTCCTAAATCTCACATCATTGGTTATTCAAATACAACATTGCAATCGAATATGAACTTTAATAGGTGGTTTTTAAGGTTGTCCATTAAACTTACAAGATCGAAAACGTAAGTTTGTATAAGCTACGATATAATCTGAAATCGATGGATCCTTGGTACAGTTTTGTATCTTTATACATTTTTTGTTCGAATGATGACAATTTTTTTTTTACATTTTATCAAGTTGGTAATGTATTATTGCCGAATCTGAGGGAAATAGAAGAAATATATTTTCGTTGGGCAACTTTTTAGTTTACACAACAAATAAAAGGTTGCGATGTCCTGACGAAATTTGCGGGAGTCGGTAGAATTGGGTGTGGGTGGTGGTGTACTTTATCAAAAACTAGCTGTGCCCCGCGGTTTCATCCGCCTATAATTTAAAAAATAACGCTGATTGATGATTTATAATACTCTTATCGATAGACAATATGTTTATCGGGCGGCCAGGGCTATGCATCACAACTGACACGGCTCGTTCACGCCACTACATCTATAGTCATAGACCCGAACCGAGTGTTGAATTATTTTTATTTTACATTATCTCCCAAACTATTCATCCAAATAACATACTATAAAGAGCAAAGTTTATCTACATAAAATTGACTTAATGATAAAGTACTTTTCGTTTGTAACCATTAATATGCCATGCCTAATAACAACGCTCATAAATCACTTTTCAATTTTCAACAAAACTTTGTCACAAAATACCTTATTATGGCTTTTTTATAAGAGATATAGAGGCATATGGTATTATAGCAATATTTTTGTGAAACATTGTATTTACGTATCACTAACCATTACGCCAGCGCACGCGGATATAGCAGTTCGGGAGCGCTGTTTCGTCCGACTTACTTAATAAAAATCAATATTTAAGACTAGCTAAAGATGTAGCCTAATGCTTATACTATTCCACGTGAATCTGGCTATCATATACAAATTTATATATTATATAAAAATTATAAAATATTTTTTCGAATCCGACTCGTATTTCCAGAGATTAGCGCGTTTAAACAAACAAACAAAAAAAAACTCTTCGGCTTTATTATATTAGTATAAATACTCGATGGAAGAAAATATTGATGATGTATATCCCATTTGTAGAATTTTAACATTTAGTTGTTTCAAAATTTATTTTCACGAATAAAATTTCAACAATAGTGTAGTTAATGGCATTCTATTAAACTTCTCGGGTTTGTCTTCGCGTACCATGGCCTGAAGTATTATTCAACGCTCTGTTTGTAATATATGTATGGTATAAGTAAATCGTTCTGTTATTCTATCATTGTTATTTTATGTACTTATACCTACTATTATCAAGTTGACGTAGTGCCTACTCTTTAAGTTTGCATTTGATGTTTTTACTGTTTATTGAATCTCTAACGTCTACTGGTTACTGGTTACAGTTATTTATCAGATACAAGCAAATAATCCAAAAGACTTTATTATCACTTCGGAATACCTAATTATATGATTTTACAATTTCAAACCTTTAATAATAAACTGATCTAACTAAAAAAATGCCAAGTGCATGTCGGGCCAATGTAGGGTTCCGTAGTTGCCCGTCAAAATGTGCAGACTTAGAATTCGGCTTTAAGTAATTTTCAATGGAATTTGTACGAAATTACTTCTCCAAGTACATTTTATAAGTTGATTGACTAGCACTCGTTAACTTATAAAGCCTACGTAGTCACCTCTGATAGTTTCCTTTTTAACTACATTATATATACTACTACCATGTTTTATTTTTTACATAATATCCAAAAACAATCATTTAGCTGAAAGAAGCGACACTTTGTTCTTAAAAAAATTAGCACTGTAAATCTTAATATTTCGCAAATAGATCCCTAAATTGAAAAATGGTTTTCACACACCCGTAATATTGTTAAACGACCTGTTCAACGAAACCCCCCAAGATGTGATAGACGAGAAAAAAAAATCATTCCCACTTTACGTGAAGGGGAGTATTACCCTAAACAGTTTTCTTTCAAGATTTTATTTTACGACTTTGTCGGCGTGATTAATATGTATACACACATACCAAATTACAGCTTTTTTCAGCTTTCTTCTTATTGCTAAGTTCCTTGCTGACTTCGAAACCCTAAAAATGGTTTTTGAAGATTGTACTGTATGTAATAATAGGTATACTGTCGTGAAGCATTTAAAATACTAACTTGGATTATTATCAGAAAATGATTTAAATCACTAATAGGTTTTTTAAATGTATATTTAAAATAAATAATGCGAATTACTTTTAAATATATTTAGAAAGCGTATTCTATTGACAATACTTTCAATTAGTTTACAATTCTGTAGTCTCTCCACGTTTCCTAATTTTCATGTTAAAAAATCTTATTCGTGTCACTTACAAATTGGATATACTGAGTTACCTTTAATAATTTTAACAGAAAACACATAGATGGGTTTTTTGTTGTTAGTATCTTTTATTGTGTTAGCTTCCACTAGCACGGGCGCGACGTTATCTAACCTCTCCAAAATTTAATATATTAGTTGATTCAAACTTGAACTAAATTCAAGGTCCTAAGTCGTCTTTCTGTACTTTAATTAATTTATTTTTAATAGACGAAGGCGTTACTTTACGGAAAGCCATCGTAAATAATTTCTCCGAAATTTCTTTGCTACTTCCGCCTCCCATAGATGATTCAGTACTTCATCTACCTACACCATACAAAGTTTGAATTTAAACAAATTTGTAAAAAAATAAATGTGTAAATGAATGTCTTAAATAATAATAATTAAGCTGATAATATGTTTATATTCAATTTTATTTTCAATGACTCTACGGTCGATTCGGAAGGCACAGTCCTTGAGAGAAGAATCAGCAAGAAACTCAAAGGTTGCTGTTTTTAACTAATCTCTTTACAATAATAATCAACATTAATAAATATTTAAAAATAAACTATAACAATATTATAAAATAAGTAAAAATATATATGTATGAATAATATTTATAAAAGTAAATTAATTTACAAGAATTATGTTGTAGAACTGACGTGGAACGACCACAATCGATGACACGCGTTTCACCTCTCAACGGGGCATCCTCAGATCGAGGATCAACTCTATATATATTTATATATAATTATTATCTTCTTCTTCTTCTTACCCCTTATCCCACTTAAGTAGGCACAACAGGTTTATCTCTTCCACTCTACTCTATTAACTATCATCTCAGTATTCACTTCTTTTATACGGATATCATTCTTCACACAGTCCATCCATATCTTCTTCGGTCTTCCTCTACTCATATATCCATCCACCTTCATACTTAATGTTCCGCTAGTTATATGACATTCATCCCTCCTCATGATATGTCCATACCACGCTAACCTATAACCCCTCAATTTCTCTGTGACTGGAGCTATTTTAAGACTTACTCTAATATACTCGTTCCTGGTTTTATCCATTCTAGTTACACCACACATACATCTTAGCATTCGCATCTCTGCCACATGTAATCTCATTCTTTCATCCGTCTGCACTCAGATCCATACATCAAGACAGGTCTTATAATAGTTTTATACACTTTTCCCTTAAGTTTCAAGGGCATTCGCATTATACTATTATTAATTTGAAATATGTTTAATATTCGTTAATATAGATTATAATTGTAAAGAGATTAGTTTAAAAACAGCAATCTTAGAGTGTCTTGCCGATTCTTCTCTAAAAGACAGTGCCTTCCGAATCGCCTGTAGAGTCATTGAAAATATTGAATATAAATATATTATCATCTTAATTACTATTATTTTATTTTATTTAAGGCATTAATTTATACATTTATTTACTAACAAATTTATTTATTTCAAACATTTTATGTTGTAGGTAGATAAAACTACTATTCAACTATTGCTGGTGGAAGTAACAAAGATATTTCGGATAAATTCATTACTTATTTATTATGTTTGTGGCTTAGTGACGACAAGTTCCGGTTAGATCCCGTATCATTACGAAGCTTAAATATAATAATATAGATTATTACATTAAACGCTTGTGGCCACTTCAAATTTAATCCTTCGAGCTTGAAAGCGACCCGACCGGCCGACGAGGGTCCATCGTTAATTGCAAATGAAATCGAACCGCTGGAAATGTGGGATGTACATATTTTGAACATGATTGAAGTACAATTATTTAATTACTAAGTATTCCTCACGGTTTCACCTGCGTTAAATTTGTTTGACTGAACGCGCCATCACTAACTCTCCCGTGTAGTCATATTGTTCCACTTGCGGTATTTGCCTACAGCTTGTCAGATTCCTTGACATTCATTGTTATTACTCCGCGCCCTAGGACCTTAGCGTGAAGTTATATAGCCTATACTATTTCTATTGAAATTGGCTATCACATACAAAAATAATGTTTTGAATCTGACTGGCAGTTCCACGGACTAGCGCGTTTAAAGTGTGTAATAAAACTGCATTTAATTTTTTTAAGTACTTTATTACCCGTTGCAGCTAATTATAAAAAAAATAAACAAAACAATTATTTGCTTTCTATGAAATATGAAATAATCAAAAGTTGACAGTTCCTGCCTAAAGAATACATCTTATTATCAGGTATTAAACTGGAAATAGATATTAAAATATTGTTTTTGTTTGTTTGAGACGTTCCTGCTGGTACTGTTTTTTTTTAGTTGGAGATGGAAGTTTGTTTAATTTTAAGCCTATAATGCTAGCCCGTAATGGGTTCACTATCGAAACCAGTTCTGTAGCTAATATCAAAACTGCCTTTGCTAATCCACTTCAACAATTCACTAAAGTAAGATCGTGGTGACATCCGGGAAAGTTTGTATTGGGTCATATAGTCTTGCCATTCATAAAAATCATCTAGCATTGCTTACAGCTTCGCAATAGTCATATATTTTATTTTTTAAATACTTTAATTTTAAATTTAAATTATACTCTGTGGTGAAAAGAGTCTTCAGAAATAAACATGTGTCCGGCTTCAAAGTATTTAACAATAATCTTGTCTGCATTGATCTGAACCGAATTTTATAAATTAGAAACGAAAAAAACGTCCAGTTTTTTATTTAGAGCAGAACCTTTATCCACCCAGAGTTACAATATTTTCATATCCCGATAGAACATTAAAAAAATGATAATACGCGCTTATGATATCATCCTTAGATCGTCCAGATAGATCGTTATGTTTAACTTTATGCCACGACACGATTTATTGTGAAATGTAAGTGAGTGTAATCCTTAACACTAAAGATATTAAAGTCAATTTTAATTACCTGCTATACTAAAGTATAGCCGTATCTCAAACCACAACGAACTAATAATACCCACATTTACTTAGCGCAAAAGCCCTATGTTTCTAGCCTATGTCAATATATGTCTATTTGGCGTCATAAAAACGACATGCCGCCAAATTTCTTAGTAATTTAAGTAAAAATTGAGATATAAAAACACTCCCTAGTGGTTTTTTATTATGTTTTAAGTTAGATAGAGCTGACTTATACCATTGGTATACAATTAGGTGCGAAATTGTTATAGGTATTGAATAGAATAAAAAAACTAAAAGGACGTATCTCAGCTTAGCAGGGCAGTATACATATTTTACTCAATGTTTAATTTTAGTTCTTAGCTATAAAATCTGGCCAGGTTGTAGGATATATTTTGTAAGATAAAGTAACATACAAAATAAGAATTGAAGATAATGGTAAATCGCTGGTAAACGCTGAGTAAACCATTAGAGATATATCAAATTCATGTAGTACAGAGTTGTAGATCTTAAAAATACCTACAGAAACTTCAGCGATAGCATATGTCCACCGTCTAAGGTTTAGCCACAATAACCATTTTTGTGTTGAAAATAACTGGCGGGCGATCGCCGTGTGTGGTAAGAGGGCAAAATTATTCGCATTCGCGCGTGTGCTCAACCGACGGCAGTCTGTAGTCCACGCAAGCGAAGCCGCTGGCACAGCTACTCTACAATAAATGAGAGATTATACACACACACTATATAAATATTTAAGCTATTATTTAACTATTAACTTAACCACGCCCACCGGCTCAATCATACGGTCCTTTGAACTGTCTGGCAGCGTTCTCGTAAACTTAAACTCGTATTCATCTATATTATTATAGGTGTAGTTCTGTCTGTACATATTATTTTTTTAAACTTCCCCGTAGAAATTATATATAATGGTCACAGATCATGAATATGACATTTTTTTTATATTTGCCTATTTGTTCGTATGTCCGGATTTAACTCAAAAACAGCTTGACTGTTTTTTATGGAATTTTGTAAACTGGAAGCTTATGTCATTTTTGTATAGGCTATATGAGTTAGCAATAATAGTTTTAGGAATTGTTTAAAACATATTAATACTCAATCAATTTTGTACACAAGAAGTACCTATGTCATTCCATAATTGATAGACTATAAGAAATGAGAATATTACATTTAAGAATCGTAAAAATAAAATGATGTATGCAGCTGTTCACAAGTGAAACCTTCAGAAAAAAATATGTTCTTTAAAAAAAAAAAAAACATTCTAAACAGCGGGATTCGAACTATCGACCACTCGTGCGTACTGCGTATGAATTCTGGTCGTCTACTACTAGGTCAATCCGATGACGATCACAATCATGAAGATCACGACTTCCATTAACCGTGCATATTGTAAATGTGTTCTATCTCATCCTCCCGTATCAATCCTTTAGATGTATATGGTTATCTCTTTTTATTGTCGCTTTTTCGTTTCATTGAGTTTCATCAAAAAAAAATGTTAATTCTAAATTAATTTAGATGAATTTCTGTACACGAAAAGATATAATAAGACGTTTCATAATTAATAGGTTATAAGAAAATTACTAAAAATAACATTACAACTAATTACTACGTAATAAGCGCATGCGGGACCGCGGGGCATAGCTAGCATGTAATAAAGCTTTATAAACGTCTCACGTTCTGTTTCGTTATATTACATAAGTTATATATATAGGTTTTCCATTTGAATACTTTTAATCATCATCTACAATAGTTTAAAAGCAAATAACTTTATTTTATTCCATTTCATTTCACTCACATAACTGTCAAAAGAAATTGTTTCTTTAATATACTTTAACTTATTCTAGAGCTTGTCTGATATTTATACGAAAATCATTTTTTAAACTATCGCGTTTTGTATACATTATAACATTATTAGGTATTTTGTCGATGTGATTATTGGATAACTGTCATTGTTTCATGACACGGGATCATGCGAAAAAGAGATAAGGAGACGTAAAAGGATGGCAAAAAATGCTATGTCCCAGTTGCATAAGATATGTAGAGACCGTAACATCACGCGAAAAACTAAAACCAAATTGGTGACTTCCCTAGTTTTCTCCATATTCAGTTATGGAGCGGAGACCTGGACACAAGGACGAAGGCCGACAGAGACCAAAAAGACGTCTTTGAAATGTGGAGTTGGAGAAAGATTCCATGGATCCTTTCGCACCAACGTGTCTATTCTGAGTGAGCTTAATGTGAAAACTAGACTTTCCCCTATGTGCCTTCGTAGGGTGCTGGAATTCTTCGGACATATTGCTCGTAAAGAAGGCACAATCTTGAACAGCTGATGGTGGCAGGCCAGGTATATGTCAAACGTCCCTGAGGACGCAGTCCCACGAGATGGTCGGACCAAATACGATTTTCTCTGAACATCAACTTCCACAATGGCCTTCATGAAGGTAAGGATCGCAGCAGATGGAGGGGAATCTTACGGGATAAACTGATACAGCGGGAGAGTCACGACCCTCAGTAATGAGGAAAACGACGCGAGGAGGAGGTAATGACTTGTTGTTTGTACTATTGAACCGCACTATTAAGTGGGTGTGATAGCAACAGATGTGCTCTATGTCCGCACGTATTGTATAAGCAGGTAACGACAGATTTGGAGGCCACTGTGCTAGTTGCCCCGCTTTCATGCCTGAGTGCCTTCTGCGTTCGCTTCCAAGCCCGGTGAAGCTGTCAAAGCCTCTAATGATCAAGGCCCTTAAGGCTAACAGTGTAGGCAGTTGGAAATAAAGCTTGAAGTGACAATCACACTCGAGCTATCAGACTATACACATAGCTTCATCACCAATTCGTAGTACGTGATTCGAAGCCTGGGCAGTATTCTTCTAATAATGTATATTTAATGTGGGTCTACAATCCGCATTACTTTATATCTTTGGCATGAAATCCGGTGATAAACAGACGTCAATGCATTCGACAGATGTTGCATATATATGATAATGAGCAGATGAGGGTAGTTAGTGGTAACTGCCCTCGTTAACGAAGACACCGCAACACTTCAGTTGGCTCGTGACTACGGGCCTGGTAATCAGGCCAAAACGTCGAAACACAAAAAAGTAGGTCCCGTTGTAGACTTTAAATATATATTAAAATGTATTCCAAAGTAATATTACTTTATATTTTAATCTTTAAACGCGCTAGTTCATCTTGTTTTTTTTTGTAATATGTTGGTTTTTAATTTTTATTTCTGAGACTAATTTGCAAACACAGGTTAAATGTAGGACTCATCCAATGCTGGTTTTGTGTCGTGTAGGAGGTTTCCTCTTCTTTGGCGGTACACAATGCGCACAAAGTTAGCGAATACCCCTTAACAATTATTATTGTACAAACAATATATTTTTTGCTTTTATATAGAAAATAAAGTCTAATCCACGGACAGCCGCTAGCTTGGCTTCCTGCGTAATTCATAATTACATACACTGAGTGATACGGGGTAGGGAAACAGAAGATCAAAAATAATTATTGGCTAGAACAGGGTTGCCGCTATGCACAAAAGTAGCCTTAAAAATCTATTTATATAGTGACGGCAGTGTGCCTGACGGTGAACCCTGTACAATCCAAAAATAGTGGCGACCACTGAAAAATTTACAGATTGATTTGATGTTTCGCTTGAAAAATCTGAGAGGGAATATATTGGCTGGAAGACTGTTCCACAGCTGCACGTTACGGCAAAGTTATGACATAGCAATCATTTTTGTTCGTACCTATATGTAGGCTAATGGAAATTCTGAAGTTGTGGTTCGAGAGTCCAGTGCTAGTCCAAAGAGAGAATAAGGTTGAACAGATCTTCTTAAATTGAGGTCATCATAAGGCCCTTATGAATATCAAAACACTACTACCGGTTCAGGAAACAACATCCTAGTCATTGAGAAAAGTCGGCAAAAAATTCCATCGCGTTTATCAACTTTTTTTTCCCGGTATGTTTTGTTTAAAATTGTTATCATTTTAGTGGATTTACAGAGATGCAATAACATCCAGATATCACTATAATTCAAGTAATAATCCTGCATATAATATACATACCCTTATGATATTGAAACTGGCTTAACATAATTCTTGAACTTATTGTCCGGTAAATCGGTAATGTGCTTAGAAGATTATTGTATAATCTAATACAATTACCTTTATTAATTACTAATAACTTTTATTTGTCTAACAAATTCTGAAAGATAACTATTTTATTATGTTTATTTGTAGTATTGAAATTGTGCATGTTGGCTATGAGTTAAAACTTGTCTAAGTTTTTTTGAACATCCATTAAATTTTCAAGAATGTATTAGGAAGGCAGAGTTAAATTACTATATTCTTCAAACTTAGTCCTTTTAGTGTCTGAAACGACGTCCTTAAACGCACTGTGCGTAAACCACTTAGCTTGATGATAATATCGTAATATTAATATAAGTATTATTTTTAATTCACAAAGAAATAAATGTTTATTTGATATTTGCTCAGAATTACCCTTGTTAAGTACTCAGTAAGCCTAAATAATAATATTAATTAAATATAGACCCAACTATATGAAACTAATTTCTCCTCTGAACGAGATCTCTTAATACCGAGTCAATTCAAGGGAGCTTACGAAAGGAAATGATGTGTTTATGCAATAAGAAAATATGAGAAAATACATTCGTTTATTATTGGTGCTTCTTGCTTTTTTCAAGTTGCAAAATATACCCTGTAATTCATTTATTTAGTACTACTGTAATAAAGCCTTTTGGGGGATTTACTACAGCGCGATATAATACGGAAAGCGGCAAGAAGTCATGAATATGCCTAAAAGTCTAAATGAGATATTAAAAAAAAAAAAAACTAAAATTGGGCATAATTCCTTTATTAGCGATTTGGAATTTGGCCAAAAACAACAAAATGTTATCGCTGGTGTGCCGCGTCACAATCACTTTTATATTGTTAATTGCAACAACATTTTACTATTTTATAAATTATATTATAAATGGGCTTACATACAACATGAAGCATATTTAATACAACACCCGTCTCTTATACTACAGCATCCATTTGGTATACCTATGCATAGAGCCTTACGTCATCAAATTGTTAATCACACACGGTATGAGACCAACTTCGATGCGAACAAATAGCCCATACGATGTGAATGAATTCAGGTTCATGACAACTCATCGGTTTTGCTTTCTAAGGGTTTTTCATGGTGGTAGAGCTTCTTCTAAAGCCCGCCTGGTTAGCTAGCACCCTCAACTTGAAAATCTTTTACCAAGCACCAATAGGTGTGTTCCGGCAGCTGCACTTGAGAGCTGGTCTTCCATTAGGTTTAGTGTGTTATCATCTTGGGCCACATCGTCTCTTCACAACAGGTAAGATCGTGGCCACTAAGCCAAAACCTAAAACGATAAAAAAGGGATTGGTTGGCGCCGAAAGGATGAGCATGATGTGAGTTAAACCTTTACGCGCATACTGGCTGGAAAATTAGCTTCTAGAGCCGTAACAAACATAGAAACTCGTGGAAATGCAAGATTTGTACTGCTCGGACGTAACAGTCATCCGATGAGAGTTTTGATATGCGACTGGCCGGCGCGATTGCAGGTGGTGTCAATGATAGTTGAATCCTTCTCCTGGATATGATATTTAGTGATGACAAAAATAAACAAGAATCAACTACCTACTTTATGTTCTAAGTTACGCGCTGCAAAATCTATGTTATCGTTACTTAACATTATGATGAAATACTAACCCATAACGTAATAAATAGTTAAAACCCAAGGAAAGGTATTTAAAAAACCGTATAAAGTTTTTATAAGAATTCATCAATGTCAACCGCTCTTTGAGTTTTCTATTAACTATAAATGCCTTAAAAATAAGCAGCAAGAAAAGTTCTAACTTTCTACAAAATAATAAGGTGGCTCGTGAAAGAAAATATAAGCAACTACTGGAAATAATTAACTAACATTAATTTTTCAAGTAACTTATCTGAACTTAAGCCTAGTAGTAAAAATGTTATTAAATAATTTGCTATAGATATTTCCATGGTTCTTTATTACATGATCAATGTCTGAAATAATATAACTTTCGCTTCTGTTAATAAGGGATCACAAGGTAGAGAAGTCAACGCCTTCCTTTATGACATGTTAGTACTTTGTGCCCTTCTTCCCAGTGACAGTTTGTACACTTTGTGATAACTATGCTTTGACATATATGGGTCAAGTACAATTGTAGGTTTTCCATTTGTAATGATTAAGAAACTTACTTGAAATTATCTTGTGTGTATATTAAAAGTTGAAGATGAATAATAAACCTATTATATACATAGTTGAACAATACGTTGCATCATGTATAATGTGGCGGAGAGCACTTAGCTCTCATACTACGTACAAAACGGCTATACGCAGCGTCAGTGAACGCGCGGCGGAAAGCATTTTGCTTCAAAATACCTCATTATAAAACTTTTTTATATTATTTGTTTATAGGTTTAGCGTTATGGCCACAATCTCACCTGATGTTAAGTGACGATGTGGCCCAAGATGATGACACGCTAAGCCTAGTGGTAAACCTGGCTCTCAGGTGAAACTGCCAGAACACACCTATAGGTGCTTAGTGACAGATTTGACTTGAGTGACTTGAGTGATTTGACTTGAGTGACTTAGTGACAACTTGAGGGCGGTAGCTAATCAGGTTGGCATTAGAAAAAGCCCTACTACCATCATACTATAGTTTCATCGCGATGTTTTCCTTTACCGAAAGCTCATGCTCATTGCAGGGATTCGAACGTCGATCGACGCGGTGTACGTACAAGATACCACTGTATCATCATTATACGTTATACGTTGTGACAGAGTTGTGTCATACGGCAGGGAGTGCTTATCCCACAAACTACATAATTATTAAACTTGGTTAAAGACCGATGACAGCGCGACGGGGAGCGCTTATCTTCTACGCTGGGCTATTATACACTACAACGTTGACAGCAAGGCAGAAAGAGCTTACTTCTTACACTACAAATAAAAATATGCTTTACACAACAATGTTGACAGCAAGCCGGAAAGCGCTTACTTCCTATACTACATATAAAACTGAGCTATACACCACAATGTCGAGAATGCGGTGGAAAGCGCTTATCTACTATATTATGTATTAATTAATAATTAAATAAACAAATACACATCACGCTATTTTATCGCGTAAATTCTATTTATATTTAAATTAAATACACACTTTTATCTCAGCGTTGCAGAAAACGTGTTCATTCATGAAGCGATAAAAACACTAACGCGGACCTCAGAATTTTTATTGTTATGTAAATATGTTAATTCGATATAAATATTTTTTGATTGCGGCGGTTGAATTATACAAAAAGACCAGTAATACCATTCGTCCATACACAACCGGGCAATAACGAGAGTGAATTATAAATTTAATATTTGGTCCATTGGCATGGTTGGCAAATATTTTCCTTTTACGCTGATTATCTCCGGCTTTATCTACAAGCGAATGTCGCAAGCAAATATACGTTGATATCAGAATTCACTTGTTTTTTTTTATTATGTGTATCTGTGAACATTTAGTTTGAGATTGGGAGCTAATAATATTCTAAAAAAACGACTTTAGAGAATTCTACTCGTAACGGATTCCAAAACTATACAAACTGACTCACAAATCTTGATGCTATTAGTGTACACGTGCTATATTTAGGTACATTTCTTAAGCTTTAAAATAAATTCACTTCTAACCCGACAATTCTAGGCAAGATTTAAATGGAATTTCCAGTAGTTTTTCTCGATAACCAATTCTAATTAAAAGCTTAATTAATGTGTTACCTTCTTTTAAATGTTTTCAAGCTGTTTTTTTTAGAGCTCGTAACGATTTTTCGTTATCATCTATTTCAAATAATTAATTTTCATGAAGAATTAAGGGAGAAATGACATTGGTACAGGAAAACACCTTTAAGAAATCTATAAATATTATAAAATAAAGCTCCCCGCCGCGTCTGTTTGTCTGTCTGTCTGAACGCGATAAACTCAAAAACTACCGAACGGATTTTCATACGATTTTCATCAATAGATAGAGTGATCCATGAGGAAGGTTTGCAAGTATAATTCTTTACGTTTTTGTGTAAATTGGCTGAAATACGACTATGATTGTTGAAAATGTCGGAAAAAATCATGATGACTGGGAGCTTTACAGGCGTGCGCCACGTAAACCAATCTATTACTCTGATACTCGTTCTAAGCCGGATTGGGGGGGGGGTTGCTAGTAATATATAAAGCTCACTGATTTATATATACATGTATTATAAAATTTAATCTAAACAAAAGTATTAATAGACGGCGCAAGAAGCAAGTGGAGAGTGCTTCAACTGTCATAAGAAGAGAATTTAATACGCTTGCTAATACTGTATTCTTGGATACTTGATTGAAAACTGCAGAAAGATACGCACAATAAAACGGCGGTCCACATTGGAGGGAAGATTAATCTCTACTGAATTCGCAGTACGTAAGATTCGCCAGTTAACAGATATTACCACTGCTATGTTAGTCTACAAAGCTTACTTGTACAGTTTAACGTCCTACGGTATTTTACTGTGAGGTAAAATCTTATACGCGAACAAAACCGTGTAATTTATAATATTACTACAATTTAGTGGAATATTTCACAGATTTACACGTGTTGAGCAATAATATTGGTTTGCCAACGTACCCCCTTCTACTCACAGCTAGAAGGCTTTCAGTGAACAACTTTGTTTGTTGTTCGTAACTCGTTAGCGACTATCGGCATATGTGAGCGCTCATGTGACTCACTGTCACCTGAAACAGTGAGCCATATGTGCCAGCATTTCATTCATTTAAATGTTTTTTTATTGATTGATAATAGGTTACAGTTTCCTAAAAATAATTTAGATTATTTCCTATATATAAAATATAGAGAGGAATTAGAGTTTGGTTTTTTCTAAAATCCCAAAGGAGACAGGTCGTTCTGGGCCCTGAATGTAAATATTTAAAGTAAGGTTTATAAAATCGATTATATTTTTGTACTTATAAATGTATAATATCATTACAATTTATAATCTACAAAATAAGAAAAATAATAAGTAAGTTAAAATAATGTAAATTATTAGTAATCAGTTTAGAATTAACCGAGAATTACAAATAAATTGATAATTTTTTTATTTAAAGAATTCATATTATTTAAAAAATAATAATAAAAGAGAAACTAAATTATCATAAAGAAGAAGAAGTACAAAGGATAAGTGATATTGGAAGTAGGTACTTCTTCCAATAATACTATGCGCCCAACTAGGCCCATCTAGGGCCTCATTATTACTTAACATCAAGTGAGATTTTAGTCAGACGTTAAACTTATTAAGATTTATAAAAATATGTGGAGCAGTACCCACGTGTCAGAAATGAAACAAAAAAAAAATGAAAATCAGAAAAAAATATGTTCTTTACAAATTCTTTTTAAATATCCTAAATCAGCGGGACTCGAACTATATAGCCTACTTGTGCCTACTGCGTATGAAGTCTGGTTGTGTCACACCACTAGGCCTATTTGACAACGATCATGATCTTGAAAATCAGGACTTGCATTAACCGTGCATAATTTAAATGTATTCTTTCTCATTCTCTCGTAGGATAAATTCTATAGACGTATATGCTTGTCTCTTTTTACTGTCGCTTTTTCGTTTCATCGAGTATCAAATCACAGCGGTGCTAAGGAAGTTTTCTCTTCAAAAAACCAAGCTATCATGCTGGAGATAAGTTGACGATACATTAAGCACGTGTGTTACACAACAGAGTAATTGAGCGACACAACGCTCGGCAATCGTTCTAATTGGACTTTTGATTTTTTCTTTTAGTTTTTCCATTCTATTCAATTACCTATATAAGTATAAATCATTTTAATAAGTGAAACAACAATAGAGGTAAACAATAAGAACGCTCGCTAAGCAAATAATATGTCTATTTGATCTTTTGTGTAAACAAATACATTTATTTATTTTAGGGCGCCTTGAACTGTCTCGTTTTTAATAGAAGCAATGCCCTGTCAATGAAGTTTCTTCACTAAAATACAGCTGGATAGAAAAAAATAACGATATTTTTTTTCCTTTAAAATGTCTCAATTTATATTATGTATGGTTAATAATATAATCTTGATGGATCATTTCAGTCGATAAAATTTCCAATACACAATGTCTGGATAGAAGCAATTATTTAGAAAGCCCAAACCTGTTCCCGAGAACTGATTCAGATAAACAAACAGAGAAAATGAAAAGCAAATTGAGGACTTAATAAACAGTGGGTTTCGTCTTATTTTAGAACAGAATAAATATTTTTCGATCCCTTGCCGCCAGTTTGAGTCACGTCATCTATATCTTCTCTATGTTACAACTCAACGTATATCTGTCTGTCCGTTTCTGTTCTTCTCAAGCGAAAACCACTTATCAGATTTACATGTTTTTTTTATTTTAATACATAGCTATGTTATCTGGCCAGGTTATACGACATATTTTGTAAGATAAAATAACATACGAAATAAGCAGTGACGATAATAGTGAATCAATTCTAAAAAAAATCGCATTAGGGGTGCTTAAATGGCCGAGTAAACGATACGAGATATATATATATATATATCCAATTAATGTTTTACACAATTGTAGATCTTAAAAAGACTTACAAATAGTTACCAATAGTATATTTTTAGCTTCTAAGGATCACCCACAATGAGCATTTTTGTTTTCCGTCTGTTGAGCTGGTGAAACACGATTTTTGGTAGCGCTAGACTGATTGCGTTCTGTAGTCCACGTGAGCAGAGCTGCGGGCACAACTAGTAATATTAATAATACACGAATAGTGTGTAGGTACCTTACAAGATGTTATACATCAATCATAATTTCAGCCAAAAGACGTCCATGGTCCGGCATAGGCTTGTCCCGAAGATTGCCATAACGGCCGGTTCTCCGCTGCTCGCATACACCAGCTTCCCGCAAATTTTACCAGGTCATCGGTCACTTTGTGACGGGTCTGCCCACACTGCATCTTCTGGTACGCGGTTACCACTCGAGAATTCTTTGACCCCATTGACCATCCTTTTTCCGAGCTACGTACCCCGGCCACTGCCATGTAAGTCTAGCTATTCTTGCTGTGTGTTTTCTATGATTACATATGGTGCTAAAACGTGGTCGGTAACTATGGGCCTGATAAGAAAGCTCAAGGTCACTCAAAGGGCTGTGATCGGAGTTTTTTTGCGTGATCGAATCAGTAATCAGGAGAACTGCAGAAGAACCAAAGTTACTGACTGGCAAGTTAAGGCTTACACTATCTAGACAAAATATTTTATATAGAAAATTAAATAAATTAAAAATTATATATATATTAACTTTATGAAAATAATACTATAAATTATTAAAAGTTACTGTTTCATTTCATATGTTTTAAAAGTGGCAATGTTTAAATTAATCCGTGATTTGTATGATTTCATAATTTAATTATAAATTTATGATATAACAGATTCTATGGTAAGGTAAGATTTTAATATAAACCCTGTTTGTTTTGAATATATCAACAATTATTACTAAAAAGGTAGTAAGTAGTTCGAGGGATCGTAACTTTGTGTAAATATATGAGACCGTAGTCGAAAAGTTTTTCTATATCATTACCTATTCTGATTTTCACAGTGGAAATATTTTTCCGACTCACCTTTATCGAGGTGAGAAGTTTTTCGCTTCTCGAGAATTATTCTTATGTTTATTTAACTTCGCCAAATGTAAAGGACACTTTTATTCTTTTGTTTATATCTTATGAGTGTTTTGTTTGAGGAATTTTCAAACATGAAGAGAAACAATTTTTGATAAATGGTATGTACCATGTATATGGTAAATTTGCCATGGTGACTTCAAAGCATCGATTTTTATGCTGTCGTCTTACATCCAAACTAACTTTATTTTACTATTCACCTATCTTACTTATTTTCAAAATAACTGAGAAAGTATCTCATATCGCAACTAACCTTTTTTTATATACTATAAAAAAGGTGGCAAGCAAGCATACGGCCCATCTAATGGTAAGCGGTTACCGATGCCTATGGACACTTGTAATACCATAATTATCACTAGCGCGTTGCCGACCTTGAATCCCTCTACCGACCTTGAACCCCCTACGCAAGGAGCTCTGGAAACCCTACTCACCACAGGAACACAACACATGGTGATTTGGCTGCGGTTGTTAAGGCTTTAACATAGTGGCAAAACCTTGACTTAGAATTGTAACTATTGTTATGATGTCCACTTGACAGATGTCAACTTACTTGAAATGTAGATGTCAAAGCAGATGGTTGTTTTTTACTTTTAATCATATAATTCAATCAATCTTAGTAATCTGAACAGCGATCTTTTATAGGGTGGAGTTATTACACCAGTCGGGTTGCCTTAAGTAAAGAAAAATTTCAAATAAATTTCTCTGTGCCCTACCTCTTTTTGAACCCCTCTACCTCAAGGAGTTCTGGAAACGCTAATCAGTGCAGGAACACAACACTAGGTCATTTGGCTGCGATCTTTTGTAGAATTTGCTAGTCAACAATGAAATTGCTTGGTATTCTATGAAATAATTTCGAAAATGTAATTAAATTACGCAAAATCTTATGTTTCTTATACTAATTACTTACAGTCTTGAAAATATCGTTATTTTGAATGGAATTCTCCGAGTCAAAATCTCATAAAACAAAATAAAAAACGTCCAGTCTCGAAATTTAAGACTCAAAGAAGTAAGTTTGACGAAAGTGGGACAATTCAAAGGTTCTGTCAGCTTTAAATACACATGAAGGCGTTATAAACGGGCGAATCCACGTGTCAAAGTAAGTTATAAAATAATTATAAGAAACATGATATGTAATTAGCGATGGAAAATTATTTGACTGAATTGTAATGAAATGACACCTCTGTATTATGATTGCTCGAAAATGTAGTATAATATTATTTTGATCGTAATTAATAAGGATGTCATATTTTCATGAATAAATATCACTATATCGATGATTATCACATTATCGATGATTGAACAATATTACAAATAAAAAAATTACGTCACTTATGAAAATAAAGAACTAAAAGTTATGTAACTCTTGTCTTTTTTTATTTTGAGTACCAAAACAAAGGTTATGACGATAAGCTATGAAAAATGGAATAAAAACGTTTCAATATAATATCAACCTCGTAAAAATACAATAACAATAACATCGATATATACTTACCATGTCCCATCCCTACGAGTTCTTTGATCGTAATTAAGCCTATTATACGCCCTCGACGCTACATTATGAAGTCTACACTGATTTCTTAATTATCCATTGATATTTGTACGTAAAATAACATTCGAATATCATTTGAAATTTGTATCGCACATTTTGTAAGCCATAAATCCGACTTAAGATTTCGAGAAAATGAATCGAATATTCCAGAAACTAGAAAACCCTGATCGACCACTCCTAGGGCCAAATGTGAAAGCTTTAGAATTTTGGGGTTTGCTGCTACCAAAAAATGTATTTATGAAATATTTTTATATAACAATGCATGTTGCGGTTTCTGTTTTCACGGTGACAGAGTGCGTTGACGTTTGGTTTGTGAAAACAGATATGAATTTACTTTTGAATAATTTAAAAATAACCATGCTAGCAACAGTCAGTGTTTGTAAGGTGACGACCTTTCTTTATTGGCAGCGACATTGGCTTGACTTAATAGAATACGTTACGAAAGCAGATCTAAATCAGAGAGCGACGAAGGATGTCAGAAAGGATGAACTGATAACCCAGTTTACGAGGTACTGTAGAAAAATTACATATTTGTACTGGTGTTTAATGTACACGACCGTTATTATTGTGGTATTGCAGCCAATTTACAAATTTGCGTCGTCCAAAATCTACAGGTAAAATTTTGTATTCATTAATATTTGATATTTTAACTCTAAGTTTAGATTCTAAGTTGTAACGTTATTTAAAGCATTTGTATTGGAAAATAGTGCTACAAGGAAATTACATTTTACATAAGGAATGAAATAGTCATCTATTACTGAACCAAAGCTATTATATCCTATTGAATTATCAGGGTTTGTGGGACATGACAACTGTGTCCGACTGTTTCGCGAACAGATACTACACCCGCCAAGGTGGCACGTCTCAAATTCTGGATCAACCGATGTATGCTAGCAATCAAACGAGAGGGTCGTACACATTTTGAGTAATCCATCATAATGACTCTCTTTTATTTTATCCCTTTCGCGATCAGCCAGCATACTACAGAATTGCAGGCCGGCATGACAGCAACGACTGAAGATAAATTTCCGATCTCTTGGTGGTCGCTATTTTATTGCTGTGCTTACCATCAGGCACCGTGGCGTGACTTTGTCATGCTACTATAAAAAGCTATGGTTAGTAATAATGAATTGATTATTACAGAGAAAATGTCAGCAACGGAACAGAAACTTACCTTCAGGTCGTAAGCTCTTGGGTTCCCTTCGATAAGAACACTATTCCCGGCTACATGGCGGCGTCAATATACCAAACATACGCAGCAATTTATGGAGGAGGTTGGATAACATCTTTCGATACCAACGCTATGGTGATAATGGTTTTCTTTAGAGCTGAATTGGAATTGTTAAGAATCGACTGTAAAAATATTTTTGATCAAGAAAAAATGTTTGAAGAAGAAACCTTCATTAGGAAACTAAAGGTCTGTCATGGGAGACATGTTGAGTTGGTGAGGTTAGTGATTAATTTTTATGTTTAACCTATAAAACGAGCACTAAAACCATAACGGATTTATTCAGATAGTACAAAATGACTTCACATGTTAATCTCTGCTCATAAAGAAACTTGTCTCCTAATAATGATCTTTTTTTTTGTTGGTTAATTATAGCTAATAAGCCTTTATAGCTTATTTATCTTCTCAATGAAATATTTCCTTTATTTATCGTTGATTTATATCTATACTAATAGCATTATCATAGACTGCCATTAATAACAACTAGATATACATATCTATGTCTTTCTTCATTATTTTCTTTGTTCAGACTCTAAACAGCCTAGCTCATTCTATCTTTTCTTATAATGTAGCCTCATATGGTAGAATAAACCCTCTCTCTATTAGTATCAGGAACAATATTCATCCAGTATTATACATTTCAGATTTGCCCGTATATTCGACAATTGCCTGTCACCGATAATGCTTCTATACGTATTTGTTTGCTCGGTTATGTTATGTGTTACTGCCTATCAAATTACGGTAAGTATTAACCAGTGGGTCAAAGTAAGCAATAATGGCTAATAACAAAAGGTCACTTACAAAAAGGGTCCCTGATAAGTTTTGTAAAATTGTGCCCGCAGAAACAACAATAAGAACCAATAACATAGTAATGGTATGGAAAATATCAATGCCTCAAGTAATGGTTAGCTATTGCATAAAATATCTTATAGAAAAACATTAACAGTAGTCTCTTTCTCAGATCGAGACAAGCCCAATGCAGAGATTTATGACAACTGAATACCTAATCTTTGGTGTTGCACAACTTTTCATATACTGCTGGCATAGCAACGATGTTCTTTTCGCTGTAAATATTTACTTTTATTTTATTAAATTTTTCAAACAAGATGAAATTAATATGAACTCTACGTATACGAGCGAACGGTCATATGTAAAAATTGCAGGAATTGAGATTAGAATCATGCTACTCGATTTGAATGTTTAGAGTGATAAGAAGAAAAAAATAGTTCATACACTTCCTAATATAATTGCTTAATAATAATCATAGCTTCCACAAAACGTCTCAGTTTTTTTAAAATATTTGAACGTATATAGAAGATTATTTCAAATAAATCCTGTTTTTCTTGATGAACTAAATTTGGTTATAATATATATAGGTACTAGAAGAATTCTAATGCAAGCAATGCTCCACATCAGTAGTTTGTCACGTTACACGGGGAGATAGATAAAGTTAAATTTAAATTGTAATTTAATAATCTTAAAATATTGCGATTTTTAATTTATTTGATTGAAGTATAATCTGTTAGAATCATATCGTACAGCGGTGTACGCACACTAGAGCCTAAGGATACGTAGATCGTAAATACAAAAGGAGATTGCTTTCTAAGTCTTATGTACCTTTATTTATTTGTAATATTTTCTATATTGTAACACGACCAATATGATGGTGTCTGATGTACCTGATGGTAAGCACAATGCAATCTAAAGATAATAGCGACCGCCGAGAGATATACAATCAAACGCCAGTCACCACTGTCATAGTAGCCTGCTGAAATGTCTTCTCACGTTATATTTTGAGGAAACATACTGGCCGAGAGCCAGTTCAACAACTTCACAGTATGAAAAGGATATGATGACACAGCAAACATTCATAATCATATCACATCGTGAGGAAACCATAGCATGGTGATAGGGCTATTTCTAATGCCCGCCTGGCTAGCTACCACCCTCAAGTGGAAAATCTGTCGCTAAGCACCAATAGATGTGTTTCGGCAGCAGCTCTTGAGAGCCTGCCTTTCACTAGGTTTAGCGTGTTATCATCTTAGGCCACATCGTCACTTAACTTCAGGTGAAAAAATAATAATAATATTAACCATAACCTTTGTCGAGAATTGCAAAGATAAAACTAATCAAAGCATTGTGAATATTTGTTCCAGAGCAAAGAGTTGATGCGAGGTCCATACGAAAGTGAATGGTGGGCTCACGGAACCAAATATCGAAAGTATCTAATATTGCTAACCTCACAGTTCAGAAAAGATATTGTTTTCTCTGCCGGTCCGTTCACGAAGCTATCTGTCCCAACTTTTATAAATGTAAGTTAGTTATTAAAGCTTTTTATTGTTATGTCATATTTTTTTGGAAATACCATTAATCCGAATCAAAAATACTTTATTCAATTTATGTCTTAGGAAGGCACTTATGAATGTAAAAATACTACTACCGATTCGGAAATATCCCAGTCATGGAGAAAAGCTGACAAGACACTTGATCGTTTTTGTAGAGTTAATATATTTATATTAATAATTTAGTCGATGCACAAAGAGGGAGTCACTTCCAGACATCACAATCATTCAAGTAATGATCCACTCTATAATAACCTTCCGACAGTTAAACCTACTTGACATGACATGGTCCTTGAACTTAGTGTCAGACTAATAGGTTGCTATTATTGAGGATTAAGTTGTGATGGCTCATGAATCACATCCTTCAGACTAGGGCACACCAGTGAGAGTACCGCTGGCTAAAAATTACTTGAATATACTACAAAAAGAAATGGCTATAGCAGTGATGCTTTTGCATTCGAATATTCTGCAGTTTCTTTAACTTAAAAAATAATAATTTACAGGTAAAATAACATCTTAATTAAAGTGAGCAAGCAATTCAACTATTTTATATTTAAATTGGCTATGTATTTCATTATTGCCTATTGTTGTAGTACCAATTGCAGAAACTTTATTGTAATTAGTTCTTTGTTACGTAACTCTTCAGTTAAAGTTTTACTTTGACACATACCTATTATTCTATTTATTTCCAGAATTATTTTATAATACTTGAAATTGGTGGTCTTTTTCTATTCACTTACCTTCGTATCAGCTAAATGTAAGATTTTCTCGTAATAGAATATAAAATTATTTACGTGCATCACGTAATTTACGGATTTGTATATTGTTGTTTCACAGATATTGAAAGGGGCCTACAGTTACTACACTCTTCTGAGTCAGTCACAGATGAAATAAATAATATCAGTGAACTTTTAACTAAGTTTTAACATGCAAAAATATAAACCGTGGAATATTTTTCGTCTTTTAGCTTCTTCGTGTAGGCACAAATCGTATTTTAAATAAAATATCCGTGGTGAAAAGAAAGGAGAAACAGTGAAGTTAGAATAGGGAGTAACTGTTCAGGGTATGCCGAACGTACTCGGGTATCAAAACTCGCGGTGGCTCTTATCGTTCACTTTTTAGCTGAATCAAAATAAATCAACTTATATTATAAATCTGAAAGCAGCTCCCTCTGTTAGTTTGTTAATTTTTTCACGAACCAACCTCTGAATCAATCGCAGTGGAATTCTTTAGGATAGAGGTACCTTTTAAAGCCACGCAGAATAAATCAGAAAAAGTCTAGTTAATCTGTAATAGAGATGATGGTCATAAATAAATCGAAATAATCCAATATTGTTATTTCATTTACTTAATTATTTATCTTAGTATTGATGATATGATTTCGATATCCAAGTAATAAAATAATCTAAATAATAATATGTACTGTTCAAATAGAACCCGAAAATAATCAAACATGGGATGAAAACTAGTGAGTAAAGTGCAGCAATTTTTGAATAAGACATTATGGAATTATCTGTTATGTAAGTCGAGAAATCGAATAAAATATAAATCCGACAATATTTATTCCTTTAAAACAAGCTGTTATATCAAGACCATTACTACGTTTCGTCTCATGTTAAGTGAATTATATTCAAAGTACAACGGGAACAACTAATAGATAAAAATTCAGGAGGAGACAGACGTCGTTTTCATACAGACTTTCATAGTGAAATATGAACAGATTCGGAAACAATCCAGTTTGGCAAATTTTTAAACTAAGAACAAGAGTATTAACAGAAAATAATAACAGAGTCGCCCTGATTAAGTCGGGCATTTAAAAAGGGATTTATCTGCAAATAAGCGTTGTTCGAGAGCTTTTAAGGTATTAAGAGCGTTCTGAATGAAAATCAGAAACTTATATAAAAAAGCGTTTGACCTTTTCATATCTACCCGATATTTTCGCTACGAGTAACTGTTACGTGATTTTCATGATTTGATTAATATTATGTAAGAAATATAATATCGCAGCCTTGTTATCAGAGAAACAACATCTTTACACTATTATTCCTTGTACGATACTGTACGATACATTTAACAATGCCTTATATTGCAATCCCTGTTTATCAAAACTATGCACAGATGGCGTCCCGAAGCAACTTCCGCTTTTCAATATTATTATATTTCAAACCGGATACACTAATTGATAACTGAAATCGCTAGTATTATTGTAAAAATCCAACATTTACAAAAAAACGCGTTTTTCGTCTGATCGGGTATTTCTTTTAAGTTTGATAGGTTTTTCAATATACAGTAATTAAAAGTCATCATCAGCATTAGCCTTTTCGTCTATAACAGACGGTTTAATCAGTGTCTTTGGGAGCAGCTTCTTTCGTGGCTGTATAAACCAATTTGTGAGCGTCATTGTCGACCACAATGTATCTTTAGAAATATTCTATACATACTATAAAATTTAACGGCTGTCTTTTCACGCCAAAACCACTTATTCAATGTACATGTTTTTTTATTTTATTTCATATCTATGTTATCTGGCCAGGTTATAGGATAAATTTTGTAAGATAAAGTAACATAAGAAATAAGCAGTGAAGATAATTGTGAATCAGTTCGGAAAAAATACTCTTTTCGGGCGTTTAAATGGCTTGCGCTGAGCAAGCCATACGAGATATATCAAATTAATGTTTTACATAATTGTAGATATTAAATAGATCTACAAAAAGTCACCAATAGCATACGTCTATCTTCTAATGATCACCCATAATAAGTATGTCTTTTGTTTTTTGAGTGGAAGCAACACGATTCGCTTATGCGCTCGACCGAAGGCATTCTATAGTCCACGCGAGCTAGTATAAAATAATGTAGAAAATAGTGATACAGTCGTATTTTAAATAAAAATTGCCAAGTGCCCGCCATAATAGAACGGGCGGGCCACTTAACTGCGATAACGACGATCGCCGATAAATTTAGATTTCTTGGTGGTCGCCGTCTTGTTTGGATCGTACTGTGCTTACCATCAGGAACAGTCAATGTGACGAGCTAATATAAAAAAATAAGTACGGGTTTATAAATAGTACGCAAATCAACTACATACAATTTAACCTTACTTGGTAAATCCGAGAGAGATTTATTGGGTCGTAGGACACGATAATTGTGTTCGAGAGAGTCTCGACCACCATACACCCGGTGGTATAGCGGGTTATAAGTTGGTTGGGTATTACTGTTACAAGGAGCAGCGTCCTTTACCAACACGTCCTATCAAATAATATAATATGTCGAAGAAACGTCGAAATAATAATGGAAACCGTACTAATGACTTAATATCCGTACTATTGACTTTATCACTATTGACTGGGTGCACGACAGCAACAGGTGTGCTCTGTGACCGCAAGCTTTTTATAAGCATGGAACTACCGACTTAAAGGCCCAAGCCCGGTGAAGCTGTAAAAGCCGCAAAGATTCTAGGGCCCTTAAGACAAACAGTACACTCAGTTCGAAAAAAAAAATAAAGACAAAGGCATTCTTGCTTTGGCCGTAGATTAGTAACATTCTCGCTTAAACTATCGGATGGTGAAGACACCAGTTATTAAGTCAACTACAATAAACACCGTTCCTGAATGACGTCACGCTACCCATCTCGGCCACGTCATACCTATGTTATAAATTAGTACCAGACTGGATCGCGACTACGATGTACATGGTGTTTCTTTTAGTTTGTCGCGTTTTGAAATAAGTCAGTGTATTACATATCAAGCTACCGAAAGGTATGCAGAGTGACATGACAGCGTCGACCGGCAATAGATTGAGGATCTCTTGGAACTCACTGTGCTTACCATCAGGCATGGTGCTGACATTTTGCAACTAAAAAATAAATTTGCTACGTCGTATCTTTGCCGTACTTTGAAGCTGTGGAACGGTCTCCCGGCCAGTGTGTTCCGGTATAACAGCGGCGACTCACAATGAACAGTAAATCCCACGATAGTCGCCAATTGTATTATTTGATTGTACTGTGCTCACCACTAGGTACAGTGAAGTTTCATTGCATTACTACGATAAAAAAAAAGTTAACTACGGCTTCATAATATTGTGATTAAAGCTTACCACAATCCTCACTCAACATCTCGATACCTACGTGATGCTTGCACGGTTTATTCATATTCAAGCGACCAGGTATCTTGACAATTTTCCCTCCGACATTAGCTAATGGAAATTTGAAAAAAAATTCATTAAATCTATATTAGAATATCTAACCATTAGACCAAAAATTCAACGGCCAACGTGACTCACTTAAATCTATTCAAATAAAATGTAGATCAAACCTTTTGAAATTGGATACGGTGATTTGTCAACTGGCTATACGGTAAAATGAATGATGACGTATCGGTACATATAACATAAATGGGTCACGATAATGGCTACGTCAAACCCTTCTCCTTCTCGAGATTATTAAATGGACTACATACAACTTGAGGAAGAAACGTTGAGTAACTTAAAATAAGAATAACATATTCGCTTATTACTCCACGTAATTGATACAAATATTAACAATGCTGCAAGATATTTTATGCAGGGTGGTATATTGTTTCACCTGTGTTAAATTTATTCGACGAAGCCTTCCATCGCTTCTCCTCTTTCTCACTTTCCATACTTGCCTACAGCTTACCGGATTGTTTTAATTCATGGTTATTACTTCGCTCCTTAGAATCGTAGTGTTAAGTTATAGCTTTCCTTTGACTTAAAATTAAATACAAATATTATATTTTTGAGTCTAATTATTATTATGTATAGCTTAATAAATGTTCTTCATTATATTAATAAGTCGTTAAAATTGATTAGACTGTTAAAGGTATTTGCAAGTTGTTATAAGATAAAAAGTTACAAATTCTCTCACAAGCGTCTTTTGTGTAGTGTAAATTAGTATATAAGTCTACGAAGAAAGGCAGCAAAGAAATCAATTCGGTTACACAGGCTTTCTTTCCTAGAAAAGTATCGTAAGGAAATACGCATGTGAAATAGTGATTTTGAATTTTCTTTTCCAAAGAAAAAATATAAAAATTGTTTTTGTATTAAGCATAATATTAATTATAATAACTTTTTGCTTCACATGGCAAGACTATCATAATATCTTCGTGTATACATTGAAAAATAATCATTTTCTTGTTAAGTTTGTACGTGGCCAATTTTTAATTTTTAATTTGAATTTCATATTAATCATGGAGTTGGAAAATGTTGAACCCTATTGGTAGGTATATGACGCCTTTTGAAATCGTCAATGCTTCGTGAGCTAACTACATTAATAAGCTCTTACACAAGCTTAGGAACATGAGTTTACGATTCAAGAATATCAACTCCAAATTCTAAGGTTTATAAATATGTCCTTACCTTGAATTAATAATTCAGATGTTTCCGCCTATAAACCACTTAAAACAGGGCAAAAAGCAAATCTCATTGTTGTCAGTCGATACGACAAGGATATTTTACGTATTTTCCGAGCTTTTACCTGTCCGGGACCAAGTAAGTCTCGAAACGGACAATTAAAATGCTATAAACTAAAAGAGGTCACAGTATCAGAGTATTATTTTGAGGAACGATATTACAATACATAACTTTGAAAATAATTTAGTTTGTAGTAGTGTTTAATATCATGCATAGACTTCCGTCTCATCTGATGATACCAAATCTTAAGATAAATTATTTCAATAAAACAAACTTAGGTCACTGACAGGTTTATTGGTTGGTAAAAAACTGATTACTGTATAATATATCTTCTTGTTTATTTCTTTATTTATTCTTCCGATGTTTTTTCCTTGTTATATAATGGCGACGTGTGCTTATTCTGGATAGAATATTTTCCAATCTTCAGAGTTTAAACACCGCTTTAACAAGATGGTGGCTCTCTTGTTAAAACTTTGAATAGAGTTTTGAAGTGAAACTTTTATTCTATCGCCTCAAAATTTTTCGTTTATATATAGCATGTCGCATTACAGCTGACCGTAGAGTAGGGAACTGTGAGACTCGAGGCGAAGATGAAGTTATTGATAGAATAATTGTAGTTGACAACGATTCAATGATTTAAATAAATATTGCTCTTAGTTTGTAATATGCATCTATCATCTAAATGATTGTATTAATTATGTATTCCGTACTCTAATACGCAAATTAAAATTAAATTTTATAATGGAATATTTTGTCTACTATTGATTTCTCATTCCCATTTTTCAATAATTAACTTAAGATCAAAAACGCAATTTAATACACTTTAAATCATTTAATTTAATGAAATACACTTAATCAACGCATCACGTAAAAATTACTAGATATGTTTTGATATTTTTTTTGCTTATTTTACTGATTAGACTTGGTCTTAATAAATTATCACGATATCTTCATTCAATAAAAAGTTATGAATTTTTAAGAAACTACGTTTATTTATAAGCACTACGCGTTCAGCGATGTGCATAAAATATATTGTGTATATAATAAACACCGCAGACGAAGTCGCGGGTATCAGCTAGTATTACATAAAGTGTGAAAAAACGCAAGTTTATGAATTAAAACCACAACCACAACCGGGGTCCAGATCCCGACAAAAAACTCCATTCTCTTTTTTTACTTTATGTTTTAATAAAAGTACTTGTTTTTGATATTTTATCGTTTTAATGTCGTTCAGCAAAATAAAAGCGAAACCGTTTGAACGCTCCGTTTTTATGCTTACACGATTTTTTACGACATCTGTCAGGTCTCTATATAATGAAAGCGACAGATTGCCGATCGTCACGCCATACTATCGTGCTTTGTCCACATTTCTGCTGAACCAAGGTTTGTCAATTGTATATAACTGTCATGAAACGCAATATATATGAATATTTGACAAGGCGTGGCCTTCCATTGCATGTTTTGTTAATAAATGCCCGGAATAGACCCTAGATTAAAGAGGGAATTACTAGATATATTCTTTACAGATCCGGTAAAACAGTTTCCTGGTAGAAACCGAAAGCGTTATGGCCAAATTTGATCGATCTCAAGAAAAAGCAGGACACAATTCGCCCGAGAAAATAAAACTTAAAAACCAAAATTCATTACACTTTATTCAATTTAGGCCATAAGAAGGCATTTATGAATGTAAATACACTACTACCGGTTCTAAGATATGCCAGTTATTGAAACATTTAGTATTTTAATATTTATATTGTTCTCAGATATCATTTTCAGTGGATGTACAGAGATGAATGACATCACAGTCATTCACAGCATTTTGACAATAAAACTTGCCTAACATGATCCTTGAATTTAGTACCCGGTAAATCAGTAATGTGCTTAGAAAGTTTATTGTAAAACCGTTACCCAACAAACTTTTATTTGTCTATAGGCCGATATTCAATCTTCAGATAACTTTATTTTAGTTAAATAGTTTCTATTTTAACTTCCTAACTTTGGTTATAACGTTTCATAAACTATGTCTCGGCTTAAGAACCCCTTACGACATTCAGTTCAACAGGGATTTGGCATTGACTGTTTTAAACTATGTCAAATATCGGTCATCTCTAGTTTGAATGCGCTAATATCTGGAACTACCAGTCAGATTTGAATAATTATTAACTGACTATATAGCCTATTTATTGAGGAAAGTTATAGTTTATGTAACTTCACACTGTGACCTTAAGGAGCGGAGCAGTAACCATGAATGTAAAGTAATCTGGAAAGATGTAGGCAAGCAATGGAAGTGAGAACAAGAGTGAGGCTACACGGGTGCGTTGGCGACTACGAGTTGGTAAAATAAATTTAATACAAGTAAAACCGTGGGGAGCAGCTATTTATATAATAAAATAATAAAAACTGCCTGTAAATGTACTAACAAAGAACTTTTTCTAAAGGCAAGCTCGTCTGGATTATTTACCATGCTAGGTCATGACCTATTGATATTTCCAATAATAATAAATCGATAATTCTACAGTTAATAATGATAGTTCTATATTTTATCAATGAATAGTGGTAGGGAAATTTTCCGTCACATTTTGATGATAGGTCCTATGGTGGTAACCGCTACAGTGAATGTCTTTTGGTTGCTCATGTTTTGGGATTAGTCAGTGTATTTAAAAGGCTTTTGACTTGCTTTGGCTTTTGTACTTTGCATGATAGCGATGACCAAAAAGCTTCAATTTTTTTTTTAACTAACTATACTCGTACCTTTAGCCTTAGGGGCCCTGGAGCCTTTGCGGCTTTTACAGCTTCACCGGGCTTGGAATAGCAAAGCATTTTATATATCTCGGTGGTTGCTGTTGTTTTCGCATCGTAATATGCTTACAAATAGGCAGTAAAAATGTTGATATATCATACAGATATTATGTTCCAATGAACAACAAAACTTTATATAATAGACATATAAAACAATTGTCAAATTGGATGTAACCTTTACGGTAATAGCGTTTATGGATTAATTCTAATTGAAACTAGCGATGTATGTAAAGTAGATACGAATTTCCAATTAAAATTAATAAACTTAATTACCGTAACAAATAGATTTACGTTGTCAGGCTAAGCCGGGAATCTAATCATTATTAATAAGGCAGTAGGAAAACGAGCTAAAGGTTGATGAAGTGATTTAGGAACAGCCAGTTTTAAAAGACTTTTTTTTATAACTTGGGTGATAAACAAGCGTATGACCCGCCTTATGGTAAACGCTTACCTTCTTTAGGGTAGAGATATTTCACCTAGCGGAATGCCCCAAAAAGAGAGAAATTTCTCTCATAAATCAATTTTTTTTTCTGCTTTACTATAGTTGGATAAAAAATAAATAAATTCCGTACTAAGGAGAGTACTAAGTATGTTTTCAATAAAATAAGATTAAAGTAAGAAAATTTACAGGCTTCGAAACGCAGCAGTAGTTAGCCTAGCTATTAAGCCGAGAGATAGTGGATCTGATCTCCGTATAGGATTTTTTTTATGTGACAAATAAAATTGTCAACTCTGAGGGTGTTACATAATCGTCTATAACATACTACATGCATCTAAAGCTGTTATTAGTATAGTACAAGCTATGCTTAGTTTGAAATAATTGGAGTTTAACATGATAATAGGGCATTTTGTAATGCTCATCTGTCTAGCTACTACTCTCAAGTTGAAAATCTGACGCCAAGCACCTATAGGCAATTACACTGAAAATCCAGTTCCTCTAGACATAGCATGTAATTCTCTTTCATTCTTTCTATAAAGTATGTTTAATAAAAAAAGGGTCCAGTAGATTACACGTGTCAGATGTGAAACCTTCAGAAAAAAAATATGATTTCTAAAAAAGATTTTTAACATCCTAAATCAGCGAGATTGGAACTATCGACCACTCGTGCGTTCTACATATGAAGCCTGGGAGTCTCACACCACTGGGACAATCCGACGACGATCACAATCATGTAAATCAGCACTTGCATTGTCCCTTTTTACTGTCGCTTTTTCAGTTCATCGAGTTTCAAATCACAACAGTGCTAAAGAAATCTTCATTTCAAAACAACTCTGAAACTCGTTCACTCATACAGTGAATAAGAAACGCAGAGCTCCGAATTTTAGACCATTCTACTTATTAGATTATTTGAACAATGTCCATTATATACACATTTTTACTAAATCCATTCAATTTTACTTGTAAAGATATACACAGTACTAATGTTTCACAATACGTCATCTGTATAGCTACAGATATACTGATATTACGCATGTCGGTGACGCGAACTCACAAGATTTCACCCATACAAAAAGTGCTCAACGCGGCTAAATAAGTTTTCATATTCAATTAACATTAGGATGTCGGTGACGCGAACCTATAAGATTTTCACCACCAAAAAGCACTCAACGCGGCTTAAGAAGTTTTCATACACAATTAAAATGTCGGTGACGCGAACCCGTAAGATTTTCCCTTACTAAAAAGCGCTCGACGCGGCTCAAGAGGTTTCCATATACTCGTACAATTAACATTAGCAAGTCGGTGACGCAAATCCATAAGATTTTCCTCTACCATAAACAGCTCCACGCAGTTAAAGAAGTTTTCATATACAATTAAAATGTCAGTGACGCGTTCCCGTAAGATTTTCCCCTACCAAAAAGCGCTCAACATGGTAAAAAAGTTTTCACTTCAAAAATGAACCATCTGTTGATGCTAATGAAAATATATTTTAGGCGCCATTTATTAATAATCTGTTTAATTTACATGAAAGCTGTTAAATAGTTTATATTCTATAATGGGCCAAATATTCGCACAGGTCAGCTAGTGATCCTATAATGGTAAAAAAAATAATCGTGTATGAGATTGTACCCTAAGGTATATCGTTATAGGTAGTGGCCACAATCTCACCTGATGTTAAGTGACGATGTGGCTTATAACACGCTAAACCTTGTGGAAACTGGCTCTCAAGTGCAGCTGCGCTTTTTGGAGCTCTGCGTTTTTTATTCACTGTATGAGTGAACGAGTTTCAGAGTTGTTTTGAAGTGAAGACTTCTTTAGCACTGTTGTGATTTGAAACTCGATGAACTGAAAAAGCGACAGTAAAAAGGGACAATGCAAGTGCTGATTTACATGATTGTGATCGTCGTCGGATTGTCCCAGTGGTGTGAGATGACCAGGCTTCATATGTAGAACGCACGAGTGGTCGATAGTTCGTATCTCGCTGATTTAGGATGTTAAAAATCATTTTTAGAAATCATATTTTTTTCTGAAGGTTTCACATCTGACACGTGTAATCTACTGGACCTTTTTTTTATTAAACATACTTTATAGAAAGAATGAAAGAGAATTACATGCTATGTCTAGAGGAACTGGATTTTCAGTGCAATTGCCTATTGGTGCTTGGCGAAAGATTTTTAACTTGAGGGTGGCACCTAGCCAGGCGAGCATTAGAAAATGCCCTACCACTATGCTATGGTTTCCTCACGATGTTTTCCTTCACCGAAAGCTCAGGCTCAATTCATTTGAACTCACGTTAATCGACGCGAAGTTGTACACGCTACCACTGAGCCATCATTGCATTGACATATTTTATTTGAGAACCTAATATAATATATATAAATAATTATATTAATTATTTATATTAATTTATTATTTCACTACTTGCTAAAAGAGCGACAAACAAAAAGTTTGAAGACCAGAAGAGAAACAGCAATGGTTTTCTGTCTCTAACGCTGTAACCACTTTTTTTATATTTTTGGTGCTTAAAGCGCCGCAGTTGTCAAAATAGTCAACGTTGAGTGTGTTTTTGTAAACGAGAATAAAATAAATTAAATTATAACATTATCGCTATCTCACTCCCGGTTACACAATCTGTCTGTTTAATTCTCTCCCTGCGTAATTAATCAAACAGACACAATGACGCACGCGTTTGCAAGTAATATATCCTTGATGTTTTATGTTTAGTTACATGTGTTGTGTTCGTTTTGTGTTTATCTAGAGATATTTTGGACTGGACTAAAATTTACATACATACATAATGATTGAATCAGTCGCCTTCGTTTATGGTGCTATTCGCGTGACATTAGCGGAATTCAGTACACACACACACACGTTGCCATTTTATAAGAAGAATATTACTTCGTGTTATGTCGTAAATAAGTTCTTTAAACCGATTTAAATGTTACTTTCAATAAGTGACTAAAATTTATTTCGTATATTCATACAAATAAGTTAATCCAACTTATTCATTAGTAAGAAGCGTTTGCGACCCATCCCGCGGCCAAGCCCTTCGAATTTCTGACAAAGATTTTGTTTCGAATTAATTGTCCTGTGTAGTTACTAGTAACCTTGGTCTACTTCGCTTGCGTTAATTTAAAACAAAGTTTACCTCTTAAAATTATCTATGTTAATAAATCTAGACTTTTGTCTGTACATGATTTTTTTTTCAAAGTTTCTGAAATACTCAAAAGACACCATCGTTTGTTGGTATGTCCAGATTTAGCTAATAAACGGCTAGACCGATTTAAAAAAAATAATTACACTTCAATAACACATCGTAAATGTAATTCATAAAAATAATAATTAATTCTTCTTTTGATGAATTTTTGTACACGGGAAGTCTAAGTCAGTAATAATTGATGGGCTATAAAACTTGTTAATAATACTTTCGACATAATAAAAAAGGAATTTCATAAAATTGAATTTATATTGATCCTAACCTTTTTTCATTGAATTTTGTACACGGAAAGTATAAGTCATTCCTCAATGTGATAGGCGATATGAATTATTAATAGTATGAGTATAAATAAAACAGAAAATAATTACTGCTTACTAAAATAAAGAACCACGGGACACTACTAGTATTATAATATTTGTATAGATATAGATTGGTTAAATTAAACTAATTAATTATTTACCAAACTTTACATTATGGTTCTTGTAAATACCAACAAAAAATTGTTATTAATATAAATTGAAACACAAACAAGGAATGGGACATAGCGTGAATGATATATATTAAGACGGTAAAATACAAATTCGCCAGTTTTTTTGTCAGGGTTAATATAAACAATTGTATTATCTGTCCCCCTCCACCCTATCGCCGGGCGCCTTTCCTTCTGAGGGCGTCGCCCGAACAGCCATGCCGACGAAACATTCCTTATAATTTATGCGCATTTCCAGCCCATAAACTTTATGAGTTGGAATTATTTTAGCCCGAAGCATAATTTAGATTAAAATGTAGCTTAGTTTCAGATTTTAACCGCTGGCATCTGTCCAGGATACAATCAAGGGCAGATTGTTGTAGCGGTTGATTTTGTGACGTTTGATTTTGAACTTTTCAATGTTAGGTTAAAACATTTTTTTGTTTGGTTATTTTTTTTATTTAAATAAAGTTTTCGTTATTAATATGCAGCTGGGGACCACTCCTAATCATATATTAAAGTGTACATACGAATTCTTTATACAAGTTACAGTTGGAAACATTATTTGCTGACATTTTGAATTATTTCTTAAGTTACAGAAATTATTTCAGATGAATTATAGGAGTTAAGTGTTTCGGAATATAAAGTGAATATTCAAAAGGATATTGGACGATGAACCCTAGAATATATATTTTCTTTCGTAATAATAATTCTTTTAGTTTCGACCGTGCACGGAATATTGTTCAAATCTCTGGGATTGTTCTACCTAATATATCCTTGATTGGCCTGGATAAAATTGTCTACGCGCGACGCGAAGGGCTCTCCACATTGTGTATGATACAGACTTTACTAAATACATAAAACTGCATCATTTGCAAAAGACATTGCGTCCCTAACCGTATTTTGTCATCCTTATCATAGTGAATTTTCTGAAGAGTTGTTTGACTTTATCTCGTCAATTTCCGTCCACTAGAGAACCACGTAGATTAATTTACCGAGCTACAGCCACATGGCAGCATCCATCATGGTAAAAACAAATAAATTCGCAAATTCTTACTTTACCCTCCATCCTATGATATTGGGTCCTTGAAGACACGTTATAGCAGGCCGGCAAACATCGATGACTGCTTTTGAGATTTCCTACTCACGTGGTGAGTAACTGGCCATAGAGTCCTGCTCCAGTTAAATTGAAATCAGTCAATGTATATTCATCTTATCTAGATACGTAGTAGTGTGTTAAGCCATATTCAAATGAAAAAAAGTACCGTGTGTAATAATACACGAACCATTTGGAGCTACTTTTGACCCCCTCATAACTCAAAAACTATTTCACATAACATGTCAAATTGTTCTCAATTGTTCATATATTGAGACTTACGAGATACACGTGTGCTCCAAATTTCATAAACACACCTCAAACAGTTATTTAGGTATTAACATCCAAAAATCGTCATTTTTATCACTGTCTGATCAAACCTATAGATCAAAACTCTGATTGACGCGGACGTGCCCGAGCGAGTGCCGTCTTGCTGTCCGGTTGTCTCTCGATACCTGACCTATAAAGTTGCGATATATGCTATATTCGTGGATTTTCTTAAAAATACTTGGAATATTTGTGGTTATATTATTTTGGTATTAATTTTCTTATGAATAAGTACCTGCTAATAATTTCTGTACAAATGTAATGATATCCCATCAAAAACATAAATATGAAATGAGCGCGTATATGCGAACTAGCCAAGTCAGACCTTAGGCTTCAATATATTATTCTGTTATAAGAAGAAATGATATTTTAAGTTTTTATAAACTATGTTATGTTATAAATAAATTTCAGGACTGACCATTGAACTTGGCAAGCATTTAGATCTCACTTCTTTTGTCGTTGAAGTCAACAACAATGGCATATATCATAATATTGAACTTGGCTCTAATTTCACATGTCGATGGGATGTAGCTTTCACTCTAGTAGCTTATTTACAACGAAATTTTAAGTCCTTTGTGAAATTTCAAAACTTCATTCGAAGCAGTACCGGAGATTTGAGTCACTTTCAAAGTGGATACTTACGTAAAACGCCACTTTTACCATGTTACGGTTAGCTATATACGAAGGCGTGTAGCGAGTTAACAAGAACACGTTTTAATTTAACAACATCGCGCTACACTGCCACGGGGCACGTGTCTGAAAATATTAATGACGTGTGTAACGCCTCCGTGAAAAAACACTTGTAGTTACCTAAGTTTCTATGTTTTACTCTCTTGTATTTGTTCTCTTGCATGTTACAAAGGTTAAAAATTAAGAGTTTAGGAATATTTTATTGGTTTTTAACATAACAATCTTATATTAATGATTGGTTTCCGCTGCGTCCTAACGGCAGTTCAGACTAAGCATTAATCGAAGCGCAGGTTTGAGAAAAAGGCAGACAGATTCTTCAGAAAAGAAATGTAGGAACTACATTTAGTTGTGTGTCCTTGAGAACCAGATAACACTATTATATAAATATATGCGACCTTGTGAGTAATGTTGCCAAGGTAGATAAAAAAAATTTCACTGTTTATTTTTTATTAAAAGACACTACTCCAGCAATGTAGTATTTATCAATCAATGTGGGATGTGTGGCTAATGTTTTCAGAATAAAGATCCTGTAATTCTTTTAATATTATTTTATTTAATCTTTATAAATTAAATCAAAATCGTAATGCACATATTCATCGTTACATCAACTTGACAGATCTCTCGTGTTGCCAGAGAATAATTTAAAAAACCTATATTACTAAAATGTTGCCGTGTTACAATGCCTTATTCTCCCACATCCAATATCAAAAATATGATTTCGTATTTGCTATGAAGGATCCCAATGACTTTATACACCAATTTTCAACTAGATTAAACTATATAAACTTATATCTGGCATCTATCAATGAATATTTCTTGGTTGTCTTTATGATTATTCTTTTTTACATACCATACCTATCCTTAATGGTTCCGATGTCGTAAACGTTTGAAATTTATAGCGGCTGCTTGGAATTTAGGTTTTAATCCAGGGTTCTCTATAATTTTTACTTTGGTACCATATCTACATACTATTATTACGTAACAATTGTTACCCTTATTTTGGTTTCATGGTAGTCAGGTTGTAAATAAAGTGATCTTCCAACTCTACATACATATATTTTACAATAGCTTGCAAAAAATATTTCATTGTAACCTACCACATTATTGTAGTTTTGTATTTAGTAACAAATAACACGGAAAAAGCTATGAAAACATGCTTTGTTACCGTTCAAACGACCTGAAAAAAAATAGCAACAAAATCAATATTCTCGAAATATCTGGAAACGTCTAGAATTTACTCGAAATATCGAGTATGTATCCGTAAGAACAAAAAGGCATACGTAATCAAACATACAATGTCTTTAAATAGTACACTTCCCCTTCTTTAAACGATATCGTAAAGTACAAGGCTATCCTTTTAATTACTACCAAATTATAAGCGAGCAAAGCAACCTGGGACAGTTCTATTTTAAAAAACCAAGTGCAATAAAGCAAGCGATTCTTCTTGTTTCTCTTCTTTTTTCTGACTTGGAAAGAGGACTAGCCTCTTTATTGAAGACCATTACTGCAATTGGGTATTAGAAAAAAAAGAATATCGATTTTTTTATGTATTTTAAAGCTTCATCATAATTGTGATAATAGTCAATTGGAAAAACTCTTGAAACATTTTTTTATTAATAATGAACAATTGAAAATTGTAATATTTTAAAAAGAATCACATGACTACGAACGCGCTACAATTGATCGTCAGGTTTGTGACGTCATATCGTTACATAGCCCAGTCATATTAGGTAAAAAAGGGGTCAACCTCGGAATGAAAGATAATAAGCTGTAAATTGGTGTAAACCTATGTTTTGTCGTTCTAAATGTTGTCTCAAAAATCACAAGTGCTACCGTGTCCGCGTCTTAAGATATTGGTTTTTCGTAAATATCTCGCTTTCTCTTGCTTAAATGAAATTTGCACCTAATACAAATGTTGTAGAGTATAAAATTCTCTACAACTTTTGTTTGTACTATTTTTTCATACGATCACCTGTTTTTGCGGTAGACCGCGAAGAGTGCGCCGCGTACAGCACATATATGGCTTAATGCAAGGTAAAGCGTGAGATTGTGGTCACTACGCCAAAACCTATAAATTTAACGTCATTTTCCCTACCCACGGGTATAAAAATATTTCATTTCATATTTCATATTTCAACAGTAAAACACGAATGTTCACAGACAACAATCTTTGGATAAAATCATATTATATAATCGCCTAATAACAATAGAAAGGGTTATTTGATATTCATCTCATCAAATTTCTAACGAACCACGACAAGGAAACCGGAAAGTTTCCATTTAAAAACACTTCATTAATGTGATCCGTTTTGAAAATAAATTGTTCCTCTCTGTTAAGTAACTTAGCGCTTACTTATTTTTCCCGTTACTTTTCCAATTTTCCTTTATTCGAGAATGAAAATAATTTTAATCAACAATCAATATAATCCTTCGTCTATGACTATTGCTATTAAGAAACTTTATTATGATTCTGTTTGATATTCATTTGTTTTTGTTATTGCCATAACAGAATAAATGTCAAAATTATAATTCTATAAAATTCAGTTTAAAAACCAATTCATTTAAATCAAAATAAAAAATACTTTATTCAATTTAGGCTTTAAAAAGATACTAACTTATGAACATTGAAACACTGGTCATACCCCAGTTATCAAAAAAGCCGGCAAGAATCTTGACCAGATTTTTTTTTACTTTTTATTATTGTTATTGGTTTGCGTAGTGGCCACAATCTTACCTAATGTTAAGTGACGATGAGGCCCAACATGTTAACACCCTAAACCTAGTGGAAGACTGGCTCTCGAATGCAGCTGCCGGAACACACCTATTGGTGCTTGGCGACAGATTTTCAACTTGAGGGTAGTAGCTAGCCAGGCCGGCATTAGAAAATGCCCTACCACCATGCATTTATATTGTTACACCCATGGGTAGTAAAGTGCCGTAGTGTTTCACGAAAACAATTTATTCGTGCTCAAAGAAATACAAATTAAAAGAAAACAAAACAAACTCTCGAATATACATGTAGAAGCAACCTGTACGTACTCACAGAATAAGCTTGTATGTTCCTCATGTAGTTTTTATTTCGCTTATTGTTTCCAGTTCACTTTCGAAATTAGAACTGCCGTGACGCACAATACGGATCGCTTTTATACCCAAATGACACGATCACAAAATCTCTAGAAGGTCCCTGAACTCTTAACATGTTATAAACAACTTACGTCATCGCTTTTTAAACGAGAGCCACGTTTCATTTATAGCCCATTGTTTGTTGACAGTTATAGCGATAAGTCTTTTTTTGTGTGTCGTCGAATCTCATACGACTACACTATGATAAATATACGATATTTCGAGCATATTCCAGACGATTCTTGAGATTTCGAGAATGGCGATTTTGCTCTTACTCAAGTTTTATAAAAGAAAATGTTATGTTGATACACGTTGCAAATATTATTTTATAATTTTTAACTTTTTACTCAATTATTTAAAGAGATATATTTTTTAAAGTACCGTTGCTTATCTATACTAATATAATAAGGCGGAAGAGTTTTTTGTTTGTTTGTTTAAACACGCTAATCTCTTGAACTACCAGTCAGATTCGAAAAATTATTATCTTATTTGATGTAAATACAACATTCTGCAAAAATATTGCTTGTTAATACATCTAAAAATAAGTCTGCGATACCATATGCCTATCTCTTATACATAAGTCATAATAAGATATTTTGTGTTTTTTTTTTAAATTGAAAAATGATTTATTAGTATTATTATTAGGCATGGTATATTAATCATTACGAACGAAAGTTACTTCATCATTAACACAATTTTATGAAGATAAATTTTGCATTTTATAGCATGTTATTTGGACAATAGTTTTGGAGATAATAGAAAATTAAAATGATTCAACACTCGACGCTCATAACCCTGGCCGTACGATAAAAATATTGTCTATAATGAGGTATCATACATCATCAATCAATGATTTATTTTAAATTATACGCGGGTGAAACCGCGGGTTACAGCTATTTATAAGTTATTCAGAAAATAGTTACAGGAACAAATCCAAGTTGAAAACTAGCTCAAACTGAACTTTATTATCCCCAGTCGATTTTACCTTAAAATAATATAACGATATCCAGCCAACTGCTTTAAAGTAACAACTGCCAACAGTTTATTGCTGTGAAGCGTAAAAAGTCTAAGAGCGATTCGTGAAATTTACTATAAAACAGCAATTTCGTCTTTTTTGTTGCAGTAAATCCCACTCTTTTCTCAGGCTTTGGAAAGATTAACATGGTATTTACCAGCGTCCATTTAATATTCCGCTTTGGGTTTAAAACATCAACTGTTACGATTTAATACAGTTAATTTTTCCTTAATTTCTAGTTACTTGAAAAAGTAATTATATAGGTAAAGACGTTTATATAAATCTTATCTCTTTAAACGAGCAATTCTTGTATATATATATAATCTGAATCTCGGAAACAGCTCAAACGATTTTCACGAAATTTAGTGTACAGAGGGTTTCGAGGACGATGAATCGATCTAGCTAAGATTCATTTTCAGAAAATGAAAATGAATTCGTGTTTTCAATAATCAACTTAAACAATAACCAGTAAAATATGACTCTTCCCGACATCTATTGGCGAATAATAATACTATTTTTTAATGTAATACTAAATATAGGTATAGTATAATAAATGTAGGTGAGCAATTCTTGTATATATAATATGATTTCTCGGAAATTGCTATAATGATTTGCATAAAATTCTTTTTTTTTTTTGAACTGACTACACTGTTAGCCTTAGGGGCCCTGAAGCCTTTACGGCTTTTACAGCTTTACCGGGCTTGGGGGCGAGCCTTAGGGCACTCAGCCACGAAAGCTAAGCAACAACATCCGAGGGTGCCAAAGTGGCCTAACCTCGGCTCGGACTGTTGCGCGTATCCAATTAAGTCGCGATCAGACTTGCATAAAATTCTTTATTTAACTAATTTTATACTTTTCAGGTTATCTAGATAGGTTTTTTGCAGGACACTGAGCGATGCTCGGTCGCCCAGATATTATGTAACTAAACTGGCGTGTAGTTTGCATCTATAAAAACACATGCCATTATTTTTGCATAAGCAAATCTATACATATAATAAAATTAAATTCCATTTCTAAGCCGTTCGTAAATGAACGCTGATGGGAAACGCTTCGTGCGAATTGAGGGCATTCTTAAATTGGGCAATTCTTGTATATGCTCCTCAAAGAATAACCTGTAAAACACAGAGAGGCAAGTTATCTTACGTCCATGCACTAGATTGAGCATTGCATCCCTTCATCACTATTTGATCATAAACTAGCTCGGCGCTCAACATAGCTTTTTTTATAATAGCTCATCACATTGACTGTATTTTTACTGATAGTAAGCACAGTACAATCCAAATACAACGGCGACTCTCGCCGCTGTCATGCCGGCCTTCATAAATATCTCTTAACCTTACGCTTGAAGGATCTGATGTTGTAAGACGGTGGGAACTCACTAGCCGTAAGATTGTAAGTACAGTTTCACAGTACGAAAAAGATAAGACATAGATAACTTTTTAGTTCGAACCGAGATGGAGGTTACGATAAAACTGTGACTCCGAAGGCCAGCGCGTGTGGTTCTGTTATGGAAAGGAGAGCTGGGAATTAGATTTGAACAGTTCTTCAGAACATTCACCATGATACAGACGGTAGAACACGCTCAGCGAGACGATGTTCCTGTGCAGCTGAAGGGGCTTGATGCATTTGGTAACGTCTGCATCATTAACAATGCGAATAGCCGTCTCTGATTCTGGAACGACGATTAAATTATTAGCACGCCTAAGTGTAAAAATTTCAAGTAACCAAGAATTCTATATGACGCTCCCAAATCTTAAATATACTGCCATAGATTTTCTGATGCATACGCTTTGCATCCATATAATCTAAGTTCACAAGACCTTTGCCAATACCCAAAAGAAATGTAAATAAATTGATGAAGAATAAATTAAATCAATATCAGTTATCAATTTCAAACACAATTCACAATATGAATAAGAAGTAGATGTATAACTTTCCGTTGCGGAGTTGGTGATTTTTAATTTAAAATACATTTAATTCGACAATAATATAATTTTGCATGTTTTTTCAAAAAGATGAAGTTGACAACTCACAATATTTTTTCTTTTTTTAACAAACCTGTTTTATTTGTATAATGAGGTGATACTTAAACATTATTCGTTACATATGAAAGATACACTACAAAATTGAACAGTAGAGGAATACAGTTCAAGAGAATCTTTGGTGGTGAGGACAAATTTCTGAATGGTGGGAAATTGTGTCTAACTAGATTGCGACCACCATACTGTTGCGTGGACATAAGTTCCGAAAAATATATATTTAAAGGTATATGAAATGAAATTCAAAATTGATTTATATATGTATTCCGAAGGCATTTAACATTAAAGTAAATATAAAATACAGAGTACCTTAATTTGATAGCCTATTAATTTTATTAAGCCTTCACTTGATTGACTCTTGTCAGTTATGAATGAATAGTTTCAAAACCTTCGTATACCGATTAAAATGCGAGGGATCTCTTGCAGTAACAAAAGAAGTTTCTGTTCGGAGTCCAGATTGGTAAGGGGTAAGGGTGACTCCAATTAATTAAATACAATCAGAAATATAAATAAACTTATACAAATCTTGTTAAAGTCTGTACGTTTCTTTTAGCGATAGACGTCTCCTCGGTAAGTCAGAATGAATGATATCTCATTTCAATTATTTACTAGTATCGTTCTATATTTTAAATTCAAAATATTCTTCCAGCCATTAAATAGCCTTCTTATTATATATATTTATATATATTAAACGCAAAATAAGTTTGTCATACAATATCTAAATAATAAATGACCTATAGACCTAAAGATCCCTTCGGAAAGCGACCGAAAACACGATAAATAAAGTAATGAGGAAACAACTAAGTTGAAATAAATATAAATAATTAAAAGATAAAAATGATTGATAAATAATCATTACAATACACCACGTGTAACTGACCCAGCATATGGACAGGTTTAGGCGTTTCGTGTTCACCAGCCGGTGTATATCCAGCTATCGAGAGATTTGGAGACGAATAAGACAGCGACGATAGGAGACAGATTTCCAATGTCTTGGTGGTCGTCTTTGTGTTTGGATTACCTACTATAAAAATAAGAATAAATTAGAGATATAAAAGAAATACCTCAGTAAAATAACGTACAGTATTATAGAAAACTTCCTCAAATCAAAATCCTCAAATCTTCTATGACTTGCAGAGTACATAAATAATTAAGCAACTGAGATACGATCAGCTTGCAACGTGTCCGTTGTTCCAGAAAATCGATGAGTCGTAAAGGAGGATTACTAAGGATTTGATATGGCGACCCAGATCGTTAGTATTGCAAGGATTGTTTTATTGATTATATCAAACTAGCGGTGATCCGCGGTTTCACCCGCGTATAATTTAAAAGAAATCGCCGATTGATGATTTATAATACTTCAGTATAGATATTATTTTTATCGGGTGGTTAGGGTTATGTGACACAACTCATACGGCTTGTTCGCGCTACTAGTCATCGACTCGATAGACTCGAGCCAAATGTTAAATAATTTTAATTTTATATTATCTCCCAAACTATTGTTCCAAATAACATGCTATAAAGGGCAAAGTTTGTGTACATAAATTTGTCTTATTGATAAAGTAACTTTCGTTCGTAAGGATTAATATGCCATGCCTAATAATAATGCTCATAAATCACTTTTAAATTTTCAAAAAACTTTGTCTCATAATACCTTATTGTGGCTTATGTATAAGAGATATGTATATGGTATTGCAAACTTTTTTTAGATGTACTAAGGAGCAATATTTTTGTAGAACTTTATATTTACGTATCGCTAACCTTTACGCCAGCGCATGCGTATAAAGCAGTTAGGGTGCGCTATTTCTTCCGACTTACTTATCTTAATCAATATTTAAGGCTAGCTGAGAAGTGTAGCGTATACTATTCCTTGAGAATCTGGCTATCATATACAAAAAAATATTTTCGAATCCGACTGGTAGTTTCAGAGATTAGCGTGCTTAAACTAGCAAAAACCGCTTTATTATATTATATTACTAGCTGCGCCCACGGCTCCGCTCGCGTGAATTACTTAAAAAAGTTATGCCTTATAACATCAGCTATCTGCCAGTGAAAGTCCCGTCAAAATTGGTCCAACCGTTTCAGAGATTACCTGGAACAAACAGAAAGAGAAACGGACAAAAATTGAAAAAAAAATGGGTTTTTTGTTATAGGTATTGTGTATACACTTTCATATGCATTTAGTAAAAACCTGTTACAAAGAACTGTTACAAACCTGACATTACAAACAGACACTTCAATTTTATTATATGTATAGATATACTGAAAAAGTTGGTTTAAATGTAACTTAGATGCTTTGTTAAGCATCTGCTTAGTGACTTCCCACTATATAGGTACTGGTGTTAAACTGCGGTGATCAAATCCAATGACACTGTTGACATTGTCACTAATAAGGAACTAATCTCTATCAATATGTATTCGCTTTAGCGAAATGATATTATACATATATATTAGTCATATATATATATATGACACGACTATGGGCTACACGGATGCCTTGGCAGCGGAGTCGAATAAATTTAACACGGTTAAAACCGTAGGACGCAGTTAGTCATCAATATAAAAAAAAGGTTTCCAACTTTTGGTGTACATAAGGTACAATAAGCAATAACATATTGCATGAAAAGATTGATGAATGTTGAGGAAGCGAAAGTTGTATGTCAGGATCGTAGCAAGTGGAAGGACGTGGTCTCTGCCTGCCCCGTTGAGAAAGAGGCGTGATTTATGTATGTATGTATGTTTCACAGCAAACTACGGTTATTATTTGTAATTTCGATTTTCGATGTACATCAAAATATAATTCAATAAAATTATACACCTTCAACAATATTTAAATAACTACACTACACCAATTTATAAATTTGTTACGAGATAAAATTTATGAACATTTCTTAATTAAATATTTCTAGCGGTTCTCAGAATATTATTTTACATTCAATTATGTTTTCAATAAATTAACAAAATAATCAACCGCTATTTTTGGAGTGCAATACTGTACGAAACGTGTCTGCTGTGAAGTCGTAGTGGTTGAGTGGTTACACCAGCGGAATTTCGATTCGATGTCCGCGGGATCGAACAGTTTACATATCGAATATGTAAGACTATCGGCTAACATTGAAGAACATCTCGAAGATAATTGAACGCTTGAGAAATTTTCTTGTATTACCACCGTTTTAAATCGCCAATACCTCGTGGAATGGCATGGTAATAAAACTCTCGGGAAAAGGCCTTAGACCAGTATTGGGACATAAAAAAATGTCTTGGTTATTTATTTATTATTATTATGAAAAATACTAGCTGCGCCCCCCGGGATCACCTGTTTTAAATTTATCATACCAACTTTCCATAACGCCGCTACTAACACACCCGTGTAGCTTATCGTTGTTCTCATTTCCAGCTTTCCAGATTACTTGACATTCATGATTAATGCTCCGCTCTTTAGGATTGTAGCGTGAAGTTATATAATGTATAACCTTTTTTAATAAATGAACTATAAAATTTCAAAAGATTTTCTTAACCAGACTGGTAGTTTCAGAGATTAGCGCGTTCAAATAAACAAAAAAAAAACAAGCTCGCTTGATACTATTACCTCGGTGAAGGACACAGAGTTCAATTAAAATTAATCGGTTACTGAAAGATTATAGGGCTAGAAAACATGCTCCAGTGATAAGGGAAGTTAAAAAACTTTACCGTTCACAAGCTCCTTTAACCCTCTATCAAATAACAAACACGCCACATAGATAAAAGACTTGAAATATCGAGTGAAGTGTCCAATTAACCCCTCTGGGCACTTTCGACCCCGGCGCGGCGACGGCGCAGAAAATCTAACCCTTGTTAGTGTCAAACCGTAAATTCGGATAATCCGGATATCGACAACCGTTGAACCGGTTAAGATGCGTTTTGAACCGGTTTTTATATTAAGGGAAATAGTGTCGGCTGGTTCTACCTTATTTTCAAGCGGATGAAGGGCTCTTTTTATTATTTTTTATCTACAGACATACGGTTCTATTTGAGCATCAGTATTAATGACGTAGCTTTAGTGGAAGTACCTCTATGACACTAATTGGTTGAATCGATGATTGTAATTAACTAACAATAACTGACAAATTAAACCAGTAAAAGAAATTCTTTATAGATTTAGCGTTTTCCCACAATATCGGCTGGTTCTACGTTATTTTCAAGCGGATGAAGGGCTCTTTTTATTATTTTTTATCCATAGATAGGGTTATATTTGGACATCAGTATTAATGACGTATCTTTAGTGGAAGTACCTTTATGACACTTATTGTTTGAATAGTCGATTTTAATTAACTAATAAGAATTATTAAACTGAACCAGTAAAATGATCAAAATGATAATATTCATTCTTTATAGATTTAGCGTTTTTCCACAATCTCCCCTAATATTGACGATAAAAATGTGGCTTAAGATAACACGCTAAGCCTTGTGGAGAAATTGGCTCTCAAGTACACCTACAGGAATATGCCTATAAATGCTTTGTGACGGATTTTCAACATGAGGATGTCAACTTACCAGTCGGACATTAGAAAATACATTACAATAATACTATGGATTCATTACGATTCTTTCCTTCACCGAAAGCTTAAACTCACTCACGTCAATCGAAGCCGTATTTCATTAATTACAACGCCTAAAGAATAATTAATCTTCTTAAAAGTAAGAATCAAGATAAGGATTTTTTGATATACCAAATAGCTGCTTTATGTACGAAGACAAAGTGAAGTGAACGTCAATCAAATTCACTGAAAGCTAAAAATTAAAATGGGTAGACTTGATTGGTGGATCACGGTTTTTAACTGTTTTAGCCCCAGTCTTGTCGTGTACGCGCGCATAAACACAATTACCACGGTAAAGTTATATACAACGAAGAAAACTGTCATAAATTCTGCCTTCATTAAATTGCTGAGCAGGTTCGGTTTATACAGTAAAAACCAATTAACCTTCGAATAGTGATACATCTAATACATGAAGAAATAGTGACAGCGTAATAGTATAACAAATACTAGGTAGAAAGGTAGTAATAGTATAAGTTACCTATAGTTGTAGTAAAATCTGATATAGTGACTGGCTTAGAAGCATTGCATTTCAAAACTAGCATATAAATATACATTTACACAAAGGCTTTTAATGTAGTTACCGGTGTGACTAGATGCCTTATGACTGGAATTACAGCATTCTTAGTTCAATAAGAAATAAATGGATATGATATTAATCATCGCCAATCGCCAAAAATTAATACCTAACCTAACCCAGTTACATCTTCCGTGAAATGATCATCTAGCTTAGAGATTCGAGCAAATCTTCGTTTATATCATCTCCCTTTAAAGACCCTTTTCATTAATATGATGACAAAAATATTTGTTGGGAATAGATCTTATAAATAGGGGGATAAATATTGTTGTGATTTTGTGACAAAAAGTATTGTTGCCGAAATGAAATCATATATTGATAATCATCGGATTATAATTATCCTCTTGATGAAATGAAAATTGAAGTGGGATTTAGACCGGCAGTAGACAGGTTTGACGTAGCTATTAAAAACTCGGAGCGAAAATAAGCAATATTTTAAAATTATTTCAATAGCAAAATTGCGCAAGCTAATTTCGTTCAAGAGATAAAGTTAAAATAACCTTAACACTGCTTTTGCAAACTGTAGAGATAATCTCAAAATGTTCTATTAAAACTTTTAATTCAATGGTAACCTTTAGTTAAATAACGTAGCTGATCTAATCTCTTAGTTGTTGTATTGTTCAACTTCAAGTGGGCTTTATACGTGTTACAAACTTAAGCCTTACAGCGATACCGTTAGTAACAATAGTCTTACAGGTTATATAACTCTTTAGTTTGAACTGTACCTGATGGTAAGTCAGTTCAGTACAATCCAAAAATAAGCGACCACAAACAGATCGGCAGTCCATCAATAGTCGTCACTATCAAGTTGGGCTGAAAATCTCTTGAAGCTGAATATACATTGACTGATCCTGAAACGAAAGAAACCATAGAAAGTCACTGTGTATCAAAATATGCGTTGTGGTCACAATCCAGTCTGGTATATCTATACCCTACTACTCGGCTTGTAAACTGGTATATACCTACCTATACATCGACTGATACTGGAAGGTGGCACCTAAGCGAGTGACTATGGCGAGTGACATGGCATAGCAATTATCGTATCCCACCACCACCTGCAAGTGATATTATTGCGAAGGTTTATTTTAAAGTTATATGACTTTATTAATCTCTATCACAAAAATAGTAACCAGCCAATTAACGTCTAGCCACTTAGTTTCGGTGTGGTAGTAGGAGGTTGATATATTTATAACATATAAAATTATTTTAGATGTGAAACATCTAATGGCGTAATTGGTCGGGAGTAAAAGTTTTCTGATGGGACGTCGCTACGTGCTATTCAACCTCCGTCGCATCTGGTCGGCTCTTTCTGACTCAGCAATCCCCTCTCAACATTTATACTGAATGCTTTTCTCTCTCACACATACTATTTTACGTGTGTATTAGTGTATCAGCTTGGTTTCTCATGATGACCTCATAGGTTAAGCGTATATATTAATCAAAGTTATACTACATCTTTAAAATATATTTCATTTCCAAATATTTTTATAGAAATAATAGCCATAATTAAATAACAGTGATATTTTATTTTAATAAATAACTATCTGAATATTTGTTCTTATTTCGTTTTTGTTTTAAAAATTGAAGTGTCTGTTTATAATGTCATATGAACACATTGTTACTAAATGCATATGAAAATATACACACTACCTATAACAAAAATCAAATTTTTGTCTGTATGCCTGTCTATCTGTTTGTTCCGGCTAATCTCCGAAATGGTTGGACCGATTTGCACGGGAATTTCACTGGCAGATAGCTGATATTGTAAAGAATAACTTAAGTTAACTTTATTTTAATGAAATAATTAGAATTCTACACAAAAAAAGAAGCTATTTTAGTAGTCCACGCGAGTGGAGCCGCGGGTACAGCTAGAATTATAATATAAATAAATTTAGATCTTTTATATCTGGCAGACACTTATGACGGTCCACAATTTTTTCAACTCGAGAATAGTAGGTAATTGAATCTATTGTATTATAGCTCCTAGCAACAGAAGTAATTACAATATACAACAAAACACTTATTTTATCCTATATTGAAATAGGTACGCACACCGTTCCGCCTTCGACGATGCGATGCCTACTGAAGGCTTATTTTGTTTATCCTGGGATAATCCGTTCGTATTGGACAAATCCACGGAAAATTGACTGTCGAGGAAATCTTGAAAGGTATATTTAACTCGCATTCTCAAAATCAAGATTATATTGTTGAAAAATAACATAATTAGGGCAACACAATTATTTTTTATTTTCATAAAAATTTATATAATGAATTCGGGAGTAGACAATTTTTGAAAAGTTGTTTTAAACGCTTTGTATATTGAAAATAATGCCTGTGAATTAATATATTATTCATTTACTTTGATATTCATTATTACATTCAGTCAAAAAAGTATCGAGAATGGATGATTTGTTTATTGTTCCAAATTCAATTATATGTTTTTTTTATTTATTTTTTGTTAGATCTGCACTATTGTTTTTTATTTTGGTACGGAGTTGGAGTTGCATCTGTCATTTAGATTAAATACAGTGCTGTTTTAGTTAGGTCATATCTAGTGTGTATTGCGAATTTCATCTTGGACAATAAACAACGAAAAAAGAGCTTGTCTTAAATTTTGCATCGCCAATGCAATTTCGTGTTTGAAGACACTGAAAATATTATAGAAGGCTTACGGTGAATGGACTTTATCTAAAACACGTGCTTGTGACTAACACAAAGCGTTCAAAAGCGGTCGAGATATGATAGAAGATTTGCCTCGCTCTGGTAGGCCATCAACGTCTTCAAATGAAGTTAACATCTCAAAAGTGATGGAAATAGTGACTGAAAATCCTCATTCAAGTTTGATAGAGATAGGAGGTTTACTTTTTGTGTCTCACGAGTCAAAGTGTATGATTTTAAATGATATCTTGAGTATGAAACATTGCTCGGCTAGTCCCAAAAGACCTGAATTTTCTCCAAAAACTCAACCGCATAAGAGTCGCTGAGGACATGCTAGAACGAGTCAATTGCGAGCCAACATTCATGAAACGCATTGTTACTACTGATGAGACGTAGGTTTACGGGTTTGACATGCATACTAGTCAACAAGATTCGGAGTGGCACCTTCCAACCGGACCGAAACCGAACAAAGCAAGCCAAAGTTGCTCAAAAGTAAAAGCCGTGTTGACTGTTTTCTTTGACTATCGCGGTGTTGTGCAATCGGAATTCTTACCGGAAGGTCAAACGGTAAACAAAGTATATTATTTGAGCGTTATGCGGCGTTTATAACAGCATATTTGACGAAGAAGGCCAGATTTGTGAAAAGAAAATTCTTTGATTTTGCACCACGATAATGCGCATTTGCACAAGGCCATCATTGTGAACAAATGTTTGACCAAAAATGCATCAAATAACATCGCGCAACCACCTTATTCACCAGATATGGCTCCAGCCGACTGCTTTCTTTTTCGTAAATTCAATTCCGGAAAAAGCGTTCAAGAAATGTTTTGATCATTGGATTATTCGTTGGCGTAAGTGTATTGTTTCTGAAGAAGCATACTTTGAAGGCGATAAAATAAACTTTGATGAAAATACTAATATTTTGTGTATTATTGATCTTTTCCCGGTAAATTTTTGACAGAGTAGTATAATGTTAAAAAAATATGCCAAAAAACGCCGCATGATCTTCATGATACTGCGCGTGATATCATTATTCAATATATAAAACTAACCTTAACGGTATTAAGTTGAGTTTATTAAAATGTTAGTTGAAAATTACGAAATTTCTTCAGCTCCTACCTATATAATTTTAAAGTCATTAGTCATAAGCTAACCTAACAAGAATAACACAATGTATGAATATTGTACGATAACGTCACGTTTCCGAGTCCCAGACAAAATCTTGATTTACCCAAGGAAAAAATTAAATAATTTCAATTTCCTTTAAATTTTTAAACATATTGTTAACACGCCAATTCACGAACTTATTGAAACAAAGCTATATAGGACAAAGTCTACATAAGCGTAAAAAACTACAAATGAAATAATTAAAGTCCTAAGAATAACCGGTAAATATCAAACACAAATTAAAAGGAGCAACGAACCACATAATTATGTTATTTTAGTTCATCCAGTGCACTTTTAGAAAACCTTAAAATATATTGAGATTTATGATATTGTATTGTTACTACATTTTACAAACCACATTCATTAATTTAATTTAACTTTTATGTATTCTCCAATTTAGATCTAATCTACAGCTGTTGTAAGCGATACTTAATTCAATTAATACTTGTATTAATTAGTATTTAGTACAAAAGGGATCTACAAAAGTTGCACGGAGTTATATATATCTGAATTTACCTGACGGTATTTTTGTAATGATGTCCTAGAACAGATATTTAAGTTCATTGAAGAATAAACCGTTTTATAGAATTTCGACGTTGAAGAAAATTTGTTTTAATGATAGGAAAATTTATATATATATATATATATATATATATTGACAATTTATTCATTTTTTAATAATATTGTTATAAGAACTTGTGACGAGATGTATTTTAATGCTCGATTAATAGAGTATAAAAAATGAATTTATTTTTATATTCCAGAACGGATGAGATTTGTCAACTTATCAGTAATTTTTTGGTGTATTACCTACCCACTTTGTACTGGCGAAGATTAACCGGTACAGGGTGGTTGTATAGACCCTGGGTAAAGTATTCCCAATTCAAGCACCTGGGATTCTGATTGATTGCCGTACACCTATCCTTGCAAAAATTAAGCATCAAAGCCCACTCACCTCGATATTTTTAGCTCTGCACCTTGTAGCCGGCCAGCGGATCTCACAAGCCTCTCAATCCTCAAAATCCATACTCAAAAACATTAATCCAGATGCTTCAAAGTTAAAAGTAAAGTTTTTCGTATTTTATATGCAAACGAACAATGACAGCGGTGAACTCTCAAGTAAGACAATAATGAACACCGCGGCGCGAGCGGCCGAGGTTTCTCAAACGGGGTTTGCTGGACACAGCAATCGCGCGCGTAATTAGAGCGGGCTCATAGCCAACTTTTACCATAATAAGCAAACCCTGACAACCACGTATCTTTTGGCCCAAAAACTCTTATAAAATTGAATATTGTTATGAATATTTAGTAATAATAATATTTTTCACTTATTGTTAATCTTATGATGATTTGTAAAATTCGATTATGCGAAAAATTAAAGTTAAAAAGATAAAAGGGTGTAAAATTAAAAGTATTGATTAACCTCATAACTTACTATAATTGTAAGAGGACTTTGCCAAAGCAATGGAATATTGCAAATAATATAATCAATTAAAGATCAAAATAAAGAAGTTATTTATTCAATTCAGGGCCTAAGAAGGCACGTATGTACTCGTATGAATGTGTGTGCTTTTTTTTCCAAACTGACTATACTGTTAGCCATAAGGGGCCTGGAGCCTCAAACGCCTTTTACAGCTTCACCCGGGCTTGGATAAGAACGTTAAACACTACTATCGGTTCGAAAAACATCATCATCGAGAAGAACCGGCAAGAAACTTGACCAGGTTTTTTTTTTTCTTCTTATCTTTACATAATATAATATTATAATTTATAATCATGTTAATCAATTAAGTGGATACGAGAGTCATTTCCAGATAATATTATCATTCATATAATGATCCACCCTATAATAAAAATGTTAAATAGTATAAACCTAATTAAATTAATAATTTAGTAAATTTAATAGACTCTGTATTTTATATCTTACTTTAATGTTAAATACCTTAAGAATACATATATAAATTAATTTTGCATTTCATTTCATAACCATTTAAGATATAATTTTCGGATCTTACGTGTATTTATTTGTCCACGCGACAACCTTTTCATATTAAATTACAGATCAGGCATGTTCAGTTCGTCCACACAGTTAGTTTAAATCCATCTCGACACCAATTTGCGTATAAAATGGCAAAACATTATAAAGAGCCCTTATACATGCAAAGTATAAAATTGAGTTTGAGACTAAATCATTCTCTTATCAAAGTTCTCCTGAAACCAATTTAAACTTTACTCCCTGTTAAAGAGTTTATTAAGCATTGAATGTTTTACCATCGTATGTTTGTATAGATAAGAATGTTTCTATACATGTTATTTTAACAAAAGTTGAAAATTTGTTTTGCTGAGACGGTTAAATGATTTTAGCTTGTATAAAACTCTGTGATGACTTGGTTATATTTTCCCCAAAAGTTATAAATGATTAAAATATTTATGCAGATAAAAAAAAATCCAGATCTTGTAGCTATATTTGATTCTAAAATAACAACTGCTTAAGATCAATTTGCTGCAAGACAAAACTTAACAGATACAGATACAGAGAAATATATGCTCAACTGTTTTTGAACTTCTGGATTATAGCTACCTAGGCTGGAAATTAGAAAATACACTACCACTATGCTATGATTTAATAATGATGCTTCCCTTCACCGAAAGCTCAGACCTCATAGTAGGGATTTGAACTTACGTCGATCGAAGCGGTGTCCGTACATGCTACAACTGAGACTCTTTGCTTCAAAATATACGCCTTTGTTTCGAAATTACAGATAGACACTTCAATTCTATTCAATTGTGTAAATTTAATTATAAAGTTATATTTTCAATATTACGAACAACATTGTGTAATATTTCATTGAATCATTTGAAGACTTGGTAAGAGTGGCCATTGTTAGGACTGTTTATTTATAGACATAATTAATTGTTAAGACAGCCTTAGATTCTTATTATATTCGTTGAATTATTCACTAATTCTCGTTACGACGTTAATGGAAATAATTCGGGTGATTTCCGTTTCAATTTATTGTTTGATTTGGATACTTTTGGAATTACGTCAGTAATATACTGTTATTATAGAGTTTGTACAGTTCGGTTTATAATTTTCACTCTTAGCTGATTTCGTCTCTTTGAATATTTAAAGCGATTATACAATATCTAATATATAAATAGATTATATATATGTAAGATGTATGATAGAAATGACCTTTGCATGTAAAAGTGAGAATATCTATGGTGTGATTTATAGTTTATTGTAGAGTGAATGACAGTGTGAAAGAGATGACGATATGAACGAGCCAAGAGTATGAGTGAGCAAGATGAGATTATGAGGTAGGAAATAGGAAGAGGGACGACGGGGGTGTTGTGTGACGACTATAGAGGTGTGAAGACGTGTTTTTTGGTGAAGATTTTGATATTGAAGGAATTACTATTATACGAAGTAAATCATTATAATACCCTTAAGAATATTTTATTCTACGGACAATCCAACATATATTTATAAACATATTATACAGAAAGAGTACTATTTTGTGTGTTTGTGTAAACGTGTAATAGGTGCAGTGGGCCCCCGTTTTGAAATATTGTTTTCATTTTATTCATTTTATAGTTTACCTCTCTAAGACCCTGTCCAAAAGGAGCGATTTTCACGCGGATCATCTTGCCTGCATTCATACGCGCGTCGGCGAGGTACTTGAGCTCTTTACTCGCCTTCACAAACATCGCACGAGTATTAAGTTGCCGTATAAATCGATAATAATGACGATGTGGCCCAATATGACAACACGCTAAACCCAGTGGAAGACTGACTTTCAAGTGCAGCTGTCGAAATACACCTATTAGAGCTTGGCGACAGATTTTCAACTTAAAGGTGGTAGCTAGCTAGACGGGCATTAGAAAATACCCTAACATCATGCTATGGCTTCCTTCACCGAAAGCTCAGGCTCATTGCAGGGATTCGAAATTACGTCAATCGACGGGAAATCGTACACGCTACCATAGAGCCATCATTGCTTTTCATATGCATGGTAGCCGCGACTTAGTTGTGTACAGATCTAGGGATACACCCCCCTTGATTATTAGATATACACCTACTGATACCACAACGCGAGACACCTAAGCGTGTCACTATTTTTGGAGTTATACTTGGTGTATAATGGTTAAAATCTAGTCGGACACTGTTATCGTGTCGAACTGAACAGAAAATCTACGTTTACTAAATACATATAGGTAATAAAATAAACATTAATGTCAACTTAATCGATCACGTAAGACGCCAATATTTTTTTGTTTAGTAGCCTTTTGGAATTCTAATAAGAGACTTTATCCTTCAATTTTATCTGTCTAACCATTAATCTCTGACTTAACTGAGATAGGTAAAAAGAATGAGTTTTTAATATTATCTGCTAACTTTTTTCTCTCTTATATCCACAATCTTATTACATTTAGAAAATATTTGAATGTATCATTTAAATATTTTATCGAACCGTCAGCACACTGATAGATGATAGATTTCTACGTGAATGTAGTGTTATGCCAAGCAAGCTCTAAAATCAATCACCATTCCATAAGTCATTACCATTTTCCTTTAATACCATTCTCTATCATAGTCATCTTTAAATAAATAAAATAAATAAATTAGAGAATATGAATCGACTGTTTAACGAGCGCACTAGCATTGGACCATTATCGCATTTAAATTTTATTTTTTGACTGTATATGACCAAGAATACCGCCATATAGGACAGAGTGAACAAAGGTAACTAGCTATTTCAGGAGTGACCCAGGGATAACGTCATGTTTATTATCCTTTACTGGGTTAATTATGAGGCATGTCTTTAGAAATTTAAACGGTTCGAGATCTAAGCGAGATCTTCATGCCCTAACCGTGGCCGCCTTTTAAGAGCGTCCAGCGTTCCAGTCAATAATACTGCAAAAAACTGAAGATCAATGGACAAAGTCTAAATCAGGGGGATACATTTAGATATCTGGGAAGCTGTTTAACATCCAAGAGTGATCTTGGTTTAGAGAGTAACAGTAGAATGGCTCTGCTATGGCAGCTTTCGGTAAAAACAGAACAAGAGTGTTTCGCTCCCATAACAACAGACTGAGTACCAAAATCCAAATGTGTATGTCTATTACTAAAACGGATAATTCGAGCAATATACAACATGAGACCTCGCGATTCACTAAAGAACAAGTTCCAGGAATTTAAAAAAATAATTTTGCCGTTCCATTATATTCTTGATAATTTAATGTGACTTCGTAAAAACTTTGACAAGCTTGATTATGTCAAAGACTAGCACAGTTTTATTACTAGAGATATACATAAATTAGTCGTACCGTATTTTAGACTTAGTAAGACTAAAAAAAGTTTTTAGGTAATAGTGTTAGGTTCTATAATAAGATCCCTATGCACATTACTGATTTTCCAGACAATGAGTTCAAGGGTCATGATTTACCACATCTGAATGGTAATGGTGTATGGAAGTGACTTCCTCACTGTGCGTCCACCAAATTATAAAGATGATAATATAATTATTACCTGTAAAAATTATTTATATACTTGGAAAAAATAATTAAAAAAGATAAGCCCCGATCGAGTTTCTTGCCGGTTCTTCTCGATAACTGGGATGTTTTCCGAACCGGTAGTAGCGTTTGACGTTCATAAGTCCCTTCTTAGGGCCTAAATTGAATAAAGAATTATTTTTTTCGATTGTGCTGCCTAATATTAGTACTCCTCTGAGATATGGTGCCTCTATCGTAGACACATACGCGCACTAGACAAATTCTATCTAGAATGCCTTGAAGTAAAATGTTTGGATCGAGTTCGTAATACCGATGTTCTACGATATACTAATGTTTGTGGAATAGAGGCATATCTAATGCGAAGTCAGTTGCTTGTGGCGATTTGTCTTGAATATCTGATGAGGGAGAGGCAAAGCGAATTTTTCTTTTAAATTGGAATATACATACATACATAAATCACGCCTCTTTGCCAACGGGGTAAGCAGAGATCACATCCTTCCACTTGCTACGATCCTTACATACAACTTTCGCTTCCTCAAATTGGAATATGATAAGCGAAATAGCTATGACAAATTTCTACGTTTTAAAAAAGTCCATAAAAGACATTTAAATAAATGTAACATTTAACCTTAGGAGCTGCTCGCTGAAAAGCGAAATGAATGGAGGCAACTTAAAAAAAACGTTTGTGAAGCAAATAAGGTATGGCTCAGTGGTAGTGTGTACGGGTGTCACGTCGATCGACGTGAGTTCGAATTCCTGCAATGAGCCCGAGCTTTCGGTGAAGGAACATATCGTGAGGAAACCATATTATAGTGGTAGGGCTTTTTAATGCCCGCCTGGCTATCTACCACCCTCAAGATGAAAATCTGTCGCCAAACACTAATAGGTGAGTTCCGGCAGCTGCATTCGAGAGTCAGTCTTCCACTAGGTTAGCATATTATCATCTTGGGCGACATTTAAGATCTGCTGAGATTGTGACCACAACGCAATACCTATAATGATAAAAAAAGCGCGATCATCTGAAAAATAAACTGCCTTTAAATATTCGATATGACTTTGTAAACGGTACCCTAACGTGAACTTATTTCGCTCGTATTCCAAAACGAAAAGTTGAAATCGACCAGGAAGATATAACGACGCTAGGTATAATAGTATAAACACACGTCGACAGTAGTAATACTAACGGTTGAACATACTGCGAAATACGATATTAAAGATACTTGATCAATTATGACTAAAATTAAATTTACGTCCAGCGAAGTGGCCACGTAACAAATACAAGTAATCATTTTTCTCTTCGCTTAATTTCGGTCTTCAGGTGTTCTTATGCCAGATTATTTTCACCGCTATAGCACCGTTCTATTGGAGATCAATGATAAGCAGACTTGCTCGATAAAATTTTACTATATACAGAGACCTTAAGGTAGAGAATGAAAGCTCTTTAGATAATGTGATTACATCAGAAATGATAAGCCACCGAGAAATATATATCGCCTTTTTTTTCGGAACATGTATTTCACTCAGGAAAGTATTTTTTGTTCTTTGACTGATAATATTTTATTTGTCTAAAGTTAAGCCATTTTAATTATCACGATTATCAAATAAAATAATACTTAGTAGATGAGAAAAACTTGAAGAATAATCTCAAACACGACTGTTTGATTCCAAATTAAGAATAGTTTGTATAATATGGTATCCACATGTTGGAATATTTACGTCGTGCATCTAATTATATATCAAATTACAAAGTTTATTTAATAATCGTGGATACAATAAAAAAAGTGATACAAAAACGTCACGGCTCAAAGAACTGTAAGGTGTCATAGAGTTTTTGTCTTCATATTTTTATAGTAAAGTGTTCGTACACTGCCTGAACGTAAGCACAGCGTATAAATTAACATCGGCAGCCCCTGAAGAATCTACAACACAATATAGTACCAACATCAAACAGGACTACAGGTCTGAGACTAAACTTTAATATTTTGCTGCTAATAAGGACATAATTGAAACGGTTCGTGTGCCAGTGGAGATTACGAAAATCCTGCTTCAGAACTTTACTTGCCTAGAAATTGAACAGCATAAAGTTGAAAATCCCTACCTTTCCTTACCGTACCTTTCTAGGCTTTGAGTGTTAATATATTCAACCACATAGTCACATCATACGATATTATCACCTAATAGATAAAGCTAGAAAAATATTCAACGGATTAAAAAAACGGCCTTCTATAACAGCCAATAAATTATAGCAAAAGTTAAATTGCTTACAGCTATTTACACTGTTCAACTTTTCCGAACTTTCTGTTAATAATTCTGTTGATAATAGTCTTGACAATATGAAACGATATTACATTGAAAACTTTTAATTTGCTCTTTTCGAATATAAGGCATTATTATAGAAATAAAGTTAACGAATACTCGTATTAGCAAAAAAATATCTCTAAACATGTATAAAATTAAGTTACTAATTCTTATAAACACTTAAAAAAAATCCGACAATTAACGAGTAGAACTCACGCCCTGAGGATTCCGATTTGATTATATTACTTTCCGTACATTATTGTACCGTCTTTAATTTAAATAATGTTTATATATTAGCCTTATATTATTTAATATATCTCGGTCTGTCAGTCTGTCTGCCTGTTAGTGCGCTTATAACTCAAGCTATTTACTTAAAAGGTTTAAGCTAAGTTTTGAAACGTTATAAAAAAAATATATGGAAAACAGGTAATGATAAAAAAAGGTGTGTGTGCGATTCACACACGACAGAATTGAAACTTAATTTTAAAAGATATTTTATATTTTAATTAAACAGTGTGCAATTTACATACACACCGACATTTGCTCTCTCGCTCTGGCTCACACAAAGAGGAGAGACCAATAATGTGCGTTAAACGTTTCACATTTAACGTTTAACGCTTGGAAGTCGCATAATAAGTTTCACTTCAATTCACTTCAATAATAAAAAGATACAGAGCCCTTCATAATAAAAGTCTAAAAGTCACTCAATGACCAATTATCAAAACCTATAAGGTTCTTCCCACAGGCCTGTGCCAGGCCGTGAAATTTGGCACGAAGGACCAAAGGTAAAAAATAAATCCGAAAAAAAGGTGTGTGTGTGTGTGATTTTTTTAACCTAGGAACCTTGAGGTCAGTTTGAGGTCATAGATCTGAGTATACGAAATTAATTTCAACTGTTTTGATAATCGGTCCATCTTTATTTTAACTACGAAGTGCCGTATTTTTACAACAGCATGAGGCCATCGTCCTTAGTATATGATATTAATTTCAACTTTATACCTATAGTCGTTTTTGAGAACAAGTGTCTTGACATACGGACATACGGCCAGACAGCCAGCCAGCCAGACAGACAACAAAGTGATCCTATAAAGGTTCCGTTTTTATTTCATTTTGAGGTACGGAACTCTCAAAGCTAACCACTAAGTTAAATAAACAGATAATTTAAGTGAGCTTCTCAGTAAAGCAAGTAACTCTGTGAAATGAGACAACCGAGGCGATCGAGAGGGCTATGCTCGAAGTTTCTCTGCGTGATCGAATCAGATATGAGGAGATCCACAGAAGAACCAAAGTCACCGACATAACCCTAAGAATAGCTAAACTGAAATGGCCTTATGGATGTCAATCAATGATGACTCTACATAATGAGTGTCGTCAACGAACATGAGTTTTGTTCAAACATAGTCATATTTTCTGGTAAACGAGTCCCATTAACTACAGTAACGAACTGTTACGTGAATCTCAACGTAACGATAATAATGACAGTCGTTTAAGAACTCACATTTGCTCTGAAAAGTACCATTTCTCTAACAAAACGACTGAGAACCTTGAAGTCGCTCCCTTATCATGACAAATATTATAAAGCTTAATAGATTCTTTGTTTTTTTTTTGTTAAAACCCGTTAATCTCTGGTGCTATCAGTCAGTTTTTTTGTAGCCTATTTATTGAAGAAGGTTATAAACTATTTAACTTCACGTTACGATTCTAAGAAGCGGAGCAGTAATTATGAACGTTAAGCAATCTGGAAGTAGGTAAGTTAAAACAATGATAGGCTAAATGAGTGCGTTAACGAAGCGTCATGGCGGCGCGAAGCAGAGTTAGTCGAATAAAATGAACTGTAAAAATTGTGAGATCAAAATTCCCGACAATCTCTAATGCTTGTAAAACGAGAAATAACATTTAAGCGAGGTTAAGAATATCAAAACAAAAGCTTAATTGCCGCTTACAAATTGTTAACACGTTTTATAATAAAATGAGGTTAATTAGTAAAAGCGGAAAAGGTCAGATAAAAAAATACGGATTCGTTCCCTTTACATTAAAAAATACGGTCCGACTTTTTGCTTTTAAAAATTAGGTAGCCGCCGATCCCTAGCAACATAAATAAAAAGCTCAGGAAACAGGCACGAATGTCTCTTCTTGTATATTTAGAATGCGAGCATATTGTTCGAGCGAAAGCGATTTTGCTTGAGACATGTGTTTGCGTCATATAATTGGTACTTATTCTATTGGTAGCAATCCGTTTCAAGGGCTGTTTGTTGCTCCTTTTCGGTGGCTGCATAGGAAGCTGCTTATCGTTACGAGCAGTCTGCGTGCGCCTGAGGCACGTGAAGACGTCGCGTCAATTATTATATGCCACCCCGCTAATAAGTGCACGTGCGCCCGGAAGGCGCATGAACGCCGTCGGTAATTAACTACTCCATGATATCAACGAACGGCTCTCAGCTTTCGTTTACGGTAACCCGCAATAAAGTCCACTTAACATATTTAGAAGAACACGTTGTTGGTGAACTTGAAGACTGGACTCTACGGAACGAGGAGACGTAGTGCATTCCTGGGCAGCACCGGTCAGGAGAACAGGTCAGTCAGCGCCTTTATATCAGCTACCATCCTTCCGTTGACGCGCTCGGCTATAAAGCCTAGTCGCCGCGCCAACAACATGTTTTAAAGTAGAACATTAGAAATAAACGTAAAGTTGCAGGATTGTAGGATACCAGAAATGTTACCATCATTTAGTGAGATAAATAACCTTATTATATAGATATGAAAGTTCCCTATGCAGCCCAAACTATATTTTTATAAGATATGAATTAAAACTAATATGGCGTCTTCTTTTATCATCCATTGCTAGGGTGACCATGAGGAGTATCCGTAGGCGATGTGAACGCTCCGATACTAGTTAGAATTTACCGCTCCTTTTTTGTGTTGGACTGACTACGCTTTTGGCCAGAAGGGCCTTGACAGCTTCACCAGGGTTTGGGAAGAGCACGGAGGGCACTTAGCCAAAAAAGAAGTGGCAACTACCGCAAGGATACCAAAATGGCCCAATTTCGGCAACGCCTGTCGCCATGCATGCAATTTCACGAAATTCAATCAAACTGTCTATAGTTCGAGTTAACTATAGATATTGAAATATATACGTATATTTATTTAGTTTATCTGTCAATTTTGTCAAAGTCTAACTAGACAAAAAATAAATCCCTTACAAAACGTATGTACTTACTGTGTAGCATGCAGGAGTGAATGCAGTGTAATGTATGTTGTTCTGGTGAATAGTAGAATCACTATATCGCGGAAGCAGCAGGCTCCTTGAGTCCATGCTGGAGAATCGGACCTTCTACATTTCTACTCGGTCCGAGCAGGAGGGTAGGTATAATATTATATAATATTAAATTAATATAAAATATGTATATCTCTCGCCACGAAATCCGCTTACGCCATCGCTCACCGCTACGCTCCTCAACATAATCACTATCGTGAGTCTTATAGTAATCGGGTCACGCGCCGGTCTAATGACCCTCTCATTAAACGTCCATAAGGACGCCATTACTTACCTTGCTAATCCGAACTAATTGTAACTCGGAAAGATTTTTCAATACAATTTTACATATTTTACAAATTTTAAGTTTGACCATAATTTCGTTATCCGTGAACTACAAGTAAGTGTTTCAAGAATCAGTGTTTATATTACCAAAAAATATACATACTAATTTTAATTTATTTTAGTAAAACAGTGGTCCATTTACTTTGTAGTCAAATATTCGCATATAGAATTTTATAATTCAATTCACTCGTACATGGTATAAAAAACTATATTACTGAAAATCTCACCAAAGTACAGAAAAGACAGTAAAGAATATATTCGATAATAAAAACTTCTTTAGGCGCGACTTGAAAGTAATTCAAATCCTTTTTCGGACAGAAATAACGTGTTATCTACAATACATCGCCGTCGTTGCTGCCATGCCGGTCTTCTCATATGTCTCTTCACGTTATGTTTGAAGGACTCCATGTTGTAGGAAAGAGGAAACACACTGGCCTGGAGACAGCTTCCACAGCTTCCACAGCTTCACAGTACAGCAATTAAACAATTTAATAAATTAATCGTAAAAAAGTAAACCATAATTTATTGGTTAATTACTTCCAAGTCGCGCGCAAAAAGGTTTAGTTAAAAAAAAAACAATATTTTCTTTGACCTTATATTTTGTAACATTGGTGGCATTTTGCGTGATATAGTTTGGTTATTTTACATACGTTAAGTGGATTATAAATATATACTGCTAACATACATTTTAAGCTGCCGTAAAATCAACCTAGATAGTTCTAATAAGATAGATACCATCTTGTTAAACCCCAATTAGAAGATTTTTTTTAAATACTATCTCGGCAAAATGTCCGTACAGCATCTGATGGTAAGTACGGTACAGTCCATAAACAACGGTGACCGTCGGTGACAGAAATATTATCGGTATTCGTCGATGTCATGCCTCCTTTTGAAATACCCAATATCATAATAGTAAGGATCACGTTGGCTGGGAGACTCCACATCTGCACGGCAAGGCAAAGTATGAATTAGCGAACTTTTTTGTTCATGCCATGATAGGTGTTACCGTATAACTGTGGCTTTATAGACCAGACCGCGTGGTTCTGTAGTGGAAGGGAGTTGAAGGGATAATGTCAAATAATTCATCAGAAGAGTCACCATGATACAGACGATACACACTCAGTGAGAGCGAGCGCTTAAAAATATTAACACCTACAAGTGCAAGTGGCAAGTGCAAGAAGAAGTAGAAGTCAATTCTTATAGCCTCAGATCAATTGATTAATTACATAAGTGACCCGTGTACAAAATCCCATATAAAATATGTCAAAGCGTTTTTAAGTTAAATCCGACATGACAACAGGCAAAAAAGTTATATTCGTGATCAGTGTATATAAAAGATTTCTATCAGGAAATTTGAAAAAAAAAACATGTAGGTACAGACAAACTACAGGTTTATTATTAATTTATTTATAAGGATTGACAACAGTAATTCAAAACAAAAAAGCCAAGATAATAACAAATACAGGTAACAATAATATGGAAAAACTAATTATAGCCAATCACAGCATGCGTAAAAATAAATAAATTAATTAATGGTTATAATTAAAATATATCTAGAATATTATTATTATATGTAGGAAAAACATAGAAAAAACACATGATTTAAAATTAAAGATAAAACACAAACTTCAAACAAATCGTAATATTAAAGGAACAATATATCCATGGTCAGAACATAATTATTTTAAATTAATGAAAATATTAAATGAAAACAAATATAAGATAAAGACAAAATATATATATACATAACGTTAAATTAGGATTGTTATTCAAATGCAAAATTAAAAAAAAAAAAACAAAATTCACAACAAAATCATTAAAAATAAAAAATCATGAAGCTAACAAAGTGTATATTTAAACTTTAAACTGAGAAGGTGAATTAGCAAATATTTCAATGGTGACATCTTTTTTCACCAGCTCGTTATATTGACGTGATAATCTTGGAACTATTAAGAAATGGCCTAGATTTGTTCTGTAGCATTTATGACCAAATAAAATTATTAATTATTCTTATAAATATGCTTTCGTCTCATTGCCTATAATCTGTAAATATTTATTTCTAAAAGGAATAAATGTGAAGACATATTTTGTTATAGACCATTAACAAATAGGTTTAAATAAATATAATAATCTATATCCAAATCGACCCACCGTTAGAAGGGTTCATTAAATTCGTCGCGTACGTGGTAAACTGAATATTCATGCAATATGGCGCCATTGAAACGCGCACGCTAACTACGTGAGCGGGGTGAAAACTATCCCTGACTATTTATTCCGCAAACTGCAACCGCTTTATGTATTTACTGTAGCTTGTATTCAATGGCGGCCCTAGCCCTTTGTCAAGGTAGAGCGGGATTGCCTTTTGTATAAGCTGCGTCCTTTGTATTGGTAAACGGCTTCACTTTAAATATAGTTCATTTTTTATAAGATAAATAAACTGGACCGCAAAGAAAAAGGGTCGGTTAGAAAATCTTCAATACCTTTAAAAGTACCTGACCTAGATTTATGAAATAAAGACTACATTAAAGAATATTTAATGCCACATAAAATAATGTATAAAACCTTTTTATTTATTTTTGATAATTGTATAAAAACCTGAAAATGTAAAATAATAGTAATTTTTATATTTAGTACCTAAACATTGATATCAATTTTTTCGCGTTTTTTTTAGTTTTGTAATAAAAAAAGTAAGTACTTAATTCGTACGCTAATTAGGTTGCGGTGGTTAATAGTTATTGCGCGACCTAGCGAGCGCGGTACTACCACCACCTCTCACCCCCTCCAGCTCAGCGCCCTGCGCGGACGCGGCGTCCTCCAAATCGATATAGGTCACTCAGTGTATTATGATATGGAATGAAGTTTTTTTTTGGACTGACTATACTTTTAGCCTTAGGGCCCCTGGAGACTTTGCGGCTTTCACAGCTTCACCGGGCTTGGGGGGAAATGAAAACAACGTTAAGCTACAAGACAGCTACACGGGTGCGCGGTGGCGCGGTGTGGCACAGTGAAGAGTTCGTGGAATTAATTCAACACGGGTGAAACTGAGCGGCACAGCTTGTGTAGTAATTAAAGTATATAAATAAATAAATACCAAAGAAACATACATATGTATATGTCGTAACGCGAGCTTACAACATCACTATCAGACAGCAGCAGTGTCCTCAATATACGTACAGTCCGACAATCTAAATAAGAATGCCGCTCGCTTTTTTTTTCGAACTGATTATGCTTTTAGCCATAAGGCCCGGGAGTCTCATACGGCTTGTCCAGTTTCACGGGACTTGGGGGCGAGCGCTGACGGCACTCAGCCGCGAAAGCTAGTTGCAAGAGCTGCAAGGATACCAAAGTGGCTCAGGCTCATTGCAGTGATTCGAACTCACGTCACCCGACGCGAAGTCGTATACGCTACTACTGAGCCATCATCGCTTCAAATGTGTGAACGGTATGTGTAAAATATTTAACATGGTTCGGTATATCAGTTTGCTGATGACACATGTTTAATCACGGCCCACAAAGATTAAATACGGCGCAAGGTATGTTGTAGGAGGATGTTGATATGTTGTGCAAATGGGCTCACGATTTGGGCCTATCTATAAATTACCGTAAAACTAAACATATGTATATACATTCACCATATAAAAAATAAACTGCCTCCCTAAAATCGTCGTTCATTAGTTAAAACACACACACTTTGGTCTAATAATAGATCATACATTTCATTGGTGTCCACATCTTGACCAAGTGTGTTGTACTCTTAGAGGTGTGTTGTCAAAATTTTACATACTTAAAGTCCCCTACATATTGAGGCTGCCGTATATTTCATTAGCGGATTCTGTAATAAATTGCGGACTGGCTAATTACGTACGTAGGTACATATAAAACTTAACAAATAAGGTTATTAATTCTTCCATTAAAGATTAAGTATAAACATAAAGATAACTATCATAATCTGTTTCAATATTGTAAAGTTCTGAGTGTGTTCGATAAGGTGGATTTGGCAATAGTAACTCAATACAGTAACTATGAGTGAAACTTAAATAAGATAGCAAGACCCGTGACGTCACGTAATTTGGTTTATTTTCAACAATGAGTACGGTGAGAGGGTTTGGACATGTATTCTGCCCAGAACACTAAATAGATTACTAAAAACTGTGTTTGACAACCTTGAAAACAAAAATAAATTCAGATAATAAATATACTTAAGCGATACTTTTTAAATGGAGAAACAATGTAGTTAAATTTAAGTAGATAGTAACTCCTCACCTATAAAATCTTGTATAAATTTAACTTTAAGGGTTAAGATGAGTGTAATGTTTTAATTAGCAGATAATTTATTATTTATTTTATTATTGTATAATATACAAATATGGTAAATACAAATTGTGTAAATCATGATCACTCCGAATATCTAAATAGAGTGCTGGTGCATAGAAACCCGTAATTTCATATGCAAGTGTAGAATCATATTCGTAAATTCCAGATAATATATTCCGTATGCATATAGATATCGTGAATTAACATTTTGATATACTACTTTCACAGATAGATAAACTCCAAAACCGTTTGACTTATTACCATTAAAGTTGGTAATCTAAGTGTTTTTCGTGGAGAAGATTTTTCTATTATGATTATTGAATGCGATAGATGATGCTGTGTTCGAGTTATTGATTACTGGAACGGGCACACAAGGTCTGCTGGGTCAGCTGAAGAGGTAAGGTTTGCACCTATGTTTGTCAAATCTAGTCTCTGAAACTACCGATCAGATTATAAAAATTATTTCGCTAATGAAAAGATACATTATCCCTGAGTGATTGCTATTGGGCTTATTCTTTTGGAAATATTATGTGTAAACTAACCCAACCAGCAACTCGCTCGCGTGGATCAGAATGACATCGGTCGAGCGCATGTTCGAATCGTGACGCTCAAAAGACGGATGACAAAAATGCTTATTGTGGATGATCCTTAGAAGATAAATATATGGTATCGCTGACTTTTTTATAGGTCTTTTTAAGATCTACAATTATGTAGGACATTGATTTGATATATCTCGTATGGTTTACTCAGCATATACCCTTTAAGCATCTAAGGCATAGAATATACACGGTTAATACAAGTTCTGATTTTCACATCTATATTCGTCATCGAATTGGCCTAGTGATGTGACGATCAGACTTTTAGGAACCGTTGTACTGAAGTGTGCACGTCATTTATAACATTTCCTACGTACTTTATTGAAACCGTGGCGCACGCTGACAGCTGCCGTGGCCGGCTCGCCATCACTTGTTCGCAATTCTAACCTAACTTAAACAACCATGGTCGATATTTTGTAACGTACAGTCTTTAGAATGCCTAGAAAATGTTATAAATCACGTGCATACTGCAATACAACAGCTTCTAAAATTCTGGTATCAAGAAGGTATCAAAACTGGTATGGAACTGTATCAAAACAAAAAAAAACAGCCATAAAACACAAACAACAATTTGATTGGGTGACAAAGTTAAAAATAGCTCGCAATCCACACTGCCAAAGAAATGTATAGTTTAAAATGTTCTCACCTTGTTATAGTGTTGTTAAAAATATCAATTTTTATTATCACTTATAGAGTTCCCGCAATTCCCAGCTCGCCACAGGAAAGAGTTTTACCGGTAGTTAGTACAAACGAAGGGAAGCACTAAAGGGAAATTTGTACGCAGATATTTGATCGGAACACTGATAGGAAGTTTAGAGAGAAGGTCGGGAAAATTAACATTATTAGAAAAGATTTTGAGCAAACACATTATATCTGCTATTTCACGACGTTTTAGAAGGGGCAAGAAATGATGTTTTCTTAAAAAAAGTTCGTTATAGTTGTTAGGATCATATATCTTATGCAAACTGTAAAAAAAATATTTAATGAACTTCCATTGGATGTTCTCCAATCGATTTATATATAGGGCTCCAGATTTGTGACTTGTGTTTAAGAATCATGATAGTATGAAGAACAATAAATGTGCATCAAATCGACTAGGATATCATAGTATTACGTGTTTGGACGGAAATAAAAGTGTTCTGATGGAACGTCGCTACGTGTCATTTGGGCAACGTCGCGTCTAGTCGGCTCTTTCCAATCAACATTTCCCTCTCAAAATTTATACTGAACGTTTCTTGTTACTACTGTACTCACTGACAAATCTACATGATATGTGAATTAGTTGTATCAGCGTGATTTCATATGCAATAAGGTTATTCGTCAATATCCTTTAACGTCAATTTAACATCATTAAAATAAATTTAACCTATACGTATTATAAAACTCTGACTGTCCGTTTATGTTCTTTTTACGCCAAAACCACTTATCCGATTTACATGAGTTTTTTTTTTAATTAATAGCTATGTAAGTGGTCAGGTTATAGAGTATGTTTTGTTAAATAAAGTAACATACAAAATAATCAGTGACGATAATGGTGAATCAATTTGTAAAATAGACGCTTTGAGGCGCTTATATGGCGTACCCTGTGTAAACCATAAAAGATATATCAAATATATGTTTTACATAATTGTAGATCTAAAAAAGGCCCACAAAAAAGACAGCGATAGCATTTATGTATATCTTCTAAGGATCAACCACAATAAGCATTTTTGTCTTTAAAATAACCGTCGGCCGGCCACCCTGGCTAGGAGCGAGGCTAGCACGATTCACGCGAGCGGAGCCGCCGTCATAGCTAATAAGAAATATATTAGCTACACCCTCATGCTGAAAATCTGTCAGCGAGCACCTATAGGTGTAACCCGGCAGCTGCATTTAAGTACTAGTCCCTTTAGGTTTACGAGTTACTTTCACCTACATTATTAACATTAGGTGAGATCGCGATGAACGTAAAAAAGCATTTTATTTTTAATACAAGTAAGGTAGTAAACGAGAAAGAGGTCAATCGTCGAATTCAACTCGGCTGGGCAGCGTTTAGGAAGCTACGTAACATATTCTCGTCCAAGATACCGCAGTGTCCAAAGGCGAAAGTCTTTGACCAGTGTGTGTTGCCAGTGATTACACATGGTGCTGAGACATGGTCGCTAACTATGGGCCTCATAAGAAAGCTCAAGGTAACTCAAAAATCAATGGAGAGGGCTAAGTTCGCAGTTTCTCGGCGTGATCGAATCACAATTGAGGAGATCCGCAGGAGAACCAAAGTCACCGCCACCAAACATAGCCCGAAGAATAGCTAAACTTAAGTAGCCGTAGAACGGATGGGCGATGGGGCCAAAGAGTCCTCGAGTGGCGGTCACATACCGGAAGATGACGCGTGGCCAGACCCGCCACAAGGTAGGCCGGCGACCTGATAAACGCTGATAAACGCTGAATGCATGCAGCACAGGACCTGTCGTTGTGGCGACCTTTGAGAGAGGCTTATGTCCAGCAGTGGACGTCTTTCAGCTGAAATGATGACGATGAAGGTAGTAAACAAGCGTACAACCCGCCTGATGGTAAGCTGTTACCGTAGTTAGTGGTTTTATGAGACTCGCATTCACTTAACTCCACGGTTTACTAAGCATTCCGCCATGTCGCCCGTGTGACTAATTAATGCCAGACCCGACGGTGAAAGGAAACAGTTCCGTAAACCCTAATTAACTCCCAAAGGGCTGAAATTGTGCAATGGGAAGACGGTACCAGAGGTATGACAAGAGCTTTTAAAACCTTAATCCTCCCTTCCTCAAAGAACTCTGGAAACCCTACCCACCGCAGGAAAACAACACAAAGCTATACACGAAGCTGCGATCTTCTGTAAGGTAGAGGAATTCCAGTTGAACTGCCCCAAGTAGAGAGCAATATCCAATAAAATTTATCTGCGCCCTACCTCTCTTATCGTATCCTACCACCCAGCTAAAATATCTCAAAGCATAGTTACGATAAGTACATTTCAAAACCATTAAATATCTTTCTTTACATCCTCTATTCAAAAGATTATCTTTGCAAATTCATTTATATAATATACTAATCGTATAGAAATCATGACTTGAATGGAACGGTAATGCGAACGTTAACTTGTATCGTAAACCGTTTACGAGTGAATGCAGACTCGTTAGAGCTATCACTTGAGAGAAAATCACTGCATCTCCGAAAGCTTAGATAAACTGACGTTACGGACTAATTACTTTACTTAATATCTTCATCTTGTATTATTTCATTAATAGTACCAATCTATATACTATACTAGCTGTGTCCCACGGTTTCACATGTGTTAAATTCATTCGACCAATTCTTCACTGCGCCGTTGCGAAGTACCAATTGTAGCCTATCGTTTTTCTCACTTCCAGTACTTGTATTCAACTTGCCAGATTGCTTGACGTTCATGGTTACTGCTCAGCTCCTTAGAGTCGTAGCGTAAAGTTTTTTAACTTATAACCTTCCTTAATAAATAGTCTATATAATGCATTAAGAATTTATCAAATCTGATCGGTAGATCTTGAGATTAGCGCGTAAAAAAAAGAAACAATTTATTGACCTTTATAATATTGGTATAGATAATCTTCTATTATGTTATTTTTCATACTTGGATCAAACATTCGAATGATATCTGCACAAAAACCAGAGAACACCGCCGTCGTGTTGCTTTGACGGAGAAAATCCAATAAAAAAACATACGTCCCACGCACAAGGTAACCGTAACGAGTTAAATGAATTATGCATCAAACCTAAAATTATCTCAAAAAGCAACCGTAATTTATTTAAAATACACGCTCGGTCAAAACCTTGCGATTTTCGTATGGACTTAATTTGTTCGTTGCGATTTAATATAATAGTATTAATATTTTTGTTTTACGTATAACGTACAGTTTATCTGCTAAATATAGGTGTTAACCACTGCATTGATGTCTCTTGTAGTTTCCTATTTTGTCGTTCAATGAAGTTGATACATTCAGGCATTTAAAATGATAATGAAAATTTATTGGAAAAAGCAAATGATGTAGAATACCAGATAGCACCAAACTCAGCAGCGTCAGAAACTACAACCGTGTCACTGCAGTCAGACAGTTCAGATGAAGATACTCCATTATCGGATTTACGGACTTATAAAACAAAATCAGGTCTTGAGTAGAAATCTACATCATTTAGAACTAACGTTTGTAACAAGCCTCTTACATATATTTATATGTAAGACTATATTTATACCTAAAACCACTGATGTAATAGAGGCTTTTTCTAAAACGATTCCTAGAACTCTAAAAGAACGAAGCATACTAATTTTAGATATCAATGAAAGCAATTTGACACCCCAGAAAGACGATATCCCGCGCAAGAGTACTAAGACGGTCAGGTCTCATTACTGTGCAAGAGTCAAAGATCGATCGACCAGAACTGCACGCCAAAAATACCATAAGCCGTTATATAATGAACATAAATATAGTATATGTATACAGTGCTATAACCAAAGTGTACAAAATCTCGACCGGGCACGTAATGATGACTAAAATGACAAAAATTATGGACTTATACCGTTTTTGATAGTTTTCTAAGGTTAAAAAAAAACTGATTTTTTTCCTGATTTAGTTAAAAACGGTGAAATTTTATTTGTTTGTGTTTTATATATCAATAAAGACTGATTACGTATGTAATCTTTTTTTTTTTTAAAGAAAGCTCCAATAGGGGAAAAATAAAAATCCTTTGGGGCACTTTTGAGCCCCACGCGTGTTATCACAGGATTATTGAAGGCGCGTGTAATGGAGTGTTAAACATAAACTTTTTTTATTGTAAGAAAAATAACAAAAAGGTGGCGTTTGGGTAGTCCCAATATTGCCACTTAAACAGAAAAAAAACTATTAACGAGAATAATAAAAGAAAATATGATAATACAAGTTACATTTGTCTGGCTGCAACAAATCCCAAGAGATCACGCTAATGAATTTTTTTTCAAGACACCGGCCATAGCTCGGTCGCTCAGATATTTAATTTAAAACGACGAATGAAACGAGCACAACAAGCTACAATTTTCATAATCTTTAGTTTAGCTCTTTGTATAACTGTGATATGATTCTCAATATACAATTGGATTTTGGGGATATGCATAAATACCTGTAAAGGATAATTATGGTTATAAAATAAGCTTAATATGATATCAATTTGTGAAACTGTTTCTAAATTATGTGTCTACACAAAATTAATATTCGGAAAAACTTTTTATTACAAGATCAAATATGTTCTCTATTATGTTAGGTTAAAGGTTATCGCAGTTCTTACGCCAAAGAAAACAATACCAAAATCTATATTCTCAGAACTTTACTCGTATATAGCTATTTCTGTCGTGCAGGCAATATATCTTGCGCGTGATAAGGAAAGAGATACATAATAGGAATACCCAATTAATGAATGATAAGACTCAGCAGAATTTAGTTTATTTATAGTGTTTGTAGTGTTAACATTTCGTGTATATCTTTTAATCGTTTGGCGTATGTAAGTAATTAATTTTTGATTTTTGAAATATTTTTATGGTGGTCTATAGCTCACTAGATTTTATATGTTCACTGGAATTCAAACAGGACCGCGTTGTAACTCAAGACTGCGGCAGTGATGGGTGTCCAGTCTGCGACCACTCCTGAAGAATAAGTTTTTATGCTTCGTTAATGTGCATTTGCCAATCAACATCCATGTGGTCAGAAAAAAAGGACTGTATGTCTTTAATTTCACAGTAACATTAAGTGTAGTGGACATGTCCATCTTTTAAACAAATAAAATATTTTAGATAATCGTGTTAGGTTGTACAATAATTTTCCTAAGCTCATTACCAAATTGCTGGACAATATATTGAAGAATCATGTAAAAGCAGTTTTACTGTTGATTGTAGGAGGATAATAATTATCCTATTCCTATTATCTATTAATTATTAAACAGTTAATGCGTGAAAGTTAGTGATATCTGGAAGTGACTTCTTCTTCCTCTTCTTCTTCTAAAAATTATAATAAAAACAATATTCATAAACCCGATCGAGTTTTTTGACGGCTCTTCTCAATGACTGCGATGTTTTCTAAACTGGTAGTATTTTGCGTCTCGAAAGTGGGCCTAAATTGTATAAAGTATTTTTCATTATTATTATTATTTTGCTACCACATTCAAACCCTAATAGCATTTGAAGTATACCGCCTAAATGCTGTGTAAATGAATCTACAAAGGTTATTTGCTCGTTTGCTGATTGGGCAACATAAGCTTCTAGTTATTTTGATTTAGTTGAAGTTTGGTAAATTAGATTTAAATGTTCAACAAGAACATAAAATACTCAAATACCAACAACACAGTGGGTCTGAAATTTTTACATCGGTTTTAACTTATTACTATATTTTACTTGTATTTAGGCAAACAAGTGCAAACAAACTTAGTCGTTTATCATCAACTCCTTGGTCAACTCATTAACTTTAACAGCTGGAACCAAAAAAATTAGATAATGGTAGCTTAATATGTCATTTATTAACTTTATTATCAGGCCAATTCTAATAGGTAGATATTGTTTATTATTTATTTCGTTTGACGGAATTATAGTCGATTAAAAAAAAGATCTATCTTAAAAGGAATTTGTTTTCTATACAACCTCCTTGATGAGTGTTCAAGAAGAGAGGTAGTGCATGGATAAATCTCTTTTTAGATATATGTAATACCTCCACTTTGCAAAAGATCGTAGCCAAATAAACTTTTGTCGCGTTACTGCGATGAGTAGGATTTCCAGAGCTCCTTGAGGTAGCGGGATTCAAGGTAGGTAATGCGCTAGTGACACAAGCGTTGATAGGCTAAGGTAATTGCTTACTATTAGGCGGGCCGTACATATTTTTTCCGCCATAGTAGTATAAAAAAAAATTAAACAATATTTAAAATTACGTGTCCAAGATACATTCATTTTTGTAATATAAAGAACCTTTTTCTTGCAGAACCCGTGATTATAATTTGAATATAAGGTGCCTATCCTAAAAGTTAAAAATGACCAATCTCGACATGAAAGGTTATAACAAGAATTTCCAATATGGTCCAATAACAAAGTTGTTTCTAGTGGTATTGTCTATATCACTTAAACTAAGCCGAGGAGATCCAACTGTCACTACTTTATCAAGGATTTTTCCATGCCATGAGAATCATAACATTGTTATTCATTATAAACCAAATTATTCATCTAAGCAAGGTTATCAGTACTTGCTAACTATATCCAAATTGGAGAGTACTGTGTATTCAAATATACAGATAAAGTTCGATTCAGAAGCCCTCGTTAATATATAGCCCTTATATACTGAAATTATGTTTAATTGTAACGGTATAATGCGTTTGTTATTGATCGTGAAGCTTCTGATGAGTTCACCGATTGAGCTTATATCCACTTAATATATTGTTGTATAGAGACGATGATTCATAATTGTGTTAGGAACCGATAAGTGATGCTGTGGTCAAGCATTTAACTACCAGAAATAGCGTGGCAATGTCTGCTGGCTCAGCTAATTTACTTACAAATTCTCACGATTTTTATTATCTATATCTAGCTAGCAATTTAAATAATAATGTTTTTATGAGTAATGTTTTGATTTTTGTAATGTAGTATCCGTATTATGATAATATCCTGAGATGTTCATGAAACAAAACTTCTTGAATAACATATTATAAAAACTTTTGGATAGACAATAGAGACGTGTGTATGTAGATTAGGCATCACATTGTCATATCAATTTTTGATAGCTCTGTGTGTTACGAAGAAATAAATAAAGAAATATTGCGAAAACGGTGTGAAAAAGGATTTAGGCAATTGCATAAAAACAAATTATCATTTATAGATTACTTATTATAAACTAAATCTATATCTTCTACTTAATGAATGGAGTTTGCCCTTATACGTTCATCAGTAAAAAAAAACAGAATAGATTTTGATTGAAAAAAATATTTCTACTCTTTAGATATTTGATCCTTATGAAAAAATCTACTATTATCACGATATCTAAAAAAAAAAGTTTTAAGAAATTACGATTTTTTCAAACGTCCACGCGATCAGAACCTCCGTGTGCAACTAGTTAATTATATAAATTATTACTTAAATTTATATTGTTCCAAATTATGTATATGTTACTGTATAAATCAACTCAATGCATTAAATCAGAAATATCCCAGCTCTCCGTTCATACAATAATGTTTTTTATAGTTCTGTATTATAGTAAAGACTATGCTTGAAGGTGGCTTTTCGAATAATGCATAAGCCGAAATGTTTCAGAACTGAATTTGTAACGATGCTTGCTCAAAGTGTAATTGGAATCATTTTAATCGAAATTATCATGCATTATTTTCTCATTTTAGTTAGCAAATTCGAATGCAATAATTTCTTCTGCTTCGAATAGTTCTTTCTTAGACATTATTCATCGTGGATGGAATGAAGATATGGGCCTTTCGATTATGGGGTCTAAAATCGGTACTTTACCGCATATTCAGAGCATTGTTATCAATAATGTGTTTTTCATATAATCAATAATTAATTAATAATTAATAATCATTAACAACATCATAAACAATAATTAATAATCAATAATTGTTATCAATAATACCTACATGCTGTATAAATGTATCTACAAAGGCTATTTGCTCGATTGCTGTTTGGGCAAGATAGGATTGTAGTTATTCTGGTTTAGTTAAAGTTAAAGAAATTGGTTTTACATGTTTCAGAAGAACGTAAAATACTCAAGTACCTACAAGGTTTGAATGTTGTACTACAGCTTAGCGTTATTACTATACTATACTTGAATTTAGACTAAATAATTACAAAATTACAAACAAACTTAGTCGTTTACTATCACCTCTCTGGCAAACTCGTTAACTTCAATAGCTGGAACCAGAAAATCTTTAGTAACCTAATATATGTGTTATATTTAACAATATGCCTGGTTTATGATTATATTAATACGATCTATTACCATTTATTTATCTTAAGGCCAATTCTGATAGGTAGAGATTCCTTACTAATTTTATCCTTTTAAGTAATTATAGTGGGATAAAAAATGATCTGTCTTAATAGGAATGCGTTACTAAGCATCTTCTTTGAGGCAGGAGGGTTTAAGACGAGAGTTTGTGCGCAGAGAAATCTCTTTTTAGATTTCTCTTTACTTGGGGCAGATCGATGGGTTAAATACCTCCACTGTGCAAAAGATCGCAGCCAAATCAACTTTTATCGTGTTGCTACAGTAAGTAGGGTTTACAGAGCTCTTTAGGGTAAGGGGGTTCGAGGTCGGCAATACACTAGGTATACCTTTGGTGACACAAGCGTTCATAGGCTATGGTCCTCACCATCAGGCGGGCCATACACTTATTTGCCACCATAGTTGTACTATTTTTTCTTAAACTATTCTTAAAATTACATTCATTTTTGTAAACTAAAAAACCTTTTTCTTACAGAACTCATTAAAAGGAGCCCTATAAAGTATAAATAAGTTAAAAATGACCAACCTAAACATGAAAGATTATAACAAGAATTTGCAATATGGTCTATTATCAAAGATGTTTATAGTTATATTGGCTATATTAATAAAACAAAGCCAAGGCGTCATCGGCAGTCCTTTATTAAAGATTTATCCTTGCAATGAGAATCATAACATTTCTATATTTTATTCATCAAATCCTCCACCAGAGCAAAATTTTCAGTACTTGTTAGTTATATCCGCATATAGAGGTTTTTTTGAAAAGTCAAATATACTGGTTAAGTTCGATTCAGAAGCCTTCGTTAATATGGTGAGTGTTGATAACATGTTTATATATAGAAATTAATTCTTATTCTAATGATATAGATAAAATATTGCGTGCATCTGTTAGTGATCGTATAACTTCTAACGAGTTGACCGATTGAGCTTATATTCACCTTATGTATTGTTGTATCGAGACACACATACAATTATTCTAATATTCAGTAGAGCCGCGTCTATTTAGGTTGCATACAATAAAAATATTGTTATCACTTATAGATTATTTATTATAATATATATCTGTATCTATACAAATAAAATGATTAAGGGTGGTCGTTGTGTGCGCATCACACAAAAACTACTGGATAGATTTTTACCATTATTTTAAGGTTTTACTCCTTAGATACTTATTAAAAAAAAAACAAGATATCTTCATTCAATAAAACGTTGTACAAATTTTTTATACTTCTGACGTCCATAAGGGCGGAGCTGGTTCATTATAGAAATTATTATTTAAATTTACATTGTTCGACATGGTGTTTTTATTACTATGTAAATCAACTGTATGCATTTAATTAGAATTATTTTTAAGACGACGCATTGAACCAAGAACACGAAAACGAGTACTTTTGAAGTGTGAAGCAACGACTGATATAATTCAAATTTTAAAAATATCATATATAAGGGGAAAACCTGTATAATTTCATAGACTGGACAAAGTTTTGAAAAATAGTGTAACTTATTTAAAAAAAATACATACTTCACACCAAAAAAAAATGTGTCTGTTTCATAGACCGAGTAGTTATTTTATTTAATGTTTATATTATGAGTAATTAAATGTAAAACACAGTCAAAAATAACGCCTAGAGCTCACTGCTATCATCTTCATCAGCTGTGCTAGGCGATTTTCAACTTTTAACAAGAGCCACTTAGATTTACAATATAATGCGACGTGGAGCTCAATCAGCGAGTCGTGGTCGCCTTGAACGCATGTCTCCGGTCGCTCTGTGCGCCGACAGCCAAACGATTTATTTTCGAATCATTTTTATAATACCTTGTAAATAAGTTAGACTTTTATGTATATCTAAAATATACAGATTTTAGAACATTATACAATAGTTAGGTTATATTTTATTTATTTTGACGTGTGTCACTAATTACATATACTACACAGTGTTATTCATAGAAAACGGGGAAAAAGATAAGAGGAAAGAATTATTTTTACAAAAACGAAAAATAAAATCTAAAAAAAATTTATGGATATTTGGTCAAGTTGAATAATATTTTTATTTTTTTCATAATTGTTCATAATTTACCTTATAATGTGTTGGAAAGAAATATCCGAACAAAACCTAGGGAGTCGTCCCTTGATATTTTAGAAAGATCTGTCTAAAATAAATATATTATGTAACCACGCAGTATTTAAAAAAACGGTTATTCTTACTCAACTTAAAAAAAAGTAGGTTCCTTATACACTACAATGCAATGCAGTACAAAACAATACACATTTTTGACAGCAAAAAAATTATACAGAAAAATACAAGAAAAGATATAATAGAGGTACAAAAGGTAGTCTTGTATGTAATCTTAACGTGTATGTAATATTGTTAGAATTGCATGATTTTCACAATTATGTAGGTCGATAAATGCTTCTAAAAACTTGTGATATATTCTATAAATGTATGTTCGTTTGTTTGTACGTATGTTGACGTATATCGCCGAAACTACAAATCGTATTGAAATAATTCATACTATATTGGATTATATATCTTTTAACTCAGGGAATGGCGTTTTAATAAGAGTGCTGTAGCTTTTACTTTTTAATAATTATTTATAACATTTTATTTTGTAGCCAACCAGATATATCATCGACTTATGCAGAGTTATACATTGTGTTGCCCACGTAAGATTTTTCAAATTGTCATAAACAAAAAATCTGATTGGTATTTTCAAGTCCAAGATCAGTTAAATATTTGCTACAAACAACAGGCCTTACTTGGAATATGGTACGGTGAGAACGAGATAAAAACAGAAGTGATAGAAAAAGACGACAAATTTTGGTCAGATGTAATGGAGCTAAAACTGCTGAAATTTTATTATGATTGTCTTCTTCCGGAGTTGGTCGACCCTAGACACATAAGAAATAGGCCAATTCGTGACCCAGAATACGTAATTGTAAAAAGCAAAAAAATCATAATACTACAATTTCAAAAGAAAAAATACTGATGAACTTGACGATGATTCTGTCGTAGGTAATACAGATTATGTGATGCCTTTTTCAGAATATTGATAGCAAAATCTTAAAGATTCTTTTGTTTTATTTATTTCCCACGGGAGCCTAAAAATGCAATAACAAAATAAATGTAACTCAGGGAATGTAAACCGACTTCAGAATTACCAATTAACTGAAAAGAAAGAAATTATTAATTTATTTATTTTTAAATTTATTCCTATCTTAATTGGAACATTACAATTTTGATACATATATATGCGTTTAAAAAGTTTGTTTAGTAAACGCAAAATAGCTGTCACACAAATTTCACTATTTTTAAACACCTTAATCCATCCCTATCGCGTTAATGCTAAAACAATATTCGTTCACACTTTTTTGTTAACTACGAGTATAATACGAAATTACATGCCCCTAAAATCATAAACACGGGATCTTTATAGTAAATTTCAAAATTTTTTTAATCACCTTAATAACATTCCTGTCTCAAAAATAATAAAACTGTATGCATTTGTAGTTATTTGTTAACTTATATTAAAATTGCATACATCTAACAACAAAGTCATGGGAATTTCCATGCGAACTTACTACCCTAGTTTGACCACCTTAATCCATCTCTGTCTCAAAAATTAACATAATTAATTTGATTCATTAGGCTACATATAGAATTTCATTCTCCTAAAATCAAAATCCAGGGATTTTCATAGAATCGTTTACTTATTTCACACCCTTAATTCAACCCTATTGCAAAATCTGTTCTTAGGACACCCATACGTACTAAGACAAATATACCCTCCAAATTTAAAGTCTCTACGACCAGCGTTTTAGGCATTGCGTTTTCTATAAGTCAGTCAGAATATCAGGAGAAAGATTTTTATAGTATGAGAATTAGATAAATAAATATCATTTCAGTCAGTTCGGTATTTTATTAATATTTTTTTTTATTCTCACGTATTTTTATCTGTTTAAAAATACTTTTGTTTATTTGTTTAAATTACTTTTATTTTATTACAATTTTCTACATGTTTTTTGCTTTATCTCCGTAATTTAAATTATATCTAACGTCAATTTTTTAATCACATAATTATTATGTACTGAGTTTAAACTTGATCGATTCAGTAAATTTGGAGAAAAGTGACTGTGATGGACGGACGTACATACTCGTAAATATATTGTCGGATCCCTGGAGACCCTTCACTGGTAGATAGGTTCTTTTAGCTGCCACCAGGTGTTCTTTTTAAACAGAAGAGACCAGAAACTGTTAGTTGACGATTCTTCTGACTGGTACAAGTACTGATCCTTATATTGTTGACGACGAGATGTCCTAAGGATGTTGACTTGCGGTGTAGCACGGATCCTTATATTGTTGACGACGAGATGTCCTAAGGATGTAGGCTACTACTGTCAGTGTTGTCGTCTGGTTCTTATGTGATTAAGTTGTGTGACAAGTGCTTATCCTTATATTGTTGACGACGAAATGTCCTAAGGATGTTGACTTGCAGTGTAGCACGGATCCTTATATTGTTGACGACGAAATGTCCTAAGGATGTAGGCTACTACTTCTACACCTTTATCCTTACTGTTGACGACGAGATGTCTTAAGGAATTCTTAAAGATGTTATGAAGTCAAAGAAAAAGTATCTTCTATTTCTTTATTTAACTTAATTCACAATTACACTGTACGTATAAGAACAAGAACTGTGTAATAAGAAATAAGAACGTCGAAGCTACGGCGGCTTCGTTTATATAGGATTATGGTATTGCGCAGTATTAATGAGAATCTTTCTAGAGTATTTCACAATAACTTGTTTTGATTGCATAATGTTTTGTTTTTATTGCGTCAGCCTAATGACGTCTTGTTTTGATTAAAAATGCATAGTTGCATTTTTAACTACGCAACACCTCCCTGTTTAAAAATTTTGTTAATGTGTTTTTAATTAAATTAACAAAATTTAATTGTTAAGAATATAAAGCAATTTTTTATGCTTTTACAATAATCTCGAATATAATTCAAAATTGTTTCAATTGAATTTATACAATGCAAAATAATATGAATGAATACAATGCAAAATTATATTTGCTTATTTTAATTATAATAATGTATTCATTTTTAAAGGATATAATGCAAATTTTATATTTTTATAATAATGATGAATACAATTCAAAATTGTTTCAATATAATTTATACAATGCAATATAAAATATAAAACATGAATGAATACAATGCAAAATTCCATTTGCTTATTTTAGTCCTAATAATGTATTCATTTTTAAAGAATATAATGCAAATTTAATGCACTAAGAATATAATGAATATGATGCAATTGTTATGCATCTATAATATAATTTATTATTTGTTTTATACAATATAATGTAATTCATAATTTATTTAATACAATATAATGAATATAACATTTTATATTTATTTATAATGAATATAATGCAAAGTTTTAATGCATTTAATATAATATGATGCTTAATTTAACTTAATAAGCATCTTCGAAGAGACTTATCCTCTTCTGTAATCTTCTTTGTGAAGATGAACTAGATGAATCTGGGGCTGTTGGGCCTTGATAAATTGGAGGTTCTTTTGCCTCTTTTAATAAATGCATATCTCTAGAATAAATTGGAGGTGCTTCTGCCTCTCTGAGAGAATGCGATTCCCCAGTTCTAGTTTGATATCTGACGACGTATTCTTGTCGTGAATTAGCATTTGCTTTATAGCATTGGTTATAAATTTTAATACATGGCCCACATATTTGTTGTGATTCTTTAAAACAACAAAAATATTTTTTAAGGCATGATATTATTCCACACCATTTTAAAATATTATAAATAATTATTAATATTATGATCCCAAATACTGTATAGAGCGCAGTTGTGAACCATCTTGAATGTTTTATAATGAATGGTTCTTTTAAATGCTCTTGAAGTATCTCATCAATTTGTTGTAATTTATGTTGAGCGTATTTTAACTCATGTAGATCCAAATTTGAAAATTTAATTGGATCTAATTTAATTTCTTCAGTTATATTATCCCTTAATTTGATACAACAATCATCTTCTGTGATGTCGATCAAGGGTATTTTATTTGTTAAATTTTGAGTCATGAGGTTTGCCTCACCCTCTAAGATTGCATAATCAGTGTATGCTTTACAATTTCTTTCCAATTCTAAAATTCCTATTGAAGAAATAAATTCTTCTTTCATTTCTTTTTCATAACATAGAATTGTAATAGTCATTGGTTTTGTTAAAATATAGAGCCATTGATTGTGACGTAGTGGATGCCAAATTTCAGTTTCAGCGATGATTGTTCTTATTTGACAATCTTTAGGAATATTCTTCGTTCTTGAAGAAAATAATTGAATTTCACATTGAGGATGATCTATCCGTCTTGAAACTGAAATTTCTTTACAAATAAATTTATCCTCTTCATATTCTTGACATTTTTCAAGATCATTAAGCAACGAGTAGACCGTTACTGATTTGGATATTAGGATATAAGGTTTATAAGGTTCAATATAGGATAAAAGTTCGGATTTATCCTTATGAAGAGTTGGAAGAGGAAACATTTGATATAAATTATATGACTCTAAATTAATAATAGGTATCTCAAAAGATATTATTAATAAATTTTCTTTTAAGAAAGCTTTTGGTTTTATTATTTTATAATATTTGTATACATTATCCATACTTGGTTCCATTGGAAGTTTATATCGAGATTGAATTTTCTCTAACTCCTTTTTAAGATCTGTAGGAGTAAGTATTTTAAAATTCATTAGACCATTAGTAATAAATGACATTGAGTTTAAATACTCATTTAAAATTCGATTGGTTTCAGTAACCATTTCGTTTAAAAGAGTTATATGGTCTATGATATCAAGTTCTAAATTAAGTTTTTCTTCATTATTCGCAGTTTTTTCAGCGAATTCATTGAATTTTATTAAATTATTATTCATAATATTAATATATTTTTGTAAAGTTAACATTGAGTGATTAAAATTAGTAATAGTTGATGATATAACATTTATTTGACTTTTCATTAAAGTTTCAACTTCACGTTGATTATTCATTAATGTTTTAATTGAGTCTGAATAGAACTCTGCGTCATCCGCATTTGGTGTACCAAAAAGCCATTTGAAAGCATTACCTATGCCATTTATAATACCTCGTTTTGTACGAGTGGGAGTATTTTGGTACTGATGTGCAACAATATAATAATCACTCGTCATTTGTTTAATATCATTTTCTAAATATTTTAAAGAAGTACTACAATGAGTTTGTAAATGTTCTTTTGTTAACATTATACAAAGATTAAGAGATTTGATATAAAATTGGTTTACTAATTTTAATCTCTTATTTAATATTGTAATATCATTGAATGTTAGTAAAGTAAACTTTTGATTACTTAATTGGACTGTTCCCATATGATAAAAGAATATACCACTTGATTTTTCAATTGGTTGAATTTTATAGCATGTTATATAAGTAATAAAAATTAATGGGAAGGATAGGAAAAGTATTTTATTCATTTTCCTTGTTGTTTTCTCCTGAAACAACATAAGGTTTTAGTAAATTAAAATGATACGTTTTTGTTTTATTAGGAGAAATATTTAAAGTAGCCGTTTTGTTTTCATGTATTTGAATTATTTTATAAGGACCTTTATAATTCTTTTTCAATTTTTTATTTTGTGCCTTTGACAATGCGTCATAGACCAATACTAAATCATTCTCTTTGAATTTGTATTCTTGATTGTGAGTTTTATCATAATTATTTTTAGAGATAGTTTTAGATTGTAATTGTGCATCTTTTGCAATTTCACGTATTTTAGTAATTTTATTTTTAATTGATTCAGAGAATTCATTATATTTTTTATTCCTAGGATTTTTAGGAATTTTTGGATCTTGTCCAAAAACTAATTCATATGGAGTAAATGAAGTACTCTTTTGAATATGGGAATTATAAGCATATACAGCTTGATTTAAGAATGAATCCCAATTATTTTCATTCTCATTAACATAACATTTAAAATAATCTTTGAGAGTTAAATGGACTCTTTCTAATGATCCATTTGTTTGAGGATGATATGGACTTGTTGTCATTTTATTTACATTTAATAATTTTGTAAATTCTTGAAAAGTAACTGAAATAAATTCTCTTCCTTGATCTGAGAGAATACTTTCAGGAAATCCAAAACTAGTACAATATTTAAGAAACTTTTTAGCAACCGTAACCGCATCATGATTACGTAGACTATAAGCTTGAATATATTTGGTTAAATCGTCTTGTAATGTTAATATAAATCTTTTGCCATTACTTGTTTCTGGTAATGGTCCAACAATGTCTAATGCAATTCTTTGATTGAACCTTGAAGAAGTTGTAGTTATTTCCATAGGTGATTTATTAGGTTTAAAGTTTGTTTTCGATTTTTGACATATTTCACATGTCTTAATATGATTTTGTATATCATCCTTCATGTTATCCCAGTAATAATATTTTTTAATTTTATCGTAGGTTCTCTGAAAACCTTGATGTTCTGAGACTGGATGATCATGATTTTCTAGCAAACATTCTTTAATTTCGTCTTTTGTTTTCAATTCTATTCGTTTGTTTGTGAATAGATTGTATTTATAGTTTTTAAATAAATATTGTAACATACAATGAAATACTAATGAAGTTTCATTTGTTATGTCATCATTAATTTTTGAAATTGAAAATGTTGTAATATTATTTACTTGTAATATCAATTTTAAGTTTTTTAAACTTTCATACAGTATTGGATATTCTACTTCGTCATAGAAATTTTCTTTTATGTAAACAAGAATAATTCTCTGATGAGGAGCTATAAATGTTTTTATTTCTTTTAGTTTTCCAGTTAAGTCTTTATCTGGAAATGATTTTTTAACATATGTGATGCCTACATTATTCTCATTTGCATCACTTGACATTAATAATACGAGTACAGGAATTTTTGTAATAGGTTTTTCTATATCATTTGGTTCAATAATAATTGATTCCTGATAATATTCATTAAATTGTTCAAATTCGTTTTCTATATTATTTATTACATGAATTGGTCGGCTTAATGCGTCTGCATTAACGTTAGCTTTTCCTGCTTTATGTACGATTTTATAATCATACTCTAATAATTTTAATCTCCATCTTATTAATCTACTTGATGGATCTTTACAATTTTGTAATCATATTAAAGGTTTGTGGTCTGTTACCACAGTAAATGTTCTACCGAATAAATACGGCCTAAAATGTTTAACTGCACTTACGACAGCTAATAATTCTTTTTCAGTTGTGCTGTAATTTTGTTCAGCTTTATTTAATGTTTTAGAATAATATGAGATTGGTAGGTCCTTGCCTATCTCTCCTTGGGAAAGTATAGCACCAATTGCTTCGTTTGATGCATCATATGTTAATATAAATTGTTTATTAAAATCGGGAAATTGTAAAATTATTTTACTTGATAAATTATCTTTTAATGTTTCAAAAGCTTTTTGTGTTTTATCGTTCCACTCAAATTTAATGTCTTTTTTTAATAATTTTGTGAGTGGCTTGGCAATTAAAGAGAAGTTAGGAATAAATTTCCTATAATAACCCACAAGTCCCAAAAAAGATTTAATATCTTTTTGGTTTTTAGGTATTTTAATTTCTTTAATAGCTTTAACTTTCTCCGGATTTGGAGTTATTCCATTTTGTGTTATTATATGACCTAAATAGGTGATTTCGTTTTTAAGAAACTCACATTTTTCAGGTTGAAGTTTTAAATTATGTTTTCTTATTCTTTGTAAAACTTGTATTAATATTTCGTTATGTTTAATTACACTTTCAGCGTGTATCACGATGTCATCGATATAAACAAAGACTCCTTTACCAATGAGTCCAGAAAGAGCTATATTAATCATTCTTTGAAATGTTGAAGGAGCATTTTTTAAACCAAAAGGCATTCTAGTAAATTCAAAATGTCCATACGGGACTGTGAATGCCGTTTTCTCTTGATCTTCCTTTTCAACTTGTATTTGATGAAACCCAGACGCTAAGTCTAGTGTTGTAAAATATTTAGAGTTCCCTAATTGATCTAAAATCTCTTCTATATTTGGAATTGGATAATGATCATTAATAGTGACTTCGTTTAATCTACGATAGTCAATTACGAGTCTCCATTTCTTTTCTATGGAGTCCGATTTTTTAGGAACTATCCATACTGGTGCCGACCAGGGAGAAACTGATGGTTTAATTATTCCCTGTTCTAACATTTTATTTATTTGACTTTGAACTTCTTGTTCATGAACTTTTGGATATCTATAAGTTTTAGTATGAATAGGTACAGAATTTGTTAATGATATTTTATGTTTTAAAATATCTGTACAAGATAAATTATCTCCGGGTAAGAAAAATGTATCAGAGTACATTTGACAGATATTTTGAAGATCTTGTTTATTATCTCCTAAATGATTTAATTTAAGATTTTCATTTAATTTTTTATTAATATTTGGGAGATTCTTATCAATTTTATTTTTATTTGAAAAATTGACAGCACTTATTTGGTTGTCAAATTTAAGTGAATAATTGTTAAATGTTATTTCGTTATTTGAATAATCAATCTTTGATTGATATTCTTTTAATATGTCACTACCTAAAATTCCATCAAAAGGCGTTTTTATTTTCGCTGCGTTTATTATATGAAATTTTGGAGTGATAGTAAATGAATTATATTTTAAATTTATTTTTGATGTACCTAAAGTTGATATAGGTTGATTTGGTATAATACCATTGATATTTTCTTTTTCATTTTTATTTAAATAAGTTTTTTTACAATTTAAAGCTGTATGCTTTATTATTGAAATTGAGGCTCCAGTGTCTATTAGTAACTGGATTGGCCTATCCGAATTTTCGGATTCAAAAGTTAAAGTTTTACAATCATTATTTATAAAATGTATTTGATTTTTAAAAGACTCGGACACTTGTGAATCATTTTTAATTTGTTTAATTTGATTCACTTTTTTTGTGTAAACTCTTTATTATTATTATTGAATATCCGACGCTTACATTCGGAATATTCGTGTCCGGTATATTTGCAATATTTGCAAAATTTTGTAGGATCATAATAATTTTTATATTTTTGGGAAGTATTGTTATTATCTTCCTTTTTAAATTTTCGCCTACAATCGCGAGTACTATGACCAGTACGTTTACAATTGTTACAATAATTGTAACTAGTTTGATGAGGTCGAATTTGATTTATTTTCATTAATTTTTCCTCAGTTTGCGCTATTGAGAATGCTTCATTTAGGGTTTTAACATCACGAGCCCTAAGCATTTTAGAAATTTCAGGATGGCAATGAAGAATAAATCTTCTTAATGCCGTTTTTTGAATTGCGCGTTTGAGTGCAGGTACCTCATCTGGGCAATCGGCTTGATTCTCTTCAGCCGTAATACAATCGTTTTTAATACGATCAAGACGTTTAAAGAAATCAGTAATTGATTCATGGGGTAATTGACGTATTGTCTCAAGTTCCTCATGAAGTTGAGAAACGTCTTTAATAGTTGAATAATAATTTTTTAATGTTTGTTTTAATTGTTCCCATGAATTGATTTCTCTCATGTTAATCTCATTTATAACATTATAAAATATTTGAGAAACTACATATCTCAAAAGAATATTGATTTGATTTGGGGCCGCGAGTGCAAAAGCACTATTAGTATTTGTAAGAAAATGTTTAAGGTTTTTGCGATCCCCGTCAAATTTTTGAACAAATTTGAATAATGTATTTATGCTCAACTTTTGGAGACTTTCAGTAATTTCATCCTCAGTCTCGGATTCTGAGATCAGAGGATCTTGAATTTTTCCACTCTTCTGAGACATTTTGTCTTTTATTAGTTTAATTTAATTATATAAAATTATAAATTATAGGAAGAGTGAAAGGAATAAGGAAATCAGTCGGTCAACTCACTTTTAGCTGAAGATGATGTATCCCCTTTCCTGGAGAAGTAGTCTTCGCCTGTGACTGTGACCTTTGGTGCAACTTGCAGTAAGGAATTGAAATTCGCCTTCCAGTCTTGAAAGAAGTCCAGAAGTCTGCTCACACTATGACGTTGAAGCTCGTTGAACAGGAACACTCGAAGTAGTGTGTAGACCCTTTGATAGGTATTTACCCTGTCAACGGGTTTCCCACGTCGCTGATGTGGTGTTTCCCACGTCGATAAGTGTGGTATCCCACGTAGCTAGTGTTTTTATTCCACGTCGATAGTGTTTATCCCACCGCTGCCACCAAAAATGTGTCGGATCCCTGGAGACCCTTCACTGGTAGATAGGTTCTTTTAGCTGCCACCAGGTGTTCTTTTTAAACAGAAGAGACCAGAAACTGTTAGTTGACGATTCTTCTGACTGGTACAAGTACTGATCCTTATATTGTTGACGACGAGATGTCCTAAGGATGTTGACTTGCGGTGTAGCACGGATCCTTATATTGTTGACGACGAGATGTCCTAAGGATGTAGGCTACTACTGTCAGTGTTGTCGTCTGGTTCTTATGTGATTAAGTTGTGTGACAAGTGCTTATCCTTATATTGTTGACGACGAAATGTCCTAAGGATGTTGACTTGCAGTGTAGCACGGATCCTTATATTGTTGACGACGAAATGTCCTAAGGATGTAGGCTACTACTTCTACACCTTTATCCTTACTGTTGACGACGAGATGTCTTAAGGAATTCTTAAAGATGTTATGAAGTCAAAGAAAAAGTATCTTCTATTTCTTTATTTAACTTAATTCACAATTACACTGTACGTATAAGAACAAGAACTGTGTAATAAGAAATAAGAACGTCGAAGCTACGGCGGCTTCGTTTATATAGGATTATGGTATTGCGCAGTATTAATGAGAATCTTTCTAGAGTATTTCACAATAACTTGTTTTGATTGCATAATGTTTTGTTTTTATTGCGTCAGCCTAATGACGTCTTGTTTTGATTAAAAATGCATAGTTGCATTTTTAACTACGCAACAATATATATAATTTGATTTCGTAACTCCTTAACTTGCATAATTTGTTTATACCTACTTGATTAAAGTAAAATATCATGTGTTTCCATATTATAATCAGAGGCTCTAAAAATTTTGACATGCTGGTGATGTGAATATACATAAACAATATGTATATTAATATGCCAAAATAAAAACAATTAAACAAAATAATTCTTTTAGCTTTTAGCCTTTTTTGTAAAAATAAATAAAGACAAGGCGACTCCGTGGTAGCTATGCTCCAGGCAGCGAGAGTCCGAAAAGCGTCTGAGCTCAAATCGAGTTGACGGGCGTGGCCGGCGCACCGTCCGTAGCGCCACTTACGATTCTGATAGTGCGAACGCGTAAAATTTATCAGGGGAATGGGGAGTGTGGTACCCCATTTTGAAACAATAGTTTATCAATGCGTCGCCTTAATGCAAGAAATAAAAGGCTTTCCTTTACTAATATTCCAGCCCTTTGTTCATACAATAATTATTTTACAATTATGTATTATAATAAACACTATGCTTAAAGTTTCTGAACAATTTTTTTTCTCATTTAGTTAGAATATTCGAATGCAAGAATTTCTTCGGCTTCAAATAGTACTTACATAGACATTCTTCAGCGTGGAGGGTTAGGAATAACGGGTCTGTCGATCAAGGGATCAAAAATCGGCACTTTACCGCATATTCAGAGCATTGTTATCAATAATGTGGAAAACTGTAGGGATCCTCAAATGGTATGTAAATTAACTATATCGAATTATGAAGTATTTAATTCTACGTTTTAATACTTAATGCTCTTGAAATTAAGATTAATTATCTCTTTGTTATTAAATACCCTTTATTAAAACTTATTCTGGTTCCTAAATATTAAAAACAAAGTGTACTAGTAATTGGAATTAAATAAACTTTTGTTTTTATACATATACAAAGACTATTTTCTTTTTTAGTTTGCCTATTTTTAACATGAATCTTCCTAAATACTATTGGTACATTTATCTCATCACTTCTGAGATGTCACTTACTTTATCAACCATCATCACTCCATGGCAGCCTCTATTCAGGCACTGAGGTCTACTAGTTTTGAAGCTTTGAATTTATAGAATTACTCATCCAATGCTTCTTTTTAGGGAATATTAGATCAACATTTTTTAGGAGAACAAACCACAACAGAAGACAGTCTACCCTTACCTGATAGTGGTTGTGGAAGGCGTAAAGTTATTAATGTAGAACTAATCGTCAATGGCCAGTCCACGAAGCCAGGTGACTGGCCCTGGCATGCCGCTATTTACACATTAAATGGATCTTCAATTAATTATATTTGTGGAGGCACTTTGCTGTCGAAAACAGTGGTTTTGACAGGTAATATTTTTGCTAGTTAAAGACATCATAAGATTTAATATCTTCAAGGCTTCATTCATCATGACTTTCCTTACTTTCGGATACTAATCATATTATGTATTTAAAGGGATCACATACAGTTTTCACTAAAAAAATAGGTCTAAATATGATAATTTGGAACCTACTTTGTTCAAAATTAAAAACATATAGTTATTTAAGCTATCGATAATCAATCCTAAATATTCATCTTGTCTTAATCTGGAAATAATAAAGTTTTATTTACCTATTCAATACCACGACTCTCAAACTTTTCAGCGGCCCATTGTGCAACTATCCGCGGTGATCCAAGAATCACAAGTTCTTTGAGCGTTATCCTTGGAAAATATAACCTAATTGGAGGTGACATTGATCCTCAGGAGAGAGAGGTAAGTCATAACGTAAAATAATTATTGTGAGACAGTATCTCACACGGCTATTTGATTTCAAACTGAGCATAGCACTATGATAGCCGAACAGTTGATGTATATACATAATATGATTAAATATGGTGCTTGACTTTAAACACAGTTCGTTACAAGTAGTAACTATCATACCAGCCTGCAAATGTCTCTTCTCGTTGCGCTTGAAGATATAAATGTCAAAAAGATGTTTCCACAGCTTCACAGTACAGCAATGATATGATCTACAAGTGCAAGAAAAGGTGATTAGAGTTTAAAATACTCCATTTGTTCTAAGTAAAGATTAGATCTTTCATTTAATCAGTTCCTTTCATTTCTTTCGTTTCTTAATTGTTGCTTTCTATTAACAAGCGGGCTCACTGTAATAGCAGAAAGACCTGATATGCATAATCAACAGAGTAGGAGAAAGTACAGAGCGTTGTGGAACTCCACCGTTGTTTACAGCATTAGCTCTCAGGCGTAAAGTTCAAAATCATCCTAATCACATAAATGTCTGTCTCGCGCTGGGGCCCAGCCAGGAATATCTCGTCTCAATATAAGCTTGTTACAATTGCACTACTAATTGTGTTATAATTAAATACTTTATTAAAAAAGCACCTGATGCTAAGTAGTAATTGTGGGCCGTGGTTATCTAATACCGATTGCTAACAAGAATCTGTCCTATCCCTGGACAGACATTTATTGTATGTTAGTCCTAGAAAATATGCATATGAATATATTTGTGGGTATAACATAGCAAATACAAGTACTGATATAAAGTGTTTTATGTCCGCTTAGCATTACTCTCCGTAACAATGATTTGTTTGCCTTACATACGTGGTATCAAAAAGTACTTACTCCTTTTCTAAACTACGTTTCATTAAATATACGTACCATCATATCTCCAGGTTCAAGAAATAAAAGTCCACGAACAATTTGAATACCGGATGAGTAACAATGACATAGCTTTACTTAAACTAAAGTCTGAAGTTGTTTTTACCGATTACGTACAACCAGCATGCGTGTGGCATGCCAACGCAAATAAAAATATACCTAACCTGGACAGTTTTGGAATGGTGAGTAATAAATATGATTATATGACACGTTAAAATTGACATTTATGGTACAAATAGCACAGTCCATGAACAAATTAAACAAAACAAAACTTACCGTGAAAACTGCATTTTAAATGGGTAATAGGCTAACTGATTCCGAAATCTGATGAGCTATTTTGAATTGCATTAATGGATTATGACGATGGTTATTATTAAAACGGGCATATCACTTAAAACGTTCTTTATTGAAGTGAGACAAAAGACGTTTGGACTATTATACATTGATGTATTTTATTTTATAATTTAATAAATATTTTTCAGGTAGTTGGTTGGGGACTTAACCAAATAAATCAGCTCTCATTTCAACTTCACCAAGCAAAACTACCCAAAGTCTCCGAATTAACCTGTATAAAGAGCCATCCTGTATATTTCGGAAGGATGTTAAACGATCAGAAATTCTGCGCTGGGTACAGGAATGGTAGGAAACTAACACCAATAATATATTTAATACTAGCTGTGCCTAATTCGTTTGCGTGGAAATTTGTGTATAAAAACAGCAATAAAAAAAGATATGTACTGAAGTTGATCATCGGCGGTTGAACTATTTTTCGTGCTTTGTGAATGTCTCGGATTTCTGACATGCATCGTGCTAGGTATTCAAGGTTAGCAGTCAGCCGTCCGTCGCACTCTTCACTACTTTATTTACTTCACTACCTTACTTTATTTCACACTAATAAATTTTTTAAACACTCTACTGAGAGTAAACTATCTGTCTTTCAGGTACTTCAGCCTGTAACGGCGATAGCGGAGGAGGTTTTATGGTTTTTGTACCAGATGTACCCGGTGATGGCTCCTCAACGGGAGCATGGTACTTACGCGGCATAGTCTCTACCAGTGTATCCAGGACCAATAACCCGATATGCGATCCAAACCATTACGTACTGTTTACCGATGTCACAAAATTCCGTGAATGGATATTACGGAATATGAACTGATTAAACCTAGTATAGTAGGAACGTGTAACTAGTACCAACAAGGATAATGGTAAATCAATACAACAACACAAAATATTCCAATACACGCACTAGTCTTCAATCCATCAACAGTATCGTAGAACTGCTGCAGAATTTCAAACGGACACAGCGAAGATGATATTAAGACGGCAATAGTTGTTTTATTTAAGCATATGTCAAGATAATTCTTCCAAAAAAAGTACAAAAAAAACTACAAACCCTTATTCATAGCATAAAATATTTACCATTTTTGTTTATTTAGAATGTCATTCAACAAAGTAAAACAAAGTTCGGGTATGAAATTAAGAAATGTCAGTGTTAATTTCCGTCTGGACAGAAATAACTGTACACATTGTAAAAACTCCGTGATAGAAAATGGCTTCAAGTCGCTTTGTTAAAGGATCCACAAATGATATCTGTTTCGTAGCTTTCAGCTTTGTTCAAGATTTGAGAGATAAGGAAACGTGACCTATTGGCAGATCCTTGTACTTGGGGACCTTTTCCGTGAACTCAATTTAGCCTGAATTGTAATCAGGCGTTAAAATATAACAGAGAAAACACCATCCCTAATACTATGATATAAAGGTTTTTTTGTTTATATGCACAGTACCAAATTAATGGACATCAGTAATTATAATGTCCCTATGCTTGCAAAAGTCGATAAAACTTATGTGGCCTTAGATGATAACACGTTAACCTAGTGGAAGACTGGCTCTCAAGTGCAGCTGCCGGAACACACCTATTAGTGTTTGATCGTTTGAAGGAACCAATATCGTAGAAAGGAGAGAACACGTTGACTGGGAGACAACTCCACATCTGCACGGCACGGCTTGCAAACATGTCTAAGAATATTTTACGATAATTTATTATGTAATTAACACATTGTCTATTTATTATTACTGAAGTACTACATTTTGTTGATAGATGGTGATATGGGCACACCGGAAATAGTAGCGGGCGCACCTATATATATTAAATAAACTAAACAAATACTTCTTGTATTAGTATTTAATTATTTATTATTACACTATGCTCCTGAAGTAAACATTTATTAAAACAAAGTCTTATTCTTATTAAATATCTCTTTTTCAAATTAATTCTAGTTCCTAAATATTCCATGTAAACATGAAGTTTTTAGTAACTGGCATTAATCAATTGTACATTTTCTTAGGTTATAATGTTCATGGATGAACAACAACTAATAGTTATTAAAAATCACTTTTTCAATCCTTTAAAACTTATTCTGATTACTAAATTTATCTTTGTAAAAATGAAGTGTTTAGTAATTAGTATTAATTAATTAAAAAATCTTAGATTACTTTTCATGTATGAACAAGAACTATTTAAATTTCTGGTTCACCTGTTTTTTACTTCATCTTCCCACATAATATATGTATACTGATATTGTCACTCCTGACTTCCTGATATGTCTTTTGCTTTAGAAGTCATTTAACTACCAACATCACTCCAGAGAGTTGTCTCAACACCACACTAATCTAGAAAGGCACTGAAGTCTCCTGATTTCGAAGTAATTAATTTATACAATAAATTTATCTTTGCTCCATTTTAAGAAATGTTAGTTGTTCAAAATGATGTATTTTTATAATATGAAACGGCGAACCGACATGCATATACAATGTACATGGTATTAAGTGGCTACTGGGACCTATAACTCAAAAGTCTGCAGTACTGAGGTAAGTTATAATATGTAGGACGAGTAGTTGAGTTAAGAAGGTACTCATGAGGACTCAGTTGGTATGCCTCGTGTGCCAGTAAGTTGCATTAGCACCATTTACGAAAATGGTAAATGATAAGGTTTATACTATTCTAAAGTATGCACAATATACCTCGAATAATTTCCTAACAAAATCTGGCATTTAACGTCCTTTTATTTGTAAAACTTTGTGGGTAAGTATTACATATAGATGAATTATTTAACATCTGTTAATCACGTGTCAAATAAAAATGTAAGTTTATGACGTATAATATAAATATAAAAAAATATAGTTTTATCAGAAATTTCAAAACAGTTATATGGCCTGTTTAATACATTGAATTAATCAAAGATTTGTTTTTACTCTCATAAAAACACATACACAAGCTTTGAATTTATATTGTAGATTTGTCTGAAAGTCTGTCAATATATTTTATTAAAGTTGTAAAAATTTTTGATTGCAATTACAATATTTCTATTTTTCTTAAAAAATTTGATTGCAATTAGAATATTTAATATTTCTATTTTTCATAATTATTATATTTAATAGACTTTGTAATTTTAAGTGAATGAATAATATCTACATATATTCATATTAATCAATGTTAAAAATCGGCAATTTCATACTTTAACCTCTAACACGATCTCAATTTGTAAAACTGCTTCAAAATTTTTCTACGAAAAATTAATGTGTGGTCCAACTTTTTATTACAATATCAAATCTGAATGAGCACAATTGCAGAATTAAATTACAGTACAATTAAGAATGGAATACAATTTTGTAATCATATCATAAGACAAAGGTTATCGTAGTCCTTACAAAATAGAAAACAATATCAAAATCCACATTCTCACAACTTTACTCGTATATAGCTATTTCTGTCGTGCATGCAATATATCTTGCGCATGATAAGGAAAGAAATACATAATGGAAACTCCCAATTAATGAATGATAAAACTCAGAATTTAGTTTATTTATAGAGATTGTAGTATCAACATTTGGTGTATATCTTTTAATAATTTGATATATGTAAGTAATAAAATATTCGTATTTTTTTTGTTATATTTTTATGTAAATAACAATGGTATTAAAAAACTAGCATATAACAAATATCACACTAGATTTCAAATGTTCACTGAAATTCATACAGGTTTAAAGAGGACCTTGGTTTAACTCAAAACTGCGGCAGTGATGGGTGTGTAGTCTGTGGCCACTCCTGAAAAACAAGCTTTTATGCTTATAATTCTTGTGGCCAGAAAAAAAGTAGTATGTCTTTAACTCCGCGGTAAAACTAAGTGTTACGTCAATCTTTTAAACAATTAAAAATGTTAAAATAATTTTGTTAAGTTCTACAATAAACTTCCTAAGCACTTTAACGATTTGCCGAGCAATAAGTTCAAGAAGCAAGTTTCGTTTGTCGATTATAGGAGGATTATTATAGGATCATTGCGTGAATGATAGTGATGTCTGGAAGTGACTCCCTCTCTGTTCATCCACTAAAATAATTTGATAAACCCGATCGAGCTTTTGCCAGCTCTTCTTGATGACTACCATGTTTTCTGAACTGGTAGTAGTGTTTTGAGATTCATAAGTGCTTTCTTAAGGCCTAAATTTTATTGTTTTAATTTAATTTGATTTTTTCTACCACATTTAACCCCTGTTAGCATTTGCAGTACCTACATGCTGTATACATGTATCTAGAAAGGTTATTTGCTCGATTGCTGATTAGGTAATACAAGACAATAGTTTAAGGTGACATGTTTGAGAAGAATGTTTTTTTTTCGAACTGACTATACTGTTAGCTTTAGGTGCCCTGGAGCCTTTACGGCTTTTACAGCTTTACCGGGCTTGGGGGCGAGCGCTTAGGGCACTCAGCCACGAAAGCTTTCCAACAACATCCGAGGGTGCCAAAGTGGCCGAACCTCAACTCGGACTGTTGCGCGTATGCAAATAAGTCGCGATCTGGCTAATTCCCTATCATTCGATCTAAACTAACTATACATATATACATGTTTCTTCCACCTGGGAGGAGGGAAGGAAAAGGTGTATGTGTATTTAGTGGTCTGAAATTTTTTGTCTAAACTAACTAGGCAAAAAAAGAAAAAAAGGTCTCTTACAGAACCTATGTACCTGTGTGTTATGCATGTTTGTATAATGCAGTGTCATGTGTGTCTGTGAGAGCTAGTGAATGTAGAGTCACTGTATCGCGCGAGCGGCTACTTGGCTCAAAGGTTCCATACCGATGGATCGGACCTAGGCTTGAGTTGCCGCAGAGGTCGTGGCGGGTTTGAGAAGAATGTAAAATACTCAACTATCTACAAGGTCTGAATGTTGTACTACAGTTTAAGCTTATTACTATATTGTACTTTAATTTTGACTAAATAAGATGAATACAAACAGACTTAGTCGTTTACTATCACCACTTTGGTAAACTCGTTAACTTCAATAGCTGGAACCAGAATATATAGATAAAGGCAATTAACAATATCCCTCGTTTATAACCTTATTATTAGGATCTATTTATCTTCAGGCCAATTCTGATAGGTAGAGATTTTCTATAATAATGTATTACTAATAAACAGTTAGAACACAGAATCGTACACACGTTGAAAAACCGTTGAACCAAAAGCAAAGACAAAATAGAACAACTTATCAGAGACAATCTAAGTTGCCAGCTCAAAGGGTGAAAGGAACATGCGTTATATAGGCAATCTGTATATAAAATTTTCATTCCAATAGTAATTATAGTGGGATAAAAAATTATATGTCTTAAAAGGAATGCGTTTTACCTGAACATCCTCCTTGATGAAGGAGTGTTTAAGACGAGAGGAAGGGCGAAGGCGAAGGGCGATATCTCTTTTTAGATTTTCCTCTACTTGGGGCAGCCCGACTGGTAAAATGCCTCCATTTTGCAAAAAGATCGCAGCCAAATAAACTTTTGTCGTGTTGCTGCAGTGAGTAGAGTTTCCAGAGCTCCTTTGTGTATGGGGTTCAAGGTCGGCAATACGCTAGTGATACCTTTGGTGACACGAGCGTTCATAAATTAAAGTACTCACCATTAGGCGGGCAATACGCTTATTTGCCACCATAGAAGTATATTTTATTTTTATTAAACAATCCTTAAAATCGCGTTTTAAAGATACATTCATTTTTGTAATCTAAAGAACCTTTTTCTTGCAGAAGTCATTAAAAGGAGCCCGTGACTATAAAGTATAGATAAGTTAAAAATGACCAACCTAAACATGAAAGATTATAACAAGAATTTGCAATTTGGTCTATTATCAAAGATGTTTATAGTGATATTGGCTATATTACTAAAACAAAGCCGAGGTGTCATCGGCAGTTCTTTATTAAAGATTTATCCTTGCAATGACTATCATAACATTTCTATTTTTTATTCATCAAATCTTCCACCTGAGCACAATTATCAGTACTTCTTATATATAACCGCATCTAGAGATTTTTTTGATATGTCACATATACAGATTAAGTTCGATTCAGAAGCCTCCGTTAATATGGTGAGTATTGACAACAATTTTATATACAGAAATTAATTCTTATTCTAATGATATAAATAAAATATTACGTTCTGTTAATGATCGTATAACTTCTAACGAGTTGACCGATTGAGCTTATATTTATTTAATATATTGTTGTATCGAGACGATGATTCATAGCTGTGTTAGGAACCGATAAGCGATGCTGTGGTCAAGCATTTAACTACCAGAAATAGCATAGCAATGTCTGCCGGCTCAGCTAATTTACTTACAATTTCTCATGCTTTTTATTTTCTATATCTACCTAAAAATTTATAAATAATAAAGTTTTTATGAGTAATTTTCAGAATTTCTATTATTTGATCCATATTATGATAATATCCTAAGGTGTTCATAAAACAAAACTATTTGAAAATCACATAAATATTTGCTAATATTCAGTAGAGCCGTATTTGTGTAGGTTACATACAACAAAATTATTGTAATCGCTTATAGATTACTTATTATAATCTATATCTGTATCTATATAAGTAAAATGGTTGAGGGTTGTCATTGTGTGCGCATCACACAAAAACTACTCGATAGGTTTTTACCAGTTTTTTTAAGTTTTACTCCTTAGATACTTATAAAAAAAAAACAAGATGTCTTCTTCAATAAAACGTATATCAATTATTATTTAAATTTACATTGTTCGATATTATGTCTTTATTACTATGTAAATCAACTGAATACATTTAAATAGAATTATTTTTAATGCAAGAAATAAAACGATTTTCATTATTAATATCCCAACACTCCGTTCATAAAATAATGATTTCATATTTTTTTATTATATTAAACACTATGCTTAAAGTTGTGTTTTCGAATAAAGCAGAAGCTGCAATGTTTTTTGAACAGAGTTTTTTTCTTATTTTAGTTAGGACATTCGAATGCCAGAATTACTTCGGCTTCAAATAGTACTTACATAGACATTCTTCAGCGTGGAGGGTTAGAAATTACGGGCCTGTTGATCAAGGGATCAAAAATCGGCACTTTACCGCATATTCAGAGCATTGTTATCGACAATGTCGAAAATTGTAAGGATCCTCAAATGGTATGTAAATTAACTAATTCAAACTAAAAAGTATTAGGTATTTAATTCTGCGTTTTAATACTTAATGCTCTTGAAATTGAAATTAATTAATTATTTGTTATGAAAACTTATTCTGGTTCCTAAATATTGAAAACCGTTTCTAGTAATTTGAATTAAAGAAACTTTTGTCTCTATACATAAACAAAGATTATTTTCAATTTTGGTTTGACTATTTTTGTCATCAAGCTTCCTCAATACTATTGGTACATTTATCTCATCACTGCTGAGATATCTCTTAATTTACGAACCATCATCATTCCATGGAGTCGCGTCACAATCACACTCGTCTATACAGGCACTGAGGTCTACTGGATTTGAAAAGCTTTGAATTTATAGAATAACTCATCCATTGCTTCCTTTTAGGGAGTATTAGATCAACATTTTCTAGGAGAACAAACCACAACAGAAGACAGTATACCCTTACCTGATAGTAGTTGTGGAAGACGTAAAGTTATTAATGTAGAACTAATCGTCAATGGCCAGTCCACGAAGCCAGGTGACTGGCCCTGGCATGCCGCTATTTACACATTAAATGGATCTTCAATTAATTACATTTGTGGAGGCACTTTGCTATCGAAAACAGTGGTTTTGACAGGTAATATTTTTACTAGTTAAAGACTTATCATCAGATTCAATATCTCCAAGGTTTCATTCATGATGTCTTCCTTTACTTTCGAATACTAATAATATTATGTATTTAAAAAGATGACTTACAATTTTCATTAAAAAATAGATACAAATATCACAATTTGTAAGCTACTTTGTTCAAAATTTAAACATATAGTTATTGAAACTATCAATAACAAATACTAAATATTCAAAATTGTTTTAATCTGGAAATAATAATGATTTATTTAGCTATTCAATACCACGACTCTAAAACTTTTCAGCGGCCCATTGTGTAACTATCCGCGGTGATCCGAGAATTACAAGTTCTTTGAGCGTTATCCTTGGAAAATATAACCTAATTGGAGGTGACATTGATCCACAGGAGAAAGAGGTAAGTAGCAATGTAAAATAATTGTCGTGAGACAGTATCTCACAAAGCTATTTGATTTCAAACTGAGCATAGCACTATGATAACCAAACAGTTACACATATCAGTATACACATAATATCATTAAATACGGTGCTTGACTTTAAACACAGTTCATTGTCAGTAGGAATTATTAAAGTTATTATAGAATTATTACTTATTAAGTAAATATTGGTTCTTTTATTTAATGACAAGTTCCTTTCGTCTCTTAATTGTAGCTTTCCATTAACTAGCTGGCTAACTGTAACAGCAGAATAAAGCTGTTATTTGTGTACCAATACTTATGGCCTGATATGCATAAGTAACAGAGTAGGAGAAAGTACAGAGCCTTGTGGAACTCCACCATTTACAGCATTAGCCCCGAAGCATAAAATTCCGAATCATGCTGATCACATAAATGTCTGCCTCACGAAGGGGTCAAGCCAGGGATATCTCATCTCGATGTGCTTAATTGTACCACGATTGCGTAAAAATCTTTACTAGTGTTATAATTAAATACTTTATTAAAGAACCATATGATATTAAGTTGTTATTTTGGGCCGTGTGCCCTAAAGCGTGTGCTGCTAAAGCCAATTGCCAACAAGAATTTGTCCTATCCCTGGACAGACATTTATTGAATGTTACTCCTAGATAGTATGCAGGGATGTATTTGTGGCTAGATAATAGCAAACACAAAGTACTTCTGTAAAGCATTATTTTGTGTAACGATGATTGGTTTGCCTTATAAACATAGTATTAAAAAGTACTTATTCCTTTTCTAAACTAAGTTTCATTACAATATACGTACCATCATCTCTCCAGGTTCAAGAAATAAAAGTCCACGAACAGTATGAACACCGGTTACTAAATAATGACATAGCTTTACTTAAACTAAAGTCTGAAGTTGTTTTAACCGATTACGTACAACCAGCATGCTTGTGGCATACCAACGCTTATAAAAATATATCTAACCCGGACACTTTTGGAATGGTGAGTAATAAAAAGATTACACGAAACGTTATAATTGACACTTCTGGTACTGCCTAAGAATAAATTGTTGAAAAAAAAAACACTGATAACTGCAAATAAAATCAAATGGGTAATAAACTAACTGATTTCGAAATTCGATGAGCTATTTTGAGTTACACTAATAGATTCTGTACCATATGTATACGATGGTTATAATTAAAACGGTCATATCACTTCGTTATTAAGTAGACTTTGACATATATCGACCTTAAAATATTCGCTATTAATGTCAGTCAAAATGTCGGGTTTTTGGACTATTATATATATTAGTGTCCTTTATTGTATAATTTAATAAATGTTTTTCAGGTAGTTGGTTGGGGATTTGACCAAACAAAACAGCTCTCATTTCAACTTCAACAAGTAAAACTGCCCAAAATTTCCGAATTAACCTGTATAAAGAGCCATCCTGTATATTTCGGAAGGATGTTAAACGATCAGAAATTCTGCGCTGGTTACAGGAATGGTAGGAAACTAACACCAATATAAAAAGTACAGTGGTTACACCAACGAATTCCTGGGAATTCGCATACATTTACTAATTAAAATTGGTATTTTTCAGCCGTTCCTTTGGGTATATTCAAATTTTATTTTTTCCTAAACCACCCCAATATTGAGGCGAACAAAACAAAAATAAATAATAGTTCAAAAAAACTAAAAAAATACGCTTTTATATAAAATCCAACTAAAAAGTAAAAAATAAATTTATAAATTTGAATTAAGAATAGTGTATATAAGAAAAAAATATTTTTTATTGTAAAAAAAGCGTGGGGTGCATGTTGTCAATAGTTATATATAATATTATATAATTTTATTGACAGATATAAGTAGAAGGATTATCATTTTGATAATATCATAAAAAGCACCCCACGCTTTTTTTACAATAAAAAATATTTTTTTCTTATATACACTATTCTTAATTCAAATTTATAAATTTATTTTTTACTTTTTAGTTGGATTTTATATAAAAGCGTATTTTTTTAGTTTTTTTGAACTATTATTTATTTTTCATTTTTTAGTTGAATTTTCTATAAAATCGTATTTTTTAGTTTTTTTAAACTGTTATTTTTATCGACATGTTGATGTTTAATTGTAAGACTATGTTTAAAAAAAGAATCGCTATCACTTTATTATATTCGAATTTATTGCAAAGTCACTCAATTCATTTTTTATGAATTATGTCGTAATCTATTCATTTCATTTAATGCATCACTATTACATGGGATTCTTCCGGTCAACTTAGAGCAATCAAGTTCTTCTATCCTAATACCGTCCAGTGATCGTACGCGACTGAGTGCTACATAAGCTTGTCCAGCGGCAAATAAACGAGAACCTAAATAAATGACTGCATGATCAACTGTGCAGCCTTGCATTTTGTGAACAGTTGATGCCCAACTCAGGATCAATGGCAACATTCGTCTTTCAGCGGTACCGTAGCTATATTTTGCAGGGAACTGTATCGACATTGGTTTAATTACATGTATACCGTCTGTTCCAATGTCAATACGGACTGACGGTACGAGTATATCGTTATCATATACTTGATCCCGTCGAAAATGTGGCCAGATAATCTCCTTTATGAATCCAATGTTGCCATGTACTAAACCCTTCGATACGTCAATATTAGATCTTAACATCACTTTAGCCCCTACGAATATTTTCAATACTTTTGGAAGACCTCCTGTTTTATTGACATCATCAGGTATGATAGAGTCTAAGTTTTTATTACCTAAATTTCGTGTAGCATCGATAAGTTGATCTTGCGCCTTTATTGTATGAATAATTGTCCCTTGATTCTTGAAATCCTCGAGCACTTTTTCTTTATGCTTAGTAACTTGATCGTTTGTTGAATATACATATTCTTAAAGCCCTTTCAATTGAAAATTCATCGATATCATCGACTAAAATTTTCCCAAGCAGTGTTTCAAGATGTTTAGATATTAATTCTCCAACTCTTAGCGCGTTAAGAACATCTATGAATGTCGTATCTCCTTGTTGGTGCATATTTTGCTTAAGTTGGATAAGTCAGAATTGACGCCACAAATGTGTAGCAGGTTTCACACGTTCTGGTTGTTCGAAAACTTGATGTCCTCTGACAGGAGGCAGCTGCATTAAATCACCAAATAGTAAAACGTTTATGCCTCCAAAGAAAGCGTTTGGATTTTTCAGCCGCCGCAAACGAGATTCGATCATGCAAAGCATCTCATACGGTACCATAGAGATTTCGTCAATAAAAAGAAGCTGCGCGCTACTGCCCACACTTGTACACGACGCAAGTATGTAATGCTGCGCGCGCATGACATGGAGTAACCGTTGTCAGTACGTGCTGTAATTTGCGAGTAGTCATATGCTTGTCTCAATGGATAGATCATGTATGTCTCTAAATGTAGCTCAGGTTATTCTTTTAATATGATCAATTTACTATTAAAGTAAATTCTAAATAGACATAGGCTGCATTTATAATGAAATCGATAAATATTTTTTTATTCTAGAATTCGTGAAACGTACGAAACTACCTGACTTTTCTGGCATATACTAGTCATATGCTTGTCTCAATAAATAAGTCATGTATATCTCTAAATGTGGCTCGATTTTTTTTCATTACATCAATTTTTTATTCAATTGAGTTTAAATAGATATTGACTGCTTTTAGAATATATTTTCGATAAAACATGTTGAAGAACTAAAGTAAACAATATTTCCATATCCTACTATGAAAATCGATAATTTTCAATAAAATCGGGAAGTGGTTGATGTTTATTTTAAGTCTGTAACTTATCCGAGAAATGAGTAAATAGAGTGCCTGCTACCTTCCTTGGATGAGATAGGCGGTTCTCAGGTTCCCTCTCCGAAAATTTTATCTTAAGCACAGTTGGTAACTTATCCGATAAATGAGTAAATAGAGTGCCTGGTGCCTTCCTTGGATGAGATAGGCGGTTCTCAGGTTCCCTCTCCGGAAATTTTATCTTAAGCACAGCAGGTAACTTATCCGAGAAATAAGTGATCAGCGTGCCTGGTAGTTTCCCTTATTGGTCTTGAAGTAGACACTTCAGGTCTCAGGAAAACAAAAAATCGCTAATCCTGATTATCCTAGTAAGGATAACGGGCCAAACTGATTAAAATATTGAATTATCATCGGCCCTTAATAAGTATGCCAAATTTCGAGTTAATCCGACGTTTTGAAGGGGGTCAAAATCATGTTCAAAGATTCCGTTACATACTAACATAATAACATACATACGTCTGAAGCTAATATAAAAAGCGTATAAAAAAAATCAAATCGGTCGAGCCATTTTTGGGTATTAGCAAGACTAACGCACAGCAATAGATTTATATATATGTATATACCCAGCACAGAAACGGGCTAGAGAAGAAGCTAGAGCCTTTAGCGTAAATTAACTAATTTCTAATAGACCTAATTATGAAAATGAACTTAATTCTACTAACAGTTTTCCTAATATTATTACACTACACTAACCTATAGAGGTTAGCTAAATAGGCCTGAATAAGTCTTACTCAAAACACAGCTAATAATTGAAAAAAAGCTATAACATTCACTGCAATTACTCATTGCAGTTACTCACTGCAATTACTCATTGAACAATCTGTCTTTCAGGTACTTCAGCCTGTAACGGCGATAGTGGAGGAGGTTTTATGGTTTTCGTCCCAGATGTAACCGGCGATGCCTCTGATGATGCAACAGGAGCGTGGTACTTACGCGGCATAGTCTCAACCAGTGTATCCAAGACTAACGAACCGATTTGCGATACAAACCATTATGTACTATTTACTGATGTTGCAAAATTCCGTGAATGGATATTAAGGAATATGAACTGATTGAAACTGGTATAGGAACGTGTAAATAGTTCAAAAGAACACTAAATAATCCAATGTGTGTAGCCTTCAATCCATCATTAGTATCTAGTTATGTGGTCACCAAGACTAACCATAACAACTCGCTCCCACGAAAACGCGGTGTAAGCACGTTAATTCCTGGTAAACGTGTAACTCATGGGAACAATAAGCTAAGCTTAGAGATAGGTTAGAGAAAAGTACATTCATTAATGCTGGACATCCGGATCTGTCCGCACGCTCTTAGATTAATAATTATTTTTAATCAATTATATTTTAATTACTTTAATCAAAAGTTGTATTAGTTTATTTTTTTATTAAATACATCGCTCCCTCAAACTTGACTATCTTAGAAGTCAACAGTCTAAACTGACACAACAACGAAGATAATGTCAAGACAGCGTCAAACTGTTTTATTTAAGCGTATATCAAGATAATTGTTCCAAAAAAATAACTTAAAACCCTACTTCATATCATAAAACAATTACTATTTTTGTTTATTTGAATCGTCGTTCAATAAAGTAAAATAAAATTCAGGTTTGAAATAAGAAATGTCTGTGTTCATTTCAATCTGTACATATTGTAAAACCCCGATTTTTTTTCGAACTCACTATACTGTTAGCTTTAGAGTCCCTGGAGCCTTTGCGGCTTTTACAGATTCACAGGGCTTGGGGGCGAGCGCTTAAGGCACTCAGCCTAAAAACCCGATCATATAGACTCGCTTCAAGACTTTTTGTTTAAGGATCCAAAAGATAATATGTCTCCTAACTTTTAACGTGGTTCAAGATCTACATAAGAAAACGTGGCCTATCAACAGATTCTTGTGCTTAGGGTCCTTTTCTTGGACTCAAATCCGGATCAGGATGTCCTTGGATAGGTCGTTAAAAAATATAACGGGTGTGTGAAAACCATTTTTTATATTAAGCTTTTTAAAGTGGTAATTTTTGTTAGAATCAAGTGCATCCGTCCTCTCTCTAAGTCGGCATATTCTGACGGACAACTACGGAACCCTACCATGCGCGTTTTTAACTTGAAATCTATAAATAAGCCGCCGGCGACAGGAGCGTTTTAGAAGATAACCCATAACTCTCCATTTGACCGACATCCGTGCATTGCAAAATAACTAAACTGAAGTACGTGCTCTGGACCTTGTCCAAGTTTGGAGTGATTATTTAGGTACTCTTTTCTTGTCATTTAAAGCAAGTTATAATTGGTAAAGTCATAATCCAATATGATAATTTTCTTCTACTATCTATACATACTAGTGGTCGCCCAGTGGTCGAAATAACCATAATTAATTTAAATTATAAGTTTGAACCTGATTAAGGTTCTATTATCAAATACTATACTTCTATAATCACAGATTTCGCAAAAGCTACACATTTAATTTGCCTATTTAATTTTTCAAATAAATTATGTGAAATTTAAATATAAAAATTCAATAAATTATTAAAATGAAGAAAACCTTTTTTATTTAAACAAAAAACCATGTGATGGAGAAAATGCCATGTCCATTGAACTTGACATACATATTTCGATAATTTAATTAATGATACAAAACTTCTCTGTTAACGATGTTTAAACCAGCAATAACAATTTTTTTTTTCCTATAATATATTGCTACACAACTTTCTTTTTATATTGAAATTTAATATTAGATTTATATTTGTACATTGAGCGAGCAGTATTTCACTAATAACTAATATATATATATATATATATATATATATTGTAATAACAAATGAATTTATAATGATTATATTTGACATTCAGTAAGACTATAGACAAATAATATTAAAGACAAACAATATTAATCTATTCTCAATTTGACCTTAGACATTAACAATAAACAAGAGAGTAAATATGCGTGTGTATGTGTCTCAAATACATGGTAGTATGTGTAATGTTTTTATTTATTAATTTAATGTATTTTTTATGCATTATTTAAAAAAAAATAGCATTCGGTACTCTTTCTCTATATAAAGCATAAGTGTGGGAATGTCATACTCCTCCGTCGTCCGCGCAATTTTCGTAAAAAGGGGTACTAAGTTTTTGCTTCACGTATTAATATATAGATTATAAAACTCAACGTGTAACGGAACGTCAACGAAATAAGTCTCATTTGGAGCGCTAAAATGACTTACGTTGAGTAAACTATGCGAGATATATCAAATGATTGTTCTACATAATTGTAGATCATAAAAATACCTACAAAAAAGTCAACTTTAGCGTATATCTATCTTCTAAGGATCGCAAACAATTTTGCATTTTTGTCTTCTGTCTTTTGAGCGGGGGCAGCACGATTCGCGACCGACGGTATTCTGTAGTCCACACGAGCAGAGTCGCGGGCGCAGCTATTAGTATTTAAAATAAATTAGATGAACACATAACTACCAATTCGGTCGGGAATTTAAAATTTATGATAACTTGGTGTCGATTTTCAACAACCAAACGTATTTTCATCCTAAGACGAAAGATGATTTAAAATATAAACCAGCCAGACATGGTTGTCAACGACTCCTCTGATAAGTCTTACAATATTTATGTATTTCATTTCATCCACACTCAAATTAGACTTCAAATATGAATAATAAATCAAATAAAATACCCATTCTCATCATTATATTTTATCCGTATATCATAAGGCAAAGGTTATCGTAGATCGTACAAAAAAAGAAAACGATATCAAAATCCATAATCACAGAATTATATTTAGCTATTTCTATCGCGCAGGTAATATTTATTATGCATGATAGGGACAGAGATACATAATAGCAATTCCCAATTTGTGAATGCTAAGACTCAGCATTTAGTTTAATTTGAGTGTTTGAACTATCAACATAAGGTGTTTTTCTTTTTTATAATTTTGTGTAAGTAATATATTATTCCTTTGTGTTATATTGTTATTATGTTTTGATGTTTATAACCTTCTTGAATTTAAATGATCACTAAAACTCAAACAAGTTTAAATAGTACCGTGGTGTAACTCACGCTTCGGCGTTGACAGGTGGCCCAATCTGTGACAACCTCTGAAGAATTAGTTCGTACACTATTTTTATGACTCTGTATTATTAACCCACACCTTGTTGTCAGAAAAAAAGTAGTAGTGTGAGCATTTATATATAAAAAAACTCAAGAGACGCAGTTGCATAAAAATCTCACTTCAAAAAACCTGGTTAATTGTCAAAACAAAATAAATGATCCAAGTTCTGATTAAATAGAACATACATTAAGTCTTACTTACAAGACATAGAATAGTTTTTTAAACAACATCAACGAACGTTTTGCGACTTTTTTAATTCAATATCAGAAAAACAATGGCCGTCTCAAGCAAAGTAGAACAAGAGCTCCGTAGAGTCAAATCGATTTTTATTTATTTTATTTTTGTAGTATAATATTGTCGTAAAGTTAGAATTTCTGGTATTTATTTTATTGCTGTGAATATAGAGGATGGGGAGTAAAAATAGAACGTATAAGTGCACATTTAAGTTTTTATTTCAAATAAAACAGTAAGGAACACATTAATTTTCTTGAAATAAAATAAACTTATCGTAGAGTTGGCTTTTTGAATTTAATTTCAGTTTTCCGTTTTTTGCGACATAAACTTTTCTATAATAGCTTTTATAAGACTGATTCTGTTACTGTTTGTTTGTTGTTAATTTTGTTGTTTGTTGGTTTCGTTGTTAGTTTTGTTGTTGTTGGTGTGAATGTGTATAAAAAAACCATTAAATTGATAACCTCTTCTTTTTGGAAGCCGGTTAAAAAACATAAATAATTATAACTAATAGATTAGACTAAAAAAACTGAAAACAAAAATACAAAATGTAGCAGCTTATAAATTAAATATATTAATAAACATCGACTCGATTAAAATAAGAACAGTGTTATTTTATTATTCGACTTAAATAGAAAGAGGCTGCAATACATTGCTCTTACATTGAAAAAGCAGCCATTAAAATTTGCCGTATTATAACTTGGACTGTTGTGAAGTTTTAAGACAAATTAAATTAAAAACACATATTGCTCTTTATATTTAGTTATGTAAATAAGAAAAACAAATCACGATATCCCATCCTTTTTTAACGTTTTAGACAAGACTTCTAATATTTTTACAATTTTTCAACGATTACTTTGGCATTTTTATCGTCCATGTATACTAACTGCCTTATGTAATTACATTATCTTAATTATGACTTCTTACAGACATTATAATACAATAAATATAACAGGTATTCAAAAAAAGATAATTGTTAAGGGTATTAAATTTAGTTACATTCTATCGTACCTAGTGATGGGATCGAATGTATTGGAAAATCGCATTCACTTAAATATCAATAAAATATTGTAAATTAATTAATTTTTTGAAAATAAATCAATGGCTATATTATGGGTTAGGTATACGAAAATTATAACAACCAGATGAATATTTTTATTTATTATAGCTCGTCTTCCGATATGGAACTTTCGTCTGAAAACTCGCTGTCTTCGGCTAAATTTATTTAGATTGTTTCTTGCTCTATAATGGTGTCGAAGGCAACGTCTCTTTCCCAATCCGATAATATTAGTCGTACAGTCCTTTTCACTAAACTTGACCAATTTTCAGGCGTCTCTTGATTACAAGAATCCTTTAGTAATTCGAGCATCTTATTAACTGTAAATGGCGGAGTCGTGTTATTTTTGGCAACATATCCTTTGACTTGTGCTCATATCATTTCGATAGCGTTATTGACATATATTGGCAGTGGTATGTTGCAATTCTGAGAACTGTATGGCCGTGTTCTGCTGCCATTTCGTCCACCACGTATCTGGGCTTTTGTTTTTAAATGTTTACCAGCTCACACTTCAACATATATTCGTCTATGCTTTCGCCATTATGGCGAAGCCAGTTTATAATATCTGACTTTTCATTGGCTGGCGTTGGGATTTTATTCAATTGGCGAGAGTGATACGGTGCGTTATCCATAACGATAACAGATGATCCCTCTAACGTGAGCAGTAATTATTGAAAACAACCTTCAAAGACTTCAGCATTAATTTCGGCATGGTATTCGAGTGTTTTTTTTTATATTTAAATGCCAGCAACGTTCCTTCAACAAAACCTTTTTTTATGACAAATAATGTTAATGTTATATTTCGATATTTTAAAACTTTCATAAAATATTATGCACAAAAACGTTGCGTTTTAATATATCGTAAATCCCATATTTATGTGCACTATTTATATATCACATATTTGTGTGATGTTATAACTTACTACATAGTTAAGTAATCGAACTAAATTAAAATACATAGTAACCTAAAAATTAAGTAAAGTAAAATTATTTCGATATTTTAAAACTTTCATAAAATATTATGCACAAAAACGTTGCGTTTTAATATATCGTAAATCCCATATTTATGTGCACTATTTATATATCACATATTTGTGTGATGTTATAACTTACTACATAGTTAAGTAATCGAACTAAATTAAAATACATAGTAACCTAAAAATTAAGTAAAGTAAAATTATTTCGATATTTTAAAACTTTCATAAAATATTATGCACAAAAACGTTGCGTTTTAATATATCGTAAATCCCATATTTATGTGCACTATTTATATATCACATATTTGTGTGATGTTATAACTTACTACATAGTTAAGTAATCGAACTAAATTAAAATACATAGTAACCTAAAAATTAAGTAAAGTAAAATTATTTCGATATTTTAAAACTTTCATAAAATATTATGCACAAAAACGTTGCGTTTTAATATATCGTAAATCCCATATTTATGTGCACTATTTATATATCACATATTTGTGTGATGTTATAACTTACTACATAGTTAAGTAATCGAACTAAATTAAAATACATAGTAACCTAAAAATTAAGTAAAGTAAAATTATTTCGATATTTTAAAACTTTCATAAAATATTATGCACAAAAACGTTGCGTTTTAATATATCGTAAATCCCATATTTATGTGCACTATTTATATATCACATATTTGTGTGATGTTATAACTTACTACATAGTTAAGTAATCGAACTAAATTAAAATACATAGTAACCTAAAAATTAAGTAAAGTAAAATTATTTCGATATTTTAAAACTTTCATAAAATATTATGCACAAAAACGTTGCGTTTTAATATATCGTAAATCCCATATTTATGTGCACTATTTATATATCACATATTTGTGTGATGTTATAACTTACTACATAGTTAAGTAATCGAACTAAATTAAAATACATAGTAACCTAAAAATTAAGTAAAGTAAACTAACTACTAAAATGAAAATAAACTATACACTTGAATAGTTTAGTTTTACGTTAATTTTAAAAATCATAATTTTTGATTCACTCTGTTTCTTCTTCATATCAATGATATGTTACCTTTAAGCCACATTCATTGTATGCAGATGACAGCACCATGCATGGGTGCTATTATAGCAAGCCTTCATGTGGTCGGGGAGACATTGAAAAGAGACGGAAGGCACTTGTCAATGACATTAATCAATCATTGCTCCGTATATCTGCATGAGGAGCAAGTAACTTGGTTGAGTTCAATGCAAAGAAAACTCAGCTGTGCGCGTTTTCTCCAAAAAAGTCTCCATTTTCTCCCCTCCCCACTCTTCAGATTCGCAGTGACCTCGACTCCAGGGATTACATTAGGAGTGTTATATCTACTACATCTCGGAGACTCGGAACCACACGTGCTGGGGTTTGGAGTCACAGTTTTACGGTAACCTCCATCTACGCACGAACTAAAAAGTTCTCCATGACTTATTTTTGTCGTACCGAAAAGTTGTGGAACCAACTCCCGGCTAATGTGTTCCCTCCTTCTTGCGACATCGGGTCCTTTAAGCTTAACGTGAAGAGATATTTATGCAGGCCGGCATGACAGTGGCGACCAACGAAGGATTTATATTTCTTGGTGATCGCCTTTGTGTTTGGATTGTAACGTGCTTACAATCAGGGACAGCACCGTCAATGTGACGAGCTAATTAAAAAAAATATAATAGAAACCACATTATTTTAATTCCACAACTAAAAATCGATAATCGATACTAGATATTAATTAAAGTGTCGATAATTGGATCGATAATCGCATTGTTACAATACTGCAATCACTAGTTCCATCTTTCAAAAACTGTCAAAAAGTGGTTAACCTGATGGATCGATAAGGTATAGTAACTTGAGCGGCGCGATACTAATTGACATGAGCGTACAATTTTAAATTTATGCGCTCTTTTTGCTGGGCGTTTTTGAGACTCTGACTGTGTATCTATTGTGAATCTTGTTTATAGTAAAAATATATGTTTTGGAATGCTACCCTAATTTAAACCCTATTAGGTGTATTTCCAAAGGCTATTTGCTTCATTTTTAATTGGGCAAAGTAAACTTGTAAAATTGATTTTGCATAGTTGTTCATTATCACGTAAAATACTTAGTACGTATAAACATTAGTTCTGAGAGATGTACTAGAGTTTAGAATCTTATACGAAAGAGTAAGAAAATTAAAGATTTTTATAAGTTATTTTATTAAGTGCAAACGAACTTAGTCCCTTATCATCAGCTCCTTGGTAAACTCGTTAATTTTGATAGACAATAAAGGTAACCTAATCTATCTGATAATTAACAGTAATTGTCTAGTATCGGATTTTCATTATTAGGACCTATTATTATATATTTATCTTTACATCAAAGTAATATCCAACTTTATATAGAGCTTAACATCTATATTACTTGAAGTAGTTATAGCAGTATAAAAAAATAACAGGCATAAAAGGAATGCCTTATCAAAATTTTTACTATTTAAAATCATACGGTCTGCCTGATTGAAAGCGGCTACCGTAGGCTACTTATGCTTATAATACCACAGGTATCAACTAGATCGTTGCCAAACTTGGGCCCCGTTACCCAAGGAGCTCTAGAAACCCTACCTACCGCAGGAACACAACACAAGATTATTTGACTGCGATCTTCTATAGGGTGGAGGTATTCCACTAGTCGGGCTCTTCTAACTAGAGAGAAATTTAAGAAAAATCTATGCCCTACCTCTTTAAACTCCCACAACCCCCCCCCCCTCTTAATATACTAAGATACTTTCCTTATTGTAATCTAAATAAACCTTTTCTTGCAGAAACCATTAAAATAAAACCGTATTCAATTTGTGTATACTTATGAAGTGAAGATAAGGAATCTTTAAACACAAAAAATTATCAACCTCAGCATGACGGGTTATAAGAAAAATTACCAGTATCCGCTAATAACAAAAATATTAATAGTGATATTGATTATTCTATTAAGACAAGGCAAGGGTGCAATTCGTGAACCGTTATCAAAGATTTATCCTTGCAATGAGAATGATAACATTACGATACATTATTCATCAAATCCTATATCTAAGCAAAATTTTCAGTACTATTTAACTGTAGATCGAAATTTTTTTGAAGAATCAAATATACAGGTTAAATTTGATTCAGAAGCCACCGTTACTTTGGTGAGTATTGATAATATTACATATACCAACATGAACTGTTATTTTATAAATACACTAGCGATCCGCCCCGGCTTCGCACGGGTGCAATGCTGATACTAAATATACCTACCTACTACGGAATGTCCTTATAAACAACGTTTACAGCTTTTTTGTCATTAGACAATACAAACATGTTTTGTTTAGAGGTTACTCGTGAAAGAGCGACATATAATTGATCATGGTATATTGGGCCGGTACCGCCGCATCACTATGTCCCTGCATTTTAAATCTCTAATATCTTCGGAAATATTCATTTTAAATTACATGCTGCAAAGGGCCAGCTAAGGTCGGCCAGCTGGTCGCTAACTATGGGCCTCATAAGAAAGCTCAAAGTCAGTCAAAGTGCAATGGAGAGGGCTATGCTCGGAGTTTCTCTGCGTGATCGAATCAGAAATGAGGAGATCCGCAGGAGAACCAAAGTCACCGACATAGCCCGAAGAATAGCTATACTTAAGTGGCAGTGGGCGGGCCACGTAGCTCGTAGAACAGATGGCCGATGGGGTCAAAGAGTTCTTGAGTGGCGGCCACGTACCGGAAGACGCAGCGTGGGCAGACCCGCCACAAGGTGGACCGACGACCTGGTAAAGGTTGCGGGAAGCCGCTGGGTGCGGGCAGCACAAGACCGGTCGTTGTGGCGATCTTTGGGAGAGGCCTATGTCCAGCAGTGTACGTCTGTCGGCTGAAATGATGATGATGATGAAAGGGCCATATTGATCTATATTAAATGGACAATGTATTTAAGGTACTTAATTGGATAAGGATTAATGCTGTATTGCTTAAAATCACTTCGTATAAAAGACATTTTTCGCGTAAAATGTAAAGGATAAAAAATGGTTATTGTGGGTTATCCTTAAGAGATAGACATATACCATCGCGGACTATTTTGTTGAACTTTTTGAGGTGCACAATACTGTAGTTAATTATTTTGATTTATCTCGTGGGGTTCAGCCAGCGTTTGCAATGTAAGCGCAAAAAAATGTGTTTATTTATGACATCACATAAGAAACCTCTAAATTTATCAGTGTTATGCATGTATTATACATATAAAATTTCCTCTTTAATCACTCTATCTATTAAAAAACCGCTTCAAAATCCGTTGCGTAGTTTTAAAGATTTAAGCATACATAGGGACGGACAGAGCGACAGCGACAGCGACTTTGTTTTATACTATGTAGTGATGTTGCTACGAGTATGCATTTGTCTGCTTATAAGGTCTCATGCTAGAAGTTTCTTTTCTACTTAATATTTTGCTAGAAATGGATAAAGTTTTAACTAACTAGTAATAAATAACTAGCGATACCCTGTGGCTGACTGACTGACTGAGGTAAGTATGACATTTACCGTGTAAAAAATGTCATCAAATTCTGTTTTTTTTTTTTTTTTTTATAATTTCTGAAAGTGTTATTAAAGATTCTTATAGTCTATCAATTATGAAATTATGTATTCTTCCTGTGTATAAAATTTCATCCAGATGCTGTAATAATTAATAAAAATGTATCTTTTGGATTTTATATATTTACGATTTCTAAATGTATTGTCGACGAATCTTATAAAATTTCATAGCAATCGTTATAACTGTTTTTAAGTCAAATCCAAACAGACAGAGAGACAGAAGAAATTTAATGTCAAATTCTTGATCTTTTTTAATAATAGGCATCTGTCACAAAATTTGGAAGAAAAAATTACATGTACAGTCAGAACTATAGATTTATCTTTTTTACTAGGAGGGATCAAAAAGTAGTGAGCACGACATACTCCTTGGTAAGAAAAAAAATAAATACTGGCAGACATAGCTCAGATACATATTTGTAATATTAACAAAAGAAAAAAATCTAAATTTAAACTCCATGTTTTATTACTACATAAATCAATTGAATTCATGTAATAAGAAATTTTAATGCAAGTAATAGAAGGTTTTTTTATTAGTATTACAGCCAGCCCCCTGTTCTTGCATTACTTATTTCATAACGCTGCAATAAAATATAGGTACGCCTGAAGTTTGATTTCTCAATAATGCGCAACAGTCAGAATGTTTTCTGAACAGAGATTATTTTTAACATTGTCTTTTCAAGATGCTAATGGAATCGTTTTAATCAAAATTGTCATGTATTATTTTTTCGTTTTAGGTAGATTATTCGAATGCAAATATTTCTACGGCTTCAAATAGTACTTTCATAGACATACATCAATTTAGAGGAATAGGATATTTGGGCCTGACGATAAAAGGATTAAAGATCGGCACCTTACCGCATATTCAGAGCATTGTTATCAATAATGTCGAAAATTGCAAGCATCCTCAAATGGTAAGTATATTAACTAACTTAAAACAAGATTTATTAAGTGTTTAATACTTTGTTTTTTTACTATATGCTCCTAACCTGAACATATCTATAACCTAAAAGAACGTGGAGTCTCACTGTTGCAATCATTTCAAACTTATTTTTGTTCCTAAATATTCTTTGTAAAAATGAAGGTCCATAAATTGGAATTAATTGCACTTTTTTCTTAGATCACAATTCAAAGGTTTGAACAACAACTATTTTAATTTATGATTCCCCTATTTTTGTCTTCATATTAACATATGTACCCAGATCTCATCACTACAGAGAGCTGTTTCACATACCATACTCATCTATAAAGGCGCTGAAGTCTACTTTTCTTAAAGTAATGACCGTTATAAATGAATAACTTTATGTTCACTTCATTTAAGGGAATATTAGATCAATATATTCAAGGAGAACAGGAAACAGCAGAAGACAATCTCTCTAACAGCACATGTGGAAGGCGTAAAGTCAGTCATTTCCCAGCGGCACATTGTGTAACTATTCGGAGTACACCAAGAACTACAAGCTCTTTGAGAGTTATTCTTGGTAAATATAATTTGATTGGAGATGACAATGATCCTCAGGAGAGAGAGGTAAGTTATAATATAATATAATTTTCGTTTAACGCACGGTCGTTTGAGTCAGATATACACGTCAGAGAGACACCATAATTATCCTCGACAACATTGTTACAGAATCACAATTCTTATGGGCGTCATCTCGGACAAGTACAAGTATCAATGTATTATTTTTTACCTGTAACTTCCCCTATATTCACTTCGAGCCTCGCTTGATTGAACTGGTTTATTTTATTGCTGCTTGTTCTAGGTAAATTTTCGGTATAGTGCCTTCATCACCATTCCAAACTCGAATCTTGCGCCGTTGCCTAGCTGCTTATCCTCAAACTCAAGGCTGGTTTTCCTGTCACGCTGTCGGTCGGCGCATATAGTTCAATATATATGTATCACTGTGAAGCATTCCTGCAAAAAGCTGACCGGTTGGTGCTGACGCGCCTTCACAAATACTGAACGTTTTCGTTTTTGTGCTGCACGCACACATCATAGTACAATAGACAAGTAATTAATGAGTTGTCATAATTCGTCAAAATTTTTGACGACATACGAAAGTAGTTGAACAAACTTATTTTCCTCAACTCTCAAGCTGCCGTATAACGTGACAAATTATCCCACCACGAGTCTTTGCTCGATCATTGAGTGATCATGTATTCTTTTTTGTTAATATTTCTTCTTTCTTAGGTAGGTCACGGTAATTATTTTTAATAACATTGCGCTTGGTTATTTTTGCGTATGTACGTTGCGACAATCAGCGCGTAACTAAATGAATCGAGCTGACTGGTCAGCGCCGACGGTCAGCGTGTAAACTAGTATAAAACCTTGTCCTATCGCGACAACAGTAAGATTCTCTAGAACCTGTTATGCTAGGGCTGTGGAATGGATTAACCAGTACTGTTTTCCCCCGGGGCTAAAAACGGGATTGAAAATGGTCTCCAAGGTCGGCAAAATGGCTGTAATGCCCTTGTTGTAGAAGCTGTTCTTAGGTAACCTTAAGCATTTACCATAAGATGACCAGATTGCCTGTTTGCTGTCCTTTGGCATAAAAAAGAAGAAATTAGGTAGGGAAAGTGCAGAGCCTTTTGGAATTGCAACATGTATAGCATTAAACCCGAGCATAGAATTTACAATCATGTTCATCACGTAAATGTCTATTATGCTCAGAGCTCAAGCTAGGAACATCTCAACTCAATGCAAGAAAGCTCTATAACTGAACTACAAATCCGTAAAACTCTTTATAAGGGTGTTATGGTTAAATACATTTTTAAATATAACAGTAGTAGCAAAAATGCACCTGATGTTAAATGGTTATTACAAATCATTTCCATTTCCATTACAAATCATTTTCAAAAAAATTCCAAAAACAAGTACTTTTTGTCCGTACAGCAATGCTTTGTCTAGTCTTGATTGGTTCTCCTTACATGCATGATATTTAAAAAGTATAACCTTCTTTTTCTAAGAAACGATTCATCATAATATAGGTACCATTGTATTTCCAGGTTCAGGAAATAAAAGTCCACGAAAGATATGAATATCAGCCGCTTAACAATGACATAGCCTTACTTAAACTAAAGACAGAAGTTGTTTTCACCGATTACGTACAACCAGCATGCTTGTGGTATATCAACGCTTATAAAAAAATACCTTATCCCAAAAATTTTGGAACGGTGAGCTTAATTTTACCACGTTCGTTTGTTTAAATATGGTTAAACGACATAACTGCGTTAAATATGATAGTAAATAATCCAAGAACTGGTTTAACACGCTTTTGTATCAAAATTCGCTCTGAAAACTGCGAATAACATGGTAAATACACTAACTGATTCCAAAATTCGATGAGGTACGATGTTTATATCTTTGAACAATTTCCGAACGCACAGTATGCTCAACGAATCATAGGTCGGTTTTTTAACGGACGAATGTACGGCTCCTTGCATTGAGAAAAAACGAGTAGGCAGCGCGTGCGGTGGAATAGTAATTATTATAGTGTGATTATACTTCGTGGAACACAAAGCTTTCGGGTATTTTATGCTTTTACACATTCTACCGAACTCGAGAATCGCGAAAGTTTTGACGACTACTACCATTATTAATCTACCGAGGACAAATAGAAAAATTCAACGAGCTGGCCGCTGACCATCAATCCCGCTAGGTAAGTCGTGCATTGTATATGATTTGGCGGCTAACTGTGCAGTTACATATCTCGTAAAAATCATAAACAAAAGGATTGATTTCACCCAAATATACGAAGGTTATAAGTGGTAATTTTCGTACAGATGAGCTATATTTACTACTATACTATTTATACTATTATATTATATTATATTATATTATATTATTTATACTATTTATACTATACTATTTATATTATATGGTGGTTATTCATCGTTATCATCACTGCGCTATTAAGTAGATTTGGATTCACATGCTGAACGTAAAACTATGTTCGCTATAGAAGTCAGTTTTATTTTGACTATTATCTGTATTAATAAATCTGTAGGTTGTTCCTTTTTTTTTCAAATTTCCCATTAAAAGACCCCTGTATAAAAGACATTATTCACGAATATGTCTCAAAAAAAATTTGTCTGTTTATATGTCCGGTTTAACTCAAAAACGGAATGCTTATATTATTGGTCAATTGCTAGGCTATAAGAATTTTATAGAAATAATATAATTTTAAGAATATGGCCATATCTCGAGAAGAACCGACAACCGCTGGGGTAAACGGGTTCTTGAGTGGAGATCGCGACTCGGCAGACGTAATGTAGGACGCCCTCCTTATGTTCAGAAGTGGACTGCTATAGGTGACGATGATGATAATTATGAAGAATTTTTAATAAGGCTTTTAGAAATCTTAAAAAATATAATATAAAGAATGTAATAATTTGAGCTTAACCAATTTTAATAAAATTTTGAAGACGTAAATATAATTCATTCCATAATTGATGGGCCATAAGAATCGTAAATAATACTTTTAGAAATTGTTATAAAAATAAACATTCAACCGATTCTGATGAAATTTGTATCTTTTTTAAAATAGACCAGAAGATTTGTCCGTAATATAAGCAAAAATAGAACTACGAGATGAAAATCAACACTGCTTAGTTAACGCGTGCGGAGCCGCGGGGAACCGCTAGTTTATGTATATAAATGTATTTCAGGTCGTCGGTTGGGGATTTGACCAAACAAAACGGCTCTCATCCCAACTTCACCAAGCGAAAATGCCAATAGTTTCCGAATTAACCTGTATCAAGAGCCACCCTGTATTTTTCTTAAAGATGTTAAACGGTCAGAAATTCTGCGCTGGTTACAGGAATGGTATGAAATTAACACCAATAATGTATTTAATACTAGCTGTGCCTACTTTGTTTGCGTGGAAATTAGTGTATAAAAACAGTGATAAAAAAAGATATGTAATTACTGAAGTTGATCATCGACGGTTTAACTGTGTTTCGTGCTTTTAATGTCTCGGATTCCTGAGATCCATCGTGGTAGGTATTTAAGGGTAGCAGTCAGCCGTCCGTCGTCCTCTTCACTACTTTCGATCGATCGTTATTCTGTCATACGCCTACGCTGTGAATTCAACCTAATATGTTGTTCCCTATATGTTTCTGTGGTGCGTAATTTTTTTCTTATGAAGAATGGTGAGAATTAGATTCTAGGGTTTCATATTAACAACAGAAATATTCGTTTTTATCTATATATATACAAATGACATGGAATTATTTATTTCTAATGTCAAAATAACAGCTTTAGGTTAATACATATAAAATTATATGATATATAAGACTAGCTGTGCCTGCGGCTCCGCTCGCGTGGACTCCTAAAAGCCTTTTTTTACGGTTACTCTAATTATTTTTCTAAAATAAACGTGGCCATTTTTTTTTATAATATTAGCTATCTGCCGGTGAAGGTCCCGTCAATATCGATCCAACCGTTTCGGAGATTACCCAGAATGGACTAACATTTAAAAAATGACTTTTTGTTGTAGATACCGTCTATATACTTTCATATACATTTAGTAAAAAGCTGTTGTTTTGACATTACAAGCAAAATAATTAGGATTCTGCGCAAATAAAATAAACTTGTAATGGTGAATCAAATCGAGTGTATAAATGCGCTAAGTAAACTATAAAAGATATATCAAATTAATGTATAACATAATTATAGATCTTAAAAATACATACACAAAAGTTAGTGACAGCATATGACTATCATCTAAGGATCACCCATAATAAGCATTTTTGTCTTTAAAATAGCCGAGAGCGGAGGTAGCACGATTCGCGCTTGTGTCCAATCGACGACCAGCATTCTGTAGTCCACGCGAGCACAGCACAATAAAAGTCAAAATCTAAATGTACTTCGATTATTCAAATTAGGTTTAAATGCGGTACCTAAAAAAATCAACTACGACTGTCATTTGTGAATATTGTTTTGAAGTGAAGGAGTAAACTTTGTACTAATTTGAACAAACAAATGGATAGAGACGATGAGAATAGAAATATATACATAATTCACGTCATCTGTGTCGTTCTTGTAAATCGTATCGTCTTCAACAGGGTACGTCATTGTAAAGTAAGTGTAGAATGAATCTAATACCTTATTTACTGTAACTTCACTAATAATTTATCCGAAATTTCTTACCTACTTCCGCCTGCAGTAGATTGACAGTAGTTTTGCCTTCCTACAACATAAAACGTTTGAATAGTAAACAAATTTATTAATAAATAAATGTGTAAATTAATGTATTAGATCCTTATATATGAAATTTGGCGTTTTGTTGAACTGGCCACTTTGATCTCAATTATCTGGCATTTGGTTAGTAATTCTACATTTAAATGGAACTTATGCTTGTGTGTTTGTGTTTCGAATTTAGTAATTCATTTGTTTTCGCATCATTTGATTTTTCTTTGACATCGTTCTTTTCACAAAATGGTCAACTTAAAATATTGCGTTATTTACGAATATGAGTTCCACCGTGGCATCAGCGCTGCAGAAGCAGCTCGAAGGATTAATGATGTGTATGGGGAAGCTACTGTAAAATAAAGCACGATACGTTTATGGTTCCAAAGTTTTCATTCTGAAAATTTTGACCTACGCAAAAAACCCCGTTGTTAAACAAAACCTATGAAATGGCGAAAGCACATAGATAATAATAGTACATACTTCGATTGATTAAATGTATATTTTCATAATTACTTTTTTCGTTTTACTTCTTCCATATAAAACGCTAGTAGCTAAGGACTTTATTAATGTCACCTTCACTCCTTATAATAGAAATGGTGAATAGTCTGTTAACTTGATACTCGTTCCAGATAATCAACAAACTGAGGCATTAGTGCTATAGGTACATACCCAGACACTTTGATGTCAGTGATCTAATATCTAATAGATCTAAAATGAAAATAATACAAATTTAACTGGAAAGTTTGTTTTTCTAATTATTTAGCCCAAATAATACGATAATCTCACCTTAACTTGAGAAGATCCAAGTTATTCTCTTACTCTAACAACAGTTAATAATTTAAAAAAGGAATAATAACATTTTGCTGTGAGTAATCAAGCTGTCTTACAGGTACTGCAGCTTGCAACGGCGATAGCGGAGGAGGTTTCATGGTTTTCGTACCAGACGTAAAAGGTGATGCATCTGAGAATGCAACGGGAGCGTGGCACGTACGCGGCGTAGTCTCTACCAGTATATCGAAACGCGATGAAGCTGTTTGCGATCCATACCATTATGTACTGTTTACCGATGTCGCCAAATTCCGTGAATGGATATTAAGGAATATAAACTGATTGAACCTGGCATTGCAGGAAATTGTTCCGACCAAGATAATGGCAGCCTTACTTCGTAAATTAATATAAGTATCAAAAGCATATAATTAATGCGTGCTCTGACCTGCAACCCTTCACCAGTATCTTAGATGAACTGCAACTATCCAAAAGGGCACAGTAAAGATGATGTTAATTCATATACCCCAATTATTTTTATATACCAGTTTTGAACTAAACGTATATCTTTTTTTTTCATTATAAATAAATAATATTCCTTGATTATCTTTGATTTTTTTTTTTGTTTTTTATTACCATACATATCCCTAATGGTTCCGATGTCGTAAGCATTTAAAATTTTAGGCGGACGTCTTCGAATTCAATTTTTGACTGCCATCTTTGAATTGGACTTGATTTGACTGGACTGGCACGCTAAATAGTCCTGGGTTCTCTATAATTTTTACTTTGAAACCATGAGGGCGTGACGCTATCTGTTTCAATGTTTGGAGATCGTTGTCATACAAATAAACTATTATGTGACAAATATTACCCTACTTTTAGTTTCATGGTAGTTAAGTTGTAAATAAAATCACCTTCTCTTACGATATATGCATATAATTTACTATAACTTCCAGGAAAATATTTTACTGTAACCTATTAACACCTGTAGTTTTGTAAACAGTAACAAATAACAAGGAAAATAATATCATAATATGTTCAAGTTCTGCAAGGCTCCATCTGCCTTTTTCTTAAATCTGTGCATCATACAATAAACAAATACCATCCTTCTTCATAATAATTATTAAATGATCTACAAAAGTTTCTAAAACTGCTTTTTTCCCCTGTTTTTGTTTGTTTTAAATCGTCATTCATTCAATAAAGCAAAGCCAGTACGAGGATTCAAGTTAAGAAATGGTGGTCTACACAGATTGTTAAAACGCCCCCTTCATATAGACACTCACTCGTAAGAGATGCCTTCTTTAAAGGTTCACCAGAATGTACCCATTTCTTACCTTTCACTGTGGTTAGATAGTAGACTGGCATGAAAACTTACTGCTATCGACAGATCCTCGTTTTGAAAATCATTTTACTCGGACTGTATTATATTTACAACAGCATGACTATAGGACGGTTTTAATGCCCACCTGAATAGCTGACACCATCAAGTTGAAAATTTATCTCCAAGCACCTATCGGTGCAGTAAGCAGCTGTAATTCAGAACCATTCCTCTTAAGCTTAGCGCTTAGCCTGTTACTACCTTTCAAGCCCGGTAAAGCTGTAAAAGCCGTAAAGGCTCCAGGGCCCCTAAGGCTACCAGTATAGTCAGTTCGGAAAAAGGTGTTACTACCATCTTCAACCGTATTCACTTCACGTCAGAAATTAAAACATAATGTGAATATATTTATGCAAGCCGGCATGTCAGTGACGACCAACGACGGTTGGCCGATTTCTCGGTGGTAGCCGTTGTTTGGATTGAACTGTGCTTACCATCAGGGATAGTGTCAACAATTTGCTAGGCAACTAACCCCAAACGAGTTAAATATTCTGACATCAGAAGAAAAAGGTCTATGTCCTTAATAACCAACCATTTGGGTATTTGCGGGATCGTAGGCTGCGAATATTTTAAATCAGATTCAGCCTACGTTGGGCGACTAGTGAAATAATGAATCGGCTAGTGAGGTTTATAATAATTTAATGTTTACTTCATGTACGTAGTAAGAATTAATATAATACTTTTATAAGCTAGAATCAAACTACGACAATATATATGGCGCAGGTAATTTAATTAGTGAAATAATAATTGCACGGTATATTGTCAATCGTCTCCATTTCTTCCAATAATGGTCTTGTATTCATGGTCATATTAGTATGTTTTTTTTTTTAACATGGAAACACTCGTCATGGGGAAACTCCTGCTCGGGGGAGCGAGTGGTTATGTGAGACTCCTACTCATTAAATCTCCACGGTGTACCATCCACCGCAATAAAGGGGCAACGCGTTACCGCTAGTAGCATTTAACCCGTTGGCTCCTGCGGCAGGTCCGGCTAAATTCCGGTACCCGGCCTACAGGAGACAGTTCGGTACAACCCAAACTGTCTCCTCCGTCCGCCGAACCTGTGCAATCAAAAGACATGCCTCCGACCCATCCTCCCTGGTTCGCTAAGAGGATCCTCCTCGCGAGCCCTCTCCGCCGTCTCCTTCTGCGAGGTGACCATAGCAATCCATGACCCCTCACTGTCGAGCATGGCTTTCACCAAACTCGGCAGTGAAAGGTCTCCTCCCACCACCGCGGCCAGAGCGCAACGCTGACCATCCTACGCAGTACACTCAGAGTGTGCTAACCTAACCTTAACTAACTAAGCCAGATGACGGACGGACGGACGTACGGACATTAAATTGTAAAAAATGAAACTAATTGACAATATACCGTGCCATTATACTACTTTCCCTAGTTAAATTATAATATTACGGCTTTGACAATATACCTGTGACGTACATAACGGAGCAGGCACACATTGAGGGCTTTTGAATTATGGACGGCATCACCTTGACGATGGTCACCACCGTCACAACGGGGTACTTACAGTACGGTACTACAACTCTAAATATAGTTACGAATATCTGTAGATATGTGAACAGTCCGACGATCCTAGTGAGAATGCCGCTTGCCTCAGATGTCGGTCGTATTTATTTGGATTTCTTCCATAGCAGTCGAGTGTATGCAAAAGAAGTCGAACACGTTATACAAACATGTTATAAGTAGAATACAGTCATTTGATGGAAGTTGTTATTTTTTGATCGTAGACTAGATATCACTATCAATTGAATCACCTACATTAGAACATAGTCGATTCTATATATAAACTAGGTGCGATAGAGGTGCAAGAAGTAAATAGGTACATCATATTTCTTAAATAGATAGGATAATACAAATAGAAAACCTTTTTCTTTCAAGGCAAGTACCTAAAGCCTTTGCTTGCATAAAATTTAACCCTAACCTATATCGCTAGAAAAAATGACAAAATTCATCTTGTTCGTCTGTTTAACTTGAAATCTACAAATAAGCTGCCGTTAATGGAAGCGTTTTTCGAAGATCACCCACAAAGTTAACTCCATTCGACCGACATCCGTGCATTGCAAAATAACCAAATATCACCCCAGTACGCGTCCTCTTGACCTTGTCCAAGTTTGGAGAGATGATTTACTCTTGCCTTGTCGTTTGAAGCTAGTCGTAAACTGGTAAAGGCATAATCCATAATGACTTTTTTTTTGTACTATACTATTTATATATTTAAAAAAAATAGATGAACAACATAACTACTCGTATCATGCGGCTGAGGATTCAGGATTTATGTTACAGTGGTGTCAATTTTCAATAACCAATCGTATTTTCACACTCGGATGAATCTTTTACATTTTCGTATGAACTGACTTTGCTTTTGCGATTTTAAATTAATTTAATTTTTTTTCTGGTTCGTTTAAATTAATTATACATCGTATATTTGAAGGTAAAGATGTTAACCAGCCAGACACGCAAGCCAACTACTCCTTTGATAATTATTTTGCAACAATTCTCTTACTTTATTTCGCACGCTCATATTAGACTACAAATCTGTACTAATATTAATAAAGAGATAAAGTTTGTTTAAGTGTTTGTCTGTAAGTAATCATCTCTGGAACTACATCAGTTTTTAGGATCACCGATCCTTAAAATTATTCCACTAATAGAAAGCTCTGTTCTGCCGGATGGTTATTATTTTGTTGTTTTCTTATTTATTAATTAAACTCTTTAATATAGTCAATATATTACATTAATTATTTATGTTCATCTTCACGTAATTTTCATTAGAAATAAACTTTATAAGTTTATCTATTTTGTTCTGAAAATTTTCTATAGATTGGAGTTTTTTGCGCTATCAACATTTTTATTAGAATATTATACTAAAACAGACATATTATATTTCGCCTATATTCACTGGATATTGACGGTTAATACAGTTAACGGTTAATTAACAGTATAAAGATTTTCGATATGTATATATTATAAGTCTGTAACTTTAAGAAAAAATAAAAGTGGTAAAACGTGTACAAAAGAAGCACTATCAAATAGTGTCATTTTTTTTATATAGACGTGTGCCAAGTTTAGTTTAGTTTAGGTTATCATAGGACAAAGGTTATCGTAGTCCCTAAGCGCTCAACACACCAAAACCGCCAACCCGACGACACATGTTAGCTGATTTATTGTTGGTGGATTAGTCGGCGGCTTCACATCGTTGCAAGTCGAAAAAAATTGTTTACAAGTTTATTCAATCGCAGTTATTACAGCAATACTAATAGATTAAAAGATATAAAGGCAAGCGGCTTGAATATTCCTAATCAAATTCCTATACCTTTTTAAACATACGTCTTTAACCAATACCTATCTTATTCCTTTACTGATTATTGTTGATCACAGAATAGTCAAAAAAGATGCAAATTGCTTCACCAACAGACTGATTGTCGTTAACGTTACAAAACCTAAGTGTGGGAGTTTTATTCAATAGTCTTCGCAATTACATTTTAATCACTGTTTAAAGTTTCACAAAAACTTCTTTGAATAATAAAGTTTTTTTTCAATAGCTTGGTACATTGACTGTACTGTCCTTGATGGTAAGCACGGGACAATCCATATACAAGGGCCACCACCAAGAGATCGACATCCATTGGCAGTCCTGCGCGTAGCAGGTTGGAGGCGGAGCGTGTGGCACAGACGTCACAACCAGGCAGTGGTCCGATGTGTCCAATGACGCATCAACTGACTCAACATACCCAGCCGGATGGCTCGTCAACAGAAGGTCCTGCTAAGAGGGCGCATGACCGTCAGTATCGGGTATCTGGGTGGGCTGGATTACCAGTTGAATCAGATCATGAGTTAGAGCGAATGCTAGGGCAGTTCGTCTGTCTTGGAGGAACTCCACGACGATTTGTGAAGTGCGTTAAAGTCCCCCAAGGCAACCAGTTCCGCAGTAGGTAACTGCTTCTATGCGCCATCTGTTGCTCTACTTAAGTACTCAAAGAGTAGTAGTCTCATCATCCCCGTTATGGGATCTGTAGAATCTATCTAGATATGTATCTATCTATCTATGTAGAATAGATCTGTCAAGCAATGATGGCTCAGTGGTAGCTTATACAGACATTGCATCGGTAGAATCGAGTTCGAATCCCTGCAATGAGCCTGAGTTTTCGGTGAAGGAAAACATCGTGATGAAACCATAGCATGTTGGTAGGGACTTTTTCTAATGTCCACCTGGCTAGCTACCACTCTCAAGTTGAAAATCTGTCGCCAAACACCAATAGGTGTGTTCCGGCAACTGCACTCGAGAGCCTGTCCTCTCACTAGGCTTAGCGTGCTACCATCTTGGGCCACATTGTCACTTAAGATCAGGCGAGATTGTTATCCACAAGGCTCATCCTATAACGATAAAAAAAGAGGCACACGTAGATTCCGCTTTGAGTGCCCGGGTCTACGTGTATCCAGAGGACGGAGAACAAAGGATCCTCCTTGCAGCACAGACAGCGACAACACACGTCTGACCGGTGACCGGCACATACTCCGGTTTATGCTTAAAAGTTCTTTTCAAGCAGGTAGCCGGGGTAGTGCAAGTAGGATGTATCGGATAGACGTCGAATCTGTGTCTCCGTCAAGAAGAGTATAGCAGTCTGAACCGTCTCACGGTTTTGGTGGACGGCATTTAAATTGGAATGAAGTCCGCGAATGTCAGCGAACTCCACCATAAAATTGGCGTGGCCTGCTGACGAATCAGTCTTTTTTGCGCTGCCGTAGAGTTTTTGTGAAGAGGAAAGAAAATGTGAAGAACAAGTTCATGTTCCAAAAAGGGCCAGTTTGTTTGGAGAATTGCGGTTGCCAAACATTTTAGTTTCCTTTTTCACCCCTTAACCCCTACCTCTTCAACTATCTCTTCTCTTGCACGCGCACTGGTGAGCGCACTGGCAGGAACACCGTTGTCGAAACAAATTATCATAAAAACTCAAAATCTGTGAATCTGGTTATTTCCAAGTGTCCTGGTACTAACCTCATCAAAACTGGTGAGTAATTGTGATATACCTAACAGCGAGTGCCTTTCATTTGAGTTCTGAGTTAACTGGCGTTGATTCACGACTCTCTATAATACATGAGAGAAATACATTAATCCGGCGGACGGAAGAACCCCTGTACCCAAAAGCGTGTCACTATTACGAGCTTTTCACCACATTAATGGTGATTGGGACCCAGTTGGGCAAAAAGTTTACCACCCCGCTATCGTTATTACCTCATCTGTTGCTTAGCAGGGTGCACCACGTGCAGGTGAGATTGGCTTCGGCGTCTCAGTACTATAGATGTAATTTGACACCCCTTCAATCGGTTAAAAATATTTTTTTTTTTTCGAACTGACTATTCTACTGTTACCTTAGGGGCCCTGGAGCCTTTACGGCTTTTACAGCTTTACCGGGCTTGGGGGCGAGCGCTTAGGGCACTCAGCCAAGAAAGCTAAGCAACAACATCCGAGGGTGCCAAAGTGGCCGAACCTCGGCTCGGACTGTTGCGCGTATGCAATTAAGTCGCGATCTGACTAAAAAAACTGTGTCGCAGATACTAAGCCTCAGACCAATGTCGGCGGATCGCCTGATTCAGTGTGTAGAGCGCTTTACGATAAAGAAAACAATATAAAAATCCATATTCTCATAACTATATAGGTATTTCTGTCACGCATGCAATAAATCTTGTGCGTGACAAGGAAGGAAATACATATTAAAAATTCCCAATTAATAAATGATAAGACTAAGCGTTAATTTATTTGTAGTTTTTGTAGTATCAACGTTTAACGCATATTTTGTGTTAATTTGGCGTAAGTAATAAATTATTGCTATTATTAAAGTAAATATCAAAGTTACACTTAGGATCCCACTTGATTTGAAATGGTCAATAAAACTCAAACGAGTTTACGCAGGAAACGTCTAACTCAAGTTCCTGCACCGACAGGTGCCTAGTCTGTGACAACCTCAAGGTTGCCTGACCACATAGTCAGAAAAGATACATTAAATACACAGTAAAAATAGGTATGGTGTGATGCTATAATATTCAAACCATATTGGCATTAGAAGTATGACAACTCTATTTTTGTATGTAGGTGTTCCTAGAAAAGTTATTTGCTACAGTGCTGCTTGGGTTATGTCAGCTTGTAGTTGTTTTGGTTCGATACGGACATAAAATACTCAGTTTGTGTAGGTTAAGATTATTACAATATGAATAAGCATCTTATACGAAAGAGCTTAGAACACAAAACAAACTTCTATAGTCTGAGTGAAAAAGAAAGAAATTAAAAGCTGTTTTAAGGTATTTTATTCCGATTTAGTCTAAATAAGTTCGTGTAAAATAAATCCAGTAATTTATCATCAGCTCCTAGGTAAACTCGTTAACTTCGATAGTTGCTGGAACCAAAAATTGGCTAATTTATCCAATATAGTTAATTGTATAAGGATACAATTAACATTAGGATGTCCTACTAATATTTATTTATCTCTAAGAGACCTTTATATCAAATTATGCTAGAAAGATACTTTCATTAGTATTATATTTAAAACGTTTTCTTGCAGAACTCATTAAAAGGAACCCGTGGTCAAGGTCTATACTTATGAAGTGAAGATAAGGTAGCCTAAAATTTAAAATTAACGACTTCGATATGAAAGATACTAAACAGAAATTTCAATATGGTCTAGTAACAAAATTGTTTATAGTGATATTGAGTACAATAATAAAACAAAGCCACAGTCTAATATTACAAAAAGACGCAGAGATTTATCCTTGCAATGAGGATCCTAATATTAAGATATTTTATATATTAACTCCTCCTCCACCTAATAAAAATTTTGAGTACTTGTTACTAATATCTAGAGAATTTATTGCAAATTCACATACACACGTCAAATTCGATACAGAAGCCTCCGTTTCTTTGGTGAGTATTGACAACATTTTACTTATCGACCTTAGTTACATGTATGTATTTGTTCACTTATAAGGTCTCACGCTAAATGTTTCTTACCTCTACTTAATATTTAACTAGAAATGGATAAACGATAAAATGGCTATGAATAAAGATCGGTGCCCTACGTATCAGCAAACGTTTATTACGATTTTAATATTTTTATATCATTATTTAAATTTTATTCGTATAAATGACGATTGATAGCATATCAATTAAAGCATGACATGTAATACTTCCCGTGTACAAAATTTTTATAGATGATTCTTAAAGACTACCAATTATTATAAAATGACATACGCTTCCTGTCTACAAAACTTCATCAAAATCGGTGTAGAATTGATAAAAATAATTGTTTCTATTTCTAAAAGAGAGGTAGGGCACAGAGAATGATTTAATTTTTATTCCCCATTTTATAATTAATATTTACAATCAATAATAATATTATCATATTAATAACTTAGTGGATGCAAAGAGAGGGAGTTACTTCTAGACATCACTATCATTGACAACAAATAGTTAATAAATCGTCCACAGCGCTACCTATCACGATTTATTTTATCCTGAAAACTTTGTAGGAACGTTTATTATTATTTTTATTTTACAAATAAATCAAAATAAGAAATACGCATATCCAACTTTTGAATCGTGAGTTTGGTCTCGCATTCATACAAAAATCCGATATAAAAAGGACGTTCAGTTTTTCGATAATTTGAAAACTTTCAGGGAAACTTTCTAATTTGTTTTTCCACAAAAATCTATTTCGGATTATTACAAATATTTTGAAATAAAAAATTTACAAATCGGTCCAGCCGTTCTCAAGTGGATGTGCTTACTAACGAAATGGAAACACAACACCATCTACCGGATGGCTACGCTACTTAGATGTCAAAAGATGTTACCATCCGATAATACAACTCATATCGATGAATTAACTTAAAACGCCATCTATTAGAAATTAATAGAACTAACCAATAAAAACACACTTTTGTCGTATAATAAATATTTAATTTGAAGTAACAAATATCGAGGTCAATAATTGATATAAAAAATATCCTATCTTTTAAGTTGGACCAAATTACAGACAGTTACGAAATATGATAAAAATCAATTCAGTAGTTTCGGAGTTTATCCCTAACATATGTATATCATGATACGAGATTTATATATATATGAGATATAACTTAAATGCAATGTATACGCTATTCAAATATCCATGCATGTAAAACTGCATCTTAAATATTACAAAAAGACTATAAACTTTATACATGCCAAATTACATCAAATTCTGCGTGATTGGCGTACAAAATGCTAGACAGACAGACAAAAATTTCAAAAACTGGCAAAATATTTTCTGTCAATGATTTTCAAACACACCTGTAGTATTTTTTCTCAAATTATAGATTAATCAACTGAATGTATGTAATTAAAATTATTATTTATTGTAAGAAACGTGTCTTTTGAAGTGAAAACTTCTTTAGCACTGTTGTGATTTGAAACTCGATGAAACGAAAAAGAGAAAACCATATACATATGATTTAGCCTACGAGAGAATGAGATAGAATAGATACATGTACATTATGCACGGTTAATGCAAGTCCTGATTTTAATGTTTGTGGTCGTCGTCGGATTCGCCTAATGGTGTGAGACGAACAGAGTTCATACGCAATACGCACGAGTGGTCGATAGTTCGAATCCCGATGATTAGGAATATTTAAAAAGAACTTTTAAAAACTTGTTTTTTTTTTCTATTTTATTCACTTCTGATACATGTGTAATGCTGCACACATATTTTTATTCAATTATAATATTCATTTATTATTTTAGAATAAATAAAAAGACATGTATCTAACATAAAAGAGCAATTCTAATTATATGCATTCAGTTGATTAAACTATAATTTGAGAAAAATACTATATGAGGGTTTATTATCATCGCAGCCCTCCGTTCACACATTAATGATTTTTTAAATTTAATATTCGTGAGTTTAAAATTAGATTTCCAAATAATGCATTATCTTGAATGTTTTTAAACTTTGTTTACTCTGTTTTTTAACCTTGTTTGTTCAAGGTACTAATGGAATCGTTCTAATCAAAATTTTCACGTATTATTTTTTCGTTCTAGATAAGTTATTCGACAGCAAAAATTACTTCACCTGCAAACAGTACTTTCGTAGACATTCTTGAGCGTAGACAGCGAGGATCCTTGGGCCTTTCAATTAAAGGAACAAAAATTGGCACCTTACCGCATATTCAGAGCATTGTTGTCGATAATGTCGAAATTTGTAAGGATGCTCAAATGGTAAGTAAATTAACAAAATTAAACTAAATAGTATAAGATATTATTAATTCTACGCTGAGCGTTTTCTACCGTCTGTATCATGGTCAGTGTTCTGAAGAGCAATTATGGCTCAGTGGTAGCCTGTACGACTTCGCATCGATTGACGTGAGTTTGAATACCTGCAATGAACCTAAGCTTTCGGTGAAGGGCAACATCGTGAGGAAACCATAACATGGTGGTAGAGCTTTTTCTATACCCACCTGGCTAGCTACCATCCTCAAGTCGAAAATCTGTCGCCAAGCACCAATAGTTGTGTTCCGACAGCTGCACTTGAGAGCCAGTCTTCTTGGGCCACATCGTCACATAACATCAGGTGAGAGTGTGGACACTACGCAAAACCTATAACGATAAAAAAGACCAGTTCAATCTAATTTCCTCCGCTCCTTTCCACAACAGAATAACACGCGCTGGGGCTTGAAGTCACAGTTTTACGGTAACCTCCATCTCGGCACAAACTAAAAAGTTCTCCATGTCTTAACTTTGTCGTACCGTAAAACTGTGAAGTTGTGAGACATCGGGTCCTTTATGCGTATCGTGAAGAGATAATATTTATGCAGGCCGGCATGACAGCGGCGACCGCCGAGGAATTTAGATTTCTCCGTAGTCGCCGTTGTATTTGGAGTGTACTGTACTTACTATCAACATATAACTGTAGAACAGTACTATCAATGTGCTGAGCTAATACAACAAGAAACACAATATGCAACTGAGCTTATTATAAATGAAAAAAAGGTACAACAATTTAATTTATAAATTATCGAACTAGGAAGTAAATATTTTTTTTAATGAATAAAGTTACGGGGGTGCCCAATTTTCTGTCACTAATCAGAGGCAAAGACAATAATGGTCTAAAACATATTTGTTGGAAAAAATGCTTAAGGTTATTTGCCATTTAGAAGTTCTTATGTCGACTAATACCATCTCAAACGAATAGTCACGACTCATTTAACATATGAAGAGATGACTATGATTCTATACCAAATTCAAGCTTGTTTAAATATACGTGCCAATATGTACAATTAATTAGGCTGGTCCGAGCAACACAGATAAACTTACACTTCTTTATTAGTAAAGCACCTGTCCGTCACCTGTTATAAGAGACATCAGAATATCCAGCTTGTCCCGATGGCGACAAAAAATATTCAACGCTTTTGTTAGAATCAATTTATTTCGTGACTCCAACAGCGTTTAAGAAAGAGATAGAATTTGAGAACGGAGATGTAATATTTACCAAAACCAACAACTTCTTACAAGGAAAATGGTCTGGACACCATGGACAACCCGGGATCAGACGGTTTGACACGAGTCTATAAAACTAAAAGTGGTGACTCAGTAGCTATTATGTAATCCTTACATGGAGGTCAGGGGGTGTCAAAAAAAGGGTGTCATCCTTACGTAATTAAAATAAAGTTGAAATGTTACTTTTGTTGTTTTAAAAGGCCTATCGTCCTTTTAGTGGGTGGTATGGTGTTCCTATTGTTTAAATGTTCTATAATAAATTTAAGTATTCTTTGTGTTAACAATTAAGTCGTCAATACAACTTGCAATCGATATCGCGGTATTTCATTTTACTTTTTGTAAACAAAATTAATTACACTTTATTACAATCACAACCGTGTAATAGTTGTTGCTTATGTATAGCGGCAACAATTTCAATTTGTGGTTCGTCTATTTTTGACTTCAAGCTTCCTACATTATATGTAGATTGTACACTAATCTCATCACTTTTTGAGAATTTACTTCCTATACCAACTGTCATCACTCCAGGCAGTCATGTCACGACCGCATTCGTCTATACAGGCACTGAGGTATACTATTTTAATAGCTTAAAATTTATAGAATAACTTATCATTGTGTAATTTTAGGGAGTCTTAGATCAATATATTGTAGGACAACAATATCAAAACTGTGGAAGGCGTAAAGTTAGTCATGTAGAACTAATCGTCACCGGCCAGCCTTCGAAGCCAGGTGACTGGCCCTGGCATGCCGCTCTTTACACATTAAATAGGTATTCGATTATTTACATTTGTGGAGGCACTTTGCTATCGGAAAAAGTGGTCCTAACAGGTAATATTTTTGATATTTAAAGACTTAATTAACATATCGAATAACTCCAAGATATAACAATATTCATTCATATTGACTTCAATTTCTTTTCGGTATTTATAAAGTATTTAAAAAGGTTTGACACAACATCTCGTTACAATATGAGATCTAAATATACCAATTAAAACGCTACTATGTGTTAAAAAGAACATAATATCAATTTGTAATTTAAATTATCGAAATATTTAAACTTTTACTTTATCTGGAAACCATAAAGTTTTATTTAGCTAGTCAATCATGCTAATCTTTAAATTTTAAGCGGCGCATTGTGTAACTATCCGAGGTATTCCAAGAAACTCAAGTTCTTTGAGCGTTATCCTTGGTAAGTATAACCTGATGGACGGTGATACTGATACTCAGGAGAGAGAGGTAAGTTATAATATTTTTTTTTGTGGGACAATAGCATAAATAGCTATTTGATTCAAAACTAAGCATTACTTATACTATGGTAGCTTTACATTGCAGCAATGTATGATACTGGAACTTTACGATTCGTTACCGTTACCGTTACCGTTAGCCCAGCGCAATTAGGGATGGAAGTTGGAATTGGATCGAACAGCCCATCAAGGCGTTTGCCATTATGGTAGGGGAGCCCACGATGCTAAATTGGTATTTACTCGAGAGTCATAGAGACCTATTGGGTTTAAAGCTTAAATAATAATATATAAATGAGTGATATAAAAGAGAGATAAATGTAATGTAATGTATACTTTTCATCGGTGGGGGAGCGGCTATACATTTTCAAATATGTAAAAAAATACTGTTGCATGGATATACTCGAGCGCATCAGATATTGATAGCATCAATGCCCTACGTATTTTTAATAATGTGCGTATGTTATTGTGATCGTTTGCATGATGGGGGTGGTCGTACGTAAGGGTTGAAAATGAAAAAAAATTAATTAATCGAGCGCGTCAATTTTTCTAAGGGGATGTTAACTGAACCTAAAAAAGCTCTCATTCAATAATCTGACGATTTCGAAGTGACGCACACTCGCGGCCATTATATAAATGTGCAAAAAAAAAACGCCATTTTGAAGTACTCAAGCGCGTCAGATAAAGATATATATAGTTCACCCTTATGTCCTAAACGTGCTGTCTCATAATCTGACGATTATCTAGATGAATTTGCCTAATCCGACAAAAAAAAATTGAATTGAATTAACTGAAAAGCTCAGGAAATAGCATGAAAATAAAAAAGTGTTTGTTTTCTAAGTAGAAAACTTATATTTATAAGAAGTAATTTAAAAAAAAAACGCTCAAAAGAAATGTAGGTAAGAGGGGAATATAGGCATCAGGCAGCTGCACGCATTAAAATTTATCGACGAATTTTTGTTACCTCGGCTTGTGGAAATCGTCAGATTATATATTTTTCGTTATCCTTGAATTATTTCCTTTAAAATATAGCCACGCTCGAGAATGTCGAGATCCCCTTTCTTTACTTCACTGTCAAATTGACAGATTTGTGTAATATACACTTTTTAGCATGTAATTAACTCACCTTACCTTAATCTGACGGGCTTGAGAATTGCTGATGATCAATTTTTTTTTTACTTATCTGATCCTTTATCCTTGACGATCAGCCTATGGGGCTCATATTTGGTGAAGGTACTTAACCGGATGCAAGGTATCCCCCAGTATATTAATCTGCCGCGCTTTATTAAATCCCAAAATCCCTTCATGGGCTCCCTACTATTATACATAGAGTGAGACAATATTACTTCTTAAGCAACGCAAACATCCCGTATCTGCAACCTGTATAGCGCAGGGCACCAATGAGTTATTTTGCGAATTCATTCCATAAATATTCATAAACATTCCGTATTTGGCCACTCTTGTGCCTTACAAAGAAACCCTTCTGAAAGCTGACTGGGTGTGAACTGTGAAACAGGATCGCACTCTGTTCAGGATTCAGAGCCTCCAAGGCGTAGTGGAAATGAAAATTGAGCTGTATCTTGAAGTAAATTGATGTTGCTGTGAATATTGATGCTGTCGTACATTGCGAACTAGACATCTTAAATAAAGGGAAATGCGAAAATGGAGAATGATTTTATGTAAACGCGTACACCTAAGTTTTCTTGTTATAGATAACAACCAAGTTACTCACTTTCTCTCCCTACTCACTCACTACTCACTTTCACTTGTAAGTAGAAGATATACGTTGCAAATGTTAGCATTGGTATATGGAAGAAAAACTAGGTACATGTTTCATGTATTTTTTACCATTTTGTTGATATTTTATTCAAAATGTTTGGTATTAATTTAACCATATACGTTTCACTGTTTTTGTATTCTTATATATTTACACGAAACACAATAACACATTGAGAAAGATAGAAACACATAATACAAAGGGACCCAATAAATAAGTCTTGCATGGGATCGAATAGGTCCCCCTCTCAGTATGAGGCCTCAGGTCTACAAGTACAAGCACTGCAGTGCATATATTTTATAAAGGCGATAAATGTTTAAAAATACTCGTTAAGTCTTGCTTCTTGCTAAGGTTATAGCAATAAAAACATTTTTCGGAATATCAGTAATTAAGTTTGGATTGCAAAATTTTAAAATCATTTCAACAAACATTGGTTCTTTCTTTCTATAGTCGATGTTTTTTCAACGGTTAGCCGAGTTGCTGTAATAGTATGCATGAATAGTTCTTATATTTGCATAGCAATGAATATCGCCCAAAGACAACAACATATCACCACTGATATGCACAAAAAACAGTGTGTACTAAATTACAAAGCGTCGTGGATTTCAAGCATTTATAACATTTGAACGCCAGGCATAGAATTTACAATCAACCTTGTCATAAAAAATATCTGTCTTGTGCTGGGGTAAAGCCAGAATCATTTTGACTCAATGTAAATTTGCAACAGCTTCACCACGAGTCTAAACAAACTTTTTACCAGTGTTATAGTTAAAAACATTATTAAAGAAGCATCTGATGATAAATGATTCTAGTGAATCGTGGTCATCTTAAACCAATTGCAAAAAAGTTCTATATCCCCGATAAGTAATTTATTGAATGTAACTTGTAGGAAACACGTTGGAACGCATTATGGCTGAAAAATAACAACTCAAAATATTTTTTTGCCCGCTGAGCAACGCTAAGCTTAACCATGATTCTACTAGGTACTCCTTTTTGCAAGCAACTCTTTATTATAAGTTCTATCGTCTTTTCAGATCCAAGAAGTAAAAGTCCACGAACAGTATGAACACCGGTTACTAAATAATGACATAGCTTTACTTAAACTAAAGTCTGAAGTTGTTTTTACCGATTACGTACAACCAGCATGCTTGTGGCGTAACAATATACCTAACCCCGACAATTTTGGAACGGTGAGTTAGACTTTGTCAAGTACGTTTGTTTCAATATGATTAAACGATATAACTGCAATGGAACTTCTGGTACAATTGCATATTCTAAGAACAAGTTGAATATCATAAAACTAAAAACATATATAAGCTGTAAAACTGAAAATAACATGGTAAGTACACTAACTTGATGCAAAACTCATTGCATGTTGAGTTACAATGACGGATAACGAACCGTTTGTGTATGGTGGTTATAACAAAAATGGTCTTATCACACCGCTATTAAGTTGTATATTAAGTGGATTAACATATTATTATAGTAACATTGCAAAGTGACTGAACTGTCCCTGATGGTAAGCATAGTATAAACCAGAAATAGGGACGACCACTGAGAAATCAACAATAATTTCCATTCACCGCTGTAATACCGGTCTGCATAAATAGAAACTGGATATGCTCCGTCTGATCCCAAAACGCGACGTGCATAAGCGAATCACTGCGATAGCCTTTTCACCATATTCGTTATAGTCGCACCTCAGTTGGGCTCTATAGCCCCATCACTCCCGCAAACCTTTACGTTCTGACCTTGCAAAATTAATTATGGAATCAGTTCAAATTATGAGTTATTTCAACTATTTTGATAAATTACTTTTAGTGTCTTATAAATGTATTTCAGATCGTTGGTTGGGGATTTAACCAAATAAAACAGCTCTCACCCACACTTCACCAAGTGAAACTGCCAAAAGTTTCTGAAATAACCTGTATAAGGAGTAATCCACTATTTTTCACAAGGATTTTAAATGATGAAAAATTCTGCGCTGGCTACAGGAATGGTAAGAAAGTAATATAAAATATATTTAATACTGGCGTTGCCCCGCAGCTTTGCACGCATTTATTGCCCAGTAACTATTTTCATCCTGTAATTTTATTTTACACATATTCACAGAACGATTCATCGAACCTATCAATTCAGAATTGGCATGTACTGTCCGTGTTTAACTTTCTACAAAATCGGTTGTAAATTGTTCAATAATATATAGCGAAACGAAATTCTTTCCTACCGGGTGACACACGACACCTGTCGAGTTTTTTTTTTAATACGTACCAAAAGACCACCCTTCGTTCTATATTTCAAGACTTTAAGACTAAGTAAGAAGTATTTACCGATGTAAATACCCTATATGCTATTATAATCGTTCATTGAAAAGGATTTTTAATATGATAGGCAGTATTTCTTTATCACGTTCGCCTTCTTTCTTTTTTTTTGGAGCATTTTGAGACCGAATAAACGAATTTCGTAAAATAAATCAACTTTCTACCTCAAGTCGTAATATAGCCTAAATTCATTAATTTAATGTTTATTCCTAAACTTATGCCAAATTTCAAGGCTGTGGGTCTCCGGAAACAACCCTATAGGTTTGAATATTCGGTCCGTGAGTGGGTATTTTAGTATGAAGACTGTATTTCTTTATTGCGTTAACCTAGAGACCTGATATTTTACAGCAGTATGAGACCATAAACTTTAGTACATAATATTAATTTCAACTTTATACTTCGAGCAATTTTCGAGAAATAAGATATACTGAAATATAATTTTGCTACGTATTAACTCCGACCGTGTCACATTTCAAGACTGTAGGTCTTCGAGAAGTACATAGATTTTGACAATCCATCAGTGAGCGGGATTTTAATTATCACTAGACCGTATCCCTTTCTTGCGAAAATCTAGAAACTATATTTTTACAGCCCTTTTTAGAACCTTGGACCTGGGTATATGATATTAATTAGAACTTTATACCTCAAGTCGCTTTTACGTATGCACAAACAGACAGACAGACGGACAACAAAGTCATTCTATAATTACTAACGCTCAACCCTAAAAATAGAAGGATCATATCACCAAACTCTATATGTTGAAATAGGTCTCAGTAAGCCTTACTCTATTCACAGTTAATAATTTAAAAAATGTGTTATAATCACTCTACTGTCTTTCAGGTACTTCAGTCTGTAACGGCGACAGCGGAGGAGGTTTCATGGTTTTCGTACCAGACGTAGCCGATGATGTCTCTGGGAATGCAACGGGATCGTGGCACGTACACGGCATTGTCTCTACCAGTGTATCCAAGACCAATGAACCGATATGCGATCCAAACCATTACACAGTGTTCACTGATGTCACTAAATACCTTGGATGGATATTAAGGAATATGAATTGATCAAATCTGGTATGGTGGGAACGTGTAAATAGTTCCCAACAAGATGAGGGTGGTCTTATTTCGTAAATTAATCAACAATGAACATCACCAAAAAAATCCAATGCGCGCACTAACCCATGAAAATTAATTAATTCAGTGTCTTACATATGCTACAGCAGTACAAATGGACACATTCAAGATGATGTTTGGACGGTGTCAAATTGTTTTATTTAAGCATAATATATCTATTTAATTCACCCAAAAGCGCCAAACATAAAAAAAATACTTCATGTCTATCAAATCTTACTTCACATCATAAAAAAATAACTATCCGTTTTCTTAAAAAAATATATCATGCACCATAATAATATATTCACAAAATCCTTGTTTTCTCTTTTTACTTGAAACGTAATCCAATATAATTTTGCAATAACAAACACGCCGTCAGTCGAGTGTGTTCCAGCTGATGCAGTTGAAGCCATATTGTCCATAATGTTTTATGTGTTACCACTATCTTGGGTCAAAACGTCACCTAACATCATGTTATATGGTGACAAAACGCTAAGACCTATAAAAATTTACAGAAAAATAAATTAAGAAATCGTAGTTATTATTAAAGGAACTCTTGCTAAATACTTTGTTTAATAATCCACAGTATCTGTTTCATAGCTTGCAACGTGGTTTCAAAGAAATCAAATATTCTTTATTCAATTTGGACCCTAAGAAGGCACTTATGAGTATCAAGATACTACTACCAGTTCAAACCCAGTGAAGCTGTAAAAGCCTTCGAAGGCTCCAAAGCTTATAAGGCTAACAATACAGTTAGACAGAAAAAAAAGTTCAGAAAACATCTCAGATCGATAAAAAAAACCTGTCACTTTCAACAAATCCTTGTCTTTAAGGCAATTTTTTTGGACTGTATTTTACTTACCACGGAGATAGACTTCAAGTGAGACTGTGATGAAACGCTAAAATCTGTAAAGAATTTATATTATTATTTCAACCGAAAGACGTCCACTGCTAGACATAGGCCTCCCCCAAAAAGTGCCACTATGACCGATCTTGCGCTACTCTGAATGGATTCCCACAACCCTCACTAGTTTATCGAACTGCCCACGCTGCATTTTCCGGTACACGTTCGCTATTTGAGATCTCTTTGGCCCCATCGCCCATTCGTTCTACGAGCTACGTGCCCCACCTACTACCACTAAAGTCTATATTCTTAGGACTATGCCGGTTACTTTGGTTACTTTACGGATCATCTCATTTCTATTTCTATCACACAGAGAAACTCCGAGCTGAGCATTGTCCTTTAAGTGACCTTGAGATTTCCTTGAAACCCATAGTTAGTGACGACGTATTTTGAGATTAAGAGATTGGCTGAATTTGGAAAATTCAGAAAATTCAAATTCGAAAATGAAAATTTTGAAATGTGGTTATTATCGTTCCTTTTGAGATATTTTCAGTCTTCAAATTGTTTCCGACGGGAACAATGATTACACGACAAGTTATGTTTAAAAATAAACTAAATTTACTAATATTTGAGGTAGGGCACTGAGAAATTTGTTTAGAGATTGAATTACTCCACCCTATAGAAGATCGCAGCCAAATAACCTTGTGTTGTGTTCTTGCGGTGAGTAGGGTTTCGAGAACTCTTTGGGGTATAGGGGTTCAAGTTGAGCAATGCACTTGTTGATTAGTATTACTAGCGTCCATAGGCTACATAAAATAATAATATTAAAAAAAAACTAAATGTTGAAAATTGGAGAAATTCAGCGTTTACTATGAAAATTTTAATGTTCAAATACCGATATTTTATTTCCGAATAAGATAATTTTGAAATTCAAAGATTTGCGGAGGGTACAAACGATTGCACGATGAACCCAGTATATAGACTTTCGATATGCTATATATTATAATCCTGTAAATTTTAGAAAAAATGAAAGTGGTATAAACGTGTATAAACGAAGCACTATCAAATAGCGTCATATTATTTTTTATAGTCTGGTGTCAAGTTTACATTGGTTTAGTTTATCATAGGACAAAGGTTATCATCGTAGTTCTTAAGTACTTAACATACCAAACCCGCCAACCTGCCGACACATCGCTGCAAGTCGAAGAAGTTTGACAGCGACATGTCAGTGATACGATATTAGCAAATTTATATCAGCTGTTAGTGTTAGCGTGGAGTTTTGTCTTTTGAATCATTCAGAAATTCTTGTTTAACATTTAAACATAAACAATAATAATGAAGGATAAAGTGATAGTTATGTCATATCAGGAGGTCAAAAAAGGTAGAAGATAGGGAACAGTGGCAACTGCTTTAACAATAAGAGCTGAGGTGTTAAATTAATGGAGAAAATTAAGAATAATGGAGATATAATAATAGCAGCTTGTGGAGGGCATTGTCGCTGGTTCCGTTACAAGAACACAAAACTGTTGGGTTATACCAAGTTTATTCAATCGCGGTTATTAAAGTAATGATGAAATATTAAAAGATTTGAAGGCAAGCGGCTTGAATATACAGGTTTGTGTACATTTTAAAACATATGTCTTTAACCAATACCCAATTATTTTCTAGTGTTGTTCTAATTTTTGAATTCTTTTGAATTCCATTTCCACTTCCAGCCATTGAATACGATCTTTGTATACGGCCTTCTTAAGTGATATATATTGCAACACAAAAGAAGTTCATCTAACAATATCTTAATATAATAAATGTCCTATAGATAAGATGCTTTCGAAAAGCAACCGAAAACACAATAAATGAAGTAATGAGGAAATAACTAAGGTGAAATTAAAATGTACAATTAAAAGATAAAAGTGATTGATAAACAATCATTACACCATATTATTCCTTCACTGAATATTGTTGATTACTGTAATGATTGTATTATCAATCATTTTTTATCGCTTAATTATATATATTTATTTCACTTTATTTGATTTCTCATTTATTCATTTATTGTGTTTATGCTCCTTTCCGAAGGCATCTCATCTATAGGTAATTTATTATTTTAAATATTGTATTACAAACTTCTTTTATATTCGTATATATATATATATATATATATATATATATATATATATATATATATATATATATAATATTGTGTTTTTGGCTGAAGAACTTTTTAAATTTAAAATATAGAAGACGGTAAAATAATTGAAAGATGACAGATCGATTCTGTTTTACGAGAGAGACATGGACGTCTAGAAAAGAAAACGTACAATCTTACAAGATTTTTATAAGTTTATTTATAATTCTGATTTTTATTATTTGGAGTTACACTACCTATCTGGAGTCTATAAAACTTATTTTGTTACAACAAGAGACCTCTCGAATTATAACCGGTATTCGAAGGATTTGGAACCTTTTACTCGAAATTATAAAACGAATGAAAAACCTGGCGGACGCATTCATTCATGCTGACGTGAGAATGCAGTTATAAAAATTGGAACAGAATGGAGTTTTAATTAAACAGAAGCTTCTCACGACGGAATTTTACTAGCAGATCTTTTACGGATATATTCAAAACTTGGACATTTCTTATTAGTGAAGGTGTTACTATCATTAATAGACTTTAATAAGGTACTCTGTTTTTATAACTCATTTAATGTTAGTGCTTTCGGAATACACTTATTAATCTATTTTGCATTTTCATTCCATAACCATTAAATATTTATTTTCTGCTACTTATAACTATTTTAATTGTCCACGTGACATTACAGAATAGTTAAAAAAGATGGAAATTATAGAAATACAGCTTCACCAACAGACTGATTATCGTTAACGTTAAAACACCTAAGTGCGGGAGTTTAATTCAATAGCCTTCGCAATAACCCATTTGAATGATAAAGTTTTTTTACAATAGCTCGGTATATTGACTATACTGTCCCTGATGATAAGCAAAGTACAATCCAAACTGTGCATTATCTGTTGCTCTACTCAAGTAATCAGAGAGCTGAGTAGTTATCATCATCCCCGTTATGGGATCTGTATAGGCACACGTAGATTTGGCTTGGAGTGCCCAAGTCAACGTGTACCCAGAGGATGGAGAAGGAAGGTTCCTCCATGCAGCGCAGATGGTGACAACACAAGTCAGACCCGTGACTGGCACATACTCCGGCTATGCTTGAAAGTTCTCCTCAAGCAGGTGGCCGGGGTAGTGTAAGTAGGATGTATCGGCCGGATGGCGAATCTGTGTCTCCGTCAAGAAGAGCATAGCAGGCTGCAACGTCTCAAGGTGTTGGTGCACGGCATTTAAGTTGAAGTGGAGTCCGCGAATATTAGCGAACTCCACCGTAAATGTGGCGTGGGGTTGTATACCGCTGTCGAACCAGCTTTCTTTTTTTGCTTTCATAAAGTTAATGGGAAGAAGGAAGAAAACGTGAAGAGCGAGTGTACAGTCTGTATAAAACGGAACAAAATGTACACGTTCCAAAATGGGCTAATTTGATTGGAGAATTGCAATTGCCAACCATTTTGGTTTCCTTTTTCACCCCTTTAGCCCTACCTCTTCAACTATAACTTCTCTTGCGCGCGCACTGGTGCGCGCACTGGCAGGAACACCGTTGTCGAAACAAATTATCATAAAAACTCAAAATCTGAAATTTCATCAAAACTGGTGAGTAATTGTTATATACCCAACAGCGAGTGATCTTCATTCGAGTTCTGAGTTAACTAGCGTGAATCTTCAACTCACTATAATACATGAGAGAAATACATTAATCCGGCGGACGGAAGGGCCCCCGTATCCAAAAGCTTGCCACTATGACGAGCTTTTCACCGCACCCAGCTTTTCACTGGGTCGCGACCCAGTTGGGCAAAATACCATACCACCCCGCTATCACCTCTTCCGTTGCTCAGTAGGGTGCATCACATGCAGGTGAGGTTGGCTTGGGCGTCTCAGTACTATAGATATTATTTGACACCCCTTAAGTTGGTTAAAAACAATATCGCAGATACAAAGCCTCCGACCAGTGTAAGCAGATCGCCTGATTCAGTGTGTAGATCACTTTACAATAAAGAAAACAATATACAAATCCATATTCTCATAACTATATATAGGTATTTCTGTCGCGCATGCAATATATCTTGCGAGTGACAAGGAAGGCGATACATAGTAAGAATAACCAATTTAAATGATAAGACTAAGCGTTTAGTTTGTTTCTAGTGTTTGTAGTATCAACGTTTGACGCATATTTTGTGTTGACGCATAATTTGGTGTAAGTAATGAATTATTGCTTTTTGTGTATTTTAAAGTAAATATCAAAGGTATTAGTAGCCCACTTGATTTGAAATGGTCAATAAAACTCAAACAAGTTTACGCAGGAACGTCTAACTCAAGTTCGGGCAACGACAGGTAAAGTTATCTGCTTCAGTGCCGATTGGGTTTTGGTTCGAAAAGAACATAAAATACACGAATTTGTGTAGGTTAAGATTATTACAGTATGAAAAAGCATCTTATATGAAAGAGCTTAGAATACAAATAAACGTCTATATTACGAGTGAAAGAGAAAGAAATTTATAGGGTTTAAGATAGGTATTTTATTTGGATTTAGTCTAAATAAGTTAGTGTACACAAATCCAGTAATTTATCATCACTTCCTAGGTAAACTCGTTAATTTCAACAGTTTCTGGAACCAAAAAATGTAGATAAAGGTAAATTAAATTATACGATATCCGAGAATCTTCATCGTTACGTCCTGCTATTATTTATTTATCTTTAAGAGAACTTAACATCTAATTTTGCTAGAAAGATTATTTTATTAGTATTATATTTATAAAAGTTTCCTTGCAGAACTCATTAAAATAATCCGTGGTCAAGATCTAACCTTATGAAGTCTAGACAAGGTATCCTAAAAGTTATTAATTAGCAACCACGAGATGAAAGATTCTAAACAGAAATTTCAATATGGTCTAGTTACAAAGTTGTTTATAGTGATATTGAGTACAATAATAAAACAAAGCCAGAGTCTAATATTACAAAAAGATGCAGAGATTTATCCTTGCAATGAGGATCGTAATATTACGATATTTTATTTATTAACTCCTCCTCCACCTAATAAAAATTTTGTGTATTTGTTATTAATAAATAGAGATTTTATTGAAAACTCACAAATACACGTAAAATTCGACACAGAAGCCTCCGTTTCTTTGGTGAGTATTGACAATATTTTTATTTATCGACCTTAGTTGATATTCTAAGTTACATCTATGTATTTATTCACTTATAAGGTCTCATGCTGACTGTTTCTTTTCTACTTAATATTTAACTAGAAATGGATAAATTGTATATGATTAAAGAGCAGTGCCCTGCGTATCCGCAAACGTTTATTGTGGTGTTAATATTTTCATCTCATTATTTTATTTTTAATCATGTGTTTACTTGTATTAATGTTGATTGATAGCATAACATATAATAATTTCCGTTTACAAAAGTCAATCTGTCTTTTGTTTTTTTTTTACTATTTCTAAAAGTATTATTGATGATTCTTATAGACTATCAATTATATATCGGTATACGTTTCCTGTCTACAAAACTTCACCAAAATCGGTGGAGAATTAATAAAAATATTTGTTACCATTTCTAAAAAAGAGGTAGGGCATAGAATAATTTCTTTGGAGATTTCCGCAGTCCGACTGGTGGTCCACTCTACAGAAGATCGCAGCCAAATGACCTAGTGTTGTGTTCCTACAACGAGTTGGGCTTCCACAGCTCCTTGAGTTAGGGAATTTCAAAGTTGGCAACGTGTTGGTGATACCTATTACACATTATAGGCATTGCTTATACGGTTAAATATATATAATATCTTACATCAGCTTAACATGAGCGGGCCGTATGATTATTTGCCGCCTTTGTAGTATAAAAAAAGTATTAGGTGTTAAAGTATAAAATTACCGATTTTTATAGTATTTTGTAATAGTGTGAATATCCGATATCTTTCATTCTACTTTAAATTAAAAAGGCATATTAATTTTATAATATATCATAACATTTATTTTTGAAAATCAGTTAGTCATTTGTTTTCCGTCTTCTAACTTTTATTTGATATCGCTGTTTGTGTGACCATTGAAAAATCTAAATTTGCATTGTTTTCAAATACGAATTTTATCATGGCACTAACGCAGAACAGACAGCACGCAATATCAACGACGTGTATGGACTAGGTACTGTAAGTGAACGCATGATACGTTTTTGTATAATTGCTTTCGTTTTGGAAATTTTGATGTCAACAATGAGAACCTAAATGAAAGTCGATAACGATGAATTGAAAACCGTAGTGGTAACAGATTCATCTCAAACTAAGTCGAAATTAGCAGCAGACTTCAACGTGAGTGATAAAACTACAGCACCTCATCGGATTGTCAATTTTTATAAAAAGTGTATCCTGTATGATAATGGAAAACGTCCAGCACACTAGTTGGACACAGTGAAGGCAGCCAAACCATGTCCTAGACGTAAATTGAGTCAAAAGAAGCTGCTTGCTGCATATGGTGGACATTAACATTAACACAATTACCATGAACATTAAGAACTTCTGTGTCACTAATAGAGCTGGTGTCAGCTCTAGGAATATTAAAATGAGATATTAAAGCAATTAGTGAGATCAAAAAGACGATGTTCTGCCCTTTGCAATCAAAATCAATTTAGAACTTTATTCCATTTAGATCCTAAGAAGGCACTTATGAACGTCAAACACTAATACCTGTTCGGAGAACATCCACCAAACAACACCAAATTACATCAAATTTGGGCCAGTGGATTCTGCGTGATTGGCGTAGAGGTTGATAAACAGACAGACAGATAAAGATTTCAAAAAGTGACAAAATATTTTATGTCCATGATTTTATATATGGTTATATATATATGGTTGTCTTTTTTTCGTTTCAGCGAGTTTCAAAGCACAATAGTGCTAAGGAAGTAGTCACCTCAAAAGATACGTTTACGTTTACGTTACAATAAATAATAATTGTAATTACATGCATTGAGTTGATTAATCTATAATTTGAGAAAAAATACTATAGGAAGGTTAATTACCATCGCAGCCAACCGTTCACACATTAATGATTTTTTTAATATAATATTCGCCGAGTTTAAAGTTTGATTTCCGAATAATGCATAATCTTGAAAGTTTTTTAAACTTCGTTTCTACTTTATTTTCAACGTTACTTGTTCAAGGTGGTAATGGAATTGTTTTAATCAAAATTTACATGTATTATGTTTTCGTTTTAGATAAGTTATTCGACAGCAACAATTACTTCGCCTGCAAACAGTACTTTCGTAGACATTATTGAGCGTAGGCAGCGAGGAACCTTAGGCCTTTCGATCAAAGGAACAAAACTTGGCACTGTACCCCATATTCAGAGCATTTTTATCGATAATGTTGAAGTTTGTAAGGATCCTCAAATGGTAAGTAAATTAAAAAAACTGAACCAAACAGTATTTGATATTATTAATTCTATACTGAGCGTGTATTTTCCGTGTAATTCCCTCCTCTCCTTTCCACAACAGAATCACATGCGCTGGGGCTTGGAGTCACAGTTTTATGGTAACCTCCATCTCAGTACGAACTAAAAAGTTAACACAAATAGAAAGTAAATAAAATTGTTAATGAATAAAGTTACATGAGATCCCAATTTTAGGTCGCTAATCAGAGGCGAAGGTAGTACATACTAAATAAAATAATGGTCTAACACATATTCGTTTGAAAAAATGATTTCAGGTTATTTGCCATTTAGAAGTTCAAATGTCGATAAACACCATCTCAAACGAATAATCACGACTCATTTGACATATGAAGAGATGACTACAATTCTATACCAAATTCATGCTTGTTTAAATATACGTGCCAATATGTACAATTGACGACGCTGGTCCAAGCAACATAGATTTACTTACGCTTCTAATACAACAACAATTTCTTATACGCACAAAAATATTCAACGCTTTTTGCGACGATGGCACGATCAATTTCTTTCGAGACTCCAACAGCGTTAATGGTCTTGGTTAAAGAAAATGCTAATGGTGCGCTAATGGTTTAAGAAAGAGATTGAATTTGAGATCGGAGATGTAATATTTATCAAAACCATCAACTTTCCACCCGGAAAACGGTCTCGGCACCATGGAACATCCTGAATCAGACGGTTTGACACGAGTCTATAGCACTAAAAGTGGTGACTCAGTAGTTATTATGTAGTAACTTACATGGGAATAAGGGTGTGTCAAAAATTGTTAAAGTCATCCTTACGTAATTAATTAATGACGCTTTAGTACCTGCATATCTATATAAATAAAATTATTAAGATTTGCTGCTGTGCGTGCATCACGTAAAAACTACTGGATAGCTTTTAATATATATATTTTTTGTTTTAATACTTACATACTTGGTCGCTAACAAAAAAATGAATTGTCACGATATCTTTATAAATGATAATTTTGTAGTCCACACGAGCTGAGCCGCGGGCACAGCTAGTTTTAAATAAGTTGACATTTTAGTTTTGTTGTTTCAAAAGGCCTATCGTCCTTTTCGTGGGTGGTCTGGTGTTTCTATTGTTTAAATGTTGTATAATAAATTTAACTATTCTTTGTGTTAACAATTAAGTCGTGAATACTGCTTGCAATCGACATCACGGTATTCCATTTTACTTTTTGCAAACAAAATTAAGTACACCTTATTACAATCACCATCGTGTAATATTTGTTGCTTATGTATAGCGGCAACAATTTCAATTTCTGGTTCGTCTATTTTTGACTTCAAGCTTCTTACATTATATGTATACTAATCTCATTACTCTTTGAGATGTAACTTGCTTTACCAACTATCATCACTCCAGGCAGTCATGTCACAACCGCATTCGTCTACGCATACACTAAGGTATACTATTTTTAAAGCTGAAAATTTATAGAATAACTTGTCGTTGCTTCGTTTTAGGGAGTCTTAGATGAATATATTGTAGGACAACAATACCTAAACTGTGGAAGGCGTAAAGTTAGTCATGTAGAACTAATCGTCACCGGGCAGCCTTCGAAGCCAGGTGACTGGCCCTGGCATGCCGCTCTTTACACATTAAATAGATATTCGACTAATTACATTTGTGGAGGCACTTTGCTATCGGAAAAAGTGGTCCTGACAGGTAATATTTTTAAATAGTTAGACTTAATGACTATCATAGTATCAAATAACTCCAAGATATAATAATATTCATTCATATTGACTTCAATTTCTTTTCGGTATTTATAAAGTATTTAAAGGTTTGACACAACATCTCGTTACAATATGAGATCTAAATATGCCAATTAAAACGCTACTATGTGTTAAAAAGAACATAATATCAATTTGTAATTTAAATTATCGAAATATTTAAACTTTTACTTTATCTGGAAACCATAAAGCTATTCAATCCTGCTAATCTTTAAATTTTAAGCGGCGCATTGTGTAACTATTCGAGGTGTTCCAAGAAACTCAAGTTCTTTGAGCGTTATCCTTGGCAAATATAACCTGATGGGCGGTGACCCTGATACTCAGGAGAGAGAGGTAAGTTATAATATAATTTTCGTGGGACAATAGCACACACAGCCTTTTCATTCCAAATTAAGCATTGCTTATACTACGGTACCCAAATAGTTGATACTTGATATATACACACAAAATGACAGTTCTGTGCCTGATGTTAAACACAGTACGATCCAAAGCGACAGTGATCAATTAGAGATCGATAACCCGGATATCATATGGTAGAAGAAACACACTGGGTTCCAAACCTTTACATTGCAGCAATGTATGATACTGTGAACTTTTCGATTCGAGCAAGAATGTAAGTTACCGTAAGCCCAGCGCATATGTTCAATTAGGGGAGGAAGCTGGAATTAGATTTAACAGCTCATCGAAGCGTTTGCTATTATACATACGGTACAACTCGCTCAATGAAGCAATTTTGCTTCATAAGCAACGCAAATATCCCGTATCTGCAACCTGTCTAGGGTACTAATGGAATATTTTGCGAATACATTTCATAAATATTCATAATCATTCCGTATATGACAACTCAAAGAAGGGTTAGGTGACTGGCTGTGAAATGTGAAAAACCATTGCACTCTGTTCAGGATAAGGAGCCATAATGGCGTAGTGGAAATGAAAATCGTGCTGAAAATGTTGAGGCTGTCGTGCATTGCGAACTAGACATCTTAAATAAAGGGGAATGCGAAAATGGAGACTGATTTTATGTAAGCGCGTACACCTAAGTTTTCTTGTTATTGAAGACAACCAAGTTACTCACTTTCCATGTAGAAGACATAAGTTGCAAATGTTAGAATTGGTTTATGGAAGAAAATCTTTCATGTACATGTACATGTTTTATATACTTTTTACCATTTTGTTGATACTTTATTAAAAATGTTCGTTATTAATTTAACCATATATGTTTAACTGTTCTTGTATTCTTATATATTTAAATGACATATAATAACACATTGAAAAAGATAGAAACAAAGGGCCAATAAATAAGTGTTGCATGGGATCGAATAGGTCACCGTCTCAGCATAAGGCCTCAGGTCTACAAGTACAAGCACTGCAGTGCATATATTCTATAAAGGCGATTAGAGTTTAAAAATACTCGTTAAGTCTTGCTTCTTGCTGGGGTTATAGCAATAAAATCATTTTTCTGAATATGAGTATTTAAAATCTGGATTGCAAAATTTTAAAATCATATTTCAACCGTAAACATAGTATTTCTTTCTTTCAATGATTGACTGTTTCTTTCCAAATGTTAGCCGAGTTGCTGTAATAGTATGCATAAATAATTTTGATATTTGCATAGCAATGAATATGATGACACAAAGATAACATAATTATCATCACTGATATGCACAAAAAATAGTGTACCTATACTAAATTACAAGCACTTATAACATTTCAAGGCCAGGCATAGAATTTACAATCAAGATTGTAATAAAACGTCTGTCTTATATTGAGGTCAAGCCAGGCCCATTTCGACTCAATGTAAGCTTGCTACAGCTTCACCATGAGTCTATAAAATATTTTTACCAGAGTTATGGTTAATAACATTATTAAAGAAGCACCTGATTTTAAATGATTATAGTGAATCGTGGTTATCTTAAACCAATTGCAAACAAGTCCTATATCCCCGATCAGTCATTTATTGAACGTAACTTGTAGGAAACATGTTGGAACGCATTTATGGCTGAAAAATAACAAATCAAAATATGTTTTTGTCCGCTGAGCAACGCTAAGCTTAATGATGATTCTACTAGGTATTCCTTTTTGTAAGCAACGCTTTATTATAAGGGCTGGTCTATGCTGATGAACCAATAACCGATGAGATAGACAAGTTCTGGAAAAAAACCACGTTTAGACGCCTTCCTAAATATGAATGAAGAACTGCACAAAGGATACAGAAATCCGAAAATCCTGTGGCGATCCTTGAGAGAGGCCTATGTCCAGTCGTAGAATGAGGTAGGCTGATGATGAATATAACAATAACATCGCTTAGTAATTACTCTAAACAATTAAGTTGGAACATACGAAGACTACGCCAAAACATTATGTTATCTGTTTAGTAGTCCTCTGCCTTGCTGTAATTAGTTTCCCTCACGTGATATTTATGCAGGTACTAATTCCTTTTCCTAAGAAATACTTCGTTACAATATACGTACCATCATCTTTTCAGGTTCAAGAAATAAAAGTCCACGAACAGTATGAACACCGTTTACTAAATAATGACATAGCTTTACTCAAACTGAAGTCTGAAGTTGTTTTTACCGATTACGTACAACCAGCATGCTTGTGGCGTAACAATATACCTAACCCAGACAATTTTGGAACGGTGAGTTAGACTTTTTCAAGTACGTTTGTTTCAATAGGATTAAACTATATATCTGCATTAATCCTTCTGGTACAATAGCATATTCCAAGAACTATTATAAATTACTTTTATTGTCTTATAAATGTATTTCAGATCGTTGGTTGGGGATTTAACCAAATAAAACAGCTTTCACCCACACTTCACCAAGTGAAACTGCCAAAAGTTTCTGAAATAACCTGTATAAGGAGTAATCCACTATTCTTCTCAAGGATTTTAAATGATGAGAAATTCTGCGCTGGTTACAGGAATGGTAAGAAAGTAATATAAAATATATTTAATACTAGCGGTGCCCCGCGGCTTTGCACGTATTTATTGCCCAGTATTTATTTTTATCCTTTAATTTTATTTTACACATTTTATTAAGAATTCATAGAACCTATCAATTGAGTACTGGTATGTACTTTCCATTTTTAACTTTCTACAAAATCGGTTGTAAATTATTGAATAATATATAGCGAAATGAACTTCGTTCCTATTGGGTGTCTCACGACACCTCTACTCATACCAAAAGACCACCTCCATCGTGCTATATTTCAAGACTTTAAGACCCCGGTAAGTACCCTATAGGCTATTACAATCGTTAATTGAACAGAACTTTTAATATGTTAGGCTGTATTTGTTTACCACGTTCTCCCAGTTTTTTTTTGGAGAAGTTTGAGGCCAAATTCTTTTGAATTTACAAGACTGAAGGCCTTCGAGAAGTACTCTGTAGATTTTTAAATTCGATCAACGAGCGGTGTTTTTAACTATGACGATGCCGTATCCCTTAATTGCGAAAACTAAGAAACCGGATTTTTACAGCAGTATGGAACCTTAGACCTGGTTATATGATTTCATAACTGAAGTCATTTTGACACATGAAGAGACAGACAGATAGACGGACAACAAAGTTAACCTATAAAGGTTCTTTATTTTTATATTGACGTACGGAACCCTAAAATAGAACGATCGTATCACTAACCTCTATGTGTTGAAAAAGGTCTTAGTAAGTCTTGCTCTAATCACAGCTAATAATTTCATCACTCTACTGCCTTTAAGGTACTTCAGTCTGTAACGGCGACAGCGGAGGAGGTTTCATGGTTTTCGTACCAGACGCAGTCGATGATGTCCCTGCGAAAGCAACGGGATCGTGGCACGTACACGGCATTGTCTCTACCAGTGTATCCAAGACCAATGAACCGATATGCGATCCAAACCATTACGCAGTGTTCACCGATGTAACTAAACACCTTGGATGGATATTAAGGAATATAAATTGATCAGACCTTTCATGGTGGAAACATGTTAATAGTTCAAAAGATATTCATCAAGATTTTTTTATAATGCAAATAAAATAAAAATTAAAAAATTAAAAAATAAGCATAAAATCAAAATAAAAAATTATATATTAATTTAGGCCCCAAAGAAGGCACTGTGAACGTCAAAGACTACTATATTACTACTGGTTCGAAAAAAACATCCCAGTCATCGAGAAGAACCGACAAGAAACTCGATTGGTCTTATCCTTTTATTTTTATTTTTTTATGTACATAATATTTACTGTTAACAATAATATTATCATAGTAGAATTTAGTTAATTCGGAGAGGGAATCACTTTCAGATATCACTGTAATTCACATAATGATCTACCCTATAACAACCTTTTGACAGAAAAACTTGCTTGATATGGTCCTTGAACTCATTGTCCGGCAAATCAGTAATGTGCGTCGGAATCTTATTATAGACCCTAACACTATCACCTAAAAAACTTTCATTAGTCTTACTAAGTCTAAAACACGTACATAGAGCCCGCCTGATGGCAAGTGATAACTTTTTATCCCATGGTCAGTAAAGACTATGAGTGCAAAATATCAAACCAATATAGATAAAAAAGATAAATTTATCTCATTCGTTTGTTTAACTAGAAATGTACTGACAAACTGCCGGCATCGGGAGTGTTTTTAGATTATAACCCACAAAACTCCATTCGACCGATATTCGTGCACTGCAAAGTAACTCAATACCACCGCAGCACATGTTCTGTGCAGCTTTGCAGAGATGATTTACTTTTACATTGTCGTTTGCCGCAACTTATAAACTTGTAACCTTAAGGCACAATTCAGAATGATAATTTACTTGAAACTTCGGACGGAAATTTAAAATCTATTTTAAAGTCGAGTTCAATATGAACTCGTATCACACAATGATTTTGAGGTATAAAAGTAAATGGTAGAGTATTTTATAACTAGGTAGTAAATACGTTTTGATCTGCATGACAGCGTCGACTGGCGAGGGATTCTAGATATCGCGTTGATCGTCGTTGTTTTAGGATTGCATTGTGCTTAACATAAGCTAAACAGCCGAGAATTTGTGAACCTACAAAAAAAAATTATAAACAAGCACCTATCTTTTTTTTACAAATCGACGCTTGGACTCCAGGCACACCTGATGGAAAGTGAAGATGAGGCCGAAGATGGTACGCGGTCGCTCAGTAAAACTGATTGTTGGCAAAGTGTGTTTATCCACAATTCTACCAACGTCACATGAACAGAATATTTTTTAAATCTTCAAACGTAGGTCTTCTGCAGCTCCTTTATTAAAACTATCAAATGAGCTTTTCTGGCAGCCTAAAATGAAAATTCTTAGTTATTATTTATAATCCACTTCACTTGTGCACAATAACTAAGCTACATCCCGTTAAATCCCGCCTAAATTACACAATATAAGGTCAAACAACATAGGTTTATGAATGATAACAAAAACCACCACATGAAAGATCAGTATCAAACGCTTTTTAATATTATAATGATCCATTTGTTAATTTTCCTTACATGGAATAAACATTTAAGTTACTTGCAGTGGACGTGGTAAAAAAGGCAAAGTTCATCGGCAGCCGGTGAACTGAGCAAAGAGAAGAAGGCGCCACCGCGGTCGTGTCGCTTTGACGTAGTATATTCAATTTAAAAAATGCACTTCCATCGCACAATGCAAACGTAATGAGTTCAGAAGTTTGTTGGGTCATTCCTTAGACTGGAAAGCTTAAAATGAAATATACCTACTTTGGACGTGCAAAGTTATTTAAAAAACCATCGCTATTTTCATTAAATTACACGCTCAGAGGAACTTTGATATTTTCATATGAACTGATTTTTACGGTATTACTTCAAAGTGACGGTATTATGCCTGATGATAAGTGGAGTATAATCCAAGAATAAAAGCGACCAAAGAGAGATCGCTAATTCATCCGAGCCTCATGGCAGCTCAATATACACACTGGCTGAGCATCGCAATGAGACAAACCAAAAAAGAGTTACTATGACGGGTGACCCTACACGCCCGCAACATGGCTGGCTACACACAGGCTGGTCGCAGAACATGATAATCCTAAGCGTAATACTAAGGCGGCTTTTATACCTGCTCATATACCACCACCCAACATTTCTGACAGTAAAGATGTTAAACAGCCAGACACGGGTCAACCACTTCAATGAAAAGTCTTTTGTACGTCTCCAATTTATTGTTTAACAGAACTGCAGTGTGTAGGCTAGTAGGCGAGGGAATCTAAAGCATTATTTAACGTCTTAAATAGGTGCGGCTTATAATAATACCACCCGATGTCTGTTATGCAAATCGAGACAGTAGAGATAACTTAATAGTGATTGGGCAAGGTGGGAATCTTAGGTCTTAAGGTTTTGTCGAGTTTTGCAGTTTCATAAAATTGAACTTGTATTTAACTCGCAGGCTGAATGCGTAGTTCGATTTTCCGTAATGTGTTCCAACTACCGAGTTCGCGTACTTACATTTCTTGTTCCTTATTGGTGACCAAAAATTAGCAACTTGTGATAGCTCGTTGGCTTGGTCAAGTGTGATTTGCCATAGTCAAGGCCACGTCTAATGACAAATAGGAGCACACATATTTTATTATCTAGAAGATCGTTATTTTAAATATTTCAATGACAATTCTAGAGACCCATTTATAGAACTATTTATACAACTTAGAGTGCCTAATGAAAAATATGGTAAGAGGTCTAACAGTTGAAAGTAACCTTCATATTTGTTTGGATCCCAATGCTTGTTATGAGACCGAAACCCAAACGAACAAAACTACAATTTTAAGTTAGACTAGTGTTGCTAAAACCTATGTTTTACAGTCAATCGATAGACCATAGATTGTTTTTAGCCGGCCATAAATGTTAAGAACTTGACGAGTAAAAGCAAAAAAAAAAATGGTGACCGCGAAATAAAAAAGGTCATCGCGTGTGTCCGAAGATTACAAACTTGGTGAGCTAAAATAAAGGTCGTACGCGTAAATCTTTCTTCAACAATTGATTGTTCGACAGTCCTTTAAGCTATCGATTAATCGATGTATTACCAGCGCTAAGTTAAACTACAAATATTAATATTAAAACTAATAAAATACGTCATAATACGAAGGTCGTTTTAGTTGTGGCAAAGAGAAAAACCTCTTCAAAATTCTTATTCTTACAGCTATATATCGCTATTTCTGTTGTGTAGGCAATAAATCTTGTGCGCGATAAGGACGGATGTATATAACAGAAATTTCTAACGCTTAAAAGACTGGACACAGCATTTAGTATAATTGCAGTGTTTGTGAAATCAACATTTTGTGTATATTTTATAACAATCTCGTGTGTAAGTAATAAATTGTTGCCTTTTCATTATACATCATCTGGCGTCCTCAATCAAAGACATAAAGTTTCAAAAAATATTAAGTAGTTGATACTAAAATAATATTAGGTTTAAAATGTTTGTTATATAATAAAGCGGCTATAACAATACTCGCAATACATCTATTATCACTTTAAAGAAAATATAAAAGAATTTAATAAATTTTATTATTATTAAAAAAATGCCAAATGCGTATCGGATAACGCGCTGTGTAGGCTTGTATAGTTGCCCGTCACAGTATGAAAACTTAGAAAATGGAGCTTTAAGTAATTTCTAATGGAATTTGTGTGAAATACATCTCTAAGTACATTTTATAATAAGTTAGTGATAATACGGTTAGAACCATGGACAGAACCTAGTTAGACAGTTTTTGAAATGTTTGTCTACCTGTTTTTTGTACGCTAATCACGATGAAACTACTAAACCGAATTTGATGAAATTTCGTATGATTACAGTCATAGTCTGCAGGTACATTTAGGATGCATTTTTATACGTATGATCATTTGTGTGATCTATAAACTGCGTTTAACTTATGTACATACAAAAAAGGAAAGGAATTTTGAAAGTGCCTGTATTTTCTTACCTTTTGAGACGTTTTCATGATTCAAAGTATTTTCTGCAAGTACAAACGATATGTAGCAAGTTGATTTGTATTTAACGAAATTTTGAAAATTATTAAAATATATCTCTTTTATATGAAAATTTTCAAATACGGTTATTTTCTTCGCCTTTGAGGTATTCTCAATGTTTACAGTACTTCCTGCGGGCACTAACGAATACACGATGATTAACAGATAGGCTAAATATAAAAAATTGGCGTAATTCAGCATTTTCTAAGGAAATGAATTTTTTTAAGTACCGTTATTTTCTTTTCGTGTAAGTATTGTCGAAATTCAAAGACTTTTCTGAGGGTGCAAACGATTGCATGATGAACCCAGTTCACAGATTTTCGATAAGTGGTATATTATAACTGTTATAATAATTCAAATTTTAAAAATCTGTGAATAAAAATGGTAAATACGTGTACAAACGATTTGGAATCCAAATTCATTTGTATAATTTTGATATCTGAAATTAGGGTTCGGGTCAAATTTTGAAAACGCTATAACTTACTTGAGTTTAAGGTACAAATGAAAATTAAAGCGGTACAAACGAAGCACATCAAATGGCGTCATATTTTTTTATATATACTCGGGTTCAAAGTTTATATTGGTTTATTCTATCCGAAGTCAAGTCTTATCGTAGTTCTTAAGCGCTCTACACACCAAACCTGCCGATCCGCCGACACATGTTGACGGATTAGTCAGCGGCTTCATATCGTTGCAATTTTCCTGTGAAGCTGAAGCGGTTCGATGCATTGGTTTTACGATTGTATCATTAACAATGCGAAAACCCCGTCTTTGCAACCTGTCCAGAGTATCGAGGAGGTACTTTACAGATCCATCACAGAGGTGCGAACAGTATTCCATATACGGCCTAACTTGTAACTTGTAAAGAAGATACAGTTGACCGGGCGTGAAAAACCGTCGCACCCTGTTCAGGATTCCGTGTCACCGACATATCATTGATATGCAGAAGAAAGAAAGTGGGCGAAAACACAGAGCCTTCAGGAACTCCTGCGTTTATTGATATGAACGATATGTCACGAATTCCGCGTTTCTGTAAAAAGCTGGAAATCCAGTTACAGAGGTTGTCAGGAAGTCCATACCCTGGAAGTTTAGAAAGAAGTCCACGGTGCCAGACCCTATCAAAAGCCTAAAAATATGCCAGGAGTGATCGCCGGAGCCTCGCCATGCTTAACAATTGCCTCCCCTCAGTAGTGTAGTACACACGCCAGAATATCATCCGTTCATCCATTCTGGCGAAAGCCATATTTATGATCATCAATCAAAGAGTGATCTTCTAGGTAACGTATAAGCTGGGTGTTGATCTCTCGTGCGCGAACTGGCACGAACACCGTTGGCGAAACAAATTATCATTAAAACTCAAAATCTGTGAAACTGGTGATTTCCAACTGTCCTGATCCTGGCCTCATCAAAACTGGTGTGTATTGTGATATATCCAACAGCGAGTGACCTTCATCCGAGCTCTGAGTTAACTAGCGTGAATCGCGAATCGTTGATCCGGCGATTGGAAGGGCCCCCGTACCTTCTCGAAATAGGTCGCCGGGACCCCAATCCGGTTATCAACCAGCACGACGAACCTATCCGAGATTATTCGCGACATGGTGAGACAGCCTCTCATGGTGGTTATACATGATTGGGCTCCGCAGGCGGTCAACGGGACAACTATTTCTACGGTTCTTCCTGGCGACCAAGTCAATGCTTTCTCTCAGGCAATGTGCCATTGGGGAATACCACCAGTACCCGAACCAAGCCAAAAATCACTTCTAAACTGGATATGCATAGGCTGATCCCGAAACGCGAAACGCCAAAGCGTGTCACTATGATGGGCTTTTTACCACGTGCATGGTGGTTGCGACCCAATTGGGCAAAAAAAACCCTACCACCCTGACATCGCCATTACTTCCTCCGTTGCTCATCAGGGTGCATCACGTGCATGTGAGGTTGGCTTGGGCGTCTCATTAATATAGATGCAATTTTGATTCCCATTAAGTCGGTTAAAAACAATGTCATAGATACCAAGCCTCCGACCAATGTTGGTGGATCGCCTGATTCAGTGTGTAGAGCGCTTTACAATAAAGAAAACAATATAAATATCCATATTTTCATATCTGTATAAAGGTATGTCTGTTGCGCATGCAATATATCTTGCTTGCGCTTGAGAAGAACGGAGATACACAGTAGGAATTCCCAATTAATACATGATAAGACTAAGCGTTTAGTTTACTTCTAGTGTTTGTAGTATCAACGTTTGACGCATATTTTGTGTTAATTTGGCGTAAGTAATAAATTATTGCTTTTTGTGTTTTTTAAAGTAAATATCAAAGGTATTAGTAACTCCTCTTGATTTTAAATGGTCAATAAAACTCAAACGAGTTTACGCAGGAACAAGTTCCTGTACCGACAGGTGCCTAGTCTGTGACAATCACAAGTTTGCCTGACCACATAGTCAGAAAAGATACATTAATTACACAGTAAAAATAGGTAAAAATGGTGTGATGCTATAATATTCAAACCATATTGGCATTAGAAGTATGACAACTCTATCTTGTGTATGGAGGTGTTCCTACAAAGGTTATTTGCTCCATTGCTGCTTGGGTTATGTAAGCTTGTAGTTGTTTTGGTTCAATAAGAACATAAAATACTCAGTTTGTGTAGGTTAAGATTATTACATTATAAATAAGCATCTTGTACGAAAGAGCTTAAAACACAAACAAACTTCGATATTCTAAATTAAAAAGAAAAATATTTAAAGGTTTTTTAATGTATTTTATTCGGATTAAGTCCACATAAGTTAGTGTAAACAAATCCAGTAATTTATCATCAGTTCTTAGGTAAACTAATTTATCCGATATAATTAATAGTATCCGTGGTTAATTATTTATTTATCTTTACGATAACTTATTATCCAATTCTGCTAGAAAGATAGGTACTGTCATAAGTATTATATCTATAAACGTTTTCTTGCAGAACTCATTAAAAGGAATCCGTGGTCAAAGTCTATACTTATGATAAAGTATTCTAAAATATCAAAATAACTATCCTCGATATGAAAGATTCTAAACAGAAATTCCAATATGGTCTAGTAACAAAGTTGTTTATAGTGATATTGACTACAATTATAAAACAAAGCCAGAGTCTAATATTACTCGAAGACGCAGAGATTTATCCTTGCAATGAGGATCGTAATATTACGATTTTTTATTTATTAAAGCCTCCTCCACCTAATAAAAATTTTGAGTACTTGTTATTAATAAATAGAGATTTTATTGCAAACTCACAAATACGCGTAAAATTCGACACAGAAGCCTCCGTTTCTTTGGTGAGTATTGACAAAATTTTTATTTATCGACCTTAGTTGATATTCTAAGCTACATGTATGTATTTGTTCACTTATAAGGTCTAACGCTAACTGTTTCTTTTCTACTTAATATTTAACTAGGAATGGATATATGATAAAATGGCTACGAATAAAGAGAGGTGCCCCGCGTATCTGCAAATGTTTATTACGATGTTATTATTTCATCTCATTATTTTATTTTTAATCATGTGTTTACTTGTATTAATGTCAATTGATAGCATATCAATTGAAGCATGACATATAATACTTCTTGTGTACAAAATTTCATCAAATTCTTTCATGTTTTTTTTACTATTTCTAAAAGTATTATTGATGATTCTTATCGACTATCAATTATATAACGACATACGTTTCCTGTCTACAAAACTTCACCAAAACCGGTGGAGAAATAATAAAAATTATTGTACGATTTCTAAATGAGAGGTAGGGCACAGAAAAATTTCTTTGAGATTTTTATCTAATTGGGACAGCCCGACTGGTGGAATACCTCCACCCTATAGGAGATCGCATTCAAATGACCTAGTGTTATGTTCCTGCGGCGAGTTGTGTTGCCGGAGCTTCTTAGGGTAGGAAAATTCAAGATTGGCAAAGCGTTTGTGATACCTATGGTATTAGCGGGCCGTACGATTGTTTGCCGCCTTAGTAGTATAAAAAAAGTATTAGGTGTTTAAGAATGAAATTGCCGATTTGTAATATTGACTTGTATGAATAAGCACACTATTGTCGTATAATAAATATTTAATTTGAAATAACAAATATCGAGGTCAATAATTGTGATAAAAACTATCCTATCTTTAAAGTTGGACTAAATTAAAGATAGTTATGAAATTTTATCAAAATCTATTCAGTAGTTTCGGAGTTTATCCCTACAATACATCGTGATACGAGACATTACTATATATAAGATATAACTTAAATGCGATGTATACGCTGTTCAAATATCCATGCATTTTAAATTGAGTCTTAAATATGACTAAAGACTGTTAACTTCATTCATATCAAATTACACCAAATTCGGTCCAGTAGTTTCTGAGTGATTGGCGTACAAATTGATAGACAGACAGACAAACATTTCAAAACTGGCAAAATATTTTCTGTCCATGTCCTTGAAACCCTCCTATACTATCTTTTCTCAAATAAATGAAAAATCGACAGTAATAAGAGACAACTGTATACATAGGATTTAGCCTATGAGAGTACGGTTAATGCATGCCCTGATTTTCATGATTGAGATCGTCGTCGGATTGGCCTAGTGGTGTGAGACGACCAGACTTCATACGCAGTACGCACGAGTGGTCAATAGTTCGAATCCCGCTGATTTAGGATATTTAAGAAGAACTGTTAAAGAACATTTTTTTATTTTTTTCTAGATGTTGTAATGGTGATTGTAAGTAACGGCACAAAAATCAATTACAAATTATTGTAAGTAGGTATTTCGTTACGTCACGCGGCCAGATGCGATGTATGAGTATGCGTTTATTTCGTGTCAACTGGCCAACTGGCCCAACCCGCAGCCGAGTTTTTGATGCCCACACGCGGGTGCGTGAGGCACGGGCGGCGAGGCGCAGCGCAGGTGTCCATGCAACGGTAGCGCGAACTATGTGGCTTACAATGTTTCATTTCTGACAAGTGTGAACTGCTGCGCTCACAAATTTGTTTATTTAATAATTCAGTTGATTAATCTATAATTTGAGAAAAAATAATATATGTGTGTTTATTATCATCACAGCCCTCGGTTCACACATTAATGAATTTTTAATTTAATATTCGTGAGTTTAAAGTTTGATTTCCGAATAACGCATAATCTTGAATGTTTTTTAAACTTCGTTTACTCTGTATTTTCAACGTTGCTTGTTCAAGGTGTTAATGGAATCGTTTTAATCAAAGTGTACATGTATATTTTTTTTGTTTTAGATAAGTTATTCGACAGCTAAAATTACTTCACCTGCAAACAGTACTTTCGTAGAGATTCTTGAGCGTAGAAAGTCACAAAACTTGGGCCTTACGATTAAAGGAGCAAAACTGGGCACCGTACCGCATATTCAAAGCATTGTTATCGATAATGTCGAAATTTGTAAGGACGCTCAAATGGTAAGTAAATTAACGAAACTAAACTAAATAGTATTCGATATTATTAATTCTACGCTGAGCGTGTTCTACCGTCTGTATCATGGTAAGTATTCTGAAGAGCAATGTGGGCTCAGTGTAAGCGTGCACGACTTCGCGTCTATTAACGTGAGTTTGAATCGCTGCAATGAGCCCGAGCTTTCGATGAAGGAAAACATCGTGAGGAAACCATAGCATGGTGGTAGGGCTTCTTCTAATGACCGTCTGGCTAGCTATCAACTTCAAGTTGAAAATATATCACCAAGCACCAATAGGTGTGTTCCGGCAGCTGCACTTGAGAGCCAGTCTTCCACTAGGTTTAGCTTGGATCTTTGGCCACATCGTCAATCAACATCAGGTGAGATTGTGGCCACTAGGCCAAACCTATAACGATAAAAAAAGCTTTTTTTCTCAATCTAATTCCCTCCTCGCCTTTCCACAACAGAACCACATGCGCTGGGACTTGTAGTCACAGTTTTAAGGTAACCTCCATCTCAGCCCGAACTAAAGAGTTCTGCATGACTTATCTTTGTCGTACCGTGAAACATGAGACATCGGGTGATTTAAGTGTAACATGAAGAGATATTTATGCAGGCCGACATGACAGTGGCGACCGCCGATGTATTTAGATCTCTCGGTGGTCACCGTTGTGTTTGGATTATACTGTGCTTACCATCAGGAAGAGTACCGTATGTGCTGAGCTATAATAAAAAAGAACACTATATTTTCTACTAAACTTATTATAAATGAAAAAAGTAAAAAAGGAATAAAACTTTTATTTATAAATTATCGAACTAGAAAGTAAATAAAATTGTTAATAAATAAAGTTACAGGAGATCCCAATTTTCGGTCACTAATCAGAGGCGAATGTAGTACATACTAAATGAAACAATGGTCTAACACAAAATGCTTTAAGTTTATTTGCTATTTAGAAGTTCTAATGTCGATAAACACCATCTCAAACGAATAGTCACGACTCATTTGACATATGAAGAGATGACTACGATTCTATACCAATTTCAAGCTTGTTTAAATATACGTGCCAATATATACAATTGTTAACGCTGGTACAAGCAACACAGATTAACTTCCACTTCTTAATTAGTAAAGCACCTTCAGGTGGTCCGTCACCTGTTATAAGAGACATCAAAATAACCAGTTTGTCCCTATGGCGACAAAAAATATTCGCGGTATTTCGATTGCAATTACTTTTTGCAAACAAAATTAAGTACACCTTAATACAATCAACACCGTGTAATAGTTGTTGCTTATGTATAGCGGCAACTGTTTCAATTTCTGTTTTGTCTATTTTTGAATTCAAGTTTCTTACATTGTATGTATACTAATCTCATTAATCTTTGAGATGTAACTTGCTTTACCAACTATCATCACTCCAGGCAGTCATGTCACAACCGCATTCGTCTACGCATGCACTGAGATATATTTTTTTAAAGCTGAAATTTTTTAGAATAACTTATCGTTGCTTGGTTTTAGGGAGTCTTAGATGAATATATTGTAGGACAACAATACCTAAACTGTGGAAGGCGTAAAGTTAGTCATGTAGAACTAATCGTCACCGGCCAGCCTACGAAGCCAGGTGACTGGCCCTGGCATGCCGCTCTTTACACATTAAATACATATTCGATTGCTTACATTTGTGGAGGCACTTTGCTATCGGAAAAAGTGGTCCTGACAGGTAATATTTTTGCAATTTAAAGACAATGATAATGATGAAATGATATTTATAAAGTATTTAAAGGTTTATTGTAACGTCTCGTTAAAAATGAGTTCTAAATATACCAATTTGAAAGGTAATATACGTTAAAAAGAACATAATATCAATCTGTAATTTAAATTATCTAAATATTTAAACTTTTATTTTATCTGGAAACCATAAAGTTTTATTTAGCTATTTAATCCTGCTAATCTTTAAATTTCTAGCGGCCCATTGTGTAACTATCCGAGGAGTTCCAAGAAACTCAAGTTCTTTGAGCGTTATACTTGGTAAATATAACCTGATGGGCGGTGACCCTGATACTCAGGAGAGAGAGGTAAGTTATAATATAATTTTCGTGGGACAATATCACACACAGAAATTTGATTCCAAACTAAGCATTGCTTATACTATGGTAGCCAAATAATTGATACTCGATATATACACACAAAATGACAGTACTGTGCCTGATGTTAAACACTAATCCAAAAAGACGGTGATCAATTAGAGATCGATAATCCATCATCAGTCGTCGCTATTATACCGGCCTGCGTAAATGTCCGTTCATGTTATTCTTGAAGATCCCGATGTCATATGAAAGAAGAAACACACTGGAGACACATCATATTTCAACCCTATTTACCCATTGGTTCTTTCTTTCAATAGTTGACTGTTTCTTTCCAACGGTTAGCCGAGTTGATGTAATAGTATGCATAAATAATTTTGATATTTGCATAGCAATGAATATGATGACACAAAGATAACATAATTATCATCACTGATATGCACAAAAAATAGTGTATATACTAAATTACAAGCACTTATAACATTTCAAGGCCAGGCATAGAATTTACAATAAAGCTTGTAATATAAATGTCTGTCTTATTTTGGGGTCAAGCCAGGCCCATTTCGACTCAATGTAAGCTGACTACAGCTTCACCATGAGTCTATAAAATATTTTTACCGGTGTTATGGTTAAAAACATTATTAAAGAAGCACCTGATGTAAAATGATTTTAGTGAATCGTGGTCATCTTAAACCAATTGCAAAAAAGTCCTATATCCCCGATCAGTAATTTATTGAATGTAACTTGTAGGAAACACGTTGGAACGCATTATGGCTGAAAAATGACAACTCAAAATATTTTTTTGCCCGCTGAGCAACGCTAAGCTTAACGATGATTCTACTAGGTATTCCTTTTTGTAAGCAACGCTTTATTATAATATAATTTCTATCGTATTTTCAGGTTCAAGAAATAAAAGTCCACGAACATTATGAACACCGGTTACTGAATAATGACATAGCTTTACTTAAACTAAAGACTGAAGTTGATTTTACTGATTACGTACAACCAGCATGCTTGTGGCGTAACAATATACCTAACCCCGACAATTATGGAACGGTGAGTTAGACTTTTTCAAGTACGTATGTTTTAATAGGATTAAACGATATAACTGCATTAATACTTCTGGTACAATAGCATATTCCAAGAACAATTATAAATTACTTTTATAGTCTTACAAATGTATTTCAGATCGTTGGTTGGGGATTTAACCAAATAAAACAGCTCTCACCCACACTTCACCAAGTGAAACTGCCAAAAGTTTCTGAAATAACCTGTATAAGGAGTAATCCACTATTCTTCTCAAGGATTTTAAATGATGAGAAATTCTGCGCTGGTTACAGGAATGGTAAGAAAGTAATATAAAATATATTTAATACTAGCGGTGCCCCGCGGCTTTGCACGTATTTATTGCCCAGTATTTATTTTTATCCTTTAATTTTATTTTACACATTTTATTAAGAATTCATAGAACCTATCAATTGAGTACTGGTATGTACTTTCCATTTTTAACTTTCTACAAAATCGGTTGTAAATTATTGAATAATATATAGCGAAATGAACTTCGTTCCTATTGGGTGTCTCACGACACCTCTACTCATACCAAAAGACCACCTCCATCGTGCTATATTTCAAGACTTTAAGACCCCGGTAAGTACCCTATAGGCTATTACAATCGTTAATTGAACAGAACTTTTAATATGTTAGGCTGTATTTGTTTACCACGTTCTCCCAGTTTTTTTTTGGAGAAGTTTGAGGCCAAATTCTTTTGAATTTACAAGACTGAAGGCCTTCGAGAAGTACTCTGTAGATTTTTAAATTCGATCAACGAGCGGTGTTTTTAACTATGACGATGCCGTATCCCTTAATTGCGAAAACTAAGAAACCGGATTTTTACAGCAGTATGGAACCTTAGACCTGGTTATATGATTTCATAACTGAAGTCATTTTGACACATGAAGAGACAGACAGATAGACGGACAACAAAGTTAACCTATAAAGGTTCTTTATTTTTATATTGACGTACGGAACCCTAAAATAGAACGATCGTATCACTAACCTCTATGTGTTGAAAAAGGTCTTAGTAAGTCTTGCTCTAATCACAGCTAATAATTTCATCACTCTACTGCCTTTAAGGTACTTCAGTCTGTAACGGCGACAGCGGAGGAGGTTTCATGGTTTTCGTACCAGACGCAGTCGATGATGTCCCTGCGAAAGCAACGGGATCGTGGCACGTACACGGCATTGTCTCTACCAGTGTATCCAAGACCAATGAACCGATATGCGATCCAAACCATTACGCAGTGTTCACCGATGTAACTAAACACCTTGGATGGATATTAAGGAATATAAATTGATCAGACCTTTCATGGTGGAAACATGTTAATAGTTCAAAAGATATTCATCAAGATTTTTTTATAATGCAAATAAAATAAAAATTAAAAAATTAAAAAATAAGCATAAAATCAAAATAAAAAATTATATATTAATTTAGGCCCCAAAGAAGGCACTGTGAACGTCAAAGACTACTATATTACTACTGGTTCGAAAAAAACATCCCAGTCATCGAGAAGAACCGACAAGAAACTCGATTGGTCTTATCCTTTTATTTTTATTTTTTTATGTACATAATATTTACTGTTAACAATAATATTATCATAGTAGAATTTAGTTAATTCGGAGAGGGAATCACTTTCAGATATCACTGTAATTCACATAATGATCTACCCTATAACAACCTTTTGACAGAAAAACTTGCTTGATATGGCCCTTGAACTCATTGTCCGGCAAATCAGTAATGTGCGTCGGAATCTTATTATAGACCCTAACACTATCACCTAAAAAACTTTCATTAGTCTTACTAAGTCTAAAACACGTACATAGAGCCCGCCTGATGGCAAGTGATAACTTTTTATCCCATGGTCAGTAAAGACTATGAGTGCAAAATATCAAACCAATATAGATAAAAAAGATAAATTTATCTCATTCGTTTGTTTAACTAGAAATGTACTGACAAACTGCCGGCATCGGGAGTGTTTTTAGATTATAACCCACAAAACTCCATTCGACCGATATTCGTGCACTGCAAAGTAACTCAATACCACCGCAGCACATGTTCTGTGCAGCTTTGCAGAGATGATTTACTTTTACATTGTCGTTTGCCGCAACTTATAAACTTGTAACCTTAAGGCACAATTCAGAATGATAATTTACTTGAAACTTCGGACGGAAATTTAAAATCTATTTTAAAGTCGAGTTCAATATGAACTCGTATCACACAATGATTTTGAGGTATAAAAGTAAATGGTAGAGTATTTTATAACTAGGTAGTAAATACGTTTTGATCTGCATGACAGCGTCGACTGGCGAGGGATTCTAGATATCGCGTTGATCGTCGTTGTTTTAGGATTGCATTGTGCTTAACATAAGCTAAACAGCCGAGAATTTGTGAACCTACAAAAAAAAATTATAAACAAGCACCTATCTTTTTTTTACAAATCGACGCTTGGACTCCAGGCACACCTGATGGAAAGTGAAGATGAGGCCGAAGATGGTACGCGGTCGCTCAGTAAAACTGATTGTTGGCAAAGTGTGTTTATCCACAATTCTACCAACGTCACATGAACAGAATATTTTTTAAATCTTCAAACGTAGGTCTTCTGCAGCTCCTTTATTAAAACTATCAAATGAGCTTTTCTGGCAGCCTAAAATGAAAATTCTTAGTTATTATTTATAATCCACTTCACTTGTGCACAATAACTAAGCTACATCCCGTTAAATCCCGCCTAAATTACAACAATATAAGGTCAAACAACATAGGTTTATGAATGATAACAAAAACCACCACATGAAAGATCAGTATCAAACGCTTTTTAATATTATAATGATCCATTTGTTAATTTTCCTTACATGGAATAAACATTTAAGTTACTTGCAGTGGACGTGGTAAAAAAGGCAAAGTTCATCGGCAGCCGGTGAACTGAGCAAAGAGAAGAAGGCGCCACCGCGGTCGTGTCGCTTTGACGTAGTATATTCAATTTAAAAAATGCACTTCCATCGCACAATGCAAACGTAATGAGTTCAGAAGTTTGTTGGGTCATTCCTTAGACTGGAAAGCTTAAAATGAAATATACCTACTTTGGACGTGCAAAGTTATTTAAAAAACCATCGCTATTTTCATTAAATTACACGCTCAGAGGAACTTTGATATTTTCATATGAACTGATTTTTACGGTATTACTTCAAAGTGACGGTATTATGCCTGATGATAAGTGGAGTATAATCCAAGAATAAAAGCGACCAAAGAGAGATCGCTAATTCATCCGAGCCTCATGGCAGCTCAATATACACACTGGCTGAGCATCGCAATGAGACAAACCAAAAAAGAGTTACTATGACGGGTGACCCTACACGCCCGCAACATGGCTGGCTACACACAGGCTGGTCGCAGAACATGATAATCCTAAGCGTAATACTAAGGCGGCTTTTATACCTGCTCATATACCACCACCCAACATTTCTGACAGTAAAGATGTTAAACAGCCAGACACGGGTCAACCACTTCAATGAAAAGTCTTTTGTACGTCTCCAATTTATTGTTTAACAGAACTGCAGTGTGTAGGCTAGTAGGCGAGGGAATCTAAAGCATTATTTAACGTCTTAAATAGGTGCGGCTTATAATAATACCACCCGATGTCTGTTATGCAAATCGAGACAGTAGAGATAACTTAATAGTGATTGGGCAAGGTGGGAATCTTAGGTCTTAAGGTTTTGTCGAGTTTTGCAGTTTCATAAAATTGAACTTGTATTTAACTCGCAGGCTGAATGCGTAGTTCGATTTTCCGTAATGTGTTCCAACTACCGAGTTCGCGTACTTACATTTCTTGTTCCTTATTGGTGACCAAAAATTAGCAACTTGTGATAGCTCGTTGGCTTGGTCAAGTGTGATTTGCCATAGTCAAGGCCACGTCTAATGACAAATAGGAGCACACATATTTTATTATCTAGAAGATCGTTATTTTAAATATTTCAATGACAATTCTAGAGACCCATTTATAGAACTATTTATACAACTTAGAGTGCCTAATGAAAAATATGGTAAGAGGTCTAACAGTTGAAAGTAACCTTCATATTTGTTTGGATCCCAATGCTTGTTATGAGACCGAAACCCAAACGAACAAAACTACAATTTTAAGTTAGACTAGTGTTGCTAAAACCTATGTTTTACAGTCAATCGATAGACCATAGATTGTTTTTAGCCGGCCATAAATGTTAAGAACTTGACGAGTAAAAGCAAAAAAAAAAATGGTGACCGCGAAATAAAAAAGGTCATCGCGTGTGTCCGAAGATTACAAACTTGGTGAGCTAAAATAAAGGTCGTACGCGTAAATCTTTCTTCAACAATTGATTGTTCGACAGTCCTTTAAGCTATCGATTAATCGATGTATTACCAGCGCTAAGTTAAACTACAAATATTAATATTAAAACTAATAAAATACGTCATAATACGAAGGTCGTTTTAGTTGTGGCAAAGAGAAAAACCTCTTCAAAATTCTTATTCTTACAGCTATATATCGCTATTTCTGTTGTGTAGGCAATAAATCTTGTGCGCGATAAGGACGGATGTATATAACAGAAATTTCTAACGCTTAAAAGACTGGACACAGCATTTAGTATAATTGCAGTGTTTGTGAAATCAACATTTTGTGTATATTTTATAACAATCTCGTGTGTAAGTAATAAATTGTTGCCTTTTCATTATACATCATCTGGCGTCCTCAATCAAAGACATAAAGTTTCAAAAAATATTAAGTAGTTGATACTAAAATAATATTAGGTTTAAAATGTTTGTTATATAATAAAGCGGCTATAACAATACTCGCAATACATCTATTATCACTTTAAAGAAAATATAAAAGAATTTAATAAATTTTATTATTATTAAAAAAATGCCAAATGCGTATCGGATAACGCGCTGTGTAGGCTTGTATAGTTGCCCGTCACAGTATGAAAACTTAGAAAATGGAGCTTTAAGTAATTTCTAATGGAATTTGTGTGAAATACATCTCTAAGTACATTTTATAATAAGTTAGTGATAATACGGTTAGAACCATGGACAGAACCTAGTTAGACAGTTTTTGAAATGTTTGTCTACCTGTTTTTTGTACGCTAATCACGATGAAACTACTAAACCGAATTTGATGAAATTTCGTATGATTACAGTCATAGTCTGCAGGTACATTTAGGATGCATTTTTATACGTATGATCATTTGTGTGATCTATAAACTGCGTTTAACTTATGTACATACAAAAAAGGAAAGGAATTTTGAAAGTGCCTGTATTTTCTTACCTTTTGAGACGTTTTCATGATTCAAAGTATTTTCTGCAAGTACAAACGATATGTAGCAAGTTGATTTGTATTTAACGAAATTTTGAAAATTATTAAAATATATCTCTTTTATATGAAAATTTTCAAATACGGTTATTTTCTTCGCCTTTGAGGTATTCTCAATGTTTACAGTACTTCCTGCGGGCACTAACGAATACACGATGATTAACAGATAGGCTAAATATAAAAAATTGGCGTAATTCAGCATTTTCTAAGGAAATGAATTTTTTTAAGTACCGTTATTTTCTTTTCGTGTAAGTATTGTCGAAATTCAAAGACTTTTCTGAGGGTGCAAACGATTGCATGATGAACCCAGTTCACAGATTTTCGATAAGTGGTATATTATAACTGTTATAATAATTCAAATTTTAAAAATCTGTGAATAAAAATGGTAAATACGTGTACAAACGATTTGGAATCCAAATTCATTTGTATAATTTTGATATCTGAAATTAGGGTTCGGGTCAAATTTTGAAAACGCTATAACTTACTTGAGTTTAAGGTACAAATGAAAATTAAAGCGGTACAAACGAAGCACATCAAATGGCGTCATATTTTTTTATATATACTCGGGTTCAAAGTTTATATTGGTTTATTCTATCCGAAGTCAAGTCTTATCGTAGTTCTTAAGCGCTCTACACACCAAACCTGCCGATCCGCCGACACATGTTGACGGATTAGTCAGCGGCTTCATATCGTTGCAATTTTCCTGTGAAGCTGAAGCGGTTCGATGCATTGGTTTTACGATTGTATCATTAACAATGCGAAAACCCCGTCTTTGCAACCTGTCCAGAGTATCGAGGAGGTACTTTACAGATCCATCACAGAGGTGCGAACAGTATTCCATATACGGCCTAACTTGTAACTTGTAAAGAAGATACAGTTGACCGGGCGTGAAAAACCGTCGCACCCTGTTCAGGATTCCGTGTCACCGACATATCATTGATATGCAGAAGAAAGAAAGTGGGCGAAAACACAGAGCCTTCAGGAACTCCTGCGTTTATTGATATGAACGATATGTCACGAATTCCGCGTTTCTGTAAAAAGCTGGAAATCCAGTTACAGAGGTTGTCAGGAAGTCCGTACCCTGGAAGTTTAGAAAGAAGTCCACGGTGCCAGACCCTATCAAAAGCCTAAAAATATGCCAGGAGTGATCGCCGGAGCCTCGCCATGCTTAACAATTGCCTCCCCTCAGTAGTGTAGTACACACGCCAGAATATCATCCGTTCATCCATTCTGGCGAAAGCCATATTTATGATCATCAATCAAAGAGTGATCTTCTAGGTAACGTATAAGCTGGGTGTTGATCTCTCGTGCGCGAACTGGCACGAACACCGTTGGCGAAACAAATTATCATTAAAACTCAAAATCTGTGAAACTGGTGATTTCCAACTGTCCTGATCCTGGCCTCATCAAAACTGGTGTGTATTGTGATATATCCAACAGCGAGTGACCTTCATCCGAGCTCTGAGTTAACTAGCGTGAATCGCGAATCGTTGATCCGGCGATTGGAAGGGCCCCCGTACCTTCTCGAAATAGGTCGCCGGGACCCCAATCCGGTTATCAACCAGCACGACGAACCTATCCGAGATTATTCGCGACATGGTGAGACAGCCTCTCATGGTGGTTATACATGATTGGGCTCCGCAGGCGGTCAACGGGACAACTATTTCTACGGTTCTTCCTGGCGACCAAGTCAATGCTTTCTCTCAGGCAATGTGCCATTGGGGAATACCACCAGTACCCGAACCAAGCCAAAAATCACTTCTAAACTGGATATGCATAGGCTGATCCCGAAACGCGAAACGCCAAAGCGTGTCACTATGATGGGCTTTTTACCACGTGCATGGTGGTTGCGACCCAATTGGGCAAAAAAAACCCTACCACCCTGACATCGCCATTACTTCCTCCGTTGCTCATCAGGGTGCATCACGTGCATGTGAGGTTGGCTTGGGCGTCTCATTAATATAGATGCAATTTTGATTCCCATTAAGTCGGTTAAAAACAATGTCATAGATACCAAGCCTCCGACCAATGTTGGTGGATCGCCTGATTCAGTGTGTAGAGCGCTTTACAATAAAGAAAACAATATAAATATCCATATTTTCATATCTGTATAAAGGTATGTCTGTTGCGCATGCAATATATCTTGCTTGCGCTTGAGAAGAACGGAGATACACAGTAGGAATTCCCAATTAATACATGATAAGACTAAGCGTTTAGTTTACTTCTAGTGTTTGTAGTATCAACGTTTGACGCATATTTTGTGTTAATTTGGCGTAAGTAATAAATTATTGCTTTTTGTGTTTTTTAAAGTAAATATCAAAGGTATTAGTAACTCCTCTTGATTTTAAATGGTCAATAAAACTCAAACGAGTTTACGCAGGAACAAGTTCCTGTACCGACAGGTGCCTAGTCTGTGACAATCACAAGTTTGCCTGACCACATAGTCAGAAAAGATACATTAATTACACAGTAAAAATAGGTAAAAATGGTGTGATGCTATAATATTCAAACCATATTGGCATTAGAAGTATGACAACTCTATCTTGTGTATGGAGGTGTTCCTACAAAGGTTATTTGCTCCATTGCTGCTTGGGTTATGTAAGCTTGTAGTTGTTTTGGTTCAATAAGAACATAAAATACTCAGTTTGTGTAGGTTAAGATTATTACATTATAAATAAGCATCTTGTACGAAAGAGCTTAAAACACAAACAAACTTCGATATTCTAAATTAAAAAGAAAAATATTTAAAGGTTTTTTAATGTATTTTATTCGGATTAAGTCCACATAAGTTAGTGTAAACAAATCCAGTAATTTATCATCAGTTCTTAGGTAAACTAATTTATCCGATATAATTAATAGTATCCGTGGTTAATTATTTATTTATCTTTACGATAACTTATTATCCAATTCTGCTAGAAAGATAGGTACTGTCATAAGTATTATATCTATAAACGTTTTCTTGCAGAACTCATTAAAAGGAATCCGTGGTCAAAGTCTATACTTATGATAAAGTATTCTAAAATATCAAAATAACTATCCTCGATATGAAAGATTCTAAACAGAAATTCCAATATGGTCTAGTAACAAAGTTGTTTATAGTGATATTGACTACAATTATAAAACAAAGCCAGAGTCTAATATTACTCGAAGACGCAGAGATTTATCCTTGCAATGAGGATCGTAATATTACGATTTTTTATTTATTAAAGCCTCCTCCACCTAATAAAAATTTTGAGTACTTGTTATTAATAAATAGAGATTTTATTGCAAACTCACAAATACGCGTAAAATTCGACACAGAAGCCTCCGTTTCTTTGGTGAGTATTGACAAAATTTTTATTTATCGACCTTAGTTGATATTCTAAGCTACATGTATGTATTTGTTCACTTATAAGGTCTAACGCTAACTGTTTCTTTTCTACTTAATATTTAACTAGGAATGGATATATGATAAAATGGCTACGAATAAAGAGAGGTGCCCCGCGTATCTGCAAATGTTTATTACGATGTTATTATTTCATCTCATTATTTTATTTTTAATCATGTGTTTACTTGTATTAATGTCAATTGATAGCATATCAATTGAAGCATGACATATAATACTTCTTGTGTACAAAATTTCATCAAATTCTTTCATGTTTTTTTTACTATTTCTAAAAGTATTATTGATGATTCTTATCGACTATCAATTATATAACGACATACGTTTCCTGTCTACAAAACTTCACCAAAACCGGTGGAGAAATAATAAAAATTATTGTACGATTTCTAAAAGAGAGGTAGGGCACAGAAAAATTTCTTTGAGATTTTTATCTAATTGGGACAGCCCGACTGGTGGAATACCTCCACCCTATAGGAGATCGCATTCAAATGACCTAGTGTTATGTTCCTGCGGCGAGTTGTGTTGCCGGAGCTTCTTAGGGTAGGAAAATTCAAGATTGGCAAAGCGTTTGTGATACCTATGGTATTAGCGGGCCGTACGATTGTTTGCCGCCTTAGTAGTATAAAAAAAGTATTAGGTGTTTAAGAATGAAATTGCCGATTTGTAATATTGACTTGTATGAATAAGCACACTATTGTCGTATAATAAATATTTAATTTGAAATAACAAATATCGAGGTCAATAATTGTGATAAAAACTATCCTATCTTTAAAGTTGGACTAAATTAAAGATAGTTATGAAATTTTATCAAAATCTATTCAGTAGTTTCGGAGTTTATCCCTACAATACATCGTGATACGAGACATTACTATATATAAGATATAACTTAAATGCGATGTATACGCTGTTCAAATATCCATGCATTTTAAATTGAGTCTTAAATATGACTAAAGACTGTTAACTTCATTCATATCAAATTACACCAAATTCGGTCCAGTAGTTTCTGAGTGATTGGCGTACAAATTGATAGACAGACAGACAAACATTTCAAAACTGGCAAAATATTTTCTGTCCATGTCCTTGAAACCCTCCTATACTATCTTTTCTCAAATAAATGAAAAATCGACAGTAATAAGAGACAACTGTATACATAGGATTTAGCCTATGAGAGTACGGTTAATGCATGCCCTGATTTTCATGATTGAGATCGTCGTCGGATTGGCCTAGTGGTGTGAGACGACCAGACTTCATACGCAGTACGCACGAGTGGTCAATAGTTCGAATCCCGCTGATTTAGGATATTTAAGAAGAACTGTTAAAGAACATTTTTTTATTTTTTTCTAGATGTTGTAATGGTGATTGTAAGTAACGGCACAAAAATCAATTACAAATTATTGTAAGTAGGTATTTCGTTACGTCACGCGGCCAGATGCGATGTATGAGTATGCGTTTATTTCGTGTCAACTGGCCAACTGGCCCAACCCGCAGCCGAGTTTTTGATGCGCACACGCGGGTGCGTGAGGCACGGGCGGCGAGGCGCAGCGCAGGTGTCCATGCAACGGTAGCGCGAACTATGTGGCTTACAATGTTTCATTTCTGACAAGTGTGAACTGCTGCGCTCACAAATTTGTTTATTTAATAATTCAGTTGATTAATCTATAATTTGAGAAAAAATAATATATGTGTGTTTATTATCATCACAGCCCTCGGTTCACACATTAATGAATTTTTAATTTAATATTCGTGAGTTTAAAGTTTGATTTCCGAATAACGCATAATCTTGAATGTTTTTTAAACTTCGTTTACTCTGTATTTTCAACGTTGCTTGTTCAAGGTGTTAATGGAATCGTTTTAATCAAAGTGTACATGTATATTTTTTTTGTTTTAGATAAGTTATTCGACAGCTAAAATTACTTCACCTGCAAACAGTACTTTCGTAGAGATTCTTGAGCGTAGAAAGTCACAAAACTTGGGCCTTACGATTAAAGGAGCAAAACTGGGCACCGTACCGCATATTCAAAGCATTGTTATCGATAATGTCGAAATTTGTAAGGACGCTCAAATGGTAAGTAAATTAACGAAACTAAACTAAATAGTATTCGATATTATTAATTCTACGCTGAGCGTGTTCTACCGTCTGTATCATGGTAAGTATTCTGAAGAGCAATGTGGGCTCAGTGTAAGCGTGCACGACTTCGCGTCTATTAACGTGAGTTTGAATCGCTGCAATGAGCCCGAGCTTTCGATGAAGGAAAACATCGTGAGGAAACCATAGCATGGTGGTAGGGCTTCTTCTAATGACCGTCTGGCTAGCTATCAACTTCAAGTTGAAAATATATCACCAAGCACCAATAGGTGTGTTCCGGCAGCTGCACTTGAGAGCCAGTCTTCCACTAGGTTTAGCTTGGATCTTTGGCCACATCGTCAATCAACATCAGGTGAGATTGTGGCCACTAGGCCAAACCTATAACGATAAAAAAAGCTTTTTTTCTCAATCTAATTCCCTCCTCGCCTTTCCACAACAGAACCACATGCGCTGGGACTTGTAGTCACAGTTTTAAGGTAACCTCCATCTCAGCCCGAACTAAAGAGTTCTGCATGACTTATCTTTGTCGTACCGTGAAACATGAGACATCGGGTGATTTAAGTGTAACATGAAGAGATATTTATGCAGGCCGACATGACAGTGGCGACCGCCGATGTATTTAGATCTCTCGGTGGTCACCGTTGTGTTTGGATTATACTGTGCTTACCATCAGGAAGAGTACCGTATGTGCTGAGCTATAATAAAAAAGAACACTATATTTTCTACTAAACTTATTATAAATGAAAAAAGTAAAAAAGGAATAAAACTTTTATTTATAAATTATCGAACTAGAAAGTAAATAAAATTGTTAATAAATAAAGTTACAGGAGATCCCAATTTTCGGTCACTAATCAGAGGCGAATGTAGTACATACTAAATGAAACAATGGTCTAACACAAAATGCTTTAAGTTTATTTGCTATTTAGAAGTTCTAATGTCGATAAACACCATCTCAAACGAATAGTCACGACTCATTTGACATATGAAGAGATGACTACGATTCTATACCAATTTCAAGCTTGTTTAAATATACGTGCCAATATATACAATTGTTAACGCTGGTACAAGCAACACAGATTAACTTCCACTTCTTAATTAGTAAAGCACCTTCAGGTGGTCCGTCACCTGTTATAAGAGACATCAAAATAACCAGTTTGTCCCTATGGCGACAAAAAATATTCGCGGTATTTCGATTGCAATTACTTTTTGCAAACAAAATTAAGTACACCTTAATACAATCAACACCGTGTAATAGTTGTTGCTTATGTATAGCGGCAACTGTTTCAATTTCTGTTTTGTCTATTTTTGAATTCAAGTTTCTTACATTGTATGTATACTAATCTCATTAATCTTTGAGATGTAACTTGCTTTACCAACTATCATCACTCCAGGCAGTCATGTCACAACCGCATTCGTCTACGCATGCACTGAGATATATTTTTTTAAAGCTGAAATTTTTTAGAATAACTTATCGTTGCTTGGTTTTAGGGAGTCTTAGATGAATATATTGTAGGACAACAATACCTAAACTGTGGAAGGCGTAAAGTTAGTCATGTAGAACTAATCGTCACCGGCCAGCCTACGAAGCCAGGTGACTGGCCCTGGCATGCCGCTCTTTACACATTAAATACATATTCGATTGCTTACATTTGTGGAGGCACTTTGCTATCGGAAAAAGTGGTCCTGACAGGTAATATTTTTGCAATTTAAAGACAATGATAATGATGAAATGATATTTATAAAGTATTTAAAGGTTTATTGTAACGTCTCGTTAAAAATGAGTTCTAAATATACCAATTTGAAAGGTAATATACGTTAAAAAGAACATAATATCAATCTGTAATTTAAATTATCTAAATATTTAAACTTTTATTTTATCTGGAAACCATAAAGTTTTATTTAGCTATTTAATCCTGCTAATCTTTAAATTTCTAGCGGCCCATTGTGTAACTATCCGAGGAGTTCCAAGAAACTCAAGTTCTTTGAGCGTTATACTTGGTAAATATAACCTGATGGGCGGTGACCCTGATACTCAGGAGAGAGAGGTAAGTTATAATATAATTTTCGTGGGACAATATCACACACAGAAATTTGATTCCAAACTAAGCATTGCTTATACTATGGTAGCCAAATAATTGATACTCGATATATACACACAAAATGACAGTACTGTGCCTGATGTTAAACACTAATCCAAAAAGACGGTGATCAATTAGAGATCGATAATCCATCATCAGTCGTCGCTATTATACCGGCCTGCGTAAATGTCCGTTCATGTTATTCTTGAAGATCCCGATGTCATATGAAAGAAGAAACACACTGGAGACACATCATATTTCAACCCTATTTACCCATTGGTTCTTTCTTTCAATAGTTGACTGTTTCTTTCCAACGGTTAGCCGAGTTGATGTAATAGTATGCATAAATAATTTTGATATTTGCATAGCAATGAATATGATGACACAAAGATAACATAATTATCATCACTGATATGCACAAAAAATAGTGTATATACTAAATTACAAGCACTTATAACATTTCAAGGCCAGGCATAGAATTTACAATAAAGCTTGTAATATAAATGTCTGTCTTATTTTGGGGTCAAGCCAGGCCCATTTCGACTCAATGTAAGCTGACTACAGCTTCACCATGAGTCTATAAAATATTTTTACCGGTGTTATGGTTAAAAACATTATTAAAGAAGCACCTGATGTTAAATGATTTTAGTGAATCGTGGTCATCTTAAACCAATTGCAAAAAAGTCCTATATCCCCGATCAGTAATTTATTGAATGTAACTTGTAGGAAACACGTTGGAACGCATTATGGCTGAAAAATGACAACTCAAAATATTTTTTTGCCCGCTGAGCAACGCTAAGCTTAACGATGATTCTACTAGGTATTCCTTTTTGTAAGCAACGCTTTATTATAATATAATTTCTATCGTATTTTCAGGTTCAAGAAATAAAAGTCCACGAACATTATGAACACCGGTTACTGAATAATGACATAGCTTTACTTAAACTAAAGACTGAAGTTGATTTTACTGATTACGTACAACCAGCATGCTTGTGGCGTAACAATATACCTAACCCCGACAATTATGGAACGGTGAGTTAGACTTTTTCAAGTACGTATGTTTTAATAGGATTAAACGATATAACTGCATTAATACTTCTGGTACAATAGCATATTCCAAGAACAATTATAAATTACTTTTATAGTCTTACAAATGTATTTCAGATCGTTGGTTGGGGATTTAACCAAATAAAACAGCTCTCACCCACACTTCACCAAGTGAAACTGCCAAAAGTTTCTGAAATAACCTGTATAAGGAGTAATCCACTATTCTTCTCAAGGATTTTAAATGATGAGAAATTCTGCGCTGGTTACAGGAATGGTAAGAAAGTAATATAAAATATATTTAATACTAGCGGTGCCCCGCGGCTTTGCACGTATTTATTGCCCAGTATTTATTTTTATCCTTTAATTTTATTTTACACATTTTATTAAGAATTCATAGAACCTATCAATTGAGTACTGGTATGTACTTTCCATTTTTAACTTTCTACAAAATCGGTTGTAAATTATTGAATAATATATAGCGAAATGAACTTCGTTCCTATTGGGTGTCTCACGACACCTCTACTCATACCAAAAGACCACCTCCATCGTGCTATATTTCAAGACTTTAAGACCCCGGTAAGTACCCTATAGGCTATTACAATCGTTAATTGAACAGAACTTTTAATATGTTAGGCTGTATTTGTTTACCACGTTCTCCCAGTTTTTTTTTGGAGAAGTTTGAGGCCAAATTCTTTTGAATTTACAAGACTGAAGGCCTTCGAGAAGTACTCTGTAGATTTTTAAATTCGATCAACGAGCGGTGTTTTTAACTATGACGATGCCGTATCCCTTAATTGCGAAAACTAAGAAACCGGATTTTTACAGCAGTATGGAACCTTAGACCTGGTTATATGATTTCATAACTGAAGTCATTTTGACACATGAAGAGACAGACAGATAGACGGACAACAAAGTTAACCTATAAAGGTTCTTTATTTTTATATTGACGTACGGAATCCTAAAATAGAAGGATCGTATCACTATCCTCTATGCGTTGAAAAGGGTCTTAGTAAGTCTTGCTCTAATCACAGCTAATAATTAAAAAAATGTGTAATCATCACTCTACTGCCTTTCAGGTACTTCAGTCTGTAACGGCGACAGCGGAGGAGGTTTTATGGTTTTCGTACCAGACGCAGTCGATGATGTCCCTGCGAAAGCAATGGGATCCTGGCACATACATGGCATTGTCTCTACCAGTGTATCCAAGACCAATGAACCGATATGCGATCCAAACCATTACGCAGTGTTCACCGATGTAACTAAACACCTTGGATGGATATTAAGGAATATAAATTAATCAGACCTTTTATGGTGGGAACATGTTAATAGTTCAAAAGATATTCATCAAGATTTTTATATAATGCAAATAAAATAAAAATTAAAAAAATAATAAAATATGCAAATAAGCATAAAAACAAAATAAAAATTTTATATTAATTTAGGCCCCAAAGAAAGCACTTGTGAATGTCAAAGACTACTACACTACTACCGGTTCGAAAAAACAACCCAGTCATCGAGAAGAACCGACAAGAAACTCGATTGGTCTTATCCTTTTATTTTTATTTTTTTTATGTAAATAATATTTACTGTTAACAATCGTATTATCATAGTAGAATTTAGTGAATTCGGAGAGGGAATCACTTTCAGATATCACTGTAATTCACATAATGATCTACCCTATAACAACCTTTTGACAAAAAAACTTGCTTGATATGGCCCTTGAACTCATTGTCCGGCAAATCAGTAATGTGCGTCGGAATCTTATTATAGACCCTAACACTATCACCTAAAAACTTTTATTATTCTTACTAAGTCTAAAATACGTACATAGGGCCCGCCTGATGGCAAGTGATAGTTTTTTCTCCCATGGTCAGTAAAGGCTATGCTTGCAAAATATTAAACAAATATAGATAAAAAAGATAAATTTATCTCATTCGTTTGTTTAACTTGAAATCTTCTGACAAACTGTCGGCATCGGGAGCGTTTTTAGATTATAACCCACAAAACTCCATTCGACCGATATTCGTGCACTGCAAAGTAACTCGATACCACCGCAGCACGTGCTCTGTGCAGCTTTGGAGAGATGATCTACTCTTACATTGTCGTTTGACGCAACTTATAAACTTTTAACTTTAAGGCACAATTCAGAATGATAATTTTCTTGAAACATATATAAACTATATTAATAAAAATTAGTTGAACACATACCTATCGATTCGGACGGAAATTTAAAATCTATTTTAAAGTCGAGTATCAACATGAAATCGTAGCACATAATGAGTTTGAGGTATAAAAGTAAATGGTATAGTATTTTATAACTAGGTAGTAAATACGTTTTGATCTGCATAACAGCGACGAATAGTGAGGGATTCGAGATTTCTCGTTGATCGTCGTTGTTTTAGGATTGGACTGTGCTTACCATTAGCTAAAGAGCCGAAAATTTGTGTAGTTCAAATAAAAATAATATATTAACAAGCACATCCTATCTTTTTTACAATATACTGTTCGATCCTTGACTCCAGTCACATCTGATGGAAAGTGAAGACGAGGCCGAAGTTGGTACGCGGTCGCTCATTAAAAACTGATTCTTGCCAAAATCACGTGAATAGAATATTATTCAAATGTTCAAACCTACTATGGAAGCTCCTTTATTAAAACTATTCAAGAAGCTTTTCTGGCGGCCTAAAATGGAAATTCTTAATTATTATTTCTAGTCCACTTCACTTTTGCACAATAACTAAGCTACATCACATAAAATGCCGCCAAAATTACACAATATAAGGTCAAATATCATAGGTTTATGAATGAAAACAATAACCACACCACATGACAGATCAATATCAAACGCTTTTTTAATATTATAATGATCCATTTGTTAAATATTCCTTACATGGACCAAACATTTAAATTAAAAAGGCAAAGTTGATCGGCAGCCGGTGAACTGCGCAAAGAGTAGAAGGCGCCACCGCGGTCGTGTCGCGTTGACGTAGTATATTCAATTTAAAAAATGCACTTCCATCGCACAAAGCAACCGTAATGAGTTCAGAAGTTTGTTGGGTCATTGCTTAGACTGGAAAGCTTAAAATGAAATATACCTACTTTTGGGCGTGCAAAGTTATTTAAAAACCATCGCTATTTTCATTAAAACACACGCTCAGAGGAACTTTGATATTTTCATATGAACTGATTTTTATTGTAACACTTCAAAGTGACGGTATTGTGCCTGATGATAAGTGGAGTATAATCCAAGAATAAAAGCGACCATAGAGAGATCGCTAATCCATCCGAGCCTCATGGCAGCCGAATATACACACTGGCTGAGCAACGCAATGAAACAAACCAAAAGATTGTTACTATGACGGGTGACCCTACAAGCCCGCAACATGGATGGCTATACACTGGCTGGTCGCAGAACATGACACTCCTAAGCGTACTACTAAGGCGGTTGTTATATCTGGTTATGTCCCAACACCCAGCATCTCTGACAGTAAAGATGCTAACCAGCCTGACACGAGTGTCAACCGCCTTACTGAAAAGACTTTTGTACGTCTCTACTTGATTGTTTAACAGAACTGCATTGTGTAGGCTAGTAGGCGAGGGAATCTAAAGCATTATTTAACGTCTTAAATAGGTGCGGCTTCTAATCATATCACCCGATGTCTGTTATGCAAATCGAGGCGGTAGAGATAACTTAATAGTGATTGGGCAAGGTGAGTCAGAGTGGCTAGGAAAGAGAGAGAGGAATCTTAGGTCTTAAGGTCTTCGTCGAGTTTTGCAGTTTCATAGACATGTAATTATATTTAATTCGCAGGCTGTTTGCGTAGTTCGATTTTCGGATCGATTTTCCGTAATGTGTTCAAACTATCGAGTTCGCGTACTTATTTAATCTTGTTCCTTATTGGTGACCAGAAATGAGCAATCATTCGATTGGTCGAGCGTGGCTTGCAATAGTCAAGACCACGTCTATTGGTCAATAGGAGCATACATGTTTTTATTATGTAAAAGATCGTAAATATAGTTATAGTTGTCGTAAGTATAGTTAAAATATTTCAATGGCAATTCAAGAGGTCGATTTTATAGAACTTAGACTAATGAAAAATATGGTAAAAGGTCTAACAGTTGACAGTAAACATTCATATTTGTTTGGACCCCAATGCTTGTTATAAGACCGAAACTCAAATGAATAATACAACAATTTTAAGTAAGGCTAGTATTGGTAAAACATAGGTTTTACGGACAATCGATAGACCATATTTATAGGAAATAGATATAGAAAGGACATGTATCCACAACTTACCCGCACCTGGAGATCCTCATCTTCGGGGTTACCCAACTGAGTTAGTGGCTTGAGTCGTTGTTCACTAAGTAAAGTAATTTATTCGTTACTGGCACTAGCTTTGTTAACGTTTTGAACGGTTTTTTTTTTAAATATTTTATCACTTTTCACGGATCGGTTACTCTCAGAGCAGCTAGCTATTAACGGGTTTCTCAGATACTAGTGTTTTTGGTAGAGGGCAGCACTTGTTGCCGATAAAAGTGCATTTTGGTTTCTTAGATAGATACATTCTTTTTGAATAAAATAAAACAATAACAGACGGAGAAAGTGGTTTGTGCTAACCTAAAATATAGAACACCATATATTGCTTTTAGCCGGCCATAAGTAGTTAAGAAATTGACGAACAAAAGTAAAAAAAATTGTGACTGCGATAGAAAAGGTCATCGCGTGTATCCGAAGGTTGCATACTTGGCGAGCTAAAATAAAGGTCATACGCGTAAATCTTTCTTGTGATCACAAAAATATCTCGTATTACCTACGCATTGGATATTATTAATAGTTTGTTTTGTTTCAACAATTGATTGTTCGATAGTCTTTTAAACTATCGATTAATCGATATTTTAATAGCGTTAAGTTTAACTACAAATATTAATATAAAATCGAACGAAATACCGTAGTACGTCATAATACGAAGGTCGTTTTAGTTCTGGCAAAGAGAAAAACCACTTCAAAATTCTTATTCTTACAGCTATATATCGCTGTTTCTGTCGTGCAGGGAATAAATCTTGTGCACGATAAGGACGGATGTACATAACAGGAATTTCTAACGCTCAAAAGACTGGATACAGCATTTAGTATAATTGCAGTGTTTGTGAAATCAACATTTTGTGTATATTTTATAACAATTTCGTGTAAGTAATAAATTGTTGCCGTTTCATTATACATCATTTAGGTATGTAATAAACGGGTTTTGTATTCCACTTTATTTAGAACAGTCACTGCAACTCAACTTATAAGAGGCTTATAATGATACAGACCCGGCGTCCTTAATCAAGGACATATATTGAGGACTAAAGTATAAAAAAATATTGAGTAGTTGATACTAATAATATTAGGTTTAAAACGATTTAAACGGTTATAATAATACTCGCAGAGCCAACTATTATGACTTTAAAATAATATATAAATGAATTATATAAAATTTATTATTATTAAAAATTGCCAACTGCGTATCGGACCACGCGCAGTGTAGAGTTGCATAGATGCCCGTCAGACCAGTACGTCCGTGCAGACTTAGAAAAGGGGATTTTAAGTAATTTTCAATGGAATTTGTATGAAATACATCTCGTAAGTACATTTTATAATTAGTTAGTATCATGGGCAGAACCCATTTAGACAGTTTTTGAAATTTTTGTCTATCTGTTAGTTTGTACGCCAATTACAATGAATCTACTAAACCGAATTTGATGAAATTTGATATGGTTACAGTACATAGTCTGCAGGTACATTTATAATGCATTTTTATACGTATGGTCATTTGTATGCTCTATAAATTGCGTTTAAGTTATGTACATATAAAAGGAAAGGAATTTTTAAAGTGCTTTTATATTCTTACCTTTGGACATTTTCATGATTCAAAGTATTTTCTGTGGGTACAAACAATAGCACGACGATTTATATTAAAGAGATTGGCAAAAATATTAAAATTATACTCTACTATATGATAATTGCAAGTGCGGTTAATTTCTTCGCTTCTGAGATATTCTCAATGTTTAAACTATTTCCTGAAGGCACTAACGAACACAAGACGATTTACAGATTGGCGAAATTCAGCATTTTCTACGAAAATGAAAAATTTTAAGTACCATTATTTTCTTTTCGTATAAGTATTCTTGAAATTCAATGAGTTTTTGAGGGTAAAAACGATTCCATGACGAAAATAGTTCACAGATTATTTATAAGTTGTATATTATAACTATTATAATTTTTCAAATTTTAAAAATCCTATAATTATTTTAAAATCCAAAATTGATATCTGAAAGTGGAGTTCGGGTCAAATTTTAAAAATGCTATAACTTACTAAGCTGAACTTACTTGAGTTTGAGGTACAAACTAAAATTATAGCGGCACAAACGAAGCACGTCAAATGACGTCATATTTTTTATGTAGTCGGTTCCAAGTTTACATTGCTTTAGTCAATTAAAAGACAAGGCTTGTCGTAGTTCTTAAGCGCTCTACACACCAAACCTACCGATCCGCCTACACATGTTGGCGGATTAGTCGGCAGCTTCACAGCGTTGAAAATCGGAAAACCGACTTTGACAGCGACATGTCGGTGACACGATATTAGCAACTTTATATCGGCTGTTAGTGATTCAGAAATCAAAATCAAAAATCATTCAGAAATTATTGTTCAACATTTTAACATGGACAATAACAGTGAAGGATAAAGTGACAGTCGTGTCATATCAGGAGGTCAGAAAAAGGCAGAAGATAGGGAACAGTGGCAACTGCTTCTACGACAAGAGCTGACCTCTTAAATTAATGATGAAGAATATATCAAAAAATATGCAGAATATCCAAAAAAGATGCAAATTATATAAATGCAGCTTCACCAACAGACTTGTTATCGTTAATGTTAAAACACCTAAGTGCGCCAGTTTTATTCCGAAATTACGTTTATAATCACTGTTTAAGGTTTCACAAAACTTCTTTGAATTATAAAGATTTTTTTTTCAGTAGCACATCCGATTTAATATCTGGAGTTAAGGTCGCTGCGAATATCCACACCTAGGATATTGAAGATGTCGCGCATTGCTAGTGAGACGTTCTGAAGAATGGGGAGGGGAGAAACGGATCTATTTCTAGTGTTTATAGTATCAACGTTTGACTCATATTTTGTGTTAATTTGGCGTAAGTAATAAATTATTGCTTTTTGTTATATGTTAAAGTAAATATCAAAGGTATTATTAGTAGTTCGCATCATTTTAAACGGTCAATAAAACTCAAACGAGTTTACGCAGGAACGTCTAACTCAAGTTGTCTGACCACATAGTCAGAAAAGATACATTAATTACATAGTAAAAATAGGTATGGTGTGATGCTATAATATTCAAACCATATTGGCATTAGAAGTATGCCAACTCTATGTTGTGTATCTACAAAAGGTGTTCCTACAAAAGTTATTTGCTCCATTGCCGCTTGGGTTACGTAAACTTGTAGTTGTTTTTGTTCGATGAGAACATAAATTATTCAATTTGTATAGGTAAAGATTATCACAGTATGAATAAGCATTTTCATCTTCATCATACGAAAGAGCTTAGAACACAAACAAGCTTCTATATTCTGAGAGAAAGAGAAAGAAATTAAAAGGTTTTTAAGGTATTAAGTCTAAATAAGTAAGTGTAAACAAATCCAGTAATTTATCATCATTTCCTAGGTAAACTCGTTAACTTCGACAGTTGCTGGTACCAAAAAAATTTAGAGAAATGTAACTTAATTTATCCGACATAGTTAATACTATCCTTGGTTAAGGATCTTCCTCGTTACGTCCTACTATTATTTATTAATCTTTAAGGGAACTTAATATCCAATTCTGCTAGAAAGATACTTTTATTAGTATTATATTTATAAAAGTTTTCTTGCAGAACTCATCAAAAGGAACCCGTGGTCAAAGTCTATACTTATGAAGTGTAGATAAGGTATTCTAAAATTTAATAATTATCAACCTCGACATGAAAGATTCTAAACAGAAATTCCAATATGGTCTAGTAACAAAGTTGTTGATATTGACTACAATAATGAAACAAAGCCAGAGTCAATCATTATTCGACGACGCAGAGATTTATCCTTGCAATGAGGATCGTAATATTACGATTTCTTATTTATTAAAACCTCCTCCACCTAATAAAAATTTTGAATACTTGTTATTAATATACAGTCAATTTAAAACAAACTCAGTAATACACGTAAAATTCGATAAAGAAGCCTCCGTTTCTTTGGTGAGTATAGACAACATTTTTATTTATCGACCTTAGTTGATATTCTAAGTTACATGTATGTATTTGTTCACTTATAAGGTCTCACGCTGACTGTTTCTTTTCTACTTAATATTTAACTAGAAATGGATAAAGTGTATATGATTAAAGAGCAGTGCCCTGCGTATCCGTAAACGTTTATTACGATGTTAATATTTTCATCTCATTATTTTATTTTTAATCATGTGTTTACTTGTATTAATGTCGATTGATAGCATATCAATTGAAGCATGACATATAATAATACTTTCCATTTACAAAAGTTAATCAAAGTCTTTTGTTTTTTTTACTATTTCTAAAAGTATTATTGATGATTCTTATAGATTATCAATTATATAATGTGATATGCTTCCTGTCTACAAAACTTCACCAAAAGCGGTGGAGAAATAGTACAAATTATTGTTACGATTTCTAAAAGAGAGGTAGGGCACAGAAAAATTTCTTTGAGATTTTTCTCTAATTGGGACAGCCCGACTGGTGGAATACCTTCCCTCCACCCTATAGGAGATCGCATCCAAATGACCTAGTGTTGTGTTCCTGCAGCGAGTTGGGTTTCCAGAGCTCCTCGGGGTAGGAAGATTCAAGGTCGGCAACGCGCTAGTGATACCTATGATATTACAAGTCCTGATATTATATTATATGATATTACATGTCCTGATTTTCATGATTGTGGTCGTCGTCGAATTCGCCTATTGATGTGAGACGACCAGACTTCATACGTACTACGCACGAGTGTAGATATTTCACTTCTGACACGTGCGAACTGCTGCGCACATAATTTTGATTATTTATAATATTTATTTATTACATAATAATTCTAATTACATGTTAATGTTGATTAATCTATATTTTGAGAAAAAATACTATATGAGGGTTTATTATCATCGCAGCCCTCCGTTCACACTTTAATGATTTTTTAACATAATTTTCCATGAGTTTTAAGTTTGATTTCCGAATAATCTATAATCTTGAATGTTTCTTAAACTTCGTTTACTAAGTATTTTCAACGTTGCTTGTTCAAGATGCTAATGGAATTGTTTTAATCAAAATTTTCTAGTATTATTTTTTCGTTTTAGATAAGTTATTCGACAGCAAAAATTACTTCGCCTGCAAATAGTACTTTCGTAGACATTCTTGAGCGTAGGAAGGGATCATTCTTGGGCCTTTCGATTAAAGGATCAAAACTGGGCACCGTACCGCATATTCTGAGCATTGTAATCGATAATGTCGAAATTTGTAAGGATGCTGAAATGGTAAGTAAATTAACGAAACTAAACTAGTATTACATATTATTAATTCTACGCTGAGCGTGTTCTACCGTCTGTACCTTTGTAAGTGTTCTGAAAAGCTGTTCAATCTAATTCCCTCCTCTCCTTTCCACAACAGAACCACACGCGCTCGGCTTAGAGTCACAGTTTTACGGTAACATCCATCTCGGCACGAACTAAAAAGTTCTCTGTCTTATTTTTGTCGTACCGTGAAACTGTGGAACCATCCGGCTATTGTGTTTCCTCCTTCTTACGACATCGGGACCTTTAAGCATAACGTGAAGAGATAATATTTATGCCGGCCGGCATGACAGCGGCGCCGCCGATGGGTTTAGATCTCTCAGTGGTCGCCGTTGTCTTTGGATTGTATATAAAAAGAAGTCTATATGCTACTGAACTTACTATAAATGAAATTAAAAAAGGAAAAAAGGAACAAAACTTTTATTTATTAATTACCGAACTAGAAAGAAAATAAAATTGTAAATAATAAAGTTACATGAGATCTCAATTTTTGGTCACTAATCAGAGGCGACGGTACGAGTAGTACATACTAAATGCATTCTTGCAAACAAAATTACATCTTATTAATATCACCACCGACTAAAAGTTGTTGCTCATGTATAGCGGCAACTTTTTCAAGTTCTGGTTCGTCTATTTTTGACTTCAAGCTTTCTACATTATATGTAGATTGTATACTAATCTCATCACTCTTTGAGAAGTTACTTGCTTCAACACTCCAGGCAGTCGTGTCTCAATCGCATTCGTCTATACAGGCACTGAGGTATACTATTAATATTAAAATTGATAGAATAACATATCGTTGCTTCGTTTTAGGGAGTCTTAGATGAATATATTGTAGGACAACAATACCTAAACTGTGGAAGGCGTAAAGTTAGTCATGTAGAACTAATCGTCACCGGCCAGCCTACGAAGCCAGGTGACTGGCCCTGGCATGCCGCTCTTTACACATTAAATACATATTCGATTGCTTACATTTGTGGAGGCACTTTGCTATCGGAAAAAGTGGTCCTGACAGGTAATATTTTTGCAATTTAAAGACTTAATGATAATGATGAAATGATATTTTTAAAGTATTTAAAGATTTAACATAACGTCTCGTTAAAAATAAGATCTAAATATACCAATTTGAACGGTAATATACATTAAAAAGATCATAATATCAATTTGTAATTTAAATTATCTAAATATTTAAACATTTATTTCATCTGGAAACCATAAAGTTTTATTTAGCTATTTAATCCTGCTAATCTTTAAATTTCTAGCGGCCCATTGTGTAACTATCCGAGGTGTTCCAAGAAATTCAAGTACATTGAGCGTTATCCTTGGTAAATATAGCCTGATGGAGGGTGACACTGATACTCAGGAGAGAGAGGTAAGTTATAATATATTTTTTTTGGGACAATAGCAAACATAGCCATTCGATTCCAAACTAAGCATTGCTTATACTATGGTAGCCAAATAGTTGATCCTTGATATATACACACAAAATGACATTACTATGCCTGATGTTAAACACAGTACGATCCAAAGCGACGGTTATCAATGAGAGATCGATAATCCATCATCATTCGCCGCTATTATACCGGCCTGCGTAAATGTCCCTTCATGTTATTCTTGATGATCCCGATGTCATATGAAAGAAGAAACACACTGGGTTCCAAACCTTTATATTGCAGCACTGAATGATACTGTGAACTTTTCGGTTCAAACAACAGTGAAATTACCGTGAGCCCAGCGCATGTGTTTAGTTAGGAGAGGAAGCTGGAATTAGATTGAACAGCTCACCTAAACGTTTGCTATTTTATACATACGGTATAAAGCACTCAATGAAGTAATTTGCTTCATACGTAATGCAAACATCCCGTATCTGCAAACTGTGTAGGGCACCAATGTGATATTTTTGCGAATTCATTCCATAAATATTCATAAGCATTCCGTATTTGGCCACTCTTGTGCGTTACAAAGAAGGGTTAGCTGACTGGGTGTGAACTGTGAAAAACCATCGCACTCTGTTTAGGATTCTGAGCCTCCAAGGCGTATTGGAAATGAAAATCGAGCTGTATCTTGAAGTGAATTGATGTTGCTGTAAATATTGAGTTTGTCGTGTATTGTGAACTAGACATCTTACAGAGTGGGGAATGCGAAAATGGAGACTAATGGGTTATGTAAACTCACTTTCCATGTAGAAGATAATTATACGTTTGCAAATGTTAGAATTGGTTTATGAAAGAAAAACTTTCATGTAGGTACATGTACATGTTTCATGTACTTTTTACCATTTTCTTGATTATTTATTCAAAATGTTCGGTATTAATTTAACCACATACGTTTCACTATTTTGGCATTCTTATACATTTACACGAATCACAAAATAAGAAAGATAGAAACAAAGAGACCTAATAAATAAGTCTTACATGGGATCGAATAGGGCCCCATCTCAGCATGAGGGTTCAGGTCTGCAAGTACAAGCACTACAGTGCATATATTCTATAAAGGCGATTAGAATTTAAAAATACTCATATTGTTGCTTCTTGCCGGAGTTATAGCAATAAAAAGATTTTTCGGAATATCAGCATTTAAAATCTGGATTGCAAAATTTTAAAATCATTTCAACTGTAAACATTGGTTCTTTCTTTCTATAGTTGGCTGTTTCTTTCCAACAGTTAGCCGGGTTGCTGTAATAGTATACATGAATAATTCTGATATTTGCATAGCAATAAATATGGCCAAAAAAAAAACATATGATCACTGATATGCACAAAAAACAGACTGTACTAAATTACAAAGTGTCGTGGAATTCAAGCATTTATAACATTTTAAGGCCAGGCATAGAATTTACAAACAACCTTATCATATAAATATCTGATGTGCTGGGGTAAAGCCAGGACCATTTCGAATCAACCTATAAAATCTTTTTATCAGTGTTATAGTTAAAAACATTATTAAAGAAGCACCTGATGTTATATGATTATTGTGTATCGTGGTAATCTTAAACTAATTTTAAACAAGTCCTATATCCCCTATTAGTAATTTATTGAATGTTACTTGTATGAAACATGCATGCATGCACAATGCATTTATGGGTGAAAAATAAGAAATAAAAATATAGTTTTGTCCGCTGAGCAATTCTAAGCTTAACCATGATTCTACTAGGTACTCCTTTTTATAAGCAACTCTTTATTATAATATGTTCTATCGTCTTTTCAGATTCAAGAAGTAAAAGTCCACGAACATTATGAACACCGGTTACTAAATAATGACATAGCTTTACTCAAACTAAAGTCTGAAGTTGTTTTTACCGATTACGTACAACCAGCATGCTTGTGGCGTAACAATATACCTAACCCCGACAATTTTGGAACGGTGAGTTAGACTTTGTCAAGTAGGTTTGTTTCAATATTATTAAACGATATAACTGCATTGGACCTTCTGGTACAATAGCATATTCCAAGAACAAGTTGAATATCATAAAACTAAAATAAAATGTAAAACTGAAAATAAAATTGTAAGTACACTACCTTGATGCAAAACTCATTGCATTTTAAGTTACAATGACGTATTATGAAATATATGTGTGTCGTGGTTATATAAAAACGGTCTTATCACACCGCTATTAAGTGATATATTAAGTGGGTTAACATATTATTATAGTAACATTGCAAAGTGACTGAACTGTTCCTGATGGTAAGCATAGTATAAACCAGAAACAGGGACGACCATTGGGAAATCAAATCTGCATTAATAGAAACTTGATATGCTCCGTCTGATCCCAAAACCCGACGTGCATAAGCGAATCACTGCGATAGCCTATTCACCATATGCATTATAGTCGCACCTCAGTTGGACTCTGTAGCCTCATCATTCCTGCAAACCTTTACATTCTGACCTTAAAACGTTAACTGTGGAATCAGTTAAAGTTATGAGTTGTTTCGACTATTATTATAAATTACTTTTATTGTCTTATAAATGTATTTCAGATAGTTGGTTGGGGATTTAACCAACTAAAACAGCTCTCACCCACACTTCACCAAGTGACAATGCCTAAAGTTTCCGAAATAACCTGTATAAGGAGTAATCCACTATTCTTCTCAAGGATTTTAAATGATGAGAAATTCTGCGCTGGTTACAGGAATGGTAAGAAAGTAATATAAAATATATTTAATACTATCGGTGCCCCGCGGCTTTGCACGTATTTATTGCCCAGTATTAACAATTCATATAACTTATCAATTTAGTATTGGCATTTACTTTCCGTCTTTAACTATCTACAAAATTGGTTGTAAATTATTCAATAATATCTAGCGAAACGAACTTCGTTCCTACAGAGTGTCCCACGACACCTCTACTCGTACCAAAAGATCACCCTTCGTGCTATATTTCAACACTTTAAGACCCCGTTAAGTACCCTATAGACCAATGGTAATCGTTCAATGAACAAGAGTTTTAATATGATAGGCTGTATTTCTTTATCACGTTCTTCTAGTTTTTTTTTGAAGCTGTTTGAGGTCGCATTCTTTAGAATTTGGTAACAGAAATCAGCCTTCTACCTCAAGCCCTAAAAACACCTTAAAGAAACCGTAATATAGCTTAAATTCGTTACTTTAATATTTATTCCTATACTTATGTTAAAATAACTTATGCCAAATTTCAAGGCATAAGGTCTTCGAAAATAACACTCTAGGTTTGAATAATCGGTCCGTGAGTGGGACATTTTGTATGATGACTGTAACTCTTTATTGTGTTAAACTAGATGTCTGATATTTATCAGGAGTATTAGACCATAAACTTTAGTATATAATATTAATTTCAACTTTATACTTCGAGCCATTTTCGACAAAAAAACTATACCGTAATATAATTTTGTTACGTAATAACTCCCTCCGTGCCACATTTAAAGACTGTAGGTCTTCGAAATGTACCCTATACATTTTGACAACTGATCAGTAAGCGGGATTTTAACTATGACAAGACCGTATCTCTTTATTGCGAAAACATAGAAACTGGATTTTAAAGTAGTATGGAACTTTAGACCTGGGTATATGATATTAATTTCAACTTCATAACTTTAGTCGTTTTCACACACGAAGAGACAGACAGACGGACAACAAAGTGATCCTATAATTGTTCCATATTTTAATATTGACGTACGGAACCCTAAAAATAGATGGATCGTATCACTAACCTCTATATGTTGAAAAAGGTGTTAGTAAGCCTTGCTCTAATCACAGCTAATAATGTAAAAAATGTGTTATAATCACTCTACTGTCTTTAAGGTACTTCAGTCTGTAACGGTGACAGCGGAGGAGGTTTTATGGTTTTCGTATCAGACGCAGTCGATGATGTCCCTGCGAAAGCAACGGGATCGTGGCACGTACACGGCATTGTCTCTACCAGTGTATCGAGGACCAATGAACCGATATGCGATCCAAACCATTATGCAGTGTTCACCGATGTCACTAAACACCTTGGATGGATATTAAGGAATATAAATTGATCAGACCTGTTATGGTGGGAACTATTAACATGTTCCCACCAAGATGAGAGTGGTCTTATATATTTCGTAAATTAATCAACAACGAACATTACCAAAAAAATCCAATTTACGCACTAACCCATCGCCAGTGCTTAAATATACCACAGCAGTACAAATGGACACAGTGAAGATGATGTTTGGACGACGTCAAATTGTTTTATTTAAGCATCATATATCAATTGTACTCTCCCAAAAGCGCCAAACATAAAAACAATACTTCATGTCCATTAATCTTACTTCACATCATAAAAAATGACCAACCGTTTTCATAAAAAATATATCATGTACCATGATATATTCACAAAATCTTTGTTTTCTCATTTTACTTGAAACGTCATCCAATAAAATTTTGCAATAACGAACACGACTCGACTCGGGATTCAATCCTAAAATGGGCCGCTTTCCGTGAAGGATAACATCGTGAATAAAACATAGCGTGTTCGTAGGTAATTTCCTGATGCCCGTATGGATAGCTACCACTCTCAAGTTTGAAAATCTGTTGCCAAACACCTACAGGTATGTTCCAGCAGATGCAGTTGAGAGCCAGTTTCCCACTAGGTTTAATGTTTTACCATTGTCTTGGATCAAATCGTCATCTAACGTAAGGTTATATGGTGACAAAACGCTAAGACCTACGAGTATAAAGAATTTATAGAAAAATAAATTGAGAAATTGTAGTTATTATTAAACGAACTTTTTTTAATAATCTACAATATCCGTTTCGTAGCTTGCAACGTGGTTAGAAGGCAACCAAAATTCAAAATAAAAAATATTGTTTATTAAGGCCCAAGCCTTAATAAGAAGGCACTTATGAGCATCAAGATACTACTACCAGTTCAAACCCAGTGAAGCTGCAAAAATCGTTCACTTTCAACAAATCCTTGTCTTGATAATTTTTTTAGACTGTATTTTACTTACCACGTTAATAGACTTCAAGTGAGACTTTGATGAACGCTAAAATCTATAAAGAATTTACATTATAATTTCAGGAGTTTTAAGGAGGTATTTTGGGTATCCATGCCAGAGATGCGAACAATATTCCATACATGGCCGAACTTGTGTCTTGTAAAGAAGATGCAGTTGAAAGGCGCGAAAAATCGTCACTTCCTGTTCAGAATTCCGAGTCTCCGAGATGATATTTTTTATTGTTGTAGGTTTGGCGTAGTGGTCACAATCTCACCTGATGTTAATGACGAAGTGGCCCAAGATTATAACACATTAAAACCTAGTGGAAGACTGGCTCTCAAGTGCAGCTGCCGGAACACACCTTAGGTGCTTGGCGACAAATTTTCATCTTGAGGGTGGTAGCTAGCCAGGCGGCCATTAGAAAGAGCTCTACCACCATGCTATGGTTTCTTCATGATGTTTTCCTTTAGCGAAAGCTCAGGCTCATTGCAAGGATTCGAAGTCACGTCAATAGACGCGAAGTCGTACACTACCACTTAGCCATCATTCCTTCAGATGCAGTTGAGGTCACTGCGAATATCCACACCAAGGATATTGATGCTGTCACGCATTGCTAGTGAAACGTTCTGAAAGGTGGACAGGTATTCCACCATTCGCACTGCCCCAAGTAGAGAGAAATCTTCTAAGAAACTTATCTTAACTCTAAGAAATACCTCTCTTCGAATCTCCCCTTCCCCAAGGAGCTGTGAAATCCTACTCACACAGGAACACTTTATAAGGTTACTTGGATGTAATCTTCTTTATGGTGGAAGTATTCCACCAGTTGGGTTGACTCAAGTAGAGAGAAATCTCCGAAGGTATGTGTATTTATTTACTCGGGTTCCGCGCTGGTCTTTGGTCGGTATCTTCACTTTTATATTCCAATTAAACGGCCTTAGCTGTATTTATGCACATTTATTACGTAATTTATTACAAATAATACTTAAAGTAAACTTTTAGGTAAAGAAAAAAATAACCGAACGACAATCCAAACAATTAATGACATCTGTCAAAATGTACGTTTCATTGCTTAACCCTTGCACCCTGCTTAGTATTATTACTAAAACTTTTAAATGTAGACAACGATTCTTTTAAACAACATTTATACTCAGTATCTATATTTTTCCTCCAACAACTCAAAAACATTATTGACAAAATATTTATTTTGTGTTAATTGCGCAGTGGCTAATTTAACAATATTCTTTCAAATTTTAAACATTTTGGTCATTTTTAAAAGCAAAAAGCAATGTTATAATTGCCCATTTGTTCTGAAGTCTTGTGATAGATCCTCTAATCACAGTAACGACATATGCAATATGTTTAGTGAATACTTCCACTCTACGTGTCTACAGATTTATGGTAACGATAAGTCAAACGAATATCCTATTAGTTTAACAACACTTGGTATAGAATGTATAGTGGTAAGTGAATCCTTGTTGCTTAAACTACTAAAATCAGTAGACCATAATAAATCTGCAGGTTCTGACTAAATTACCGCGATATTAATAAATAATTGTACTGATAGCATGGTGCTTCCTCTCCTGCTTTTATATAGGTGTTTTTTAAATAAAGGTCATGTCCCTGAAATTTGAAAAAGTGCTTATATAACGCCAATTCAGAAAGAGAAGCCAAAAATATAATTGAAAATTATAGACCAATTTCTAAATTATGCATATTCGTAAAAAATCTTTGAAAAAGTTACATACCCACAGTTATACTTGTCACTAAGACATTTCTTGAGTGAACACCAGCACGGCTTTCTTAAAGGCCGTTCCACAATATCGAATCTTATTCTCTGTGACGATTACATTTCTTGCCATATATCAGAACCATCACAAATAGACGTAATTTATACAGATTATAGTAAGGATTTCAACAGAATTGATCTAGTCTATTGATAAATATGGAATTCGTAGAGATTCGAGGTAATCTATTTCGATGATTTTCATCTTGTTACTAATAGATGTTAAATAGTCGTGTTGAACGGTTTCACCTCTACAACTCAGCTAATTCCTTCAGCAATTCCTCGTTCCCTGCTAGACCTATTATTATTCAATATTTTCATTTATGATGTCGCAGATATCTTTAAATATAGTAAAATACTTTTATATGCTGATGATTAAATGTCCTTAGCCCTATCAAGGAAATAAATAATGCACTTTCTCTTCAGGCTGGTCTGGATAGGTTTTCAATAAATTGTCAAATTAATAAGCTTCTAAATTTTCTAATATTTCTAAATGCTACTTAATGACCTCTACTCGTAAACCAGAACCAATTAAATTAAACTTTACACTAACTCGAGTATATAAGATAAAAGACTTAGGTGTTATATTGGATTCCAAATTACTTTTTAATCACCATATAGATGCTATTGTTAACAAAGCATCGAAAGCTTTTGGATTGGTCATGCGTTTATCATCTGAATTAAATTGTATTAAAACTTTAAAGATTCTATATTTTTCACTTATCCGTAGTCACCATAAATACTCCTCTCATGTATGGAGGTCGAATTAAAATACTTATGTTAAACGTATAGAACTTTTCTAAAGTTTCTTAGATTCTTACAATACAAAAGTAAACGTTGCCATTTACCCTTACTTGTAAATTAAATCACATTCGTCCTCTCCATGAACGCAGATGAATAGTAGATTATTAACGATATTAACGACGACAAAATTATTAACGATATGGTAGACTGCGCGGAGCATACTAAGTAATATTAATGTGCAAATACCTACTCTTTTTAAGAGAAGCAAGTTCCCTTCACACGTACTGTTAGTGAAATCATCATATAGAAAGAATTTACGTTTAGTTAGAGGTATCAGTCAATTAATATCATTTCCAAAACCATAGAAATTTTTCTCTTTCAAACCAGTTCTCTCAAACTTAAGGAAATCCTAACCAAAAATTGTTTAGCTAAATTTACCAACTGATATATTACTGTATATCTTTGTGAATTTTTAAATGGCCTCCTTTGTATTATTCTTTTATATCTAAACCAGTAGATAATTTTACTTGAAAAGATAGAAAAACAGAAAGAGACAAGATCATTGTCTTCCATGGTCAGGTCTGTAAAAACTGTATGTAAAAAAATGAAACCTCAACCAATATTTATAAAAATGGATTTTATCTCCTTGGTTTATTTAAGTAAAAATCTACAAACAAGTTAGCAGCCTCGGGAGCGTTTTAGGAGATAACCCACAAAACTCTATTCGGCCGACATCCGTGCATTGCAGAGTAACTAAACCGCAGTACGTGCTCTGGACCTTGTCCAAGTTTGAAGAGATGATTTACTCTTGCATTGTCGTTTGACTTAAATTATAAACTGATAACGTTAAAGCAGAATCCAGAATTATCCAGAATGATAATTTTGCTTGAACTATACAAGAAATGAACTAGATGAACACATGACTGTCACTTCACCGTCACGGTTAAGAATAAAAAAATCTATGTACAGTTGATTTTCATGGACTGGATTGGAATGGTGGATTCTTATCATTCAATGAATCTAAGCTGTAAAAGTAAATGGTAGGAGATTCTATAACTAGAAACTCAAATAAAAATACGTTTTTGCTTGCAAGTTGCTTTGCCTGTAGGTATATTGGTGTTCGCAGTTATTTTTGGAATATACTGTGCTTGCCATTAGGTACAGTGCCGTAACTTTGTGGGGATTCATTTAAAAATTGTATATCAAGAAGCATTTAACTTCTTTTTCCTTTTTATTTAATGGTAACTGTGTTTATTCATAATTCTGCCAACGTCACGGGAATATAATATTTTTCTAATTATTCTTGTAATTTTTAAACTCCTAATTCAAGTTGGCGGCTCCCCTGCTAAAACTGTACAAAATGCTGTTGTTGCAGTCTAAAATGCATGCGTTATTTATAACACCACTTCACTTGTACACAATAACAAAATTACATCACGTAAAGTGCCGCTAATAAAGGGCCAAAATAACATAAGTTTATTAATAAAAATTAAAACCACATGACAGGTCAAGATCTCATCAAAAACTCTTAAGCGTCTACTGTTATGTTCTGGTAAACACTTAGTGTATCACCATTTTCTGCTGTGGTTATCTCAAACGCTATTCTTGATTAGTGAATGTTTTAATGATCTTTATGTTAATTTTTATTACTTGGACCAAACATTTAAATTACTTTCAGTGGATGTGGTAAAAAACGTAAAGTTGATCGGCAGCCGGTGAACTAAACAAAGTAATAGGACGCCATCGTCGCGTCGAGTCGCTTTGACGTAATATATTCAATAAAAAAAATTACGTCCATTCGTCCATCGCACAAGGGAACCGTAATGAGTTCAGTTGGTTGTTGGGTCATTATTTAGACTGAAAAGTTTCAAATGGAATTTACTTTGAAACGCAAATTTACCTCAAAAACCAACGCTATTTCGTTGAAAATTTTGAAGGAACTTTGTGATTATCATATGAACTCATTTAAACCTTTTTGTAGTGGTTCTTTTATATATAGGTTTTTTTTATAAGTACACGGATAGTTCTGTACTGTTCTGTACTGTTCTTAATGGTAAGTACAGTACAATCAAAAAGCAACAGTGACCACTGAGATATCTACGATTCATCGTGAGTCATCGCTCTCATGGCGGTCTGCTAAAATGTATCTTCACGTTATACTTGAAGGTTTCCATGTTGTAGGAAGGTATGTATTACTGGCCGATAGATGGTTCGACAAATTCTTCTAATACACTCATGGGCATATTTAGAGGAACACAAAAAAGGTACAAGACTTCCTATTTCATGCTGACCATATATACCAGTATTATTTAATTTAAAAAAAAGAAGATATTGAATAGAATCTAACTTATTACATTCATTGGGTTTTTTTTTGCTATCTGTAGTTTCTTTGATACATAGTGTAAGAATTTCTGCAGGTTTTTGTTGTTTTTAACAAATTTAACATAACCGGTTTTTTTTGACAAATAAATGTTGTTTTTGAGTGAAGGGAACATCATTTGACAAGTTTGAGTGATAATAGCGGATCTCAGCGTTGCTCAAGCGTCTAAAGCTGTATAGTGACGAGTGTTCTGAAGAGCTATTTAACCTAATTCCCTCTTTTCTCTTACATAACAGGACCACACGCGCTGGGCTCCGGAGCCACAGCTTTACGGTAACCTCCATTCTCGGCTCGAACAAAGAAATTTGCTACGTCGTATCTTTGCCGTACTGTGAGGCTGTGGAACTGTCTCCCGGCCAGTGTTTTCCCTCCTTCCTACAACATGGAGTCCTTGAAACATAACGTGAAGAAACATTTGAGCAGGCTGACATGACAGCGACGACTATAGATGGATTATAAACCCCTCGGTACTCGCCGATGTTATTGGATTGCACTGTGTTCACCATCAGGTACATAGTAGACAATTTGCTGTGCTTCGATAAAAAAAAAACATTAATTCGAAAAAGTTTCACTTGCAATCAAGGGGCTCAAACATTGCGAGGATCAAAGTCTGTGATTTTTCGCAATGTTAAACGATACCGGCAAACTGAAGAGTATACGTGTATAGTTAATGAATTAAAAATAAAGACCACAACATGGCAGTTCAAGATCCTGCAAAATCTCATTCTTATTTTTTATCAATTTTTATTTTATAAACTTTTTCATTTTTAAGCTTAATTTTCAGTCTGCATAATGTGTAAAGTGTGAGGTCAAATAAAAATTTGCTATTATTTTACTTATAAATCGTAAAAAAAAATCAGTAACAATAATTTGTATTAATTCTTAGCTAATGTTGATGAAATTTTGTACACGCGTAGTATATGTCATTTCTCAGTTAATAGGCTATATGAATTGTAAATATTATTATGAAACGAAAATAATTAATGCGTAATAAACTCGTGCAAAGTCGCAGGGCACCGCTAGTAAATACATTAAAACACTTTAGTCATGTCATAATACAAAGGCTATCTTAGTTCAGACGAAGAGGAAAACCACTTCATAATTATTATTCTCATATATATGGCTATTTCTGTCCCGCAAGTAGTAAATCTCGTGCGCGATAAGGACAGCTACATAACAGGAATTTCCAATTATCGAAATACAAGGCATGGCATTTAGTTTCATTGGAGTTTTTGTGGAATCAACATTTTGTTTATGTATATTTTATAATATTTTAGTGTAAGTAAAAAATTGTTGCTCTATTTATTGTAATTTTATCTAAGTAATAAACGTGTTTGTAGTCCACCTTATTTTGAACGGTGACCATATTAATTTGACTTATACTACTGCTTTTAAAAATTATAGTCACAGCAACTATATAGTTTAAAAAAGTAATATAATAATAAACCCGACCGAGTTTCTTGCCGTATCTTCTTAATAATTGGAATGTTTTCGGAACCAGTGTTATTGGTATTGAAACTATAAAATAGCAGATTTTTTTAAATGATATTTAAGCAAATTTTAAAGTCTTAGTGTACAAAGTGCAACAATTCAGAATTATAACTACAAATATACTGTTAACGTTAAGAAGTCGATAATGCGAAATCATGAGTGTTTAACCAAACAAAAGCGCCCAGCGAGACTATAGAAGTTGTCCCTACAGTTAAACTAAAATAAGAAACATTTAATAAACAGTGCTCAATAGAATACTTACATTATAAATTGGTATTTCAAACGTTTGCAGAAATTCATATACGTACTTTTCTTTTCATAATTTCAACAACTTTTTCCTTGCAGAACCGGTAAAAGGAAACCCTGATCAAAATTATTATATCAACAATTCATAAGTTATGAATTGAAGTAGACAACTTATATTTGAAAATAAAATAAAAATATCACTCTCAATATGAAAGATTACAACCAATACCGCCTAACAAAGAAATTGATCATAGTGCTATTTACAACAACATTAATCAAGGCACAAGAGCTGAAACCAGGCTGGGCTTTAGTCGGCAATCCGTTATTACACGCCCATCCATGCAAAGGGAATGATGAAATCCTATTATCATTTGAATCAGGTCTTCCACCTGAAGAAGAGAATCAGTACAGCTTACATATACCGGGGAGTTTTCCTCAAAATTCAAAAATAAAAATCAAATTCGATTCCGAGGCCTCTGTCACTTTGGTAAGTTTTGACATCTTTTTTATATACAGGTATTTAATTGTTATTCTAAAAATATTATTTTCTTTAATCATTTCTTTTTTCTTATTGTATAACTAATGTAATTTTTTTTAATGTAATTTTCAACAAATTGAATAATGTACCCCTAGTTTGAACGATGATAGTCTTATTTCTTTTAAAGGAAATTTCTCATAAATTACATTATAATCAACTTTTAAATAAGCAATAGAGCTATAGATAGCACTTTTTTCATATATCATTTCCAAATGACCAATTCTACCAGTTTTTAACATATAGGTAACAGAACTGAACAGAATTCAACTGGCTATATTTAATCCTACATTTTGTCTTAGTATCCGTCAATTACGTCAATGTTAATTTCGCATTTATCTTTTCATTCATTAAAATATCTTATAGCATACTCTGCACTTTAAGTTTGTTTTTCAAATAATATATTAACACTCCATTACACACGCCTTCAATAATCCCATGATAACACGCGCGGGGCTCGAAAGTGCCCCAAAGGATATTTCTTTTTTTCACTATTGGAGCTTTTCTTTATTAAAAATTAATATTGCACACGTAATCAGTCTTTATTGATATAAAACACAAACAAAAAATTTCACAGTTTTTAAATAAATCAGAAAAAAAAACAGTTTTTCTTTAACCTTACAAAACTATCAAAAAACTGCATAGGTCCATCATTTTTGTCATCATTAGGTGCCCGGTCGAGATTTTGTACACTTTGGTTATAGCACTGTATACATATACTATATTTATGTTCATTGTATAACAGCTTATGGTATTTTTAACATGCAGTTCTGGTCGATCGATCTTTGACTCTTCCACAGTAATGACACCTGACCGTCTTAGTACTCTTGCGCGGGATATAGTCTTCCTGGGGTGTCAAATTGCTTTCATTGATACCTAAAAATAGCATGCTTCGTTCTTTTAGAGTTCTAGGAATCGTTTTGGAAAAAAAACCTCTATTGCATTTGTGGTTTTAGGTTTAAATACGCGTACGAGCGTACGCGTAGGAATGTACGTAGGCTTGTGTACGAACTTTAGTTCTAAATTGTGTAGACTTCTACTCAAGACCTGTTTTTGTTTTGTTAAGTCCGTAAATCCGATAATGGAGTATCTTCATCTGAACTGTCTGACGGCAGTGGCACGGTTGTAGTTTCTGACGCTGCTGAGATTGGTGCTATCTGATCTTCTTCATCATTGTTTCTTTCCGACTGTGAGTCATGTAACTCTTCCATACAGTGATCCTCTTCATCCTCATTACTAAGCAAGTCACCTATGCCTCCTTCTTCTTCCTGGTCAGACTCCTCAAGCTACGCAACTATTTGACGATCTCGTCTATCCATCTTTATTTATGTTAAGATCTAAATTGAACAAAACAGAAATTTTATCACAATGACAAATAAATACTTAAAATTTTATACAAAAATTTATCGATAAATTGCATAAAATAACTAAAACAACTAATCTCGGCCGTACTTAGAAAAGTCACGTAGTTTCACGCGTGGGACACCAAACGCATACCAAGGATACTAGCCGTCTCAAGTTCGTGTCGAATGTTTACGTTGTGATAAACAAAAATTCTTGGCCGGGGCACTTTTGAGCCCCGCGCGTGTAAGGGAGTGTTAACACAAAGTTTTGCAAAGCGGGAGTATTTTGAACGTTACTTGCTCGTAATGAAATAATTTTAACCAAAATTACCATGACTAATTTTCCCATTACAGATTGATGCATCAAATGCAAGAATTTCTACAATTTCAAACGTTTTTGTAATAGAATTCTTTAGATCCGCTCCTAGCATTGCCCTGAAGATTAAAGGACCAAAGAGTGGCACCATACCGTATATTCAGAGCCTCATTATCAATACTGTCGAATATTGTAAGGATCCTCAAATTGTAAGTAAATTAATCAAGACACGTGAAGAAGTATTAGATCTTTAATTTTTCTTTTATATATATATGATTTTCAGAGTAACTTTCATTAGAGAGATATAGACTTGTGGTATATAAAAATCACTGTTCAAACTTTGAGAAGTTAGTCTTTTTTAATAATTACTTAACTGAGTCTGATAGAAAGCACATTACAATCTAAAAACCGTAACAACCATCGAGAGCCATCCTGCGTAAAAAGATTCTGAATTAATTATGCATCGGCTTTTTACCAAATGCATGGTAATCGCGACCCGGTCGGGCTGTAAAGCCTTACTCTCTGGATAAATTATGCATCAGCTTTTTAACAAATGCATGGTGATCGCGACCCGGTCGAGCTGTATAACCTTACCCTCTGGATAAATTATGCATCGGCTTTTTAGCAAAGGCATGGTGATCGCGACCCGGTCGAGCTGTATAGCCTTACCCTCTGGATAAATTATGCATCGGCTTTTTAGCAAATGCATGGTGATCGCGACCCGGTCGGGCTGTATAGACTTACCCTCTGGATAAATTATGCATCGGCTTTTTAGCATATGCATGGTGATCGCGTCCCGGTTGGGTTGAGCGTAAGCTCTGCTACCACCATTTCCTCGTTCATTACTAAGCAAGGTGCACCACGTGAAGTTAAATTAAGCTTAGGTGTTTCAAATCTAAAGATGTGTTGTGATTTTACATGGTGTACATTCGATTTCTTACATATTATTTTTGTGTGTTTTTTGTAAATGTTTGTTGTAGTATCTCATTACGGCTATTTATTTCATGAATAACAATGTTTTTTGACAATTGTTTAATTTTCTGTTACATGTATATTGAACCTTAAGTTTTTCATAAATTTATGTACGCTCACCTATACGTTTATTCACATTACTCGCAAGTTCTTATTTGCTTTACAACTCATCAATTCATTGTTCCAGCGAACCAGATTACTTCAACTTATAGAATAACTAATATTTGATTCTATTTCAGGGGATCTTAGATCAGTATATTCTAGGTAAACAAAACACAGCAGAAATCAGTCTCACACTACCTGATAGTTCCTGTGGAAGGCGTAAAGTTAGTCATACAGAACTAATCGTCAATGGTCAGCCTACAAAGCCAGGTGACTGGCCCTGGCATACCGCTATTTACAAATTGGATGGATATTCAATTAATTATATCTGTGGAGGCACTTTGCTATCGAAAATAGCAGTCTTAACAGGTAATATTTTTTTAATTAAAGGATTGCTGTCATCACCGGCGACATATCCGATACTCTAGGGTACAATTAACTGCAATTCATTTCAAGTACTGATTGAATGTGTTAAAATCTCAAATTAAATAAATATTGTTAAATTGTTGAATGAAAAATAGGTTTAAAATGCAAGTGATAATACTGCTTTCCTAATTAAATACAAACTTACTTGTTAATAAAACTATCGATAAATAATCTGAATAATGAAACTTGTATTTACTTTGGAGACCTTTAAGTTTGTCTTTATAAGCTGCCGCTTTTTATAGATATTATAAATATTTAAAAGTAATCTAGAATGGGTTACATAAAAATCTTTTAGTCATCCTTTAGCTGTTAAAATCGATACCACGTAACATTTTAACTTTCCAGCTGCGCATTGTATTACCATCCGCGGTGTTCCAAGAAGCACAAGTTCTTTGAGCATTATCCTTGGTAAATACAATCTGATTGGAGGTGACATTGATCCTCAGGAAAGAGAAGTAAGTTATCATATTTGTACGAGTATTATGGCCGTTGCTTAAGTAGCAGTGGGCTGGTCTATGCTGATGAACTAATAACCGATGAGATAGACAAGTTCTGGAGAAAAACCACGTTTAGACGCCTTACTAAAAATGAATCGAAGAACTGCGCAAAGGATAGAGAAATCCAAAAATCCTGTGGCGATCCTTGATAGAGGCCTATGTCCAGTCGTAGAATGATGTAGGCTGATGATGAATATAACAGTAACAGAAAAGAGTCATCTAATGGTAGGTGGATACTACATGCAAACCATGACCGTCTGCAATACATTTGCTTAGTAATTACTCTAAACAATTAAGTTGGGACATACGAAGACTACACCGAAACATTATGTTATCTGTTTAGTAGTCCTCTGCCTTGCTGTAATTAGTTTCCCTCATGTGATATTTATGCAGGTACTAATTCCTTTACCTAAGAAACAATTCGTTACAATATACGTACCATCATCTTTTCAGGTTCAAGAAATAATAGTCCACGAACAATATGAACACCAAAGTCTTAACAACGATATAGGCTTACTGAAACTAAAATCTGAAGTTATTTTTACCGATTACGTACAACCAGCATGCTTGTGGAGTCTCAACGCTTATAAAAGACTACCTCACCACGGTATTTTCGGTACGGTGAGTTTACTTTGCGAGTTCGTTCATTTTAATTAGGTTAGTCGATGTAACTGTACTAAATCTATAAGTAAAAAAGACCCAAGAGATAGAAACATCAATGTATTCGTCAATATTTTCTGTCACCAAGATAAAACCATACGTAACACAATACAATGAAAGTAGACTCTAAAGATCTAGATCTATAAGATCCCAATTTTTTTATCGTTATAGGTTTGGCATAGTGGCCACAATCTCACCTGATGTTAAGTGGCGATGTAGCCCAAGATGATAACACGTTAAACCTAGTGGAAAAACTGGCTCTCAGGTGCAGCTGCCGGAACACATCTATTGGTGCTTGACGAAAGTTTTTCAACATGAGGTTGGTAGCTAGCCAGGCGGGCATTAGAAAAAGCTTTACCTTATGCTATGGTTGCTCATGATGTTTCCTTCACCGAAAGCTCAGGCTTATTGCAGGGATTCGAACTCACGTCAATCGACGCGAAGTCGTACGCGCTACATCATTGCTTCAAAAATTGCTTCTACGACCTATTTTGAGTTACTATGATAGATTATTTACTACATATGTATTTGGTGACCATGGTAAAGTTGGTGTGGAGTGCTTTACCACTCCGCTACTAAATGGATATACATAGGGCTGATCTCCAAACCTTCGCTGTCAAGGTTAATCGAGACGATTTTTCTCTGCCATTGTAATAAATTACTCACCATTACTATCTAAATAAATTTATTTCAGGTTGTCGGCTGGGGAATCGACCAAACAAAACAGCTCTCATCTCAACTTCAACGAGCTAAAATGCCAAAAGTTTCCGAACTCACTTGTATAAAAAGCAACCCATTATTTTTCTCAAAGCTGTTAAATGCTCAGAAATTCTGCGCCGGTAATAGAAATGGTAAGAAAACAAAATTAATATATTTAATATCAATAAAAGTAATGATAGCTTTTATTATTCATAAATGTAAAAATTGAGTGTCCTTACTATATTCAAATTAGGTCCAAATAAGATACTTAAGAACATCAAACACAACAATTAATTGCAGAACATTGACTTGAGGTCAAGAGCTTGTTATTGGCTTTGAGGTAATTTAACCAAAGAAATGGGCACTGAAGAGACAATAATATAAATAAAAATATTTGTAATTCGCGTCATTTGTATCACTCTTATAATTTAATAATATGCATCGTTAAGGAAAAAATGTAGAACGGAACTAACAACTAAGAACTAACAATTTCATACATCATGTGGGAATAAACGGCGAAACGGTTATCGTGATACTTATTGTTTGATAACATGTAAAATTGTAATAATTGGTTAATAGTGGTTTTCAGCATATACTTTTAACGAAAATACTGGCTAGAAGATATTATTTTAGAGAGTTTAGCGTTAATTAGCTAGATTTTAATATCTCAAATAATGGAAATTAACACAAATCTTTTACTGAAATCAGTTTCCCTAACTATTCAGCCCAGCTGCATGATTGCAACATACATGTAGTTTAAATAAGTCAAGATACCGTAATCTGATCCTTTACTTAAGAGGCGCTAATAAGACTCACTGTAATTACAGCTTGAAAATAAATAAAGATATTATAATCACTCTACTAACAGCAATTGCTTTTCTTCTAGGAACTTCAGCTTGTAACGGAGACAGTGGCGGAGGTTTCATGGTGTTCGTACCAGACGTAACCGGCGATGCTTCTGCTAACGCAACGGGAGCGTGGCACGTACGCGGCATTGTCTCTACCAGTGTATCAAGGATCGATGAACCGATTTGCGATCCCAACCATTACGTACTGTTCACCGATGTGGCTAAGTTTCGTGGATGGATATTAAAGAAGATGAAGTGATCAGACCCTGTGTAATATTTTTTTAAATTGGGTATTTAAAAAAAAAAACGATTTTTTATGAATATTATTTCTTCATCATAATTATGATAATAGTCAATTTGAAAAACTCTTAAAACATTTTTTTTTTATTAATAAAGAACAATTGAAAATTGTAATATTTTAAAAAGAATCACATCACTACGAACGCGCCACGATTGATCGTCAGGTTTGAGACGTCATATTGTTAAAGGAATTTCATCGATTAAGTATCAAAGCACTGTATGAGCTGTGTGCTACAATGAGTAGAAATTAACATTGTGACGTCACACGCGCTCGGATTTATTCGGGAAAGATCGGCGCATTTTCGGTACTGAATTCAAAAAAACATTTTTTATTTTAGTTTTGAAATATTGCGAAAAAAAAAATAGTTTTTTATAAAACTTAGGTATAATCTTTCCATTTTTCACAAAAAATATATATTCAAATACCCAATTCCTATTACTTTTTAATCGCGATCATAACAGAAAATCTTTTTGGCACGGACCTTTATTATCTCGTAAATTCCTAACAAATATTGAGGTTTTATAATAAAGTTTGACCTCCTTAAACAAGATTAAAATGAAATATTTATTACGTCTAAATTTAGAAGCAGGGTATATACAAAATTGAATCGTAAAAGGAAATAAGCTTATTCCTTGAACACAGTTTCCTAAAAAATTGTTCTATTGTAAAATTTGATAACCTTCAATTAGGTTCGCCATTAATATCAATTCATCCATAGCATATCCCAAAGGTATATTTTTTTATATATACCGACAGTTCAGCCCTAATTTGTTTATTTATGGGTGGTTACATTTCAGTCTATTCAATCTTTGGCTTACCAGATTAAGTAAGTTAAGGTTTCAGGTAAACTTATAGTCTCTGATAACTGTAATAAAAAATCTTGTTACGGTACATGCAATTAAAATTATGTAAAAGAATTAAATTTAAAAATATTTTGGGAAGAAAACAAATAACTAAAAAGCCGATATAATGTAATAATGCTTTGACATAATTTGTTTCGTGATCAGAGAACGCGAAATTAAATGTCTACGTATTCTTTTGGTAAGTGTTTAGTGTCAGTCATTTTACGATAGGCGACTGTTAATACATTCATGAATTTAACTGGTCACCGCTGTTCGTAGGCTGTATTGGACCTATTACATTAGGTAAAAAAAATGGTTCTTAAAAAAAATCTAATCTTCATAAATGCTAAATGATAATTACCTATATTCTAAAATGATAAAAGAAAAGTATGACCACCCGATCAAACCAAATTTAGCGCTGCCCTTGAAAGTTACACAAATGGGGTCGTGCTTAACTTCTTTCTCAGTTGTGAGATGACATTTTCTATTCCTATTTTCTTAATTTTCCGTGATGACAAGCGTTTCTTTTATTTTTTATTTAATGTGTAACATCTTTTCTTTCGGTTGCTGGATATTTTTTGTTGGAGTGATTTTGGAAAAGAGACGTAAACGTATTACAGGAAACCGGGGAAGCGCGCGCTATTTGATTTGACCAATGAGCACGCGCGGTGGCGGAGAGTTGGCTGTGAGATGGTGCCGACACATTTTGCGTGAGATTGGTTTAACGACGTACTGTTGGCCAACATAGTGTATGCGTGTGTGTGAAGAGAAAGAGGAAGGGAAATAGAGAAGGCGAACGCATCAGCTGTGCACTCATCTACAGTTATACAGTGTTGTGTATAATATCTGAGATTATATTTATATGTGTGAACTATATTAATAATTATCTTTACTATTTTGCATTTTGGAGTGAATTTTGTACAATTTAAGTTTTTTTAGTAACGTTGTATCATAATCTTGCCTGATGCACTCTTGTTAAGCTTAGAAATACGATAGGTTTAAAATGTGCCTATCACATTACATCGAAAGATTTTATTGGCGAGTCTAAGCGACCGTGTTCTAGTAACTCACTACAAAATAACGTACCTTTACGAATATTTGATTTGTGTTTTACATACGACTTTCCAACAGATCACATAAATTCCGAAATTTCTTAACATTTAAAATAAATTTTATACCGAATAATGTGAAAATCGTAATTTAATATAAAATATCAGACAACAAGAACCCTCTGAAGATTTGTAAGAGATACCATCAGATTATATTAATCTATACGACTATTTCAAAGAGTTGGTTTTTATGTTTGTTGGCATAATATCAGGAACTACTAATGCGATTCTAAAAAGTGTTACACTAAAGGAAGCTATATTATCCCTGAGTGCTGTAGGGTTTAAAATAATATCTCATTAAGTTAAAGAGATGATGGCTCAGTGGTAGCGTGTACGGACACCGCGTCGATCGACGTGTGTTCGAATCTCTACATAGAGATTTAGAGAAACTCTAACTTTTTTTATCGTTTTAGTTTTTGCTTAGTGGCCACATTCTTACCTGATGTTAAGTGACGATGTGGCCCAAGATGGTAACACGCTAAACCTTGTGGAAGACTGGCTCTCAAGTGCAGCTGCCAGAACACACCTATTGGTGCTTAGCGATAGATTTTCAACTTGAGGATGGCAGCTAGCCAGGCGGGCATCAGAAAAAGTACTACCACCCTGGTATGGCTTCCTAACGATGTTTTCCCTCACCGAAAGCTCAGACTCATTGCAGGGATTCGAGCTCACGTCGATCGACGCGAAGTCGTACACGTTACCACTGAGCCCTTATTGCTTCAAATCTCTTTGAAACATTCGTATTTATTTAGTCGTTAGTCTTATAATTAATCGTTTTCAGACCCATGCTTGAGCTTTCAGTGAAGGAAAACATCGTGATGAAACTCGTATGAAAACTCGTGATGAAAATCGTAGGGCATTTTTTAATATCCAAATGGCTAGCTATCACATTCAAGTTGAAAATCTGTCACCAACCATTTACAGGCATATTCTGAAAGTTACATTTGCGAGTCACTTCTCCCACTAGGATTAGGCCACCATTTTGGGCCACATCGTCATTTAACATCAAATGAAATTGTGGCCAAACGTTAAATAAAGAATAAATAGAAACATTTCAGCGTTGACATGTACTCCAAAAGTACAAGAAAAGTTAAAATAACAAAAAAGCGATAACTTTGAATAAAGATTTCGCTTTCGTATAAATGTTTCAGGCGTAGAAATATTCTAAATGTATATCTAATACTTCTACAGAAATTTCCGTTTCGGCAAACTGGAAACAAATGAAAAAGTTATTGCTCTCACAGAAAACTTAAAATACGAGGGTACAAAGTTATGACGGGTCGCGGTATAAATTCCTGTTTATGTCAATCGATTTAATACTGTTTTATAAAAAATTAATATATATATAGGGGAGGGGCGTACAAAATGGCATAGGCGGGTAAAATGGCACATCTGCTTTTTTCCAAAACCACAGACATACTAGTTATCACAATGATATGTAAAGGGCCGCTTAGTAACAGATCGTAACCTGTGGCGGATCCAGTCGTGACCGTTGGGCCGTCTGGTGAGGACACGTGTTTGTTTGATTTTTGCAGTCACAAGTTTTACTCAGGTTGATTTTGTTTCTCATAAAAGTAAGTATTTTTTACGTTCATTCGTTTGTATTAAATAACTTCGATAATGTTTTGAAATCACAAAATTCTAGTTACAATTTTAGTTATTGTTTTCTAATGTTGAAGGTTATGAAGTGGCATACATTTTGTTCGGGTAAAATAGCATACAATGTCATTTGACCCACCTTTTTTTCAGATAATCGAACATCATACCTCGCAACTATTCTAGAATAACAGACCGACAGATTTTCCGAAAAAGGCAAAGTGTTTTAGGTGTGAACTCTGCATGTAATTGATTGATTTTCGTTACAAATTTGGTATGCCATTTTGTCCACACCGTGTGTATCATTTTACCCACCTAGGGCGGACAAAACGGTTTTTGTTCAAGTTTTTATAAAAGTTTCATAATTCTATTGTTTTTGTATTGAATTGATTGATCTCTATAATTCTAAGTAGGTAATGAACTAAAGAATACATACTTACTTAAAGTGTTCAATATTATTAATAAATAAAGATTTGATGACAGATTTTATAACTAATATGTCATTTTGTACGCCTCTCCCCTATATATATTTTTTATCGTTATATATTTGGCATAGTGGCCACAATCTCATCTGATGTTAAGTGACAATGTAACCCAAGATGATAACACGCTAAAGCTAGTGGAAGACTGGCTCTCAAATGTAGCTGCCGGAACTCACCTATTGGTGCTTGGTGACAGATTTTCAACTTGAGGGTGGTAGCTAGCCAGGACGCCATTAGAAAATGCCCTACCACCACACGATTCTTCACGATGTTTTCCTTCACTGAAAGCTAAGGCTCTTTGCAGAGATTCGAACATACATGAATCGACGCGAAGTCGTACAGGCTACCTTTCATAGGACGGTGCTTAGTTACTGAGTGGCAACTGCAAGCAAGGTGACATGTGATCGTTAGACAAATGCGATATATAGATTTTAATATTTTCAGTTCTCAAAATGTGGACTCACACAAATAAGCAAACCTGTTAACTTTTAAGAAAGTCCAGCAACGAACTTGGAAAGTCTCTCGCGATTGACTGTATTCCATGAAAAGAGACGAATGATTAGTTAACTCGCTTGCTTTGCTCCGAATGCAGCGCATGTAAGACTATTCGCGTATTTAAGTTGTTTTATTATAAAATCTCCAAAAACATTTTTTTAGTTAAATCGGTTTATTATCTAAGTTGCAGTTGTTTTCAATAACCTGCCTATTTTTTGTTTCAATTATTAAAGAAAGACAAATCTATCCATTGTCCTTAGTTAAAAATAGATAGCACTTATACTTGATTGTAATAAGCAAATTATGGATAGAAATAATATTTTTACTAATAGAGACTAGTAGTATCTGAGATATGTTAGTGAAAACGGCCATACGAGTAGTAAGTAATCTTTAGTTTGAATACAAAAACCTTACCGCGACGTTGTGTCGACGAAACCTCATCTGTTTATCTGCCCACATCGCCGATACAAAGTTAAAGCGTACACATGAGACATGCTTCTTTACGGCACATTATATTATTCCTGCCCCTTGTTTTTAGGAACATGTGTTACTATTTTATTTGTTTACAGCGTCCCATAAAAACGGATCGGTACTGGATTTCGACAAGGGCGTAAATATTTTGATCGAATATACGTTGGTTAAGGTTGGGAAGGGCACAAATTGAATTATGGTATCGGATGAAATATGAATATGTAGCGTATAAAATGTTAATTATATTGGCTTTTTGGGGTCAATGACATTGAATAATAAATCGGATAAGATATGATGGAAGTAGTGGGTTCCTTGTTAGATCGTAAATCCCGAACCCAGAAACGGGATGAAGTGAGCCATTAACGATAATAATATAAATTAATTACACTAACGTTTTAAATGCTGTAAAATATATTTAATTGTGTATAAATAAACTTTGAATTAATCAAATTTAATTTAATTCACATTATTATCTTTGATGGCTAACTTGATGAAGTTTTCACGTTCTGGAGTTATTTTTGTTTTTTTTTTACACAAAAGAAATATAACTATGATATAAAATATATAAAAGTATTTCTTTATTATATTATTAACATATTTTTTTATAATTTTACAATATTGCGTGATTAAAGCGTGTATTTTTAACTGTTTAAACTTATTATCTATAATGAGATGCAATTTTTTGTAAATATATTAAGTATATTGATCAATAGCACTCTAAAATAAATAAAACTATAATAGTTGCCGGAACACAACGTTAGCCGCTTAATGTTAAATTTGTAATTAGAGAGACGCGAACTCTCAAAGCTCTGGCAACACACTAAAACTTTGATCCAAAAGTTTTCCTTCACCAAAAGCTCAAGTTTATTTTAAAATTTGCAACCACGTTCTTCGACGCATAACATTTCCAAATTATATTGTACAAACATTTATTAAATACATATATTGAGATGGCTTTTATGACCAAATTATTTTGTATCATTAATATAACATATACTTAAACTTAAAACACATACAGTGAATTTCATTTATAACGATCTCGGCTGTAACGACTTTTTGGTTACAGCGACGTGACTCTTAAGTCCCTTGAATTTAAAGTATATTATCAGAGGAAAATAATTTGGCTACAGCGACTTTGTTTGTAACTCCGATTTCGTGTATAGCGATTAGTTTAATGAACTATTTATTTGTAACAAGTTCCTAGACATCCTTTGAAGATATTGCGACCGGAGATAAAAACACAAAGGTTCATTCTTTAATCATAAAGCTTTCTTATCTTCTACGTACATTCACAGATGGCCAGTACCTACAATAATATGCTTTTGTTTATAAATGTTCGTATAGGTAAAGTTAAATCTAAGAATTTTGGCGATATATGCGCACAGCGCGGCTGTATTGTCTGGAAATGAATATTGTTTTCTTTCTTTCTTGCTTTTGTTTCTTTCTCTGTACATAACGACTTGTGGATATAGAGACGGAATTATCGTCTTTACAACTGAAATCTACTGTATTTGAAACAAGCTGTGCCCCACAGCTTCACCTGCGTTAAATTGATTCAATCAACTCCTATGCGTCGATTGACGTGAGTCTTCGCGTCGATTGACGTGAGTTCGAATACCTACAATGAGCCTGAGCTTTCGGTGAAGGAAAACATCGTAAGGAAACCATAGCATGGTGGTAGGGCATTTTCTAATGCCTGCCTGGCTAGCTAACCCTCAAGGTGAAAAACCTGCCGCCAACCACCAATAGGTGTGTTCCGGCAGCTGCACTTGAGAGCCAGTCTTCCATTAGGTTTAGCGTGTTACCATCTTGGGCCACATCGTCACTTAACATCAGGTGAGATAGTGTCACTACGCCAAACCTACAACGATAAAAAAAATGCTTTTGCTTATGCGTATACCTGCCAATGCAATTATTGTTCTCATTTCCTGTACTTGCCTACAGATTTTTTATGTACTACAAAGGTGACAAATAAGCAAACGGCCCACCTGATCGTAAACGGCTACGGATGCTTGAGCTACGGAGCCTATGGATGCTTGTAATACAATAGATATAACTAGCGCGTTGCCGACCTTGAATACCCCTTCCCAAAGAGTTCTGGAAACCTTACTCACCGCAGGAACACAACACTTGGTTATTTGGCTACGATCTTCTGTACGGTGGAGGTATTCCACCAGTCGGACTGCCCCAAGAAGAGAAAAATCTTCAAAGAAATTTCTCTGTACCCTGCGCCTCTTTTGCTTTTGATTGCTGGACCTTCATAATTACTGCACCGTTGCGGATAGTTGTAGTGTGAAGTTATATAGCCAAACTTTCTCAATAAATAAGCATTTTATTCAATTAAATTTTGCGTCAAGTCAAATATGATTAGTTGTTACAGAGATAAATGCATTCAAACAAACAAACCCTTATAATATTTTAGTAGATAGCGTGATCAAAAGCTAGTAAAATACAAGGTATGTATGCGGAAAATCAATTTTCATGAGAGAGAAATCACCAAGTAAATGCAATTCCGAACTTATACATGGTTGGAGGCAAATTTAAAACTAATTTTCCGTGAAAGGGTCCTGATAGCGTCGAAGCGGCATATTGATAGCAACACTGACAAATGACCTTTTGTTATAGCTCAGAGCATCTTTTACTCAGAAGCAAGCTTTCTCCATTCATTAAAGATGAAGCCGCTTTCATCGTGAAAGATGAATATATTTTATAAGCATCAAAGAGAAAATGTAAACACAATTCTTTTTCTTCTTTGGCGTTACACTCTTGCCAGAGTGGTCGTGGCCGTCACGTCGAAGTTTTTGTAGCCAGTTTAACAATACGACGCCACTCTTCGCGAATTGCCGCTCTCCTTGAGCATTCGTGCAGAGGACCGTCGACGGCGCTTTTTATTTGGTCCGTCCACCTCATGGATGGTCTCCCGCGAGGTCGGGTGCCTTCAACTTTGCCCTGCACTACCAGGCGTTCAATGGATTCGCCTCCGTGCCGTGATACGTGTCCAAAGAAAGTGAGGATGCGAACCTGCACTGTGTTTGATAGCCTCTGCTTGATGCCCAGCTCCCCAAGAATAAACTCATTGGTTCGGAATTCCGTCCACGATATACAGAGCATTCTTCTCCAGCACCACATCTCAAGAGCATCAATCCATTTTTTCTCACTTTCTCGTAGGGTCCATGTCTCCGCAGCATAAAGAAATATGGGGAATATGAGAGCCCTGACGAGTCTGGTTTTGTTGGCTTTGGTGATGTTTCGATCCCTCCATATTTTCATCAGCTTATCCATAGCTGATTTGGATATTACAATACATAGATAGATAGATAGTAATTGTAAACACAATTACTAGTATTTAATTACATAACTCCATTGAATGAAATAGCTCTGTCATGTATCTTAACTAAGGAGACAAATAACAATTTAAGACTTGAGACATCTAAGCCAAACTCATTTGGTGAATCCTGCTGTATTATAAGCGTTTAAATTGCATCATTATTTGGGATCACTGTTGTCGCGTGGACAATTAAATATGTATAAAATACCAGAAAATACAATGTTAAAAGGTTATGGAATGAAATGCAAAATAGATTAATAAGTGTATTCCGAAGGCATTTGACATAGAAATAAAATAAAAAATACAGAGTACCTTATTTAAAGTCTATTAATTTCAGTAAACCTTCACTAGAAAGATAGTCCACGTATGTATCTATCCGGACCAGGGCTGCTTGTAAAATCCGTCTCGAGATGCTTGTGTATATATGAATTTGGTAACAAGCATTAGATATTCAATCCGCTCCATATTTATGGCTGCATCGCCAAACCAGCATGAATGAAAGTGTCCACCAGGTTTTCCTCTAGTAAACATTCTTGACTCTTGACAATTTTAGGTGTATAGTATGAACTCCTTCGAATATCAATTACAATGTGAGGGGTCTCTTGGGTGTAAGTATGACTCCAAATAATAAAGTAGAATAAGAAAATATAAATAAACTTGTAAAAATCTTGTAAAATAATGTACGTATTATACCACAGACGTCTGATCGGTAAGTAATTTTGAATGCTGTCCGAATTCAATTATTTTTATCATCCGCTTGTATTTTAAATTTAAAAGATTCTATCAGCCAAAAGTACAATCTTTGTATATGGACTACTTATTTGATATATATATATCGTAAAAGAAGTTTGTATTACAATATTAAAATACTAAATTACCTAAAGATAAGATGCCTTCGGAAAGGAGCATAAACACAATAAATGAAGTAATGAAATATCAACTAAGTTAAAATAAATATATATAATGAAAAGATAAAAATGATTGATAAAACAATCATTACACTGTTTACTAATGATGGAAAGTGTGAACGTGATATTGAAAGGAGAGTTAATGCTGGTAATAAGATGAATGGGGCGTTGCACATCTTTACGAACAGCCAGAAAATCTCTAGAAAAGCTCGTCTGGCTGTACATGGAGCAGTGTTAGTTCTAACACTCATGTACGGAAGTGAAAGCTGAATGTGGCAGAAAAAATATGAAAGTAGAATAAATGCAGTATAAATGAGGGCGCTCAGAAGTATGATAGGAGTGAAATTGAGTGAAAGGATAAGAAATAGTGTAATAAGAGAACGTTGTGGAGTGAAAGAAGATATAGTGAGACGGATTGAGAAAGGGATGCTTAGATGGTTTGGACATGTAGAGAGGATGAACGAAAGAAGATGGACTAGACAGATTTATAAGATGAGTGTAATTGGGAACGTTGGAAGAGGAAGGCCTAGACGAACGTTTCACGATCAAATCAGAGACGTTTTGAAGAAAGGTAAGGTCAAGAGTAGTCTAAACCGACGAGCATGCATGAAAAGATTGATGAATGTCGAAGAAAAGACGAACTCAGGATCATAGCAAGTGGAGAGACGTCGTCTCTGCCTACCCCGTTGGGAAAGAGGTATCATTTATGTAAGTATGTAAATTGCGATAATTAGCAGACTGAGCTGTACAAACCTAATGGGTCGCAAGTCGCAACACTACAAACTAACAAAAAGACAAAAATTTCGAAAACCTTTTTTTATCGTTATTGGTTTGGCGTAGTGGCCACAATCTTACCTGATGTTAAGTGACGATGTGGCCCAAGATGATAAGACGCTAAAGCTAGAGGAAGACTGGCTCTCAAGTGCAGCTGCCGGAACACACCTATTGGTGCTTGGCGACAGATTTTCATCTTGAGGGTGGTAGCTAGCCAGGCAGGCATTAGAAAAATCCCTACCACCATGCTATGGTTTCCTTACGATGTTTTCCTTCACCGAAAGCTCAGGCAAATTGCAGGGATTCGAACTCACGTCAATCGACGCGAAATCGTAGACGCTATCACTGAGCCATCATCGCTTCAAAAACTGTTGAAATATATTCTTTTTATTATTCTAAATCCAAGTCAGTAGTTTTTTTTTCAAAACTATCTTTATTTTACAAATTTCAACTCTACTCTTCTATTGTAAGTATAGATTGTTTAAAATTGATATAATAATGTCTAACAAAATTTAAGTGAATTGAATTATTCTATAAAAACCTCGAACATAAAATATTATTTGGTATGTTTTTAACTGTTCAAACGTTCACTTGAAACTTGGAGAGCGGTTTTGGTGAGTCGAGAGCGGGTTCTTACGAAGTTGGGCCCCGGAAGCTCTGACTCGAGTGATCGTTAGCAATTCTGCCCTCTGACTGAGGACAGACGCTAACAATTCTTATTTTTTTTATCTTATATATTAAAATAAACAAACTTGGTTATTGTTGTTTTATGAACGGAATAATATTAAGCAGTTCTTCATTTTTATTTATTTAGTAGCAATAATGTACAGTACTGCAAATTGGCAGTATTATCTATGCTGATAAACGGAGTATTATTCAAACACAACGGCCACCACCGAGAGATCGATAATCCATCGGGATACGTCGCTGTCATGTCATGATTTTTTTTTTGTATACTGGCTCGGCGTCCACCGATAGATCGAAATAGATCCATAAATGTCTCTTCGCGTTACTCTTGAAGGTCCCGACGTCGTAAAATGAAGGGGACCCACTGACCGAGAGATTGTTTGTGTTACAGTTTCACGGTACGGCAAAGGCAATAGTAACTATTTACAAACGATTTCATTTATAACGACCTCGCATGTAACGTCTTTTTCGTTATAGCGACGTAACACTTAATTCCCTTGAATTTAAAGGAAAATAATTTGGCTATAGCGACTTCAGATATAACACCTATTTCGGGTATAGCAACTACTTTGTTACAAGTCACTAGATATCCCTTTCTTTGGTTTAGCCTTTTTTTTATTGTCAAAAAATGGATAATTAAACGAATAAAAATAATATACGGAAAATTGGTAACGAAGATAGTTAAGTATTCACAGAAATCGTACCAGGTCTTTTTCAGTTATTTATCGATTATATATTTCGCGCAAGCGATACTATCTACATACAACGGTGGAATACAAACTACTACAATACGAACTGTGGAAAGCCAAGAGAAACACCCTATCCACACGTTTGAATTTGTTAATGTTTGGCAAGCTTGTGGATGGGGCAAAGAATTAAGGCAACATATGCGCATTGCGCGGCTTTATTATCTGCCAATAAATATGCATGTAAGGAATTCGGATATAGCGACGGAAATATAGTGATCGTCGTTATAACCGTTATATCTACTGTATTTTATATCGATATGGAAGTGACTGTAAAACTGTGGTTATGCCTGGTAGTATTCGACGTTCGTAAGTGCCGCCGTAGGTCCTAAATTGAATAAAGTATTTTTGATTTTGATTTTGGTTGAACTTTGGTGTTTTATATGGCATTGATAAAATAGTGATGACGGTGTGATAAGGCTTCTATGCCCACTAGTCTGTCACACAAACACGCCTACAGGTCTAATGTAGTGTGCGCCGTTCTCTGTTGTACGCCTCTCTTTGTTTAGCTCGAACCAAAACCGCGAATCAACAGTATGGCTGACCTGCCGACATTTGGCGACGAATGTGAAAGTGTTCCGTCAAACCCGGCCAAAGGTCAAATAACATTTTAAGACTCGAGACACCCGAGCCAATCTCATCTGTCTGTGGTACAACCCCAGCAGGCAGCAACGAACGAGAAACTGCCGATAGAGGGGTGGTAGGACTATACAGCTAAAATGGATCGAGTGTAGTGATAGTGATATGCTCATTGTTTTGCAATCAGCCGGTGCATAATTAGTTTTTGTTATGATAGCGACGGCTGGGGATAGGATTCTTGATCTTAAGGTAGTCACTACTGTTTTTGAATTGTACTGTGCTTACCATCAATTATAGTTTCATCAATTTATCGTGCTACAATAAAAGTAGTAGGATAGATATTAAATAAAAAATAAAAATCATTGTTTTATACATCTAAAGTGGGAAACAAGCGTACTGAACGCCTGATAGTATGCGACTATCGTAGTCTGTGGACTCTTGTAATACCATAGATATCACAAACGCATTGCCGACCTTATCCCCCCTACCCAAGGAGCTATGGAAACCCTACTCACCGTAGGAACACAACACAAGATTATTTGGCTGCTAATTTCTGCAAGGTGGAGGTATTATTCCACCAGTCGGACTGCCCCAAATAGAGAAAAATCTCCAAAGAAGTGTATCTGTGTATTCTCAATTAGGGGAATGATTACCTCGTGAAAGTAAATATTAATGTCTGATGATCAACAAACAATTGGGTATTAGTGTTTTGTCACAGTCCTGTAGCAATTTTCTTATTCATTTATGTATTAAAAAAATATACTGTCCCAGGAGCTGTCCGCCGTCCTGAACAGCAACGGTATTAAACCTGATTGTAGCAGAACTTAGTTAGAAAATATAATATTATTTAGCAATCACAATTGGTAGACTACAAAAGCTTTTAATACGTACATCACACCCAACAAAATAACTGCAAATAAAACTATGGTTTCTTAAATTAATAACATTGTATTTATTGCGTTTTGACCGAAATGAGTTTTAATTAAAAACTTTTTACAAAAAACTTATTTTCCCATTTCTCATCTTATGAACTTAAGAACGCTACAAAATATATTTCATACAATAAAGTTGCTCAGAAGTTGTTTGTAAAATAGAAGGCAGGATGGAGAGCGCTTGAGGAAGTGTGCTCGGACGTTGCAACTTTGAATATTAAATCCAATTTTACCCTTGTTTCTTCGAACACTATCTTTAGACAATTTTAGATGCGTTTTTTTTTATTATTTTGACTTACTTAAAACTTCATGTAGTTTCTATTTGATTATTTTCTACATTCAAAATTTCGAAAAGCCTATCTAAACTAATATTATAAAAAGGAAAGATTTGATTGTTTGATTGAATAGGCTCTGAAACTACTGGACCGATTTGAAAAATTCTTTCATCATTAGAATCCTACACTACCCCTGGTGAACATAGGCGACAGAATAAAAAGTTAGGGATTCGAATGAAAATTTACAATTTTTGAATTTTTTGTTAAATACCCGTGCGAAGCCGGGGCGGTCCGCTAGTATTTTATATTTATAATAAAACAGTAAAATGTTACATACATGTATGTACATTAAAGATATTTGAGAAAAAATACAACTGTGGTTTTAAAATCATGGAAAAACAACCTATCGACAGTTTTTGAAATTTTGTATATTTGCTTGTCAGTTAATTTTTACGCTAATCATACATACTAGACTTAATTTCATTAAATTTGGTATGATACTAGTTTAAAGTCTTTGGTAACATTTAGGATGCATTTTTACACGTATGTACATTTATATGGAGTTATATATTGTACCAAGGGCCGCATTCCTTTACTAACACGTCATATTCAATAACATACTGTTAGATGTTAAGTGAAAAGTGGGGTATATTCATAATTAGATATTCATAACTACCCTATTACTCAAGCCGGTTGCAAGATTATAAAAGGCGTAGCGCACAAGGAGCGGGGGCATCCTCGCTTCAGCCGCGGAATAGTAACATCCTAGTTCGAGTTGTTGGATAGTGAAGACCTGCAGTTATTGAAGCAACTAAAATGAAAACTGTTCCTGATTGACGTCACGCTGCCCATCTCATCCACATATATCGTTACATCTCAGAAGTGGGACAGATTCAACGCAGAATTACCCAAGTGCTACAATTTTTTTTGCCACCTTTATCACTTTCGAAATTCTATCAAACATATATATATAAACACAAAAACATTACTGTAAAATATAAATCTGAAAGTAGATCTTTGTGAAAGCTGTTTCTTAAAACTATAGTTAGTGCTACAAGCAGGCATTTAAAGCTAAAACTAGTGCTGCAAACTGATGCTTAAAGCTAAGCTGATGCTGCAAACCGTTGCTTAAAGCTAAGCTAGTGCTGCAGTCCGGTTTTTCAACCATGTTGATGCTGCTAGCTGGTTTTTAAAGTTATGCAAGACTACGTTTAATAAAGCAAAATACCGCTTAATAAAATAAAAGACTTCTAAAACAATATCTAGCATAAATTAGGACTTAGGAGAAATAATGTGGCTACGAGAAATTATATGTAGCACAAGTTAGATCTGTGTGACATCGAGATATAGTATCTAGGCCTGTGAATGAGATAAAATTAATATCTAGTATGGGCTAGATCTGTGCCCCTAATATACATTCTGTCAAAAAAGTATCGGTAATTGATGATATATTATTTATGGTTCCAAATTCTTATTTTTTGTTGTTGTTAGATTGGCACAACAGTTTTTCATTTTAGCGCTGAGTTTAAGTTGCATCTGTCATTTAAATTAAATACAATGCTGTATCTACTGTCTATTACGAAATTTCTGTTGAACTTTTTGTGTCTCAGGAGTCGGTCATTTTAAACAATCACTTGGGTATGAAACATGTTGCCGCTCGGCTAGTCCCAAGAGACCTGAATTTTCTCCAAAACTCAATCGAATAAGAGGAGGACATGCTAGAACGAGTCAATTCCGACCCAACATTCATGAAACGCATTGTTACTGGTGATGAGTTTACGAGTTTGACATGCAAACTAGTCAACAAGCCTCGGAATGGCGCCTTCCAACTGAACCGAATGTGAGAAAACCACGCCAAAGTGGATCAAAAGTTAGTCATGTTGACTGTTTTCTTTGACTATCGTCGTGTTATGCACTCGGAATTCTTACGGGAAGGTCAAACGTTAAATAAAGTATATTATTTGAGCGTTATGCGGCGCTTAAGAGAGCAAATTCGACGAAAAATGTCAGATTTGTGGTATGAAAATTCTAGGATTTTGCACCACAATAATGCGCATTCTCACAAGGTCATCACTGTGTACGAATTTTTGACCAAAAACTCAACAAATACCATCGAACAACCACCTTATTCACCAGATATGGCTTCAGCGGACTTATTTATTTTTTCTAAACTACTCCAAGGGGAAAGAAACATGTATATATGTATAGTTAGTTTAGATCGAATTACGAATAGGTTACGTGACTTAATTGCATACGCGGCAACAGTCCAAGCCGAGTTTCACCCATTTTAGCACCCTTGGAACTTGTTGCCTTGCTTTCGCGGCTGAGTGCCTTAAGCGCTCGCCCCCAAGCCCGGGTGAAACAGTAAAAGCCGTATATTTTTTTTCGAACTGACTATACTGTTAGCCATAAGGGCCCTGAAGCCTCAAACGGCTTTTACAGCTTCACCCGCGCAAAAAGCCGTTTTGACTCCAGGGCCCTTATAAGTAAAAGTATAGTCAGATTGAAAAAAAGGAGCGGGGCATTCTCTTTTCAGCTGTGGAATAGCAACATTCTACTTGAAGTTGTTGGATAGTGAAGACCTGCAGTTATTAAGCCAATTACAATAAACACTGTTCTTGAGTGACGTCACGCTGCCCGTCTCGGCTACGTATATCATGCCATACACGCAAAGAGCTACCCGATGGATGCGTCTCAACTCTGATCTGCGACTTCGCCACACACGCACAATTTACCAGTCGGACGTATCTCAGATCTGATCTACAACCTGATCTCAGGCATCTGTCAGTTGTAGTCCTGATTTTATTATAAACGGTTGTCTGCAATGTCTCTTTTAAAGCAAAATCTAGCTGTAATTAATCGATTAATTTCTTTATATTTTCCAACCAATTTATCGTAAGCTTGTTGCTTCAGATCTTTGCTCAAGTATAATTTTTATATTTGATTTTCCATAAACATGCTAAAGTTAAATTAAACTTGTCGAGAACAATGTATTATAACTAAATGTCATTTTAATGAACAACACGTGTGAACTATTCAAGCGTTATCGCGCAATAGGTGCGTTATGACTAAGTACTTGAGTACTGAGTACTGAGACTTGAGTACAGCGGGTATCCGTCGAGTAGATCTGCGCGTGTATGGCTAGCGATTACAATATTGCCTTTATTTATAAAATATTATGATATAGTAAAATGATATTAATCCGTATTATTAACTATATTATTATTATTACTATCAGACAATTAAAAAAAGTCCATAGAATGAATTAAAATATTATCATTGTTGGCTAACGTTATATGTCGAACTTCCTTTCACATTTCTCAATTTTACCCTCTGCCAAAAGAAGTCTAACTCGTATTAACTTCAAAAAAGGATTCCATTAAAAATTGCATAAAATACACAGCATTATAAAAAGTTGAGAGTTTGTTTATAAATAGAATATAAAAAGCCGGATGGCGGCCTCGTCACACGAAAGCCGGATATGGTACCCGCTTGGAACTTGGTTATAAAATGCACTTATGTACCAGTTCGTTAGTTACGTATCGTGACGTCACAATGGTTCGGTAAGGAACGCTTCCCTCCGCTTTGAAAGTTTTTATAAATAATTAAAAACAACATTTATAATTAATCTAATTTTTACATATTGGTAGGAGAATTGTGTTCAACTGGATTGGAACGATCATACACCAGGTAGTTATAGCGGCATTAGAGCTTGATTATTAATGTTCCATCCGATGTATAACCAGTTATTAAACGGGGTGGTGGGGATCTGTATCCACCTGGGTTGCAACCGCCATGCACATGTAATAAATTCGTAACAATGACTGTCTTTTAGTTTTTCGCGTTTCGGTATAAGCCGAGAGCCGAGCCGACAACAGATTCCCGACATCTCGATGGTCACTGTTGTATTTAAATGCTGTGCTTACCGTCAGACACAGAGCTGTCCCTTTACCGTGAGTATAAAAAAAATTATGTGTATAATGTATATACAAAATTTGGGTGCTAAGATGCATTTTTAATACCGATCACATTTATTGTATACTAGCCCTTTTCCCGCGGCTTTGCTCGCGTCACAATTTAGCGTTGCCCACCTTTTTACTCTCTAACTGAATTGCTAAATACTAATTTTCATAGATCTATCTTCAAAAACGATAGATTTTCATACAAATTTCATCCCCTTTTTGAAAACCCTAGGGGTTGAATTTCCAAAAATCCTTTCTTAGTGCTCACCTGCTTTATAAAAGGAACCTGCATGCAAATTTTCAAGTTTCTAGCCTCGGCGGTTTCAGCTGTGTGTTGATTCATCAGTTAGTCAGTGTATCATTCAGCCAGTCTGATTCTTACTTTATATACAATATAGACCATCTAGTCAGGCAGACTTTGCTCTGCCCTTCTCGATAGTCAATAACTCGACCACAACGCCATCTATCCCGACCTTTATTCTTCTGAAAATTTTCCTAGAACCATAAGAACAAAACAACATAAGAATTATTGATATTCATGGTTAAAATTGTTACTTACAGCTTTGACTTAAAAAAAATCAATAGAAAACGTTTTTCAGTTATTCCTTTATTCTCCAATGTCTAAAGTAACTTAACCTTATTTGATATAATACTAACATAAAAAAAATCAAATTGGTGCAGCCGTTTTCAAATAATGCCGCTTACTAACGAAAATCATTTCATTTTTATTTATATAGATCTAGAAAACGAGGTCGGAGGACTATTAATCTTACTTAGCTGAACACTCATGTGAAGTCTGAGTGACCTCAGATACACTTTATGTTATATGAAAGCTTAAGATGTTCACATACTACACCTATAAAAGATAAGGGCCCACGAGTACAGCTGTCTTGCACACAGACAGGTACTTAGCGACGGATTTTCAACTTGATGGTGCAATAGTTTAATCACAATATTATCATTATTTTTGGAATTGTAGACTGATTTTAGAATTCAGAAACAGTTCGATGACGTCAACAAACAACGGCAACCGTCGGTGATACAAATTTCTTCGGCAGTCGTCGTGCTCAAATGTTTATTTACACCTCGTTTAAAGGACTCAATATCATAGAGAGGAGAGAACACGTTGGAGATCATTCTACATCTGCACGGTACGGCAAAGATAAGAATTTGCGAACTTCTTTGTACATGTCATGATGTACGCTACCGTATAGCTATGGATCCGTAGACCAAACCGCGGGGTTCTGTGGTAGAAAACAAATGTTAAATCGATGGTGCATCGCCTGATCATCTTCACTTGAATTTATATAAATATTTCACGTCCATGTATCTATTGTAAAGTTTCTTAACAAACTAATATAATATTCTTATTGAATTTTGTATTATCGAGTTAAATAAAATAGAAATTTCAAATATTAGCAGACCCTTGTGAATATTTTGCCTTTTATAGAATGTAAACAATTTAATATCTGTCCAGTTAGTTAAACAGTATTTTAATAGATGGCGATAGAAGTTGAATATATTTTGTCAAGAGATGGCTTTAGTAATGTGTTTTTACGAAAATATGTTTAAACTATAGCACTATACATAAGCTATAAAATGATGTCTGAAAGGGATAAATGGCAATGCTACAAAAAGAAAAATACAGACACCCCTAAGAAATAATATACAGAGATAAGATCGTAAAATAGATTAAACACCGTAGTAAGCCTTTGAATTCTTGCCTTCTATTATTATTCGAGAGCGTAATGGTGCCTGAGAAAAGCCGGGGCAGGTCGCTAGTAATAAATTAACCGAAGCACACTAATCGGTACAACGAACCCCTTCTCGACCTCGAAGTGTCGCCGAGACCTAAAAATCTCATTTAAACCAATGACGCGAGACAAACACGACCATCAATATAAACGAAATAGTCAAGCTTGTTCACTCTACGTTTTATAGTAAGAACAACTTTTTTTTTGTTTTGTCGAAGCATTTGCCCGTGCTAATGTCTTTGCAATATTCATGCATGCAAGTTTAAAAATTAGGTACATGTAAGTAATAATTCACTTATAATAATTTGAGGCAATTTACGTTTATTATAAAAATTATAAAACCCGGTCGGTCCGATGGGCGTAGGGCCAGCGCGCGGTGAGAGTATCGGCAGCCTCGTGTCTCGGTGAGCACAAGCAAAGATTGGCTTAGACCGCGTTAGAGTTGGACCACGTTTTGTTTCACTTACACACTTACACTGTACCTGATATTCTATACATTCTTAACGACTGACCTTATTCTCCGAGTTTGTCCTGTCCTCCGGGTGAGTATTTTAGTACAAGTTTTTATGTTGTATTGTCTGGATTTAACCGGCACCCACGGCGGCAATCTTCCTTATCCCCTACGGTTCTTTTAAGCACGCTTCCTCACTAGTGTAAGTACATTCCGGGGGCTGACCGTGAGGCCGGGTGGCTTAGCCAAGGCTTAGGCCCGAACACAATGATTTGGACTTCAGAACACATTATTTCAGCAAAGTTACTGTTCTATGACTGATGGTAAGCAACCAAAAACAATAGCGACCACTTAGAGATCAGCCGTCAATCACCAGTTGTCGCTATCATGCCGGCCATCAAGCATCTTGGTATATTGGAACCCAAAACGCGATAAACCAAAAGATAGTTACTGTGACAGGCTTATCACAATGTTCATGGTAATAGCGACCCAGTCGAGTACAGAAACCTATCACCCCGTTTACTTTCTGGATCATCATCATCATCATTTCAGCCGAAAGACGTCCACTGCTGTACATAGGCCTGTTAAGCGTGGCGACTATGGCAAATCCCCTCAATGATGAAAGTTCAAACTTCCTGGATATATACTGACAAATAACTAAAAAACTTCATATCTTTACGTATATATATAATAATTATTCAGATTTTAATGAATTTTTTGTGTGTGTTTGTATGTGTCTCTGGATGGCATAGATTTACAATTGAATCCGGTTGAAGCAATGATGGCTCAGTGGTAGTGTGTAGGACTTCGCATCGATTGACGTGAGTTCGAATCCCTGCAATGAGCCTGAGCTTTCGGTGAAGGTTAACATCGTGAGGAAACCATAGCATGGTGGTAGGGAATTTTCTAATGCTCGCCTGGCTAGCTACCACCCTCAAGTTGAAAATCTGTCACCAAGCATCAATAGATGTGGTCTGGCAGCTGCACTTGAGAGCCAGTCTTCCACTAGGTTTAGCGTGTTATCATCTTGGGCTACATCGTCACTTAACATCAGGCGAGATTGTTGCCACTACGCCAAAACTTATAAAAATAAAAATAAAGAAGGCCCTGTATGTAGTCCACGCGAGCAAAGCACAGCTAGTAATCATATAATTCTGCAACTTGCACAGCAAATAAAATAAAGCGTCTATCATCAAGCTCCCCATAAATATTTAAAAGTATCCTAGAGTATTTGCGATATATTTGAATTGTATTTCAAAAGGAACATCAGTTGCGTTGTTCCGTATGATATTTTAAATATCTTCTGTTTCTTATTAATACCCACCAAACTTTCTTGAAGTTTTACGATGAGGTCACACATTGCAACCGAAAGTCTATAATATGAAGTTGGTGCGGAAACCTCTTGTTTTGTTGCGGTGAAGATAGTCACACTCGATGTTATGCGTCATTCACATGTTGTATTGTTGTGAATTTCAATAGCATTTTAACATTTTAGTCCATTGATAGACCTCATAAGCGCTCTACACACCAAACTCGCTGACACTGTTGGCGGGTTAGTCGGTGACACGATATGAGCGAATTTGTCTCCGCCATGAGTGACTGATAAGGGTTGAGATACGTTCTCTCTTTTAAATCATGTACTAATTAATGTTCAACATTTAAACATGAACAATAACAATGGTCTAATAATAGCAGTTTGTGGAGTTATTATCGCTGTCGCAGTTGTTACATTAATAGAGAAAGAATAAAAAATTTAAAGGCAGGCGATTGTACAAATATCTATAAATTTGAAAACTTTAATGGATTTATCCAATACCCATTTTTAACAATTACTGAATATTGTAAGACAGAGAATAGTTTAAAAATACAAATTACAAAAATGCAACTTTACCAATAAAAAGTTTGTAACAACTTCTATTATCACTGTTTAGAGTTCCACAATAACTCTACTGAATGATAAATATTTATTAAAGATAAAATTGATTCATTATTCCACTCCTTATTTTAAAACAAACGCCATGTCACTACATGTCAAATGAGTGTGTACTTGTGTACTGACATGTCGTCGGGTAGTCCGGGTGGGTACAAGCTGTCGACATGTTTCTAAAAAATAAAATCGCCTACACTATGTTTCCGGCCTATATCGGCGGATTGGCGGGTTTGGTATGTATGGCGCGGCGCATTCACATTATTTTCATTACTCAAGGTCTATAAAATCTCTTAAATCGTCATTAGCTTATTTAAAACTAGCAACCCTTCGCTTCGCTTCGCACGAATAGCAGAGTGATACATATAACTCTATTGGTTTACGCGGCGCACGCCAGTAAAGCTTCCAGTCGGCAGGATTTTTTCCGACATTTTCAACAATCATAATCATATTTCAGCTAATTTACACAAAACTGTAATTAATTATACTAGTAAACCTTCCTCATGAATCACTCCGTCCATTGATGAATACCGTATGAAAATCGGTTCGGTAGTTTTTGAGTTTATCGTGTTCAGACAGACAGACAGACAGAAAGGCAGTCGTGGCCGGGGACTTTATTTTATAATATGTATAGATAACGACCGATATAATCAAAAATCTGTGCTCTCCCTATTGGTCAAAAGACATGGCCTTGACTAACACAAGCCACGCTCGATCAATCATGAACGCTTCCTCATTTTTAGTCTATACATATAATAAAATTAGTGTTTTAGTGTTTTAGTTAATTTAGTAATTAAGTGACTATTTGTAATCTCGAAATAATAGCTTTTTACTAAATGCACATGAAAGTATACACGATAACAAAAAATATTCTTTTAAATTTTTGTCTGTCTGTCTGTTTTTTTCGGGTAATCTCCGAAACGGTTGAATCGATTTTGACGGAATTAGGCTCCTTTAATTTTAGAAAAATTATTAGGGTTCCGCGCAAATAAAACAATAATCCTTAAATCATTTTAGTAATCCACGCGAGCCGAGCCGCGGTCATAGGTAGTCATCAATAAGAAACGATAGTTGCTAAATACGATAACTCGGTAGCTGGAACAGGTTAAAGAAAATTGAACTAAGAATTCTGGTTACGAATTGAATACAAGTCCACTTCTATGGAACTGCAAAACCAAAGACCCTAAGACCCAACATAGAAATAGGGTGCAGAATAATAATGTTATTTATACCAGCCTGTACGAATCCAAGAGCTAGGTAAAGATGCCTCTAACCAAAGGAAGACATGACAGCGTATTGGCGATACCAAACGTGAAAAATAAAGAGTTCTACATTTTTACTACATACAGTGGTACTACAAATAAGTTTCTCAAGCGTTCAGGTTTCCTCACGATATTCCCTTCAACATCAGCTGATATTTTTACCAATTTAAATGAGTGAATATACATGAATTTCGAAAAATTCTTTTGTACATACCGGTCCTCGAACCTGTGGACTTCGAATCAATATTGTGCCGGTCTAAGTCACTTGATCACCACGACTTTAAAATAGTGGATGGGATTCGGAATAACTGCATCGAAAATTAATATATATATAATTAAAATGGAACCCCATACATAAGTCTAGCTTCACAGGAAGCAATATAAACATTTGTAACCGAAATTCATCTGGTTTTTCGCGGACCCCCAGAATCCTTTAGTACACTATATAAGTATTTTAACTCGCGGAGTAATCTCATCTAATGGCCGAACTTTGCTCGTTAATGTCAAATAGCTACGATTGTTATGTGGGGAACGGCCCTCGTACCCGGCTTACGTGAATGGCACAAGCTTATAAGCGATAGCGACTCGTTTAATAAGAAACAGTTTTATCAATATTTAGCTGCAGTTATAATAGCATAAGCAGTTGCCAATGTGTAGTTGCAGTAGTTGCGTATTTGTCTATTTGGCTCCTTGATTTGCACCGGAAAACGAACAGCGTTGCGGTAACGCATGTTTCTTATTGGTCCTATTTGTCAACTAAGCAAATTAAGCCAATGTTTTGTCGAGTATACTCTCTATACATCACAATTACTTGTGAAGTATAACAAATAGGAATAACCAAGTGAAGTGCCATCATAAGCTATTTACAGATCAAATGAATAGTCCTTGAGAGGTGATATTATTACGAACTTTTTAATAATTTTTTTTTATATTTTTGAAGCGATGATGGCGCAGTGGTAGCCTGTACGACTTCGCGTCGAATGACGTGAGTTCGAATCCCTACAATGAGCCTGAGCTTTCGGTGAAGGAAAACATCGTGAGGAAACCATAGCATGGTGGTAGGGCTTTTTCTGATGCCCGCCTGGCTAGCTACCACCCTCAAGTTGAAAATCTGTCGCCAAGCATCAATAGGTGTGTTCCGGCAGCTGCAGTTGAGAGCCAGTCTTCCACAAGGTTTAGCGTTTACCGTACTGGGCCATATCGTCACTTAACATCAGGTGAGATTGTGGCCACTAAGCCAAACCTATAACGATAAAAAATATATATATATATATATATATACTAACAAGGTGGCAAACAACCTTACGGCTCGCCTGATGGTAAGCGGCCACCGTAGCCTGTGGACGCTTGTAATAACCATAGTTATCACTAGCGCGACTTTGAACCATCCACCAGTCTGGCTGCCCCAAGTACAGCGAAATCTCCAAATATATTTCTCTCTGCCCTATCTCTATTCTTTACTATTGTATTAGATATTCAAAACTATATTTACCTACATACTGCCGATCTCTAAAATCTGTGGTCTTGAGTCCAGTTATAATAGGTTCCTACTTCTGCGGACTGAATTTAAGCCACTCGTGTGGTAGTGCCTATTGCTAGCCACATACTTCGGTGTGGAACATAGCAGCACTAATACTGCTGCTGAGCGTCAAAAATATGGTTGGTGTCAATTCTTATGCATTTGAATTTTAGATTCTACCACGCATATACATAGATGGCTTATTCTCTCAAGGTCTTAACTGTCGATACTAAGTCTGTCAATGTATATCAATCTAAACAAGGGAAGTTTATAACTTGCACCAAAGAAACAAAGCCGAACTGAAACCAACGTATTTCTTCGATTAAAACTTCCACTCAGAAATAGTCATAGCAATCATCAAGGTTAAAGCAATACTTCCTCTACAATATTAGGGTATACGGCACTGAGTAAACAGCATCTGGAATCTTTCAATGTTGTTTGTATCTTTTAACCTTGAACTATTTATGTTGTCATAAACAATTTGTCTAGTTTGTTACGGCATAGCAACGCATCATAATTACTGACCGAGACTGAATATGGAGTCCCCAGTCCCACGGTGCACCTGAGATCGAGTCAGCAATTTCAGTAGAAACGTTCGGCAACCCAACTCTTCTCTTACTACATTATGTTTGTATTAATTATTAAACCGCATTGTAAGCCTAGCATCGGCAGCAGTCACAACTTAATAGTCTTAGACTATTTTTAAATTGAAAATAAATTAAGATTAAAGTATTAAAGAGTCCATTATCCGACTCGGCATTAAGTTGTGTGGGAACTGAAAGGGTTCTGCATCCTCATGACGTCATAACTATATACAACGAATATTTTGCTTTAGTGTTTAAAGTGTTTTTCTGTTTAAAAAGAATAAAAATAACTCAATCAAAGTTTCAACTGCGAAAATTCCTGTAAAAGATGCTTGTAATATTTCTCCCTTTTACGTTACAAAGTGCGTCATCATTCTCGCATAGCCTGAAGCTAGACGGAGGGTCTCACACGCGAATTTCATTTATTATAGGTTTGTTTTTTTCTCGGAAATAAAAGCTTGGAATTTTTATTACGGTATTTTTTTTAAACTCGTCGTGGTTCACCATAAAGTACCTAGATTAAATGTATCTGATATTAATGTTAAGTATTGTTTTTATATAATAACATTTCGTCTTTCAGTGCTTGTCTAATTAGTAGAGTCTGTCTTATCCTTGTAGTTTGTCTTCTACATAAGCGGTAAGTCACATTACTAACGTTTTTTTAAATTAGTTTCAGTGTTATTTTCTGACTGCCTTCCTAAGAGTTATTTTATATCAATCCTAATTCAAGAGATTTATTCTTCGTTTGTTTAATTTTATCATTAGTAATATATCACCAAAGTTCTGTAGGAATTAGGCAAAGAATACTACGTCCACCAATTGGTGACGAGCGAAAACTGTATGTTTAGATAAAACTTAAATCATATTCGCTATCAGTTTCATTGTTCAATAATCTTGTGTTGTTTTCCTACTGTGAGTAAGGTTGCCAGAGCTCCTTAGGGAAGGGGTGATTCAAAGAGAGGTACGGTACTGAAAAAAATCTGTATCGAGAATTTTATATTATCATAAAATAAAAGCCAATAATATTATTTCCGCACGTGTAAACCGCTGCTGTGTAACTAAAGGCGTCAAAATTGGCAAAGTTTAAACGATCCCAATACTTCTCGGAGATTGCTACCGGACACACTTGCCTACCATTTATCATTTATATTCTCATTACGAGAAAGTTTTGTCCTTTAAAAAGCCTTTTGATGATTTTTTTTTATTTTGTTATATTTCGGATAATTAAGTATTAGGTCTTTTGAACCATACACATAGTTCTCGTCATTGATTTTCTTTTGGTTTGTGAATATTAATAATTAACCATATCAATTATTGCCTTTATTATTTAATCTATGAATGAGACCAACACTCACTGGATACTTTAATTTCCCCACTTTTTGGTAAAAATTCAATCACTTGTTCATTCGTGCGTTTCGTTTGTGTTGGCACGTGTAAGTACGTGTCGCTTACGCATACATGTATTTAGTTTTGGCTTCAACTTTGAACGCCACGTTGTATAAAACTATCACTCTTAGCGTAATAACTCTATGTAAGAAGGTATATTATAGGTGCCTACTATTTGGTTAGTTTTAATACAATTTTATAAGCTTGACTTAGAACAAAAACTTCACTATAAATACCGGATACCTAAAAAAAATATACTGACTGTGTTTATTTAGTCTCGTGGATAAGGAATTATTTTCAATAGCCGCTTAAAAGTAAATAAACACTTTTAAAATTCATCATAATCTTTGCTATAATAAGCTTTTTGATACCCCTGGTCGGATACGCAGCTTCAACTACGAAGAGGTATTGCTTCGCTAAGCGTATTTTATCATCTATATCATGGTGAACATTTTAAATAATTGTTTGACCTTATCCAGTCATTTCTTTTTTACACAGAACCATGCGGACTGGTCTATGAAGCCACAGATACACGGTAGCCCTTATCAGAGCACGAACAATGAAGTTCGAAAATTCTCGCCTTTGTCGTACCGTCCAGGCTTGGAACGGTCTCCCAGCCAACATGTTCCCCACTTCCTATGACGTCGACGACTGCCGATGAAATCAGTGTCACCGACAGTCGCCGTTATTTGTGAAGTGTTACCACCGGGCGCTGCACAATCATATTATTGAGCTAGTTTATAAAAAACCTATCGCTAGTCGCTAGCAAATACGTTTAGACAGACGTTTAAACAGCTTTCTGTTAATGTCAATTAATTTAAAGTTTTCTCTAAATCATCTATTTCCAGATTTACGTGAAGTATCAGGAGGTACCTCCATTGTCACGTAAGTAAACTAAGGTGTCACGTTCAGGATCTCGTAAAGGCGATAACCGTACGGAACTCGTAAACAATACGACAAAAGATTTACGAACAATAAAACATCTGGATAAACCCTTTTATAGTTTGGAAAGAAGTGGAAACGTTGTCCGCGCATTGTAACACGGGATTTCTGGAAGATATATACGATTGCAATGGTCTTTTATTTTTCCAACGTGCACTTTATAATAAATATTGTATAACAATTTGTTGTTGTAGAAAAAATTTCTAGCAAACATCTCGCGATTTACTATATTCATTGTTTGTACTATTGTTACAAGGATTGCGTCCAGGCAATAGTTGCGAGTCAATATTAAAGTCAATAGTATGAATACTAACAGACTTCATAATCCACATTTATCCGACTTATATTAAATGGTATCTTATTTAATATGACGTGTTGGTAGGGGACATCGGTCCTTGTAAAACTACGTCACAACCGACTAGGTCGGCATAAATGATTTATAATACTTATTTTATGAATTTACCAATTGAAAACTGATTGTATCAGTTGGTGAAAATTATAAATATAAGAGAGAACAGTGATGAACAGCGTGTTGAGCTGAGTTGAATGATTATTTATTATTTGCCATTTTTAATCTATATCCTTTCTATATGTTATGTCTCCTTCTTCTTTTGATTTAATAGCAACTGTGTTCATTCACTGTTTTGCCAACGTAATTTTGAAACATAGCTTAACAAGATGGCAGTTCCCTTGTTAAAACTGTCTAGAGAGGTTTTGTGGCAACGTAAAATACATGTTCCTAGTTATTATTTAGAATCCACCTAACTTTAACACAATGGCCACACTACATCACTTAAAATGCCGCTAAAATTACACAATAAAGGGCAAAATGATGAAGCAATGATGGCTCAGTGGTATCGTATAGGACTTCGCGTCGATTGACGTGAGTTCGAATCCCTGCAATGAGCTTGAGCTTTCGGTGAAGGCTTTTCCTTCATGAGAAAACCATAGCATGGTGGTAGGGCTTTTTCTAATGCCCACCTGGATAGCTACCACCCTCAAGTTGAAAATCTGTCGCCAAGCACCAATAGTTGTGTTTTGACAGCTGCACTTGAGAGCCAGTTTTCCACTAGGTTTAGTGTGTTATCATCTAGGGGCACATCGTCACTTAACATCAGTTGAGATTGTGGCCACTACGCCAAATAAAAAATAAAATTAATAACATAAGTTTATGAACTAAAAGAAAATCCACCACATCCCACCAGATCAAGATCTCCTAACGAATATCTTACGTGCATAGTATATTTAAAGTTGAAAGATAAAACATGTGACATTGTTGACGACGTTTCGCAAGCTTAACTAACCGGGTCATCTATATAAAACTTACGTTACATAACGTAACTCAGTTTTGAGCGCTCGCCCTGAATAATAATGTTGTTTGGATTTCATTAATGACTGAATAGGGACCCGTAATTGTTAAATAAGGGTGGCTGAGTTAATTTCAGCTCGTTTTGTATACTTTACAATCTGTTTGGGGTATCGGGGTATCGAGAAACAAGCCTAATGAAAATTTATGTTTTATATTAACGAACATTTTATTTTTGTAAGACAAAATTGAATGTTACATAATTTGATTAAAACTTGTAACCTTACCATGAAATACATTTTAATTAAATAATGTATTAAATTATTTAATTACATCTTATAAGTAAGATTAAGTAGGATGATTTTTTATATATTTCAGGTAATTAATTATAGAAACGTCAGTTCAAGTTAGACAATGAGCCTGAGCTTTCGGTGAAGGGAAACATCGTGAGGAAACTATAGCATGGTGGTAGGGCATTTTCTAATGAAAGTCTGTCTCCAAGCAACAAGAGGTGTGTTCCTGCAGCTGCACTTGAGAGCCAGTCTTCCACTAGATTTAGCGTGCTATCATCTTGTGCCACATCGTCACATAACATCAGGTAAGATTACTACTACGCCAAACCTATAACGAGAAAAAAATTCCTCAAATAGAAGTCATAATCTACAAATCCTTTTTTCAGTGTAGACTCTAAAATGAACCTTATTAATGTTTATAACGATTAGATTGAAAAAAAAAATTATGTACATATGTAAGCAGTTATCCTTTTTTTGCTTTGAAAAACAAAAATAAGTTAATTTTCGCGTGCCAACAGCAATATGTTAGCCATCAATGATAATAATGTGAATTCATTTTACTTACCTTATTTTTTTAATTTTATGAAAATAATGTAACATTGTATAAATCAGCATTATTTAAATTTTAACCGATTAAAAAAGGAGGAGGTTATAATGAGTGAATTTAATGAGTTAGCATTACAATCATCGATGGCTAATTTCATCTTGTCACACTATACTAGCGTAGCTCTTAATTTTACCCTTCGTTAAACGCGCTAAAAGAATAGAATCTCCTTAAAAAACAACTGTTTATTACCGAAGTACGTATAAACTGCTAATCAGTTCCAGTCGGAAGTAGCCAAGAATTCTTTTTTTTTCGTTCTAACTGTACTTTTCGTCATGAGAGTCATGAAAGTCTCAGACGGCTTTTACAGCCTCATCGGGTTTTGGTTTGAATCAATTATTGACGATAGATTACTGCAAAGTAACTACTTCGTCAATCAAATGAATGTCAAAACAATACTGCCGGTTCGGGAAAATATCCCAGTCATTGAGAAGAGGCGGCAAGAAACTAAAGGTTCTCTTTGAGGTACAGTTTTTCGCTTTTTTAACTATGTAAGTGTTTTTACAGTTATTTGGTTTTTAGTGAATATAAATAGAGGTGTTACTTCTAGACATCACTATCATGCACGCAATGATCCACCCTATGATAATAATTTCGACAGTAAAACTTGATTCTTGAACTTATCGTCGCGCAAATCGGCAATGGGCTTAGGAAGATTATTGTATACAATTATCCAAAAAAATTATTGTCTTACCTAATAAATCTAAAAGATGGAATAACTGTTTTATGTTCATTTCTAGTATTAAAATTGTTCATACGGTTTTTAAGTTCAAATGTATTCAACAATACAGTTAAATTACAATAATGTATTCGAAGAGCACTAAAATTTTATTTTAAGTTTACAGATGTTGCTCTTAAATATTACATAGCCTATATCACTTCCACAATTAAAACGGATTTATCGAAGCCTACACGTTAAAACCTATCAAGCCGTTTAGGCTACAGAGAGTGCCAAAAAAATGTAAATAATTACATACATTCGAAAAATATCATCCTCCTGAGCAAACGGGTAAAAAAGGAAAAATACTTTCTAATATTTTTGTATTTACCATTTCGTTGAAACATGGATATTATAAAACAGTTCAAACTCATCTCCTTGTGTTTAAAATAACAACTTCCGGGGAAAGTTTATAATTACGTTACGAAATCACTTCTGAAGTTAGCTCGTGTCGTCACAGCATTATCAAGGTTGTGGTTTAATTCATAGGACTGAACAACCTTATATATTAGGAGGTTAAATATGAAATTGTCGTTTTAACGTACTTTCACAAACAGCTTTCATCGTGAAGATGGATACATCAATTAATATTAGAGTAATTTTCGAATACAAGTTCTGACGTGGGACTAACGCAGTAAAAACTGGTCTTAATATCAATGCTGTGTTTGAAGAGGACACGGCTAACGAACGCACCGTACGTTAATGGTTTAACCACTTTCGTAATAGAAACTTCGATCTGAAGAATGAACCACGATGAAAACTAGCCACTAAGGTAAATAACGATGAATTGAAGATGATGGTGGAAGGTTGGATGGTGCAAACTATCAAAGAATTAGCGGCATGGTTTGACATTAGCATACCACTAGAAGCCCACCACCGCGTGATACGAGTGCTTTGGAAGATATGGTGCAGCACACTCTAGGAAAGGTGAATGGCTCTTACCATGCTCAGCATTGATAGAGCATAGACGGCAATGGTATCCTTATACGAGGATATGATGACGCAGAAGGAGACCGAGGTGAAGGTTCGCGAAGAGTATCATCTAAGCGACCCTCTCCGGCGTAGATGGACGGGTGGTAGGAGGAAGCATTTTGCTCGCCTCCTTCCTTCACCATAGCTGAACCAGGGAAGATGTCGGCGGGCCTGTCTTTCATTGCACAGGTTCGACCATTTGTGAGACAATTTTTTTTTGCTCTATCGCGAAACTGATTAATCTTTGTAATGCACAAAGTTTAAAGTAAATCGATAAATAATAAAAACCAGCCAACAACAAATTTACAATAAAATATTAAACTTAGTAATTGATGTAAAAAATTTATTGTACTCTTTAAAAATATTTCAAAATAAAATTGTAGTAGCTTCAACCGATTATGTCCAAATATAGCTTAGATTACATTTGAAGTGCACTGGAAGTTTTAAAATGTGGTCAACATTAATTAAGGAGATAGGTAGATTAATGTACAATTCTTTATGTCGCAGATATGAATGGCGATTGCCTAGGTCGGCTGGTTTAGGATAAGGATATTTTTTTTTACTAAAAATAGTAAAATATACGAAAAAATGAAAAAGGAATGATCTGTATCTTAATTGAATATATGGGACAATCAGATAACTAACAAAATCAGATTTGCGAGTAATTAATTGAGCTTTCGACAAAAGAGACAGTATTGTTTTACAAACAACTAAATTTAGTGCCGGTGTTACGCACTTGTACAATGTTTATCTTTTGAGTCTGTTACTGAGATCTCAGCTCTTTCCAATTATGTGGAAAAGTCTAAAAAGAAGTATGTAATGTAACTTTCCATTACTACTACCATTTTGAAATTTAAGTGCAGTTACCTTCTTTATTTTTTTTTTTAATATTTTTGAGATGGGCTAACATATCATAGCGTGAGTAACACCAAAAGACGCATCGTACTGTGGATTTTATGTCAAAGTTATACAGTCTATTTCGATGAAAGCGTAGTTATCTAATTCATCCTCTGCGGCAGCGATATTTGATAACAAAATAATTTTCTAGACATTTCAGGTCGAAGCTGTAATTAATAAATTAGAATACATTTATTACGCTTTAACTTGTAGTTTGTGCCATACGACAGAGTGAGACACGAGAGATAAGCCACCTTCCTTTTCCTTTTCCGTAAGAGCCTTGACGCGTTGATATGTGGAGTATAATACGATTTAGCAAAATCATTCTCTACATACGACGTTTTTGTTGGTCTATTCGGATGTCAAGGGTACGTGACGACAACGGTATGTAGTAAGCTTGCGTGTCTGTCAAGTCATAACTATGTTATGTATGTCATTTCATTTCATTTTATTTCTCTTGTAACAAAATAAAGTAATTTTTTTGAAGTGATATGGCTGTGTCCATATAAATAACTATATAATGAAATAAACGAAACTATATAAGAAATAATTTATATAGCGGTGCCCCGCGGCTCCTCGCGCGTTTATTACACAGTAATTACTTTCGTCTTTACTTTATTTTAATTATATTATTGAGGATGTGTATAGCCTTGCTCAATTATGAATGACATATACTACTCTGTCAAAAAAGTACCGGGAAAAAATCAATAATACACAAAATGTTATTTATTCATCCAAATTTATTTTATCGCCTTCAAAGTATGCTCGTTCAGAAACGAATACACTTACGCCAACGTATAATTCAATCATCAAAACATTTTTATACGATTTTTCCAGAATTGAGATTAATTCTCGTCGCGAATTCTCCTTTATGTCTTCTACCGAATGAAAACGGATACCACGAAGCGGTAATTTGAGTTTAGGAAAAAGAAAGAAATCTTCTGGAGCCATATCTGGTGAATATGGTGGTTGTTCGATGGTATTCGTTGAGATTTTGGTCAAAAATTTGTTCATAATGATGGCCTTCTGCGAAGACGTATTATCGTGGTGCAAATCCAACAATTTTCTTTCCACAAATCTGGCCTTTTTCGTCGAATTTGCTGCCTTAAACGCCGCATAATGCTCAAATAATACACTTTATTTACCATTTGATCTTCCAGTAAGAATTCTATGTGCAGAACACCGCAATAGTGAGATCAGTATCCTTTATAATAGATGTATGTCTATAAGGAATATAAAAAAAAAGTTTTATTTTCAGAACTACAAATCCAATAATATAGATTTCATTTACTTTTAGCAATTGAAACAGTGTCTTTACAAAATTCAAGATTCTAATTTTTTATCACTCAGTTGTAAAACTTAGTAAAAGACATTTAAAAGTTCCATTTATTTTCTTTAGGAAAACTTTGCGTGACATCGTAAAGTATGGTGTGATTACAGAAGTTTCAAGATTTTAGTCTCTTAAATTTTCCCTCCCAACATATCCTTGGGATATCCAAAAATTTAGATTCGCTAGATCTTGTACATAGTACGCAGTACGTAATATTCTCTGGTTAACAAATATTGCCTCTGCTAAGTTAGTCTACTTTGCTTACTTACATAGTATAATGTCTTACGGTATTTTGCTGTGAGGTTTCAGCAGCTTAGGTAGACACCATATTTATATTACAAAAGCTCGAGCAATACACAACATGAGATCTCGCGAATCACTGAGGAACGGGTTCCAGGAGTTTAATATCTAGACTTTGCCCTCTCAATATATTCTAGATAGTTTGATGTATATTCATAAAAACTTTGACAAGCTTGATTTTGTCAAAGACCAGCACAGTTTTAATACTAGAAATAGACATAAATTAGTCGTACCGTGTTTTAGACTTAGTAAGACTAATAAAAGTTTCTTAGGTAATAGTGTTAGGTTCTATAATAAGATCCCGACGCTCATTACTGATTTGCCGGACAATGAGTTCAAGTACCATCTCAACCAGGCATTACTGTCGAAAGGTTATTATTGAATGAAGCGTTATGTGATTTAGGTATAATGATGTCTAGAAATGACTCCCTACCTGTACATTTATTAAAATATTATTAATTGTAAACATTACACATATCTTGTAGGTATATATAATAAAAATGATTGAGATTTGCTGTTGTACGCGCATCACGTAAAAACTACAGGATAGAATTGTTTTTTTTTGTGTTACTCTTGAGATACTTGGTCATTATATTCAATAAAAAAATATTAAAGTATTAAGAAATTAAATTTATTTTTGTTGTCCACGCGAAGGAAGCCGCGGGTACAGCTGGTACAGAAGGAAAACAAAAATTTTGATAACCCAGTTGAGTTTCTTGTCGGCTCTTCTCAATGACTGAAATGTTTTCCGAACCGGTGGTAGTATTTTAACGTTCCTCATTTCCTTATGAGGGTATAAATTGTATAAAGCATTTTTGATTTTGAATATATTTTTAATTTATCTGGTTTAATTATTGTTTTTACATCCGGTTACGAAGAATATGAACGAACCTCTCGAGATCATATTATTTCCAGGGAACTCACTAAATTGATGTGATCAAGTTTTCTCTTATTGAAAATTGAATTTCCATTAAGCGTTAAAGGACTGTGTTCGTTTATTTTTGGATTGTATAAAATAATTATTACCCTAATTTACAAATTAGGGTGATCTTGCTTATTAGCTTCCTTTCAATAAGTTTATTATATACTAGATGTGCCCACGACTTCGTCTGCGTGGACTTTAAAATTAAGCCGTTACCAAGATAAAAAGTATCATATGTCTTAATCTGGGTTATAAGTTGTCTGTGTGCCAAATGTTAACTAAATCCGTTTAGCCGTTTTTGCGTGATTGAGTAACAAATTAATAATCTCACTTTCGCATTTACAATATTAGTAAAGGACATTCATAACAATATTCTACATAACAAACCTTGGCACCGTGGTAACCTGTAGTAAGTTAAAATATTGGACCGAGAGGTCGCGGGATCGATTCCCGCACGTGACTGAATTTTGTGTGATAAGCATAGTCTATATATGATATATTGTCTCTTTAGTTTGGAATTAAATGTCCCCATATTTATAACTAACGTTTCGCCCACGGCTCTGAACGTATTTGTTACGCAATAATTATTTCCATCCTTTAATTTAAATTTTACTCTTATTATTGAAAATTAATTTAGCTTTATACATTACGACAAATGACATACTCTTGCCGTGTACAACATGTCATTAGAATCGACTGAAACTTTATTATTATTATTTTTATTAGAATGAATTGAGAAATCTTAAAGTCTATTAAACTTAACTAATTATGAAATGACAAAAACTTTCTGTGTACAAATTTTTATCACAATCGGTTGAGAATTAGTAGGTACAACTTTTATATTTTGTTTTTTAATTTTTACGATTTCTAAAAGTTTTATTTTCAATTCTTATAGCACATCAATCATGTAAAATTTAACTAAATTAGTTCAAATTGAATTAAAAAACATTTTTTTTCTTTAAGACTTCTTCAATTAATATCGAAATTTTTTATAACTTATCATTTGAACATAACAGAACCTTACCGTATACAAAATTTTATAAAAATTGGCCAATTCTCTTTATTAATCCGGACATACAAGTATACGAAAAGTTTTTTAATGGTATATTCGTATTCAGTGTCCTTTATGACAGAAGTATGTATCCGGACTAGTAGAGACAAACTAGAGCAAGTGAATGAATTTGTATATTTGGGATCAATGTTTACTAGTGATGGAAAGTGTGAAAGTAATATTGAAAAGAGAGTTAATGCTGGCAATAAGGTGAATGGGGCGTTACACTCTTTTATGTACAGCCAGAAAATCTCTAGAAAAGCTCGTCTGGCTGTACATAGAGCAGTGTTAGTTCCAACACTCATGTACGGAAGTGAAAGCTGGGTGTGGCAGAAAAAACATGAAAGTAGAATAAATGCAGTAGAAATGAGAGCGCTAAGAAGTATGATAGGAGTGAAATTGAGTGACAGCATAAGAAATAGTGTAGTAAGAGAACGTAGTGGTGTGAAAGAAGATATAGTGACACGGATTGAGAAAGGGATGCTTAGATGGTTTGGGCATGTAGAGAGGATGAATGAAAGAAGAATGACTAGACAGATTTATAAGATGAGTGTAAATGGGAAAGTTGGAAGAGGAAGGTCTAGACGAACGTTCCACAATCAAATCGGGGACGTTTTGAGGAAAGATCAGGTCAATAGTACTCTAAACCGACGAGCATGCATAAAAAGATTTATGAATGTCGAGGAAGCGAAAGTTGTATGTTAGGATCGTAGTAAGTGGAAGGACGTGGTCTCTGCCTACCCCGTTGGGAAAGAGGCGTGATTTTTATATGTATGTTTGTACGTGTCCTTTATATAGGATGTATATCAGAAGATTTAGAAAAAATATGCGTACAGACCGAACAAAAGATTTATTAATCTGTATATATTACTGAAATGTTAAAAGTTCAAAGATAATATTTTACGTAAATTCTACCTCAAGCATATCAAACCGATTAAGCTGTGTACATCACAGCTCTCTAAAACATGTTTATTTTTTAATTTGACATAATTGTTTACTTGAGGGATGTGAACCCACATCCCTTACACCTTAGAGGGTTGTAATGTAAATATATTAATTCCCGGAACAGACGAATAAGGTCTTTTGGTGTATTTCCCGGGGGTTTAGGTAAATTCGTTTTACGTGGATAAACTTGGTAAATTGTAAAAATTAGGACGAATTACTTATTTTAGGGTTAATGAGCATGGATTCTAAATCTTATTTATCTTTTATTAATGTTGTAAAATAAACCTTACTTTACCTTAACAATGAAAGAAAACGCGTGTTCAAGCTCATTTAGGTACCTACTTAAAATAATAAATTTTACAAGCTAAAACATTTTTCATTGCCAATAATATTGTCAAATCTATACTAATATAATAAAGCGGAAGAGATTTTTGTTTGTTTGTTTAAACAAGCTAATCTCTGAAAGTACCAGTCGGATTCGAAAAATTCTTGTTTTTATATGATAGTCACATTCACAAGGAATAGTATAGGCTATATAGCATTAATGTTAGATACAATGTACTACAAAAATATTTCTCTTTCTCTTATACATAAGTCACAATAAAGTATTTTGTTTCAGTTTTAATTAAAATTAAAAAGTGATTTATGAGCATTATTATTAGGCATGGCATATTAATCCTTACGAACGAAAGTTACTTCATCATGAAGACAATTTTAGTAGATAAACTTTGCCCAATACAGCATGTTATTTGGACGAATAATTTGGGAGATAATGTAAGATTAAAATAATTTAACACTTGGCTCTAGTTTATGACTATAGGTGTACGAGAGATGAACGAGCCGGGTGAGTTGTGACCTTGTGACGCAAAACCCTGGCCGCCCGATCAAAATATTGTCTATAATGAAGTATTATAAATCATCGATCAGCGATTTCTTTTAAATTATACGCGGGTGAAACTATAATTGAAGCACAGCTTGTAGAACTATAATTGCCGGGTGGTAGGACACAACAGTTGTATTCGACCGGATCGTGACCACCATATAAATGGCGTAACAGTAACGCTCTTTTGCGCTTTGTCGTATATCGGGAACATCCAGTGTTTATCGGAAGGTTGAGCAGCATGCAGGCCGGTATGACACCGATGACCGTCGATGGATTGCCATTTTCACTGTGTTCATCATTGTTTATAGATTGTACTATATTTACCACCAGGTTCAGCGCTGTCACTTTTCCGCACTACGATAAAACAAGTCTTAATTTGAAAAAATATTATTCAAAAAATGCTTTTCGTCAATCGACGTGAATTCAAATCCTTCCAGACCTTTCGGTGAAGGAAAACATCGTGGTATAACCATAGCATGGTGGTAGGGTATTTTTTAATGCCCCTGGCTACTTTAAGTCGAAAAGCTGTCGCCAGCAGCTACAGGTGTGTTCCGGCAGCTGCATTTGAGAGTCTATCCTCCCACTAGGCTTATCGTGTTACCATCTTGGACAACATCGCCGCTTAAAATCAGGTAAGATTGTGACCCAAAGATAAACCTTAAATTATTAAAAAACCTCCTTACATATTAAAAGGAACCACTAATGTAAACTTTATATTGATAGCTTTAAAAAACCATTTGGTACTCATATCTTAAATAATTGTAATTTAAAAAAAAATGTAATATAAAAAAAATAAAAAAGTATCTCAATTTGACTTACTTAAACAACATTAAAACAAAACTCCAATTAGTGAACTATACGATACTCAAAGGACGGAAAGGATGTACCACCGTTAGTACGTCACATTTAGTGGCGCCCGAGGGAAATCTGCCCGATTTTTATTTGGATCCACTTTGTTTCAAGTTCGGGAAGCGCTGGGACAGAGAATAAATGTCTCGTAACTGGTAAAAGAGTAACGCAACGAAAATAAATCGAGCTAAGTGGATTTAATTGGAATATTTTAAAACATTTTTATAATGTAGTTATATACTGAAATTATAGGCAGTTAAAATTATTTTTTAATTGTCTTAAACCTGACTATGTGTCATAAACGAAATCAATGAACTATTTTCATTCTTATTCATATTAAATTTGTATCTAAAATTATGTTTGAAGCATTACGTTAAAACAGTAAAATATAAGGCAGTTTTTTTTTAACAAGATAAATTGGCAAATTTAGGAAGACCCCGATACTAGTAACCTATTTATTGAAACCATTTCAATGAGCCCAAACACGATACCTCTGCTGTATGTTGGTGAAGAGTTAGGTATCATGCAGATTCCAGACGTTACTGCAGCATCAGCTCAATGTTGCTATGATCATACCCGTGAAAGATGCTCACAGCCGCTAACCAATTTTGCCGTTAACCAAAACCGATTTTGACGGGAGTTTCAGTGGCAGATAGATGATATTATAAGGAATAACTTAGTGTACTTTTATTTTAGAAAAATAATTAATATTCCGACCAAAATTAAAAAAGGTTTTTTAGTAGTCCACGCGAGCGAAGCCGCGGTCTCAGCTAGCTATTAAATAAATAACTTTAATATTTTCCCCACATATTTAAGAAAAAAGGAAACTTTAAAATATGAAAAGGTCGCAACAATGCAAAATAATTACACGTGTCAATTTTTAAAGGAAATATCATGTAATGTCAGCACCCTGTGTTTTATATTGTATTTAAAAAAAAACCATCTAGTATTTATGCTGTAAAGTTATTCCCAAAAACAAAAAAAAAGAAAGACGGAGTATAGTTTCATAAGTATGAAAGCATATTTTGATATAATTTTCCGTGGTTTACGTTACTAATCATAAAACTACAACAATGATGACAGGGTACAATGAAACCTTGAAAGGTACCTTGAAGTTAAGGTAAAACATATATAGCGTTGGAAGATCATTTAATTTACAACTTGACTCCTCTTAAGAAACCAAAAGGAGGGTAATATTTTTTACATAACACCCACTATGGTTGTTTGCCAACGATTTACAAACATTGATAGAAAAAGGGATATGATTCCACGATAAAAATTATAGAGAAACCTGTAAAATTTAGTATCCCAGTCAAGAATCTATAACCGAAGATGGCCGCCAAAAATTTAGGATGTGACATCGGTTCCATTAGAGATAGATATGGTAAATAAAAATAAACAATAATGAAAAAATTCAGATGTAAGTAAGAAGTTAGTTTAATCCAGTTGAAAATTAGTATGTTTATTAATTAGTTAGTTCATTTCAAAAATACAAATCAGTTTTTTGACAGAATCATGATGGATGGAATCAATATTCATACGTACATATTTATACGATGTAAAACAGTATATGGTTGTCAAGCACACACAGCTAAATTCAGGTCTGTATTTGTAGCTCTGAATTTGCATCTGCCACTTTCTCAAATTTGTCAGTAACCCTCTAATTTTCTGTCAATTACAAAGTTAACAAACATTTTCCTCATGTTCACAAAATTTATTTCCCGTTTGCAATTTTCATCAAAATCGGTGGTAATTACTTTTTGTTTGACTTTTAAATTTATTATGACGAATCTTATAGCCTATCAATTATATAATGACAAGTTGTGGCCCGCGTTTTAAAAGAAATCGCTCATTGATGATTTATAATACTTCAGTATAGATTATATTTTTATCGGGCGGCCAGGGTTAGCGTCACATCCCACACGGTTCGATAAAACTGTCACAAAATTCCTTATTGTGACTTATGTATAAAAGATAAACATATGGTATTGCAGACTTTTTTAGATATACTAAGGAGCAATATTTATGTACAACATTGTATTTATATATCACTAACCATTACACCAGCGCACGCGGATAAAACAATTCGGGTGTGTGTGCTATTTATTCCGACTTATTTAGTAAAAATCAATATTTAAGGCTAGCTGAGAGGTGTAGCCTAATGCTAGATAGCCTACACTATTACTCGTGAATCTGCCTATCATATACAAAAAAAAAATCCGACTCGTAGTTTCAAAGATTAGCTTATTTAAACAAACAATCAAACTGTCACGTTGTAAAACGAGTGCCATTACAACCCGGTCACAATATTTGTGCACCTGACCTCTTGACGTCATATCGGCGGTCTGGGTACAGTGTGAAGTTTATTCGTTTTTTGATTTTTAAAAGTTTTTTCGAGAAATGTGGAGGTAATAAAAATTACTAACCTTTTCAAATCAATTTATTATTGATGAAGGGTTTGTTATTAAAAAATAATAATTTTGATTACAAAAACATTTATTATTAAACTCAGTCACTATAAATTATTGACTCTATGCCTGACATTGTATCTTCCTCACTCTCACTTTCTGAACTCTCCGAACTGTCTTCCCTTAGTGATATTAAAAGTTGTGTGATGTTGTCATCTGCTAGATGATCCTTTTCCCAGTATTCTCGCTGTAGTCTCTTCACGTGATTTACTTCTTTTTTCCAGTCAGCTGGCGTAATTGACTTAATCGCATCTTTTGTAAGTTGTTCTATTTTCTTTTCCGATTGGTCAATGTTTTTATCTGCCACTCTTTGATTTATCAAGTTCCATATATATTCGATAGGGTTTAGGTCACAATGATAAGGTGGCAGACGCACAACTTCTTGGCCATGCTCTCGCATCAAATCGTCGACGACATATTTTTTCGGCGCCTTTGTTCTCAGTATAATGGGATACAATTCCCTCTTTGTCATTTTGTCATTAAATGGAACATTGTGTTCACTTAGCCAATTTTGCATGTCAGCTTTAAGAGCAACTCTAGTGGGCGCTTTCACCGACTGCGTCGAATGGTAGGGTGCATTGTCTATGACAACTATACCGTTCGGCGGTAAATTTGGTATAAACTTCTTTCTTTTCTTCTTTTTTTACAGCATAAAAACTGTTGATGATATTTCGTATTGCGCAAATGTCAAAATCATCTACTTCGATGCGTTTTTTGTACTGTTTACGCTTCTTACCCGGTGTCTATAATTTTGGTTCTGGGTGGGTTTCTAAATTATTACTAGTACTTGGAGTCGGACTAGCGCCCGGCGAAGTAGGTGGTTGTACTTTGACTTCATTTTTAATTTTCATTAGAGTCCTCTTTGATATCCCAGTTGCAGCACAGGTTCGTTTCACCACTTGGCCTACAGGTATGGTGTACTGTTTATTTGCTTTCTCCAATTCAAAAAACTTGAGCACTTTCAAGATTAAATTTCTTGATTCGCTGTGTATTGTTTTTCCCATGACTTCAGTTTAACAGCTACAACAATTTTAATAACAACCAAACCAGTCCAAACTTAACAGTAAACAGTCTAAACTTAACAATAAATATTAAAAAACAGAACAACAACAAAGCGAAAATATCAAAATCATCGGGACGTGTATCGGCAACGAAGATGCTAACCGTACTGTCGCACCGGGGAGTGCGCGGAGAGGTGACAGGGGAAGCGGGAGAGGTGCCGCATTCCAGCGAGGTGCACAGATATTCTGACCGGGATATAATTATTAATTTTATTATGATAAATAAACTATAAATAAATAACAATTTAACAACCTTTTAACAACCTCTTTGTATTAATCAATACAACAATAATCATAGGAAAGCCCAAGTTATCCAATTTGGTGTTATTTTCACAGCTTTTTGACATTCCGTTCTAATTTGTCATCGCTTAGTTAAAACGAACATTTTTGAGGGTCTCAGTGGGTTCAAGGCGAAATTTCATAAATTCCCACCGTCGACAGTGCTATATAAAGATCACGTTAGCTGCACTTTTCTATCCCTTTGATAATTTTTTTTTGTCCTACCTCAGCCTATGACACATCCTGGCAACGTTGGTTATCCACCTAAGATTATATTTTGGAAACTATGAGTACTTTTAAAGTTTTTTTCAAGCTTCAGCAGTTTTAAATTCCCAGATTGAAGCGTAAAATAGTCGTAATTAAAACTTTTCCAGTCTCCTAATTTTCCTCGAGGGCCCTTTTGACGTCGTGACGTGTGATCTGCTGACCCGCAGAACCGTTTTTCCACTTTATTAACGCTGCCGTTGAATAGAACCCCGGTAAGCATTTTTCACGATTACTGTAGAGATAACCTCACTTTTTGTCGGAATTATTACGAGCTGGCAGTATTGAATTCACCATGTGCCTACGTGGACTCCGATCCTAGCTATTATTTTAACCTACCACATTCAACCATGGCTCTTTATTTTAGAACATATTTAGCAAACTTACTAATTATATTTTTTAAAGAGTAGCCTTCAGACTACTTATCTTTCACTTCATAGGTTTTGGTTTTAATAAATAATCTCGTGGTTTTGCGATTCTATTTTATAATACACTATAATAGGCGTTCGTCGACACAATTCAGATGAACGGGGTTCTTAGTTTGTATCATTTACTTATACTGCCACTCCAAAGCTGTCTGAGGACTACCATCCGCCGGAGCGTGGAGAACATCCCGTGCTTCTCCACTACTAATCTGCTGACGCGACGGTCGCTGCTCCAGCCTAACATCAACACCATTTACTCATCTAGCTACACAGCGAGCCAACCTACTTAATATTAACAGTTTAATTTTCATACATCGCACAATTTATTTTCTTCGAACACGTCGCTTGCCTTTGATTCCTCACGGACCGAGATATTATAATATTTTACATCTTTTATACTTAATAAGTCAACCGAATTTAATTAATGGTTGTAACGTTAATCTATTTTTTTTTTTTTATAGTTATCGGTGTTTGATTTTTCAAATTTAATATAAATTATTGTTATTTAAAACCCACGTTTGTTATTTTTCATACACCCCGGGGCTTTAATCATAACAATGTTTATATAGGATGTCTATCAGGAAATGTTGAGGAAAATTACATGAGTACTGCAGAATTATTATACAGTAATTTCAAAGTGTAGACGTTTCGTTTTATTGTGCGCGCATATAAAAATAATTTACTTTCATCGTTTTTTCATAACACACCTAATGAAGCATAATTTAAAAAAAACTTTTTTCTTCATGATTAGGCTTTGCCTTTTGTCTGCACTACGCAAAACGTACTAAACAGCTTTTCACGTTTCATTAGATGTTAGTCTGACAATAATTCTAAAATAAATACCTACATGACAACGCATTTCCACGCAAAAGCTTAAATAAAATAAAATAAATAACTATAGTTTTGAGATTTAAAAACAAATAAAAATTCAAAATAGTTGTAATTCTAACTAATAGTTGCGGGATGAATATTGGAATATTTCCAAAGGATAGAGACGCTGACGGAATTTGATATATTAATTACTACAACAAGATAACAGATAAATTAATAGCCGTCAATCAGATGTGTTTGTCTAACTGTAAACCGATATTACTGAGATACTCCAATGAACTAATTAACTGAATTTAATTACGAACACTAGGTATATATCGAAGGCTTCATAACATACATACAATACATCATGGAGATAAGCCTCTCTCAATAATCGCCACAATTACCGGTCTTGTGGTGTTTGCATCCTGCGGGTTCCCGCAATCTTTACTAGGTCATCGGTCTATCACTATCTCTGTCCACGTTGCGTCTTCCGATGCATGGCCGCTACTCAAGAAGGCTTCAGTATCATCGGCTATCCATTCTACGAGTCACGTGCCTCGCCCAATGTAAGTCTCATAGTCAGTTCGAAAAAAAAAAAAGGAGCAAGCCCGGTGAAGCTGTATAAGCCTCTTATGGCTACAGGACTGTTAAGGCTAACAGTGTAGTCAGTTCGAAAGACGATATTTTTTTAAGTAAATAAGCTTCCAAAGCGTTTACAGGTCAACAAAAAGCAGTCAGATATTTCATGAATCCTCTGAAAAGCTTCATAAAGCAGAGACGTGGTAACACTCCGCTAAAGTGTTATACCGACACCGATACATCTAAAGGTATAATTAGCCATAAATTTTCAACTTCAGGGCCGTAGCTAATCAAGTAAACACTACAAAATGATCTATCACATCGCTTTATCATAAAATTGTTTATTAATAAATAAAGCATATTTTCAAAAAACTATTCTACTAAACGGCCATTTCGGCTTAATAAATTAATTAAGGAGAACTGTTCTCGTCAATACATTTTTTTTATTAATACTAAAATGGCAAACAACTATATGGCCAATCAGATGGTAAGCAGCTACCGGAGCTTATAGACGCTTATACCATGGATACCATGCGTATCAACTAGCGCATCACCGACCTTGAATCCCCCTACTCCAAGAAGCTCTGGGAACCTTATTCACAGCAGGAACTTAACATAAGATTATTTGGCTGCGATCTTCTGTAGGGTGGAGGTAATACTAGATGAAAGACAAAAAATATTTCCTTAGAAACCGTCTGACCTTCGTTACATCAGATTTCAGAAATTCCTCCACACATGTATTATTTGGCAGTGCATCTAATATTGAAGACAGTATACGATTATATTACCACGTATATGTCAGCTCCCGCAAGGATATTGGCCGGTCTATTTTTTTAAGATTACCACCAGACGCCTAAACTAATACAAGAGCAATTAGTAACAAAGTAAATTACTTGATACTATTAATGGTTATGTCGTATGTGTTTAAACGTAAATTAAATATCCTTGTATTATTGTATACTATCCTAAATACAGCAATATCAAAAAACAGCGGTAACCACCTAGCAATCGGCAATCCATCACCGTTTATCGATATCGTATCAATCCCTCGACAACTGAGCAACAAACCAAACCAAGCAAACTAAACCAACAACCAAAGCAGAGTCACACTGTACCATACACACCGGTGAATTTCAGAACGCAACACGCCCAAGCGTGCCACTAACGCTTATATTACTCCTCGTCATTGTATTCGCGATCCAGTCCGACAAAATTGTAGTTTTATACCACCCAGCAAGCATTTACATAAGTACCATAATGCCGAAAGTCTGTTATCGGTTCAAAATAAGTACTTACAAGTAGAAAGTAGTTCAAACCAATCAACAATACAGACTTGAAATGCCGACAAACAAAATAAATACATCGGTTTGACATAAATTAAAAAGATTACATCATTGGTTACGGTAAATGTAATTAACTAGGTAAGTATTAATAATATACTGTCATCATTCATAGTTGCCTCATGATTTGGTAAATGTTATAAAAACTGTGAAATTCATCACTATTACCGGTTGTTATTAATAATTCACTACTGTCTTCGGTAATAGTAACAAAATAAACAAGAAACTAATTTGTAAGTATTAAAATTTATTGTTAATAAAGTTTATTAAGTATTCCTTAAAACGAACAGGATTCAATATTATTAATAACGATGTAACTAGGTTTGGTTATGTTGACTTGTTTTAAAAAACAAGGGGAGACGACCGCGGCTGGGACCGGCGAGCGCCGGTTACTAATAATGTTAAATCCTGTTCGATTTAAGGAATAACTAATAATAAAGTTATGTAGCATATAATTTTCTTTTAGTTATATACTGTGTATAAATTTTAGTCTTTTAGTTACCAGTAAATTTTATACGGTAAGTTTGATTAATTATATTTACCAAAAGTAAAGTGTTATTAATAATAATAACCGGTAAACGTAAATAATTAAATCACTTTTACCTTGAAATTCAGTAATTATTAGTAATGATAATTAATAATACACAATTACTCACATACAAGTACATGAGTGTTAGAACTAGCATTGCTCTATGTACAGCCAGACGGGCTTTGATAGTGGATACGCGAATTATCTTGTTTCAATGCGAAAACCACTGGTAGGAGTACAACTGCTTAGGAATAATAGAAAGATAAAGCATATAGTCATATATGCTAAGGATAGCACAATACCTGGGCTTCTCGGAGCGATGCGTAGAAGAATCCTTTGATTTTGCAGAACAATTAGTTCAATAACAGTTATAAAGATGAAAAAACATGTAAAGCACCACACGCGGCCGATAATCCAAACTAGCTAGTAATTTCTTTTATATAACGCGAACAACTTTAGACGAGATCATCTTCTGTCTTCTAGTCTATAAATATACATGCAGAAAAGGTAGGAATAGGAGTGGTTTCGCATCCAACCAAGATGAATTGGCGTGCAGTTTTCGGTTTCTTTTAGAAATTTTATTAAATCTAATGCAGTAAATTTTAAGCGCGACCAGATAGAAATAGATATATATACCTATATGAGCGATCCAAATTCATAAATTAATAAAACGAACCATTACAATTTTCAAATATTATTAAAAAAGTTGGTTTACCTTATACAAAGTTGCAGACACAATGAGATATAATGTGGCGAAATATTACAATTATAATTATGTAGGATATTTTTTAATGCCAACCTCAAATTGAAAATCTGTCTTATTCCGGTAGCTGCACTTGAGAGCTAGACCTTCACTGGGCTGAGAGTGTGACCAAATGTTATACATATAAAAATTGGCATCTCTAAATACTGCATTTGAATAACTACTCTGTTTCATATTATGAGATATGTCATAAAAACATAACATGTCTTTAAAAAACTCCTACACATCGTTTGAGTAAAAATTACTACTATGCCAAAAAGTAACGGGAAAAGATCAATAATACACAAAATGTTAGTTATTCATCCAAATCTATTTTATCGCCTTTAAAGTATGCTCCTTCAGAAACGATACACTTACGCCAACGAATAATCCCATCATCAAAACATTTTTTAAAGGCTTTTATTACGGAATTGAGTTTAGTTCTAAACGCGAATTCTCCTTTATGTCTTCTACCGAATGAAAACGTGCCACAAAGTGGTAATTTGAGTTTAGGATAAAGAAAGAAGTCGGCTGGAGCCATATCTGGTTAATAAGGTGGTTGCTCAATGTTATTTGTTAAGTTTTTCAACAAAATCCAAGAATTTTCTTTTCATAAAGCTGGCCCAATCGTCAAATTTGCTCTCTTAAACGCCGCGCTAAAATGTGAAACAGTTGTGCCAATCTAACAACAAAAAAAATAATTTGGAACCATACAAAAATCATCTATTCCCAATAGTTTTCTGAATGTGTTGCAGCCGCGTACTTTAAATCCGTCGTGTATTAAAGTAGGTAGTTGAATTTTTTTTTGGCATTGCTTATAATTATGATATCCAGTGGGGTAGTTTTCGATTTGTCATTGCCACCACTCACTCGCGGCTGAGTCTCGTCGAAGCTTCTGCACGGTGCAAAACTTGCTCGTTTCTGATATTCCATCATCAGCCACACGCTCTAGGATCGAGTACTGTTGAGCCAGTGTACGTGAAGGTGCAGGAACTTCGCATATATATACATCAAGCCCTTTTCGGCGCCGACCAGCAAGTACCACATTACGCAGAACCGGTAATTTAGCATGACATTTTAAACATTATACTTTCGCTGGATATTCTCGCATCGTCGTAATTTCCTATTAGTTTTGCATCACAGGTTGTTCTCTTAAACGCGTGGGTACGACCAGAATGTATATCCAATTTTAAATGAAAACAATTAAATATATAACATCAAAGAAGATTTAAACACAAATAAATTAGAATATATCCGAAATTTCAGAAGTTTTAACCACATAAATAGGTTAGGGACTTCTGATGCACACATAGCTAATATATCTAATTTAAAATGATATGCATTTATACTTATTAAATAATTAACGGTGCCCCGCGGTTCCGCACGACGTTTATAACACAGTAATTATTTTGGTCTCGTCGTTTTATTTTTAGTCATATTGTCGACAATTCATATAGACTATAATTAGTGGAAAGACATATAATTCTCATCTACAACATTATATCAGTATCGGATATCAATTAATAAAAATTCGTGGCTTGAGTTTCATGTAATCGATCAAACCGTTTGTGTTCAATCCTGAAATATAAACAGACAGACAGTCAGGAGGAAAAAAAAATCAATGGTGTGTTCACAATCAACCAATACATTAAAACCTTAACGTCCTGTTAAGGAAATTTGGAAAAAAATTACATGTACATACAGAATTATGAAATTACAGATGGAATTATGGTGTTATCTAGACTAGAGTGAAAAATATTCCACGAAAAACTTTTTCTGGTGACTTTTCATTAACAAAAAAATCCACTAACTTTGTAGTGCTGATTACGAAATCATACCTAATTTTATCGTATCACATCAGATTTTTAGTAAAATTAATATATTCGCTATTTTTGATTTTTCAGTAAAAATAAATTGAATTATTGAGTTTTAGCGCTCTTTCCTCGAATTAAGCGACCCCTCGTGAGAAAATAGATTAGTTGGAAAAGTGACACGCCCATTTAAAGCGCGTTACATGGAAATAAGCCGTTATAGTTACTTTAGTTACAAACTTTTTACTAAAATCAGTGTGATTATTGAATATTGGTTGGCAGCTTTGTGGAGATCTGAAAATTATAACTATGCTGTTTGGTCAGCAGTCAGGATACACGAAATATCCTTGTTTTTTGTGCGAGTGGGACAGTAGAGCACGAGAAAAGCATTACGTTCAGAAACATTGGAATCCTCGTACAAATCTCAAACCTGGAACCAAAAATGTTATTAACATTTTACCTGTTTATTAACTTTTTTGAGTGTTTTTTTACTTTTCAACTCAGATAATTCTTAAACAATAACTTCCTTATTTATTTCGCTTCTTGGAGATCTTATGACAAATAAACTTAATGAGGTTATCGACATGCGGTATTTTAAATCGTTATAATCTATTAGTTATAAATTATTTAGGCACCAAAAATTTTTATATAACAAAAAACGATATTTAATTTTTTTTCATGTGTGTTTTTCGAGGGATTTACTTCCCCAAGAAGCTCTGGAAACTCTACACACCGCACGAACACAACACGAGGTTTTTTAGCTGCAATTTTCTGTAGTATGGAGGTAGTTCAAACAGTAAGACAGGTAGACAGAAACATAAAAAAAAAGTTTTCTTTTAAGGAAACCATTCATTTGGGCTCAGTGCGCTTCAAACCTTTTACACGTAAGCTAAAAGCAAAGATCCCGACCGATCTTAGGGAAAGTTTTAATTCCCTTTTTCTCCGGTTACGCTTATCATGTGACTACGAACGTTAAGTTCGGTCTAAGTAAGGCTTAAGTAGAAACTCTTTGAGCCTTTAGTTATCTTACGACTTACTGAGGTGGTATTAAAAGTTTGATGTAAATGAGACGAGGGTAAGTCCCTTTTCATTTTATCCTCTTCTGAACGAGTGTGTTAGACAAGGACGGTGTGTTAAGTTTTTCCTATAATGCCTCCCCCTACTATAAGTGCAGTACATTCTCGAAAGTTGGCTAGTTGTAAATATGCGATTTGAGTTTCTTAGAATTTAAGATTTTAAAAAATACTTCCAATCAACGTATCTGTAATGATTCTCAGCACAGATGTTATTAGGGTAGGGTGTGTTGCCTTTGACTTTCAAATTGATGAAATTGAAGTATGCTTGCTTCCTTCCTTTGCAGCAAGCCAATATATTATAGACACCTATGTCTCTCCCCAACACTGTTCTTTCTGTTCGTGTTTGTAATAAACTCAAGACTCTGTAGATTCTAGAAAGTGCTTGCCAACAAAAATTACTTTAATATCTAATACTATTAAGTGAGGAATTCTTGTGATTGGTTTTTCCGAAACGACTCTAACGTTTTGAATGAAAATTTGTACTTATATATTGTTTTAATATCTATTTCTACACAGTTTCTTTTTGTTCACGACTTCGAGCTTCTTTTTATGCATTTTATAGCTTATTTATTGAGGAAGGTTATTAACGCATTTATCAACTGCCGGCACCAGCCAAACTTTGCCTAGAGAGGTTTCTGCAGAAATGGCGTCAAATTTAGACGTAGAGAGGTCATTTGCACTTTACAAATTAATATTAAATGAAAAAAGTCACAAGCTTAGATACTCTAGAACATGTAGATTTTTTTTATTCTATACTGTCATAAGAATTACAACTGATCAATATGAAAAATAAATAATAAGATATAAATTTAACCAATATAAATAAATGTAACATAATTAAATGTTATATAAATAATTCTGTAAACATTAATAATAATATAAATATTGTGAAAATAGACGTTAATTCAAATAATAAATAGTATCTTCATTATGCATATTTTGTGCATATTTCGACCTTTTTAGCGCATATTTGCATGCATATTTTGACATTTTGATAGTGCATATTATCCGATGTCTAGTTATGAGCTATAAATCTGGTAAGCTGTACGCAATACTGAAAGTGAAAACAACAATAGGTTACATGGCTCGAGAGTGTGGCGCGACGACGCGGTTGAGAGGTGATCGACTAAATTTGTCTCTAGTGAAACCGTTTGGCCAGCTAGTAATTATTCATGCCTACGAAATCATTGCACCCAACAATTACTACAATAACATCATGTAGTCATTGAAAAAAGTGTGTGTGTCAGCTCCGTCGCGCGACTAGAGCTTATCCCTCAAGAGCTGTCTTGGAATTTACAATATATACAATTGGCAAGAAGCGTAAATAAAGGCATTGAGTTTAGAATGAATGTAAAAATTTAATTAGCCCCCCCGCGACATGACTCATTTTGAGGAATTAAATAGGGTTTGGTAACAAGATATTATTATAAAGTTAAAAAAAATGTAATCATTAGAGCAGGATTAAAGCGTGTTTTTTAGTTTTTTAAACTACATATTAATTATTACTATGTAAATTATATTTACAGTTATGTCATTATTTATAATATAAATACACACAAACAGCATAATGTTAAAAACATAAATGTTACTTTCGTTTACAAATGTACGTTATTCTGTGTGAACGGTTAGAAGCCGACAATATCCATAGTTTGCTTATGCAGCGATTGGATCTCTCGCTTTAATACCGCTTTCTAATATTTCCCTTTCATTCACACACGACCTTGCGGAGAATTTGTACTAGTTATTGTGTGGTACAAGTTATAAGAAATTATTTATATTATTTAAAACACACCACTTTTTTAGTTAAGTGAAGTATCGTTGCATTTAAAACTTTTCTTTAAAAGTTCGACCTTGGTATTTTACTCTCATTGCAGCAAACGAAATTTCATTTTTTTTAAATTAGAACAGACAAATCAAAAATACACAGTCTGAAAACAACGGCGATCATCCTCAACCTCTGGAGAGCTGGATATAAACTGGCTGATCCCGAAACACTACAAACCAAAAGAGAGTCACTTTGAAGAGTTTGTAGGAATTTAGGAAAGTTTATTGTAAAAGAAAAATTACTTCTCGTTTTTATTCGTAAATTAAATTATCGTGCGTGCATACATACCTGTGTGTTGTGTGCGTGTGTGTGTGTGTGTGTGTGTTGTATACATGGTTATAATTTGCTTGTAAAAGTTCTTAATAAGTGTAGTAAACTTAAAACAAAATAACAAGTCGCACACCGTTTATACATTTCACCGGTCAATAAAATAATCAATGTGGCCAGAGAAATACCGGCGTTACGCACACTCGTTGTCTCCTACGGTAGCCGTTAGGTTCGGTTTAATTTACGACACGGCTTAGGGTCCCGCGCGTCACCAAAAGTTTCGTAATATTTTTCAATTAAAACTATATACATGTTAAACACAACTGATTCAGTACTCCGTGAACGCGTCCTAAAGTGAAAAGGGTACTAGGCTACGCTTTAGGGTTTTTTATATATCAATACACTTTAGTCAATTTTCTTGAGACAATTAAAAAAACGGATTATAACATAATCGAAGGATATCCTCAGGCACTGAGCTACATATCTACCATCTACGCTTATTTTTGTTTCAATTCACACCCTACGATAAAATGTATCAATTGTGTTTACAAAACTGTAGTATGGAATAATTAATCATCATCCTTGCCGATTTCTGCTACGGCGACTTATTATATGCTATTTAAATAATGAACTAGGAGCTTTTGTATTTATGTGATTAGTGTATCCTACTTTAGCACAGGACGTTCTTTCACAATTTGTGTACATTAGCATACCATTTACATAATTGTAAGTGTACTTGCCTTCGCCAAATTCAAAATCTTTGACGTTACGCTTCACGGTTTTCTACCAACGCGGCAACGTCTCTCAAAAAAAAGACTTGATGTTGCATAGATTCATATATCTCTTCTGAACTTTCTTGTACCTAAGGAACTTGTCACCACGTTTCCGCCTACCTTCCTGGAGTTCAGAGTAGAAAATTCGCTTTGAAACTCTCTCTTCGGGTATCCAAGATAAGTGTTCACACTAACGTAACTGTCGACCCATCAGATAATGTTCAATTTCGCAAACATTAACTTTCCGGATAACTTCAATGTTTCTAACACGTTCATACCAATGTAGTTCATAATATTGCGAAGATATTTAAAATGATACCTATCAAGCACGCGTATATGTTTTTGATATGAACACGAAGTTAAAAATTAACAGTACTTAATACAATGTTGGCCTACACCTTTCAAAAAGCCATAACAAAATATAGAAATCGTATACGTTTTGGAAGGGCTTCTTAGCATCAATCCTGTGATACTATATATGATAGAGGGACGTGGTGCCGACCACGTAAATACCACTCGTTAACGAACACGTATTCATGTAAAATACACGATTGTGTCGCCGGCACAGCCACACCCCAATTTTATTCTGGGTTTTTTACCTTTTACCTTTAGGATTACATCGGCCTACTTGTGTTGACGTATTTTATTTAAAGTAACTTACAATCAAGTTATCTACCGAATAGGCATCAATACTCTCAGGTTTTTACAATACGTAACATGGAAGGCATCTCGATCCCACATATTGAGACTTTACCAGACTTTCCCTCTATGTTTTGTTTCGATCATATTACAATACAACAACAGAGATTAAATTTAGAGTCTAACTTGCCTCACAATAATTTTACATACATAAGTAACGTTTTTGCTATCTATTCTGCGGTTCTGTAACTTGAGAGTAATATTAGATGAGATTTTAGTGAGAAGTTAAAAAACAACCCGATAAATTTAATTAAAATAATTTGACCTTAGAATAATCTAACTTTAATTAAGTTCCAAAGGTAACCAAAATTTTCGTTTTTGTTAACCAGAAAAATAAATTTCCCCTCATCGCAATTTTCTAACTAAACAAGCTTATTTTTATCTTAATTTGATATCAAAACGTTTTTCTCTGAAACGCTGTTTATCTGAGCATAATTTTTAAATTAATAAATGTGTGAGTATTATGTTTTTTGTATGTAATCCTAAGTTATTTATTTTAATAATGCTCGGTGTATCTGTGTTTGGTCGGTGGTTGGTACACATAGCACAATTTAAAAGAAATGGCCATGAATTCGTCATATTCGTCAGAATATCCGTCGTTGACTACATTTTCATCATAGAGATTACAATAGTCTAGATATAGATTTTTAATACACGGCAAAATGTCGACACTGTGCCTTACGATAAGTACGTATAATACAAAAGACAGTCACTTTGAGTCACAGTGACGGGTCTATCACCATGTGTATGGTGGTAACAACGCAGTCGGGTACAAATTCCTACCATCACATAGAGCGGCTGATACCGGAATGGAACTCGCCTAAGCGTGCCACTATGGTGAGTGCTACTGATTTACCCTGTACCCGGCTGGGTTGTGACCAGTAATAAAATCGACACAGTGACTCTTATTTGATGTGTATATACAGCTGTCTTTCGATCTCTAGGACGTTGACTTTGTTTTTAAATTGTACTGTGCTTATCATGACGTACATTGCAGTCACTAAGCCGTACTAATTTAGCAAAAAAACATCGTAATGAAACTCTAGCTTAGTGATAAGGATTTTTTGAAAAACTCACCTGGCTGGCTACCAAGCTCATAATAAATAGTCCTGAGTGTATTGAGGGACTCAACAGCATGAGATGCAAAAAACTTTGCTCTCGTGTAGCATACATAACTTTTCACCTCAGCACTGAGAACACATATTACTTAATTCCAAATAAAAATGTATTAGTTACAAACCAATTTTATACGATTAATTAGACTTATTTTTATTAAAATCCAATAATAAATTAAACATATAACAATAACATTAAAAAAAAACGTAATTTCTTTATTACAAATATCTTAATATTTTAGGGTATTACGCGTTTCCGAACGTCTTTTCTTTGAGTTCAAATTCCAAAATCGAATTTCGAAGAAGTCTGTTTTTTTTTCACTCGCTTTTTTATATGGATGTGAAAGAGAGAGAGCACAGTAAAATTCGAATGTTTCAAATTAATGGCTGAACAATATCAATTCGTGGCACTGAAGATTGGCAAATTAAAAAGCTACTTTGACCCACGCTCGAATCAAACTCGCGTTTTGTTCACTATTGTCTCGCAGCAAAAGCGGCATGTTTGAGCTGCTGAGGTAAAAAAGTATTTTTCTGCAGCTATACTTGAGAGCCAGTCTGACTAGGCTTACGTGTTACCATGTTTAATCACATCGTTACATAATATCAGATGAGATTATGGCTATTAAGTATTTAAAAAAATCCTCAATGAACCTCGTTTTAAAATAATTAGGTTATAAGTGATTAAACATGTTTATCGAAGTTATTTACAAACAATCCCACTCGAGTGCAGTCTGCAGTGTTACGACAGTCAGCTGGGCGGTGACCGGCAGCCGCATTCAGTGACCAGACGACTTGCCACCATGTGGTATCTAATATTGTGCTTTCATTTGGTCTACACAAGTAATGTATCCGATACTAACGTGATTACTAAAGGTACGTTTGTCTATATTATATTATCATATACTGCGTTAATTTGTTTAAAACAAACACGATCGGTTTTTTAATTTAAATATTTAATTTTTTATACCGTTTGACTCCTTACTCCTTAAGCTTAGATCGAATACTGTTTCTTAGGTACAGCTCCTAGAGTACACCGATATAAGCCAGGTCAACATTAAAAATGATATCGCACAATTACTAGGGTAGAGGTGTATGTAAAAAAGCCAACTATATCGAAGCATGGGAAACTGTCTTACAAATTAATTCGAACTATTAAGGATACTTTGTAAAAACAAATAATAGATAAAGGGAGCCACGAACTATATTTATTGTTATATTTATATTTAATCCAGTGTACTTCTAAAAAAATATAATAAAGAACGTGAATTTTTTATTTTAAGATATTGTATAGTTACATTAAATTAAAGGAATACATATAAAATTGTAACCCCATTATTAAACATAAGATTTTTTTTGTAGTTGAATTAATTTCCTTAGCACATTACCGATTTGCCGGACAATACGTTCAAGAATCATATAATACTTTTGATTTTGATTACGTTTTCAAACCACATTCATTGTTTTTGTTTTATTTAAGCTTTTATTCATATCGTAATAGTTGTAAACAATACATCCTATATGACTTTAATCGATGCAGAATCCATTGTCGCGTAAATGACATATATTTATGATTTCATTAAAAATAAAATAAGCATAGATAGATGTCAAAATTCAGTTTTAATTTAAACTACAAGGTCAAAAAGTAAGTTATAATAAATTAGTTAATAGTCTGAGAATTGTAATAAAGTCATTTAAAATATATTTACTATTTCATACTTTACTATATTTTACGTTTAAATTTAAACCGGTAAGTTAGGAAATGTCTTACGTAAATCAAGGCTTCCAACGCTACATGACAAGTTCCTGCTTCAAGTTAAATATTTTATGAGAAGAGTAGACTCAAATATAAAATTTATTGGTACATTAGATAACGAAGCAAAAATATGAGAATTTTATATCAAGACTAGCAGTGCCTCGCTGCTTCGCACGTATTTTTTACCCAATAATTAGTTTCATGACATAATTTTCTTTTTACTTATTGATAATTCTTATAGCTTATTTCAATTGTAAAATATAGGTACATACTTCCCGTTTACAAAATTTCATCTACATCAGTTGAGAATTAATATTTTTTTTTATTATTTGTGAAAGTATTAATGAAAATTCCTTTAACCTGTCTACTGATAAATGGCATAAGCTTAACATGTACAAAATTTCATGAAAATTGTTAAAGCTATTTCTAAGTTAAATCCGGTCAGTCATACGCTGGTCATATTCTCGGTCAGTTTCCTAAAAATAGACGCCTATAACATATTTCAAAAAATATATATTGTAGAAGGACAGATTTATTAATATAATTAATTCGTCTTATTCTGAGTAAATTTTGATTGACGCGGATTGTACGGTTACATACATTATGTCACAATTCAAATACTTCAACCCAAGTATATCTGCGATTCAGCATAATATTAGAATTGTATGATATTTATATTTTATTTATAGTTGCAGTATAGCACTCAGTTAAGTAACACAACATTTTATTGATAAACAAATTTACCTAACGGTGTAGGCCCTACAGGTGTAAGGCAAAAAGAATGGACTGTATTGATAACAAGTGTCGCCTCGCGCGTCGGTCAGATGAGTGGGTGGGCGGTGAAACCGCCGCATGCCGCAACCGGGAGAAGCCCCGGGACTGACGCCCGCAGTCCCCGGCGTCGCATTCAGAGGCGAAAGATGCGCCAACTCATAACTTAAAACTTTATCTTCTCACAAAGAGGTACAAACGTATGTAAGACACAGGACATCTTGGTCCTTCGTTCTTTACTTTGGTGTTTTGAAACCGTTACGTAAGCAAATCGGTTTGCTCCAAATCGGCTTCCAATTAGATGGATCACCCAGTCGAATTAAGACGTTGCACATAACATAGCCAAGCTGATATATTTATGAAGAACAAACAAAACAAGTGCCGGTGTGTGAGCAGTGAACGTTTTACCATCGGAGCAAAAAATAATATCTAGAGCAACAAATGACATAACATAACAATATCATAACTTATGTACTGCGATGTATGATGAACTACTCAAATAATAAGCTTAATTGGCCAACTGAGTTGATTGAAGTCAACTCAATTGACTGAATCAGGGCAACTTAAAAAAGATGGTTCTTTAAGAAAATAAAACCTTGAATACCACGAACACCGTCTGAAGAAACTTGAAAACAATTGGGCGAAATTTCAGTTTAACAACACCCAGCTCTTGTTACTGAAATTGGAGAAAAGATGAAATTTTTGATAGCGACACTAATTGTAGTCTCACATAGATTTATCCTATACACTAGCGAAATTTCAACACTTTAAGGCTTTTTAAAATCCGTTCAAAGAGGTAAATATATTTTTCATAATAAGACTCCTACAGAGACTATCAAACATACCAAGTCATTTATTTACTCACTGCAGATGTTGCCATCTATTAATGTAGAAAAGATAGTAAATGGCTATACTTACCAGAAGATTTTAAATACATTAATAATTTGTATGCTATTTATGCTGAAAAATGTAAAAGAAGATCAGATACCTATGTCACTAAAAGTTTATTAAACATTGTTTGAAACCTTCTTCAACATTGCTTTTAACGTGCCGACAAGGACAAATACCCCTTATGTTCATCTATCCTCCTCATATTCACTAAAAGGACTTAAGTACAAAAGAGAAAATGGATAAGATGAATAGACATTTAAAGGATAATGATGATTCTCTGAATAGATTCATTTTTCACCAAAATCTGTATGAAAAAGACAAAAGTCTTATTCACGATTTTTTAACTTGCAAAAAGTATTAAATACGCCTCATGGCAATAATAAATGTCTTATTACTATTCACGTGTTTTTTTAGATCTGACTACTGTGTTAGCCATAAGGGCCCTGAAACCTCAGAAGCCTTACGCAAGATTGCAGTTTATAACTTCACAGTATATGAAAGTAGAACTCGGAATGGTATTTGCAATGTTTGGACGGAAACCGATGGTCATAGAAGAGTTAATGAAATTTCATCTTGTTTATATGTAGTAACATTTTAAATAATGTTGACGAAAGAGGTACTATAAAGACCTTATTGTTCTATTGCGACTCATGCTTTTGCCAAAATAAATATAAGACAATATTAGCCATGCTTCGCTATGCGCTGTCTAAGTGCAATCACTTGGAAACAATTTCATTAAATTAATTAGTACCAGGTCACTCCTATATGCCAGAGGATAGCATACATGCAACTATAGAATAAGAGGTGAGAAAAACAACTTTATGAGCTCCTTCTCAGGGGCCCACTCTCATAAAAATGACCAAAAAAACCATTTCCATATCCTGTTACTGTAATGATGGAAAGATTTTCATAGAATTTGACGAGATTGTAAATAAATCACTTAAGAAATCCCACCACTTTACTTCCACCATAACTGTCGTAACATTCAAGATGAATAAGCCAGATTATGTTCATAAAAAGATCAGTGGCAGCTGAAGCAGAATGTACCGAAATAACACTGGGAGATATTGGCAATACGAAGCCAAAAGATAATTTGTATGTGTCAAAAACTTTTATACATGGGTCTAGAAAAAAATGTCACCAAAAAAATTATTCCAAGTATTTATATATAGGAATTTCTAGATCTAAATTACAATAATAAAACCGCTTAACAGAAACTGATGAGGAGAATTAATTGTGGGCAGCAAATTTGAAGACATATGGTGTTAGTTTCAATTATTGTGTATGACCATTTTTGTTGATCTCATTTAAGTTTCATATTAATTTGGTATGTGTTTATAATTTTGTTGATTTTCTTGAAAAATAATTTATCGTAATGTTTATTTTTAAAGAACAAAGAATGTTTAAGTTGTACTTTATGTAATGATTATTTAGTAGTTAATTCATTGCGTAAATGACAATTATCTTGATTTCATTGAAGCACTACTAGTAATTTATGTTGTTTTATTTAAAAATAACTAATTGTTATGTTTGTAAGAAAACAATTTAAAGTTGATCATTTTGTAGGCACAATACTCAGTAATCAAAAATTTATTATATTTATGACACTATTCAGTAGTTCTAACGATTACGTGTAAGATAATTTTGTTGATTTCATTTTATAATTAGCAATTTCCCTTATAAGTTTAATTAAACATTAAATAATTACATATATTAATACAGTCGCAAAACTAGATACACATGAAGATAATGTTGATATTGCGTTTAACATTTTAAAAGATAAAAATAAATTTATTTTATTTCATTTTATTTCTAAAACTAATACTACTTCTACTCTCTCCTATTTACTCTCTCCTATTTACTTCTACTCTCTACTATTTAAATCAATACATCAATGCAAGATAATTTTTCATTGTATCTTACGTTCATTTCACTGAGTAAATCAGTTTCTCTCTCTACAGAATTTAAAATTTCTGTACATTATACAAATCTTATCTTTCTATACAGTGTTGCTAGATAGAGCATTTTAAGGGTATGTGAAAAAAACTCGTTTGCTGTAACCCACAAAAAGGGCGAAAATAATCAACTTAGAAATATCATTATGGCTACATATAGAAAAATAAAAATTAAAGAAAAATCATGTTCCTACAACTTATAGTTCTAAAATAATGTTATTTTTCCGTTTTACTCTAATCTACCACCGGCGTGGACGCCTCGATGTGACCACGACCGCTCTGCCAAGAGCGAAATTTACAGAGAAGAGAAGACTTGAATTTAGATTATAAACCAGACAACAAACTATGTAACATATTTAATTTAATATAATATTAATATTTCATGAACTGTAATGTGTCTTGCGTTAATCTATACTGATATTAAAAATTTTGTTTGTTTAAACGCGCGAACGTCAAATAATCGAGGGCGGGTGCTTAGGCGGCCGTGGCGCGGTGTAATGAACCTTGAGAAATTTCGCAGACAGAACATTGCGTTAACTTCGGATATAAGCAACTATATACTTACTCATGCATTAAGCCAGTGATATATGAACTGTTAACGCAAAAGATCTTTATTCCTTAAAATTTGAAATCGAATGAAATTTATTCAATTTAAACCCACGAAATATCCACGTAAATGGGGTTGCCAACTTGAATGCAGTTTTTCGGGAAATAAAAAGTTCAAATACGATTTCTTTCCTTTTAATTTCGTTATTATGTACTACTGCCGGCAATTTTTTCACGTATCCAATAACAACCATTTAGCTGGCGAAGGGACACTTGACTAACAAAAATTAGTGCTTTAAATGTTTGCAAACGCACCCCTGAATCGATAAAACGGTTACACACGCTCGCAATATTTTTACGACACCCCACATAATGTCATAGATGAGAAAAAAAGTCCCCACATTAGGCATAGAGGAAATATCGTTAAACAAACATTTTTTCAAGATTTCATTTTTCCAATGTTTTATCTTGATTTATATGTATACCCATACCAAATTACAGCTTTCTAGTACTAAGAATCTTTGAGCTATGCCAAAGACAGTCAGATGGACGGAAAAGGCGAAATTTTAAGGTTTCCTTATTGACAACGGAACTCTAAAAAGTGGATATATATATTTATGTACGCGCGTTAGGCGTTATACTTCTTTAACAAAACCAAAATGATTTTTAATTTACACTAAAATAATTTGAGGTGTGCCTGCAGTCGTATCTGATAGTCAATCGTCTTTCAAATGCAGAATTACGTTTATTACAGCTCTGAGCAAGAACTGTGTTAAACTTGTGCAAACTTGAAATATTTAAGTGTCATTACATATCAAATGTCAAATAGCTTCTTTCAGAGGAAAAAATAGCTTTAGTAATTTTAAAAAAAACATACAAGGCAAATTACAAGTACAAAAAAAAAATGAAATTTCATGAATAATTTAAAGTTTGAATGGAATACTTCAAAAATCACAAATTATTCGAAAAACTTACGAATAATTTGAAAATACCAATTATTCGATTCGGTCCAAATTATTCTCACACCCTTATATACAAGACTGATGTCGGTTAAGAAATCCACACTTGTAAGTCGAGTGTTATGTAACGCCTAACACGCGTTCGCTAAACTTATTCAAACATTAACATTTGAGAGAAAAAAAATGTTAGTCGATGATTCAGCGTTTTATTTGAAGTTGTTGCACTAAAGACCAATATAGTTTTATTATTACATGTTGTAACCAAATGGTTGGACTACTTCAGTTCTACCGCCTCGCCTATTTCTGTCGCAAGTTATAACGCCTAGCTCTACCGCGTTCCGGTCTATTAGGTGTGTGTAGCTGACCGCTGGCATTATGCATTATACAAATACATGGCCAGAATATGGCAAGTTAAATAACATTAGATTAACAAAAATACGATAGATATGTTTAGGTTATACGATCCACAAATTAATAACAAGTGAATCGTGCCAGTACAAACAAACTAAAATATTAAATGAAAGTAGATTGTTTTTTGTTTATTTGTACATGGTTTTTTTCTTTATTTTATAGCCTCTTTTATAAGGAAGGTTATAGAGTATATTATGTTACCCTATGACTCTAAGAAGCAAAGTATCAACTATGAATGTCAAGCAATCTGGCAAGCTGTAGGCAAGTACGGAATGTGAGAAAACGATTAGCTGCATGGGTGCGTTGGTAGCAGCGAGGTAAAGAATTTGTTGAGTCAATTTTAAAGAGAGATAGGCTAATAATTTATTTCTACAAGGAGTAGCCCAACTGGTAAAATACCACTATAATACAGAAGATCGCAGTTAAATAACCTTGCGTTGTGTACCTAGTGAATAGAGTTTCTAAAGCTCCTTGGGGTATGGGGGTTCACAGTCGGCAACGCGCTTGTTGATACCAATGGTATTACAAGCGTTCGTAGGTTACGGTAGCAACTTACTATCAGGCAGACCGCTTGCAATATAGACTTGTTTGCCAACTAACTTGTATAAGAATACACTGGTGAAACCGTGGAGCACAACTATTCAGTAATAAAAAGGTATTTTTCTGCAAATGTTCACAGATGAGTTACAGGAAGCAAAATTCGACTACCATTCGATGCCGGTGCTGTCAGAACTGGATGACTTCGACATTTGCTTAAAGAAACCAGATGCTATCTACTGTATCGCAGATATGGAGATTATGGAAGATGATACTCCTTTGTACCATTTTATTAAGGTGATCACCTATCTAGCGGCTTATATTTAATACACAAATAGGGTGGTAGGGATTTGTATCCAACAGGTTCCTTACTATACAAATCATGATAAACCCATCACAGTAATTATTTTTTAGTTATTCGCATTTCGGAATCAGTCAACGTATATCCAGCTGCCGATGTACTATATTCGCTATTGTATTTGGATTGTACTTTGCTTACCATAAGGTACAGTGCAATCAATTCACGTGCTACTATCCAAAAAATTATTAAAAATTATTTGCTGTGTTTGCAAGAAGTGGTGTAATCATATCAGCTATTTTTTTTTTTTTCGAACTGACTATACTGTTAGCCTTAGGGGCCCTGGAGCCTTTGCGGCTTTTACACCTTCACCGGGCTTGAAATCAGCAAATATCCTATATTTGTTAACTTAGTAGCTTTTGTAGTAGCATTCGTATACCAGCACGACAGGGATGGCTATCGTTCGATACATATTTCTTTGTGATCGCGCTTATCCTTGGATTCAAATTATCAATCATATGTATTAAACAAATCATGACACAGAATAAAAAAATCAGTCTCAGATGCTACACAATGGATTAACATGAGATTATCTCCAACAGAATTTCTCCTCATTGTCGTATAAAAACTATATGCATACGAAACTGCATCGAGGCATCTGTGCATCGCAACATTGTGGCCTGAACATCACGCATGCAAATGTTATACAGACAACTGCAGAAGCTTTGAAGGAATGTTTTAACGCTACCATCCATCAAGGTTATGGCTTACAGGTGAGAAAATGTACAGAAGAGTATGAATATATTAAACGATGCAATAATTCATGGGAATGATTTTAACTATCGCCAAATACATGTGACTGTCTCCAGATGTTTTATATCACAAGTCAAACCCAACCTAACCCAGTCACATCTTCTGTGACCAGAATTGATCATCTTGCTCAGGGATTTGAACAAATCCCCGTTTTTATCATCTCCCTTTGAGAACCGTTTTCATTAACATGTTGAACAAACTAATTGTTAGGAATATATATTATAACTAGCTGAGACCGCGGTTTTACCCGCGTATAATTTAAAAGAAATCGTTGATTGATGATTTATAATACTTCAGTATATGCAATATTTTTCGCCAGGACTTCCATTAATTTATAAACAATCTTGGCTCTTGTCAATTATGAATGAAAAGTTTCAACTCTTTCGAATACCGGTTACAATTCGAGAGGTCTCTTGTAGTAACAAAATAACTTTTGCACAGACTCCAGATAGGTAAGTGTGAGTCCAAACAATAAATAGAATAGGAATTATAAATAAACTAATGCAAATCTAATTAAAGATTGTACGTATGAACGTCAAAATGATTCTCCTTGTCATTTCAATTATTTTCGATATCGTTCTTGTTCTATATTTTAAATTTAAAAGATTTGTCCAGACAATAAATACAATCATTGTATACGACCTTCTTATTTATATATAGGGGGAAGTGGGGCAGATTGATACAGAAAAATTCAATGTCGTATTTTATGCATAAAAAAATAATAAAATATTATATGTTATTGTTTATTGAATGTTAAATTTTATCAATATTGTAATATGAGTCATAAGAATAATTAAAGTTAAATAATAATGAGAATAAAATTAATTTAATAAAAAACGGGCCCCTTACGTGGGGCACAATGATAAATAAAATGGGGCACTTTAGTACGAAAATATATATTTACGAATATATAATAAAAACGACGAATACGAATAAATAACTGGTGGGGATTATGATAAGACTTAAGATTAAGAATACAGGAAAAAATATATTTTTCAAAGGCTTTTCTCTTTAAAACAAGACTGTAGAAACTACTATGGATTTAATTATTTAATAACTACAATAAACAATTTTTAGGTACAGTCAACCTTGCACCATTGGTAACAGTTCCAGGTAAAAGCTGAGCTCTATTCAGTAATGACAAGTTCCTAAAGGTATCTCAATTTATGTTGGCACCATTACCACCGCTGTGTGGTTGAACGTTATATACGTTTAAATTATTTCAAAAAGTACAAATGGATAAAGTTCGAGACTTTCCCTTTAAAGAAATAGTAACGGCTAAAGCACAGGTATTGCAGTTGCAGCTGCAAAATAAACGCTTGTTTTATCTTCCACAATGGAACCACAAACTTACTAGTTGCAGGTTTTTTTCTTAGATATAGGGTCAGTCTCAATTGCGGATATTTCATTTTCGTCACAATTTCGGGATGCATTAATAATTGCACTATTATCAGTATCCACAAATACGATTTCTTGTTTATTTACCGATTTTATCACATACGTATCGCTTACATGGATGTGATTAATACGTATCAATGTGCCCCGCGTATTGATGTATCAATGTGCCCCAGCAGATAATTTAAAGAAAATATTAAAAAATCAATAAAACCATCATACACATTAAAAAAATACTTCTAATACCGAATGTCGGATAGATTAACTAACGTTTCGTAAGTTTAAATCATAATTATATCATATAAAATAGCAGGGAAATACTTTTAGATACTTAAGTATTTTTTACTTGGTCGCACTAAAAACACACTTACTCTGTTCCAACGCTAACGGTTAACAAGCGGTCAGCGTGGTTATAGCTGTGAAGCTAAGATTTGTATATAGACGTTTTAGTTTTGTCGGGTCTCTAATAATGTTTGTTAATATTGAAATATTGTTGGTGTATCAATGTGCCCCTGTTATCAAAGTACCCCACTTCCCCCTATACGAATGTAAGAGAAGTTTGTTATACAATATTTATATAAGAAATGATCTAAAGATAAGATGCCTTCGGAAAGCTACCGAAAACACAATAAATTAAGTAATGAGAAAACAAGTAAAGTGAAATAAATACATATATTTAAAAGAAAAAATGATTGATAAACAATCATTACAGTGACCAGGGTTATGCGTCACAGCGTCACAACACACTCGGCTCGTTCGCGCCACTACACCTATAGTCATAGCCCCCAGCCGAGTGTTGAAATATTTTGATTCTACATTATCTCCCAAACTATTCGTCCTAATAACATGCTATAAACGGCACAGTTTATGTACATAAAATTGTCTTGATAATGAAGTTACCTTCATTCGTAAAGATTAATATATCATGCTAAATAATAATGCTCATAAATCACTTTTCAATTTTCAATAAAACTTTGTCAAAAAATTCCTTATTGTGGCTTATGTGTAAGAGATAGGCATATAGTTTTGAGACATTTTTTTAGATTTACTAAAGAGCAATATTTTTGTAAAACATTGTATTTACGTACCACTAACCGTTACGCCAGCGCACGCGTTTTAAGGAGTTAGGGTGCGTTATTTATTACAACACATAACAGAAATCAATTTTTAAGGCTAGCTGGGAGGTGTAGCTTAATGCTAAATAGCCTATTATACTATTTTTCGTGAATCTGGCTTTCATTTACAAAAACATATTTATATACATATAAAACATATTCACTTTCAAATATTCAATATTAGCTTGATATAATGTAAATAATACATACTGTTCCATTACCTGTTATCGAGAATATCGATGTATGTTTACAAAGCATTGACGGCATGTAAATAATCTTACTCAATTTCCTAAGTGCACATCATTTGTATATTGATCAAATAATAATATGCTTGCAAAAGAACCTTCACAATCTTTATGAAGAATTTTGCAACAATGAGCAATGGGGGGCATACTTATATTTAACTCTTTTATTTATTTACTTTAAGATTTAAGTTAGGATATGCCTAACTTTTGCATCTGCTGTTTCATCCTTTGAAGAAACATCAAGTAAGATGAGTTTAATTATGTATTTGATATGGAACTTTCGATATGTAAAGGCATTAAATTTTCCACGTTTCGTTATATATAATAAGCTATGAAATCTCGGTACCTTTTAAAATAAAACATTAATCCTTAAATTAATTAATCGTTGTAGGTTTTGGCGTTTTGACCATAATCTCACTGATTTTAAGTGACGATGTGGCCCAAGATGATAACACGCTAAACCTAGTGGAAGACTGGCTGTCAAGTGCAGCTGCCGGAACACATCTATTTGTGTTTGGCGAAATATTTTCAACTTGAGGGTGGTAGCTAGCCAGGCGGGTATTAGAAAAAGCCCTAACACCATGCTATGGTTTCCTCACGATATTTTCCTTCACCGAAAGCTCAGGCTCATTGTAGGGATTCGAACTCACGTCACTCGACGCGAAGTCGCGTGTACGACTTGTACGTGTACCACTGAGCCATCATCGCTTTAAAAGATCAAGATATCAAATCCTCAAATTATAAAAAAAGCGTTTCTTATACATACCACATAAACTCCATAAAGTAGATTGCAAAGTAGAGTTTCATAGGTTAGCATTATTCTAAGACATGATATGATGATGATACTTGTGAAATGTATATAAAGAAACTAAAAATGTTTACTAGGTACAAAACCTCTCAGTACGTTACTGCAAAACAAAGAACGACAGTCTGCCACCAGACGCATTGGACTTCACTATAGGAACTTTACTCATTTTGCTACTTTTAGTCAACTTGGGCTGTTCTGCGTATTATTTCTTGTGGCCTGGAGAGTTGGGCAAAAGTAAGTATCTCCATTCAAATCAAAGCTTATAAAAATGTGTGCATTATTTTATTTACGACACAATAGAACAATTTGCTGCAAGTATTGATACGAAGGCATAAATACAATCACAATGATTTGAAGTTTTTTTTTTTCGAATAATAACTCAATCCTTTCAGATAATCCATACATGTTGGCTTTTTGCGTTCAGAAAAATTGGAATGCTCTCAAGTATGGAGGCAGTGCTGAAGGTGGATTGTTTAAATGTTTTCAAGCTTTAAGGTTAGCATATATTTCTTTATTATTATAAGTAATATCTCTTATACTTCGTATGGAGACACAGAAGATTGTTGTATGATCAACGATTTATTAAAAATTGTAAAAAAATCAGGTCCATTTGATGATTTTACAAACACCTTACAGAGACTTTCTCTTACTTCGATCTGATAACGGTGATTTTTGTGAGATCTTGTTTTGTTCCAACTGCAGTTGTAATTTATCGGAGTGCTTTTAACAGCTGTCATAAATAAAACAAAAGAGTAAATCTTGTTGTACCAACCTTACTTAATAAGGATAAGGTAAAAAAAGAATAAGAAGTTAAAATAACTTAAAAGAATGATACACTTATCATTAAAGTCACACAAAAATCTTAAAAATCTTGAAATTACGCAAAATGTATACGTTAATCTGTTAATGATTTTTCTATATTTACTTATTTTTTAGGTTTTACACTATGGTCATGATTCTCGGTCTCCACTCCATGATATTTATTGGTTATGGATACACAGCCAACCCTGAATTCATTGAACAAGTAAGCAATTTAAAAATACTAATTAATTCTTTTGTCAGAGATGTTTAAAGGGCAAGTAAATATTTTGTAATCAAATGTGATTCCCTAAAAAAAAATAATAATAATAATAATCTTTGATGATATTTCTGTCGTCAACTCATCAACCTTTTTTCCTTTCAAATTCTTTCTAAATATTCAGTTCCTTCTAATTTCCTATTTATAGTGATTATAAAAAATACAATTTTCAAGTTTGCAAAAAATTTACGTTATTTCAAACGAATTACTCACGACGCGTATTAGCAAGTAAAATTTTCAGAACCATTTTATGTAAAATTATAATCATATTCCACTGGTTATGTCTCGATCTTCATTTTTCAAAGATTAACTTTTGTTGTTTCATGATTTGCCCTAAAAGTTACTCGTAAAATGTCAATGCGTTAAAACGCGATGAATTTTAGCAATGATGGTTCATTGGTACCGTGTTCAGACATCGTGTTGATCGACGTGATTATGAATCTCAGTAATGAGTCTGAGCTTTCGGTGAAGGAAAATAACATGATAATAGGACATTTTCTAATGCCTGCCTGTTGCCTGTTGCCCTCATGTTGCCAGTCCACTATGCCTAGCGCGTTACTATCTTGGGCCACATCATCACTTTACATCAGGCGAGGTTGTGGCCAAACGATACTTATGAAGAATTAAAATCTCTAAACGTACACTACAAGTTGACTACACCAGTTTTAACAAACCATTACCTAGTTTGCTTAAACAAGATACTTGCGTCTAAAATCGTCTAAAGACCATCGAAAATTTGATTCTATCCTCTTTAATGAAAGGCACGGGACACGAGATTGTTAAGACACAATAAATTAATGGTATAACTTCATATACCCCTAAGTATACAGCCTTTGGCTATTGCCTCTCCGTAAACAATCGAGCTTGTTGACATAGGTAACGTGTGGCCATTAAATAAGCGACCTTATTTCTTGCAACAAATATTATTTGATTATAAAACCCTCACCTTTTTATCTACTTGTTTATAAAATATATCTTCTATACATATAGTAAAATTGAAATGTTTGTTTTAATGTCAAAATAGTAGCTTTTTACTAATAGCATATGAAAGTATAACAAAAAAACAATTTTTAAAACTTTTGTTTGTCGGTTTTTCCGGATTCATCTCCGAAACGGCGGGATTGATTTTGACGGGACTTTCACTGGCTGAGAGCTGATATTATAAGGCTTAAGCTACTTTTATTCCAGATTGCGATTGCAATTGTTGTTATATTTTATTTTTGTCTTTTCATTTACACAGCTTACATCCTCCTCAATTGATTTAAAGCATAATCATATTATCGATTATATTCAGCACTAAAAAAGAATCGATAATCGTAAAATCCACTTACAATTTAAATTACGAACCATCTCTAAAATAAACTTTTGTATGTGTCGTACAAGTCTTCTTACGACTAATCAATAATAATTCGGACTATTATGTACGAAAGTTTTAAAACAAAATATAGCCAAACCTAGTATTAGTGTATTATCTGTGAGTTAAACGGTCCAGTCGTTGTCGAGTGATGCGTTTAAACGAATAACATTTAATTTTTGTTTATATATTAAATAAATACGTGTCCAAAAAGTATTACCTCAAAACTTTTACAAGTGAATACGAATATAAGTAAATCCGCACTTTTTTCGGTGCCACCATGATACCTACACCACGTAAAATCAAGTTATCAATATTTTTAAAAGCTTGTTATAATTTTTGAATAATTGTGCATCACAGTTTCACCCGTTTTAAAAAATAATAATATATTATTTGCATAAAATCCGTTCTTAGTGAGCGTCTAATTCGCGAAATGAGTAACTATGCTAAATTTCAAGTAATCGAACCTATAGTTTCAGAGATCTCGTAACGAGTGAGTGTTATTTCGCTTATATATGCATAAGGATCATAGTTTTGAAATGTGTTTATGTAAATATCCAAGAGGAAACTACGTAAACGGACTATATATTTTAAAAACATAGAAATGAAACTTCAATAAAGCAATAAGTATTTTCCACAAAATTTTTGTAGAATTATTATGAAAACTACTTTTTTTTGCGATCTAAATACAAGTTGTATTTGTGAGTGAAGTAATAAAAATGGAAGGATTTATTTGAGCTCATGAATTTATGAGACAGTTGATTTTATTTAAAATATATACCACTGTAATCGCTGTTTTCGAGGCCACAACGTTCTCAATGACTCTCTTAGTGACTTGGCAACACAATATAGCGAAGTAATAATGTATTCAACTGGCACCAGGCTTGTTGTATTGTAAACTTTAATAGCCAGAACAAAGAGTAATATCTACGTCATCATAATAATTATAAGAGTAACAGTTTTTTTTTTCACTAATCTGATTCAGACATGATTATCAGGCTGAAGCAATGATGGCCCAGTGGTAGCGTGTACGACTTCGCGTCGATTGACGTGAGTTCGAATCCCTGCAATGAGCCTGAGCTTTCGGTGAAGGAAAACATCGTGAGGAAACCATAGCATGGTGGTAGGGCTTTTCCTAATGCCCGGCTGACTAGCTACCATCCTCAAGTTGAAAATCTTTCGCCAAGCACCAATAGGTATGTTCCGGCAGCTGCAATTAAGAGCCAGTCCTCCACTAGGTTTAGCGTGTTATCAACTCGGGCCACATCGTCACTTGACATCAGGTGAGATGGTGGCCACCGCGCCAAACCCTATAACGATAAAAAAAAAGAAAAAATAAGTCTTGTAGAATACGTTATTGAGTTACAGTAGCTGGGCAAAGTGTCGGCACTGTTTCTCATGGTAAGCACAGTATAGTCCAAAAGCGGTTACTATTGAGAGCTCAGTAAATCATCGGCGGTCACTGATGTCATGCTGGTGTGCATAAATATCTCAACACGTTTATACTTGAAGGACTCGATGTCGCAAGAAGGAGGCAACACATTGGTTGCACGATGGTTCTACAATTATTATATTTTACTAGCTCGCAAAAATTTCTGTACAGCAAGCACCCTCGGTGACACAAATATCATCGGCAGTCGTCAATGTCATCCCGGCCTATTGAAATGCCTCTTATGCCTAGTTTGAAGGACCCAATATTATAGGAAGAAGGGAACACATCGGCTGGGAGACTATACCATATCTGCACGTTACGGTAAAAGTAGAGGAATTAGCGAACTACTTTGCTCGTGCCATATAGTTTCACGGTATGATAAATATTCTTATCTTATCTTATGTCTATGTCTTCATAGAGAAAATTTTAGTTCATGCCATGATGAAGGTTACTGTAAAGTTGTGACTGCGAAACCCAGCGCGTTGGTTTTGTTGTGGAAAGGAGAGGAGAGAATCAGTTTAAACATTCTTCAAAACACTCATCATGATACAGCTGGTAGGACACACAAAGATATGTTGAAGGCAAACTCATTCTCTATTGCAGGCTTACGATGACTTCTTCAAATCTCTCCTCTTCAATGCTCGGGTGATAGTGCAGATTTTTTTTGTAATGGGCGGTTTCCTTATGGCTTACAAAATGTTGATGTACGCTGAAAATCATAAATTCACTTTAAAGACTATTCCTATGGCAATTGTTAATAGATGGTTCAGGTAAGATCATGTTTACTGTTTTTGAGATAAAATATGATTATTTAATGCAATCCACTACACATGCTGTATAGTGATTAGTAAATGAACATCATAAATTAATTCTGAAACATGCTTTTGAGACATTACCATATCTCCCTTAATTCTTCATCAATATTGATGATTCAAACATCAATTAAAGCTCATGTACAAATATTTTGAAACAGTGATGGCTCCGTGGTAGCATGTACAACTTCGCGTCGATTGACGTGTGTTCGAATACTTTCGGTGATGGAAAACATCGTGAGGAAACAATAGCATGGTGGTAGGGCTTCTTCTAATGCCCGCCTGGTTAGCTACCACCCTCTGGTTGAAAATCAGTCACCAAGCACCAATAGGTGTGTTACGGCAGCTGCACTTGAGAGCCAGTCTTCCACTAGTTTTAGCGTGCCATCATCTTGATCCACATCGTAACTTAACATCAGGTGAGATTGTGGCCACTACGCCAAATCTACAACGATAAAAAAAAAACATTAGTTACAAAATTGATTCAAAAAAATGTTCAACTACCAATGTTTTATATGTCCTAAATATTTAGTATATGTAAAAACAAAACTATCGAGCATACAAATTATGAGTTTCTTTTTAAAATGTCAAAATTTCCCAGATTGATACCAGCGGTGCTGGTTGTGATGGGTCTGGCCATGACCTGGGTGCCTCACATGGGATCAGGTCCGATGTGGGACGCAGTGGTGAAAAGAGAACGTGACATATGCAGAGAAAACTGGTGGCAGCTTGTGATCTTAATGCCCAATCTGTTTCCCTTTGAACATTTATGTTTGCCGCAGGCTTGGTGAGTAGATAATGTAATATAAATCTCACAGGGTTATTAAAAAAATGTATTCCAATACTCATATATCCTTATAGGAGATAAGAGAGAAGACATTCCATCAAAGAGATATCCATATTTCCTTGATGGAATGTTTCCAGACGTGTGTGAATGTGAAAGTTATAGCCATATTGGTTTCTAAGAATCACGTTACAAGAGGAGGACGGCATTGTAGCGTGTTATTATCTTATTATTGGATTTTACTTCTTAAGAATCGATTTTCATATATAGCCCGAGGTATAAAAATTAGAAGGGGAGCATATTATTATTATTTTAAATGTTTTCCGAGACAATCATTCTTAAAAAGTTAACTGCAGTCGCGCATCGGAGCTGAAAATCACCATTATTTTCAAAACATTTCCAATCCCAAACAGATTGTGCATTAGTACAGAACTACGGAATACAGCTCACTATAAAAACAGCTAAGTATGCTTGTATATGAATTTCTAATCTGCGTGTCCTTGTTTACAAATCCAGTGTAAACACTTTCCACTGTTGTAATCCATGGTACGGCCTCGCGCAAGATTTCTCCAGATTATCCAAACGAAACTCTCAGGGTCGAACCTAAGATCCGCTTTCAACCAACGGTCGTATGTATCGATCTGCGTAATTTATTTAGATAACCTTCGTCTAAATTGTTATGTTAAACGTATGTCAATATTGATTATTAACGTTAATATGTATAGTGTCTTAAATCATTTGCAACTACTTGTCACAAGCGCAAAATAAACATATGTAGTATGTGTAGTGCAGTACATAAGTACTTTCAAACAAGATATCTACAGCGCAGCGATAGTTAAGAGTTATGTGTAGTGTAGTAGATAAGCGCTTTCAGCCTATCTATAACGCTTGTTTAGCTTAGTGTCATGTGTAGTGCAGTAGATAAGCGGTTTCAATGAAGCTATCCACAATGCAGCATATACCTAGCTAAAAGTTATGTATAATGCAGTAGGTAAGCGTTTTAACGAAGCTATATAGAGCGCAGTAATAGCTGAGAGTTATGTGTAGTGTAGTAGATAAGCGCTTTCAGCCTATCTATAACGCTTGTTTAGCTTAGTGTCATGTGTAGTGCAGTAGATAAGCGGTTTCAATGAAGCTATCCACAATGCAGCATATACCTAGCTAAAAGTTATGTATAATGCAGTAGGTAAGCGTTTTAACGAAGCTATATGGAGCGCAGTAATAGCTGAGAGTTATGTGTAGTGTAGTAGATAAGCGCTTTCAGCCTATCTATAACGCTTGTTTAGCTTAGTGTCATGTGTAGTGCAGTAGATAAGCGGTTTCAATGAAGCTATCCACAATGCAGCATATACCTAGCTAAAAGTTATGTATAATGCAGTAGGTAAGCGTTTTAACGAAGCTATATAGAGCGCAGTAATAGCTGAGAGTTATGTGTAGTGTAGTAGATAAGCGCTTTCAGCCTATCTATAACGCTTGTTTAGCTTAGTGTCATGTGTAGTGCAGTAGATAAGCGGTTTCAATGAAGCTATCCACAATGCAGCATATACCTAGCTAAAAGTTATGTATAATGCAGTAGGTAAGCGTTTTAACGAAGCTATATAGAGCGCAGTAATAGCTGAGAGTTATGTGTAGTGTAGTAGATAAGCGCTTTCAGCCTATCTATAACGCTTGTTTAGCTTAGTGTCATGTGTAGTGCAGTAGATAAGCGGTTTCAATGAAGCTATCCACAATGCAGCATATACCTACCTAAAAGTTATGTATAATGCAGTAGGTAAGCGTTTTAACGAAGCTATATAGAGCGCAGTAATAGCTGAGAGTTATGTGTAGTGTAGTAGATGAGCACTTTCAGCCTATCTATAGCGCGTGTTCAGCTTACAGTCATGTTTAGTGCGGTAAATAAGTGTTTTCAATAAAGTTACCTATAACGCGGCACATACCAGGATAAAAGTTGCAAGTGGTTCAGACTAAAAATAAAAATTCACCATTATTAAGTACTCAATAGGATTCACTAGTATAGTATCGTTGAGGCTATATTGTATTTTAATTAACGCGTAAAATATATAAAATACGTCGCTAATATACAATGTATATAATGTTAATATAATGAAAAATATACATATTTTTTTTTAATAATCAAAGTAATTATCCAAGGTCTTGCCTCTTGTCTTTAAATAATACATTAATTTTTATTAATGAAAAATACAACCAATGAAACACGTACATGTTATATGGAAGATAAGTGTTTAAACTAAAAACGTAAAAAATGCGACTCATATTGCGTAGAGATTGCAAAATGATTTAATATTGTCATGACTGTCGTTGAGGTAAATAAACCTTGGTTCTGTTAGAGTAATTACGATTTCGAAAGAGCTTAAAGAGGCCATCTTGATTTTAAGAGTATATTTTGAAACCGTATTTCATGGAATTTCCTTCATCCATGTCGGGATTATATTAATTTATTATGGTTTAATTTTGAAGCAATGATGGTAATAGTAGCGTGTTCGAATATCGCGTCAATTGACGTGAGTTCGAATACTTGAAATTAGACTAAGCTTTCGTTGAAAACATCAGATGCATGGCACAGATAAACTTATTTAAAGATTTCACTCTACTTGGAGTAGTCCGAGTGGTGGTATACCTCCACCCTACAGAAGATCGCAGCCAAATAACCTGGCTAGTTACCACTCGCAATTTGCAAATCTGTCGCCAAGCGCCTATAGGTGTATTCCGGAAGCTGCAATTAAGAGCTAATCTAACTAAGCTTAGCGTATTACCATCTTGGGCTACATCGTCATTTACATCAGGTGAGAAAGAGGTTAAACACTAAAATCTATTTAAAAAAAATACTTGAAGTATTGTTGAAAATGAAAATTCGTAATACACACTAAATATGATCTAAATAAAAACAGCACTGTATTTAATCTAAATAACAGATTCAACTCAAACTCCACGCCAAAATGGAAACAGTTTTGCCAATCTAACAAAAAAAAAAAATTTGGTACCATAAACAAATCATCCATTGCCGATATTATTTGACTGAATATAAAACTCAACGTCTCTCTATCTGTCTGTCGGTTTATGTTCTTTTTACGCTACAACCACTAATCCAATTTACATGGTATTTCCTTTAATTTATAGATATATTATTTGGCCAGGTTATAGGATATATTCTTTTAAATGAAGTAACATATGAAATAAGTAGTGACGATAAAGGTGAATCAATTCAGAAAGAGACGCTTTTAGAGCGATTCAATAGCTTACGCTGAGTAAACCATAAGAGATATAACAAATTAATGTAAGACATAACTGTAGATATTAAACAGACATATATAAAAGTCAGCAATAGCATATGTCTATCTTCTAAGGATGATTTATAATAAACATTTTTGCGGCAGCGTAATTCGCTCGTTCTTTTTTTTTAATTAATAATTATATATTTTAATTTATCTTGTACTTTCGAATACAATTTTTTTTGTTGGCTTCTACGAATTTAAATAATGGATATTTAATATAAAATCAAATATAAAATAAATCAATATTAAAAAAAAAATTAATAGAGTCAAATTGGTCTATATCATTAGAGGCAAATGCTAGCGAAAAAAAAATGGGGTTAAAACTACATACAATTTAGGTCAATAGTTATCGTCCGTAGCGTAACACGTTCCAACTTACAACTCCAAGCAAAAGGAAATATTTATAAAGATTGGAGACGCGTGAACATTTACGCAACGCTGCATACGAATTTATTCGTGTATGTATACGTAAACGGATAGAAAATTTCAACTCCTTACGTAGCGTTGTCCTTCGATTTCACCTCTATCTTCGTAATATACGTGGATTAGTAAATATTTGTAAGTTTGGAAACATGTTTTTGAAGTGAAAACGTCTTTAGCACCGTTTTCATTTGAAAATCGATGAAACGAAAAAGTGAGAATAAAAAGAGACGACCATATACATCTATAGGATTTAGCCTTCGAGAGAATGAGATGGAATATATTTACATTATGCACGGTTAATGCAAGTCCTGATTTTCATGATTGTGATCATCGTCGGATTGACCTAGTGGTGTGAGACGACCAGACTTCATACGCAGTACACACGAGTGGTCTATAGTTCGAATCCCACTGATTTAGGATATTTAAAAATATTTTTTAGAGAACCTATTAATTTTAATTATATATATTTATTTTAACTTAGTTATTTTCTCATTTCTTCATTTATTATGTTTTTGGTTGGTTTCCGAAGCCATCTTTTGGTCGTTTATTATTTAGGAATTGTATGAAAAACATCTTTTGTGTTATCCGAGGCTGTTTAAAGAGATTGTCCTATAAATAAGGAGGCCGTATTCACTAATAGTATTAAATGGCTGGAAGAATCTTATGAATTTATAAATTTAGAACGAGACTGAAAAAAGGAATTTGAATTTTCGGGACTAATCGATCAGCAGTCTGAACGTAAATTCTTTAAAAAATTACATGTGTCATGAAATTTAATTATAATATATTTTTGATTTATAAGACGGATGAATTATTAACTTAAAATGTCCCGCCTTCATTTGATACTGCAAGAGACCTCTTGTATTGTAATCGGTATTCGAAGGATTTTAAACTATTCACCCAAAAATTTACAAGAGCCAAGAATGGTTATTAAACTAATGGAATACCTGGCGGACGCATTTATTCATGTTGGCTTGTCGATGCAGTTATAGAAATGGGAGCGGAATAGATGTCTGATGCTTTTTTGCCAAATTCTGTATACACACAAGCTTCTCAAATCAGACTTTTACAAGTAGCTCTGGTTCGATTAGATGCATCACGTTGACTATTTTTTACTAGTGAAGGTCAAGTTTAATTAATAAAATATAAAAATTAAGTTACTCCGTAATTTGTAACTTACTTTAATGTTAATTTCTTCGGGATACATGTAAAAATTAATTAATTATTTCATTCCATGAACCGCTTATTTATCTATTTTGGAATTTAAATTTAATTTATCCTCGCGACACTAATTTTTATTTTTTTCTGAATGTTTCATTTCTGACACATGTGAACTACTGCACACATTTTTTTTTATAGTTTATGATTGGTCACCGCTGTAAGGCTCTCGGTATCTGGATATAGGAGTACACTGACTGATCCCGAAATGCGACAAGCCAAATGAGAGTCATTATTAAGGGTTTATTACACACAGTGGTCACAATCCAGTACATAGAAAGTATGCATTTATATTTTCAGCACTTGTTACTAACTAGGGGAAGGTGGGTTCAAAGTTAGCAACACGCTAATGATACCTATGGTGTCACAAGCGTCCGCCACCGCGTAATCGTAAGCCGCTTACCATCAGGTGGGCCGTATGCCTGTTTGCCACCTACGTATGTTAAAAAAAACTAGCAACTACTGTCAAACTGTACATGACAAATATTGGAATACTTCAAAAATAAGGAACTCTAAGTATAATTTAAGTTGAGGTCATTGCTTAACCAATACCTAGTCATTATCAAATGGTAATAAAGTATTACTTACTAGCGGCCTGCCCCGGGTTCGCACGGGTATTTAACAAAAATTTAAAATTTATAAATTTCAACACACACATTCTTTATTTTTGCGTCGGAGGTTACTAAGAAAGAGTACATTATAGAGAAAATTTAGTAATGTTTTTTATGTTATTTCTTATATTTGTAAAAAGATCATATCTATAAAACTACTAAAGCATTACTGTTGCATATTTAAACAATAAGTTATTGTGACATAACTGTGATAGTTAGGCATTAGGAATCCCGGACTTTTTTGAAAATATTCTATCGCCTATGTCCATCACGAATAATGTGGGATTCTAATGGTAAAATTATTTTTCAAATAGGTTCAGTAGTTTCAGAGCCTATTCAATACAAAATAACAATCAAATCTTTCTTCTTTATAATATTAGTTTAGACAAAAATGTCAAATGATATTATTTACGTTTTTAAATTCATAGCTATGTTATCTGGCTAGGTTATATAGGCTATATCTTGTTACGTAAATTAACGTACGAAATAAGCAATGATGATAATGTTCGGAAAAAAGATGCTATTCGGACGCTAAAATGACTTACGCTGACTAAACCATAAGTGATATATCAAATTTTTGTTCTACATAATTGTAGATCTTAAAAAGACCTCAAGAAAATTCAGCGACAACATATGTCTATTTCTAAGGATCACTCTCAATAAGCATTAATTGATATTATACTTTATTATTCCACGAGCATAGCTAATATTATAATTAAAAAAGTATACATAGATATAATTTTGATTTCTTATATGCGAAATTTTTGCAAAATTTGAATTTAATAGATAAAATAGGGACAAACGTACAGATAAGAAAGCGAGTTAATATTGTATTGTCATTCAGCAAAATTTGTAAACAACAGACAGCGAAAAGAGCGAATTGATAGATAGTGTTAAAAATTTGTTTACTTTCGACAGGTATTTGGGTACTGACACGCAGCTTTTCCTCATCACGTTGGTGGTTATGCTTATCATATGGCGCTGGCCGAGGAGCGGCGTTCCAGTACTGTCCGTAGTGATGGTTGTTAGCTTGCTGATACCTTTCCTGCAAAGCTACTTCATGAATCTCCTGCCGATAAGAGTCAGCATATTCCCAGAGTAAGTGGTGTCAGACTGTTGAGTTCGCGTCATTTCCCCTCAGCTGGAGAGAGGGAGACGAGTTCCCTCGCGAAATTTATATCTGCCGGATGCCCGTCTCATGATATATCGTGACATACATGTATTATATATCAAAATGTTCCTAATTTTATACTCTATCTAATACATATTAATACTTATTCATTATAATTACCGTTTTGCAATTATTCACAAAATACCGTACTTTCTATGGGCGAACCCGCCGTTCGCTCTTTGTATTTTGGGGAATAACTATAACATTATCACATGTTAAATAATCAATAATCTTATTGTTCACTACTAGCTCCATAAATTATGAAACAAATTAATATTATTCTATAAGTTTCATACCAAAACACAATTCTAACATATTTACATTGAATATCTGTGTTACAATAATTACGTATTCGTGTGTCGTCAACACAGAGCGTATCATGTTGTACTGAAGGTGATGTAGATGAGAAGATCCAGAAGTATTCTCAAAAGGGTCAAGGGTCATTCAACTTTCTTATTTAACTTTGCTCGTTGTAGGACACATAATAATTGTGTTAGACTGATACCATACACCAGACGTATAACACGGCACGCTTAGACTTATCGCGTTCCTGTATATGTATATTCTGTAATCAAACGGGGTGGTAGGGACCCATACCCAACTGGCTTGCGACCCGTCACAGTGACTCAAATTTATTTCAGCGTTCGGATCTGCCATTGTACTTCCAGCTGTCAAGAGCGATAGGTGACGAGCGATGACCGGCGATGGGTTGGCGATCTTTCAGATATCGCCACTAGTTTTTAATTATACTGTGCTTACCTTCTTGTACAGAGACGTCACGTTGAAACGCTACAAAAATAAAAAAGTCTAATCTCAAACACTCTTATGAAATTTCCTTTAAAAATCAGGTTTGAGTTTGTGATTGTCGCGGATTTTTTTTAGATGTACTAATGAGTATTATTTTTGTATAACATTGTATTTACGTGTCATTAACCATTACGCCAGCGCACGCGGATAAAACAGTTAGGGTGCGCTATTTATTCCGACTTTCTTAACAAAAATCAATATTTAAGGCTAGCTGAGAGGTGTAGCGTAATGCTAGATTGCTTAAACTATTCCTCGTGAATCTGGCTATCATATACAAATGTTTTTTATCCTACTGGTAGTTTCAGAGATTACCGTGTTTAAACAAACAAAAAAATCTTCCGTATTATTAGATTAGTATAGATTTGATTGTACAAAATTATTTCTGGAAACAAGTAATATATCTTTTAGAAAAGCTAGCTCAAATACTAAGTAACTTTTATACAAGTTTGAGACTAGGCCAAAAAGTTACAAATAACCCACAAAAAGTATGATATGTTAACTATAACTCAACAATTTAACTCTCACAGATGAAGAATTGAAAGTGTAATTTATATCAATAACTACATTTGAAATTTCTAGATCCATCCGTGATATATTTGGATACAATGACACTTTCTACCACGCGTATGTGTCAGCACAAGGAAACTGGGCAGGTTACCATCTCGGAGTGCTGACTGCTTACTTCTACCGCAGAGCTCAAATCGAGAAGTGGAATATAGGTGAATCTATTGTAAGTATTTTCAGGTTTTATTTCAATTTTATACCACATATCACCATGAGAAATAAACATATCTAAAAATGGCTACGTGGTTAATTCATGCACAACATCAGTTAATTCATACGCAATATCAGTTAGTTCATTGTCCTAGTCGACGTGTTTCCTCCTACTTATGATATTGGGTCCTTCGAACTAGGAATGAAGAGTCATTTCAGAAGGCCGGCATGATATTGACGACTGTCGATGATATTTGTGTCACCGATGGTCACTGTTGTTTGTGGACTGTACAGTACTTACCATCAGGTGCTATACAGTTATTTTACTGAGCTAGTATTAAAAACAAAACTAGAAGTGGAAAGCAAAGGATACGTTTGAAGCAATGATGGCTCATTGCTAGCGTGTACGGATATCTCGTCGATAGATGTGAGTTACAATCCCTGCAATGAGCCTGAGCTTTTGGTGAAGGAAAACATCGTTATGAAATCATAGCTGGTGGTAGGAATAATCTAATGCTCGCCCGACTAGCTAGCTTCCTTAAGTTGAAATTTCTGTCGCCAAGCTCCAATAGATATGTTCCGACAGCTGCACTTGAGAGCCAGTCCTTCCACTAGGCTTAAGGTGTTACAATCTTGGACCACATCGTCACTTAAGATAAGATGAGATAAGAGTGTGGTCACAAAGCTAAACCTAAAACGAAAAAAAAAGAGCTTTGCATCTCAAGAGCCACCATAAGCTCTTTACGGGAAGGAATATCTAAAGTGGCCTTAACAAGATGTGTTACCAGGTTTGGAAAAGCAGGGATGGGGTCGCGTACAGTGAATTTAAGCGTTGACACATTGTTAGGGGCCTCTTAAAGCTACATTTGGATCGCAAGTCCCAGGCTCTGACCCGGGCTCTTCGTCATACAACATGATGAATGGAAGAAACCATGTAATAATAATAACTTCGTCTTTGTTATGTTGCATGTTGAAAATCATTAACCTGCTTTACTGACTTTGAACGATACGAGAAAATTGATAAATAATCATTTTTATCAGCATTTCATTTCTCTTGATCAATTTAAAGGATTAAACCTTTATTGAAGTGCAATGGTTCTAGACTATGCAGCACTCTTATCCAAATTACTCAACATTTATTACATAAATTATTTATTTTCTGATGTTGGCCCAAATCTTAAACGTGAAGCTAAAAGGTATATTACTTGATAATCTATACCTCATAAGGCACTCTATCTTAAACCATGTTAAGAAAATATTTTATATCAATTCTAGACGATGAAATTGCTCTTCCTATCATCAATCCCAGTTGCAATGGGAGCTGTACTGATGGGATGGGATCTCCATAATCGTGTAGCTTCTGCCTTCGAATCAGCTATCTTCAATTCTCTTAATCAAAACTTTTTCGCCTTTGCCATCTGTGTGTTCATCATTGGATACTTTTATAGGTGTAACAGTAAGTAAACTTTAAGTTCTATGCTTTATGATTTTCGTCTACATTCTTGAATTAATTTTCACCCAGAATAATACCAACATTCACTTTTAACTATGTTCAAAATCTTGTAGATGTTTCTTCCAGTTCCTGTATCTATATAGATATAGGGTCCAGAATTGAATAAAGAATCAGCAGGATGACATTATAATGAAATTTTTTAATTGATCGTATTATTCCAGCGGTTACTGTTGTATTTTAGACTGAAATATGTATATCATAAGGCACAGTACCGACTTTATTATGAGTTTCCATAAGAAATACTCCAAAACTGATTAAATTCACTCTTGAAATTTGTGTCTTTACTTTGATTGTTTTCATGACTCCTAGGATCACTTTGTTTTTAAAGCTGTCTTTCAGAGTTTTTTAAGATTTTGGTTTTTGGGTATTAATTGAACGATCCTTATAATTTTCTCGTATTTTATGATATGTTATAGCGAAAATCTATAATTTTTTCTCTTTTAACTGTTGATTTATGAATAATTATTCCAGAAATTTACGTTGGTGCGGTTGAATGGGGCCCTCTGCAGCCTTTAGGTAGGATATCATATTGTGCTATGCTTCTTCACGCAACCATCCTGAGGACATACGGTGGACAGTTGAGAAGATCTTTCTACGCAACCGACTACACTGCTGTAAGGATTACATTTTTTTTAAATGCCTTCTAAATCTCTATTAGTTTTTTTTAACACGCTTTTATTAGTAATACACTTATAACTAACTAACAAACAATATAATAAAATCTTAGAAGTCAATTTTAACCCACTCCTTATTGTCGTATCAAAATTAAACTTACATGTAGTTTGGATGATACATTTACATTTGGTATCTTGAAGCTGATCTGATGATAAAGTCAGAAGGTGGAGATTGGAACTCTTCAGTGGCTACTACCAAACTCATCGAGTTTAAGCTCATATGATTTGTTTTGACGAGTCCAATAAATAGGGCTTGCTAACAACGGTGTGGTGATGGAGCCAGGAGGTGGATAGTGGAACTTTTTAGTGTCTACTAGCAAAACCCTCAAGTTTAGGCTCATATGATTTGTTTTGATGAGTCCAATAGATAGGGTTTGGTAACGACTGTGTTTATGGAGCCAGGAGACGGATAGTGGAACTCTTCAGTGGCTACTAGTAAACCTTTCGCGGTGCAGTGGTGATGCTACGGTGGAACTCATATTTGTAAATAACACAATAGTTTGTTTTTCATTTTGTGAAAAGAACGATGTCAAATAAATCAAATGAATCACTGAATTCCAAACACAAATACAAAAGCCTAAATTTCAAATAAATTTGAATCTGGATCTCCTAACTAAACGCCAAGTATATGTGATCAAGATTGGCATAGGTCAAGGAGATCCAAACGCCACTTTGATAAGTAAGGACCTAATAAAAGAGCTATCTAACGCAAAAATAAGTTTTCGAATGAGAGTGATAGTTCCTAAGTTTAATGCATTCAAACACAGTACAAACTTTCCAGCTTTATAATAGTGTCCCAAGATTTCACTCACGCAAAAGAAATGAAATTTTGAATTACTGATCGTCCCGTGATACACTATTCGCACACGGCCCACCCCACTTTAGTTCATTCGATTTGTATAGTTATTGCTCCACTCCTAAGAGTCGTGGCGTGACATTATATAGCCTATAATGTTCTATAAATATGCTAAAAATGCTTTTCATAAGATTTTTTTTAAATCTGACTGATAGTAACCAGAGAATAGCGCATCCATATAAACAAAAAATATATATGGAATATATATAGATAAAAATGGCCTATCTCATGGAACCCATATGAAAAAACGCGATTATCTGTAGTCTAGGCATTTATTTGGATTTACAATAGATCACTGTGATTTATTCTGTGGATTATTATTAGAGTGAACGTTATGGACCTTCATAGAACTATGACTGATATCAAATTGTACAGTTATTATAAAATTAACAATTGGGCATATTGTAAAATATATATTTTATATTCGTTTCTTTGTATACAGGTGGGAGTTTTGTTAAATATTTAGTGTACTTTAGTAATCTATATGAATAGAATAATTGAGACTTGTTGTGCGCTCATCACGTAAAAAGTACTGAATAGTTTATATGAATAGAATAATTGAGACTTGTCGTTGTGCGCTCATCACGTAAAAAGTACTGGATAGTTTTTCATCAATTGCATTTTGTTTTACACCTTATATATTTGGCCCTTATCAAAAAAAAAAAGTATCAAGATATCTTCATTCAATAAAAAGTTATTAAAGGTTTAAGAAACTACGAATTTTTAGGCACTATGCGTTCTTTTGTCGTACACGCGAGCGGAGAAAGAATTAATTAAAAAAAAATCTTTGTTAAAAGAGTAACACATTATAGTTCATTCAACATGTCAATCCAAAGAAATTTCTCTATTCTTATGTATATTTTATAAGATGTTTCTTATTTTCAGATAATGCTCTACGCGGGTATTGTTTGCTGGACTTATATGTTTGCGCTGCCTCTTCACCTCTTCGTCGAAGCTCCGGCTTGTCAACTACAGAAGTTGCTTCTCGGACCAAAAAGAAGACACACGAAAGAAACAGAGGACTCTAACGCTAACCAGGTTAAACCTGGCATATCTACGGTCTCTGTTTCCACAGTTTCTACACATATTTGAAGTGCCTGTAAAAACATTTCTAATTGGCATCTAGAGATTTCACTTCGAAGTAATGATATATATATGCAAAAAAATACAATAGAAAAGTAGATAATTGTTATCAAATATCGATTTTATATTAATGTAAATTCTTTTTATAAATATTAAGAACACTATCCCACATACATCTGAAGAAAAAAAAACGTGTTGCATGTTGATATTGATTAACGATATTTACATGTCACGTATTTCAGCTTAAAATTGAAATTAACAAGGGAAAATTTTAGCTCAATTTTATTTGGCTTAGACAGGTGAGAATATTTCGCACATTATACAGTGAAAAATAATCTAAAACCTGTCATGTTAGTTCAACAAATTGTTAATAGATGTCGCCTTGAATATATTTTCATTATCATCAACAAATGGCACTTTTAAAGAAACCATTTATTTTATCTATCTGTCTATATTTCGTCAACACTGGATTGTGATTTTTACATTTTAGTGATAGTTCGAATAAGGTTATTAGAGTAGGAAAAATTTATAAAGTTACCGGTTGGTCAATTTTGGAAAAATTGAATCTCTCTGAACTGAAACTCACGATTGGAACTAAGATATGCGTAATTATCACTTTGATTTGTTTAATTTGGTTTAGAAAAGTTTAAGGAAAAAATTCGGAATATGTGGCGCTGTAGACGAGGTATGGACTAATGGAAAGGGTAGAATATCGTCTCCTGGCCAACTAGCTAGTATATCATATAAACAGCTGTTTAACGCCATCTATTGACATAAACATGTTTGTTTTCAATTTGTTGCATAACATGCCAAGGAGGATCATCTTATTATGTGAAACGTCATTGATAAACGATACAGGATTCTATACAACAGTATGATTTTTAACCGTTGTTTGAAACAAAAGAGGAGTTTCTCAATTCGAATGTTTTTTTATAGACGTACACCCATAACTTTTTTGTTTATAGACTGATTTAGGTGATTCTTTTTTCTTTAAAAAGAGGTCAGTTTATAAATGGCTCCATTTTAATTTCATTCGCATTGGACCTTCGACCTGAAGATACACTAGGGAACTTCTCAAAATAATTAACGTTGGTTTACATTTCTTTTAAAAATTGACTTGTTGTAATGAAACATTTAAATGATAACAATGATTATTGTTAATAAATAAATTGTTTTAATGACTTAAAATAACCGCGGTGCGTTTAAAATAAGATCGCTAATCCTGCTTCGCGTTTTACATGTAATTTCAATAAATAATGTACTATAGGAAAAACAATATCATATGTAAGTTACCTAAGCTATTTTTGAAGTTGGCTATAATACTTCTTTTGGTGCGTTTTGTAGAGGATAAAATTAAAATTGCGGGCCCATCTTGTGACGTATTGTCACAATAAATGAATAAATTTCCTTCTCTGTCTACGTTTCAAACTCATAGAGCTATCGTTCCAGTATCTGAATTCACAGTATCTTCATAATCTGTTTCCGTATTACGTACAACAGACAAATAACTACATTCATTGTGTAAATAAGTTAGTACATAATTTTTTTTTTTTTTATATATGAATTGTTAATTTCATATGATTGAATTAAATAAAATTATTAAAATATTCAAACTGTTTTTTTTGTTTGAAACTACCTGACCGTTTTGATAAATATTCTGGAATTTTATAGTCCATTTATTTAGGAAAGTTATAGACAATATAACTTTAGCTATGACCCTAAGGAGCGGAGCAGTAATCATAAACGACAAACAATCTGGCAAGCTTTAGGCAAGTACGGGATGTGAGATCAATGATACGGAACATGCCAGTGCGCGTGATGCCGCGCGGATGTGTTGAAGAGTTGTTTTAATAAATTTACCTCGAGTGAAACTGTGTGGCACAGCTAGTATAATTATTTTGATAAAAAATTGTACCTAAGTATATCGTTTTTTTATAACATTATTTTAATAGTACCTATATATATTCATCTTTGTGATTTTATATTGCAACTACGGAAGAGGTCCATAGTACCTTATGACGTGAATACCTCTTTAAATTCGTTACCCGAATAGACGGCAATTAAATAACCCATGATAGAAAAAACGGGGGATACCGTTTGATATAGCAGCTACATATGTATCATCTACAACAAAAAAATAATTACACCAGTCGATAGTTAAACGATCACAGAATTCCTTACGGAGTCATGACTGTGACGCATCGCGTGCGAAAGAGGGGCGCACACACCGCCATTTTGAGGTTGTTTACATTTCGTATAAATTATGACTCGGAGAAGCTACGACGTTTGTTTTAATTTCAATCGACAGCTCTCGTTAAAATTTATGGATGGTTTATTAAAAAACGTTAGTGTGCAATAGTTATTGTGATTATATCAGGTGTTAAAGTAAAAAAATAAGAAAACTTAGTACAATGTCCTCTTTTACTCGTCAAAAAACCAAATCGTATACGGTTAGATAAAGTTTCTCAATAGCAATCCAGTGATACCCATATAACACCATATAGCGTGAAGCACCACGGCCATATAATAAACTGATCTCCAGTTTTTATTTAATTAGTTGGAACTTGCATGCTCAATATGAGCGTAAATATATTACTCGGTAGTGAAGTTATGGGTGGATAGCGGTATACTCAAGGATGGTCATTATGATATTGTACTAAATACATCTTAATAGTCAATAGAGCCTTAAATTACAGAAACTAAGTCGTAAATTAATTAATAATGTACAATAGATTGAATGGAGAACCTGTCGAAATGTCCGTGAGATGTAGCACCGCAGATCCGTGGTCTATACTTGCTGACACACTTGACGCACGTCACTATATACGTAACTTGTTAAATTTTTATAAACCAACCAGCCAGCAAGTCACCTGGATTTTAATTTTAGATTGTAGTATTTTAATTTTGTGTACATCACTTTTTGGTAGGGACACAGTTTCACACACGGCCATTTAATTCCAAACTATGCAAAGCTTGTATCAGGATAACAAATTTTATTCTCGTAAGTTAAATAAATAATTGAACGAATTAAAATTGTGTGTGAAATAATTTGTGATGTTTATAGATTTTTTGTACTGTTTTGTGTTTGTTTTTTAATAAAATTTTGTTATTTCTTTACAGATTATGTAATTTTAATGGCATTTTACGCAATGTAGTTTGGTTATTGAACTAAAGTTAATTAATCATAATAACTACGTACATGCATTTGAAGTTGCAACAAAACTCCCTGGACAGTTTGAACGAGGGAGCTACCATATTGTTAGAGCGGTCTGAAGATTACAAAAAAAAAAAATGTGTGATTTTATAAACCCACGATGAAAAGTGAAACTTTTTTCGAATTGTCGTCATTTAACTAAAAAAATTGGAAAATTATTTGACTACGTATTAAAATTGCGTTTTTAATCTTAAATTAATTATTGCAAAATGGGAATGATAATGGGAAATCAATAGTAGACAAAATATTAAATTATAAAATTTAATTTCAATTTGCGTATTAGAGTACGGAATACATAATTAATACAATCATTTAGATGATAGACGCATATTTAAAACTAAGAGCAATATTTATTTAAATCATTGAATCGTTGTCAACTTCAATTATTCTATCAATAAAAGAACACATATATGATATCTAATCATCTGCCATGCGCCTTTCACTTTATCCCTTCTGCACGGCCAGCTGTAATGCGATATGCGATAGATGAACGAACATTTTTACTCACGTGACGTTGATAAAATTGTGGATGAACACAGTAAACTAAAAAAAATGAAAAAAATACAATATTTCGACTATTTCACGTGGTACGTGTTTAATGTACCAAATATTTGCTTAGGTCGGTAGTAAGAGGAATAATTAGTTTATAAATTCTGAATCATTCGTTTGATATCCAACTATCTTTCAACGCTATCAAGCACTATTTACGATTATAGACACGTGGCAGTGTGTCAGCTAAGTTTGGAAAATAAAAGGGCTTTTTTTGGCCCCTCCATAAGTCAAAAACTATTCGACCTACATACTCGAAATTTGTATGAATAACAAACCTTACTTGAACATCTAGAATCCCAAATTTCATGAATAATCCTATTATAGGTTTTTTATTTATTAGGGTCTAAAAAGTAGAATTTTTATCACTGACTCTCTCATCAAAAACCTAGACCATTTCTAGGTGACTCAGAAACTTGAAATTTGGTATTAAGGTAGATTATTAAGAATATACAAAGGAACAATCAAAAACATCATAAATGTACGTACAATTATTGATAGTAATTGAAATAATACTCATAACGAGCATCAACTAAAACGGCGTTTTGCACGCACTCACCAAGAGATGGCGTTGTGCAGTTTTCTAATATTTTAATGAATTAAAATAAATATGTAATACAAAAGCAATAAATTTACGTAAATATTGATTGGCCAAGACGTACCAAGTAATAATCCCTTATAAAAGAAAATAACAAATTGTTTTGTAAATGATTTGAAGAATGTAGGTACATACCTACAGCTATAAAAAGGAACTCCTAATATAATAGTAATAAATTTAAAATTCTGCCGTCTTTTACTTTAATCGCATCCAAACTACAATGTATAAAATTTTATAAAGCTCAAGAAATTGTTTTTTGTTTGTTTGTCTGAACGCACTAATCTTTGGAACTACCAGTTAGATATAAAAAAATGTTTTGACATTATTATTTTTTTATACTACAAAGTTGGCAAATAGGCATACGGCCCGCCTGATGGTAAGCGGCTACCGTAGCGTATGAACGCCTGCAATACCATAAATATCACAAGCGCGTTGCCGACCCGAACCCCCTTCACCAAGGAGCTCTGGATACCCTACTCACCGCAGGAACACAACACTAGGACATTTGGCTGCGATCTTCTGTAGGGTGGAGGTATTCCACCAATCGAGCTGCCACAAGTAGAGAGAAATCTCCAAAGAAAATTATCTGTGCCCTACCTCTCTTATATAGCTTCATAGCCAGTTTATTGCTGTGAAGTCTGTGGGCTATATAACTTCACGCTACTACCTCAAGGAGCGGAGCGGAATTCAAGAACGTCAAGAAATCTGGAAAATTGTAGGAAAGTACGGGATGTGAAGACAACGTTTAGTTACACGGGTACGTTGACAGCAGCGCGGTGGAGAGTTGGTTCAATAATTTTAGCAATAGTTAAATCGCGTGCTTATCTAATACCTAATAAAAGGATATAGATAGGTGTACTATCGTCTGCATTGAAATGGTAATTCGTAATATTAGAATATGAAATCAGCTATAGAATGATGCCTTGTACTCAACACAACCTCATAATAACATATCTATAGACAATTTCAAATGAACTTGGAATACATTTAAACCGATAGATAGGGAGTGCATCAACATCTACGTAGTCTATTCACGTCAATATAAGGTTTATATAGACACAATTACACCGGAGCGATACTTACATACAGGTTTTATCAAGTAGATTTTTTTAATACTTCAAATGAGATGAAAACTCTTTCATACAAATTTTTCACTTTCCAGTTTGCGAATTGTGATGATACTTTACATTTTTAAATAAAAAAATATAATCGATTTTATAAGCCATACTTTTTTTATCATTTTTACATGTTTTTAGCGTTATGGCCACAATCTTACCTGATGTTAAGTGACGATGTGACCCAAGATGGTGATACGCTAAGCCTAGTGGCAAAACTGGCTCTCAAGTGGAGCTCGCGGAACACACCTACAGGTGCTTGGCATCAGATTTTCAACTTTAGGGTGGTAGCTAACCCAGGCAGGCATTAGAAACTACCTACTACCATGCTATGGTTTCATGACTATGTTTTTCTGCGCCGAAAGCTCAGACTCATTGCAGGGACTCGAACTCACGTTCATCAACCCGCTGTCCGTTCACGCTACCACTGAGTCATTATTGCTTAACTAATTACATTCGGAGCTCAGAAATAGCCATTTCGATTTCGAAGAAAGATTTTTAAAGTTATTTTAATTCATATGGCGTTCGATATGTATTAATTTTATTTTTATAAGTTTAAAATGGACATGAGTGACGATTGTCTCAATTGTCAGTCTCTAAAACTCCTTGAAGGAAATAATCGAGATTTTTTTTTTATACTACTAAGGTGGCAAACAAGCATATGGCCCTCCTGATGGTAAACGGCTACCGTAGCCTACAATAAATGCTTATCAACTAGCTCGTTGCCGACCTAAGGATCTCTGGAAACCATACTCACCGCAGGAAAACAATACAGGGTCATTTGGCTGCGATCTTCTGTAGGGTGGTAGTATTCCACCAGTAGGGCTACTCCAAGCAGAGAGAAAGATCCACAGAAATTTTGACACTGCGGTATCTTGAACGAGAAGATGTTACGTAGCTTCCCAAACGCTGTCGGTTTGAAGTCAGGGTAATAATCGTACCGGTAGTTCTTTCTGTCGTAAAGAGACCTTTCAAGGCCTAAATTTTTGATAGTAGATTGGATTTTGAATAGAAGTAACTAACTTAATATTTACAGTACGGTGTACAACGCAGCCGTGATAGGTCACAGCTGTCACTGCCACCGTAACATGGCAACAGATGCTCTCTCGAATCACCTCAGAATTAACTAAATCCAGTTCAAGCGATGTGCATAGTCTATCGATAAAGTTCTTGTTCTAAATAGTGATGTATAAAATGTATTAATATATTTTATCGATGTTTATATTTATCTTACCCATCATATACGATGAAAATCAGTTTATTGAAATAAGGCAACACTTATATAAATGTCAAAACGATTCGAAAAATATCCTAGTCAAAGGTACGAACAATTTGGTACCCTTACACTTGTTGCCATTTCGACTGAGTGCCTTCTGCGCTTGTTACAAAGCTGATGTAACTTTTAAGACTTCTCTGGGGCAAATATTCGCCATATCGTAAGGGGTACAGCCAAGGCTGTCTTTTACTCGTCTTGTTACTTGATCTATCGCGCTTATTAGATTTTAAAGTGAAACTTTAATTCTTTCGTCCCAAAATTTTTCGTTCATCTATCGTATGTCGCATTACAGGTGGTCGTAGAGTAGGAAACTGTGAGACTTGAAGCGAAGATGAAGATATTATTATTATTTTATGGTTGCATAAAACCCCACAATAATTGTTTAATTGTATCGTATATAAAAAGATTAGTTCTTAAGATAAAGAATAAAAACAATATAAGGTAATTGATATTATGTCGTATATTCAGTATTTTAAATGACACTACTAACAATTCAGAAGGCACTTCCCATAAAGAAGAATTGGCAAGAAACTCTAGAGTTCAACTCTTACAAACAAATCTATTTACAATAATAATTATCATTTAAGTAATACAAACATTTCAACCAAGAAACTACCAGAAATACATTACAAAATAATATAAATACTTAGCTCGGTATATCAGCTTATAGAACGCGGGAACACCTCACCGTCCAGTAATCGTTCATAGACTAACATCCTTCCAGCCTTGTCTTTTATTAATCCAACATCTAATCAGAGGTCGTTTGGCTTATTTTCATATGATATTAAATTAACATAATTATGTGCCATTCTGTCACAAAACTACATGTTAAATATACTATCTCTCTCGGTTTATGATATAGTTCTTTCCTGTTAACGAAAAGGAGGTTATCAATTCGACTGTATGTTCTTTTCTATTTTTTTTACGCGATTACTCCAACAATTATGAATTGGTTTTGATGATTCTTCTTTTGTTTGGTAGGTTATACTTCAGAGGTGGTCCCACATAAATTTTATCGAAATTATTCTTTTTGAAAAAGAAAAAATATATTTACGAGGGACGTTCAGTTTATTCTCGGTATGGGGATGATTAAGTAATGAAGTGAATAATTTAACAAACTATAACTAAAGATATAAAAAGAAACACATTATTTGCTTTATGAATGTTCAGCCATAACCGCTTTGTTTATGAGTCCGATTTGAATTCTTTTTTTGTTGTAAATGGATACGGCAAGAGGTTGGTTTCATTTTGATTTCATTGGCATTGGACCTTCGACTTCGAAGATACACCAGGGACCTCCTCAAAATAATTTATGTTGGTTTTCGTTTTTGTTAAAAATTGTCTTTACTCATATTTCTCTATCTGACTAAGTACCTAATATTCATCCTATTTCCGTCAGAAAAGTTGCACTGACTAACGTCCCAAATAAAACGTTGCGGTAAAATTAGACATTAGAATTTACTCACTTCGCGTCTAAACAAATCTCACTTCGAAACAGATTTCTTACATAAAATCTAGTTTCCTATAATTGCAGTATATAAATATTGAAAATACTGACAAAGGTCTTTTTCCTCCGTCTTCATTTAACGGTTGAAAAGAGGCCACGTACAGGAAAACGTGGAGGCGTATATTTATTTAAGCTGGAACACAAATTTGATCCAAAAAAATCTCTCTGCCATTCGCTTTGCCGAGTGTGACTACCATTTGTTCTCACGATATAAACTATTTTTAATCCTCGACGCAAACAGATAGGTGTTATAAATTTAACGTGTGTGTTTGTATCTGTCTGTGGCATCGTAGCTCACAAATGACTGAAACTTTATTGATTTAGTTTTTTTTTTTATTTTGTTTAAAAAGTGATTCAATAAAATCTGTTCAGCCGGTTGTAAATAATTTTCCAGTTGTTAAATTGATCTTACATAGGTTTGATCGAATCGAAATTTAGTTTTGTGTTTTATTTTAGCTGGGCAAATTGACGATACTGTTCCTGATGGTAAGCACAGTACAATCCAAACACAACGACGACCACCGAGAGATAGCCATAAATTCATAAATATCTCTTCACATTACGCTTGAAGGACCTGACGTCGTAAGCAGAAGGGAACCCACTGACCGAGAGATGGTTCCACAATTTCACGGCATAACAAAGATAAGAGACATAGATATTTTTTTGGTTCGTGCCGGGATGGTGATTGCCTTAATACTGTAACTCCGAAGAGCAGCGCGAGTGGTTTTGTTGTGGCAAGAAGAGTAGGGAGTAGGGAGTATTAGATTAAACACCTCTTCAGCACTCACGATGATACAGACGGCAGTTCAAGGGATATTAGAGCATAGCAACGTTGACCTGATGCTGCAGCGTCATCTAGAATCTGAAGGATACCTAACTCCTCACCAACTGACAACTGAGGTATCGTATTTAGGCTCACTGGAATGGTCTCAATGGGTATGTTACTGGTATCGGGATTTAAATGGATTAAAATTAATGGTTTCATTAAAAAAAATGATTAAAAACTTTTTCACTGGCTTGACTTTCATTGAGTAGTATAATGTGCAAAATATTCGCATTGGTCAGCTAGAAATAGTCATTTCTTATTCTCATTTGAAACAATAAAACTGGCTAATTCATAAAAATCATTCGAGTGTTTATCGAATTCTAAACGAAAATCCGTAGTAGGGCATTCACTACCGTCGTTCATCCAGTGATAAAGTGTTAGCCATAAAACTTTCCCATAACGACCGCTCTGTCACTAGCAAGCGCGCAATTTATCCATTTTCCTTCTCTTTCTATTGTTACAGGAAATAGAATAATCCCATAGTCCGTCCTTTTCTCTCACGAAAAAAACCAGGGGTGCGTTTATTAAGACGCGGCGGCAGTTATTTTTGACTAGCACCCCTTGAAATTGAATGTGATGGATGCATATCATTTTTAAAATCCACCTAGTTACATCATGCGTGTTATGTAAATTGCTTTCAATCATAACATATTCCTAGGAGTATGTATTTATCAAAATCTGTAAGAGTGGAAGTACGTGCTAAATCCTGGCAGGACACGAGGTATCGACAATTTAAGAACTTAAAAATATATAGGTCGCTTTAGATGACGTAAAACAATTGAATTTCTCAAGCGTGCTTAGATTTCATTATTACCTTTCCATCAGCGATAGTTGACGTTAACGGACTTTAAATATTGATTACTATATCAATAATGTCAATACACAAAGGCTCGATATTTCACAGTCTTAATCATTCAACGTTAGTTTCTATTATTAAAATGATCTATCTTTCCACCTCGGAGCGCGGAGTACCTAATCACAGGAGTATCACGCTTAACATCGTGATCGCGAAGTATCTGGAGCATAACGGCTTCACCGATAGACGAATCAGGGACAAGAAAAAGTTCATTATACTAAGCAGTAAATAAAAGAGAATTAAACGCACACTCAGTGAAGACATTTTAATTCAGGCCATTGTATGTAAACTTCAAAATGCCAATACAATCCAACAAACAAAATCGCGTCATGATTCGTTTGAAATGGTGCGAAATAATAAATTATAATTATGGATGTTACCACCAACGAATCCTATTTACAAAATAATAAAATTATAATAATCTTAAGTGTTTATAACAACTACCATCCTATTCTGACGGATTGGTAGAGTATAAAAGGCTTAGCACACAAGGAGTGGGGCATTTCGGCCATAATCGCTCGCCCCCACGTCCGTTGAAAATATAAAATCCGTCTGAGACTCAGGGCCCTTATGGCTAACAGTATAGTCAGCTCGAAAAAAAAAAGTATTACGGCATTCTCGCTTGGATCGTCGGACTATGCACATCACCTACGGATGTTCCTCATGGTAAACCTAGCGAAGGATGATAAAGAGGGTGTCACGCTTGATGATGCCATATTTTTTTTATTACATTTTCATTCCTAATAATACACTATTTTACAGTACCTACAATTTCCCTGCAATGAACCTGATCTTTCTGTGAAGGAAAACATCGCGAGGAAACCATAGCATGGTGGTAGGGCTTTTTCTAATGCCCGCCTGGCTAGCTACCACCCTCAAGTTGAAAATCTGTCGCCAAGCATCAATAGGTGTGTTCCGGCAGCTGCACTTGAGAGCTAGTCTTTTAGCGTGTTGGGCCACGTCGTCACTTAACATCAGGTGAGATTGAAGCCAATACGCCAAACGTATAACGATAACGATAGTTTTTTCATGTATTTACGGTTCTTAAATTGAAATTATTACTCACTATAACGTATAATTTATTTTGCATATTTTTATACTGTGCTATCCAATGTAACTAATGCCTTGTTGCCTACTTGCCAACATTAAAAAAAATCGTAGATGTAGAATTGCTTTAATTCATAAATGGCAATGTTGTGTAATATCATAGTTAGACCAGTAAGTAGCCTATCTATACACAAGTTACTTCCTCGTATATGTAAACAGCAGAGTTAAAAGTAATTTAACCAGAGTAAATTCAATAAAATAGTTTTATATACATATTTATTTAAAAAATATATGTATAAAAGTATAAATTTAAAATAATTTTGTAATCGAACCAAGTGGGGTATTAATATTATTGACAGAGCTCCTTTTCTTGAAGTCGCATGGCTAAATTGTGTGGCGAACAACTTTTTTTGAGTAGTTTTTGAATACACTATTTTAACAATAGCCCTAGATTTCGTATGCATTAATTACAATATAAAAAATAAGGTAATAGGAATAAAAAATAGTCTATAGCACTCAGGGAAAATGTAACTTCTTTTCAGTGCAACAGTGTTTAAAACCTGATCAGAAATTCAGAGTATAATTATTTTCTTCTACAAACATACAAACTTTACCTCTCTATTACATGATAGTACAAGGGTGGCACAGCTTATTTTTCTTTTTATGAACTCATTTTTTCTATAATGCTGACGGGAGCTCAGTAGTAGTTCAGAAATTTGATCAACGCGGGTTCGAAAAAAAAACGAGCCGGATCTCTCAAAGAAAAATGTGATGAAAACATAGCATGTTAATATAGTATTTATTTAGTATTACTTGCCTAGCAAGTTACCATTCTCAGGTTGAAACTCTGTCACCAAGCTCCTATTATATTTTTGGCAGCTTCACATGAAAATATGTCTCATAAATCTAAGCTTAGTATATTACCATTTCCATCCATATCGTCGCTTAAAGATCCGGTGATGTTATTGTTAAACACTAGCCTATATAGGATAAAACACTGTGAGTAATTCATAAATTGTAAAAAAAAAAAAAACCGAATGAAATGATAAACCACAAACGTTAAAGTAGTTTTATTTCAAACATGCGAGTTTACACACAACTTTATTTAAGTTATTTCTGATTGATTGATTGAAAAAAGAATTGAAACAAATTTGACTATAGATTTTTATAATTACACAAGTAAATGATGATTGAAGCAATTATGGCTCAGTGATAGCGTGTACGACTTCGCGTCGATTGACATGAGTTCGAATCCCTGCAATGAGCCTGAGCTTTCTGTGAAGGAAAACATCGTGAGGAAACCATAGCATGGTGGTAGGGCTTTTTCTAATGCCCGCCTGGCTAGCTAACCCTCAAGTTGAAAATCTGTCGCCAAGCACCAATAGGTGTGTTCCGGCAGCTGAACTAGAGAGCCAGTCTTCCACAAGGTTTAGCGTATTATCCTCTTGGGCCACATCGTCACTTATTATCAGGTGAGTTTGTGGCCACTACGCCATACTTAAAACGAAAAAAAAAAAGTAAATTCTGTCTGTATATGCGTTCGTGCGTGAAAATTACAATATATCTCATAAATGATATATTTGCATATAATTGCAGCAACGATTATTAACCTAGAGTTCGTAAGTAGAAAGTAAAAGGCAAAATGGTTTAATAATTTATTGTATGTTTCAACTTGATGAATAGACTCAACTTACCCTTCATAATGCTATATTCTTAGTAGATTTAGTAGAATTGATCGGCTATAGGTTGAATGAGGTGAGACCAAAACCGAATACTTACACTAGGATGCGTACTATTTAGTTGATTTTCTTTTTTTATACCCGTTACATACCAGTATAGTACAACCCGGTCACAATATCTGTGCACCTGACCTCGTGACGTCATATCGGCGGTCTGGGTACGGTGTGAAGTTTTTTCGTTTTTTGTTTTTTAAAAGTTTTTTCGAGAAATGTGGAGGTAAAAAAAAATTACTAACCTTTTCAAATAAATTTATTATTGATGAAGGGTTTGTTATTAAAAAACAATAATTTTGAGTACAAAAACATTTATTATTAGAATTATTAGAATGTTCTTCAAAGTTGGGATTTCTTTTTTTTACAGCATAAAAACTGTTGATGATATTTCGTATTGCGCAAATGCGGACTAGCGCCCGGCGAAGTAGGTGGTTGTACTTTGGCTACATTTTTAATTTTCATTAGAGTCCTCTTTGATATCCCAGTTGCAGCACAGGTTCGTTTCACCACTTGGCCTACAGGTATGGTGTACTGTTTATTTGCTTTCTCCAATTCAAAAAACTTGAGCACTTTCTAGATTAAATTTCTTGATTCGCTGTGTATTGTTTTTCCCATGACTTCAGTTTAGCAGCTACAATAATTTTAATAACAACCAAACCAGTCCAAACTTAACAGTAAACAGTCTAAACTTAACAATAAATATTAAAAAACAAAACAACAACAAAGCGAAAACCTGTCGCACCGGGGAGTGCGCGGAGAGGTGACAGGGGAAGCGGGAGAGGCGCCGCATTCCAGCGAGGTGCACAGATATTCTGACCGGGTTGTACACGTAAACACAAATAAACACATCTACTAAACTTTAAATTACACTCTAAAACCTTAGATTTTGTGTCAATAAGCGGTTATACATATATGAAATCTATGGTTAGATTACATTCATATGTATATCAACTCTGCGACCTCAACTTATTCTACAGTATAAATACGACCAAATTCATTCCCATACCTTTACGTGATACGTTTTCAACATATTATTTGTTCATACTAGTTTGGAGTGTTCAATCAAAATAATCATCAGTAAAGGACAAATCGTTTCACTAGTGTTTAATTTTAATAGTGATATAAAACTTTGGGTTAAATATTTTTTTTAGTTCAGTCACTCACAGTTTGACCCTTTTCGATAAATCTCGGTTCTCTTCGGGCATCCAAACCACCCTTTGCACCCTATTACTTCGTTCTCACTTAGCATACTTTCTGACCTACACTTTGTATGGTTATTGTTTCACTCCTACGGGTGGTAGCGTGATTTTATATAGTCTATAACCATCCTCAAATATATAAGCTATAAAGTGCAAAGATGATTTTTCCTGTGCCTGAGATTAACGCATTCAAAAAAAACAAAGAAATAATCTCTTGAAATTTATAGTATTAATCTACTTGATATTCTTAGATGATACATGTCATGGATTACGAACATAATTTACGCACTATAACTTAGCGACTAGGCGATATGCACGATTCGATTATACGGTAAATTAAAAAAAGTACATCTCTACATAAACTTACCTTGAAAAATGAGGCCATCGGAAACTCGACGTCGAGGAAAATTTAAATTAGTTTTATACTCTTTAAGAATATTTATGAGTGTTGTGTACCAATAGCTTCCTCTGCGTTTTCTTTATGGCATGAAAAGATAATTATTAACTTTCTTCAGTCACTTATTTTAAATTCTTTACACCTAACGAGTTAATATTTGCTTTCAGGTCAAGACTTGTGGGTTTTTAAAATATTATTTATTCAGCACATTAACTGCGCTATCCTCCTACTTTTGTGAATCGTAATTATTTTTTTTGAGGGTCGTGTTTTCCTTAGGTTTTTGTTATTTGGTTATTATCCATCGTCTACCTCTGATCATTTGAAGTCATCAGACCATGTCAATGTTTTCGACTATAAGTCGTCCCGGATACAATCCACTATTCAATTCAGTTATCAATGTAGTTCGGGCCCTAGTTATCAAAGTGACCCTGTATATTTTCTACTTATACCACATCTTGTATACATATTATAAAAACTCAATGATTCGATTTACATGTTTTTTTTTTAAATTCATAGCTTTACTGTCTGGGCAGGTTATAGGATTTATTTTGTAAGATAAAGTAACATAGGATATAAGCAGTGACTTTAATGTCGAATCAGTTCGAAATATATATGAGATAAAATAATGTTGCACATAATTATAGGCTGTTAAAACACATATAAAATAGTCATTTATATCATATAGATATATGCGTTATTGCAAAATAAGCATTTTTGTCTTCTGTGTTTTGAGTGTGGGGGAAGCACGATTCGCGCTTGCGATGGACCGACGTCATTCTGTAGTCCACGAGAGCGTAGCCGCGGGCACAACTAGTATTTATAATTTGTAATAAGTGCCTGTATCTTAGTCTGAACTAGCTACTAAACCGTCGAATTGCTAAACAAAAGTGCTAGATTATTGAAACTCCCGCTAATATCTTATTGAAAAATATTTAAAATCCCGTCAAAATCGATTCAAATATTTCTGAGATTAGCCCAGACAAAGAGGCAATAAAACAAAAATTAAAAACAATCGTTGTGCTTTTAAAACTTGCTAATAACCAAGTTTAATAAAAACATTTTACATTTTAGGGCTTTAAGAGAACGTCTTCATTTCGAAATTACAGACAGAGATTTCAATTTTATAAATGTACTAGCTATGCACGCGGCTCCACTCCCGAAGACGACATAAGAAATCAAAATTTCTTAAAACTTTTTATTGAATGCAGATATAGTGATATATATTGTTTATAATGATCAAGTATCTAAAAAGTTAACAAAAAAATGAATCAAAATCAATCCAGTAATTTTTGCGTCCTTAAAAAACCTCAATCATTTTATTTATATAGATATTAATTGTGCCCGCGGTTATGCTCACGTGGATAATGAATGCCGTCATTCGAGCGCGCGCTTTAATAGTGCTGCCCCCGCATAAAAGACGGAAGATAAAAATGCTTATTATGGGTGATCCTTAGAAGATAGATATATTCTTTCACAGAATTTTTGTAGATCTTTTTAAGGTCTATAATTATGTAGAACATTAATTTGATATATCTGGTAAGGTTTACTCAGCGCAAGCCATTTAGGCGCACCAAATGCGACTCTTTTCCGAATTCATGCACCATTATCGTCACTGCTTATTTCGTATATTATTTAATATAACAAAATATATCCTATAACCTGGACACATAACATAGCTATGAATTAAAAATAACTATGTAAATCGGATAAGTAGTTTACGCGTGAAAAGAACCTAAACGGACAAACAGATAGCGAGACGTTTTGTTTTATAATATGTATATATGTAAATGCAGTATATATTTATTGGAAAGAAAGTTTCGTGACATGATGAATTAATTTTTGCTTTTTTATTACCCAAGAAAAGTATTGAAAGTGCGAAATGTTCATTTACATTTTCAATTTCAACTTTTTTCACTTGGTAAAAATGTTGGATAATATTTTTTTATAGTTTTATTCAATTATAATAATTCATTTAACTTATCTAATATAAGCTGTAAATATAACCAACAAAAGGCATTAGAGCTTAAATTTCAATCCTTCGCCTCTGACCTGTGAAATTTAGCAAAGATTTCTAAGTTCCAACTCACTGATCTTGAAGTAAGCTTAAGTTCTTACGTTGAACACGATATGGGCAGGTCACCTTTATCGCTATATTATAAAGATACAGTATATCAACTTCTTCACGAATCATATATATTATAATGATATGAGTGGAAATAGAAATAAAATACTTTGCTCGTAATATCTGGAGTCGTCTAGAATGTACTTGAAACATCGAGATCTATTTGTGGGTATTAAAAAACACAATAGTTCACTCACACATTCAAGGCTTATCGCTTCTATTGCGTAATCCTACATTGCAGTTTAAAAAGAACACTTCCCCTTCTAAACAATGACGAAAGTTCAAGGCTTTTATTTTGGTATATAAGCGAGCCGGATTTCAAACCAGTACAGTTCTGTTTTGGACAAACAAGTGGTTAAAACAAGCGATAAAAAGGAAGAAATCTGCAAGAGGACCATAGAGAGAGATAATGTATAGTGAAGATCAGTATAGTGAGTTTGTTTGAAATTGGTTTCACTGAGTACGAATAAATTATTTACGTACAATCTAACGGTATTTTCACTGCCCACGGACGTTACAATATTCTTAGAAAATATGATCGAAGCCATTTCTGGGATCCTTAAAAAACCTATAGATATAAAAATAAGAAATTCATATCTTAAGCCTACATACATTTTTGTTAAGTTAATTGTAAGACTTGTTATAGATCTCTGGAAAGCAGATATATTTTAGTATATTTTAGAAGTTATACTTTTTTAGTTACGTTATGTATGTATGATATTTCACATAGGCTGCTGTCGAGGGAAGCCCCATTTCTCTGTGGAGGTCTATGTTACTAACGAAGGCTGGAGGGTCGAGAAAGCGACGGAGAAACCGATTTTGCACTCTTTGCATACGGACAAAGTTGTGTTTAGACATATGTGCGAACGCGGCGCAACTATGTGTCAAGATCGGACGGACCAACGGCGACCGCTGTTACACCTTGCCTATCATAATCATCAGGTCCTTACTGTCAGCGGAGTAGTAGGACTGTCAGCTGGCTTGCACTGGGTTTTCGTCAAATGGTTTTCCAATATCTCAGTGGCTAGCGTTTGTATTTATTTTCCATTGTACCTACCACCAAGTACAATGATGTCATTTCCCATGCAACTATAAAAATAGTTATTTCAGGAAAGCGTAACTTTAAAGAGCGCTTGTTAACAGTCCGTGGGTATCAAGTTTCGTTCGCTTCAACTCAGTCTGTTTAAGATAATCCCGAATTTAATTTATACCAAAGGGAATATCCCTCTCGACTGATTAATATAAATCATTCCATCTTGACTCTTAAATGTAATTAGTTCAGTCCCTAACAAAGTTATTAATTACCCGAGTCTCTGCTGTTTCATTTGTCTTTCGTTGTGTTTCTTTTTTCAGTTACGAAATAGGAATTGTTGGTTTGAACAGTTGCGGAACGGGTCTCGTATAGGATTCTTTTTAAGATTTGACTGATCGTAATAAAGAGTATTTTTAGCTTTTGGACAAATTAGTTTTTGGATTCATTGTTTTTAATTAAGGATTAACGATACGACGCAAGGAAACATTAAATGTCATATCCTACCACCCGGAAAAACTTACACACTTAACTTATAAGTGAAATGTAATCTATATTGATAAATCTCTAGTTCTATGCGTACATCTATTTCTTTTTCTCCAAATTTTCCAATATCCATACCATATATAGGACACTGATTACGAATTTGCCATTTAATACTTTTGTCTGTCTGTTTGTATGTCCAGATTTAACTCAATAATGGTTTGACCGATTCTTATGAAGTTTTGCACACAGGATGTATTATACACAGAATGTTATTGGTCAATTGATAAGGTATATTTTCAATAATACTTTTACAAATCGTAAAAAAAATCTTTACCGATTTTAATGTAATTTTGACTCAGCTGTTACCAGATTTTCTGTAAATCTTTTACAAATATTGAGACAAAGAGTCTGACTATTTTAAAATATTACATTAAATAAAAAAATATGCAACTTAGTACACGTAAAAGAAGTGAATTTTATGTTAATAATATTTCAGTCTTGTATACGTTTTACATAAATTAGCTGAAATCAAAAAGGAAAATTCAATGAACGAATAAAAGTCTTTGCCAGTTGACCTGGACGCGGACTATTATCTTGTTTTATTTTATCGGACTCACCTATATATCTCGTTTTATGGCATAGTTCTTTCTTTTTCTTTCTACAGCCAGATACCTATTTCTATCCTTTTCGAATCAGAAATGTTTAACTAAAAAACTTTGTAATAAAATTCGTCCTTGAAGAATCGTGACCAAAGAAGTTTCACTTCATTAATTGCGTACTTAGAAAAATAATAATAACACAAACTCCGGGCACTAATAAACCTGTTCATTGAGACTATTCGAATTAGCCCATACACGATACCACAACTTTAAGTTGGTGAGGTTTTCGGTATCCGGCAGATTCGAGGTAATAAATACTGCAACATGAGGTCAATAATATAGTCGATAATATTATGAACGATGGATTTCTGCAAAGTAAAGCTTGAATTAATGAATCATCAGGTCAAGGTTACTATGTTGTTAAAATATCACTCAAGTTAAAAAATACCAAATTTCGAATGAATCAAAACCGCGAGAGTCGTTCACATCCCTTCATCAACTAATACATATCTGATGAACTGCAAAGAACTGAAAAGAATTTTTTGAATCATAGCCAAGAACTCTCCATGTATTTAACACCTTTCAAACAAATGAAGCTAAAACAAAAACAAGTACATTGATTTATGAAATTAAATATTTTATCCATACAAACTACTCGCTTTAAAGGCGTAGTATGCTTATAAATTAACTCGTCCAAACATCAAAATGAGATATTCAAACTACTTACAGCGAACATCATTGAATACCTACTCTGTTTTTGATGAACGCACAAACTTTCTTCATTTTCCAAACCATAAAACAAGAGGTCGGTTGGTTCCACTCTATTATGAACTTTATTATTTCTTCGGTTTCTCTTTTTTTAATAAATTTGCATTCATTAAATATTTGAAAGATTCTCTTTTATTTTTTTTTTAACTTGGCTTACTATAAATGTAAATAAACATATTTTTTTTTAATACTTTATTTTACGATTTCTAAAAATATTAATGGTAATCCTTATAATATATCAATTATGGAATGACGTATAATTCTCGTCTACAAAATTTTATCAAAATCGGTTAAACAATAATAACACAATCTTAAAAAAAAAAACGCATTCTAAAAGTATTATCAAAAATTCTTATTGCCTATCAATTGAGCACTGATATAAGCTTTCCGTGTACAAAATTTCATAAGAAATATAGATAATAATAATACCAGTCTGTAAGCGTCTCACAGCTGGGCAATGGGGCCTTTTCCCAATCGAAAGCACAGGCATAGAGCCCGGTGAAGCTATAAAAGTCAACTGAGGCTTCAGGCTGATGGCAAATGGCCCTTATGGTAAAAATTGTAGTCAGATCGAAAAAAAAAACACCACGCCACCCACGACGTATTGGCAATCTCAAACGACAAGAAATCAACAGTTCTATATTTTCCCACATGGTGGTGCAACAAGAACATTCCTCTAGAGTTAAGGTTTCCTCACGATGGTTTCCTTCACCGTAAGACAATAATGTTAACGATTGAAATTAGTAAATGTACGCGAAGACCAAAAAATTCCGTGGCATATTCCATGCGTACACTGAATCGATATTCCGCCGGTTTAAACCAGTCGACCACTATGACTTACTCGTACATAAAGTAAGATTTCGATTGAGGAAGTTTTGCGCTGCTCAGGTCATAAGTTGGCGGACAGAGCTCATCTAATATTATTACACAAAGACATAATATTCAGATACCCATTTAACCTTGATGACCCTTTTCCCAATTTAGTGCCCAAGATTCGTTAATTTTAAATTCCACTCACGTTTTTAGAATCAGAGGTTAAATTTTTCAAGTAAATACGTGCGGTAAATTTCAGTGCCAACAGAATGTGGGGGATGATCGTTCATAAGTTTGGGTCTTTCGAGTGTCCAACGGAGCACGTGACGTCATTAAAGGCTACGTGGCCAATGACTAGGTTAAAGACCGTTATATATTTACTCTTTAAACCCTGTAACAGAAATAAAGATATTAAATAACGAATAAAATATCTTTATCCATTTTCTGGTTATACACTAATGTAATCTATTTCAAATACTTATATCTGGTATCTATTTGCTTTAGTAAACGTTAGATAAAAAAAATAAGGCATTAAGGGCCCTTAAAGGCACAGACATTAAAATATATGTAATTGATCACCACAATAAGCTTATAAACATAAGAAATTTAATATCATGTAAAATTACATTGAAATATACGCGAACTCTATAAGCATCAAAAATACCTTTTTAATGTAGCTGTGAGGAGACTCTTGCTCATCCTCAACGTATGGTGTTACCGTATTTGTTCAAAAAAACCAATGTGATAGTGTCTTTACTCTGTCAATGTAGAATCTATTTGAACTAGTAAATATTCAGGTAACCGTGCGTCGATACCTGGCTCCAACGTTATCACGCCCGTTCGCGTCGCGCCGCGTTAGTACGGGTTGATAAGCGCAGATTGCCCACCCGAATACTCTTTGAATATTAATATAAGATTTTTACTTTTTATTCGAATAAATCTCCATCGCGCTACCGCCAAAGCACCCGTGTGGCCTATTTTTATTCTGACCCTTACTTACCTACAGCTTTCCAGGCTTGACATTCATAGATACTGCTCCGCTCCTTAGGGTCGTAGCACGAAGTTATATAGCCTATACTATTGCTCGTAAATATGGCTATCATATACAAAATAATTATTCGAATTCGACTGGTAGTTCCAAAGATTAACGTGTTGAAACAAACATATAAACAACAATAACTTACGTCATCGCTTCAAAAGGAGAGGAACGTTTTATATATAGCCCATTGTTTGTTGACAGTTGAAGCGATAAGGCTTTCTATGTGTGCGTTGTCGAACCTATGACTACACGACACACGATTACACTATTATAAATACACGATATTTCCGGCATATTCCAGACGGTTCTTCAAACTTCCAGAATAGTGTTTTTTTTTTTCTTTCCCTCACTTAGACCGTAAAAATAGATACAGATTATTAAAATAAACTTTACTTTAAAATATATTTTTGCCTATTTATTTATATAGACTCCAAATTCAATTAAAAATTAATAAAATTCACTAACTTACGAAATGTTTGAACTCAACCCTCGAGATGACCTTTGCCTCCAATCAACCGTTTATTATTAGGTATAGATACATTGGAGAGACCGCGAAGCCTTCAAATTGAATGTATACCAGTTTATTATTAGTAAGTTAAAAAAACATGAATAAACAGCCGACATGATAGAATATCAGTTGATTTTAGTAATTACGAGGAAAAACATCTTTAGGCGCGACTCCAATGGGTTAATTGAATAAGTTGGGTGAGAGTTACGGAAGCGTAACAACTACGCAGTTTCCGTTTTGGGTCACATATATTTCAAAACTATATACAAAAAGCTTTTTAATATATTAGTTTCGATGCTGTAATAAGGTATATTTATCGGAATATTCAAAAAAACATCGATTTTAAAAGGAGGGGAACATTTGATTTATAGGCCATTGTTTGTGGATAGTTGTAGCGATAAGGCTTTTCTGTGTGGGCGTCACGAACCTATGACTAGACGACACATGACTACACTATGGTAAATACAAGATATTTCGAGCACATTCCAGAAGAATCTTGAGATTTCGAGAATGGTGTTTTTTTTTCTCTTACTCAGATCGTATCATAAATATAGATAATGACGCGTTTCGATTAAACCATGTTATCGTTATAAACAATTACGTTCTAAGTAGTTTTACATCAAACGCTAGGAAAAAATGGACATATAACTTATTAAAGTCATACTTCTGCGCGCGCATCTTTTGACTGAAGATGATGCAGTTAACCATTTTTTATTGTTAAAAAATAATTTAACGTCGTAGCTATAAATAATCATTATTTAAATTTGATTTTGTTTTTCATTTATTTTGAAATAAAACGTTCAAAAAATGTATGTGGTCTCGTATATCAATATAATATTTACCTTAAAAACTTATTATTTAAAACTACATTTATTTAAATTTGTTGAATATCCAAACCAACCTTACCAACGAGACGTTTCAAGAACAAAACTAAATTCACGTATAGTTCGTAGTACTCCATTTGAATACGAAATTTAACGTGTTTCGAACTAGCGATAATGTTTGTTAAAAGCGTGAATAATATATGCCATGTCCAAATTTAGAGAAAAAAAATTACTTGGTGATGTGACTTAATTCATTCGAAATAAAACAGGTCTGTTTGATGCAGGAACAAAAAAATCTATTCATCCTGCCTTCACTAGTAGGCTGACGGCGAGATGATTCATTGATGTAACAAAATATCAACGTCTATAAATTTAACAAGTCTATATGTAAAGTAAAAAATATATAAAGTACATATAAAACTAGACAATTTAAACAGACCCAAAGTATCAAGTGATTGTAAAAAAGTTCTCGATTCCATCAATAGCTTTTCAAACATGTTCCATGGCCAGAATAACTTGATCTGTGACATCTTTGGTTCCTTAAGCTACAATAATAATACTTGAAATCTCTGACAATTCTTTCTATAATAAAATCTTAATAAATACGTTAAAATCGTTAGCATTGAAACAGATACTGAAAACTTAAAAAGCAATGTTTTTGGGTATTTTAAAAATTGTATGAATGCAGACGAATCCATAGTTTTATATCATACTGAATTTCAAAATACCACTATCAAAGCATCACTAAAAATGAATACTCGTAACATGGGTTGATTTATAATTGCTGATGAAATACTATGAGAGATTTTTTAGACTTTTGGACAAGCAAATGCGGATATCTATACATTTAGATAAGACTAACTTACAAATTTATCCACAAATTTGATTTGTGATTCAGTTACCGGTTCAAAATATGGCTTGAAGAATTGATTACAAATTACTTGGAATTATTTTTCCTTATAGATTCATTGATAAACAATTTATATAGCGACTATGTAAAGAATTTTATCTAAATACGTTAGTACTGACAGGTCAATATATACTTGTTAGTGATAGTTAACAACGTGTGTCATAAACCTCAAACGTAAGGGCTGTAAAAACTGAACGAAGTTAGTTTTCGGTTCGGTGATCGGTGTCTGATGGGACCATATACACCATCGGTCTTCAAGATAGAGAATTTTGTAGATACTAAACTATTTTTATATGTCACTTAAAAAGGTTTGGTTTCATTGCCAAATAAAATTCGTATTGAGGAATTATTTGTATAGACGAAGCACCCAAGTTTTATAAATCAAGTCGTAGTTAGAAATAGGGGTTTAATTATGATATTTTAACGCACTGGTCACTTTGAATAAAAATTCAACCTGCATTGTGTCAGATTTCAGAGTGAAATGTATTTCATTTACAGAAATAAAATTATTTTAATTTTTCACTACGAAACGGCTATTCCATTATTTAACCCCTAATGTGATGAACTATGATGAAACTACGTCATTACCGTATTGTAACTGAAACCTTTTAAGATTAATGAAACAAGATTTAGAAGAAAAAAAGTTATAGTTATATTAAGTACCCTTAACATGACTTCGTCAAACTAAATTTGAGTCAAAACTTTCAGTTCTTTCTGCAAGCCAGTACAAGTATTGCCAAACCAAATTAGATGAAGCATAATTTAAACGTTTCACTGCAATCACTTAAACTCTACACAATAAAACAAATAGTATTAATAATAATCTACTTGAACCTCTTTATAACAGAAAATTCCCTACCCTGTAAACTGCCAGGAGACTAACAAAAGGAAAACTGTATTTAAAAAGGTATTTTCTAAGAAACGTTAAGATTCCATTGTAAACTGCCTTCTTTGAATAGAGTGCTTTACTAGCTCGAGTATTTACTGTGCACAGTCGAAGTACAATACCCACTTATTGCGAAGGATGAAAATGGAAATATGGATATATTTTTCTTGCCTTATCTGCGTCATCGAGCCTTATACATCAACGCTGAACGTGTTCTTCTCAAGACATGCCATGGAATTTTTTATTCTAAATTCCAGCTATGAAGGTTAACCATAAAATCTGTCGGTGACTTCCTATCGATGTTTTCTGGAAGCCATGCTGAGAGTCATACTAATTGCTAGCCGTAACAAGTTACCAATTTGAACCAAATCGTCTCTTAACATTACCTAAGCTTGTGGGTCAAAGCCTATACATAATACTTAACAATGGTAGGTGGTAGGATATAAATATATTGTCCGACTAAATCGCGACCATCACACATCAGGTGTGAAAACTATCACTTTGGCACGCTTAGGCATGTTGCGTTGCGGGATCAGCCGGAAGTATATTCAGTAATCAAGCGGGATGGTAGGGATCTGTATCCGACTGGGTCGCAAATACCAGGCAGATGGTGATAACCCAGTCACAACTCTGCAGCAGTACGGCTGTGGGGAAGCATGCACGCCAGCATGACAAAGACTACCATTGGCAGATTGCCGATCTATCGATGGTTGTCTTTGTTATTGGAGTATAATGTGCATACCGTCAGTGTCGTCACTTTGCCGTGACTATTATAAAAGAAAAACTGGCTGAAGCAGGCAGTAGGCACAACATAAAATGGTGCGTGTAGAGGTATGAAATTTAGCATATTAATTCCTTATATGATGTAGGTAAGTGCTAATAAACTACCTTACATAATGCAGATTAGCGATAAGAAGCGACCTCAAATGACGCAGGTAAGCACTAAGAAACGACCTTATATATCGCAGGTAAGCGCTAAGAAGCGACCATATATGACGCAAGTAAGCGCTAATAAAAGATCTTATACAACGCAAGTAAACGCTAAGAAACAAGCTTATATGACGTAGGTAAGTGCTAATAAACTACCTTACATAATACAGATTAGCGATAAGAAGCGACCTTAAATGACGCAGGTAAGCACTAAGAAACGACCTTATAAGGATAAGATAAGATAGAAGATAAGAGATATTAAATAAAAGGTTTAGTATAAAATTAAAACAAAGTTTTTTTACTGTGTAATAAATAGTCTAGCTGAACGAATTGGTGGAAATATTTTGTTCGAAATTCGTCCTCATCTAATGACAATCATCATGAAAGTACGCATAGATTTTTGTCCCGAGGTTTTGACTGGATCTTAATCTATCATGAAGTGGTTTTCATTTTAATTCATAAGCTTCTCTTAATTATATATATTTAGCATTATATTTTTGGCGGCATTTTACGTGATATACTTTGGTTATTATGCAAATAATAATTGGGAACATGCAATTTAAGTTTCCATAAAAACTCCCTGGAGTGTTTTAACTGGGAAGCCGCTATCTTGTTGAAGCTATTTGTTGGCCCTTGTAAATATATCTAGTAATTACTCACGGTAAATGTTCATATGTCGCTTCTGGTCTGTTTCTCACGCACCGCGTAGGACACGATTTTCCTTGAGTACAGAACTTTTTCTTGTTTAATATTCCTTTCTTCTAAGTTTTACTCTTTTTTGTCTATTTTTTAATTCTTATATTATTGTCTTCTTTACTATCATATAATATATTATCTTCGCATTATTTTTCTCTTCACTCATTATCATTATCGCTATATATTTCTCTCTATGCTTTATTATTTTCACGCCCTCAACACTTCGACGAACCACGGATGTTGTGTTACAGGTCAGTGCGTTCATCTATCTGTTTGGTTCAGTTATTAGATTTATTTATGAGGCAAGGCCGCCTGCTACTCCAATTAACATCCTTTGTTTTTTCTTCATTATAATTTTGTCATCCGCTTCTTTTCCCTGGTGGGAATTATTTACACGTTCCAACCAACCAGGTATACTTGAAGATAAAAAGAATAATAAGAAAATATTCTATTCAGGTGACTTTGTCAGAAGAGTGGTTGAAAAAGTTGTCATTGAATAAAAATAAGACTTTTTTTCTATTAGACATAATAGGTCCACCCACAGCTTTCCTAAACTTACTCGGACAATTTGATGAATAAGTTACGAAGGCGAAGTACGTAGCTTAGTCCCCAGTGTAACTCAGACTAACTAAGTTGCACTTCAATGGCAAATTTAAGCTGAAACGACGTGCATGCCGTACCCTTACATTAGCATTCAAATGCCGGTAAGATCTGCCTTTCATTCAATGGCATAACTGTTTCAATCTTTAGTCTACTGCGACTTAGCAGCCAAAATGTAAAGCTTGTGTGTTTATATAACTCATTGCTATCAAAAATTTATAATATGTTATTTATCCCTCATTTCCCTTAATTTAATTATCCCTTAGGCGTTAAGGCCATAATCTCACCTGATCTTAGGTGACGATGTGGCCCAAGATGGCACGCTAAGCCTAGTGTGGGAACTGGCTCGCAAACGCCGGAACACACATACAGGTCTTTGGCGAATTATTCATTCAAGAGACAATTTATATTTTTTAATTATTATACTTTACACTTAAATCATTATAAGTTACTTAGTAATTGAAAATACTACCCTTGAACTCTGGTCACCGAAATAGGCTTATCCTAAGTCCTCGTAAATAGACTCGTGTTTCAAGTTACAATTTAACTATCTCAATAATGTAGACTATTGTTGTTCTTGAAATATTTAATTATTGAAGTGAAACTTCTTATGCGACTTCCAAGCGTTAACCGTTAAACGTTAAATGTTAAACGCTCAACGCACATTATCGGTCTCTCCTCTTTGTGTGAGCCAAAGCGAGAGAGTAAATGTCGGTGTGTATATATATTGAACACTGTTTAAATAAAATAGAAAATGCCTTTTAAAATGAAGTTTCACTTCTATCGTGTGTGAATCGCACACACACCTTTTTTTAATTAAAATATATACATATTTTTATAACAGTTTCTGTTAAGATAATAGAAAAACTTCACAGACACATCGTGAGAGTGAACTGGATTATAGGCAATTCCTAGCAGCTTGTTCACTTAATTTTACTTTATTAACCGATATAAAGAAAACTCAAAAATTAAATGAAAACCCCATATTATAAAATAAAGTAGTTTTAAAACCATTTTATCCTCATAAGTGCGGAATAGTTATAGAGTAAAAAAAATGACAGCATTTTAAAATAACAATCAGTTAAAAAAATATAATTTATACACATATATAAATTAAAACACACAATTCATATCGATTAATTTTAAGCAACTTTTTTGTTCTATTGTAAAATATAACATGCAATGCAAGAATGATATGTATATATTATATAATAATTATTTCCTACCAAAAGAAAAATCAATCGTGAAATTTACCACTAATTCAAGATTGACCTTGAATAAATTTAGAATACGTGGATTTATTAATAAAAAAAGGTGTATTAACTAGTATATTTTATTCTAGGTCGTTCATTTCTATTCAAGAATTAAACATTGGTCATTGCAATACGTTGATCTCTTAATTAATTACAAAGTTTAAGAAAAAAATTCGTGTCATTTATAGGTGGAAAAAATTGGGTACGTGTACTTAGGTACGTGAGTTAGAAGTTATAGTTCTTTGACGTGATCAAAATTAATTTTAACTATCTGTATTTGCGGCTCCGCTCGCCTTTAACAAAATGCCGACGGCCGAGCGCACGCGCGAATCGTACTGCCCCCGCTCAAAAGACTGAAGACAAAAATGCTTACTGTAAGTTACCCTTAGAAGATAGATATATGCTATTGCTGACTTTTTTGTAAACCTTTTTAAAATCTACAACTATTTAGAACATTAATTTGATATATCTCGTATGGTTTACTCAGCGTAAGCCCCAAATGCGTCTCTTTTCCGAATCGATTCACCATTATCGCCACTGCTTATTTCTTATGATATTTTAACTTACAAACTATATCCTATAACCTGGCCAGCTAATAAGGTTATGAATTAAAATAAAAGACATGTAAATCGGATAATTGGCTTTCGCGTGAAAAGAACATAAACGGACAGACAGACAGAGACGTTGAGGTTCATAATATGTATAGAAGAAGAAGATTCACACGAAATATTTTATTTCAATATTAGTAAAAAAGTTAAAAAAATCGAAATCAATTTTAACCTTAGAATTAATAAATAATGTAACTTTCAATATTATAATAAATTTCAAAATAACACTGACACAACATTTAAAAAAAAGAAAACATCGTGTGTGAAGTCATCTTTACTGCATAAAATTCTTGAGGCAAGCAACTTCATGGTATAAGGTTTTTGTTACAATATGTAACAATTCACTCTAAACTTTTTTAATTGATATCGCGCATAAATAAATTTAACTTAAACAAAAAATGCAAAGTTTACATAATTATCAATATTAAGTGCGGACATTTAAATCTTTTTTTTTTCCTCTGCAATACTCACATAGTATATGAAAAAAGTGTGTTTTTTATCTAGCCTAGTTTACACAAATATACGCATCTAATATTCAAAACAATTTTGCAACCCCCCAAGAAATGTATGTGACTAACAAGCTGTTTTTTCTTAACTATCACAAAAATTGTCTTTCTGAATACAAATCATTAATTTCTTATTTCTCAAACTTGTTTTTTTTAATTTGCATGAGAAATATGATTTATTTTACACCAACTAACTTGACTTGATTAGGAATTATTTAGACGGAATTAATAAAAAAAATCTATTTCACAAGCGATGATGTCAGCTTCGCTCAGGTGGTCAACAGAATCATATTCATTACACTAGTTTGCACTACTTCCATTGCCTATAATATTTTAACGTTTTTCGACTAATGAGAAACGCTGATTATCGACTAATGAGATCAGGCTGATTACCAATATATGATTTTTTACAGATTACTACTACAGATTTAGGTTTCGGAGTTTTTGGCGTGATCTCAAACTGTCATGTAGCGGTTTTTTATTATTTATTCATAAATTTGTGTTATTTGACACTATATTATCTAATAGGTGGCATTTTGCATAACTAAGCTTGGTTATTGTGCACAAGTCAAGTGGATTGGAAATAATAACATGGATCATGAATTCTGAGATGCCACAGAAATTCCCTAGAAGGGAGCCACCATACTAGTAGTGTATGTATAAAAATAAAAAATGATTAATATTAATTCTTGTAATATTATCTACTTTGATTTATTTTTATATGTAAGACGCTATCTATGGTCACAATGCACGTAATCATAAATGTTTTTTTTTTAAAGAAATCCCATTTTTTCACTAATCAGAGGTGCAGACAGTACATACTAAATGAAATTTACATAAATTAGAACGATTAAAATGTTTAATTTTTCTTTAAAAGCTTCAGACGTTAAACATAATTCATCTTAATCTGAAGCCAGCCTTCAGATTTTTTTACGGGCCGCGTCAATTAAAACAATAAACATTCAAGTAATAACATCACAACTGTTTGAGAGAATTGATTACGTTCTCAACAAGCTTTTGTTTCTATGTCCATTAGTCCATATGTATTAAATGTCCATTCTATATACAAAATATTCATGCTCGAAGAGCACATTAAGTGTCATTATAAATGAAATTCTTGTCATTTGCGGTTAATTTCCATTATAGAAAGAGGCGACATGATATAATATATCGTTTTTAATACAAAATAGCAATAAGTCAAAACATTTAAAAATAATAACCTCTTATTCGTTGTCCCTTACAAAATCCGTGTACTGAGTTACGTTCAGAAATTTTATCAGAAAACCCATAGATGGGTTTTGTTCGCCGTAAATAGCTTCCATTGTGCTTACCTTCACTGGCGCGGACACGACGCGGTGACGGTGCCCTTTGATAAAATATACTTTATCTAACCTTTCCAAAGAAATAAAAAGTTTAAAGGGCCCTAGATCCATTAAAGGCTTAATAAGCTGCATAAATAATGCAATGCGATAAAGCAGCATCACCGGGCTTGGAGCGATCGAAGGGGGCCTTCCGTGCGCTTTATAAGCGTTGATGTTGGTCGCAGGCTGGGTTCTTCCTGCCCCGTAGCATACCTACATCTATTGCTATGCTCTTTCCTTATACATATTATCTCTTTTTAGCAATTAACATGTTATTGAATTTAATTAATTTGACATGTTATTTAATTTAAATAATTTGAAGTGTTTAAATAATGAAAGTTAAAATATGAAATTGCCGTTTTATATAGAAAACAATCTTGTTTTTTTATGAAAAGAATATATTTAGTGAGTCTTAGTGCTGGCAGTTTTTATCCATGCACTTTTGCAATTTTAATGGAAATGTACTGATGCCTCTGCAATATAAATCCTTGAGACAGGAATAGATGAACTCCTTAAAAGCGCTTTTAACCGCTTCATCGGATTTGAAATTATTCCCCTGTAACCAAACAATCCACATATACGGACAAAACCGAAATCAGTTGAAGCAAGGACTGGTGAGTATGGTGGGTGACGAAGAGCTACCAGTCATAACTCCCTGTAGTTTTTAGATGGTCCGTTGTGCGAGCGTTGTCGTGAAGAACGAGTGGACTACATAAATAAACAAGTATTGGTGATTTGAAACCGAGCTTGTCTATCATCATTTGCAATTCTTCACAGTTCTCCTCTTGAATAATTTTTGTGACAGGTCTCGAGATGTTGTAATGAACAGTGCCGATACAGGTCCACCATACACTCACAAGCAACTTCTTAAGACTCCGTGTGCGTTTAGGACATAGTCTGGCTGCCTCCCCTGTGCCCAATTATTGCGACAAACGTTTTATTATCACACAGGATCCACTTTTCATAAAAAGTGTCAATCCGATTCAGAATCCCATCATTTGTGTGCCTATTTAACAAGTTAAAGCAAAGTTTTGACACGATTTTGTTGGTATTCAGTGAGTTCATATAGGACCTACCCATTTTCTTGGCTTTTTTAATCCAATTAGACGAACACGAAGCAGTGTCGTTTTATCACGTCTGCTGCTAATACCGATGTGGTGTCAGATGAATCTGCTGCAACTGCAGCTTTCAATTCATCGTTATCGACTTCCGTGTTCGTTGGGCCACGAGAATCTTTGTTGAGATCAAAATTTCCAAAATGGAAGCGATTAAACCAAAAACGTGTAGTGCGTTCACATGCGGTATCTAGTCCATACACGTGTTTGATACTGCGTGCCGTCTGTGCTGCGTTGGTGCAACGACGGAACTCATATTCGGAAATAAAGCAAACTTTTGTTTTTCCACGGCCACAGAAACAGCGATATCAAAGAAAAATCGAAAGTCACAACTGTTTTTTAAAAAGAAATATGCTATATTACAAAACTAATATGACTTTGTAATTTTATGAGAAGAATGAATGATATCTATATTCACATTAGTCAATATTATAAAATCGGCAATTTCATACTTTAACTCCTAATATTATAAAATCACACATATAATAAAAACTTATGAATTTTACTTTCTCATAGTAACTAGGTACATCTAATCTATGCGTCGGTAACAAACTTGGTAAACGGCGAGACCTACACTAAACATTAGTTACTATAAATTTATAACCATTTACATATTTTTTTAAATCCGACTAAGTGCGTGTCAGGGCGTAGTTGCCCGTCACAATATGCAAACTAAGAAGGGAGCTTTTAACCGTTTTAAATAGAATTTGTACGAAATTACTTCTCCAAGTACATTTTATAAATTGATTGACTATTACTCGTTAATTGTAAATCCTACTTACCTCTGATAGTTTTCCTTTTAACTTCAATATATATGTAGAGGTATGAAATAATCTTGTAACAATTGCGTACAATTTGGTTTAATTCCAAACAATAATTAATAGGAGTCTTAATATATAAAAATTCGACCTGACACACAACGCAGCTAAGAAGGCAGTGACCTCAATGCCCTCTATAACTCACCATTTTGTTTTTTTTTAAGATCAGAATCGAAATCAACATTCTGCCATTATCAATTCTACATATATACTAACTACCATGTTTTTTTTCACATATCCAAAATCAAACATTTAGCTGGAATACTTGACTTACTTACAAGAATTAGCACTTTAAAGCCATATATATTTATAAAAAATATTCCTCCGTACTTGACGTGTAGGGAATGTACCTTAAAAGGGCGTGATTAATTCCAATTTGGTGTACCCATAACAAATTACAGCTTTCTAGGTCTAAGAATCTCGGAGCTAAGCCGCGGACGGATATGGCGAAACTATAAAGGTTCCTTATTCACTACGGAACCCTAAAAAACTAAGTTAATGAATTCACATTGTATGTAGTTTCCATTTAACTCGCATTATATTACACGGAACTTTATACGAGCAATGAATCTGGTATCATTTACAGTAATAGCTTCTGGAACTAATGCAGTGAGCTTCACAATGTTGTCTTACGATCACTAAGCAGAGATGGCCGAGTCAGTATGTACGAGTGATAAAAGAGTAATGTACAATTTTACTGCCGTATTATTTAAGTGGAAATTGCCGCTAAAGTAATTACTTAAGTCAGTATTAATTGTTGAGACTTGTTTTGGATTATCCTACACGGGAGGTTGATCTCGAGATTACTAGTTGATAAAGAACATTGGACATGTAGACAAGAACGTTCGTGAAAATCATTTGTTTAAATACTCATAGAGTTAGAACAAGTTCGCTACAGCTCTCAAACATTGATGTTGTCTAACTAAATATCAGTTGGCTGCTTTGGACTTCATTGAGCGCCCAGCTCGCAGACTTGTTGGCGATGAAGCACTGATGAAAGCAAGAATGTTCAGTCTAGAGCATCGACATAAGGTAGCTTGCCTCTCAGTGTTTTACAGGTTATACTTTGGAGAGTGTGCACAGGAATTGCACGACCTAATTCCGCCCAACCCGTGCAGAACAACTAGACGCCACAAGAGTTTACACACTTATGTGGTATCCATTCCCTCAATTCGTACGAAGCGTTTCGCTTCGTCTTTAATTATGTGAACGGCTAAGGAGTGAAATTTTTCTGTCTTTCCGCCCACTTATAACTTGAGAATCTTAAGTGAAGAGTGAACAAGCATTTGATAGGTATGCGCGATCCATCATCGGCCTCATCGTTACTTACCGTCAGGTGAGAGTCGAAGCGCATTTTTATAATTCATTTTAAAAAAATAGTAAGACATGCAACACTAGATCGCTTGTAGAGTATAGTTTACCAAAACGAACATAGACCAAGATATCGTGGCATTTCAATGAATAAATATTTTTGTATTGTGTTATTATGATATTATTACCTATTGATTCACTTAAACAACAAATAATTTTACTTGACTACTGAGTTGGTATTTACGTCCAGGTTCTGGCTTTGTTTCGAATTATCGTATTGCATCGTAGCATTGCTCCGCACATGTCCACACTGTTTAAATATCGAAGCCATACTAAAGTAAGGTGCACGGATTGAAGTGCAGTTCAGTGGAACAGAGTGACTTTTCGGATCGCGCAATCTTGTACATACTACATATAAATCGATGCTGAAGAAATAGTAGTTGCACGGTGGTAGGATACAACGACGAATGTGTGACTGAATCACGACTACCATACACCCAGGAAGAACACCCGCTTTAGAAGTAAGCATAGGTGTGTCGCGATTCGGGATCAGGTGATGTATATCCCGTAATCAACTGGGGATGTAGGTATCTTTACCCGAGTGAGTCACGACTACCATGCAGATAATAGTACGCACGTCATAGTGGGTATCTTTTGGTTTTGTTACGTTTTGGGATCAGCCAGTGTATAGTAAATACATGCTTTTCTTTTCTTCTAATAGGATTACTACATTATTCTAATGTATTCGTCTAAATAAAATATAATCATATATTGGGTATAAGTGGGTACCCCTTTAGAGTGTTAAATAAATAATTGCTTAGCCCATATATTTCTAAATGAATGTGGCCACAAACAGACAAACGGAGACAAACATACATTAATCGGATTGATTACTGACTATTGACGTAGTAGTATTTTGTCACGTGGACAATTAAAATAGTTATACGTAGCAGAAAATAAATATATTAAAAGGTAATGGAATGAAATTCGAAATAGATAAATAAGTGTATTCCGAAGGCATTAACATTAAGTGAGATATAAAAACAGAGTACCTTATTAAAGTCTATTAATGATAGAAACACCTTCACTAGTAAGAAATGTCCAAGTTTTGAATATATCCTTAATAGAGTTGCTAATAAAATTCCGACGTGAGAAGCTTGTGTTTAATTAGAACTCCATTCTGTTCCAATTTTTATAACAGCATCCTCAAGCCAGCATGAATGAATACGTCCGCCAGGTTTTTCATTCGTTTTATAATTTCGAGTAAAAGTTGAAACCTTTTACGCTCCTTCGAATACCGGATATAATTCGAGAGGTCTCTTGTTTAATAAAACAAAATAAGTTTTATAGACTCCAGATAAATATGTGCAAGTCAAAACAATAAATATAATAGTAGATATAAATAAACTTATACAAATCTCATTTAAGATTGTACGTTTTTCTTTAGAGATCCATCCGCCTCTCTCCGTCAGAATCCATCCGTCATGTTTTTTAATTATTTAGCCGTCTTGTTCATATTTTAAATTTAAAAAGTTCTTCATTCAAAAATACAATATTAGTATAACACCTACTTATTATATATATATACAAATGTAAAAGAAGTTTGTAATACAATATTTAAAATAATAAATTACCAATAGATGAGATGCCTTTGGAAAGGAGCAAAAACACAATAAATGAATAAATGAGAAATCAAATAAAGTGAAATAAATATATATAATTAAGAGATAAAAAATGATTTATAATACAATCATTACAATTTGTACTGTTGACCTACGACAACCTTACTTGTAAACGTTGATTATATGTATAAACAAAGATTATCTTTATTTTCTTCTAAAAATATTAATTAGACAAGCATGGAAATATAAGTGATGTTTAAATTTTGATAGATTATTATAAGTAAAAGCCGCTAGTATTCATACTATTGATTTAGCATCGGTATTATTGACTAAATACTATTGACTGGATGCTCTTAAATGGTGACCAAAGGATCGGGCATAAACATTGTCGTTTGGATCTTTGGATCGTTTGACGCAATCATGGCTCAGTACGGACATCGCGTTGATTTATGTGAGTTCGAAGCCCTGTAATGAGCCTGAGCTTTCAGTGAAGGAAAACATCGTGAAGGAACCATAGCGTGGTGGTAGGGGTTTTTGTAAAGCCCGCCTGGCTAGCTACCATCCTCTAGTTGAAAATCTGTCGCCAAGCACTAATGGGTGTGTTCTGGCAGCTGCACTTGAGAGCCACTAGGTTTAGCGTGTTATCATCTTGGGCCACATCGTCACTTAAGATCAGGTGAGATTGTGGCTACAACGCTAAACCTATAAGGATAAAAAATGCTACCAATAGTCTTTAAATAACTTGATAACCCAGCCAATGATAATAAAGATGGCGCCGCCCCGTCGTCCACAATGTAGCAGCCGTTGTTCATACTGTCCTACGTGGTGGTATTCTGGATTACATACGCTCTAATTACTCTTACATATATAAGCTATGACAAACAATATAATTCCCTAAACGAACTATTTGTCAAAATTATGTTTTTAAGCAAATATTTATTTAAAAATATTTGTTTGAACCCGCCTCATGTTGACATTGAGAAACTGTGGTTTAATTTGAAACTTTGTATGTAATCAACAAGTTTTTACCGTTGAAAGAAATCTTAATTTAATAAGGATTTATGGCGTGAAAAGTCGCACTGGGTTCCGTGCGATTTCTTTTTTTCGTGTTGTAAACTAGAACGTTGCATCGCAGGTCTTGAATTTGAATTTTGTATACCTGAATTATCCGAGGGAAATATGCTTATGAAATTTTAAAATGTTCTTGGGATATTTTATGATGAATGATTAACAAGCTTATCTATTTAATTAAATTTTTTATATAATGTAAGTAATAACTATTTTTTTTTTATTTGTGAATTGTACCCCCTGAAATGTTACTAATGGGAAAATCCTAGAAATCCTAGACCCATCTAGTTTTATATAGGCAACAAATCTATTTTTCCAAAAATACAGACTGAAAAAAATAATATCAATTGTATCTTTTTCTTATCGTTATGGTATAGTGGTCGCAATCTCCCCTGATGTTAAAGGACGATGTGGTCCAAGATGATAACACGCTAAACTGGCTCTCATTAAGACTGGCTCTCAAGTGCAGCTGCCGGAACACACGTATTGGTGCTTGGCGATAGATTTTCGACTTGAGAGTGGTACCTAGCCAGGCGGGCATTAGAAAATGCCCTACCACCATGCTATGGCTTCCTCACGATGTTATCCTTCACCGAAAGCTCAGGCTCATTGTAGGGATTCGAACTTACGTCAATCGACGCCAAGTCGTATACGCTATCAGTGAGCCATCATTGTTTGTACCTACAAACATCATATTTATTTATTTTCGATCTACGACCGTAACATTTATGGTTACTTGAGAACACTGTATTTTGTTTCAAAAGTTAACGACGTGCACACGTGAAGGGTAAATTGATGTAAAAGGTTGGAAGATATTTGATACATAAATTGGCATGTTCGGCTCTGCTAGTGACGAATATGTTCTGAATGTAATTGTACTATACTAGATGTGCCACACGGAATTACCCGTGTTTAAAGTTATTCAACCAAATGTGGGGGCGTTGGTTGCACCTCCACATTAATATGTCAGTCGTAGTTATAAATAAATACTAGGCAATATCTATAACTAATATATTAGGATAATATACAGATATTAACAATTAAAGATTTGTAATGGCGGCGAGACAACAACGTGCTAGAGGTGGACGTCTCGCTCTGAACGTAGGCGCACGTCGCAACGCTCGGTGCCGTGAGCCGCGGTGGTGGTAGCATAACGTCACGTATTATACCGCGGTATAAACTTCAGTAGCGGAGCGGATAGTACACCACACAACTATCCATCTCGCCACCGCCAACCGAGAGCGTTGTTCACATTTGCGTACTTGCCTATAGCTTGCCAGATTGCTTGATGGTCATGGTCATGCCACTCCTTAGAGTCATAGCGTGAAGTTACAACAAACAAACAATCCCTTGAGCTTTATAAACACACATTATAAAACAAAGACCCTGCCTTCAGCGTCTTTATGTCTATTTGACAGCAATAAAATAAAATACTACCACGTTTCATGTTTTCATCAATTGACGTGTCATTCGATTTCATTTCATGTCGATTTTATTGATTGAGTTGATGTTTCCATCAACTGCTTTTATTCAATGGACGGAAATATGACGATGATTGTTGAAAATGTCGGAAAAAATCACTCGACTGGGTGCTTTACAGGCGTACGCCGCGTAATCCAATATAATTGTATGCCGTGCGAAGCCGGTGAGGAATGCTAGTATTGGTATAAATTAAGTGTATATAGGTAATTAAAAACATCCTATAAAACCTTTTAATTGTGCTAATTTAGAATTAAAACGAAAATGGGTTTAGTTAATACCCAACGAACCCAAATAAAGATGAAAACTTGTTTTACGCTCCAACTGCTAATTTTCTCTCGAAATACGGAAAGCCCAGAGGAAACAAATATTTTATGTATTGTTTTATTTTTCGTGTAAAGTAATAACTTGTTTGTAACATTAATCATTTTCTCCCTTTTCTTTATTATTTGGAAACACGCTATTTTCCGGTTATTATCCTGTCTGTGGAATTGAATAAATTCTTTCATATTTTTTTCAAAATAGGAGAGTTTCTTACACATTTGGAACCTTTTTTATACTTTAACGTTAATTTAAACTTTATACTAGAATTCTTCTTTACGGCTCGTTTAAAGGGACATAGATACATAAAATCACACCTCTTTCCCAACGGAGTAGGCAGAGACAACGTCCTTTCCACTTGCTAAGATTTTGGCATACGTCTTTCGCTTCTTCAACATTCATCAATATTTTCATGCATGCTCGTCAATTTAGAGTACTCTTGACCTGACCTTTCTTTCAAACGTCCCCGATTTGATAGTGGAATGTTCGTCTACATCTTCCTCTTCCAACGTTCCCATTCACACTCATCTTATAATTATGTGTAATTCATCCTCTCTACATGCCCAAACCGTCTAAGCATCACTTCCTCAAACCGTGTCACTATATCTTCTTTCAAACCCCAGCGTTATATGTATATAAAGCATAATTTTCCACATCTTCGCGATACGGTAAAGATTAGAAGACCAGGAGGCATGATTATCAATTTAAAGAAAATGATGAAACACCTTCAAACGACACTTGAAAAGAAATGTTTTATACGAATTTGGCAAAATAACTAACATTACCTGATGGAACAGTCCAGATACAAATGGTAGTAGTTGCCGCTATGTCCGCAGAAATGCTTCTTCATACCTTTTGTGAAGGACCCGATATCGCAGGAAGAATACGCTATACGCTGGCCGGTAGACGATTCCACATCTTCACAGTATACCAAAGATAAGAATTTGCAAATTTCTTTGTACGTGTCGAAATGGATTATTTAATTTTAATTTTGATAATTTTCAATGGGATTTGTACGAAATTACTGCTCCTGATACATTTTAGAATTTGTTGATTATTACTCGTTAATTTCTAAAGCTTACTTAACTCAGATAGTTTTCCTTTTAACTTGATTATATATACAACTTCAACTACCATTTTTTTTTCACATATCCCAAAACTACCATTTAGCTAGCGCACAAGACTAATAAAAATTACCACTGTAAAGCTTAATATTTTGCAAGTGGATCCCTGAATCGAAAAATGGTTTTCATAAACTCACAATATTTATGAACGACCTATCCATCGATACCCCACACGATGGTATATCAAAATTCATCCCCCCTTTACGTGTAAGAAAGTTACCCTAAATAACTTTTTTCGAGATTTTATTTTACCACTTTGTCGGCGTGCTTAAAATGTGTACCCATACTAAATTACAGCTTTTTAATACTAAGATTCTCTGAGCTAAGCCGCGGACAGACGGGCGGACACAGCGATATTATAAGGTTCCTTTTCACTTCGGTACCCTTAAAACGTGGTGTAGAGCGTCAACAAGGCCATTAATTTAATTATAACAAATTTCTGAGGTTTTCGCCTTAAATTATATACATTTGTAATATTTTTCATTTTTATTCAACACTTCTAAGTGACAAGTTTTTTGATCAAACTGCCTCTTGCAGATGTGTCAAGTTTATTAAATGATGTTTTTCAAATAAATTTGCTTCTGAAAGCAATTGCACCTTTTTTATAAACAATAAAACTCGTTAATGTAATTAATATAAAAAGACCGACTGTGAATTTTGAATTGATGATAGTAAAAATTCGCCTAGGAGATGTTTTACTTTAGTGGTGCGTGGGAATTAGGCACGTATTAAATGGTAATGTCTTTATTGGGTTTTACAAATATATTACATGTAGTTACACGTAGGATGACACACACAGCTCAAGGACATCGACCACAGACAACATAGACCTTATCATAAAGTATATTATCTATGTTCGTAACAGGAGACACTTTCAAATTTATGAGTACGAATTTGAAAGAAAAAAACGTTCACGTTAGAACATTGCTGCATAATATATGACGAAGCATTTTCTAATAATCAACAAGCTAGCTCCTAAACTAAAGTTGAAAATATCTCTCAATATCTACTTACTTATGATGATTTGTTCACATAATGATTTTCTGAGAGTCACTTGTAACTAAATAAAAAGAAATGTGGTTAAAATAATGTACAGTCTCACACCGACGCGACGCGACGTGCGTTTTACGACTTACAGCTTGGTTTGTGGTTTACGATTGCTGTCCAGTATCTGCAGTGACCCTTGACGCGTGCTTTAAGTTACAAGCTTGAACTTTAAATATTTTTTTATTTATAAAGTAAAACTTCTTTGGCCGTGATAAGAGTAAAATTGCAAGGTTAAACTTTGGAGCAGTGCAAACTACGAAAAGTAGTTACATGGCCAATGAGAGAAAAAGGAAATATCTTCTATATATATAAATTCGATATACCACTCATCATGAGATCTCCGAAACTATAGTTCCGATTGACCGAAAATTCAATCTCTAAGGGTATAAAATAAGGGGTTCACAGTTCATATGAAACGGATCAAAAAACATATTTTGTTGAAATTTGGTTGTTGTTTCGTAGGTTGAAAGATTTTTTGGTGAAAAAACCTTTTGTATAATTGTTTAAATATAACTCAAAAAAGTTTCGACCGATTCTTATGAAATTTTGTACACGGTAGAAACCTGTATCCATATGAATCGTGATCACCGATCAATGGTGATAATCCCGTAACAGTGACTTTTTTTTAAATATAAAAGCATTACAGCGATAGGTTAGGTTTAGGATTAGGATAGGTTGCTGATCTCTAGATGGTTGCCACTGTTTTAAGATTGTACTGTACTTACTATAAAAAATGCTACTACTGAAAAAGTTTACTCTTACCCTTTATTGCGTCAATGCCATATACTAAACAATGCAATGAAGGAATGATGGCTCAGTGGTAGCGTGTACGGATACCGCGTCGATCGACGTGAGTTCAATCTGTATCCCTGCAATGACCCTGAGTTTTCGAAAAAGAAATACATCGCGATGAAACCATAGCATGGTGGTAGGGCATTTTTTAATGCCTGCCTGGGTAGCTACTACCTTAAAGGTGAAAATCTGTCGCCAAGCACCTATAGGTGTGTTCCGGCATCTGTACTTGAGACTCAGTCTTCCACTAGGTTTAGCGTGTTGAGCCACATCGTCACTTAACATCAAGTCAGATTGTGGCCACTACGCCAAAACCTATAACCTATAACATAAAATTTAAAAAAAACATTTGATCACACTAGATGATACACATTTAAAGTACAAGTTCGCTCTAGCTTATAAACTAGACTACACAACTAAGAACATCAGTCGACCGTTCTGTCTTCTCTCACTAATAAAAAGGGCTTTTATGAGAAAACTTAGAGTGAGTGTACTCGTCTAAGTCTGCTGCGAGATGGACTTTACCAAATGGCAAATATTGACCAACAAAATACTGGTCGTAAAAAAAAGTAATATGATGCGATAATGGCTCAGTGGTAATGTGTTAGGACACCGCATCGATGTATATGAGCTCCCATCCGTCAAGACAGAAAATGAAAGACGAACTGCTCATGCATTCATCCAAGTAGCTTGTCCATCATCAACAACTGTGTCCTACTGGATAATGATTACAATACATTAGTTGTAACATCTGCAATCGGGTTTAGTCAGTGTAGCTATTCCTGACCAGCACGAAATGAATTTCAACAGTTGCGCAAACATTGCATTATAACCGTGGCCGCCCGATAGAAATATTGTTTAAACCGAAGTATTATAAATCATCAATGAACGATTTCCTTCAAACTATACGTGGGTGAAACCGCGTGTCACAGCTAGTGTTATTATAAATGTTGAATAATTTAAAAAATATGTTTCTATTATTATTATTTTTCGAACTGACTATACTGTTAGCCTTAGGGGCTCTGGAGCCTTTGCGGCTTTTACAGCTTCACCGGGCTTGGGGGCGAGCGCGGAAGGCACTCAGCCGCGAAAGCTAGGCAACAAGCTCCAAGGGTGCCAAAGTGGCCGAACCTCGGCTTGGGCTGTTGCCGATCATGCGAAAAAGTCGCGATCTGACTAAATCCCTATCCATAGAAATTCAAGCTAACTAACTGTACAAATATACATGTTCCTGTCTTCTGGGAGGCAAAGACCACGTCCTTCCACTTGCTATACGATTCTGACATACAACTTTCACTTCCTCAACATTCATTAATCTTTTCATGCATGCTCGTCAGTTTAGAGTACTCTTGACCTGACCTTTCTTCAAAGCTTCCCGAATTTGATCGTGGAAGGTTTATCTAGGCCTTCCTCTTCCAACGTCATATCTGTCTAGTAATTCTTCATTCATTCTCTCTACGTGCCCAAACCATCTAAGCATCCCTTTCTCAGTCCATGTCACTATATCTTCTTTCACACCACAACGTCCTCTTACTACACTATTTCTTATCTTGTCTCTCAATTTCACTCCTATCATACTTCTTAACGCTCTAATTTATACTGCTTTTATTCTACTTTCATGTTTTTTTCTACCAAACCCAGCTTTCACTTCCGTACAAGAGTGTTGGAACTAACACTGCTCTATGTACAGCCAGACGAGCTTTATTTGAATAGAATTAACAAATCCCTTTTAATTATCGATCATAAATAAATTTCTCCCTCTTTAAATTATTACCGGGCACTCCGTTCGTCTATAGTTTATTGGCGATTAAATGTTGTAAGCTGGTACGTCGTTAAACAGGCACTTGGTTAATTATCGTTTAAAATTAACTTCTTTTTTTTTATTTACCTCGACGCTTTCTACTGTAGTCGTTTTTTTATATTAGTACGGCAAAGTGACTGCACTGTGACTGAAAGTAAGGACAGTGCAGTCCAAAAACAACGGTCGTTACCGTGACATCGGCAATTCATCGCTGTTTGATGCTGTAATGCCAGAAAGTTTCTCGGCAACGGGATATATACTGACTGAACCCGCCACGCAACAAATCAAAAAAGAATCTTTGTGACGGATTCATCACCGTCCTCATGCAATCTTTGTTTATAAGAAATTTACTTGTTGTTATAAATGGAAACTATCACTTGTGCATGGAACACCGCCCACATTGGGAACAGCCACCGGATTTGTTTTAAAGGCTGCAAATGCTTAAGAATCTGTCGCCCCTATGACAGGAATTCTTACCTTTAGCCACGTACGCTCGTTCGTCCAGCAGTTGAAACGTGACAAGCCAAAAGAGAATCTTCGTGACTGGTTTATCACCATGTGGTTCCGATCCAGTCGTGTACATGATTTACCATCTCGCTTGGTTGCTGATTATACACCGGTTGTTCCCGGAACGCGATACGTCAAAGCTGCCACTATACCGAATATTACACCTGGTGTATTGTGATCGCAATCCAGTTGAACACAACGGCGTTCACCATCACCCACAAAGTTAATTTAGACAGGAGTTTAAACCTAATTGTAGTCAATTCATAGAGCTAAAATAAAAATATATAAATAAACATGGTTCTATGATTTTTTGAAGCATAACTAAGGGTTTTGGATTTTGACACATCTACCAACGCGGTCACTCATAAACAAAGAAAATTATAATAAAATTTCAATATAAGGCAATTATTACGAAAGTAAAGCCCCATAGCTTTCTCTAGAGGCATTAAAGATAGGGATGTGCGATATTTGTAAAGATACATCGATATCATAAGAATAATTTTACATATCGGCTAATTGTGTCGATAAATGATAAAGTTGAAAATATAAATTTTAGTATATATTTTATTTTATTTTACACCAAACAATATAATAAGGAATTTTTAATATTTTTCTATTTTTCGTCCATAGTAACATGAGCATTTCATATAGAATTAAGGGAGATAGGGCGTTGCCAACAAAAACACTTTAACAAATATTAACATTTTATTATTTACTAGCTGTGCCCGCGGCTACGTTCGCGTGGACGACAAAAATTGTTGTTACCGGGATAAAAAGTCCGATGTTTTTTCTAATACCTCAAAGAATATGTATACAAAGTTTCATGATGATCGGTTAAGTAGTTTTCGCGTGAAAGCGTAACAAACAAACTTACATTCACATTTATAATATTAGTAGGATTTATTTTACTTACAAGGTCAAAAAAAAATGATGTTCACAAAAAACGTTATAATAACTAAGGGAAGTCATGGCGGTTGGATAATTAAAACTAGTTGGATGTCGATCCAGTGTACCCTAAGTAATCAAGTTACAAACTTCTTCAAAATTCACTTTTATCAACTCATTTGAATTTCATAAGCAACACTCCGCGACGATAAAAGAAAATGAGAGAAACAACGTAAGGGATAATGAACATTTGAAAAAAGTTCTCGTAATAATGATACGAGTATCTATGTGAGATAAGGCATAAGTAGGTAAGTATACAAAAACGGCACCATGGAAAGCTGCTTTCCCTCTAGAAGAAAACTTCACCCAGTAGAGGGATGCTTAAAAAATCAATATTAAAAATATTTAATTCAATTTAGGCCCTAAAAAGGCACTTATGAATGTCAATACACTACTACCGTTTCGGAAAACATCCCGAAAATCCGGCAAGAAAGTAGAAAATTAGTTAATCAACTGATTTTGACAGTATTTATTTTGTTTAAAATTATTATTATTTTCGACAATAAAATTTAATTGACAATCATTCTTGAAATTAATATCCGGAAAATCGGTAATGTGCTTAAGAATTTTATTGTAGAGACTAACACAATTACTAACCTAAAACCTGCTAACCTAAAAAATTGTTTTAATATTTCTTTAAATTGGAATTATTATTTCTAGTATTGAAATTGTTCCTTCATTGTTTTACAAGTTCATAATTATCAAAATGTTATCAAATATACATACAATTTTCCAAGATTTTGGGAGAGAAATATCATCGAGAAAAGTTGGCAAGAAACTCGATTGAGTTATCACATTTTTTTATTTTTTACTTGCTAATTATATATTTATTTTTATTATCGATAAATAAGTCCAAACAGTTCAACTCTTGTTAAAACATCATAAAATATTCAGAGTTTCCGCTTGTAAATTACATTACATCACAATTTCATGTTTATTATCACAATAAAACCGTGGATATTGTTTGAATTTCAACAAATTTTATTCGCGCCGTAAATGTCTACCTGGGAAATATAAACTGTTTTATTTACTAATCTTGCTACTGGTGTTACTCGTATTTTAATAATGTTAAAACTGTTAGACATGTTCGTGAATGGGTATAATAGCTATTCGTATTGATATTATATATTGGTCCGACGACCTGGTAAGGTTGCGGGAAGCCGCTGGTTGCGGGCAGCACAGGACCCGTCGTTATGGCGATCTTTGGGGGACGTTCAGCAGTGGACGTCTTTCGGCTGAAATGATGATGATGATCGGTCGATTTGAGGTAAGCAGAAACGTCGCCTTAGGTTTGTATATAGTTAAAATGTTGCGTGGAAGATGCATCCGCCTGATATTCTTTACAGGTTAAGCGTTATGGTCACAACCTCGCCTGATCTTAAGTGACGAACTTGTCCAAGATAGTGTGACCTGGCTCTCAAGGTACAGCTGCCGGAATACACCTTTAGCTGTTTGGCGAGAGATTTTCAATTTGAAGGTGGTAGCTAGCCAGGTGAGCATTCGTAAATACCTTGCCACCATGCTATGGTGTCATTAGACGTCAATCGACGCCGTGCCCGAATACACTACCTCTGGGCTATTTAATTTTTGTACTGTGTTGTAATATTTTTAATTTTAACTTCAATCTTAAATTAGTGATATCCCGTTTTTATAGAAGTACGTGAACTGACAATAATTTACATGGTACTAGCGGCCCGCCCCGGCTTCACACGGGTTTTTAACAAAAATTCTAAAATTCTAAATTGAAAATATTCTGTCGCCTATGTTCATCAGGGATAATGTAGGATTCTAATGGTGAAAGAATTTTTCAAATCGGCCCTGTAGTTTCAAAGCCTATTCAATGCAAACAAACAATCAAATCTTTCCTCTTTATAATATTAGTTTAGAAAAACGAACTCATTGATTTTTTTAAAACTGTACGGTAATAAAAAAAGCGGTTATCGTGACATCTAACGGAATGTTACCAAAACATTTATATTTATACATTGCTAGTATTGAATGGTTGTGTTAACCAATGCGGTAAATTATCAAAAGTTTCAAACCTGACCCTGTAGATGGCACTATTCTCAAAACTGACTTTTAAAAGTTTTATTACAATTCCTTAGCGTTGAAGAACATTTTAGATAACCGTCATTGCCCAGCCGGAAGATAGACAGATTTTCGTCATCTATATATATAAAAATGAATGTTTGTATGTATGTTTCCTATGGACTCCAAAACGGCGGGAGCGATTTTAATGAAATTTCCAGACAATCTTCATAATTGCCCAGCGGGTGGGTTATCATGTAAAGTATGATAGCGGTCGAAATAAAATGCTCTGGCCGCCCGATAGAAATATTGTTTATACCGAAGTATTATAAATCATCAATCAACGATTTCTTTTAAATTATACGTGTGCGAAACCGCGGGGCACAGCTAGTGTTATTATAAATTTTGAATAATTTAAAAAATATGTTTCTAATTAGAGGTGGTCATTATTACAACAACGAATAATGTAATTCATTATTCTACGCAACAAATAACAAATGATTATAGACATATGTAATTACTAGCTATGCAAGGCGGTTTCATCCGCGAATATTTTTTAAAGAAATTGCTGATCGCAATGTATACAGGCTTTGTAAATGCAGTTTATTAGCAAATGTGTTGAAAATGCATATAACATGCTATATAATAGGTAAATAACATGCTAAAATGTATGCACAGTTCTCACATACAATTGTACAACAACATTTCTCAAGCGTTCAAGTTTCCTCACGATGGTTTCCTTCACCGTCAGTCAATAGCGTTATGAATTTAAATTAGTAAATGTAAGTGAATTCTAAAAAATTCGTTGGTGGGTACATGCCTTGTCTGAATCCTATTGATATCCCGCCGGAATAAATCAATCCACCGCTATGAGTTAACCGTGATATAACAACCGATTGTACTATTCAGGGTATTAATTAACCAAAATGTTTGAATACATACATACATACATAAATCACGCTTCTTTCCCAACGGGGTAGGCAAAGACCACGTCCTTCCACTTGCTATACGATTCTGACATACAACTTTCACTTCCTCAACATTCATTAATCTTTTCATGCATGCTCGTCAGTTTAGAGTACTCTTGACCTGACCTTTCTTCAAAGCGTCCTGAATTTGATCGTGGAAGGTTTATCTAGGCCTTCCTCTTCCAACGTCATATCTGTCTAGTAATTCTTCATTCATTCTCTCTACGTGCCCAAACCATCTAAGCATCCCTTTCTCAGTCCATGTCACTATATCTTTTTTCACACCACAATGTCCTCTTACTACACTATTTCTTATCCTGTCACTCAATTTCACTCCTATCATACTTCTTAACGCTCTAATTTATACTGCTTTTATTCTACTTTCATGTTTTTTTCTACCAAACCCAGCTTTCACTTCCGTACAAGAGTGTTGGAACTAACACTGCTCTATGTACAGCCAGACGAGCTTTATTTGAATAGAATTAACAAATCCCTTTTAATTATCGATCATAAATAAATTTCTCCCTCTTTAAATTATTACCGGGCACTCCGTTCGTCTATAGTTTATTGGCGATTAAATGTTGTAAGCTGGTACGTCGTTAAACAGGCACTTGGTTAATTATCGTTTAAAATTAACTTCTTTTTTTTTATTTACCTCGACGCTTTCTACTGTAGTCGTTTTTTTATATTAGTACGGCAAAGTGACTGCACTGTGACTGAAAGTAAGGACAGTGCAGTCCAAAAACAACGGTCGTTACCGTGACATCGGCAATTCATCGCTGTTTGATGCTGTAATGCCAGAAAGTTTCTCGGCAACGGGATATATACTGACTGAACCCGCCACGCAACAAATCAAAAAAGAATCTTTGTGACGGATTCATCACCGTCCTCATGCAATCTTTGTTTATAAGAAATTTACTTGTTGTTATAAATGGAAACTATCACTTGTGCATGGAACACCGCCCACATTGGGAACAGCCACCGGATTTGTTTTAAAGGCTGCAAATGCTTAAGAATCTGTCGCCCCTATGACAGGAATTCTTACCTTTAGCCACGTACGCTCGTTCGTCCAGCAGTTGAAACGTGACAAGCCAAAAGAGAATCTTCGTGACTGGTTTATCACCATGTGGTTCCGATCCAGTCGTGTACATGATTTACCATCTCGCTTGATTGCTGATTATACACCGGTTGTTCCCGGAACGCGATACGTCAAAGCTGCCACTATACCGAATATTACACCTGGTGTATTGTGATCGCAATCCAGTTGAACACAACGGCGTTCACCATCACCCACAAAGTTAATTTAGACAGGAGTTTAAACCTAATTGTAGTCAATTCATAGAGCTAAAATAAAAATATATAAATAAACATGGTTCTATGATTTTTTGAAGCATAAGTAAGGGTTTTGGATTTTGACACATCTACCAACGCGGTCACTCATAAACAAAGAAAATTATAATAAAATTTCAATAAAAGGCAATTATTACGAAAGTAAAGCCCCATAGCCTTCTCTAGAGGCATTAAAGATAGGGATGTGCGATATTTGTAAAGATACATCGATATCATAATAATAATTTTACATATCGGCTAATTGTGTCGATAAATGATAAAGTTGAAAATATAAATCTCAGTATGTATTTTATTTTATTTTACACCAAACAATATAATAAGGAACTTTTAATATTTTTCTATTTTTCGTCCATAGTAACATGAGCATTTCATATAGAATTAAGGGAGATAGGGCGTTGCCAACAAAAACACTTTAACAAATATTAACAATTTATTATTTACTAACTGTGCCCGCGGCTACGCTCGCGTGGACGACAAAAATTGTTGTTATCGGGATAAAAAGTATCCGATGTTTTTTCTAATACCTCAAAGAATATGTATACAAAGTTTCATGATGATCGGTTAAGTAGTTTCCGCGTGAAAGCGTAACAAACAAACTTACATTCACAATAATAATAATAGTAGGATTTTACAAAAAACGTTATAAAAACTAAGGGAAGTCATGGCGGTTGGATAATTAAAACTAGTTGGATGTCGATCCAGTGTACCCTAAGTAACCAAGTTACAAACTACCTCTTCAAAATTCACTTTTATTAACTTATTTGAATTTCATAAGCAACACTCCGCGACGATAAAAGAAAATGAGAGAAACAACGTAAGGGATAATGAACATTTCAAAAAAGTTCTCGTAATAATGATATCTATGTGAGATAAGGCATAAGTAGGTAAGTATACAAAAACGGCAGCATGGAAAGCTGCTTTCCCTCTAGAAGAAAACTTCACCCAGTAGAGGGATGCTTAAAAAAATCAATATTAAAAATATTTAATTTAATTTAGGCCCTAAGAAGGCACTTATGAATGTCAATACACTACTACCGTTTCGGATAACATCCCGAAAAGCCGGCAAGAAAGTAGAAAATTAGTTAATCAACTGATTTTGACAGTATTTATTGTCAAAAATTAAAAAAAATTAAAATTATCAAAATGTTGTCGAATATACATACAATTTTCCAAGATTTTGGGGGAGAAATATCATCGAGAAAAGTTGGCAAGAAACTCGATTGAGTTATCACCTTTTTTTTTATTTTTACTTGCTAATTATATATTTATCATTATTATCGATAAATAAGTCCAAACAGTTCAACTCTTGTTAAAACATCATAAAATATTCAGAGTTTCCGCTTGTAAATTACATTACATCACAATTTCATGTTTATTATCACAATAAAACCGTGGATATTGTTTGAATTTCAACAAATTTTATTCGCGCCGTAAATGTCTACCTGGGAAATATAAACTGTTTTATGTACTAATCTTGCTACTAGTGTTACTCGTATTTTAATAATGTTAAAACTGTTAGACATGTTAGTGAATGGGTATAATAGCTATTCGTATTGATATTATATATTGGTCCGACGACCTGGTAAGGTTGCGGGAAGCCGCTGGTTGCGGGCAGCACAGGACCCGTCGTTATGGCGATCTTTGGGGGACGTTCAGCAGTGGACGTCTTACGGCTGAAATGATGATGATGATGATGATCGGTCGATTTGAGGTAAGCAGGAACGTCGCCTTAGGTTTGTATATAATTAAAATGTTTCGTGGAAGATACATCCGCCTGATATTCTTTACAGGTTAAGCGTTATGGTCACAACCTCACTTGATGTCAAGTGACGAAGTTGCCCAAGACGGAGTGACCTGGCTCTCAAGTACAGCTGCCGGAACACACCTTCAGGTGTTTGGAGACAGATTTTCAACTTGAAGGTGATAGCTAGCCATGCGAGTATTCATAAATGCTTTGCCACCATGCTATGGTGTCATTATGACGTCGATCGACGCCGTGCCCGATTACGCTACCTCTAGGCAATTTAATTTTTGTATTGTGTTGTAACATTTTCAATCTTAACTTTAATCATAAATTAGTGATATCCCGTTTTTTAGAAGTACGTGAACTCACAATAATTTATATGGTAAAAACGAATTCATTTATTTTTGAAAAACTGTACGTTAATTAAAAAAGCTGTTATCGTGACATCTAACGGAATGTTAACAAAACATTCATATTTATACATTTATATATTGCTAGTATTTAATAGTTGTGTTAACCAATTCAGTTATCATGTCCGCTAGGTAAATTATCAAAAGTTTAAAATCTTACCCTGTAGATGGCACTATTCTCAAAACTGACTTAAAATGTTTTATTACAATTCCTTAGCAGTGAAGAACATTTTAGATTACTGCCATTGCCTAGCCGGATTGTAACAGATTTTTGTCATCTATATATATATAAAAATGGTATGTATGTTCCCTATAGACTCCAAAACGGCGAGAACGATTTTGATGATATTTTCAGACAACCTTGATATTTGCCCAGCGGGTGGGTGATTATGTAAATTGTAAAGTATGATAGCGGTCGAAAAAGAAAAGCTCTGAGCCACAGCACCATTGGCCGGGTTTGCTAGTAATCTATATAAACAATATGATGATTGAGATGATTGAGATTTGCCATTCTACTGGATAGGTTTTGATGTTTTTTTTTGTTTAACTCCTTACATACCTGGTCCTTATAGAAAAAAAATGTGTGTGTGCGATTCACACACGATAGAAGTGAAACTTCATTTTAAAAGACATTTTTAATAAATGTATTTTTTAATAAATTTGAAAATTTGATTTGTATTATTACCAAGAAATCAAAAAAGCGTATTCTGATAGCCGGTGACTTTAATATTAACATTTTGGAATTGAATAACGATACTTTAAATTTTGAATGTATGCTATTAAATTTCAACATGACCTTAGCAGTAAGACAACCAACTAGACTTCGTAGTTTAACTTGTATTGACAACTTCATTCATAATTCAACTTCCCCATGTACTATAGATATAATTGAATTTGCAATGTCTGATCACACGGCACAGTTGATTAAGTTCCCAACTAAACAATTTCCTATTATTAACGGCTGGAAAATAAAACGAAGAGACTACTGTAAAGAAAATTTAGGAAAGTTTCGTGATTGCTTAACTAACTATTCTTTTACTGAAATGTATAGTACTGATGATCCGAATAGGGCCTATGATAATTTTCTTGAGATTTTCAAAATCTTTTATGACCTTTGTTTTCCGGAGAAACAAATATTTATTCGATTACATAAAAGTGCTAAATGGATATCACGTGGTATAAAATTATGTGTGAAAAAGAAAAGAAAACTTGTTTGGTTGTATAGGCATAACCCTTCTTTAATAAATAAAAACTATCTAAACCAATACTCTAAAAGATTAAAGAAAATCATAAAACTTACACAGAAAGCACAAAATTCATTTAATATAAATAACTCTGTTAATAAATCAAAAACCACTTGGCAACTAATTAACAAGTCTAAAAATTATAAGCCAAAAAACTTTATCAGCACGATTAAAATTGGAAATAAACTTGTGACGAATCCACAAGCCATAGCAAACTATTTTAACAATTATTTTGTTGATAAAGTAGTACCATCTACGAATTTAGGAAATAACGTGTTACAGTTTGTTCCAAAGTTAAATAACTCAATATTTATATCACCTTGTACGCCATTAGATATTATAAGAATAATCAAAAATTTTAAAAATTCTAGTAGTGTTGGTTATGACGAAATAAGCACAAAAGTTATAAAATCAGTGCCTGAGCTGATAAGTCCCCACATTTGTTATATAACTAACCTATGTATCAGTGCAGGAATATTTCCGACAAAACTTAAAACGGCTGTCGTGAAACCACTTTTTAAAAAAGAAAATAGAGAGCTAATGGAGTTTTATAGACCAGTGGCTTTGCTACCTGTCTTCTCTAAGATAGTTGAAAAGTTTTTGTACAAAGAAATATATGAGTTTCTTGAAAAATATAATGTTCTTCTTGAAAACCAAAAAGGATTTCGTCAACATAAAAATATAAATATGGCAATTTTCAACTTTTTGAAAGTTATTACATGTAATATGGACAAAGGTAACTACATCACTGCTCTTTTTTGCGATATGACTCAAGCTTTCGATCACGTCGATTTTAACATACTGTTAAGTAAATTGGAATACTACGGGATGCGGGGAAATATATTAAACTTACTGGAGTCTTATTTTAAAGATCGAATACAATACACTGAAATTAGTAGCATAGATTTTGTAAAAAAAACAGAACTTAAGTTTCAGTCTAACAAACGTAAGATTACATACGGTGTTCCGCAAGGAAGTGTACTTGGGCCTCTTTTATTTATAATTTACATTAATGATTTTCCAAATTCAATTGACCACCCTATGACCCTTTTTGCAGACGACAGCACCATAAGTATTGAGTGTAGAAATGACATTTTATATGAACACGATATTAATAGTACTCTTCATTCAATAATAACTTGGCTTGACAAAAATAATTTAATAATTAATTTAGACAAGACAAAATTTATGCAATTTTATCAAAGGAATAAATATATAAATTTGGCCGTTCATAATAATAACAAAAATATATATGAAACAGAAAATGTAGATTTCCTAGGTGTAAAAATTGACAACAAATTAGATTGGAAATCTCATACTGACGGACTGTGTAAACGTATCAGCTCTTCGGCCTATGCACTCTTTAAATTATCCTCCATTTTAAGCACAGACGCCTTACTAACTGCATATCGTGGTGTAGTTGAATCCTGTCTTAGATATGGAATAATTTTCTGGGGAAACTCAACGCAAAAAGATCAAGTTTTTAAGGCACAAAAAAGGTGTTTAAGGTCTATGTTTGGATTAGCAACAACCGATAGCTGCAAGCCATATTTTGCAAAGCATAAACTTTTTACCCTTCCTTGTCTATATATATACGCAGTTGCATCTTTTGTTAAAACTTGTCCCAATAGATTCACCAAGATGTCTAATGTGGCAAATAGAAATCGACGCGACAATAAACTATATTTTCCAAAATCCAAAACTACATTAAAGACTAATAGTATACTAGGTATGAGCGTTAGGATATTTAATAAACTACCAAAGAAATTAAGAGATCTAGACGAATTTCATTTTAAGAAAAAACTAAAAGATAATCTTACTAGTCAAAATTATTATCACATAAATGATTTTCTTAGGGACGACATTCAAAATAAATGGATTCTTTAATTATTTGTTGAATTATGGATGAAGTAAGATAATTATATAATATTATAATATCTTGCAGGGAGAGAGGGGGAAGAGAGGAGAGAGGGGGAAGCTTTTTGCTGCATTAAAATGTATTTTTCCTCTTCTTTTCTCTTTCTCTAATTTCGCATGTCAAATAATGACAAAGCATACACGCTACTTTTAACTTATGTAACAACTTATTTCACTGTGCTTAGCGAATAAATGATTTCTTTCTTCTTCTTTCTTTCTTTCTTTCTATTTTATTTAAATAGTGTGCAATATACATACACACCGACATTTACTCTCTCGCTCTGGCCCACACAAAGAGAAGAGACCGATAATATATTGCTCTCTCGCTCTGGCTCTCACAAAGAGGAGAGACCGATACTGTGCGTTAAACGTTTAACGTTGAACATTTAACGTTAAACGCTTGGAAGTCGCATAAGAAGTTTCACTTCAAAAATCACGATATCTTAATTCAATAAAATTTACACGACCACACAAGCGGAGCCGCGGGCACATCTAGTAATAAAATAAAAACCAAGCATCTAGGTGTAGTAATTATATTCATTTGATAATTCTACATGAAAGATCTGGAACAACACAGTTTTTTAAATTAACACAAAGGATTTTTACATAATAAAATATCCCTAATGGACTCTTTTTTTATTAGATGTAAAATTGAGTAACCACTCATTAGTCATTTTTATAATATGAGAGAGATGACATGGTCTTTAATTATTATTAATTTCAATTTCCTAACATTTTTCAAGATATATTTTTTAGGCGTAATGAAGAAAAAAAAATTCACACACGATAGAAGTGAAACTTCATTTTAAAAGACATTTTCTATTTTATTTAAACAGTGTGCAATATATATACACACAGACATTTACTCTCTCGCTCTGGCCCACACAAAGAGGAGAGACCGATAATATATTGCTCTCTCGCTCTGGCTCATACGATGAGGAGAGACCGATAATGTGCGTTAAACGTTTAACGCTTGGAAGTCGCATAAGAAGTTTCACTTCAATAATGAGAGTGATATTATACGATGCGCACACTCATCGTAACAAAAAGTCTTGTTGCTAGTTGCGGGCTGAATCTCTTGTGTTGGTGAAGTTAGTCACACTCATTATTATGCGTTACAGCATCGAGTGTGAATATTCAAAGAAAGTATAGGTACTCGTAACATCTAACGCGCGTACATAATTACAAGCATTCACTTTTTATATTGACGTGAGTAGCCACAGTTAAAATGCCAATATAGAATAAACGAGGAAAAGATCTCAACAAAACTTTAAGAGGAATTGAGAATCGATCAATCCACAGGCTTTTGTACAATGTGTTATATGTGAGGCAAAGATATTTTTCAATTCCACGAAAACTGTAGGAATAAAACAACACAATAATTCGAATACCAAGAGATAACCGACCAACTTAGGGGTGGAGTACATCATGTTTTCTGGACAATACTTAAAAAACGAAACTTACATTAAATGTAATATTTCGCATAAACAATGTTATTATGTTACGATCTGTATAAATTTCACTAGTCTCTAAATATTTGGAAAAGTCTAGAATACATTATAATTATCGAGTATGTTATAATATTCGTAGGTTAGAAAAAACATCGTGGAACACACTGAAAACTTACCAATTCTAACAAGTAAGCAGTTTCTAAAAATTTAAATTTCCTGTTATATCAGTCTCTCTAGAAATTTCGAGTCCTCATTTTATAATTTCCTCGTTATGAGCGAGCCGAGTTCCGAGAGTAGACTAACAAGCGAATACGAGAAGCGATAAAAGGACTATGTATAAGAGAACTACAATCACAGAGTAGTGTAAAGATCAGAAGCTGTAAGTACAACCACAGAGTAGTGAAGCACATACATACTTCTCTGAAATACGACTGCCACCAAGAACACCTGAATAGTTAGTCTGTACCAATTTGAATTGATAATATAAAGTAAAAAAAAATTGAAAACAAATGGCATTTTATTACCCATAGGTTTAATAATATAATATTTTCCTTCAGTTAATTGTCATGAGTAAAATAGTCCATGATATTAATGATTAATATGTGATTTAAAAACACTCCCAATCTAATATTCATTCTGCGTCGTTGCGCTGGGCTACTGTAACTGGGTGTTAAAATACAATAGTTTACTGGCCTATATAAGATTTCGCGCAATAAATACATATTTTCTATAGTAATTGACTTAAGAAACCAATATTTATCGATTTCAGATATGAAAAGTGTAAGATGGCTACATATTTTGTATTTAATTTTTTTTTCATTTTTAACTTTTGACTCTGAAAACCTTGTCACATGAGTATATATATAGTATCATACGGGTTGTAAACAAACATTTCGCCTGTTTACGAAAAGTAAACCGTTAAAATAACGTTTTGCGGTTTTCTAGGTCCTAAAAACTATGGAAATATTTTTTCCCCCTAATCGGACAATAACTAATAATTTAAGACCTATTTTAAAAAAGTGTCAACTTGCCTATTGTGTTCGACTGGATGCCAACGTCCAGGCCCGGTGAAGCTGTAAATCTGAGGCTTCAGGGCACTTATGGCTAACAGTATAGTCAGATCGATAAAAAAAATTGTAATAGTCGCCATAGTAGTGGTGAAGCGTGTCGCCTTCCGGAATCAGTAAGGATCTATACAAGACTGGGTCGCGATCACCACACACATTGTAAAATGATGAGTTTCTTTTCTTCTTTTACGTTTCAGTATCACTCAGTATATTCCCAGCTATCAAGAAGCTTGCAAGATTGACAAGACAGCGATGAACCTCGAGGTACTGCTGATCTCCCGGTGATACGCCGCTATATTTGGATATTATACACAGTACACTTTGCTTTGATAGTAAAAACAATACACCAGCAGCATTTAATCGAAGCTCGACTTTTTATTTCGTATGCCTGACAGGATCTTCGAAACACCCCAGCGTAAATTCTCCAAAAGCTACTAATTTCTTCTTGTTTTTTAAAGATTGATAGCCTTTATTGCTGTCGTAAATTGGCTGAATTATTATAGTATTGTTTCTTGACCTCCTTTTGTACTATAAAGCCGTTTCTAGGCGGGCCAGTTCTGCTGAAATTATTTTGGAACTTGTACATCTTTTGGCGCGTTTATTAGAGGGTAAAATTTTGAGTTGCACGCGCATCATGTGACTGAAGTCCGACATGATGAAGTTAGCCAACAATTATAAGAATGTAAATTAATTTTAGGTACTTAATGCCTTTTATTATTGTCTATAAATAATTTAACGTTGATAAATAAACAATACTTTAATCAAATTAAATCAAATCATTAAAATAATGTTAATTTATGCATTGTTAAATTATTTTCATATAATTAAAATTTACGCACGCAGGTCAACATAATAGTTGCGACTGGCCGTCATTATTCATCTCACTGTATTTGACATGCTATCTGTGGATTATTTGGATTGATTGTGCTCACTGCCTGGCATAGTTTCATAACTTTGTCGTGCCACTAATAAATACGTATATTAAATATTCACCTTGAAAAAACACCATGGATACGAAACGACAAAAATCCGGAAATTATAGCCCTCGTAATAGCTTCGACTACGTCATAGCGTGACAAAGGGATGGGTGTTGAATCGAGCCATTCAACTAAGGTCAAGTTTTTAAAGTAATCAAATGTACAACTTGTTATTTAATCAAAAATAATTAATTAATTTGTTACCGAGAAGTCTGCATATCGCATTTAATTCTTTAGGTACATACATACCTATACTTGATTGACTTCTACCATAAGCATCTTATTATGTATAACTCTTAAACGAAATATTTTTGATGATTATTTATATTCGAATTTATATTTTACCCCAGTTCTGGCTACCTTGTATAAGGAAAAATGCTTGTTTCTTTTCTTTTGCCTAGTTTTAATGCATTTTATTTAATATTAATCAAGTTAAATGATGTCAGTAATGCCAGGTTTTGACAGTATTGCATAGAAGACGCCTTGATACCACATATTGAGTGCAATGCGCCCTTTCTCTTTTTTTCCTGGACACATACCATCAGTTTTTGTATTGGATTTATATAGTATCTTGGTACGAGTGATGATAATAACATTAAAAGGAAATTTGTTGACAATCAGTGACGTCATCTAAGCCTATGAACCCACCGGGGAGAAAGCCTGTTAAGTAGTTTACACTACAAGCAAGCTGGATGTTATATATGAATCCATTCTTATAACGGTTGAAATAAAAAAACTACTAACAATTGGTGAAGGAAAGAGTACCCAGATCAGATACGAGGTGCATGGAATGTGCAAAAGAAGTAAATACAAATTATTTGGAAAGGGGTTTTATGAGTAGAATCATGGCTTGATTATAGACAGGAAGATTTGTAACTGATACGATTCAGCCTTTTTTTCGAACTGACCATACTGTTAGCCTTAGAGGCCCTGGAGCCTTTACGGCTTTTACAGCTTCACCGGGCTTGGGGGCGAGCGCTCACGCAGCCACGAAAGCTTTACAACAACATCCGAGGGTGCCAAAGTGGCTCGGACTGTTTCAGCGATTGCAATTAAGTCGCGATCTGGCTAATTCCCTATCATTCGAAGTAAACTAACTATACATATATACATGTTACTTCCCCCTGGGAGGAAGGAAGGAACATGTGTATGTGTATTTAGTAATATGAAACGATTCAGCCGGGCACAAATCCTCGTCGGTCACAAGGATGTATTATCATCTTTTGTTTTCAGCGGATGAGGTGAAGTAATACTAGATTAGAAGTCATAAAATGGTATTTCAGATAAATTTGAGATTTGATTGCTTTCTTCTTATCTTTATTCCACTCGAGTAGACTCCACTATTAACTGTCATCTCAGTAATCAATAGAGTCCGTCTGAAACAGAGTTTTCAGCAGAGACTGAAATATAATCTTCGGCTCTGGTCTCAGTTTCGATTGAACTGAAACTTTTTTAGACATGTAAAATTTCTATTGTAGATTTACTGAAATCAACGTATTTTTACTATTTGTATATATATACTGACAGTTAATTCGTGTTTAATGAAATTAAAAGCAATAATTTAATTATGTTATATTAACAATGTAAAAAGTACACAAACAAAAAGAAAAGTTGAAAGACTTACTCTGGTAAGTAAAATTTGTCACAAATCAAACCTTAAACATAAAGTACAGATTCCTTATTAATTGATTATTTTAAATATTAATAGTGTTCACAATATTCTTAGGATAGAACCTGAGTTGTACACGAGAGTGTACAATACACATAAGTCTTATGACCCAAACCCAAAGTTAGCCGATCGACTCACGATAATCCGGGAGTAGACAAATTTTGAAAAATCTATTTAAACACTTTATATCTTGTGTTCTACCGTCTGTATCATGGTGATTGTTCTGAAGTGCTGTTCAATCTAATTCCCTCATCTCCTTTCCACAACAGAACCACACGGGCTGTGCTTCGGAATCACAGTTTTATGGTAATGGTATGGCTAATGTGTTCCCTCCTTTTTATGACATTGGGTCCTTCAAGCGTAACGTGAAGATATATTTATGCTGGCCGGCATGACTGTGGCGACCGTTGTATTAGAATTGTACTGTGATCACCATCAGGGACAGTACAGTCAATGTGCCAAGCTATTATAAAAAAAACTTTATGTTCACCTTTATTACACCATGTGCCATTATAAAAAGTTGCCAAGTGCGTGTCGAGCCGCGTGCAGTGTAGTGTTCCGTGGTTGCCTTTCACAATATGCAGACTTACGAATGCTTTTGTTACATCCCGTTGGCCGGGATGCGGTCAAAAATCTATAGTCAAATATCTTTAGGTAATTTTCAATGGAATTTCTACGAAATTACTCTTCAAGTATATTTTATAATTTAATTTACTATTACTCGTTAATTTGTAAAGCTTACTTGCCTCTGCTAGTTTCCCTATTAACTTAATTATATATACTATTATCATGATTTTATTCACATATCCAATAATTTACCTGACTTTGGGAATGACACATGACTCTAACAATAATTAGCTCTTAAAAACTTAATATTTCACAAACGGATCCTTGTATCAAAAAATGGTTTTCACATACCCGAAATATTTGTGAAAGACCTATACAACAACACTCCACACGATGTTAAAGACAAGAAAAAAAAATCATTCCCACTTGTATATAGACGTATTTGTGAGTATATACCTAACTAATTATTAATAAAAAAATGTAAATAACATGTTTCAAATAAATGTATGTATTTAGAAACCAATTCTAAATATAGGTTAAATGGAACACCATCAACAGAACATTACTGACTAATGGGCGCTGAACACGAAATCTGCTAATTATCATGATTCGACCGTTAAATAAATCCTGAAACTTTGTCTACTTTCATTGTAATTATAAAAGTTTTAGAATCCCATTTGAAATTTAATGACTAATTTTGTATTATCCATTTTTTACAATTATTTATAAAAAATAATTGTATATTATTAACAATTCATGTCGTGGAAAAAAGTTAGAAACTGTTACAATTTGGTTAGAAGTGACAAATTAGTGTAAAACATGATGAATATACTAGTGCTGCCTCGCGGCTACGCACGCATTTATTACCCGGGCGTTATTGCCGTCTCCTAATTTTTATTTTCACCCATATTATTGGCAGTTCATATAGACTTCAATTGAGGAATGACATATATACATCCCGTGTAAAAAAATTCATTAAAATCTGTTTAGAATACACCACGGTTTCACCCATGTATAATTTAAAAGAAATCGCTGATTGTTGATTTATAATACTTCAGTATAGACAATTTTTTTATCGGTTGGCCAGGGTTATACGATACAACTCACACGGCTCGTTCGCGTTACTATACCTATAGCCATAGACCCAAGCCGAGAGTTATTTTAATTTTACATTATCTCCCAGTCTATTCATCCAAATAACATGCTATACAGGGCAAAGTTTATGTATATATAATTTCCTTAATAGTGAAGTAACTTTGGTTTTTAAGCATTAATATGCCATGCCTAATAATAATGGTCCTAAATCGTTTTTCAAGTTTCAATAAAACTTTGTCACAAAGTACGTTATTGTGGCTTGTGTATAAGAGATAGGCGTATAATATCGAGGACTTATTTTTAGATGTACTAAGGAGCAATATTTTTGTAGAACATTGTATTTACATATCACTAACCCTTACACGAGGGCACACGGTTAAAGCATTTAGGGTACGCTATTTATTTCGACTTATTTAATAAAATTCAATATTTAAAGCTAGCTGAGAGGTGTAGCCTAATGCTAGGTAGCCTATACTATTCTTCGTGAATCTGGCCATCATATAAAAACAAGAATTTTTCGAATCCGACTGGTACTTTCAGAGATAGCGTCTTTAAACCAACAAACAAAAAACTCTTCCTCTTTATTATATTATAGTAATAATTTAGATTATTTACAGTTTTAACAGTCTAGAATTAACAAGAATATTTATTTTCTTTTTTAAAAGTTTATTGATAATCCTTATAGCCTATCAATTATGAAATTACATATGCATTACGTGTAAAATTTCATAAAATCGGTTTGCTGTTTTTAAGTTAAATCCGGTCATACAAACAGACAGACAAAAATATTTTAAACTTAAACTTCTTTTGGCGCCATTAGTAAATTTTAAAATTGAGAACTGCGCACGCATCATGTGACGTATTAAAGCGCGTTATGATGAAGTTAGCCATTAATGATAATAATGTGAATTAATTATACTGACTTTTAATTATTTAATTTGTATAAAAATAATTTAACGTTTGTACATAAACGGTGTATTAATAAACATTATTTACTTAATATATAATGTAATAAACATTATATTAATTTTACACACTTAAGCAAAAATTCAGTAAATTGAATTCACATTATTGTCACTGATTAGCTATGCCCGCGACTTCGCTTACGTGGACTACCAAAAACCTTTTATATTTTGGGCGGAGTAAAATTATTCTAAAATAAAAGTAGCCTAAGTTATGCCTTATAACATTAGGTATCTGTCAGTTAAAGTCCCGTCAAAATTGGTCCAACCGTTTCGGAGGTTACCCGGAACAAAAAGACCGACAAAGACTTTAAAATTTGGGTTTTTTTATAGGAACCGTGTATACTTTCATATGCATTTAGTACAAAGCTGTTATTTTGACATTGAAAATAGACACTTCAATTTTGTTATATGTATAGATTGTGTATTGATGTATAGAACCCATTTTTTTACTTTTTGTCTGTCTGCTTGTTCCGGGTAATCTCCGAAACGGTTGGACCGATTTTGAAAGGACTTTCACTAGCAGATAGCTAATGTTATAAGGAATATAGCTTTGGCTACTTTTATTTAAGAAAAATAATTAGGCCTGCGCACAAATTGTTATAAAAAGTTTTTAAGTAGTCCACGCGAGCGAAGCCGCGTTCACAGCTAGTAATGAAATAAACATCATATTAATTTTACACAGTTAAACAAAACTTCGAGATATATTTTTTTGGAATTATTTTTATATTGTAACGCCAGAAAATTTCATACGTGTGTTAAAAGTTTACATTTTTTTTAATATCAATGTCCTCTATAATGGATGTTAATCAGGAAATTAAAAAAAAAAACATTTAAAGACAGTATTTACGTTTAAAAAAAATGCAGAATCTTGAAATGGTTCCAACAAAATAAATATATCTATTAATTAACTGTGTTACGAACAGGATACAAGAAGAGTTAGTTCATTAACAGAAGATATACATAAATCAATAGAGACGTAATATATAGCGGTTTTAACTGGACTTTTATTTTAAACCCACTAAGAATTGCTTATTTATGGTATACCAGTTCCAATGCGGGTTTCGGCTATTTCTTTAATAATTAAGTTTACATCAGGATCGAGTTCAGTCATTCAAATAATTTTATGCAAAATCACCAAAGCCTCTCTCTCAGATAACTAATCCACACTATATCTATACGATACATTATACAACCTAGGTCCGTTCCTCCGGCATGGAGCCCTTGAGCCAGCAGCCGCTCGCGCGATACAGTGACACTGCATTCACTAGCTATCGACACACACACACACATTACACTGCACTTCACATATGCACACGACACATAGCTTATGTAAGGGACCTTTTTCTTTTTTTTTTGGTTAGTTAGTTTAGATCAAAATGGACAGATTGCTAAATACATGTACAAACATGTACATATGTATAGTTAGTTAGATCGAATTACGGATAGGGAATTAAACAGATGTCGATGTTTGCATATACCGAGGTTCGGTCACTTTGGTACCCTTGCGTTTGTTGCCTCGGTTTTCCAAGCCAGGTGACGCTGTAAAAGCCTTCTGAGGCTTAAAGGACCTTAAGGCTATCAGTATAGTCAGATAGAAAGAAAAAACATTATAAAATTATTTTTCGTCGTGTCTTGTTTATTGTGTCAAAATATAATTATAAGTATATACATTATACAGGCAATCTGAATAAATAAATATCCAGTCCACAGAATACCAGGAAGTCAACATTCAACAATTTCTTAAATCATTCATCCAACTACAATGAAACTTTGATGAGTTGTTGTGCGTATAGCCCCTAATATTTCTTTATTATTTTATCAGATAACTGTCTTATATAGTACTAGCTGAGCCCGCGGCTCCGCTCGCGTGGACTACAGGATGTTGTCGGAGGCGCGAATTGTGGTGCCTCAAAAATGCTTATTGCTAAATTCAAACATTATTTTTATAGCTTATGCTCCACGGCTATTGACGAAACATTTTCAAATAGTTTAAAAGTAATATTTTCGTTAAGTATATTTATTAAAAAATTCGTATTGAATTGCATTTCTGTCTATATATATTATTTCTCAAATTTGTTTTAAAACATATATTAAAAGATGCTATTACTAATAAAAAATATATTCAACCACCATATAGGATTAACCATATATTAACAATCTGTTAAACTCGCATGAAAGATGTAGGATTGTTTAGCGAATGTAAAGCAAGGTAGCTCAGCGGCAGCGTGTACGGACATCTCGTCGATCGACGTGAGATCGAATCCCTGCATTGAGCCTGAACTATCGGTGAAGAAAATAATCGTGATGAAAACATAGCACGGTGGTAGGGCTTTTTCTAATGCTCGCCTGGCTAGCTACAACCCTCAAGTTGAAAATCTGTCACCAAGCACCTATAGGTGTGTTCTGGCAGCTGCACTTGAGAGCCAGTCCTCCCACACTAGGCTTGGGCCACACAGTCACAAAAAACAAAGTAATCGGTCATAAGGTCACATCTGTCCACGCTGTTTTCTTTTACAAGGTCGCCACTCGAGAACTCTTCAGTTCCATTAACCATACTTTTCACTTCCTCCGCCCACTGCCTCTTAAATCTAGTAATTCTTAGGGCTATGATGGTAACTACCAAAGTCACTTTCTTGTTTCAGCCCTCATTCTCATTCCTGATTTGATTCTCGATCGTAAGAAATATAAAAACCTATAAAAGCTAAAAAGAAATGATTTAAATTTCTGAAACACCGACAAAATTAGAACGCTACATTGCGTGTTCGCTTTTCCTTCGCACTACGATGTTCACTGAAATTTACAGCTGTCCCCAAAAAACATTGTCAAGGGCGAGATAGGTTTCTTTGTTTCGAAGAAAATTAAACCTTGCTTTATTGAAGTTAGCTCATAATTCAGTAAAAGCATTAATCGTGATGGAATAGACATATATGACAAGGGCATATGAATAAAATATTTATTTTGATTTAGGTATCTGCGTAAAGGATGATTCATGTTACCCCGGGCACGTTGGCATGGATCCGGCCCGGCTACGGCACAGTGTAGCATGAATTACTTCATACAAAAGTATACTACAGATGTTTGACCGTGTTCCGGCCGGCGCCCAGGCCGGCTCCGACTCAGTATAACATGAATCATCATTAAACTAAGATATATTAAGGTCAAATTTTGATAAAAAAAACATTTTAGCCTATAGAGAGTTGTTGAAACTTTTTGCATAACTTGGTGATTTCATGAGGAGAGATGAAAGTAATATAAATAGAACAATGTTAAGTATGAAGGTGGACGGATATAGGAGTAGTAGAAGGCCGAAGAAGATATGCTTAAGATAAGAAGATTTTGTGTGGAATTTACTAAGAAGAGCTGTCGGAAATTTTAGACTTGTTAATGATATATTTATGTTTTCTTTCACAGAAAATTTAGGCTGGATTAGATTACTATAGTATACCTTACTTCGAGTGATTTTTGTTAGCTTGATAGATTTAGTATTTAACCACAATCTCACTTGATTTAAGTAATGATGAGAAGGCGGTATCTCGCTAAGCCTAGAGGAACTAGTTCTTAAATGCAGCAACGGGAATATACTAAAGGTACTTAGCATCTTATCAGTATACTATCGTTTGTTTTCCTTCACTGAAAGCTTCACTAATTGTATGATTCAAATCTACGTAGATCGATACAATGTTCCCTTACGCAATACGCTTGGGGATGAAAATATCGTTATGATAAACATCGATGTTCTGAAACAAAAATCATCGCCCAGGGAACCGATATTTTTTAAATCTTTTGTGCGAGCAGAAACTGCCAGTGTTTAATTCTTACTTTATTATGAATTGCGTGTTAACTATTTAGTTACTAGTTAAAATATTATTATGTAATGTTTCCAAATTAAAATATTCCAGTCGTACTTCTGTTTATGCTCACCGGGCTCACAAAATGTATAGAAACAACTAGGAATAAAGTAAATTAAATTGTAAATACGATTGACAAATAAAAAGATTTGAATTGAAAATCTTTAGTCATTCACTCATTATCTCGAATGGCTCTTCATTCCTTCCATTATTCCTATAATCTACGACCAACTAACTGAATAGTACTTATTGCCAATGCATTGTGATCACATTCAGAACTATTTGTAAAACAAATACTAGATTCTTTAGCTGAATTTGTCATTTATAAAATAGAATTATGGCATTGTTTCAAATCTTTATCTTAAACAAAACATAGTTCAAAGTAACATCGATGATTTTCAATTCCTATTAAAACATCGATGTATCGTTTGCATCCTTAAACACGCTATCACTGAGCCATCTTCATTACTTCTTGGTCGCTAAATTATACAGATATATGAAACAAACAACATATCGCTTTACAATTTACGTAATGAATACACATAATGATCAAACACCCGGGTACAGTAATGACACAATACAACATTAGAACTGAAATCCCCCGCTTCATTTTTTTATACTTCAAAGGTGCAAACGAGCTTACGGCCTGTCTGTTGGTAGTGGCTTGTAATACCCATAGGTATAACTAGCGCGTTGACAACCTTGAACCTCCCAACCCTAAGAAGCTCTCGAAACCCTACTCACCGCAGGAATATTACACAAGGTTATTTGGCTGCTATCTTCTGTAGAGTGGAGTTATTCCACCAGACGAGCTACCCCAAGTAAAAAAAAAACTCCAAAGAAATTTCTCAGTCAACTACCTCTTTTTGAACATACCCTTCCACAAGGAGCTCTGGAAATTCTACGCACCGCAGGAACACAACACTAGGTCATTTGGCTGCGATCTTCTGTAGGGTGGAGGTATTGCATCAGTGGGAATGTCCCAAGTAGAGAGAAATCTGATAAGAAATTTCTCTGTGCCCTACCATTCTTTTTCTTTTTTGAACTGACTACACTGTTGGCCTTAAGGGCCCTAATGCCATACGTTTTATAGGAGCACCGTCGCTGAACCACGAGTGATTGTATGATATCACGTGCTATGCCTCGTAACATAGTGGCGTCATCGACAAGAGTCAGTTGAAAGTCTTCTAATGTGTGGTGTTACAATATTCTTTTATTTTTAAATAAACTACGTGATATTTACGGGTGTGTAACGTTAATGTTGGGATTGACCTTACTAAAGCAATCCCCATTAGTGGAAACTAACATGGGAGCGTCCAAGGTGTAACGCTATAATAGCCACGTCATAAACACATTAAAATAACATTCATAACTGTTATTTTACTACAATTTTGATTCATTTAGTTAAATAGGCATGTTTTAGATTTGTTAATAACAAGCCGTGCCCGCGACTTCGCTTGCGTGGACTATAGAATGCAGTCGGTATTGTGGTGACTGTTGGCCACCGGTTTTTTAGAATGCTTTTTATTTTATTTGTGCTGAACCCTAATTCTTTTTCTAAAATAAAGAAAGGAAAAGCTTAAAAATTAAATCAAATTCAAACAAATTAACTCAAACTTCTGAATATTTTTTTATAATAATAATATTAAAAAACTTTTACTTCAGACCACAAAGAATCCATACAATTAATAATAGTACAAAAAATGTAATAAAAATGTTATAGGCAAGAATGAAGTAAAGAGAATGATTACACACTTTGCCTAGGCATTATATATAATATTTCATAATTATATTATTTAATTTAAATTATATATATATATATATATATATATATATATATATATATATATAATTACACAATTTTTACATAAAAATCGGTTGTGAATAAATAAATAAGAATTGGAAACCATTGTCCTACGATTTCTAAAATTATTATTAATAATTCTCATAGTCTATCACTTAATCAGATATATAAACAGTGTACAAAATTTTATTAAAATCGGTAGATTCAATTTTAAATTAAATCCAGTATACATCTATAATACGATATCTGAAGCAATGACGGCTCAGTGGTAGTGTGTGACTTCGCGTCGATTGACGTGAGTTCGAATCCTTGCAATGAAACCATAGCATTGTTGTAAGGCTTTTTCTAATGCCCGCCTGGCTAGCTAACCACCCTCAAGTTGGAAATCTGTCACTAAGTACCAAAAAGGTGTGTTCCGGCAGCTGCACTTGAGAGCCAGTCTTCCACTAGGTGTTGCGTGTTATCATCTTGGGCCACATCGTCACTTAACATCAGGTGAGATTGTGGCCACTACTCCAGAACTTATAACTATAAAAAAACTATCACGAAAGTAGTAAAAGTACATGTAAAAATAGAAAAATAGATTTATTAATATAGAATTATTCGTCGCGGTTTCCCTCACGAAAATAAATGTTTTTTTTTTTAAATAGATTAATAAATTGTTTAAATTAATAATGTGTAATTTTTTGCATCAACAGTACAAGATGTATTTTAAAATAGCATTATGAGAATAATTTTGTTGGCTATGCCTATCCTAATGTATATTTTAAGGTAAAACAATTCTCCTAAAGCCTAAGGTAGAACCTGACAGCACGAGTTGTCTTAACCAATTAGCGAGGTCCGAGAGTTTGTAATGGTCAACTAAACTCCATAGAGCTACACATTCAGCCAATAAAGGAGTCTATTTAATGTAATTTACATTTTATTTCATATGTCAACATACTTTTATATCTTTTTTATTTTTTAAGACTTGGTAAATGTGTATGAAATAACGTTTTTTGACTGAAGCGGTGTCAACTAGTAAAACTCAAAAATACAATGAAATGCCTTTTTAAAATAAATTCTACACATTTTTCAAACGGTAACTTTTATAGTTTTTTGTATAGTAATGCTGCTACTCTAGCTGTCTTCAACAACATTTAGGAACATGTCGAAGCCGGTTAACAAAAAAATTTAGATTTGTAGCTAAATAAGATTTCTAGCTACTTCTGCGTCTCTTTGATAATTTTGATAGACTTTAAAGTGTGGCTTACAAAATGCTTTAAGACATAGATTTTCACTTCTTCCATCTGTACAATCGTACATTATTTTAACTTGATAGTAAAAATGGCGTTCATCGAATGCATAGTACCTGATTAAAAGTCCAAAAACTTCGGTGACCCTCTGTGACAATCTCTATTAGCAACGTCGCCGTCATGCCGGCCTGGAGAAATGGTAATAGGGAAGGAACACGCTGGCCAGGAGGTGATTCCACATCTCCACAGGAAGACAAAGGTAAGAATTTCCAAGATACTTTTTCATGGCGAGATGGATGTCGTGTAGTCATGGCATCGTCCAGAACGCATGGTTCTGTAATGAAAAGGTGATGATGAGATGGAATGAGATCCTACAAGTATGTATAACAATAATTGTTAAGACAGTATGAAAGATAATACTTCTGCGGTAGCCGAGCATAAATTTAATCTGTCAGACTTATTTAATGTAGCGGCTATAAAATATAATATGTTACATTTGTTATTTCTAATAGAATGCGAGACTACATTAATATCCTTTTACTTTTAGTTTCTAAAGACTTTGTTTGTATAATATTATAGCACTCAGTGTTTATAAGCTAGGTGCACACTTAACCGTACCTTCATAGCAAAATTAAAACTGTGCAAAATAAAATACAGGGTACATTGAAATTTTGAAAAACCCCCGACACGAGTAACCTATTTATTGCAACCATACCAATAAGCCCCAACACGATATCACTGCTGTAAGTTGGTGATGAGTTAGCTATCCTGCAGATTCCACATGATGCTGCAGCACCAGCTCAATGTTGCCATGTTCTTCTAATATTACTGAAGTAACAGAATACCAAATTTCGACTCGATCAGATCTTTGAAAGATGCGTGAGTTTTATTGAAAATTTAAATATGGTTTATGGTTTATGAGCATTATTATTAGTCATGGCATATTAATGCTTACAAATGAAAGTACTTCATCATCAAGAGAAATTTATGTAGATAAACTTTGCCCTTTATAGCATGTTATTTGGATGAATAGCTTGTGAGATAATGTAAAATTAAAATAATCCAACACTCGGCTCGGGTCTATCACTATAGGTGTAGTGGCGCGAACGAGCCGTGTAGTTGTGACGCATAACTCCGGCGGCTTGATATAAATATTGTCTATACTGAAGTGTTATAAAACATCAATCAACGATTTCTTTTAAATTACACGAAACCACGGGGCACAGCTAGTTGTTACATAATAACTGTGTTTATCCATCCGTGACATTTCCCATACATCCCTGACAGAATATCAGCGTTGCATTGCTTTTAGCTAAGATAGAGACTTATTACACCCAACACATAAAATAGTCCTTATGTAATCCATCCAATCCAGTTATTTAATTTTATTTTATTTCTTGTATTAGTGTGCATTTTGATTATTGTTTTCTTTCTTTGATGTTCTAAAAAAAATGTATAGTTAAACTTAGAGAAAAAAACATTATCTAAATACCAAATTTTATCTTAATCGTTATAGCCGTTTCCGAAAAACCAATTACTTAGTTATTTTTTTCGTTTTACATTTAGCGCTGTGGCCACAATCTCACCTGGCCATAAGTGATGATGCGGCGCAAGATAGATAGCACGCTAAGCCTAGCGGAAGACTGGCTCTCAAGTTCAGATGCCGGAACACTTCTATTGGTGCTTGGCGACAGATTTTCAACTTGAGGGTGGTAGCTAGTCAGGCGGGCATTAGAAAAAGCCCTACGATGATATGGTTCCATCACAATGTTTTCCTTCACCGAAAGCTCAGGCTCTTTGTTTCGAACTCACGTCGGTCGACTCAATGTCCGTACACGTTACCACTGAGCTATCATTGTTTTAATATAGCTTTTCTTTCTAACTGACTATACTGTTAGCCTTCGGATGCATGGAGCCTTTGCGGCTTTTACAGCATCACCGCGCTTGGTTCAATATAGCTTCAATTCATAGAGTTAGTGGCCGCTCAGTGGCCAAATTTGTACCATCATTCATAACAATTTGAAGCTTCAAGGGTATTGAGGTTCCTTTGTCAAATATATTTACATTGAAATCACACAAAATTGGCAGCTTAAAACTTTTTTAGTCAATCTGTTATTCATAAGTACAATATTTATTGGCAACATTTTAAAATTGTTTCTTGGCAAATTTCTATTTTGTGCGAAATTTTTCACAGACTGTTATGTATTCGACATTTCTTCTCTTTCTTTTTCCTAACTTGGCAACCGGTCTTCTTTACTGAAGACCATTACTGTCATTTTCGAGTGAATATAGTTCCCACTGTTATGACGTTTTCAGGATCCTAACAAGATGGTTGCTCCCTTATTAGAACTTTCTAGGGAGTTTTTGTGACATCTCAGGATTCATGGTCCATGTCATTATTTCCAATCCACTTCACTTGTGCACAATAACAAAGCTTTATTATGCAAAACGTCACCTGTATTACACAATATACGGTCAAATAATACAAATTAATGAATAAAATATAAATACCACTACATGACAGTTTGAGATCTCGCCAAAAACTCTATTTGACATTTACAGAAACAACGTAAACAAGGAATGTTTTTATTTTATGTATGGCAGGATCTTGAGCTGCGATGTTGTGGTTTTTATTTTAATTCATTGACTTAGGTTCTTTGACCCTATATTATGTAATATTGGTGGCATTTTGCGTGACATAGTTTGGTTATTGAGCATTCGTGAAGTGGATTATAAATATAAACTGGAAACATGCATTAGGAGATGTCACAAAATCTCTCTAAATAGTTCTAACAAGGGAGCCACATCTTGTTGGACCAACTTTGAATGTTTAAAAAATATCACAAAGACTTTAAACACATTGAGACTGGCAAGTGCTTTTTGCGGCGCCAAATCAAAAGAAAAAAAGGTGTGTGTACGATTCACACACGAAAGAAGTGAAACTTCATTTTAGAAGATATTTTATTTAAACAGTGTGCAATAAATATACTGTATGTATATTTGCTCTCTCGCTCTGGCTCACACAAAGAGGAGAGACCGATAATGTGCGTTAAACGTTTAATGTTTTTAACGTTTAACGCGTTGGAAGTCGCATAAGAAGTTTCACTTCAAAAGAACACATATGATATATCAGTTTTAGCTTTCTGCGCTCTTTCTCCATAGTAACTTTAACTATGCCAAATTTCATACCGCAATATGCTAAAAAAGGAGTTCGAAATTTTCTTTTTACGTATCTATCATATATAGATTACATTCGTTATTAAAGTGTATGCAACTTTTATTTGTAACGAAATAAGATTTGCGTAAATATAGATCAATAAGGTAAAAGCTGGTAGAATGGATTACGGCTGTAGAGAATTATGAAAGAATTTACAGACAAGCGTGGAGTGTAAGTTCGGAGGCTGATGGTTGACAGTTGAGAACACGTACAGACTAAATCCAGTTGTAAAATTTATAAAAGCGATGTAACCAAGTCTTTATACCAAACGTTTTCATTCTGCAACTATCCTTACAACAAAGTAAAGTTGCAAATACAAAGCTCTTTTATTTTCTAAAGGCCCTTTTAGTTGAATATTCCTTTAGAAATTCAATGAATCATGTTCGTTGGTTCAGTGAACTCATGTTACTGTGTATAAAGATGCGTTTTAGAATAACTTCTTCACTCTTGTGGACTTTTGAACATTCTCATTGCAATGTTAGACTTCAAATAAGTCACTGATAGATTCCTTTAGATAAAGACTTAGCTTTAATACTCAGTTACTAAGAACCAAAGCGATAAATCTAATAATTTATTTAATTAATCGATTATAAATTTATCCGTTTCTCGGAATGTAGGTCTGTCTGATCGGAAACCAGTTTTTTTCTAAATATGAGACGTCAGAATTTGCTTTTAATGTATGTGATGGGAACGAATCGAAATTGTTACTTTTAAAGGTTTATCACTTGTGGAAGTAAAACATATATATTTTTATTATAGCTGAATTTTAAATTATTTTAAATGTTACAAAGCAAAGTATAGATCAGGTATCGGCTAATAAACATCGACAGTACAAAATACGACGTATAACATTACGGAGTTAACGGAGGAATTAGGGAGACTTAGAAGTGTTGACATTATTAGTTAGGCTATGAGACTTTTAGAGGAACTTTAAAAAAAAATCTCGGCTAAATGTGTCTCGCTTAACTCTAATTAAAGGAAATAATGGCACGAATGATATAATAGACTACATGTTAATCACTCAATAATTTACATTAATATTTTAAAGTTCAAGAGTAAATAACAATCAGATTAGATAGCCTATTAATTGAGGAAGATTATAAGTTAGATAAATTCACGTTACAACCCTAAGGAAACGAGTAGTAACCATGAACTTCAAGCAATCTAAAAAGGCTTTAAGTAAGTACGGGAAATGGAACAACGATAGAGGTAGGAAAGAGACAGAGCACAGGGAGATTTCTGTCTACTTGGGGCAATCCATCTATGATGGACTCTGAAGCAATGATGGCTCAGTGGTAGCGTGTACGACTTCGCGTCGATTGACATGATTTCGAATCCCTGCAATGAGCCTGAGCTTTCAGTGAAGGAAAACATCGAGGCCCGCCTCGCCTAATGCCCACCTGGCTAGCTACTACCCTCAAGTTGAAAATCTGTCGCCAAGCACCCTATATGTGAGTTCCGGTATTATAGCAGCACTTGAGAGCTAGTCTTCCTCTAGGTTTAGCGTGTTACCACCTTGGGCCACATCGCCACTTAGCATCAGGTGAGATTATGGCCACTACGCCAAAACCTATAACGATAAACTTTGACGAAAGATTAATTAAATCGAGTAGTTTAAACCGGATGAACCGTTGGGTACAGCAGGTATTAAATATAATGTTAAAGTAAGATACAGTCACTAGCAAAAATTGATTTGGAATCAGTTGTATTTACAGTATATAAACCAATGAGCCCACCTGTGATAAAGAAACGTCTAAATGAATTAGTGAAATCATTTTAAAAAGGGTTTTTAAAGACATTCTTTTTCCACGTTTATTTCATTAAGATACGTACGCCTGCCCATCAACGTCTTGGCTATTGTTAAACGGGTTTAGAGTTGGAATTGATAAATATCCATCTACCTCGTTCTCTTGCACACATTACCCATATTGCTATCTCATAATGCAAGCCTGTCGTGTAAGGATGCGGGCGTGTTTGCCTTTTTTTCTTTGAATTTGAATAAATTTACACTTAAAAAGAAAGCTCTTGACTTTATAAAAGGTTTTTGAACTCTGCCTCACTGAGTAGATTATACGGATCGATTATAACATCGTTTTGTGAATATATTTCGCATCGTTACGACTTTATAATCATTTAGGGGTTTAGCAGACTTAAAATAAATATTTTTGTCTTTTATCATTTTACGATTGGGGATTGTCTTTATACTAGACTTAGCCTATTACTCCCTTACTTATCTTCATCAATAAAAATAAAAATCAAGCTTTAAAGAAAAACTATAAGCCCGTGATATCATAATTTTTGTGTACTTTAAGCACGTAGAAAGTCACTTTTCACTTTTCGTCCTTGTTTATAAAATACTATAAATATTTTTTCAATATAGATACATCTTTTTCAAACCAAACTTTTTCATACAAATATCTATAATACTCTTATATTTAAAACATAATAATCTGTTTTAAAAAGTTTAACGAAGCAATACTGAATCACGGCAAATTGTTCTTGGAAGTCAGTTGAGATTTGGATATAATTATCAGTAATATGTTGTTATATTTAAAGATTAATAACCCCTGTTCACCACAAAAAACCTTAACATGACGTAGAAATAAAAGACCGACCATTAAATGTATTGAAGGAAGGAAATTTACCAATTCCAGTCACTGGTCATGATCATTCAGTGTGTATTATCTCTTAGATCTTAATAACTATATGGTCTTGTAAATAGGTAATAAATATATGTAAAAATTTGCCCAGAGAATAAGTCTTTCAATCTAGTGATATTATAAAGTAGAAGAGATTGTTTGTTTAACGCGCTAATCTCTGAAACTAATGAGTCACATTTTAAAAAGTATTTTCTTCATATTATAGAGGAAGGTTTATTGAGGAAGTTTTTAGGTCAAATATCTTCACGCTACGCCTCTAAGGAGCAGAGCAGTTGTCAGTTTGTCAAGTTTGTCGAACTTTTGTTATGGTTTATGTTATAGGCAATGTATGAAATGCCGGCATTTTATAGAATGACAAATTTTATTTCGGCAAAGTATGAAATACATCTCCGATTCGTTTTAAATGTCACGTGCGAGTTTTTGGCGAGACCAAAGTGAGCACGAGAGCAAAGTGTCATGTACGGTTTTTGTTTTAAATGTATATTTTGTCACATGTTTTTTGGAATTAAAATATGTAATTTTGGCGGCATTCTATGTGATATAGTTTGGTTTTTATGGTCTCTGAATAGTCGTTCTCGGAGTAGAGATCATGAGACCGTCGCTAGTATTTGTCCGCAAGTTCTAACCTAAACCTAACCGGACGTCTCTATATTTTGTAATAGCGGCATTCATATTATTGTTTCAGAATAAATTTTGTGTTTTTTGAGGAATGCATGTCATTTATAACATTTGGTAGGCATTCTATGGAATGTACGTTACAATACCGACGATGCTCGGTTAAGTTAGGTCTCATACTTTGCCGGTTTCTCTGGCATTCTATAGAATACTTAGAAAATTTTGTAAGAGACGTCCATACCTCTATACAAAATAAGTTAGGGTAAGAAAGCTAAATGGTGCTGAGACGTGGTCGCTAACTATGGGCCTCATAAGAAAGCTCAAAGTCACTCAAAGGGCAATGGAGAGGGCTATGCTCGGAGTTTCTCTGCGTGATCGAATCAGAAATGAGGAGATCCGCAGGAGAACCAAAGTCACCGACATAGCCCGAAGAATAGCTACACTTAAGTGGCAGTGGGCTGGCCACGTAGCTCGTAGAGCGGATGGCCGATGGGGTCAAAGAGTTCTCGAGTGGCGGCCACGTACCGGAAGACGCAGCGTGGGCAGACCCGCCACAAGGTGGTCCGACGACCTGGTAAAGGTTGCGGGAAGCCGCTGGATGCGGGCAGCACAAGACCGGTCGTTGTGGCGATCATTGGGAGAGGCCTATGTCCAGCAGTGGACGTCTTTCGGCTGAAATGATGAATGATGAAGAAACTATCCTTGCAATGTCCTTGATGGGTCACTAATACAACCATGATTCACAGTCACTTACACAAGACATTATTGTCATATCACAAGTACTCACGTAGTAAGACACACTCGCTCACAATATACGTGTATAATACGCATTTAGTATCTTTTTTAACATTAATTATTATTTTTAAACTATTTGTAACTTTACTTTAGAGAGTAATAATCGATATATGAAATCCTGTTTTGACTTAATTAGTTGATTAAGTTAATTTGTAAGAGTATCATGTATAAGTTGTAGGATTTCCTTTTAAATAAATAAATAAGATCAAAAAAGAGTTTACGCTAGAATATAACGCGAAAAAAATTACACTTTGAGATCCCGCCAAAAACTCTCTTAGTATATTCAAAACGAATCGGAGATGTATTTCATACTTTGTCGGTTTCACATTTGGCATTCTATAGAATGCCTAGGCAATGTATGAAACATTAATTATTTCATACAATGCCGGCTAGCTTCAGGAATTCTATAGAATGTCTAAGGCATTCCATAGAAAGCGGCATTCTATGCATTGTCTATAACATATAAATTAACAAATCCGTTTAGTAGTTTCAGAGTTTATCGCTTTCATACAAACTGACACGGTGTACACATAAGTATTTATTTTTACAATAGACACCTACAGAATTTTTCCGTTTCGAACTTTTTTTTTCTTAATACGTTTTAAAATATAATAAAATGTTTATAAATCGATTCTTGAATTTTTATTACTTCAAAATTCCTCGTAAATACCGTGACTAAAGTGATTTCAACTAGCGGTCTTGTTTGGGTTCGTTTAGGTTTTTAAAATATGATTTAACATTAAATACCTACTATTATAGTGATTTTGATATGTGTAGTGCAGTGATGTTGTTTTTTGATTATACTGTATTACCATCAGCCAAAGTTCAGTTACTTTGCCGTACTACTTTAAAAAAAGTAGGTTATTATTTCCGTTCATCGCGTTAGTAAGGACTAACAAAGTACACGAGTACAGAAAAAATAAATCTTTTTTAAATCATTTTATTTGCATTTTCTTTTTTTAAATCCCGACGTAAACAAAGGGGTGTTTTAACGTATGTATCTGTCTGTGGCATCGTAGCTCCCAAATGGCTGAACCGATTTCAATATATATTGTTACAAGGACTGGTTTAGGAGTACCTACACGTTATATCTAATAACATACTGTTTAATAATAGGTCTTTTACCTATGAAATTGCTATGCTGCAGTACTGGCCATTTCCAATCAAAATAATTTTTGTTTGGCTAAGAATTCTAATTTCAAATTAATTTTATTTTAAAAACATGGAATTCATTTTCCAAAAGTATTCATTTGTTTATTGATTAGTGTCACATTTTCATCGCATTTAAATCTTTTTTGTTATCATGGATACGTTAAAAATTCGAGTAATTATGGAATATGAGTACCGTCGTGGCAGTAACGCGGCACAAGCGGCACGCAACATCAACGACGTTTACGGAGCTAACACTACAAACCAACGCACCACCTGTTATTGGTATACTCGCTTCCGTTCTTGGAATTTCGACCTGACTGATGATACACAATCTACGGCTGAATTAGCAGCAGCTTTTGACGTTAGCGTCAAAACAATATTGGTCCATTTGCGACAAATTGGCAAGGTAAAAAAGCTTGACAAATGGGTGCTCCACGAACTCAATTATCGCCAGCGCGAAGTACGCGTCGACACGTGCCTTGCACTGCTCACAGACACACAAATGAAGGAATTTTGAACCGCATTGTCACCTGCGATGAAAAACGGATTCTGTTTGATAACCGCAAGCGCTCAGCAAGTTGGTTGGATCCTGGTTCAGCACCTAAACAATGCCCTAAACGAAAACCCCTTAGAAAAGTGATGGTCACTGTTTGGTGGTCTAGCGCCGGTGTGATTCATCACAGCTTCTTAACAAACGGGATAAGCATTACTGCAGATGTGTACTGTGAAGAACTGAACACAATGATGGAGAATCTGGCACATCTCCAACCAGCATTGGTCAATCGCTCATCTCCGCTGCTCCTGCACGACAACGCGCGACCTCATACTGCACAACAGACGGTCTCCATGTTGCAAGAACTGGGGTTGGAAGTTCTCCGTTAACCGCCCTACTCCCCAGACCTTGCGCCTACAGACTACTACTTTTTCCAGAATTTGGATAACTCCTTGGCGGGAAATAAATTCAATTCCCGAGAGGCAGTACAAAATTTGCCTCAAAATCAGCCTTTGAAGAATTTGTTGCCTCCCGTCCAGCTGATTTCTTTAAGAAGTGCATCAATAAACTGCCACTGCGCTGGCAAAGATGCATTGATTGCATGGGTGATTACTTCGATTAATACAAATAAAAAATAAATGAAAAAACATCGTTTAAATTTTTTCATTCAAAACGGCAATTTCATAAGTAAAGACCTCATATTATATGTCGGAGAATCGTCGATTAAATTATTGGAACAGTACTAATGACTTAGTATGCGTACTATTGACTTTATTACTATTGGCTGAGTGCGATAGCAACAGGTGTGCTCTGTGACCGCACGCGCTTTATAAGTAATTTACAACCGACTTAAGTGCATTCTGACTTCAGCCGTGGAATAGTAACATTCTAGTACGACTTATGGATAGTGAAGACCTGCAGTTATTAAGTTAACTATAAATACAGTTCCTGAGTGACGTCACGCTACCCGTTTCGACAACGTGATACCTATATAGTAAAAATATTATTTTTTTGTGTGAAAGGCGACTAGATCGAGAAATGTTCATAGCTCCGATTTAAGAACTTGATAAATAAATGTCAGCATTTTCCACAGGTTTGATCGAGTCGAAATTTGATATGCTGTTACTCCAATGTAGCAGAATAATTAAAAGAACACGGCAACCCTGATCTGATGCTACAGTAATATTTAGAATGTACAGGATATCTAACTCCTCACTAATTTACTGCAGAAATATCGTTTCGGGCTCATTTGAATGGTCTCAATTTAAAAATTTGTCTATTATTGGATTTAACTTACGTATTAAACATTCAGGGAAAAAATATTAGACATTACTTGTGTAAGCACGCTCTTTTCTATACAAACTTCTTTATTTCATCTACGTGATTTAAGAAAAACATATTAGTGCCCAATTATATTTCTTTTTTATAAGATTTCTTACCTAATTCCGTGACTAAAACTTAAAATTACGTAAGATTGTTGTATGAAAATTGATACTGTAAACGAAAAAAACGTAATTTGCTTTGACCATAGATCATAGAATCCAGCTGTTTCAATCGTATATTGATAAATTCGTGAAGTAAACCATTAGTCATAGGTCCTTGTTAGTGAAGACTAATGTCGAAAGAAAATGAATCTAGTACATTATTTCGGGCAATTATATTATTTACTAGCTTTGCCCGCGGCTCCGTTCGCGTGGACTACAGAATGATGTCGGTCGAGCGCACGTGCGAATTGTGCTGCCACGTAAATGCTTATTTTGGGTGATCCTTAGAAGATAGACATATGCTATCTGTGACTTTTTTATAAGTCTTGTTAAGATCTACAATTATGTATTACATTATTTTGATACATCTCTAATGGTTGCTCAGCGTAAGCCCAAAAGCGTATTTTTTCCGACTTCATTCACCATTATTGTCACTGCTTATTTCGTATGTTACTTTCTCTAACAAAATATGTCCTATAACCTGACCAGATAACATATCTATGAATTCATGGAAAATCCATGTAAATCCGATAAGCGGTTTTCTCGTGAAAACAACGTAAACGGACAGAGAAACGTTGAGTTTTGTAATATGTATAGAATATGAGAATAATTAAGTGACTGATAATACTATAGTGTACTTTTCCTACCTTTAACAACAAGTGGCAACCCTAACGCCACGAATGTGATACAATTTCGTATCTGCAACTTACAGTCTATCACGAAAATTGTATTGAATTGCCATCCCGCACCGTTGGCACATTGACTTCCCAAGACATCGAGTCATTTCTCACGAGACAATCGAATATCATATCGCTTAGTAAAACTGAAATTAAAACAATACCTGTGGTAAAAAAAAAAACGGTTGTAAATTATCTCGGAATCTTTTCGTTATTTATGAGAGCACTGTTTGCATTACTCCTAACTTAACAATATCCTCACTTACCGACCAGTTTGACTGAAGTCTAAGGTTTACTTCTGACAATATTTCTGACCATAATACCTAATTATCAATTAGTAACAGTATAGTTTACTCGTATGTGCTTAATTACTATTCTGTATTTGGAGTTACAATTCTACTGTACGAACTGGACAAGCTATTGTCGTTTTCCTGTGTCTCAAATGTGATTGTTATTGAGGAATTTTTATTGATCTATTATTTCATCTTGGTTTCTTTTTTACGGGAACGTGATGTGCAAATCTGTCATTCCTTCGATTAGTTCACAGGAATCTACCTATATTAACCAATTAATTCAGTAATAACTCCTCTGATGGTGTTTAATAATAATCATCAAGACTCTTTGTGACTATTGAACAGAACTCTAAAGTCAGATTCACGTAAATAACGTTAGCAAAGAAAAATTACTAGCAAAACCAGTTAAATATTTTTTTTATTATTTACTATAGAAGCGATTCATTAGATTCTACGCAATCCAAGGGTCCCGTGAAAAAACCCTGGTAGGCCATCGACGTCTTCAACTGAAGATCATAGGACAGGACAGGACCATCAGGACATAGTAACTGAAAAGCCTCATTCAAGTTTAAGAGATATAGCCGCTGAACTTTCTATGCCTCACGAGTCGATCCGACGCATAAGAGTCGCTGTGGACATGACAGAACGAGTTAATTCCGACCCAACATTCATAAAACGCTTTGCTACTGGTGACGAGACGTGGGTTTACGAGTTTGGCATGCAACCTAGTCAACAAGCTTCGGAGTGGCGCCGCGCAACTGAACCGAAAACGAAAAACCCACGCCAAATTCAATCAAAAGTCAAAGTCATGTTGACTGTTTTCTTTAACTATCTCAGTGTTGTGCACTCGGAATTCTTACCGGAAGCTCAAACGGTAAATAAAGTATATTATTTGAGCATTATGCGACGTTTAAGACAAAATTGACGAAACAGGCCAGATTTGTGGAAAGAAAATACTTTGATTTTGGACCACGATAATGCGCCTTCGCACAGGGCGAAGGCGCATTCATTGTGAACGAATTGTTGACCAAAAACTCAATAAATATCATCGAGCAATCACCTTATTCACCAGATATGGCTCCAGACGACTTCTTTTGTTTTTCCTAAACTCAAATGACCACTTCGTGGCACCCGTTTTCATTCGGTGGAAGACATAAAGTAGAATTCGCGAAGAGAACTAAAACTCAATTCCGGAAAAAGCGTTTAAAAAAAGGTTTGATGATTGGATTACACGTTGGCGTAAGTGTGTCGTTTTTGTAGGAGCATACTTTGAAGGCGATAAAATAAAATTTGTATGACGAGAGTAGTAAGTTTATGATTTAAAATGAAAACCCCATAATTCCCTAATTTTATATCTGAAGTATGGCAGTTTACGACAAGGATTGCAAATCTATATTAAATCTACAATCAAATTTGGATAAAAATCAAAAAAAATATTTTTTGCTTTTTATTTCTAATTTGTTACTCCTTTAAAAAAAACCAGTGGACAGCCGTAAATTTACGATTCTGTTCCACGCATAGAAATATAATTATTAAAGAAGTATATGATGACGTATTACATTTAAAGTAGAATATTAAGATGGATTTCAACGCATTGGAAAAATAATACGGGCGTTATCTTGCCACTCGTGGTTAGTGCTTACTCTATATAAATTATCACTTCACTCGAAATTGCTAACAAGCTGAGACATTTGGAACACGCTCCTATGAAGACGAAAACCGTATTGGTACTTATATCTAAATAACTTCCATATTAACAGTAATTTTAAATGAGACCGCAATCAAAATAATCTTTCGATTAAGATAAATATTCCGAAAGCTCCAACACTGTGAAGTTGTATGCGAATAGTTAAAAAATAAATAAGAAAAAAAAAGTACGTCGTACATAGGTACCCACTTTTGCCCAAAGCGAACCGGTCTCCGTAACTAACTTCACTTGGTCGCATTTTATTACACGAAGGTCAAACCGACCAAGTCAGAACGCGATCGACTACGAGCCGGGGTGTACGTGCGTCCCGACAGCATTTAAAACTTTTACGTCTTCATAAAAGTGTAAACAGAGACTTTTTTACCTGTTTATTACGTAAAAAAGTTTCATTGTGTTGTTTATCAAACGATTTACTAAATATAACGGTGTCAAGAAACTTGTTTTCGTGTTGGAATGATTTCAGTAAAGTTCATGTAGAAAGTTACTATGACAGAATATATTATATAGTTACTATTATTGGATACGTTAGTTCTCTTGTGTTTTTAACTTGGTGTCTAATACGGAAGTATTCCTTTTTGGGTAAGTCTATTTATCTATCATCACCGGATTTACCGTCTTGGATGGGTAAGAAATTAAATTAAAAACAAATTTACAAACAAAATTAAAAACTAAATTGCATGTTACTGACGGGTACTTTATACACATCTGTCGTATTCAAGTATCTTTGACATTATAACGTCGGGAATAGTTTTTTTTTCTATTAGTTTATTCGCAACCACAGTATAAGAATAATTTTAATAAAACTTGAATTTTAGACACTTACTCCATATAAAAACTTAGGAGACGTTTGTTTTATTTATTAAATATGTATTCTTAGGTCAAATATTCTGATTAAAGCTCCACTAATTTAACTCATAATAGTTATTCGAGAAAACAAAAGTTCGTGTAAATAAAAGAGAAACAAACTTTGAAAATTGCCACAAAAAATGATTCTATTTCCTTTTTTATTGTTATAGGTCAATGTAATTAACATCAACTTCTTATAAACATTTATATTTGATATTTTATCAGTCATGTGTATCACGTGTCGTAAAATGAATTTTATTAATTGTTAACAGTGATTTACATACCTATACGTACATACCTAGGTGATGAATCTTTAGCTTTGCGGTTGTGTTGAATTAAGTGCCTATAACCTACTTTGATTAATATCTAGTCGCAAATTCAATATCGCTAGATCAATTTATGTAATGTAAGAATGAACCTAGCTATTTTCAATTACGTTCATATATATGAAATTGTGTTTAAAATTAAATAAAAAAATATAATTTTTCATGGAATTTTGATCGCGTCTAGGCCAGTAACTTTATACACATACTTTTGAAGTTGAAGTAAAGTAATGTACTTATAAGTACTTAAAAAGTAAATATTGGAAAAATATAACAGTAGTTAGTAGCTAAAGAACCAACACTTGAAATCACGCCTGTGGTAATTAAAAAGTCAAATATCAACAATTTAGTAAAAAATATATATTTTTGAGTTACTTACTCAACGAATACCTGAACCAATGTACAGTTAAAAGTTACTACTAATCTTCTTTCTATTAGCACTTTTACTCAGAGAAGGAACGTACTGACGTTCAACAAAATCGAATTTTGATTTAATTATAGTATGTCATAATATCTTCATATTATGCGAATATAATATTACATAAACTCAACTTTTCCGCGTGATTTGTCTGAAAAGCATGTAAAAATAATTTTAAGGGTCCAGGTTAGAGTGGAGTTGTTCTAAAAAGTTCAATCAATTATTTTAACCACACTGCCGTCCCTGACGTTTTTCTTTGTTTGTTTAAACACGCTCTAATCTTTGGAACTACCCATCGGATTCGAAAAACTCTTTTTGTATATGATTGCCAGATTAACGTGGACTAATATAGGCTATCTAAAATTAGGCAAGACCTCTCAGCTAGCCTTAAATATTGTTTTTTGTTGAGTAAGTCGGAGGAAACCGCGCACCCGAACTGTTTTATCCGCGTTCGCTGGCATGTAATGGTTAGTGATTTGTGAGCATTATTATTAGGCATGCCTTTTGATAGGGCCTTTGATCAAAATAATCGAAAAATAAAATTAATTTTTCGATAAAACTTTATCTTTCCCCTCTTAAGTTTAGGTATATTTATTGATAGACTCAGATTTTTTATATGAATCCCTTAAAGGATATACTTTACGTTTTTTTTTTTTTCGAACTGACTATACTGTTAGCCTTAGGGACCCTGGAGCCTTTACGGTTTTTACAGCTTTACCGGGCTTGGTGCTTTACGAATGTACATAGTTAACTTCATAGGATTATTGAATTCGTCAAGTCGATAGGTTTTACTGAGACATCCTAGCCGATAGATGAAACAACTAGTCAAACCACGTCACATGTTCTGATATTCCATCTTCCAGAGACGAGAATGTCACCTGTTTATTTTTATTATTCTCGCCCGATGGAGCCAATCTCTTGCCTGCCGGTTGTTTTTAGGGTACCGCACTCGAATATACGAAACCGGTATTATCGGCAAATGAACACATTAAATGGACACAAAAACGACATCTTATTAAATTAACATATAGTATTCAATTAATTAAACAAAAGATTCCATTATGAGGAAATCATAAATAATTATTATAACAAGGAAATTAACTAAGCATGAAGTACTTTACTTAATTTTGGATGCATTAGTGACGTCTATTTAATGTACTCCAATTGTTCCAATAAATTCCAAAAAACACACTGTAAGTCTTCTGGATTTGAACAAAGCCGGGTGAAGGAATTTATGTATTACACAAATATTTCATCGTAATATCATCATGTTCTAAAATCTAATGTATCGATTTTCGTTTTGTATGTTATGAAGTAGAAAACAGGCCAGCTTTATTATGTGTCAAGTAGTCACTTTAGTCTGCAACCAACTTCGAAAATGTCCGCATTATTGACTAAGGTCAGTGATAATAGGTCCTAATCGTGAGGACTAACCTGGAACTGCGCACATTGAAATGAAAAAAGTCGTTTTAATACAGCTCCGAAGGCCCTTCTAGTGTCTTCTTAATAAGAAAATTTTAGTAATTCGCTCACATTTACTAGTTTGGTCTTTTCTTTTATGCAACTAAAGTGGTAAACAGGCATGCGCTCCGCCTGATGGTAAGCGGTTACCATTACCTATAGATGCTTGTAATACCATAGGTGCGTTGCCGACCTTGAAACCCCTATCCCAAAAAGCTCTGGAAACCCTACTCATCGCAGGAACACAACACAAGGTTATTTGGCTGCGATCTACTACCTCCAAATACCATAACCTATGGATGTTTTTGTAATACCATAGGCGCGTTGCCGACCTTGAAACCCCTACCCACCGCAGGAACACAACACTAGATCATTTGGCTGCGATCTTCTGTAGGGTGGAGGGGGTATTCCACCAGTCGGACTGCCCCAAGTAGAGAGAAATCTCCAAAGAAATTTCTCTGTGCCCTACCTATTTTAATGTATCTCTTTTAATGGTTTAATAATACTAATAATGAAAATCGATAAAAATAATATATAGCCAAGAAACCGGAACAAAAAAATATAGTAAACTACGGATTTCTCAGTGTTTCTAATCTTTAATAGCTTGTGTATTATAGTGTTTTTCCTCTGAAATTGTTTGTCTAATACGTACTCTAGGGCACGTACAAATAAGTCCATATCAAGACATGTAAAAAAATAATAAACCGTATCGTCATCTGGCCGTCTAGAATACATGTAAATAATATTGAATATTTTGTAACATTACCCTATCATTTCGTTTTATTACCTTTCTACATGTTGTTTAATTTTTGTTACGTTTGATTTATTTTATTCTAGCTGCCCCGGCAGACAGTGTTCTGCCTTTCTAGTAGTCAATATCTCGACTACAGCGCCGCCTATCTCGAATTTTTTTTCTCAAAGCTTACCGGGAATCGTTCTGGTTTTCTCTTTCTTTATTCGCACTGTAAAATTGGCCAAATTTGTTTAGCCGTTGTCAAGGGTTGCGATTATCTACATTTTTTTTATCGTTATAAGTTGGCATAGTGGCCACAATCTTACCTCTGAAATATATAGCATTTCAAATGTAGCATTTCATTTTTATTTAAGTAAATTTTTCGTTAATTATTTTTATTTGTTTTTCTTAAGATATTATTTAAAAAATAAGTAATTATGTATATCTACTTTATGTTAGGGTAAAACAACGTTGTTTTTTATTTAATTGTTGATTATTGTGTTTTCCAAATAAACAAGTAATAAAACCTTTTATTATATTACACTTGACCTCAGAGTCGCTACAATAGAAAACTAAATACACTGACACAAATAAAACATCAAACAAATTTTATGTACGGAACACAACACATTTTTGGCTCGATAGTTTTTTAATGCGAAGCCTTGAACGGTTTATACATCTATCTATACATTGACGCGTTTGGTGACGCTACCGTGCTCCCTGTTTCTTTTATTTATTTCTTTTTTTAGTGTGACCAAGAAACTTGACTACCTTATTAAATTACATATTACGTTTCTGATACAAGCCACTATCGTATTGGTTTCTGGTTTGTACTGAATAGTGCAAGTTACAAGTGTGTAAATATTATTTAAAAGTTTCCTTTCAAAATTGACACGAGTAAAATTCGTATTTGATTGTTGGCGAAGTTTCCGTGTTCCATATTCTACATTTGTCTTCATTTGATAACTGTACGTTATATTATATATCATACTAGCTGTGCCCCACGGTTTCGTCCGTGTTCAGTTTATTTAACCAACACTCCATCGCACCGTACTTGCCAGCTTGCTTGACGTTTATGCTCACCACTCCGCTTCTTAACGTTCTAGCGTGAAGTTTGTAACATATAACCATCCTCAACAGGTCTATACTAATATAATATAGGTTTTTTGTTTGTTTAAACATGCTAATCTGTTGAACTACCAATTTTTTTGTATATGAAAGCCAGATTCACACATTATCTAGCATTAAATGGATAATAAATAAATAAAATAAAATGCCTTTTATTTCTTGCTTTTACATGATACAATTACAAAAAAAACAGTGTGCATATAGAATCTTTCACTAATTCAATTTATATTTTGTTTTATATATATAGTTTTGTTAAAAATCAAAAAGAAACCATCTCTTGTGCATTACATTAGTTTAATTTTGAGTGTAAAGAAAATGATCTAAATTGAATAAAATAATATTTATCTATAAACAGTGAAAGTGTTTTTACATAATAAAAAAGTCATTAAAATTAATTCACATTATTATCATTGATGGCTGACTTCATCATACGATGCGCGCGCAGCTCTCAATTATTATACCCTCTAAGTGCGACAAAAGAAATATAACGTATACCAACGTATTATACTAATGTGATTGTTTCTCTATTATTTATTATAAGGAATGAAAGCGGTTTTTTTTTTTTTACATATTCCGTTTTTATTAAAGTGAAAACTTGATTCATCGTTCATTCTACTTAAGAAATATATTTTGTTTACTGTTTATCCTTATAACAAAATTAGAGTCGATGTTAATTTGCGATGTAGTTGAAAATGTAACAAGTAAGGTTAGAAAAAATATTAGCTTTTAAACGCTCTTAAACACACTGATTAGTTTAAAAGAAAGTTATACATGTAAGTAAATCTAAGGATTTCGAACTTAACAAAAGATATATCTGTGTATAAAAATTCGGCTTATGCGTGTTTGCGTCCGCAAAACTGGAAAGTGATGAATTGATTAGAAATTCTCATATAACCTTGCATTTCTATAAAATAGTGTCTTTATATACTTTTTATAGCGAAGTTCCCACGGGAATGGGAAATTCCAAGCAGTTTGCGAGGTTTAAATACAAACAATTATAACAAATTCTTAATTACACACATTATGTACTATTTTCACTAATTTATTTTGAAATACATATGCCAGTACTTTATATTTTAACAACGAAACCAGTTTAAATTTAATTATGTGTATTCTTGGTGAATGTATGTTCACTAGAATACTTTTAGATATGTTACTGATGATTAAGGCCACAGCGAAGAATGGCCGTTTAACCAGTAGGTGTATAAAGATACTAGCTGAACCTGCGGCTCCGCTCACGTGGACTATAGAATGCCGCCGATCGAGCGCACGCCCGAATCATACTGCTCCTGTCCCCACCGATCGCCCGCCGGTATTTTAAAGACAAAAATTATTATTGTTGGTGATCTTTACAAGATAGAGGTATACTTCGCTAATTTTTTATAGAGCTTTCTAAGATTTACAATTATGTAGTACATTAATTTGATAAATCTCTTATCGTTTACTCAGCGTAAGTCATTTAAGTGCCCCAAAAGCGTTTTTTTGCGATTCAACATTATCGTCACTGCTTATTTCGTATGTTATTTTATCTAATAAAATATGTCATAGACCCTGGCCAGATGACATAGCTATGAATTAGAAAAATTGGTTTTCGCGTGAAAAGAACTTAAACGGACAGGGAGACGTTGAGTTTATAATAACATTATACAAATTACGGAACCCACAGAGCGCGAATCCGTCTCGCATTGACCGGTTCTAATTAATTAAGTCCAAGTTACATATTGTGATTAACTTATACCTACTTCCTATAATTTATATTAAATAAATGCCAACATTTGTAGTTTTTCGTTCTATATAATTATCATAATATATGTAAATTGATAAATTCTGTAAATATAGACAAATATACATTATTAATTAATTTAATTATATATAAAAAGATAATATTAAATTATTTCACAAAGGTGTTTTTTTTTTTGTCAACGCCATATCTCCGTTAATTATTGAACAAAATTAATAATTCAAACATAATTTTAAAGTTTATTTTTCACGCTATTGACGAAACATACAACAAATAATTTACAATTAATATTTCTGTTAAATAAAATGACTAAAAACGTTTTCACTAGGAATGGCTTCTGTTGGTACTAATGAAAATATATTCCAGGCGCCATCTATTAACAACGTGTTTAACTAACATGATACCAGGGGCCCAAATCTGCTATTTCACATTTGAGAATACACCATTGTCATTATATCGACACTCTACTGATATTATATCGAAATTGTAACAAATTTGGTATTCTGCTAAAATTTTATACCTGTCTCGATAGAATCTCTATAGTGTTGTGATAGTGTGTAAGTGGGATGGCAATATCTATACGTCATTGGTGTTGCCTATCAAAATCTACCACGGATTAAGCGTTGCTAATCTATACTACCATTAGTTGACAATACTTGTTAGTGCTATTTTTTCTATTAAATCTGTAACTATCTCGATTGTCGCCGTCTCGATTGTAATCACTTTAAATGATCGACATTTTATAAATTCGATGACGTTGATGACGAAATTTTATATTATTTTTATGAAACGGAAAGTTTTAGGCTATATAACTTAACGCTACTACTCGAAGGAGCGGAGCAGTAATCATGAACGTCAACCAATCTGGCAATCTGTATGCAATTGGGTATCATATGACGTATAAAACAGTCATATACAATTCAGATTTAACGCGAGTGATCGCTGGTACTGCTTGTTAACAATATAGGAGAAGAGTTAAGATGATAAAACTGATATGGCTCTTGACCACCATATACATAGTGATAAACCAGTAATTTACCTGTTAGCGACGACTAGCGATGGATTGCCGAGCTCTCGATTGCAGAAAAGGAACAAACTTTCTCAAATTTAATTTTTATTTCAAACTTATTGCTATTAGCCATAAGGACTTTGACAGATTCATCGGGCCTGGAGCACAACGTAATTTATACATTCTTATTTGTTAATCATTTTATTAGTACGTTGTTGAATTTAGATTAATAATTATCGTTCGGTAATGGCCTAATTTTATTTAACGTAAAAATAATTTTATTATCGTTATCGTGTATTTTTCCTTATCATATCTCGTGAAATTTCTCTTTTATCACTTTCCATTTTACCTGGTTATTTGAAGGTCAAGTGATTCACAGTCAAATAGAAACTGAATTCTTGTCAAATGGTCATCTTTTTTGTGTTTAAATGCATACTTACATGTTAGAATTTATGTGTCAATCGTCTGTATAATTATACTAGTTGTGCGCGGCGGATTCACTCGCGTTAAATTATTAAAATTTTAAATATTTTTAGTTTAAGCATTCGGTTAGGATTCGTGCTGTTCTAGTGGTTTAAACATGCGGAACATCGATACGATGTCTGCAGGTTCGAACCCCGACATTTCAGATTTCGCATACATTTACTAATTCAAATTGGTAACACTATTAGCTGACCGTGAAGGAAATCTGAACGCCTGCGAAATGTCCCTGTAGCACCACTGTATGTGGGAAAAATATAGAACTGTTGATTTCTCTATGTTTGAAATGGCCAATACTTCGTGGGCTGGCGTAGTGATTAAGCCCATACTTCTCTTTGGGAAGAGGCCTTTGCCCAACAGTGGGACACTTGCAGGCCGACGATATTATCATTTATTATTATTCACAGTTCGGCCCTTCTCGGTAATGCTCGGTTCCTGATGAGCGGCTCGGCCCTTGGTTCCCCGTCCACTCGAGCCGCACCACACGGATCGCTAGCACTATTCCCTCCTTCTCACTTAGCCTACTATGTGACCAACAGTTTGTATGGTAATTCTTCTGCTCGTTGAGATCATAGCGTGATGTTATATAGCTTATAACCTTCCTCTGACTGAGAGTTACTAGCGCGTTCAGAAAACTAAAAAAAACGCTTGAGTTTTATAATGTTAGTATACATTACACTATTTATAAATATCAATGGGCGATCATAGGGTACTTATTAAAAGTATCGCAGTTGTTACAAGGACCAGCTTCCCCTACCAACACGTCATATTAAATGAGATACTATTTAATTTAAATCATAGCATCATGTAGATAAATGGAATCTGTATTAATGACTTAGTATTCGTACTATTGACGTTACTATTGACCCACACGACTGGCGGGGATTTGGATAGTGAAGATCTCAGTAAAAAAGGCTACCTACAGTAAACGCTGTTTCTGAGTGCCGTCTCGCTGCACGTCCCGGCTGCGTATATTACACAATTACCTAATTATATTCGAAGTCGATTATAATCGTTTATCGATTATATTTCCATGATCATTTTAACTCCTATTACTATATGGTAACATTTATCGGAATAATCAAAAGAAAAACAAGTATACTTCTTAGAATCTAGAGGTGAGTAGTATGAAATGATTTTCAAAAATTCATCACCTTTGGGGTTTAGGTTTAGGGGTTTAAATATTGTAATTTTCTGTGATATATCATTACGGATTAGAAATCCCATCGGAGACATGTGACAGGGCTTGTCGGTAATATTATTATCATTGAAACATTATTTAATCAAGTTAGAAACTGTAAAATTAATTGGTGATTAATTAAAGCGTGTTATTTAACGTTTATCGTGTAATATTGGAACGGAAAGCCAAAATTATCAATTACGAGGCAATAAAAAGCAGCCTTGAACTATTATTATGTAGTATGCTTAATTAATCGAAATTAAAAATCTTTTATCATCACGAACGGGTACGAAGTTTAGGGGATGAACAGGATGATAAATTCTTTAGCCTGAAATTCGCACCAAACATAATACATTTTTTTGTATGCTTTTCGCGAGGCGCGACTTGAATATGGTAGTATGCTAAGTCTAATGCGGAAACTGGCTCTCAAGTGGAAGAGCCGGAAAACATTTATAGGTGTAGATGCATGTGTTAACGATACGCTTTAAAAAGAGATAACCGGTGATGTTGACACTGTGGCAAGTCCAGAGCCTGAAGTTATGGCTTCTTTTATACTGTGCCTGATCTTAAGTACTACTGAAAATACGACTGCTACCACCGAGTGACCGGCAATTCATTGAAGGTCAACACTGTCATATCGACCTCCTCTTAGTCCTGGACATGTTGCAAAGACGGGCTGTCCGCATTGTAAATGATGCAGACGTCACTAAGTACATCGAGCCGCTTCAGCCGCGCAGGGACATTGCTTCGCTGAGCGTGTTCTACCGTCTGTATCATGGCGAGTATTCTGAAGAGCTGTTTAACCTTATTCTCTCTTCTCCCTTTCATAACAGAATCACATGCGCTGGACTCCAGAGCCACAGCTTTCCAATAACTTTAACAAAAAAGCGTCTAACGCGTACAGCACACGGTCAGGTATATACGATGTGTTATACGTGTATACGTATATATATATGTATTCGTGTACACAGACCGCTGTGCCTGCGCCAGTCTGATATCAGAGCAGTACGTGCTATAGATATATATATATATTAATAGATATACATATACAATTAACATTAGCATGTCGGTGACGCGAACCCATAAGATTTTCCCCTACCATAAAGTGCTCAACGCGGTTAAAAAAGTTTTCACTTCAAAAATCTGCTTCGTCTATCTTTACCGTACTGTGAAGCTGTGGAACTGTCTCCCGGACAGTGTGCAACATTTGAGTAGGCTGTCATGATGGTAATAGATTGTAAATACCACGGTAGTTACCGATGTTATTGAATTGCACTATACTTACCATGGGCTACCCTGCCGTCGCAGTGCAGTGCCTTCAGGGCCCTTTCGGCTAACAGTGTAGTCAGATCGGAAACATAATTAAACATGACATTGAAATTCAAAAGTATTATATTTAGCATTTTCATCTTTAAAGTTCAGTTTAGTTAAACGATTATTATTTAAATATAAATAGCTAATAGGTACTATTTATTTTCCTGTAAATAATTCTTAGTATTAAATGCATCTTCGCTTCTTTGAAATGGAGGTTATTTACCTACCATTGCCGACATTTCTTAATAAGTTTCGCAATAATGCGAATTTTCTGGCGCGACAGTTTTTTAATGTTAGCACTGCAAAGTGACTGATGATGATGAAGATAAAACACAAGAGACAGTGGTGGAAGCGATGATGGCGCAGTGGTAGCGTGTACAACTTCGCGTCGATTGACGTGAGTTCGAATCCCTACAATGAGCCTGAGCTTTCGGTGATGGAAAACATCGTGAGGAAACCATAGCATGGTGGTAGGGCATTTTCTAATGTCCGCCTGGCTAGCTACCACCCTCAAGTTGAAAATCTGCCGCCAAGCACCAATTTGTGTGTTCCGGCAGCTGCACTTGAGAGCCAGTATTCCACTGGGTTTAGCGTGTTATCATCTTGGGCCACATCGTCACTTAACATCAGGTGAGATTGTGGCCACTACGCCAAACCTATAACGATAAAAAAATGACGGATTTAAAACGTAATGCATGGAGATCCCGATCCAGGCAGATACTTAACGCCCCTCTTGATTTTTGGACATACAAAGTCTGGTATCATTGCCATTACCTGCATTTGTTCTTAAATTGTATATTATTGAATATCCGTATAATTATTTATTCTATAAACACATATAAACATGACTATGACTAATGTTTTTTTTTTCAATCACGACTCTACCTGTAATTTTGAGGTCAAGTATACTCATTTGTGGACTCAGCTTTGAAGATTTTGCGTGACGTCACTCACCTACATTCATATTGGGGCTTTAAGAAGCTTGTTCCTATAATCGATTAGGTTTATCAGTGTTCGTAGAATTTTTAATAGGTACTCACAGTTTTGATTGACTTTATACACGTTACTAGCTTCTGCCCACGATTTCTTCTGCGTGAACTTCAGAATTGGGTCTTTTCCGGAATAAAAAGTATCATCTCATAAACTATTTGTGTGCCGAATTTCTTCCAAGCCTGTTCAACCGTTTTTTGCGTGATTGAATAACAAACCTTCAAACATACAAATTTTTAAGACTTATTTTATATTATTTTTATTGCTCCTATTACATGTTTATGTAACATTCTAAATTTTAGCATAATATAGCATAAAAATTAAGCAACAAATTTTATTGCATGTAATTATTATATATCTATTATTATTTTTAGGTATAAGTTCATCTTAGTTATTACATATTTTAATTTCATGTATAATCATTCCACATTAAGATCAATTTATATGATCAATCATTTACCGGGTCTAACCACAGATGAAAAAATTATTCAAATAGCAAATGTCATCACGGTCGAACCACCACAGCTATCTTACATTTACAGCGCTCCATATACTTATAAGAACCTTCATCTATACTAATATAATAAAGCGGAAGAGTTTTTTGTTTGTTTGTTTAAACACGCTAATCTCTGAAACTACCAGTCGAATTCGAAAAGTATTTTTTTATACGATAGCCAGATTCACGAGGAATAGTACTAGCATTAGGCTACACCTCTCGGCTAGCCTTAAATATTGATTTTTAATAAATCGATTAAGTCGAAAGACATAGCGCTTCCTAACTGCTTTATCCGCGTGCGCTGGCGTAATGGTTAGTGATACATAAATACAATGTTCTACAAAAATATTGCTCCCTTGTACATCTCAAAAAAAGTCCGCTACACCATATGCCTATCTCTCATACATACGTTACAATGAGGTATTTTGTGACAAAGTTTCATTTAAAATTGAAAAGTGATTTATGGGCATTATTATTAGGCATGGCATATTAATCCTTACGACCGAAAGTAACTTCATCATCAAGAAAATTTTATGTAGATAAACTTTGCCCTTTATAGCATGTTATTTGGACGAATAGTTGTAATTCCCTATGTTGAAATGTGTGTGTTACATGTTTATTTATTGCCATGTTAAACTCTGTAAATAAAATGAAATAAATAGTTTCAAACTAACATTAACAAATATGGTAAGCATCCGCATAGCTTGTCGCGTCGCAAACCGTTAGTTGGCTCGGAATAATAAAACACTTCAATGAAAGGAAAATTTAACTGAGAACTACTTAAAACAACTTGACCTTTCAACTTTATCAAATAACTAATAATGACCTAACATTTCTGACCGGCCGCGGCATGATCTTAGGCTACAGTCGTCATCCATGTATTTATTACGTTAAAGCGCCATCTTGTGGTGATGCCAATGCTTGTTTTCATTAAGAAGAGATCAGTCGACGGTTGTTTTCATTAAGCCTGCCTTCAACTCTCTCGGCAACTGTATATACAATGGCTGATCACGAAATGCGACAAACCTAAAGAGAGTCACTGTTATGGGCCTTTCCCCACGTGCAATTGAGGTAGGACCCAACAGTTTAAAAGAGAAAATGTTTTATTTTCAGATCATTTTTGTTGGATTACGCAATCGGACCGATAAGCTCTGAATATGTGCAAACTGTGTATTTCCGTACCCATCTAACATACTCGATGTTTCGAGTAGATTCTAGGCGTTTCTAGATATTTGGAGAATAGTTTTTTACTTTTTTTTTGTTGGTCAGATCGTAACAATATATTGGTACCTAACATATTTTATTTCATAATTAAAGAAAATTTAATCTGGCATACAGCATTTTCAAATCGAAAGTTACTAGCTAGTTAAATCAGAAGTAAATTATGAATTAATATGCTATCTATGTTGTAATGTTTGCTGGGTAGTCCACGACAATGTCGTCACGATGTCGTGCTACTATTAAACTAAATCCTACTCAATACTTTCCGTAAAATACATAAATATTCAGTTATTCGCGTAAATCAGTTAACTTTTAGTAAAAGATCTTTAATGCAGTAATTATACAAAATTAAAACAAAATAAACTTGGATATCCTGGTACGGACAGCTAAATTCTTTATAGCAAATTGTTTTCTGAATAGTTAATGGTTGAAATTACCCCTTTGACTCAAAGAAGGTTAGGGTGTGGACGTTGTGTTGAACATAGCGTAAGTGTATACATTTTATGTCACTTTAATACAGTCTTCTTTTTATAGAAGCCTATACAGAAAGAAACGAGGGTAAAAGAGAAATAGTCTTTCTTTTCTTTTTCTACGTATACGCTCACATATCTGCTTCGTGGCAACACACTTTGACGTGCCTAATATAATTACAAATGTTTAGGTATTTTTTCGTAATAAAATCTTTTGTTTAGGATTAATATTGCTATTAGAAGGCAGACAACGGAGGGTAGATACTTTGATTAAATAAATATATTTAATGTTTAGGCTATTTATACTGTGTTATTTATCATAAATAGGTTATTGTATTATGGTCTGCATTTGTAAATATTTTGTTTTGTTATGCACTCATTCTGTGTCGGTATATAAACAGTGGTGCAATTATTCTCAAAGCAAAAATATTTCTTATTATGTGACAAAAATTATTGTGTCACTGTTGACAGCCCTTAAATAAATACAGGAACAACGACTATTAATAAAGCTCATCATTCGGTTGATGCCATTATATTTTATGCTGTGTCTCACGGTTTCAGCCGTTTAAATTTATCCGGCGAACTCTTCACCGTGTCGCTGCCTATGTATCTGTGTAGCCTATCGTTCTTCTCACTTCCCGACTTGCCAGATAAAATAATAGAGGACAATAAAATCGCTCTCGCTTCCGCGTAACACTAACCGAAGTCTTGCACATTAAGGTGTATTCAGGATTCCTAACAAAGTTTCAACGTTGACTAATAGTGCAGCCAGTTCTATAGAGTATTTGTAATTATGCAATTATTTGCTATATCATGATTTAGGGGTCGAAGTCAAGACCTTTGAGATTACAGTTTGAGAAGGATTCAAACAACGCCTTCTTTGAACAACAAGTACGGTCGGTACAACAAGTTTTTTTCTTCCACTTTATTCTTATGTTCCTCCACCTTCATTCTTAGTATTCTTGTACATAGTTATATGTTAATCTATATTAATATTATAAATATCAGGAGTTTGTTTGACCGCGCTAATGGTTAAATTTAACAGTCACATTAAAAAAAAATGTTTTATGTTATAGCCCATTTTAGAAGGTTATAGGCATAGATTTAGTAAAATGTAGAGGGAAAAATTTGAATAAGATGAGACCAAAACGTAATACTACTAGTGTGTATATTATTTTGTTATTTCTGTGGTGTACAACTTACATCCAGTTACATTACATGTAACCACAATTAAACACGTCTACTAAACTTTAAATTACACTTTTAAAACCTTAGATTTTGCAAAAATAAGCGTGATTTGTTTTGACAACGATTTACGTAGGCTGATAGCACATACGAAAATGGTCTCGTATCACTATCTTGTTCTAACACAAGCGTATACTATGCTCTTTCTCTTTCGAGTAACCGATCTGTATATATTAAATCTATGTTTATAAGCTATATAACTTCACGCTACGATTCTAAGAAGTGGAGTAGTGACCATGAAGGTCAAGCAATCTGACAAGCTGTTGGGAAGAACGGGAAGTGAGAACGATCATATGATACACGGGTGAAACCGTGAGCACAACTAGTAAGTTATAATAATAATTAGAGTAATCGATAGAGTAGATCATTACGTGAATGATGGTGATATCTGGAAGTGATTCCCTCTTTGTACATCTATTAAATATAATTGTCAACAATAAAACCATTAATAAAAAAAATTGATTAATCCGATCAAGTTTCTTGCCGTCTCTTCTCGATGACTGGGATGTTTGTCCGAACCGATTGTAGGGTTTAGACGTTCATAAGTACAGGTTCTTAGAGTCTAAATTCTAGTTTTTTATTTTAATTTCATAATCAACCTGAAAAGGATTGGCTGTTCTAAGACCAGTGATAAAATGTTGTTTAAACCTGACAAGTGAGTTAGAACGCTTTCTGTCAGAAACAAGTTTGGCGACCATTCATGTCGTGTCGATCACCGTTTGATGTTTTTTCGAAGTCTAAAACTAATCAGTTCACACGAGCCGTGTCCTATTTAAATTTACGCGTAAATCGCCCGTCACTATCACTACACTATCTCGCATATATCGATAACTAGAAAATTGTGCCGACTGATAACCTGATTCTATCGATAACAGTCGATAACGATGTTTACATACAATATATTTGAACGAAAGTTCGCAAGAACACAGAACACTTGACCGAAATCTGATATTCCAATTTTATGGTCCAATAATGATTTATTTTTTAAGTGTTTTTGTGATATGTAATACAGAACCACGCATACTGGTCGTCGAAGCCACAGAAACGAACACACACACGGCGCGAACAAAAACATTCGGAAATTTGCGTTCCCTCCTTCCAATGATATTGGGTCCTTCAAACTGAGGCATTACATTGACGACTGCCGATGATATTTGTGTCACCGACAGTCGCCGTTGTCTGTGGTACTTACCATAAGGTGACATTATCGTTACGTAACTTATCAAACAATATTTTTTTCTCTCGTACACTAGCTTGGATTTTTTTTTATATAGCACGGCAATTTGATGCTACTGTGATAATCGTAAGTGCAGTACAATTCAAAAACAATGACCACTGAGCGATGGGCATTCCATTAACATTCCTCGCTATCCATTTAGGTATAGATACCCTACCACACCACTTGATTAGTGGTTATTTACCGACTGATACTGGTAACACGCCTAAGCGTGCCACTATGCCTTGTGTTATAATACCTGGTGTATGGTGATAGCGATTTAGTAGGGCCCACCCAGCAATTGATTTGAATATAGTAGGTGCACATGATTCCTAATTACACACTGTAAGGAACGTTTATTGAAATACACCTACAGATGGCGTGAGTCCTCACATTTCGCGTACGCAATACGCATAGCAACATTATCGAAAATTGAAGGCAATAAGAAATTAGTAACGATATTTCGAGATAGCGAACAGTGGAATGCGATTCACGGTATTGTTTGCCAATAAAAATAAGCGAAATATCGTTATTTGGCACGGGTTTACGTAAACGCCCATTATACCCTTAGGGATACGGGCTTGCCCGGCCACGTTACGGGATTTTTTCACCCAGTAAATCAATATTAAGGCCGGCTTCTTTCTTCATATGTGGAGCTGTTTTACAAGGATCAGGCACTAGGCCACCCTGTCTTAAATGCCCTTAACGGTGATCATTATTTAGGATTATAAGCTGTTATATTTTGTTGTACCTGTGAAACAATACGATAAATGTTAATTTTAGTAAGAGATCGAAGCCACTTGGTTAGGGTTCCAAAGATGTAATTAAACGGCATCTAATAATCAGGTCTGTGCATCTCAGTTTCCCTCCACAAATGAACCCAAATCCCCAAAACACTAAAATGGGAAATCTATCGCCATTTACCTATGTAGTGTTTCCGCAGCTAAATTGAAAAATACTAGCTCTGTAAGCTTCGGCTGTCAACACTTATCAGGTGATATTGTCGTCAGACTCTAGTCTCTGGTACAATAAAAAATTATTAATTAAATATTTATAAAAGGTACATTCATATACAGTAAATTACGAAATAATGAGGTCATATAAACTTATCTATAAGGATAACTATAAAGTTATTTGCTCTGTACATTTATTGTCACAAAGATTACAATGTAATTATTTAATAACATATTACGACATACTTTTGTAATCAGCGCTTAGGTTAACTTGCTAGTTAAGGCCTAGTTTGACGGCTCGAATTAATGGAGAAATTTTGTTTTTTTATTTTCTTTTTTATAAAAGTCCAAGTGACTGAACTTACCATTAAGCACAAAGGACAAATAAGTTAGTAAGTAAATTATCAACAGTACATCAGCCGTTGCTGTTATCCCAGCCTGCGTAAATAAAATCTGGATATGTATCGTCGAACGACGCGGTGTCCGAACACATTACCACCGAACTATCATCGCTTTCCTAGTACAATATGTACTATAGCAATGATGGTTCAGTGGTAGTGTGTACGACTTCGCGTTGATTGACATGAGTTCGAATCCCTCCAATGAGCCTGAGCTTTCGGTGAAGGAAAACATAGTATGGTGGTAGGGCATTTCCTAATGCCCGCCTGGCTAGCTACCATCCGCAAATCTGTCGCCAAACAATTGGTGTGTTCCGGCAGCTGTACTTGAGAGCCAGTCTTCCACAAGGTTTAGCGTGTTATCATCTTGGGCCACATCGTTACTTAACATCAGGTGAGATTGCGGCCACTACGCCAAAACCTATAACTATAAAAAATAACAATAGTTGTATGGTAAAGTGCTGGCAAGCACAGTACAATCCAAAGACAAACGGCGTCCATCGAGAGATCGCAAATCTATCGCCATCGATTTCATGCCAGTTTGCAAACCTCTCAACATAATATAGACTGTGGTGACTGCAAATAAATATTAATCTTTCAATGATTGCCGTGGCTTTCGGCTTAATCTCACCATCAGGCCTATTGTCTTAATCCATTGGAACCAATATTTTTTTTCATTGTACAGCCTTTTTCATGCCAGCAGATTCATAGTAAAGTTATCTAGAATCAAATAAATTAAATAACTATACGTGGGCGTAACAAACGCTCATGTGAAGGGTACGAACAGACGGACAAATTGATTGATGCGCCGATATTAATAATGATAAATTACGAACGAAATGATCTCATTTGGCCTCCGCTATTGTTCGACGTTCAATTTTTTTTTTCTTTTATGGTTTCTTAGTAATAATATCATTGGAGAATATACTAATAAATGTTTTAAATATATAAACCTGTTTTAAGCTGAATGTTTCATTGTTTTTTTTTATTGTAGAATGTTGAACTGTCGGTACTGTCCCTGATGGTAAGCACAGTACGATACATTAACAACGGTGACCACCGAAAGATCGAAACCCATCGGCGGTCGCTGCTGTTATGGTGCCGTGCAACTGTTTCGGCGGCTGGATATAATAAACTAAAGGAAAGTCACTGTAGCGGGTTTATCACTATGTGTATGGTCGTCCTGGCCCAGAATTTGAAGCGATGATTACTCAGTGGTAGCGTGTACGATTTCGCGTCGATTGACGTGAGTTCGAATCCCTGCCATGAGCCTGAGCCTTTCGGTGAAGGAAAACATTGTGAGGAAACCATAGCATAGTGGTAGGGCTTTTTCTGATATAACGTTAACGTATACGTATACGTACGTACGTATAACGTTAACGTTATAACAACGTTTAAATCTTTATCTCTGTTCTGTTCTAACTAAATCCATTAGACAAGGATAGTTGTATATTTTTAATTGTTTAAATGTCATCAGAATTTGGTAGCAAGTTCATTAGTATTTTCTAGGCTGTGACATTTTTATTTATAACCTTGAGATTGATGCGCCATGAGATTGATAACAACGCATTCTTGACTTCTAACATTTAAGTTTCGACCAAAATTATTATCATTGATACCTATTGACATAGATTATCAGAAACAGATAAGACACTCAGTAAAAGTGGGATATGCGCAACGAATCCTTTTAATCGACCCTAAATATCAGTATTAATTATGAATATCGCATAAAATATGGACAGCTTATATTATCCCAGATTGATCCATCTTATACTACAGTTTCAATGATCGAAAATCTAAGTAATTCAACCATTCGGATGTACCAAGCATATTTTCTTTTTCTGGCCCAGAAATGTTTATAAAACTTTACACGAGGATAAATCTCTTCAACTGGGTCTCTATAATCATATATAGGTTTCATCCGCGTATAATTTAAAAGAAATCGCTGATTGATTTGATTGAATACTTCAGTATAGACAAAAAGAAAAGCAATAAATAAAAGGCATAGATAATACATCAGTTCCAAGCTAAGTATTCCAAAACCGCCGGAATGCCATGAAACATTTCATTTTTTGCATTGACAATTTTATTTAAAAGGTACATGTCAAGGAAATAAAAATGCTGAGGTGGGTGGGGATGTGACTCGGCTTAATAAAATGCCTAATATACATATTTACGTAGTATCTCTAAAGCCGCACCAATCATAGAGAAAATGTCTAAAAACGGCCTATGTGGTATGTACAAAGATGTAAAGATCATGTGGTCAAAGTCGCTTTGAACCTACCAGATCAAAGGAGAGGTACAAATGGTCAAATATAAATAGAGACCTCAAGAAAGCCCAATTACCAAAAGCGACAACCCAAGACAGATTGGTTGACGCAGGAATTTGATGAGATTCGACCTCAAATAATGAGATAAGGGACGGACAAAGGAGAAGACGCTAGGTCCTTTTAAGAGAGTTAGGACACTGAGAAATTTCTTTGGAGATTTCTCTATACTTGGGGCAGCCCGACTAGTGAAATACCTCCACTCTACAGAAGATAGCTGCCAAATAACCTTCTGTTGTGTCCTGCAGTGAGTAGGGTTTAAAAGCTCCTTGGGGGAGGGTGGGTTCAAAGATAATTAGGGCAAAGAGACATTTCTTTGGAGATTTCTCTATACTTGGGGCAGCCTGACTGGTGGAATACCTCCACCCGACAGATCGCAGCCAAATAACCTTGTGTTGTGTTCCTGTGGTGAGTAGGGTTTCCATAGCTCCTTGGGAAAGGGGTATTAAGGGCGGCAACGCGCTAGTGATATCTCTGGTACTACAAGCGTCCATAGGCTACGGTAATCGCTTACTATCAGGCAGGCCGTATGCTTGTTTGCCATCTTCATAATATTAAAAAACCTGCTTTTAGACTTAGGAAAGAAAACAACGTTCTATCCTATTCATTAACTCAGAATATTCGCTAAACCCTATTTTAATAAAACGTATTCATTTATACGAACTGTCCGGTTTCTATAATGTATTTTATGTTTTGTATTGACGTGAATAATATTGTTTCCGCGAAACAACATCTTCGTTTCAAACGAATTTAAAACTGGTTATTTAAATATAATTATATATGTATCATGTTACAGTTGCTCACACAATGATAATGGATACACTAATTTGAAACGTTAAAGAATTTAAATGTCTTTTTTACACTTTTCTTTTACAAAAACTCATGAACTGTGAAGTACAATGTTTATACTTTATTTAAATTAAACCCGGAGGTACTTAATTATAACGTTATTAAGCAAAAGTTAGTCCTTGCTTGCTATTACAATAAAGCATAATGATAATCTGCCTCTGCAACTTCTTGAATTTAAAACTATTAGCTATTCCAAGGGCTTTATCCGTTTTAAATTTATTGGACCAAATCATTACCGCGCTGCCGCTAACACACCCGTGTAGCATGACGTACACTTTTCACGTACTTACCAGCTTGCCAGATTGCTTGACGTTCATGGTTTCTGCTTCACTTCTTAGAGTCGCAGCGTGAAGATTTTTAGCCTATAACCTTCCTAAATAAATAGGCTTTAAAATGCGAAAATAAATTTTCAAATCGGACTGATAGGTTCAGAGAAACATATAATCTTTTGAGCTTAATAATATTAGAATTTATATATAAAAATCCGTTCAAAATTCAACGGGTTTGATGCACGTTGTACCATACAGATAAAGCAGATAGAAACAATTACTTATTACAGTGTAAACTAAAGCGCGGCATACACGGCAATGAAAATATATATTTTCATCTTATATTATGGTTATTTTATCTTAAGATATTGTAACGTGTTCCCGGAATAGGGCGAGGGGTGTTGATGACGCGACTCCCACTACTCTCTCACGAGTGCATTGCAGACTTTTTCGATGAGAGATCTTAAAGATTGTATACTCCATGGTCTTCTCTGTGTTTTATATGACTTTCTACCCAAATTGATCGCCTTATAGAGACTGAATTGGTTTCATATATTATAGCGTATCTTTCCCGTGTGTGATGATACCCTAAGATGCTATGACATTTTAATTTAAGATGTAACATAAAATATTATGGTATCCTAATTGTGTTTGAAGAGCTTTATACTAATGTTCAAAGATAAGTAATGGTAACAACAAATCACACAGCAAAAACTTCTATCTATGATTGGAATCCAAGTCGTGATATGAACGTCACTATATGTCAAAACTTTAACATTTTTTTTCTGGACAATTGGTACCTAATTGCTTGACGAATTTAGAAGTCATCTTTGACATTGACTGGTTCATAGGTAAACTAGTTTTTCAAGGTTATCGTAGAGATGGAGTGAAGTCTCTGAAGGATAGAAGACACAATGCGATAAGTGAACTAGTGATAGTTTTAATATTTTTAAATCTATGTAGTTGCAAATCTTTCGGATGCACAAACCGCAGACACTTGAACAAATCGCTGCAATCACGCTTTTAATTTCATAACTAGTTGTGATTCGCGGTTTCATCCGCGTATAATTTAAAATAAATCGCTGATTGATGATTTATAATAAATACTTCGGTATAGACTATTTTTTTATCGGTCAGCCAGAATTATGCGTCACAACTCACACGGTTCGTTCGCGTCATTACTCCTATAGTCATAGACTCTCGAGCCGAGTCTTGAATTTGTCCAAATAACATGCTATATAGGGCAAAGTATATCTACATAAAATTGTGTTGATTACGAACTCTCGTTCGTAAGGATTAATATGCCATGCCTAATTATAATGCTCATAAATAACTTGACTTACAGTGCGATTGTGGAATAGTCTCCCAGACAACGTGTACCCACTTTCAATGTGATTTTTGGTCCTTTAAACTAGGTGTGAAGAGGCAGACCGACATGACATCGACGACTGCCGATGAAATCTCTGTCACCGACTGTCCCGTTTTTTGTGGACTATAACCGTTCTTCATCAGATACTGTAAAGTCATTTTGCCGAGATAGTGTAAAAAAAGTTTCAACTCCTTAATCATTGTAAACGAAAATAAATTTTTGTAAAGTACAATCAAGGGATCAAAAATATGATAATGCATGACAATTATAAAGTGATATTTTATGAATTTCCTATAATTAAATAAAATATGTGTGGTTTTATGAAACCACGATTCAGGTGAAACTTTTTTCGCGCCTTTCACCTTATCCCTACTACATGGCCAGCTGTAATTCGACATGCCATAGACGAACAAAAAATTTTGGGGCGATAGAATAAAAGTTTCACTTAAAAAATCGATAAAAATCTTTCTATAGATCCATACCGCTAAACAATCGTACGCACCTCACCCAAGGCCACGCGGCAGGGTCAAAAGCATCGATAACCGCATAAATACCGTGCAACATTGATCGCCTATTACAATTCGACACGGGCTCGATTGACCTCTGCGGGCTTGACGTCCCTTTGTTCAATAACTAGCTGTAAGCTAAGGCTCTATAAGTCTATATCGTTATAACATTACCCTCTTTATTACTTTAGGCAGATGGAATTGGAGAACATTTCTTTCGCTAATCTTCTTCGCATACATCTTTATACACTCCATAACCGTAATCGGATATCCGATATAAAAAATATCCGAAACCGAAACCTTAGCCAATATAAATGTTTCAAATAATTTCGGATACGGACGCAGTTGTATCAGATACTAAACTATTGAAAAATTACTTAAACTGTAACTGATATTTATCTAAAATAGAGTTAATATTGGTCTCCTACAAATTTTCAATTAATGCATATTTTACGTCTATATATAGTTTTTTGAACAATATAATATCCATAACTTAAATTATCCGAAACTATGGGGTATCCGAATTAATTTCGTATCCGTATCCTATTAAATACTCTTAGGCGTCTATCAGACTAGCGTTTGTCGATCGTGCGTGTTCCTTCAACGTTTGACCAATCCTTTTTGACTATTTATCATATTTTTTTTAAAGTTCCCTAACGACACTCCTAACGCAGATCAGGGATCTTGTGTCTCCTGAAATAATTACATTATGTGTCCCATCCTGCAATGTGGAGTTTCCCAAATGTCCCCATGCTATATTGGTTAACAATTTTAAGATTTAACATAGACTTTTTACTGGTTAGTGGTACTGGTTTTGTCACTTGATTATATGGACATTAGCATCAAAAAATACTTTTTGTGTATACAGGAATGTTAATAAAAGATCTGTTTACGATGTAAACTTCAGTAAACATTTTAATGAACAAAATCGAGAAATGGCGTTTACATTTTCAGAGAGATAATAAAAAATACAGGAGAAAGTTTATTCATAAGTCTCATATTATTCAAAATCAAAATAAAAAAATACTTTTCAATTTAGGCCCTAAGAAGGCACTTATGAACGTTAAACACTACCATACTACCACCGGTTAGGAAATACCAGTCATCGAGAAGAACCGGCAAGAAACTCGATAGGGCTTAATTTTTATAAATAGTTTTTTTCAACTGTATAAATAATATTTACATTCAATAATCATATTGTAATATTTATAATTTAGTGGATGCACAGAGATGACGTCACTTCCAGACATCACTATCATTCACATAATGATCCACGCTATAACAACCTTTTGATAGTAAAACTTGCTTGACATTGTCCTTGAACTCATTGTTCGGCAAATCAGTAATGTGCGTCGAGATCTTATTTTAGAACCTAACACTATTAATAAACCTAATTGATATTATGTAGACTTTTTTTTAATCCAGTAGGTAAAAAAATCTCAAAACACCATTGATCACGGCGAGACGAAAGATCCAGCGATAGGCGCCCACGCCACACAGTACTTGATGAAAGCCGTTAATATCAACAAATAAACACAGGTACATTTCTTTTGAAACAAAACCATAAATCATGACCACGGTACAAGTCGTAACAAAGGGGAATACACAAAGCTTAGAAAGTTTTTAACATTTGTTTATATACCACTATTTGAGTTTGTTTGACCGTTGAAATTCCTTAAAAGGTTACTTAATCATCCAGTGCGTTCTATGGGATGAGCAAGATAGTATATTTTTTCAAAAGGAGTTTAAAAATTTACATTTTAAGTGTTTTTTTTTCTTAAATGTTAAACCGGTTTGTATATAACACCAGTATTTATTTTCTTTTTAATTCTCTAGAGGCCAAAATCTCACCTGACGTCTGTCTAAGTCTATACGGAGACTGAAGTACAGCTACCGAAATACAACTATAGGTGCTCGGAGACAGATTTTGAAATTGAGAATGGTAGCTAACCAGGCGGGCATTAGAAAATACGATACCACTGACCCATCATTGATTTAAAATAATTAATTCACTAATTCAAATGGCATAATTAATCAGTTTCGAGTAGATATATATTATTTTAAACAAGTGATAGGGAATTCACCGCCTGCCAAACTTTCTCGTACTACAATTTCAGAGATTTAAAACATGTAAACATAAAAAAATCCTACATTGTCCTACAACCCCATTGATACGGTGACCCGATTGACCAACGGTATAATGATACCGTAGACGTGTTTTATTTCATTTACTGCTGTTTTCAATTCATATCACAGTTTATAAATAGATCGCTATCCCCGATTAGTACAAATAGAATATCTATCCATAGTTTGCGTTTCAATAATAAGAGATATTTTCGTTTGAAACTTATATTGAAACGCAGATAAGTTCGATTGTATGAGCGTTCCTATCTCTAGCATGCTACCTGTCCATCCTCCCGAAGACTGATAGAAACGTTCGATTGAAATACTATCCATCGATAAGTCATTGAAATGAAAGTAAGGGCAAAAAGGATAGATTTGTCTATCTTTAGTAACTGAAACAACGGATAGATAGTTTATTGAAAACGCCCGTATCGTTTACAATATAATTATGTAAGATTGCTTTATAATCTTACTGTAATGTGTTACTATGTATCTACAATATCTCAAGTAAACATATCTTGCTTATTTGCTTATTGCTTAAACGATTTTATTACTCTATTTTATGAGCTAGCTATCAATGTTATAATCATTTGATTAGCCATCAAGCCATCAATGATAATAATGTAAATTAATTATAGAGACTTTTAATTTTATTAAAATTAAAATAATGTTTGAACTTTGGAAGAAGAAGGCCTAGAACAACGTTCCACGATCAAATCAGGGACTTTCTGAAGTAAGGTCAGGTCAACAGTACTCTAAACCAACGAGCATGCATGAAAAGATTGATGAATGTTGAAGAAGCGAAAGATGTATGTCAGGATCGTAGCAAGTGGAAGGACTTGGTCATTGCCTACCCCGTTGGGAAAGAGACGTGACTTATGTATGTAAAATAATGTTTATTAATACATTGTTAAAGAAAAAGCAGTAAAATGAATTTACATTATTTCCTTTGATGGCTAACTTCATGTTAATGGCACGTTAACTTTATGTAATTTTTTTGTTTTAATTATTACATACAACATGTAATATGCAATTAAATTTATCCTTGAATTTAAAACAAACAAACTGAGTATTGTACTATCAATTTCCTGTATTTTCAAAAGATTTTTTTACAACATTCCTAAACGACTCATCGCCCGTCAATCTCATTTAGACATCTCGAAATTATATATTCGCTTACAACAAAGACTTTATTATAATCAAAGACTCTAATATCGGTCTTATCTACGTCCTGTATCTTGATTAAATATAGTTTAAGCGTAGCCGCTGTAGTGGTCGATAATTTTTATGTAATTCTTTATATGGGAAGTTTATGTCATTCCTCAATTGGTAACAGTAATTAGTAATTATATGTTCGGGTTTATAACACATTAATTTAGACTACAAGCGCGTAGTTTAATAACTTGAATACTTACATTTATTAATCAGCACTGGCGTGCAATATTATTCAAAAATCTCACAATACATCGAGAGACAAGTTCGTATCGTTTTGTTACAAAAGTATTGAGATTTCCCAGAGTACATTTGTACTCGATATAGATTTATTATAAAGATAAAGTTTATTTCATAATTTTGTATTATTTGCTGCGAAGCTGAGAAAAAAATATCGTAATTGATTTCAAAATTATTATTATTTACACCATATTGTATCGTAATGTATAATAATATAAATATATGTTTTATTACCTAAGAATGTAACTTGTTACCTGCGTACTAACTACAAATAGTGTATTTTTTAGACCTACAGTTTTTAACGTTAGGTAATTCTTTTTTATTCTATGTTGTGGCGCAGTGGCCACAATCTTACCTGATGTTAAGTGACGATGTAGCCCAAGATTAGGACACACTAAACCTAGTGGAAGACTGGCTCTCAAGTGCAGCTGCCGGAACACACCTATTGGTGCTTGGCGGCAGATTTTCAACTTGAGGGTGGTAGCTCATTACAGGGATTCGAACTTTACGTCAATCGACGCGAAGTCGTACACGCTACCACTGAGCTATCGTTGCTTCAAAATAGTAAAGTTTACTCACTATAACACGATTACGCTATGGCCTGATCGGTTGTTACCGACGAGGGTTCGCATGCATGTCAAATGATGTTAAACGTGAAAACCATAGATTAAAATATACATGGTGAAAATATATTTTAAAATACTTCTTAAAAGCCGGTTTCATATAGCTATTTCACATCGTTGTGACGAATTGAGGCTTTACAAAGGCACCATTATCAAATTCCGTCTAATTTTGAGTAAGGCTCGCCATTGTCTTATTAATTTGGGTTGACGTGTGTTCTTATTTGAATTTTATCTAAAGATTCGATTATAATAAGCTTAAGATTTACTGAGCTTTTTTATATACAAGCGTATATAAAGGCAAACAAGCGTACGGCCCGCCTGTTGGTAAGCGGTTACCGTAGTCTTTGGACACTTGTAAAATGAGTTATCACTAGCGCTATCTAGCAAGATTATTTGGTGTTGATCTTCTGCAGGGTGCAGGTATTTAACCAATCGGGCAACCCAAAATAAGAGACACATCTCGAAAGAAATTTCTCCATGCCTATATTGTAGTATGACGATATTATTATCTTTTTATTCACTTAAACAACAAATAATTTTACTTACTTGACTACTATTTCGGTATTTACACCCAAGTTCACGTTTTTATTGGGATTATCGTATTACTAGTGCCATGCTTTACGCGACCACACTGTATAAATGTCGAAGCCACACTAAAGTAAGGTGTACGGATTGCAGTACAGTTCAGTCGAACAGAGCCGGATCGCATAATCTAGTATGTAGGACATATATATCGATGAATGGAAGTTTTTAATATGATTTACGGTGCATGAACCTCAACTACAAAGAAAAAAAAATATTGGTTAATTTAGGAGAGTTGCAAAACTCAACGCATGCCTCCCGCGTCAGTACATCGCACTTCAATGATAATTATATGGCAATTATTCTGGAATGTTTGTTGTATGTATGGGAATCGTGGTTACATGATATGCTTCAGTTATTAAACTCTGTTCGTAAATAGAATAATCATTAACATCTATGGCTTCACGAGTCATGTTCTTGAACTCGTGATGTTTGAACTTGTTTTATGACGGATAGCTTCTTGACCTCAATCACGCCTGTAGGAAAGTGAAGATGAGGTCGAAGACGTGTTATATTTGCTCAGTAAACACTGTTTCACTCTTTAATAAAAAAGTTTATACCAGGTTATAGACGTAGTTTGTAATTATTATTTTTTATATTACCAATCTCATGTGTTTCTTTGAAGGCGCTAACCTGACTATCAATAAAAAATGAAAAAATAAAAAGCATTTTCTATCCAATTTATTGAGAACGGTTATTGGCTAAATAATTTCATGCTATGACTCTAAGGAGTGAAGTAGTAACCATGAACTTCAAGCAACCTGGTAAGCTGTAGGTAAATATGGGAAGTGAGACAACGATAGGCTACATACTAAGTTGACAGCGGCGCGGTGGATTGTCAGTGGAATAAATTAAGCACGGGTGAAACCGTGCAGCAAAAGTAGTTCATTATTTATTCCTTCTCTTCAGATTGACATATCAACAAACTATCTGTGTCTGTCGGTTTTACGGCTCTCTTTGCTACGTTCAAACTGCTCACAATATTTTTTTTAAACCGTTACCTATTATTAGTACACATAAATCAACCTTGAATAATAATTTTATAAAACAACACAAATTGACGCAAAAGTCCATGAAATAAATTAGCTTCAGTGAAAGTAAGAGATCGTTCTCGTGGATTTTCTTATCTGTTTTTCATCGTTTAACATCTTTACTCTTTTATTCCTTGTATTGTATATGTTTATTTTTCTTCTCATTTACATTTTATTTTTATTTATTTGGCCTATTTTTCAAAATTTCCGTCCCGTAAAGTCACCGGACGGCTCAAGCGAAGACCAGCGCTGGTTGCTTGCAACCAACATTATGCTGAGCTGGAGCCGTTATGTAACAACTGGCATTTGATTTTTATTTCTTAGTAGGTAGATGTAAAGGTATTTTTACATTATTTATTATTGTCAGATGTTGTTGGTACAAATAAATTAATTTTTCTTTCTTCTTTCTTTCTTTTCTTTGTATAATAATGCCCTGTAGCATGATTTTTTTCGATCTGACTATACTGGTAGCCGAAAGAGCACTGAAGCCTCAAGCGGCTTTTACAGCTTTACCGGGCTTGGTCCTGTAGCATGATAATTACAATATATTACAATTTCTAACCATCAAAACTATGGCGTGCCGAAACAAATTCCGCTTTATAATTCAGACCGGATACACTGACTAATAAAGAAAGTCGTTAGTATTTAAATACTAAGTTTTGTAAGGAGCTAACAAGTACAAACAGTACAAAACACAATTTTCAAAATGTAAAAAGATTTGACTCCACAAAATCTTTTGAATTAATATTTTTCCAATCATTAATATAAATTTTATCGTTTAATTAACACCCAACGCAAAAAAGGGTTGCTGTGTATCTACGTGTTTGTCTGTGGCATCGTAGCTTCCAAACGGCTGAACCGATTATGTTATATTTTTTTGTTTAATAAGTGACTTAATTGAGAGTGTTTTTAGCTATGATTCAAGAATATCTGTTCAGCCGTTTGAAGATTATCAGCATTTTCCTAGTTGATAAATTGATGTGAGCATCTTCCAAAAGTCTGATCGAGTCGAAATTTGGTATTATTTTATTTCAATGATATTAGAAGAACACGGTATCCTTGGCCTAAAGCTGCAGCATCACCTGAAGTCTGCAGAATATCTAAATCTTCACCAACTTACAGTAGAAATAACGTGTTTGGGTTGGTTTAGAATGGACTCAATGAATAACATACTTGTGTTGGGGATTTCTTTAATTTTCGATTTAACTTGTTTTCTTTTAGCATTAATTAAGTTATAATCAATAACAATAAAATTAGTAATACGTCCATAGCCTTGACATGTACCATCTTTGAATTGCTATAAACAGTTTCGTAATAAGAAGCAAAGGCGCTGAATGAACAATGTATGGGAAATATGATTAAATGGTAAATGGGCAATCTTTTTGGGAAAATCGCTAAAACGCTCGAACAAACCGAGAAATTATCAAGACAATACAATTAACGGTACCTTTTAGATTTAGCGTCCAATTAACTACATAGTATTCTATGCAACATTGGTGCAATAGCTTTTGCACCTACATACAATCAATAGAATACACAAATCTTTGGTTTCTTGAATAACTACTGTTACCTCTTTAGCAGTAAGTTTTCAGAATGATTTTTAAAAAGAATAGAACTGTAAAAAAAGTTTTACAAATCGAATTACAGATGTTGCTAGTTTCCTATCGAAGCAGGATATATTAGAATGATCGACGTGAGTTCGAATACCTGCAATGAGCCTGAGCTTTCGGTGAAGGAAAACATCGTGATGAAACCACAGTATGGTGGTAGGGATTCTTCTAATACTCGCCTGCCTAGTAACCACCTTCAAGTTATAAATCTAATGCCAAACACTTATATGTGTGTTCCGGTAGCTGCACTTGAGAGCCAGTTCCCCAACTAGGCTTTACCTTATAGAATATTTTCATGAAATGTGTAAAAATTGAGTGTAAAAAACGAAATGTCTGAATCTGATAAAAAGACAATTTGTAGTAACACAGCACAATAGTAGATATATCCATAAACCATCTGTTTACATTTATTTAAACAACTCTCCATTGCGCCGTTGGCAACGCACCCGTGTAGCCTATGTTTATTTTCACTTCGTGTACTTTCCTACAACTTGCCAGATTACTTGACGTTCGTGGTTACTGTTCCGCTCCTTACGGTCGTAGCGTGAAGTTATATAGCCTACAAACTTCCTTAATAAATCTTCTATACGTATTATAAAACTAATCGTCTCTCTGACTGTCTCTCCAGTTTATTTTCTTTTCACAGGAACACCGCTAATCCGATTTACATTTTTTATGCTTTAATTTTTATATATATTATCTGGCCCGGTTACAGGATATATAAAGTAACATACGAAATAAGCGCTGACAATAATGTTGAATCAATTCGTAAAAAAGACGCTTTTGGGGCGATTAGATGGCTTACTACGCTGAGTAAACTATAAAAGAGATATCAAATTAATGTTCTACATGATTGTAGATCTTAGATCTACAAAAAGTCAGCGATAACATACATCTATCTTCTAAGGAACACCCACAATAAGCATTTTTGTTTTCCTTCTTTTGAGAGGAGGCAGCACGAATCGTGCGTGAGCTCGACCGATGGCATTCTGTAGTCCACGCAAGCGGAGCCGCGGTCACTGCTAGTATATATATACATTTCTTATTACTAAACTTCGTGCTATCCTTAAGAATAAGTGGTTTATCGTTATCGCTATTTGTTGCAGTAAGTTATCGTTATTTATCCAATAATAACAGACTCATTTCTCTCATCTGTAATCACGGTAAAAACAATATTCAAAATAGTTCAGTTAATACATAATACACTTTCATGAATGTGAGGCTAATCGTAGACTTTGTATTCAGATATCTTTGCATGAGCTTCTTCCTGGATTCTCTTGGCAATAACTCCGATGAATCAAGACGATATCGATCGTTAGTTTACCGAATGCAAACGTGATCGCTTTATAAAACGTAAAAGTTAAGTAATAACCTTGTAAGAACTATTAAATGAAAGGCAACCTAGGAAAATCTTAGATGAACTTCTTTGTCTTACTTCTGAAGAAGTTGGATCAGTGTCAGCAAAAATCGGTGCCTGTTATGACAATCATTATTTATTATTTCTCGAAAAGTATGTTTGTTGCAACGCCATATCTCCGTTAATTCTTCATCAAAATTAACGATTCAAACATCATTTTAATATAAGCTTTAATAAACAGTATTTGTGAACTAAGTCATCTAAGTAGTAAGTTTACTATTGTTAAATAAAATTTCCTATAAAATTTCTTGAACTGGATATAAATTAGCTGATCCCATAACCACCACCAATCGTTAAAATTATTTATTAATTAAATATTAAATTACTTAATACAAACTTACATACTTAATAATCATTAAATTTGATTAATAGTATATTCATAACTAACATAGTAGCGAAGTACATTAATCTCGTAATTAATTACGTAATCTTAACAAACAACCGTAAACGGATGATTGATAAAAAAAAGTTAAGGTTGTAATTTTTTACGTACAAATAAATAATAATTTAACATTACCTAAATATATTTCCTACTAACTTTATTATAAGTTCGTGAGTAATTTTCGACTTTGATGTTCTTTCAACTAATTGAAGTACGACCACTTAGTCTGTCGACTTTTTTGTTAAGTCAATCTTCAGTGTATTGTAATTAATGTTTTTTTATTGATCTATAACTCGTATTGGAATTTAAATTTGCTGAGCTAGTATGATTATAGCTCCTGATCTAAGGGAACTATTAGTTGGATTTAAAATCTACAAACATCGTTTAAAGGAAAACATCGTGATGCCATTAACCCATAAATGAAGGTATCAAGAGAAAGTTTATTTGATTTTCATTTTCATGAAGCAACACTTAATCTAATACTTAACCTGACATTAAGCGGTGCTCAATTCGGTCAAAGATTATTGCTCGATCAAAGGATAGCTAAGCTAGCTTATGGACGTAGTTAAGCGTGCGTGGATGTTTTATATCTGACTTTAAAATATCCTAATTGTATACTCTATAACCATGGACTGAGCTTCCTTCGCCAGGCCACATAGACAGAATTAACCAAACTATTAACAAACGGCATACTTGCCGTTTTCAAACTTTACCTTTTGTTATCATAGGGTCCTGATTGTAATGACGCTGAGTGGTACGAGCGCTAGTCGAAGTTCCGTAAAAGATCCATTATTTCTCGAATTATTGACACCGAGAAGCCCTTTTTTCGGTCTGTTATCTGCTGCCCGTTCACGAGGCAGGCTACACGTCACCCTCGCTCCGCTTCGTCACGTGTATCGTGGTGTTTTGTGTAATAAAACTTAGTAACTAAAATGGGTGTTCTTAATACACATACGCGTATCTCATAACCCACTACAGTATCTACATTATAATTGTTTTACTGAATAAGTATAAGAAATGTCATTAATAAATACTGATAGAAAACTTAGTACTTCGGTGTAAACAATATTTTTAGTTTAGACATTCACAGTTCGGCCTTTCTCGGTAATGCTCGATTTTAGTCCAGCCGCCAACTCGCCCACAGTTCCCGAAACCCGCGTCGAACTATATGGCCCCCTCGCACTAATACTTGGTTATATAACCTATATTTTTACCTACACTTTCTAAGGTTTGTAGCAGAATGTTAAAAAATTTAAAAGAATTTTAAAAATTTGACGGGTAGTTCCAGAGAGCAGCTTGTTCAAATAAATAAAAAAAAATAACAATCTCTTAAGCTTTATAATATTATTATTGATTTATACTTTTTTACCACTTACACATTACCGAAACACTTCATAAATTTTTATCATTGAATTAATTGCAAATAAAAAAAACGTACTCCTAGTTCATCGCACGATCGTTACTATAAAACGCTTTTTTTGCCAGAGTCCGTAATCATCGCGGTTTAACCGAATAGTCCGTGACGCCCCTAACCTTAACCGAAGATAGTTTGAAAAACCAAACGCATGACTAATTCCAACGTTACAACCATTAGGAAGTGATTACTTACGGTTATGATATCATCTATCTTTATGATTATATAATTCGCTATCATCAAGTTTAAAATAAATATGTTTCACACTCTTCGTGTCGGTTTTCATACTTTCGGCCACACGACCAAAACACTGGGCTTTGGAGACCGTACGCTTGCTTGCTATCTTAGTTGATTTAATCAAATATGAAGAGGATAAACGTCTAGCAACTGGACAAGGTCAATTAAAACTTCGCGAATACACTGACGGGTACTTAGCGCAAGAAATCGGGTTGTGTGATAAGAGCTCTTGATTCCAAATTCGGAACTTTGTTTCAAACATTTCACTACAGCATGTGCTCTTTATTTGAAATACGACTTGTGCTAAAACTAAGAAAAAGAGGAGGAATCAAAAGACTTTTAACTTGATAATGGCTAATTAAGCGATCTAAGAGTGGTAGAAGTTATCCAGGTTTCGACTGCGGATGCATCACCGCCACAATTATTTTAACCACAAAGCAGCGGTGAATGTGATCTGGAGAGTAACGTTAGTAACACGCACTGGTACACGAGGGGTTCCAAGTATTCCAACTCAGTCCTCAGGACTAACAACAAATATGACTGTTCCCATTTTTCAAAGTTAGTGGAAAATAGTTCTAGACTGCAGTCACAACGTAACAATCAAAGGATTACATGCCCGTTTAAAAATGTAACTTAAGAAAGAGAAGAAAATACCGTAACCATTATGCTATGAGTCCAATAGTAGGTACTGTATCATTAAACGAAAGCTCAGGCTTATTACAGATTCTATTCCAAATTTTTTGGCGTTTGAGAGAGCCACCAAAGCAATCTTCTTTAAGAGTAAATACGTCTCCATCTTCAACACTACACCCAACCAGTTTAAGATCATTTGCTAATATTAAAAAAAAATAGTAACGTATCGAAATCTTCATCATCAAGGTCCCAATCATCACGCTTTGTCACTCAAACGACCTGTCACATTGTTTATTGTGCAAAACTTTCAATAACCGAACCGGTCCGGACAATGGATTTTTAAAACAATTGATTTATCGATGTCGGTTCCGAAGACCCAATTTCTAAAGGTTTGAGTAATTGACAGTTTTTATCGACTTGAGCACCGCTTAATGTCAGGTTATTAGATTAAGTGTTGCTTCATGAAAATGAAAATCAAATAAGCTTTCTCTTGATTGATACCTTTATTTATGGGTTAATGGCATCACGATGTTTTCCTTTAAACGATGGTTGTAGATTTTAAATCAAAGCCTTTTATACATCGTTCGTATGTGTTATCAGTATGAATTCAAACACTTTTTAAAATACGCGCAAACTTATCTGACCTTCACAGATTACCTGGGCTGGTAGAAGTCAAACCAGAGGTAAAAATGTGCGATAAAACTTACGAATTGCGAAAACAAAGTCCGTTAAGATCAGATAAAAATTGTATAGCGATTTGCAACGCCCAGTAATGTACATTTCTTAATTTCTGTCAATATATGGTGGTATTAAAGATTTACTTACCCGATACAAGGTGGACCGATGACCTGGTGAAGGTTGCGCGAACCCACGAGATGCGACCAGCGCAGGATCGGTTGTTGTTGCTATCTTTGGGGGTAGCCTATGTCAACCAGTGGACTTCTTTCGGGCTGTATGGATGGATTAAAGATTTCGATATGATTTTTTAATATATTTTTAATATTTATAGTGGCCACAATTTCATCTGATGATAAGTGACGATGTGGCCCAACATGATAAAACGCTAAACCAGGTGGAAAACTGGCTCTCAATTGCAGCTGCCGGAACACACACCTATTTGTGCTTGGCGACAGATTTTCAACTTGAGGGTGGTAGCTAGCCAGGCGGGCAGTAGAAAAAGCACCATGCTATGGTTTCATCACGATGTTTTCCTTCACCGAAAGCTCAGGCTCATTGCAAGGATTCGAACTCACGTTAATCGACGCGAAGTCGTACTCGATACCACTGAGCCATCATTTACCTTGAGTTGATAGCGCTAACAATTTATCAAATAAAAAAAAAAACGAAATATTTGTTTACTATGGCGACAGTCGATCCCGCCAACATCAATTTGATATTTCACTGATCTTAACTCAACAAACATATTTCAATAGCTCTGATACTTCTTGCTCATGCGGCGACTAGGCCAAGGTTCCATTGATGATGCTTGTAATATTCAAAGCACCTTAAACTACATTTTTACTTTAACCGCCACATCACGTACACCGATGCTACCACGGATGACCACATTACGAATACGAGCTGAGATCATGCGTGGCCTACAATGTCCACTAATACGTAGTGAGTTCAAATGGAAGATTAAGACTCGTGTTTTCACTGTCCATCATCTCATCTAATGTCAAGTGAAGAAGTGCTTGAAAATTGCAACATGCTAATCCTATATAGGAGTGTAACTTTACTAGGTACGATTTATCGGCATGGAGCCCTTGAGCCAAGTTGCCGCTCGCGCGATACAGTGACTCTATATTCACTAACTATCACAGACATACATTATACTCCATCAAACACACATGCACGCTACACAGGTACATAGGTTCTATAGGGGACAATATTTTTTTGCCTAGTTAGATTAGACAAAAAATTCAAACAAACCATCCATACCTTCTTCGGTCTTCTTCACTTCTATATTGGTTTTGAGAATTTAAAACTATTGAAATAAAATATTACAGAAACGTAATGGTATTAAATTAGGTATATTGACGGTGCTTTCGGCAAAGGAAAACATCGTGTGGAAACTATAGGATGGTTGTAAGGAATTTCATAACGCCTGTCTGGCTAGTTACCAGCCGCAAGTTGAAAATCTGCCACCAAGCACCTATACATGTGTTTAAAAGCTTGGACCATAATGTCACTTAGTACTCAAAAGCTAAACATAGTAAGTAAAATAGGCTTGTAAATAATAAATGTTATCATAAGTTAATTGAACACGATGAACAGACCTCGGTTCTGTTTCGGTAAAATATATGTATATATATTCAGTCACGTGCTTTATATAGTCAAAAATAGAAGATAAGCATGATTAAAATAAAGTTACAATACATAAAGATTCCTAATAAAGAAGCGAGTGGGCGGATCGTTAAGTCTTTGAGACTTGCGGCCTGCATACCTCAATTCCTTTTTTAAAGAGTTTGCATTCCAAATCTACTTCATAGCAACCATTTCGAAGGAAAACCCCAAGGTTAACAGTAAATCGTTTTTTTTTATTTTTTATTTAACAGTATCGCACATTACCGATTTGCTGGCAATGAGTTCAAAGACCATGTCAAGCAGGTTTTTTTACTTTCAAATGATTTTTATATGGTAAATCATAACGTGAATGATACTAATGTGTGTAAAAGCCTCCCTCTCTGTACATCCACTAAAATAATATAAATTAATTTGATAAACGCGATCGAGATTTGTTAATAATAATAATAATAATTTATAGCCATAAAATTTACGTTTACGTAATTTACGTAATAATACATTTTAAAAATTAAGCCCTCATACACAATTTGGCAATGGCACCAACACAGTTTATGTTATGTGGTGTGGTATGACTCCACACACAGGGTTGGTTTGCAGTCTACCCCACACTCTTATAAAACAATAACGTTACGCGTAATCAACAGCTCGACAAATTACATGATATTACAAAAAAAAAAATGTCAAATTAATTTAGCAAAAAGATCAAGTTTATAAGATATATTAATATTATAGTCAAGTATGTCCAAAGGTTTTTATTAGTGTAATAACAAAGAAACAAAAAAAGGAAGTAAGTAAATAATTAGGCCCTCTTGCAGGCTCTCATCCGATTACTAGGATGTTTGTCCGAACCAGGATATTTTTCACTTGGCCCTAAATTGACAAACGTATTTTTGATTTTGCTTATTACAAGACATATAGTTTGTACCAACTACAACTGTAACAGAGAAAATAATACTTACTTTACCAAGTTTTACTGCAAGACAAATTACGTTAGTCTTACACCAATGAACGGACAGTTCTTTGCGGCAAAAAAAAGATTTATATACCAAGAATATAAGGTACTGATATGCCAAGTCTCATTAAATTATGTTTATTACGTTATTCTACAAAGTAGATAATGGTATGACTGAAATTTCGGAAATTTTAAGAGCATTGCCTCGTAAAAATTCTCATTATATATAAAACATTCAATGACACGTATAGGAAAAAGTCCTGACACATTTTCTAGTTCTTTGACCTCGTTTAAATATTCAATCTATAAAATTTACCATATATGACATTCTTAAATATATCTAATATTATTACATACATTTTAGCATTTAATTATTACTAGATATTTTATATCAATTTAGTATATTGTAGGTAATTTTAAATGTTTAACGAAAATTTTTACATTTTGTGCTCGTCTCTAACTGGAGTACTACGAGTATATTATTGGATTCGTGTAGCTTAAATAAACATATGTATGTAAGTACTCCGTTGGAGTACTTATTCTGATTCTTATTCTAAATTCAAACGTTTATATCAGACTTAGATGAAACAGACTTCGTAGCGCAGATATAGCAGTTAAACTATTGTGGCTAGAAGTCGCTAATTCGATTCCCGTACAAGAAGGACATTTTTATGTCCAAATGTTAAATCAGCTATTTAGTTGGCTTAATAAAATCCAATCTTATTTTGGAATTGAAAAGCACCTATTAAAGGCGTATTCTGGCATTTGTATTTGAGACCCAGTGCTACTCTAAGCTTAACGTGTTGATATCTTGGGCCACATCAGATGATATTGTGGCCTTACGTTAAACCTATAAGAAATATCTTAATTTCTAAATCAACAATATACTTTAATATTTTAAAATAAATAATTAAATAAAACAATAACAAACCACAACACGCGCCAACTCGTTAAAACAGTTGTGGTCGACAAAGTTTAAGTCAGTTTAAGTTAATCGACGTAAGATTAGTCCAAAACATAAATACAAATTCGTATAATAAATCTTAAAAAGCAATATTCATAGATGTCAAACTGAAAAATTACTTATTGTAAATGTCCTTTCTCTTGCAATATGTCAATGGGTCAGTATGTATCGGTTGTTACGCCCACCGGTACAATTAATGCAAAGAGGTCAAACAACCAGATCAAACGTTGAGTATTCGGTATTACAGACGCAATGAAAGCCAACGGTATGTGACCTCAGTGGGTAATTAATGGGATAATAAAAATTCGTATACACAACGCTACCAATATTGCATGTTTTAAACATTTATATAGGCTTAAGATATGGAAACCGTTTTTTTTTTTTTTAAATGGGATTTATTTATTGTACCGTGTAAGTGATTATATGTAGTGCAGTAGATGGGCGTTCTGCGCCATACTATAAGTGGCATGTGACGCAGCTAAATATTTCGTATAGCGCTGTAAATGAGCGTTCTCCGCTATACGATAAGTGGCATGTGACGCAGCTAAATATTACGTATAGTGCACTAGATGAGCATTCTCCGCTATACAGTAAGCGGCATGTGACGCAGCTAAATATTGTTTATAGCGCTATAGATGAGCGTTCTTCGCTATATTATAAGTGGCATGTGACGCAGCTAAATATTTCGTATAGCGCTGTAAATGAGCGTTCTCCGCTATACGATAAGTGGCATGTGACGCAGCTAAATATGACGTATAGTGCACTAGATGAGCATTCTCCGCTATACAGTAAGCGGCATGTGACGCAGCTAAATATTACGTATAGTGCACTAGTTGAGCATTCTCCGCTATACAGTAAGCGGCATGTGACGCAGCTAAATATTGTTTATAGCGCTATAGATGAGCGTTCTTCGCTATATTATAAGTGACATGTGACGCAGCTAAATATTTCGTATAGCGCTGTAAATGAGCGTTCTCCGCTATACGATAAGTGGCATGTGACGCAGCTAAATATTACGTATAGTGCACTAGATGAGCATTCTCCGCTATACAGAAAACGGCATGTGACTCAGCTAAATATTACGTATAGTGCACTAGATGAGCATTCTCCGCTATACAGTAAGCGGCATGTGACGCAGCTAAATATTATTTATAGCGCTATAGATGAGCGCTCTTCGCTATATTATAATTTGCATGTGACGCAGCTAAATATTGCGTGTAGCTCAGTAGATGAACACACATCACCATAATATAAGCGACATGTGATGCAGCCATATGCTACATATATCATAGTATATGAATGCTCTCCGCCGTACTACAAGCGGCATGTGACGCAGCTAAATATTGTGTATAGCGCCAAAGATGAGTACTCCCCGCCAAGCTTTAGGATCGGCGCAGTGTGTAGTTAATTTTAACATGTACATTTTAACACTCAGCTCTGGACACTACAGCTACTTGTCTCTGACGAAATATAATCCATTGCCATATAGTTGCGCAGTTACAAGCAGTTTGTTCAACGAGTGTTGTACAACATATTACCTTTACATAATCAGAATAATCTATTAAACATAAATAATTTTAACATGGTATAATCAACGCACGAGGTGAACGCAAGTTGGGCGAGATCAGGCGCAACTATTCCGCGATTAATGCTACGATCACGAATCAATGGATGTGTCTATTACAATACTGTTTGATATTAAATTTAGATCAAACATCGCTGCAATACTTTTTACTGTCGCAAAGCAGCAGGGGATTTTTACCGGGTAGCTTTTTTTTTCTTTTGTAGTAGCTCGGCAGTATCTGTAAAGTACTTGATGTAAGGTACTGTGGGGTCAAGAAACAATGATGACAGCCGGTGACAAATTCCAGTAGCAATTTTTGTTGTCATGTGTGCCTTCAGAAATGCCTCTTCACGCTTCGTATTTTTTCGGTTTGAAAGGTAACTTAGTGAAACAAACCGTTCCAGTTTTATCTCTAACAATAGTAACAACTTCAATAGTGTTAGGGCACTGCTGTTAAGTTGAAATCAAATGACTAAATTTTATTTGCTACTTCGTTCAAAAACATAATACGTGATGTATGTTGCAATACTCTTAATATCTCTTCGACAATTTGAATACGAAATACAAATATGAAATTGAAAAAATAATAGGCAATTTTTTATTATATTATTTATTCAACATTACTTTTAGTTATATTTTTCTTATTCTATTTTCTAAGTATGTATTACAATTGTTTTTCTTTTTAATTTTATGCATGCAATGCCAGCAATTTTTACTATATATACTTGATCGTGCAAGAGCCGGAGCTTTTGAAAAACAAATAGGCGCTGAACCATTCTTTGGTATTCCAAAATGCCTAGCTCGATTGACCTTAAGAAACTATTACAACTAAGAAGCTATAATTCTCTGCTATAATCTGCTAGGTCAACATCATTCCAAAGAGCTTATCGGGGCATTTAACCAGCGTAGCTTAGCTCAGCTCAGCAGGAATCAGCTACGAATTTTAGTGAGGGGACTCACTGGACACTGTTGTTTCAATAAACATATGTCCAATTTTGATGTCCAGGTCACAAGAGATTGCAGATTCAGCGAAAGTGCGGACGAAACGCCAAAGCACCTCTTGTGTGAATGTGACCCACTAAAATCTAAACGCAACCGGATTCTGGGCAAACAAGTGCTGCTCCCGGAAGAGGTTCAGTTTCTCTCTGCCAAAAAAGTCCTTCAGTACATCATTGTTATAGGATTTCATGGGGAGCTTTAGTAATTGAGGCGAACACAATAGATATCATTGGTAACATTGATACAGGATTGCGTAAGTCTGCAGAGTCTCCACGTAGAATAATAATAATACTATATATCCTGTTAACGAGAATCTAAACCGGGTTTAAAGTAGGCATGCCACATCTAGGTGTAAATAATCCACATTCCATAACAATAACGTTACAATAATTACCGACGGCTAGTAATTCGATGAGTGGCGGTGTAACCACGTGGCTGGTAACTGGGACACGCTCACTTTCGGAACTTACATACGCTTTTGTACTTATGTACGATTTAGATGTGAACTCGCGTACATCTATTGATTCTAATTATTTACAATCGAAATTACTTTTGTAGATTTCTCCTTAACCGTTTATTTTTGAAAGGGGGAGGTGAAAAGTTTATCTTATTATCTATTTACAAGCCGTGCGCCGCGGTTGCATTCGGATTTATTTTAAATTACTATAAGAAAACTTACAGTATTGCGACTTAAAGGAATTCACAATTCGACTCTTCTCGATAACGCTCGGTTCTCATCGGTCCGTCCGCACTATTACTTCATTCTCGCATAGTGTAATTTCTGATCTATACTTTGTATGTTAATTGCTCGTCTCCTAAGAGTCATAGCGTGATGTTAGATAAGGCGTAAAATGCATATAAACATTTTTCAAATCTGACTTATAGTTCTAAAGATTAGCGCGTTCGAATAAACAGAAAAACTACTCATTGAGTTTTTGTTATATTGGTATTTTTGGTCACAATCTAACTGATTTTAAGTGACGTCGTTAAAACACTAGGCATAGAAAGGATGTTGGTTCTTGAAAGCGGTAGCTAGTCAAAACGAACAGTAAATTATTACCTACCACCATGCTGTAGTTACATAGGCACATTGAAGAACCTGAACAGACTTCGAGGACAGTACCACTGAGTCACAATAACTATTATTTAAAATTGAGGTAAGATACGGACTAGAGTTTTTAAACACGTATATTAATTGGAAGAATGATATTAAAAAAGTAGCTGTCCCGACACGTGTCGAAATAGCAAGAAATAGAAAAATATGGAAGTCTTTAGAGGAGGCCTTTATCGAAGGGCAAGCTGTATCAGAAAAACCGGTTGCCGATGAATAAATATATATCTAATTTAGTTTATATAAAATTAGCATAAATAAATACCTATTGTAAGTATAGTAGGCTTACTTTATTTATTTTATTTATTACTGAAGTGAAAGTTAGGTCGAAACCATTAAGGGATGAATAAGAAGGGTTGACATTAGACAGGCGGTCGGTCGTAAGGCACTAAGCCGAATATCAGTTCATAACATGAAGTAATAAAATGAGTTGTCCCGAACTTGCTTAGATGGAACAAAATCAAGAAGATAAGTAGTGAATGAATCTAAAACAATTTAAGAAGTTTGAATAATATCTTTTTGGATAAATCTCTACTTGGAACAATCCTTCGCCGGTCGTCGATGTCATTGCAACCTTCAAGCCTCACGGCAGCTGGCAACATATACACTAGCTGATACCAAACCATGACAAACCAGAAGAGTCACTGTGACGGAATTATCGACATGTACATGGTGATCGTGACCCAGTTGGGTACAGACACGCCTGGAGAGACTGATTTTGAGTAATGATGGCTCAGTGGTAACGTTTATGAACATCGCGTCGATAGACGTGAGTTCGAATCTCTGCAATGAGCCTGAGCTTTCGGTGAAGGTAAACATCGTGAGGAAACCATAGCATGGTGGTAGGGCTTATTCTAATGCCTGCGATACTAGCTACCACCCTCAAGTAGAAAATCTGTCGCTAAGCACCAATAGGTGTGTTCCGGCAGCTGCACTTGAGAGCCAGTCTTCCACTAGGTTGAGCGTGTTATCATCTTGGGCCACATCGTTACTTAACATCAGGTGAGATTGTGACCAATACGCCAAACCTATAAAGATAAAAAAAAAGTCGGGCTGCCCCATGTAGAAAGAAATTTCTAAACTGTTTTTTTATCGTTATAGGTTCCAGCCCTGCGGTCACAATCTCGCCTGATCTTAAGTTACGATGTGCCCCACGATGATAACACGCTAAACCTAGTGGAAGACTGGTTCTCAAGTGCAGCTGCCGGAACACACCAATTGGTGCTTGGCGGCAGATTTTCAACTTGAGGTTGGTAGCTAGCCAGGCGGGCATTAGAAAATACCCTACCACCATGCTATGGTTTCCTCACGATTTTTCTTTACCGAAAGCTCAGGCTCATTGCAGGGATTCGAATTCACGTCAATCGACGCAAAGTCGTACACGCTACCACTGAGCCATCATTGCTTCACTACTGGCGTTATATCCACCCTATAGAAGATCGCAACCAAATAAACTTGTATTATGTTCCTGTTGTTAGTAGGCTTTCCAGAGCTCCTTGGGGATGGTGAGTTCAAAGTCGGCAACGCGCTATTCAAGATACCCTTGGTGGTAAAAGCATCCATAGGCTATGGTAACCTCTTACCATCAGGCGACTAGCAACTTGTTTGCTGCTTTAATTGTATTAAAAAATGATATGACGAAAAGTGGTGATCCTTTTATCTGTCTACCCCACTAAGAATTTGATGAGATAAGAATTAATGGATTGTTTTGAGAATTTATGAAACATGAACACGTCTGTGACACTAATAAACTACTGTATGTGTAACTCAGTGTTGGCAGATGCACTGTAATTGCGGTAAGTCTACTGTAATTTAATGCCATTCGCTGTAAACTGTATTTTTATCACGCCGAAAATTCATCTACTGAGATAAAAATGAACGCACTTTTATATATTAATACATGGTGAATCCGCTTTTTAACTTTAGTTCAAAGAAGAAAATTTTTCGATCAAAATAGTTCTTTAGTTTATACTATATAGGTACCTAAGTATTATCCGAAAAAAAAAATCATAGTATACACGCGATATTATAATTCTAATGTTATTAATGCATGACTTTTGTATAAACTGAAAGGTAAAAGTTTTGTGATTTAGGGTTTTTTTAAGAGAATATAATCGAATTAAGTGGTAACGATAATTGAGTGCTTAGTAAGAAAAAAAACACGAATAAATACAAATTTAATCATTTAAATGTCTTAGTATGCACTGTAATAAGCACGGTATATTTTTCGTAATAAAAACTGCATTTTTGTCTTAAATACTGTGCTATTTTTGAGTCCACAACCATCGATTTTCAAGTTCGTCACCTAGCAACACTGTCTTTAACTTAAAATTCGCTAGAAATACACAAGTAAACAAATGTTCCGAGCTGTAAATATAGATAAAGAAATGCGACACTGTCTCGAAATTATTTGATTAAACTAAGTCATCCTTTTTTGGGGACAGAAACGTGGGTTGAAGCTTTCTTTCACAAGAGCTACTACATAATTTTGAAAGTACACCAACGTTGCGCAATTTCAAACAAACGTCTCAATTATTTTTAATAACATAATGTTTCTTTTTTCTGCAATTCGTTTTGGATTAATAAGCTGTTATTAACTATTGCAATACTTTTTAGGGTTCCGAACCACCATCGTTTCTTGGCCCCACAGTACCTTACACCAAGTACTTTACAGATACTGCCTAGCTACTACAAAAGAAAAAAGGTGTGTGTGCGAGTCACACACGATAGAAGTGAAACTTCATTTTAAAAGATATTTTATATTTTATTTAAACAGTGTGCAATATATATACACACCGACATTTACTCGCTCACTCTGGCTCACACAAAGAGGAGAGACCGATAATATATTGCTCTCTCGCTCTCTCTCACTCTGGCTCACACAAAGACGAGAGACCGATAATATATTACTCTCTCGCTCTGGCTCACACAAAGAGGAGAGACCGATAACGTGTGTTAAACGTTTAACGTTTAACGCTTGGAAGTCGCATAAGAAGTTTCACTTCAAAAATGTTTGGGTTACCTCTCCTACACGTAAAGTGGAATATTTTTTCTCTCGTCTATCCCATGGTTTCATGGATCTGTTTGCAAAATATAAGGCTTTATTTAAAGTGCAAATTTTTGTGCCTGTGTCCTCTCCCTCCATGGTAGTATTATATATAATTAAGTTAAAAGGAAAACTATGAGAGGTAAATAGGCTTTACAAGTTAACGAGTATAAAATGGAGTTTTTTTTTTTCGCACTAACTATACTGTTAACCTTAGGGGCCCTGGAGGCTTTGCGGCTTTTACAGCTTCACCGGGCTTGGGTGATGGAGAAGTAATTTTGTATAAATACCATAGAAAATTACTTAAAGACCACTTTAAGTCTGCATATTGTGACGGGTAACTACGGAACCCTACACTGCGCATGGCCCGACATGCACTTTCGATGGGATTAATATTATATATTGTATAGTATTTTTTTAATACGCTTATATTAGCTTCATTTGTAACGAACTAACAAACAACGTAATCAAATCTTAGAAGTCAATTTTGAAGTACTTCTAATTGTCATATCGAAATGAATGTTTGTAAGTAAGTGTAGTTCAGATGACAATGCTATAGTGTGGTATTTTGGAGCTGATCTGATGATAGAGCCAAGAGGTGGATGGAATTAGTAAACCCCTATACCCCCTGTACCTACCTAGGCTCATATGATTTGTTTTGACAAGTCCAATAGATTGAGCTTGGTAACGATATGTTATTATAAGACTACCAAGCTTTATAATTTTTAAACCGTAGTTAAATCGTGTTTTTATTTATTAAAACTATTTTTTATTTTATTTCAATGCATCACGGCAAGGTAATCGCACTGATGGTAAGCACATTATAATCCAACAACCGGTCATGTACGTCTGGAAGCCTTTCGCCAGCTGGATATACATTAACTGATCTCGAGAAGCGATAAACCAAAAGTCACCGTGACGGGCTTATCACCATGTGCAATGTGCATGGTAGTCGCGACTCACTCGGGTATAGTCCCTACCATAACACTTGATTACTGGATATCGGCTGATCACAGAACATTACACGCCTAAGCATACCACTATGGTGATTGTTACTGTATGTATGGTGTACGGTGGTCCCTAGGTTATTGAATTGCACTTTGCTTACGATCAAGAAACCTGTCACTGTGCCGTAAATAATAATATAATATTTATTTATTAAGCTCAAACAAAGAGAATAATACATATTAGAGTTTTACAACATATAACATGTATCCATTGAAATTATTGAACAAATTTCCTTGTTTTGTGTATGTTCCAGGTCGCCACGCCAAATAATACAGGCAATTTTATGTGATTTGTGGACTTTATTTCTCAATTTTAAATAGCTCTTTTTAATAATCAAATTCAGCAAAAAATAAGTTATATTACAATTTAAGAGAACAATAAATCTGTAAATTTTTCACATTCAAAAATAGCATTTGTTATTTAAACAATATTTTTCTATAGAATGGTCAGTAACCAGGCTAAGCTAATCTCCGTGACCAATTATAATATATTGTCTTATGACAATTGTACTGTGGTACATACTAGGCCTAGCCTGTATTACAGGCATTACTGACTTCTAAATGCTAGTATATAGAAAAGTACATTCATTAAATCGTACAATTTTACATTAATTATTGCATTACATTAAATAAATCCTCTGTCTGAACATATGTTATACATATGTTGACATTATGTAAAAACAATTATTAATTTATATTTGTTTAGTATTAAAAAGGAAGAACATTTCGGCTATTTAACTCCTTTTTCTTTTGTTTTAATTGATCCTATTTATCTATCATATACGTATTTATTATATATTAAAATATATTTACTTATAAATACATACAACTAATATTATATTATTAAAATACATATTTTACTTTTTCTTCTGCAGTTTAAATATTTTTACTTCTTCTGTAAACCCACTTGGTTGCAACTGAAAATCAGCGCTGGGGTCACTCAGAACAGTGGCATCCAGCTTATGCCGAGTTGTGCGCTCTTTACAGTGGTACTACGGCACATGGGTTTCTATGATAACATTATTGACTTTTTAAACTTTTCTTATTCAGTGATTAACATTTATGTGATGTTAATTTTGTCTTTAAAAACTGTGCGCCCGTATGTTCTCTACAATGAGAGCACTCTGCGTGATTTTTTGAAATTTCATAGTCGTTTTGAAGAATCATCGGAAATTAAAATATCACTACACAAATTCTGTGCGTCAATAATCCAAGCAGACGCGATGTATCATCACACAAACTAGTGAACAGTCATAAATGAATATATCAGTTTTTTTATCATCAGTGGATCCAAAAAATTTAATACATAGCACAACAATCAATATAGCCCAAAGATAATGATAGTATTATTATATAAGGGGCCAATTATTTTAATTTGTAACCAATACTTCTTTTTTTTTTGTTTCAGATCTATACAATCTTCTCAGAGGTAATTGCACGGTGTTTTGTGAAATCGTTTCCTAGGAATAATGGTTCGCAGTCTTTTTTTTAACGTCAAGGATACAGTGTTGATATATTCTATCAAAATTATAAAATCTAATATACGTCATTCAACTGGCTTTGAACTCTGTATCAAATGAGTTAGATTTCTTTTAGATTACTATTGTTATTGAGAATTTATTAGTGAATACCAAAAATTTTATCTGGCGTGTCAATAACATGATGAAGTTAATTAATAATTAAACGTTATATAAATAAACGTTATTGAAATGAAACTTATATTCTATCGCCTCAAATTTTTTTGTTCATCTAATGCATGTCGCATTATATTGCATTGTCGTAAATAAAATTGCATTTTATGTCATGCCGTCAAGGATTATAATCTTAAATTCGGAACATTATGTATGTTATTTAAGTTTCACTTGCATTGTGGTTTCATAAAACCACACGATATTTTTTATTTATTTTATTAAATTTAATTTGAATAAAGTAATGTTTATTTATACATCGTTAAATTATTTTTACAAAGTAAAAAAACGGTTAGTAAAATGAATTCACGTTATTATCATTTACGGCTAATTTCATCGTGTTGTTGGCACGAGAGATAACGTTTTCGGAGTTACGCCAAAGAAGTGTAAGTTTCTGATGTGCGTATAATAAGTATAAACAATTTTTCCAAATTCCCTACAATCTCCCTTGGGTTAGGAGGTTGAAGCATACTAGCTGAGTAAATATAAATTACGAGTAATCGATAAATAAAAAAAATACATTAATTAGAATAAACTGCCGGAACACACCTATTGGTACTTGGCAAAAGATCTTCAACTTGAGGGTAGTAGCTAACCATGCGGACATTAGACAAAGCCCTACCACCATGCTATAGTTTCATCAGGATGTTTTCCTTCACCGAAAGCTCAGGCTCATTGCAGGGATTCGAACTCACGTCGATCGACGCTGTGTCGGTATACGCTACTATAATTACCAGAGCCATCATAGCTCATTTTTGATTTCATTTCGATTCATTAACATAGATTTTTCTTTCTCTTTCTCCTTCTCTCTGGGGAAATACCTATTTTCCGTCCTTTTTGCATCAGAAACGTTGCGTTGCAAAACTTTGCACAAAAGTATTGACCATAAAATTTTCCTCTTATCGTGCACAAACAAGTTTCATTTGAAAATATCCAGGTTAAAAAAGTTTATATGTTTGGGATAACATCAAACTCCGAAAAATACCATGACTTAAACTGTCCAAATGTAATTGTTTTGGTCAGATGATGCCAAGATGTTGGCTGTCTTGATATTATGCTACAAAGGATAGGGTACAATGAGATAGGGTATATTCGATGTAATACAAGTCCTTAAAACCTAAATTCAAGTTGGTTAACTTGGTTAACTGATGGGTTCATCAGGATGTGAATCGCAACACTAATCGTGCAAAAGATTGACGATTCAAAACATTATTGGGCAACGTAATGATGTAATAATCGGCCGTCAGTAATACACTGTCAGTTTTCAATGGAGGCGTCAATGACTATACAAAGCATTCGCTTTGAAACCACCATGCAACCATTATCGCTTGTCATAGGTATTATTTAAAAATAAGGCTAATTGAAAAAAAAACTAGCATATGTTGTAAACATTTTTTATAGTAAAACTTTATGCGTGATTTGTGAGTAACACGGTCTGAGTTTCGGACGGAATAACATTCAGTAAAATCTGTAGTCAATTATTTATATCTATCGAATTCGATACTAATAATATTAAATATAAATAATATTATTTATTATCTAAATAAATACTTATCATACATATTACATACAAAATGTAATTTAGTAGTGCGACCGGCGAAATAAACGTCTATTTAGATTTTTTATCTATTGTATATTTTTATTTAAATTAGGCACTTGTATCCAAGCAAGACAGTCTCATTAATATTCACAAATTGTACATAAGAACCAATAAGAAATTAGATTAGATTTTTTACAAATACACCGTGATTCTTATGTTAAGTCGGAACATCTGTTGTATTATAGGCGATTGATTTTATTCAGTCTTCGTTAAATATATGCAATTAATACACATATGAAGACACACACACATATTCAATTGTAACATTATTTCTGGTGCTAATATAAATTTTGTCGTTATATTTTTTTTTTGTTAACGACATGTTTATTTTACTATTTTCTTCTATAGTAATTAATTTATAGTTCTTTCTGTAGGTACATGTAATCGTTTTTCCAAATTAACTGACACTGATCACAAATTTGACGTGAAAAAATTTTGTTATTGTAATTTGTTAAGGAAAAAGAGCTGAAAGACCATTCATCGAGCAAAACATTACTGGCGTGATTAAAGCAAAACTCAATTGTATTAAAAGTATGGGTGAGGTTCGAGCCACCAAAAAGCTGTCAGAGCCTAATAATAGAATATATAGATAGAATGAAAAAAAATCATATGGTAGCACTCTCAAAGCGTAGAGATATTTGAATCATATATTTTTATATAAAGTCATATGAAATAAAATTGATAGTACAGAAATCCTTCAAAAGATAAATTACAAAGTACCTTTTAGATATCCACGTCATATAATAACTCCTTTAGTTCCGCCTCTACGAAAGACAGTGCTCGGAAGTAACTCACCCTTTCCTAGAGTGTGTAAATTACATAACAGTATAAGTTTAACAACAGATATTCATTTGGACACTTTACAGAAATACCGAAATTTTATCACTGCTTCTCTTGTGAAAGAATTATAATATAATTAAGTAGCTATGTTATTAGACGTCATTTTTTTTAGTTTGTTTTTTTTTTCTGTTGAATATCACGTGAGTAGCTTATACTGAGTACAAGTTGTGTTTGCCTATAATTATTTAGTACTTTTAGCATATTTTCGTGAACTGTATGGTATCTATAGAAATATTGTGTTGTTGGTAACCTAATAAATAGAAAAAAGTGTTCGAAGACCAATCTGACATCCCAGATATAAATGGTACGATCCTTTAGAAAAAGATCAGCGAAAATTCCATGTAGAAGGGTTGCGGGAAATGGTATATTGTTGAGAGAAATTGCGTCTTTAAGTGTCAGAAGTCGAGATAACTTTTGGTCGCTACATTACTCCAGTTGATTAATCAGTTAAATTGAGTTTTTTTTTATATAATGTCAAGGCAAAGTAACAGCACTATCCCAAGCCCGGTGAAGCTGTAAAAGCAAAAAAAAGACAGCACTATACCTGATGGTCAGCATAGTACAATTCAAAAGAAACGGAGACCACTGAGAAATCTGTAATCCATCGTCAGTGGTCACTGTCATACCGGTAAATAGAAACTTATATGAGATCCCGAAACGCCGCATTTTTTCACAGTGTTTGGTGGCTGCGACCCAGTCAAACGGTACAGCTCTACCACCCTGCTATCACCATTTTCTCGTTCGTTACCACGTGTACAGGTACAGTTGGTTTGGGAGTCAAATAAATTGTAAGCAATGATGGCTCAGTGATAGCATGTACGGACATCGAGTCGTTTTGGTAAAGGAAAATGTCGTAATGTAACCATTTTCTAATGGTAATTAGTTACTACTCTCAAGTTGAAAATCTGTCGCCAAGCACCTATAGGTGTGTTCCGGCAGCTGCACTTGAGAGCCAGTCCTCCCACTAGGCTTAGGGTGTTACCATCTTGGGCCGCATCATAACTTAACTTCAGGTGATATTGCGTCCAAACGCTAAAACTTAAAAAAAAAAGATGTTATTTAACAGATTCAGTAAGATTTTCTTCACGAATAATTACTGTGATGCCACGTCACTATTCATACTACAAAATGTAGACTTTAAATCGAAAGCTTGTATTTAAATAGTAACAGCGACGTAACATTTAGTCCCCGACATAACAATTGTATGTAATACCATTGTCTTCGCTCGGGAGAAAGGGCGTTCGCTCGGAAATTTGGCGAGAGAAAGTTTTGCATTACAAATCGCTGCCTACGTACATATATAATTACGCTTAATCCAGTAAGTGGTGAGCAGAGTTTAAGTATAAAAAAACAATTAAAAAAACTTCTGTAATTTTAGTTCAACACCGTTTCCCATCGAATTATCTTAGGGAAAATCCGTATAATGCTTATTGCTATTATTTGTTATTGCTTATTTTTTTTTTCAATTAAGGTCCTAAGAAGGCTCTTATGAATGTCAAAACACTACTACCGGTATGGAAAACATCCCAGTTATCGAGAAGGTCCGGCAAGAAACTCCATCGGGTTTTTTCTTTCAATTGTCCAAATAATATTTACAGTTAATAATAGGATGCACAGAGATGGAGTCTTTTCCAAACATGCTTGCATTCTCACCTTACTGAAGTCATTTTTTAGTGACTCGGTAAAATAACTATACAGTTTACAGCATTTGATCATAAGTACTTTACTGTCAACACAGAACGGTGACCGTCGGTGACACAGATTTCACTGACAGTCGTCGATGTCATGCCGGTCTGCCTAAATACCTCTTTACACCTCTCTTAAGAATAAAGCAATCTCTTAAAGTAATGATGGCTCATTGGTAGCGTGTAGGACTTCGCGTCGATTGACGTGAGTTCGAATCCCTGCAATAAGCCTGAGCTTTCGGTGAAGGTAACCATAGCATGTTGGTAGAAGGAGTTTTTGTAATGCCCGCCTGGCTAGCTACCACCCGCAAGATGAAAATCTGTCGCCAAGCACCAATAGGTGTGTTCCGGCAGTTGCACTTGAGAGCCAGCATTCCACTAGGTTTAGCGTGTTATCATCTTGGGCCACATCGTCACTTAACATCAGGTGAGATTGTAGCCACTACAAACCTATAACGATAAAAAAGAAACTGTGTACTAAGCATACAAAAATTTGACATTTTGTAAATTTAAAAACAATAGAATTATTAATGAACCTGAAAGCCAATTGTCTAATAAACCGTTCTAGATTTCGTTCAAAGTTATTAAATAAGAAACAGTCGAAGTTACTATCGAAGCCGCGGTCGTATTTAACAATAGCGGGTTCTCATGTGTTTTGCATAAATAATTGGTTAGTTTAAGTTTATCGGTTAACGGTCACGAAATAACTTTGAGATTATTCATTACAATTTACAACCTTCCGTATAACTGAATAACAATTGAAGCGCCAACTTCAGTGGTTCTAAACATTTTTCTTTTAATACTATTGTGTTTTGTAAGAGTTGACACTGATTTTCTTTTATTAACCCTGACGCAAACAGAGGGAGTTTTTGTGTACCTATCTGTAGCATCGTAGCTTCCAGACTGCTGAACCAATGTTGATTGTGTGTGTGTGTGTGTTTTTTTTTGTCTTGTTGGAAAGGACCTTTATCGTGAGTGTTCTTAGCTAAGATTCGTGAAAATCAATTTAGCCGTTTGAAGATTATCTTCTAGTTGATAAATGGATGTGAGTACCTTCCTCAGGTTTGGTCGAGTCGAAACTTGGTATTCTACTACTTCTGTGATATTAGAAGAATACTGTAACCTTGAGCTGATGCTGCAGCATCATCTGGAATCTGCAGGATACCTAACTCCTCACCAACTTACAGCAGATATATCATATTAAGCTCATTGGAATGATCTCAAATGAGTATTTAAATTTGAAATTTACCTGAATATTTATTATTTATTAAATCATTTTAAGTTTTGGTAAATAAATAAATACATTACAAGTTACATTACATACATTCGATATCAAAATATCATAATTTTATAAAAAAAGTAAATTGATATACATACATTTGATTCAATTTATTTATTTGTTAAAAAGATTCAAAGTATCTTAATGTTAAAATGCACATGTTTAAAAGTCATTAGCATAAAAATAATTTTATACGATTTGACTCTTAAGTCACATGAAGCGCGCGTTGAAATCGAATGAATAATAAACTTGAGAAATTACAATTTCCTGTGATCTTGGTTATTTCTCGCCAGGTATATTTTATTAAGCCAATATTATAATATTTTTATTATGTCAAATTCTCGAGTATCAAATGGATGCCGCCACTAAAAAGTCAGCGTTGTTATAAAAATCCTATTACTTTATCCTTATTGTTACCAAGCCAACAGAAAAAGATCTTTAAAATTGACTATACATATGCTAAGCTATAAATAGTAAGTCGGTATCATGACGAATGCAGGTAAATTATGAACGGGCAATGCAAATATACCCTGCTGCAATTAGCCGCCGCCAACGGGAGCGCAGTACTTATGCGAAATCCCCTATTAGTCGGTTATGACTAGGCTTTGGTCTCACTGACAGCGAGGCGAGCGAAACGATACCGTTGATACTTTAAAATAATAAAAACATATTTATTTGAATAAAACTCACATAAATAAATCACACGTGGCATTTTTTGGGTTCCGTAGTCATCGTGGAACCCTTATAGCTTCGCTATGTCCGTCCGTCTGTCCGCGACTTAGCTCAGAGATTCTTAGTCCTAGAAATCTGTAGTTTAGCATGTTGAATAAATCCTATGTATCTGTTTATCTGACAATTAAAAAATTTACCCTTAGTAAATATAGGAAACAACTTTAAACTTTATCTCGCTTAAGCTCAGCTTACCGCTTCCCGGTGTGCCTCCGACCACAAGTGAAGTTTTAGTCCCTTATTACTCAGTTACGATAGCAACAGTGGGTTGAATGCATAATCACCGGGTGTACGATAAAATCGATTTTAAGGACTGCAACCAATGAAACAGCAAATTTAATGACTTTACTTACTTGTCTCGGATTCTTAAAGGGTTATACGGTGTGTTTGAAAATACTCATACGTTAGACAGAACGTAACTGTATTATTTGTATTTAACTATACATTTTCTATATTATAAAAGCCGTCTAACAAATCTATCTCATTTTACGAAACTGAAATAACAAAAACAAAGTGTGCGCAAGTTCTAACTTGCTTTCATACTTGTTCTTACTTTTTATAAGTTATGCTACTACCTTGGAGTTACAAAACAAAAATAAAAACATATCCCACTTTTCAAGAACATGATGAAGTTATCCATCAATAATAATGTGATTTTATTTCACTAACTTTTATTTGTCGATAGTGTAAAATTAGTTTAATACTTACTATTCTTACTAATATTGTAAAAGCGAAAGTGAATCTATTTATTTGTTACTCAATCACGCAAAAACGGTTAAATGAATTTGAATGACATTTGGTACACAAATAGTTTATAACCAGGATCAACACATAGGATACTTTTTATCACGGTAATGACCCAATTCTGAAGTACACGCAGACGAAGTCGTTGGCAGAGCTAGTAGTGTATAAATAAGCATGATTTTAATAAAATTAAATTAATTTCATCATCTCACATTACCGTCACACTAATGCGCGCGCAGCTCACAATTTCACCCGTTGCTAAACGCGTCAAAATAAATATAACTAAGGCATTAATTTATCTAAATTTGAACATTTTTAACCAGGTCTCTTAAATTTTAAATTATATATGTTTATATTTTAATTTATGTGTTGTATAAATGTGTCTTAATTAATGTTTAGGTACTGTTTTAGAATTACGTTCGTTTTAAAATAAGCAAGTCGTTTTTAATAAGAAATTGTACATTGTAATCAAACCTTTAAGTAACAATATTTATATAACACTAGATTGCCATTAATCTGTTTTTTTTTTGATTGTTATTGTTTTTGGGACTTTTATTCTACCGAATATATCAGTCCCATTGTACCCCATCCTTTGTAACATCACATCAGGAGAGTCGCTGATGATATAGCACTACAAGGTCATACAACATCTTGGCATCAACTGAATAAGGTTCTGAACAAGGTTTGAAAAACACCTATATCTTGACAGTTTAAATTCATGCTGTTCACCAGCGACTCCCTTTCGATCTTCTTCTTGGCACACTCCATCAGTAAGTGATGCACATCATCAATCTTTCCACATATATTACAATTGGCTGACTCTGCATTCCTCATGAGATATGCAAATTTTCCCGATGGATAGTGCCCTGAACGAAGTCGTAATGCTATCATCAGAGTTTTCATTTTAGACACGTTCCTTTTCCGTAAGATAAACCTACCTATTGTTAAACCGTATCCTTAATAAAGTAGGCAAGAAATTGAATATTACTTTTCTATATCCTTTCTAACTTCTCACGCCTCCTTCAAATATATTAATCTCTTCATGCTTCATCCATTTGACCGACATAAGGCGGACTCAGTTGGCTTCCTAATCTTGTTCCACGCATACGGGCATTGTATATCTGTTTTCACATAACTTCAGGTTTCTGGAAGATATATTTCGTATCCCACGGCTCTCAGAATGCCGTCCGTCAAGCGCCCCTCAAAAAACGGAAGACAAAAATGCTAACTGTGGATAATCCTTAGAAGATAGATATGCAATCGCTGACTTTTTTTTGCAGGTCTTTTTAAGGTCTACAATTATGTAGAACATTAATTTGATATATTTCGTTTGGATTACTCAGCGTAAGCCATTTAAGCGCCCCAAATGCGTTTTTTTTTTCGAACTAATGATGAATTCATTACCGTCACTACATATTTCTTATGGTTCTTTATCTTACAAAATATATCGTATAACCTGGCCAGATAATATAGCTATGAATTAATGTAAATCGGATAAGTAATTTTTGCTATAAAAGAACATAAACTGACTGACTTTCATAATATGTATAGATACAGATGAGCCAATGCAAAAAATAATAATAAAAGTAACAAGTGAACTCGCGAACGGAGACTTGTTCACGGACAATCATTACATCCGTTAATTAATTTAACTAATGTCACGTAACTTATGTGAAATGGTGACATTTAACAAGTTCTCTGTTACCTTATATTATGTTAGCATTTCACCTGGTGGATTCCGTCATGAAATGTCTGCATATTTTATTTTTTATTACGTGGTTTTTCTTTTAATGTACAACGTTGTCAACGGCTCATTTCGCATGAAATTACCTACTTATAATCTACATTTAATGGTTAAGCAAGCGTGGTACTAAAGGAGGCACTGTCGATGAACTCTTACCACTTATTCCATACGTTACTTAAAGCAATGAAATGCATATTAAAACCAGTATAAATACCATATAAAATTTACTTCATAAAATGAGCGAGTATCATCAATGTAAACTAGTATTAATAACTAGATTAGCCACCGCCTGACACTGAAACTCGGCTTATATGGTATATTTACAATACATTTTGGACTAAGTATCTTCCCTAGCGTAACGTGTCGCGTAACGTAACATTTTCATACCAGTACCTAAAAAAGCTGCACCTCAGACATCATTATATATTGTTACGCCCGTGGGTAGTAAAATGCCGTAGTATTTCACGAAGACAATTTATTCGTACTCAAAGAAATACAATTTTTTTCCTGATAGTTGTAGCGATAAGGCTTTCTATGTGTGCGTTACGAACCTATGACTACAAAACACACGACTACACTATGATAAATCCACGTTATTTCGAGCATATTCCGGACGATTTTTGAGATTTCGAGAATGGTGATTTTTTATTTATTTTCCTTTTACTCAGATCTTAACAATATTATAAAACAAAGTCTGTCTGTCGATCTATCTGTACGCGATAAACTCAAAAGCTAGCGAGCAGATTTTCATACGGGTGTCTACGTTGGCTGAAATATGACGATGATTGTTTCAAATGTGGCAACAAATCATGACGACTGGGAGCTTTACTGGTTGTGTGCGTGCGAGTTATATGTATTACTTCTGTTACCTGTGCGAAGCCGAGGCGGGTTGCTAGTCAAATATAAATGTAATAAGCAGTTCGCAAGCTATGTATATAAAAAGTACATAAAAAAATTGAGTTTTATATCTAATGGATAATACACTTTCAAATACTTGATTTGCCTATTGTAACATTAAGAAATACTTATATTTGCATTTTCAGGTTGGTTCAAGTTTTGTGTTCCAATTTGCCTTTATTTTTTAACTAGTTGTACACCCGATATCATTCCCCTGCGGGGAAACTTCTTAGAAATCATGTTATATTTAAACCTCTATTTACTCGTAAACTTTTTGCGAATCCTTTTCTACGTTGTATAAGGTAGCCCTGTGCAAAATTCCATACTTCTAGACCCTCAGGTATAAGCTATACTTTGTCCACAGTCAAAAATCAAATATATTTTAGTATTCTTCTCGGGTTCATATGAGTAAAACCTTAATATTTTAGTTCGCTATTGGAACCTGGTTAGACAGACAACCATGACTAACACATATGAGCAGACTGCCGTTTACTATAAAAATATGCAGAAGGCATAGCTAATAATTTATAAAAATATGTCCGTGCATTTTGAATTCTCCACACGTAAAAGCTCTCCAACGGATTCTAACACGATTTCCGTTAAATAATAACTTGTAAACCTTAAATAATCTGTGACTTTAAAAGTTTATTTACTAGCTGGCCCAATAAACCTTGTAATACCCGTTCCAATAGTTAATAAGGCGACCGCAGCGACAAGTTTTTTCGTGAATTTTTTACAGGACCATTACTAACAACGAAATAAAAATAACCATCATTTGTCTCGATTTCCTTAATAAATCCAATCGAAAAAAGCAATTTCAGTTTTCCAAATTTCCTGATAACATCAAATTTTTATTTCCTAAAAAACCTTATTCGGAATATTACTAACATGATTCAAAACAAAGCATGAACCTGGACGTAAATACCAATTCAATAGTTAGTTCTAACTCTTATCAGTATATGAACAAATGGTTTTCAAGAACGTTTTTGTCTATCGGTAGAATGTATGTCAATGATGTTAAATGACAATGTGGGCTAAAAGGGTAGCATATTAAGCCTTTAGTGGGGAACTGGTTCTCAAGTGCAGCTGCCGGAACACACTTACAGGTTGCAGGTGCTTGGCGCCAGATTTTCAACGTCAGGTTCTACGTAGCTAACCAAACGGGCATTAAAAAATACCATAGCACCATGTCATGGTATCATCATGGTTTATTTGTCGGTCTATTAAGTACAATTCTTGCAAACGATTTTAAACTATCTTGTCACATTCGTTTGTCATAATGACATCGTTGTTTAAAATTGATTGCAAAATTGCATAAACCGAAGACAAGAAAGTAAAAAACGATGCTCATTGTTTTGTATTAAAATATTTTATATTATGTAGTTCCTTATAAAAAAAGGGTATACGCACGTAACAAGTTATACTTCTTTGGCATGACAAAACAAATTCTAATAAAGCTCTAAATTTTGTATCCTGCTTGCCAACAACATGATGAAATTAGCCATCAATGATAATAATGTTAATTCTTTAAACTCATGTTTTTTTAATTATTTTCATTTTATTTATAATTATTTTTATTAAAAAAAAAATTTAACAGTCTACAAATAAAGATTATTTCAATCAAATTCATCATGCCGCATTTTCGGTCACATGCATGATGCGCGCGCAGCTCTCCATTTATACCTTCTACTGAACCCGACAAAAGAAGTTATCCAATGTATTGAGCATGCTCACAGTTTTAATATAATACGCCTTAAATCATATCAAAAAAGGAATCGCTTTCACTTCCTTCATGCATCTTTATAATGCATAAGTTATATAATTTACATTAATTCACAAAGCTAAACCGCATTTCTGGCTAGATAATAATCAGCGCCGACAATCAGGATTCGGTCGTGTCTAACAACATTCTATGTGATTCATTGCCTTGCATTTTATGAGGAAATATTTAATTGTTTTGTAATAATGTACGTTCTGGAACATTGTCTTTGGCATGACCGTTTGTCGATGAATTTGTCTGTCCTTAATTATGAAATACGTTTATAAATAATATTGTCTTTAGTATCATAACATGCGCGATCAAATATCACAATAAGTCCGAGCATTTCCTAAAGGACAACATCGTGATGAAACATTAACACAGTGTTAGAGATGTTTTAATGGTCACCTAGATTGCTATCACTTTCAAGTTCTGTTATTTTGTGTTAAAATACAATCCGAAAACAATTGACGACCACCGAGAGATCGATAAACCATATCAAGTCGCTGTGTATATACTGGTTATGCATCGGATCCCAAAACGCGACGTGCATATACAAATTATTATGACGGGATATTCATCATATTCATTATGAACGTGTCCCAGTCTGACTATGCAGCCCTACGACCCTCTGTTGCCATTTCTTCGTTCATTACTCGGGAGGGTGCACAAGGTGCAGGTTAGCGTGGCTTGGGTGTTTTAAGTCTTAAGATGTTGTTCGATCGTTATCCGGCAGCTGCGTTTGTGAGCCAAACTCTTTTCTAGACTTATAGACTATCACCTAACGCATTTGTTATATAACATATTTCATGCCTAATGGTATGGCAAAGACATTATTACACGGACACAACCGCAATTAAGGTATAGTTAACATAATTCATATCATGTAGACGCCTTGATCGTGATTCCAAGTCAATCAGGATTCCAATTTTCCTCAAAGTTTTTATCGAACAAAAATATTATGTAAGCAAATTTGAACGTTTTTTTATCTATACCAATTTATTACATATTTTTTACATAATATCACGATAGTTTCGGATCTAATAGTTATTTTAGTTCCGTAGCAAAAACTAGACTCAGAGTTGTTTGGAGTGATGTAACTGATAGTCAATGGATTATGTCACGGTCTATCTGTATGTCAGTATGCGTAATGCGTTCACAAAAAGTATTGTTTTGTTTGTTTGTTTTCTTAACTCCTTTGAATAATATTATATACATGTCTTTCATCCATTTCTTCATTGCGTAGGTATTTATTTACACTTATTATTACTGAGTTTGTGTAGATTTACAGGGATTAGGTTCTCGGTCTAAAGACTCGTTCTCAATGCTAAACGTATCACAATCTTAGACCGTTTGTTGACATTGTAATGTTGAAGAATATTATTGTAGTTAATCATAGTTATCGTAAGGAAATCTGAACGCTAAGAAATATTCTGTTAGCACCATAATGTTATGGGAAAATACAGAACTGTAGATATTGTCGGCGTTTGAAATCTCTATTGTGTCATAGGCAAACGCGGAAGTCAAGCTCTCATCTTCCCTTATAAAAAGGCCTTTGCCTAGGCAAGTTGTATATTTTCAATAGTTAAATTGAAACAATAATAAAATAATTTAACTTAATTAAAATTAAAAATTTTGAATAGTTTTAATCTTTTCAAGATTACCTATCTTTAAATATATTTTTTTATCTGACATCTATAATTAGAAAAGTTATTTACGTCTGGGTTCTTTTTTTTGAAGATTTATATTCAGTTGAATATATCAGCCCCTTTGTACTCTATCCCTTCTAGAAGCGATGATGGCGCAGTGGTAGCGTGTACGACTTCGCGTCGAATGACGTGAGTTCGAATCCCTACAATGAGCCTTAGCTTTCGGTGAAGGAAAACATCGTGAGGAAACCATAGCATGGTGGTAGGGCTTTTTCTGATGCTCGCCTGGCTAGCTACCACCCTCAAGTTGAAAATCTGTCGCCAAGCATCAATAGGTGTGTTCCGGCAGCTGCACTTGAGAGCCAGTCTTCCACTAGGTTTAGCGTTTACCATCCTGGGCCATAGCGTCACTTAACATCAGGTGAGATTGTGGCCACTAAACCAAACCTATAACGATAAAAAAAAAACAAATCAGGAAAATCGCTGATGATAACACTGCTAGATCATATATGGCATTATCCGAACAAGCTTGCGCCAAAATGATGTGACAAACATCTATATTTTGACAGTTTAAACTTATACTTGTTTTCACTTCCCGTACGTGCTTTCTGCTTTCAAGATTGCTAGATGATCACGGTTACTACTGCGCTCCTTGGGATCGTAGTGTATATCCATATAGTCTATAAACTTTCTCAATAATTTTTAATAATTTGCGTAATAATGTTTCAAATCTGATTGGTAGTTACAGAGTCTGACGAGGTCAAAAAATAAAGAAACAATCTTTTGAGTATCATCAAAATATTCATTCCAGTTTTAATAACAACTTTTCTCCAGTTTTAAGTTTCTTGATTGTTACGTTATTACATTTTGAAATATAAAGACAGTTAGCTGAAACGTAATAATTTCGTTTTCACACATAGTTATATTGTTAAAAGTAGATGACACATAAGATCATTGGAATGCGACATTTAAACCGCCCGAGACGTTAGGACAGACTGTTCTCCATATGGGATTGTTGATAATGGCGACTGTTTGATTCTGATCACGTAGCGACGGGTCGATGGCACTGCGCACGCTAATCCGCTGGCTTTTATGTCCTGTCTTAACTGTGTATAAAGGATTTTTTTAATTTGATCTTTTTTTATACGAAAGAGGTGTAGAAAATATGTTTAAACCAGCCAAGAGCATTTCTGCCCAAATTAACCAATACTTGCACCGCGTAGCTATATGGGAAGCAAATAACTTGGTTAAGTTCAATGCCAAGAAAACTCAGGTATACGCGCTTTCTTAATAAATGTGGATATTTGCAGCGACTTCAACTCCATGGAGTATCGGGACATACTCCCATATCGGGAGTGTCATCTCTACTACATCTCGGAGACTCGGAATGCTGAACAGAGTACGACGGTTTTTCACGCCCCGTCAACTGTATTTTCTATATTAGGCACAAGTTTGGCCATGTATGGAATACTGTTCGCACCTCTGGGATGAATCCTCAAAATACTTCCTAGATGCTCTGGACAGGTTGCAGAGACGACCCGTTCACATTGTTAATGATTCAGACGTTACCAAATACATCGAGCCGCTTCAGCTTCGCAGGAACATCGCCTCGCTGGGCGTGTTCTACCGTGTGTGTCATGGTGAGTGTTCTGAAGAGCTGTCAATCTCCCTCCTTCCCTCCTTTTCTTTTAACATCAGAACCACACGCGCTGTGCTTCGGAGTCACACTTATACAGTAACCTTCATCTCGGCACGAACTAAAGAGTTTTCTATGTCTTATCTTTGTCGAACCGTGAAACTGTGGAACAATCTCCCGGCTAATTTGTCCCTCCGTCTTATGACATCGGGTCCTTTAAGCGTAACGTGAGAGATATTTATGCAGGCCGGCTTAATAGCGGCGACCGCCAATGGATTTCAGTCTCTCTACCATCAGGGACAGACAGTACAGTCAATGTGCCGAGCTATTATTAAAAAAAACTGACCACATTATTTTTTTATAGTAACATGGCAAAGGCAGGCACTGTACCTGATGGTGAGAGCAGTACAATCCAAAAACAACGGCGACCACCGAAAGATTTGCCTCGACACTGGCTGTTTCCGAAACGTGACAAGCCAATAGATAGTCCTTGTGACGGGTTTACCATTATGGTTATGATGATCGTGATCCAGCCGGATTTACACTGACAGAGCTCGGAACGTGACAAACTTATGCATGCCACTATCGCGGGTGTTACACTTTGTGTATGGTGGTCACGGTCCAGTAAGACATAATTGTTATGTCCTACCACCCAACCAGCCCGCAAATATACACAAATGTGTTGGGAATAACGTTTGGTTGGTTTGTTTTTCTTTATCTATTTCCTATTCTAATTCACTTTATGAATGTTTGAGCTCATTTTTAATGATTTAAGATGTTCTACAATATATGCAATTTCGAAAAAAAATGCCCTTGAATAATAAAATGATTTTAATTATACTGCATTACTAATAACTATACGCTACTCGCTGGTCCGTAGCTCTCAAGGAAAAGCCGAATAACAAATTTACCAGATAACTTGTAAGCTTATGCAATATTAGCCGTAAAGAAGGGCAATTTATTATGTTTTCTAGAGCTTTCCTGCTGACTCCGTTGTCTCATACCGATATTATTGTGTTTACGAAATTCGTTGGCATCATGCCCGACGTTACCATTATGTACTTATATTTCTTTATTCCGACGTCTGACTTAATAAGACACTAATAAAACTAGAATTGTTTGATTAACATACTAAATTATAGCTTTGGAGAGTTCTTCTATAGGTATATAAATATATATCTATGATATTAACTTTTTTGTATTAATATATGTATGTACAAATAGACAGTTTGTCGAGTAGTTTAGTGGTTCGAAATTCGTACTAATTTTAATTGGTAGCTACATTGGCTGACGGTGAAGGAGAACATCTTTAGGTAAACTGATGCTTGAGAAATATTTTTGTAGCACCACTGTATGTGGGAAAATATAGAACTGTGGATTTCTTGGTGTTTGAAACTGCCAATACCTTGTGAGTTGGCGTCGTGATTAAGCCCGTATGCATTGGGAAGTTGCAAGTTACGGTATCGGCTCCATTACTTAAACATAATAATAATACTAGCCTATAAATGTCCCACTGCTGATCAAAGGATCCGCTGGCGTGGACTACAGAATACCGCCGGTCGAGTGCACGCGCGAATCGTACTGCCCCGCTCAAAAGACGGAAGACAAAAATGCTTATTGTGGGTGATCCTTAGTAGATAGACATATGCCATCCATGACTTTTTGTAGGTCTTTTTAAGATCTACAATTATGTAGAACGTTAAATTGACACCTCGTATGGTTTACTCAGTGTTAGCCATTCGAGCGCCCCAAATGCGTCTTTTTTCCGAATTGATTCACTACTATCGTTACTGCTTATTTCATGTGCTACTTTATCTTACAAAATATTAAACCTGGCCAGATAACATCACTATGAATTAAAATAGCAAAACATGTAAAACGAATATTGTTTTTCGCGTGATAAAACATAAACGGACAGAGACGGAGAGACGTTGAGTTTTATAATATGTATAGATGGATAAAGTAATGGAGACGATATCGTAACAAGTTTTACGATCCATGGCACACAACTGGAACTCTGAAAAAGAACAATTCGCATCTTATTAGTTAATCTATGGAAGCTCAGACACTCCCCTTTAGAGATAATTTCTTTTACCTTCAAGTATCCTTAAGATGTTTTCTTTTACCGTTATCCGATAAAGTCAATTAAATTAATGTACGCCAATTTGGAATAGTTTGTTTCAATATATCCAAGCTCTTACCACAAGTATTGAATCGATATTTAACAATAAGATAGTTTTATGAGACTATTGTTAAGTTTTTTTGTAAATATTTTTATTATTAAATAAATAAATAAAACAATATATCAGAAGATAGGAAGCATGGTTTTTGAGTTCAGACAAGTCAAGGCCTATCTTGACGCGTGTCACTGCTGCATGTCGACATTATTGGTAAACAAGTATTTGGAATTTGTGGCCTATGTTATATGAATTCTAATATATCAAAAATAAACCATTGTATTTGAATGTAAGTGATAAGTTGCAAAATCAAAATGGTTTGAGATTGATTAAAAGATAATATTATAGATCACGAGCCATGTGCCCGATGAAAATTCTCAACAGCAACTTATCAGGGATCCCTTAACTCTGTTAAGGATTGAATTTTCAAAAACCCTCTCTTAGTGGTCATCTACGTTACATAAGGAAGTGCTGTGCAAAAATTCAAATTTTAAGATCCATTGATTTAATTTGTGCTTTGTCTGTCAGTCAGCCTCAAGGATTTTATTACGTAGATGGTCTACAAAGAGATAGCGATCTATCTATAAATGGAAAACATCAAGTTAGTCTGGACGTGTGTTTCATTTTTTAATAATATCTATATTTATTAACGTATCTTTTGATGCATCATAAATAACAAATTATGAATACAGTGGTGTTAGTCATTACTTAAAATATTCTAAGTTATAATCTGTTATTACGTAACAGATATTAAACCTTTACCTATCTTACTTGTTATGCGGCGGTGAAGCCTGAGTTCGTCAAAACTACAGTAGTAATGCGATCTCTTTTCTCCATATATGGAGTTACTTTATTTAGTGCTTAGTTTGTATGGGCACGTATATTATGAGAAGAATAAAAAACAGATTGTTTCGTGTCATCTCTCACTGATACATTTGGAATAAATAAGATATGGGGAGAGGTGGCCGCGATTTGATACGAGCCACCTGAATTCCCGTTAACGTGTTGCATGATAACATTTTAATAATGTCGCATGACGATTTATAAATATATATAAATTAATATATATTATAAGAATAAGTCACAGTCATTTCAAAGTCTGCACGTTTTAAGATTAACCACAATTTTCCTTACAAAGTCATATTAGATTAAAGAAAAATAAGTCCATAAAATCTAAAGCTTTCTATTTCGACGTATGTGGGTCAAACGGATGCACCATGAAGAGATTATCAGATTTGAAGGAAGCGTAAGAGATTTGAAAGGATATAGAAAAGTCATGTTCAGTTTGTTTGCCTACCTTATTAAGGACACGGTTTGACAATAGATAGGTATAAATGAGAACACTGATGACATGCAGATTAATGGCAATTTCCGCTTCTATCCTATACTCGTTAATCGCGTCTCTCGTGAACTTGAACCAATCATGTGGCGTAATCTGTGACTAAGCCGAATTCCAGGCGCAAGGAATAAACAGTATTATATAGATTCATTTGATAACGATCAGTTATTAAAGTTAGTGAATACAGAGTGCCTGACCATTAATTACACTGGGCACTGAGATTAGGATCCGGTCATTGTCTACTTTGTGCCTATAACTTGATAAGTTCTAATTCAATTATTAAAACACAAGGTAAGTGTCTTGGAGACAGGGTGGTTACAACCAGTGGTGTATATTGAAGGTTAAGAATCAATACTGTTAGTCTCAAATTAGTAAACTTTAAAGAAATGAAGTAAACAAAAGAAGATTTGCAGTAAAATGTAAAAGTGATATTTCGTATTAAATTTCGAAATTTTGATACAAGTGATTCGGCTGAGAAATCAGAATTGAATTTTTAAATCACTGACCATAAAAAAGTCAAAACACTAATGGCCGATAATATCTCTGCAGTCTGCAGATTCGAGCTCGACCATGTTTAAGATTTTTTCATCGTCATTTAGTTCATCGACTCTTGGAGTTTCCTTAGTGGCAGCTTTTTTTAATGGAACGGGCAAAGTTATCTAAGAATAATCATCCATAGGACACATACCGTACGTCAATACGTGTTGTAAACCCATACCCTTGATCAGCCAGTGTTCTACTATTTTACCAAAAAGAAATATACCAGTGGTGAAAATCAGAATTAAAACTTACTATTATAGGAAGCGGTGATAGTAACGTGTTCAGACACCGCGTCGCTCGACCTAGGTTCGTGAAGAAAAACATCGTGATGAAACCATAGCATCGTCTAGCAAGAGAGGTAGGACGCAGAGAAATTTCTTTGGAGATTTCTCTCTACTTGGGGCAGTCCGACTGGTGGAATATCTCCACCATACAGAAGATCGCATCCAAATAACCTTGCGTTGTGTTTCTGCAGTGAGTAGGGTTCCAGAGCTCCCTGGGATAGAGGCATTCAGTGTCGGCAACGCGCTAGTGATAGCTATGGTATTAGAAGCATCCATAGACCACGTTAGCCGCTTGCCATCAGGCGGGCCGTATGCATTTTGCCACCTTAATTGTATTGAAAAAAAAAACACCCTTAAAATGACAATCTTTCTCCAAGAATCTACAACTATGTTTAGACAGCTGAATTTGAGATCTATTAACTCTAGGCCTATAGCCTGTCTTGGCCTTACATCACATCGTCAATTAACATGAGATGCAATTGTGATCAATCGCTAAAAACCAATGAAGCATAAAAAAGAGCAACTTTAACGACGATTGTTTTAAAATTAAAAACATAATAGAAAGTTTTCATTTCAACGACCTACTTAGAGATAGTAGCGGAGGCGTCCGCACACAGAAGTCGAAAGTGACTGTCATTATCATTGGAAACTAACAGGCCGAATCAGCCCACACCTATAGTAAGGCACTGAATAGTGAATTTTAAATTAACCTGATTTTTAAACACCCTTTCGCCATTGTCGTGGTAATTGATGATATTTGTCACCGGCATCTGTGTGTTGACAAGGCAAGCGGTTTAGAAGTAAAACCGTGTTACAAATTCGTAAAATGGTCCAAGAAAGCATTCTTGCACATGACCTAAATTTTGCTCTTTGATGAAAAAACATACTTCGACTAATTTTTCTGGAGATTTCTCTTTACTTGGGGCACCCCACCCTACAGAAGATCAAAGCCAAATAACCTTGTGTTGTGTTCTTGAGTGAGTACAGTTTCCAAAACTCCTTGGGAAAAAGGGGGTTCCAAGTCGGCAACGCGCTATTGATAACTCTAGTGTTATAAGCGTTAATAGGCTACGGTAACATACGGTACATATTACTATTAGGCGGGCTGTACGTATGTTTACCACAGTTATATTAAAAAAGTGAGGGATGTGATGATAAATATATAGCAATCGTGGAACAATGGTGGCGATTGAGAGACGACGTATATACGTGGATAGTCCTTACTATCACGATACGCACGATATGCACGATATATTAACGACCACGATTAAATTGTCGAGGGCCCTATCACTTAAAAATATATATATGTTTATTAATTTATATATGTTATATATGTATATGTTCTATATCTGTACATATTATAAAACAACGTCTCTCTGTCTGTCTGTCCGTTTATGTTCTTTTATGAAAACCACTTATCCAATTTACATGTTTTTTTATTTTAATTCATAGCTATGTTATCTGGCCATGTTATATGATATATTTTGTAAGGTAAAGTAACACACGAAATAAGCAGTGACGATAATGTTGAATCAATTCGGAAAAAAGACGCATTTGGGGCGATTAAATGGCTTACGCTGAGTAAACCATACGAGATATATCAAATTAATGGTTTACGATATTGTAGATCTTAAAAAGCCCTACAAAAAAGTCAGCGATAGCATATATCTATCTTCTAATTTCAGTAATTGATATCACATTTTTCAAAGGATTTTATATAGAAGTAAAATAGGTATTATTTGAACATTTGTACGTAATAATAATAATTTATAAGTAATAATAACTTTAGTTTTGATAATCATTAGTTATATTTTAAGTAAGTTTTGATACAAAAAGATTTTTGTTTGTCAAAAAGATTTTGTTGATTGTGAAACTAACGGGTAGTTTCAGAGATTAGCGCGTTTAAACAAACAATCAAACTAAACACTCTTGAGTTTTATTATATTTAGATAAGGTAATGGTTTCATATATTATAATAATTCAGATATCTGATAGTTTCGGTTACGGATACGGAGTTCCATAACACCGCCAATTTTTTTTATATTAGCTCGGCTGACGGCTGATGGTACAGTCCCTGATGGTAAGCTCAGTACAATCCAAACACAACGGCGACCACCAAGAGATATCAATCCATCGGCCTGCATAAATATCTTTGAATCATATAATTCATGATCATGATTCAACTCGAATTCTTGCATGAAAAGTGCATTACTAACAAACACGAACATATTTTAAGGATATTTGTCAAACACTTTTTGTTCGTTTAACGCATGTAAATGCCTTTACATTCTCATAATGTAACTTTAACGATGATTAAGCAAAGCTATTCATCATCTAGAATCCACTGGTACATGTTTATGGCAAAGAGTTATCTATATTTAAGAACACAACGTCTGTATGTATGTATATCTTTCATTTATTTCTTCTTTTTTGACTGTACGCTTGTTTTGACGTTTCTCTATGTGTGTCATTTAATTTTTAACTTACATAATTTTGAAATAGTTAAGTTGTACTAGCTGTGTCCGCGGCTCCGCTCGCGTAGACTACAGAATGACGTCGGTCGAGCGCACGCGCGAATAATACTGCACCGGCTCAACAGACTGAAGACAAAAATGTTTATTGTGGGTGATCCTTAGAAGATAGATATATGATATATTTACTTCAGAGCAAACCATTTAATTACCCCAAAAGCGTATTTTTCTCGAATTGATTAACAATTATCGTTACTGCTTATTTCGTATGTTAATTTATGTATTTATTTTATTTAGACCGCCTGTGGTCAGTGTATTAAATGCAATTAAATAAATACTAACAATTTGAAAAAGAAAATACACTTGGCCTTTTAAGGCAATCACAACGTGCACTGTGTAGACAAACATACATGAAGTCAATACAAAAGGAAAACATAAATAAATAAAAAACAGTTGCAACAGATTATTAGAAATTGGGTCAAATAACTATATACAAACAAATACATGGAATAAGAAAAAACATCAAAGTCAAAAGTATATAAAATTGTAAAAAAAATTATAACATATATATAAAACACTAAATGTCAAAATACAAAAAGCAAAAAGAAAACATATAAATCGTCAGTAATAAACCACAAGATTAAATTTTTGCAAGGACTTTATTGTCTCTTAACAACCCATATGATTCCTGAATACCGCATGAGAATCATTAAATATGTCAATACTGGTAATAAGAGCGTTACAAGACCTACATACCCTGCTTACGGTGGAGTGATTCGTAAGATTTGTCCTTGCGAAAGGTACATGCAGCAAATTGCCAGGATGTCTAGGATATCTATGAGGGACCCTTAAAGCAAACTTCTCCAGTAACTAAGGGCTATCGATGCTACTATTGAGCACTTTGTGTAGGAAGGCCAAATCCAGAATCTGTCTACGTAATTCCAAGGAGTCCATTTGATAGTAATCTAAGTTGTCACGGTAATGGAATCTGCGATTACTACGATGGGAGTGGTATGTAAGATGACGCACGAATCATTTTTGTATTCTTTCAAGGCGAAGTTGCTGAACTTTATATGTAGGGGACCAGACCACACTACAGTATTCAAGAATACTCCTAACGTAACCATTATACAGCGTAATTTTGGTTGCGTTGTCTTTGAATACCTTCAATTTCTGATGACAAATCGCAACGTTTTTGATGCTTTAGCAATAATCGCATCCATTTGCGGCAAAAATGTTAACTTCGAATCAAAATAAACACCCAAATCCCTTACTATGCAATTTTTCATCAAGACTGTGTCATTTATGGCGCATTTAGTAGGAATCAATTTTAAATTTCGACTAAATTGGATGTGGGAACATTTCGATACGATTTGATAAGATTTAACAAAATAAATCCTATAACATAGTCAGATAACATAGATATGAATTAAAAAACATGTAGTTTGAATACGTATAGCCCACCTAATGGTAAGTTAGGTACCGTAGCCTATGGACGTCGAGTTTTATAATATGTATAGATTTATCATGTCACTTCAATGAAATATGGATAATTTGTTTACTATGAATATATAAATACCGAAGAAAACGTCTTTGTGATAATGTGATCGGTCGCCAAACGCCTGGAAGATTTGAATAATTATTTATTATTGAAAGAAACTTACTGCAATACAATTAAACTAATATTAAATAATAAATTGTTGAATTAATAAAACTACGATGTATATAGTAATCGTCAATTTCCTGCTATTATACAACCGGACGAGATGCAAATGTCATACGATCAAATGATTGCAAAATTAGCAAAAAAAAACACGTTTTCGATAAATCAGAATATAGATGGCATTACTTAAATACAAATTACCTGATAACAAAAAAAACATTTAAGACATGCAAAGCTTACAATGTAGTATGATTTTGATGTTATCGCCCCTATAAGTATTTACGGCATTTTACAATGATGTAGTCTGGTTATTCTAGACAAGTGAAGTAGATTTTAAATAATAATTATAAACAGGCATTTTGAGTAGTCAAATAAATTCCCTGGTTAGATCTAACAAGACAGCCACCACCTTGTTAGAGTTTTGTTTGAACTTGGCAGGATTATGTACAACACATGTTGCTATTAAATAAGAACGTGCAAAAATACTAGAGACGACACTGTATCATTGTTATTTCTATGATATTTTATCGTCTGTAAAAAGATTTCGTAGCTGATAGGTCGATCTATGACAGTTGAAATACAGCAATCGCGCGCGCCATCATTACTCCTGTCATCTCTATACCAGTACGTTAGTACATTACACTCCTATGGAACAATATAATTAGCCCTCAGTCTCTGAGAACGTGACTCATTAAATTGTCATTAGGTTTACGCATTAATCCTTCTTGTTCCCAGTAGTAGATTTTTCACTTAAGCCTCAACATTACTGGATTCTTGTACTGTTAGGGAACAATCCAAAGCGCATACCATATGTGCGTGTAATTGTTAAAATATATGCCAGCAGCTTTGATCGCGTGTACTACAAAGCTAGTTTTCTATATCTATACATATTATAAAACTCAACATCTCTCTGTCTGTCTCTATTTTCTTTTCCCACGAAAACCACTAATGCGATTTACTTGGTTTTCATTTAACTCATAGATATATTATCTGGTCAGGTTATAGGATATATTTTGTTACATATAGTAACGTACGAAATAAGCAGTGACGATAATGTTGAATCAATTCGGAGAAAAGGCGCATTTGGAGCGCTTAAATGGCTTACGCTGAGTAAACTATGCGAGATCTAATTTATAATCTACATAATTGTAGATCTTAAAAAGACCTAGACAAAGACAAACTAGAAAAAGTTGGCGATAGCATAAGTCAGCCATCTGTAGTCCACGCGAGCGGAGCCGCGGGCACATGTATTATATATAAATATGCACATTAATTTTCATCTATACTGATTTTATGAAACTCAAGATATTGTTTGTTTTTTACTACTTTGAACACTCTAATATAAATCTGGAATTACGGGTCAAATTTGTAAAAAATATGTTTGCGTGTTATACCTTATTTATTGAGAAATGTTTATAACTTCAAGCAATCTGGCAAGCTGTCAAGCCATCTAAATATGGGAAGTGGGATAACGATGCTAAAAGAATAATAAGAATTAGAGCTTCTTACGTGCGTACTTAAGAATACACATTACATATTTAACAATTTATTGTTTGCTATTTGATTTGATTGTTATTTTTACCCTACTTGATACACCATTAACATTTTTTTTTTCGATCTGACTGCACTCTTAGCCTTAAGAGCCCTTAAGCCTCTGACGACTTTTACAGCTTCACCGGGCTTGGGACCATTATCATTATTACCCGCTCCTTATATTAATTAAAGTAACAAGCACCATTTACGACTTTTATATCAGTCTAATCTGTTTTATGAACAAATAAGTTTGCGATTGTGAAGTTAGATAGAAGTGTCAGTCTGGACCCTTTCAATTGAAATTAGATCAGCATAGAATTATACTACGAGTACTGGATAACTCATAATTAATGTCATCGTATTGTTGAAAGACTGCATAATTTTATTTCTAATTAGCGAGGTCCCGCGGCTCCGCTCGCATTTATTAAACAGGTAGTCATTATCGTCTCGTAATTCTTTTTACTCTTATTATTCACACCTCATATAGCCTGTCAGTTATGCAATAACATATGCTTCCTGTTTACAAATTTTCATCAATATTGGTTGAGAATTAAATAAAATGCATTATTTTATTTTATTTCTAAAAGAATTGTTCAGTTTTAACCATGTATATATTGTTTATTTAATATTACGATTTGAATGTTTTATCTTTAATTTTTAATCATGTGTTTTCAATGTTTTTCCTATATATATAATAATATTCTAGATATATTTTAATTATAACCATTAATTTATTTGTTTTTACGCATGCTGTGATTGGCTATAATTAGTTTTTCAATATTATTGTAACCTGTATTAGTTATTATCTAGCCTTTTTTGTTCTAAATTACTGTTGTCAATCCTTATAAATAAATAAATTAAGGTACGACATATCTTTCCGTGTATAAAAATAAAGACGTTCAAATAGTTTTAGAGTTCAATTTCGACATACAAACAGACAGTCAATTTTATTAATGTGGCACATTCGTTATCATCAAAAAAAATACATGTACGGACAGAATTACAGATTTATTCATGTAAGTAGATGATATTTCTGTTAACGTTGCTTGCGAACTTTCTACGTTTAAACTTCACACTCGCAATCTTCTTTGGCGCGTATTATTTGTAGGTATGGAGCGAGATAAATGGAAATTGAATGTTAAGCAGCGACGTTTGTTACAAGTTACTAAGAATCATAGGTCCTCCTTAAGGTAATAAATTGTAATCTAAAGCTCCTGTCACATGCTCAAGCTTTTACCTCGTTCTTACATACAATTACAAAAACGTAATACGTACAAAAAAGTTACTTTTTAACTCACATTGAAATCGAATATACAAAATTGATTAAATGAACTGCTATTTAAAAAAAAATGAACGAATAAACGTATTTATAACGTTGCAAACTGTAATATTGCGCTAAGTGGTCGCAGGTTCGATCCCCACCTATTAAGTACTGACTTTTTTGTTAAATATATCTATATATATATGGGTATTGTTCAGTTACCATAATGCAAGCCATACTTAGTTTGAAATTAAATGGCCGTATGTGAAATTGTGTCCCCATATTTATTATTATAATTAAAAAAAGACATCTTTAGGTCACCACAAATCGCGCGACCATCTTGTGTGCGTGAGAGCACACCTTAATAGATAAGAAGAAACACGCTGTACAAGCGAATGTCTAATTGCGTGGAACAGCTTTACACATGTTATGAGCGAATAATTTAAGTTCCACTAAGCTGTTATATTTTAATGCAATTTTATAAACGAGATATCCAGAATGATAACTTCGAGCACCGTAATCTGAAAATGATATAAATCATTATACACAGTACTTTAAGTACGTTAAGTTAAAACGGAAATGCCCCCAATTGTTGTCAAACGAATATCATTAGTGTTTAAAGTATTCAGTTTAGGTTTAAATGTTTTCGAAAATTCAAATGACATTCTTTTAAAAGCATATCTATACTAATACTGTATTATAAAGCTCAAGTTGTTTTGTTTTTTTTTTTTTTTTGTTTGGATAGAAGCTCTAATTTCTAGAACTACCCGTTATATTTATATTTTATGCCTATTTTTTCAGAAAGGTTATAGTTTGTACTTCACGCTACGATCCATAAGGAGCGGAGCAAGCAATAATCATGAACAGCAATTTGGTAAACTGTGTAAAGTGAGACAACGCGCGGCGGCACGCGACTCAATTGAGAGTTAGTCGAATAAATTTAACACAGGTAAAACCATGGGGCACAGTTAGTCATAAATCTTTGAAATTGCAAGTAACCCGGGTTTCATAATCTATTTATAGATAAAAAAAAACTGTACGTGTCAACGCAGACGCATGACTGGATTTTACTCCTCAAGAACTGTCTTGGAATTCAATATATGTACAATTGGCAAGAAGAGTAAATAAAGGCATCCTTAGGATATAGAATGAATGTAAAAATTTAATTTGCCCCCGCGCGACGTTCCTTCTCATTTCAACGGTCGAATCGCGTCTGGCGGATTTCGCAGCAAACAAAAAATAGTTGAACAAATCTCAACTTTTTTTGAATACCACTTAGGTTAAAAAAAAATTGCTTGACGTTGCACTTAAAATACCACAATATCAGTTCATGTTAACGTGAAAAAACCAAAGGTGAGTATACAACGAGTCTAAGACGAGACTCTCTGTTGCAGTTACCAGAACACACTAATAGTTGCTTGACGATAGATTTTTGCCTTAAGCGAATACTAGAAAAGGCTCGATGTTTCCATTCATCGAAAACTTTTATTAAGTAGCACGTAAATTTACATCTGATGATAATCAGAGTACAAGCCTAAAACAACGGCCGACTACAGACAGATCAGCAATCTATCGACGGTCACCGCTGTCATTGCTGGCGTGCAATTCTCTTAGCAGCCATTGACTGATCTAGAAACGCGATAAACCGTGACGAGTTGTCCACCATGTGCACGGTAGTCGTGACCCAGTACATTTTTTTAAATATTAGCTTGGCACATTGACGGTGCTGTCCCTGATTGTAAACATTGTACAATCCAAACACAACGGAGACCAAAGAGAGATCGAAATCCATCGGCGTTCGCCGCTGTCATGCCAGCCTGCATAAATATCTCTTCACGTTACGCTTAAAGGGAACACAATGGCTGGAAGATGATTCCAGAATTTTATGGTACGACAAAGATAAGTCATAGAGAACTGTGAATCCGAAGTCCAGCGCGTGTGGTTCTGTTGTGGAAAGGAGAGGAGGGAATTAGATTGGAAAGGCTTCAGAACACTCACCATGATACAGATGGTAGAACACGCTCAGCGAGTCGATGTTCCTGCGAAGCTGAATTGGCTCGATGCATTGGATAACGTCTGCATCATTAACAATGCGAAGAGCCCGTCTCTGCGACCTGTACAGAGAATCCCTGCCAGTCCGCTTGATAACTATTTAAACAACGCCTAAACGTCGCGATCAAGCCAAAAACAATTATCGTATTCTAATCACCCAGAAATGCTTGGCTCATTGTAAGATTCGAATCATCGCTCTAAAGCTGTCAGTGTGAATGTAACTTGAGGAGTATTCAAAGAACACGTACATATTAATGTCAGACCATTCTACTTGAGAGTACAAAGCAGGAGTGTTATAGGAGCAATAACAAACTCCGCATTTCACTTGCAAAGTTATTACAGATTCACAATGGCGCTCTGCTAGATGCCGTGATCGCATGACCATGCATATTAAAGGGACTGGGCTATTGTGAAGAGAGACCACTCGGGAATATTAACAAGGTGATAGCATTTCTAATAATCATAATTTTCTTGTTATGACGTCACATATGAAACTAACGCTTTTCAACTATCGATTAATATCGGTACGTGTTATTTTATAGGCGATCTCGAATTTGGCATTGCATTTGTTTTCTGTCTTGACTGATTGTATTGAAATTATATTGTTATATATTGGAATATAATTAATTATTCCTCAATTGTTAGGTTATGAAAAATATCAATATCTCTTTAAAGAAATCATAAAAAGATAATATATATTTATTCTCAATCGATGTTAGTGATATTTTGTATAAGTACAATTTTTATAAGTATCTAATTATTACGCGATTCGCATCTTAAATTTCAGACAAACGTTATTTTGAAAACAATCGTAATGTCGTCTTAAGAATTATTCCTGTTTATTTAACTGTATACTTATGTTCGCACGTAAGAAGTTAATATTACTTTATCGTAACGAAACAAAAATAACTCCTTAAATTTTATCCAGCATAACATGATGAAGTTAGCCATAAATTATGTCTAATAATTTAAATTCATTCTACTGACATTTATATATATTTTATCGTGTATATAATACGTAGTGTGTGTCTAATAACAAAATAATATAATGTTTAATACAACGTAAAATGATTTTTACACAATTAAAAAAAGAATGCGCGCGCAGTTCATTGTTATACTCAATTAAACGCGCCAAAATTGTTTATACTTCATAAAAAATTTCAAAAATAAAATCATTGTACATTAATTTTAATTATATGTAACCCTAGACATACTCATGTCGACTAGTTTATTTTGAAATCTTTCTTCAAGCCCGCTAATTTGAATCGTGAAGGGCCAATAGCCTTTCCGTGTGCGGTGTTAACAGGAAGGGTATACTAAAATGAATATTTAATTTGTTTTACGGTATGTATTTACTTATGATTTCATTATGTCTTTACAAGAGGTTCTTATCTATACAAAATTTAAATGGTCTTTATAAATATAACGATTTATTGAAAGCGCTCGATTGATTGATTGAACCCGGTGATTATTTTTGTATAAATGTATTATATTTACTCATGGGTGAATAAATTAATTTATCCACACATAAAAAAATACTTTTTTTTACCAAAGGCCCTATGAAAATGCATCGATACGCTAGAGCGAGTGAAGTCAAACAGAATGGAAGTCATTTACGGTGAAAAAACGATCTATGTGTTTTCTGACAGATTTCTTAAAGGACACAAATAAGTTTTTTTTTTTTTTTTTTGTAAATGTTATTTGCCTTTTTGCTGTGTTTTATCACACAAGATAGACTAAGTCATGTCATCTTGTTCTATAATAAAAATAACCGCTAGTCACAAGTATAAGTTCATTTCTAGTGAAAGTTCACATGTTAATGTGGTCTTCGAACAGGAATATTATATACGAAACGGATATTTCGTATCCTGAATTACCAAGAAATTTCATAGAAACTAAAGATTTTTGAGAACGTAACCAAGTTTCCCGCTATACCTAATAATCTTATAAACAATTGTGGTATTATCTTTATGTATGACTACTATCAGAAGAAAACAGAGAGAGAAAGTCTGGTAGGGCTCCTTGGTCTCAATATGTGGGATCAGGGTGCCTTTCATGCTATATTATCTAAACCTGGTAGTTCTGATGCCTTTTCGGTATACAACTTCATTGTTTGTTATTTTAATTAAAACTAGTTTATTCAACTAGGCCGACATACCCCCAAGGATTAAAGGCCTTAAAAAAAGACTATTATCAACAACACAATTTCAGGGTCAGTAAAGTGTACGTAAAATAGTTGATTGACCCTCGTATTATTACGATTCTTATAGCATATCAATTATGAAACGACATTTATTTTTTTGCATTTAATTTGTACTATTTCTAAAAGTATAATTGACAATTCTTATAACGTATCAATTGAGGAATGACATAAACTTCCTGTGTAAAAAAATTGCATAAAAATAAATCTAGTCGGTTTTTAATTCAGACACGCAGAGACAAAAAAATCAGAATGACTTCTTCGTGATTAGAGTCCTTTAACAGCTTAATTTGAGTAAACCATACGAGATATATGAAATTGATGTTCTACATAATTGTACATCTTAAAAAGACCCACACAAAGTCAGCGATAGCATATGTATATCTTCAAAGAGTCACTCACAATAAGTATTTTTGGGGTAGTAGAGTTTATCCGTTCGCTCGACAGAATTCTATAGTCTACGCGAGCGGAGCCGCGGGTATAGCTAGTTTATTTCACCATCATCATAATTTCAGCCGAAAGACGTGTCCACTACTGGACATAGGCCACCCCAAAAATAGCCTCAACGACCGCTTATTTATAAACGCTTATTTGGTTTTCATAACTCGCGTAATAATCGGTCCTTAGGGTTGTCACTTGTATCTTAACATTACTGGTTATTCCCATGGTTGTGTTGCTGCTGTACTGTATAAAGTTTTCTATATCTTCATTGGAAAGTAATTTTTCCACCAACATGCGGTAAGCGCATATAGATAACCTGACCGAGGTTCGATTTCAAAGCACCACCAGGAAAGCTTCTTTGTTGTAAAAAAGTTGAGCTCATAATGTTATTTACTTTTTACGGTTCCGTACCTCAAAAGGAAAATAGAAATCCTTATAGGATCACTTCGTTGTCCGTGTGTCTGTCTGTCTGTCAAGACCCCTTTTCTCAGGAACGCGTATCAAATTAATATTAAATACTTAGGTCTGCAAACCTTTTGAGATGCGAAAAATTTTTATTTCAAAGTCAACGCAATCAAAAGATATGTTAATGATATGTAAAGATATAAAGATATGTCAACCGTTTATGTCGCATATTTTGACACACTCAAGGGAATCCTGATGGTAAGCATAGTACAAAATGCACCGAGAGGTGGCAATCCATTGACGGTCGTCGCTGTCATGCCGGCCTGTTAACCATATGAGAGTTACTGATACTTTTTATCATGATGTACACCGACTGACACTAGAGCACGATATACCTAAGCGTACTGTTATAGCGGATGTTAGGTATACGGGTACTCGTACCTCGAGACCACTCGTACATGGTGTATCGTAGTCGCGATCCAGTCGGGCTCAACTGTCGTGTGATTCCACTCTGCAAACATCTGTACCGGTCTCAAGGATAAAATTTGCAAAACGCACTGGTAACACACTTTTGTCTGATCTCAACTATGACTGCTGTCGAAGTAAACAAGGTTTCATGTTATATAAAAAAGACTATGCCAAAATCTAAGTAGAAATTTGAATAATTTCGTTTAAAAAGTTTTGCGAAAACCTTTTTCAGGTCCTTTTCTAATGAATTAAAGATTACTCCTACGTTCCACTAAATATGGCAAAGAAACTAAGAGTAGAGTTAACAAATCAAGTTGTCAAGTGTGGGTGGTCGAGTCGACATAAACTAATAAAGATTACGATTTAAATGGCCACTGGTGTAACATTCATAGCACCCCTGCCGTAAGGTGATAGGGTCATCACCGTCCCGCGAAAACTAGAACTAACCGTTTCTAGTAGGATGGGATCACTTATCACTGGTTACATAACAAGTGATATGATAAATCACGTTCCACACTAGTTACATGCGTCGAAAATTCCCGTTACACATCGCGCGAGCGTAATTAAAATTACTATTCGCATAATCCCATCCTGAGATAACACTGTTGCATGTAGAAAAAAAATAAAAGAATAACATTCTAGCAACGTATGCTACCAACTAAAAAAAAGAATATTTTTAAGTGAAATTGACTCTTATTTAACACACTGTTAGGCTTTGATTTATAACCCCGAAATAAATTATTTTACTTGCAGTGTATTTGTATCACGTCGCTGTTCTGTGTTAATTTAAATGCCCAGATATAAATATAACAGATCCTGATCTATCACTAGTTATATAACAGTGATAAAAACTTCACATAGTTTTATTAATATTAAAATAGCTAAAATTTTCACGCTAAGTTTCTAGTCTAGTTTTCTAATGACATCGATATAAAATATACTTATTTTATTGAAGTGAAACTTCTTATGCGACTTCCAACGCGTTAAACGTTTAACGCACATTATCGGTCTCTCCTCTTTGTGTGAGCCAGAGCGAGAGAGGAAATGTCGGTGTGCATACTGTTACATATTGCATACTGTTTAAATAAAATATAATATATCTTTTAAAATGAAGTTTCACTTCTATCATGTGTGAATCGCACACACACCTTTTATTAACTCACTCTTTATTCATGCATTGGCAATATTTTTGAACTCCACGTTTTTATTGGTAATATTCCGCAAACATGTATTCACAAGTTGCAACCCTAGCGACAATCCTAAGTACTACATGAATACGACTAGTTTTGAGTCGAATAGGGCTATTTATACATTCGCCGCACGACGCCGGCAGGACGTCCGCCCCGTGTGTACCCAGCCTAGAAGGAAACTGTATTGCGAGTGCTCATATTAATGTTATTATTTATTTTATTCTCGGCCGCAATAAATTACCCTGATATCATAGTGTGTGTACATTATAAGGGGCTAGTAGATGATTCGATGGCACACTCATATACTCCGAAGAATGTTGCGGGTTTAATCTTGATTACCACAATGAGTCGAGCTTTGATGACGGAAAACGTAATGATATAACTATGGCATAGTGGTAATAAATGCGTTATCCGACCAGCTTTTACTAAATTCTAAGTGTCGTCAAACATCTATTAGTATCTTCCATCAGAGGACTTTGAATTATGAGTATGAAGGAAACGAAGAATAGCTGATATGGAAAATAATGTTAGCAAAATAATGTTGAAAGGTAGCTTTCGCTGGATTGAATACGTAACTTATAAATGATAAAATAATTACAAAATATCTGCCAAGTGTGAATCAGAGTCGCGAACTGAGGATTCCAATCCACCACACTATAATATTTTTGTATTATATACTAGCTGAAACTGCGGCTTCGCCGCGTGGACTACTACAAAACCTTTTTTGTGTGGAAACCCAATTATTTTTCTAAAATAAAAGTAATCTAAGTTATGCCTTGTAACATCAGCTATCTGCCAGTGAAAGTCCCCTCAAAATCGATCGAAACAAAAAGACAGACAATAAATTTTAAAATGGGTTTTTAGTTATAGATACTATGTTTACGTTTGCATTTAGTAAAAACCTGTTGTTTTGACACTAAAAACAAAGACTTCAATTTTATTATATGTATAGATAACATATATTTTTACCAAAAAATATTCGGTACAAGATTCTTGGCACGAGGCTGAATAGTATATGGATGGTTTTATTATTTCTTGTTTAATTTAAAGTCTGCATTATAATTACACCTAGTTTTTTTTCTAGTAGGTGTTGTCGTTTTTATCCAAACAAATCTAATATAATGCTAATCATCATCATCATCTCAGCCGAAAGACGTCCACTGCTGGACATAGGCCTCCCCCAAAGAATAATGCTAATAGCCACCTTTTTTAAAATATAAGAGCTCCACTGATTAAAAAAGATGACTAAGGCTTCCTTTATTTTTTTTTATGTTTTTATTATTTGTTACAATATTTGCTATTTGAAATAAGGACGGACAAAGAATGCTTAATAATAGGGCTATTTTTCTGGGAATGTAATCATACAAAGATATATAAATAAGAATGTATGTGAAAGTAGAGCTAAGTATGAGCTAGGTATGAGTGTATTAAACGTAGTGATGAAGATATACATTAAGACATTAATGAATCTATAGGAATCGAAAGTGCTCACATCCTTTTTGCCTACTCCGGAAAAGTCGTAACTTGATGATAGATAGGTATAGTCACTGTTCTTTTAACTACAGTCTCATTAGAAATCTTATATTCACTAGAAGTGCAATGGAAAGGTCTAAGCGTATCGAACTATAAATAAGGAAATCTGCACAAGAACCAAACTCACCAACGTAGCTCTAGAAATTGAAGAAATTCGAAGAGCTCGAAGAGTTCTCGAGTAGCGACCAAGCGACCAGAAGACCAAGTGTGCAACAAGATAGATCGTTGACCTGGTAAAAGTTGTTAAAACCCGCTGGATGCAAGCAGCGCAAGATCTGTCTTTATGACGATTATTGAGGGAAGCTTGTGTATAGCAGTGGATGTCTTTAAGCTGAAATGTTAATAATGATGACTGTTCTTATATTTTTATAGTATGTTGTATTTTCTGTCTGTCTGTTTGCTCCGGCTAATCTCCGAAACGATTGGTTGAAACAGCTGATGCTATAAGAAGTAATTTAGGCTACTTGTATTTCATGAAAAGAATTAGGGTTCTGCGACAATTAAATAATAAACATTTTTGTTTTTAAAAAACCGACAGGCGACTGGCGTGGGTGGAAGTGGGGTTACAGCAATCCCAACGCCATTCTGTAGTTTACGCCAGTGAAGCCGCGGACAAAGTTATTAGCCTATATTATTCCTCATAATCCTTCTAATCTGACTATCATATACAAAAAGATTTTTTCGAATGCCGATAGTTCCAGAGATTAGCGCGTTTAAACAATCAAACAAAAAACTCTTCAGTTTTATTATATAATTATAGATATCTTATAGGTTTTAGCATTTAGCCACAAACACATTATAGTGCAGCTACCGGAACACGCCTATAGGTGCTTGGCGACATTTTGAACTTGAGGGTAGTAGTTAGCCAGGCGGGCATTAGAAAATGCCCTACTACAATGCTATGGATTCATTGATATTTGCCTACACCGAAAGTTCAGGCTCATTACAGGGATTGGAACTCAAATCAAACACATCGACGCCGTGTCAGTGCACGCTACCATTGAGTCATCATTACTTTTGTAACGTGATAACTATATATTTATCCTTAAACATTCTTCGAAAATTCATACACTTCATATAAGATATTCAATATACATTATATTAATTTTTATATGAAACTTAATTGTTAAATCTAATTAAACCCGGATGAAACGGTCCGAGAAATACAATAATGTACAATGTCTTATTTATAACTTATTCAGTAACGTTAACGTAATAATTTACAATGCAAAAATTATGTGTTAAAAACATACGTTCCATACCGCTGCGTCGCTACGTTTCGGAACATTCGGTTCGTGACTTTATTTTCATAGGCATAAAGCGTGAAATTCCTTTAATATTATTTCACGTATAATAATTTGAATTTTCACGTGAAATTAAATGACATTCATCCGTATTTCGTTACAATTATGATTACTTTTCGTATGAGCTATTGCGATCACCTAGGGTGACCACCGAACCGCGAAGTCGCTTCATTTTAAATGTAACATATGACTGATCAAAATAATATTATAGGTCAATAAACTTCTGCAAATTGTATGGAAATTATACGTAATGGTTATGCTCTTGATACTAGTAATTCGTCTCACGGTCATTTATATTGTTATGCCCTGAGAAAACAAAGTTAACTATTCTCAATATATGTGGAAACGTCAATAATGTACTGTAAACTTATTTCTAAGTCAGAAAAATCATCAGAGTATATACACATTCAAAGCTAAAAATAGCACACTTCCCCTTCTTTTAAACGATTACGAATGCTTAAAATAGATCAAGGCCATTCTAGTAATTTTGACAACTTGTTTTATTTGTATATATAAGCGAGCCATGTCCCAGCCAGGACAGTTGTGTTATAGACAACTAAATGAAAACAACAATCGTCAAAAGGAAGAAGTTTGCAAGACTAGGACTAGGACCACAATGTAGTGAACGTTTGAGTAGTGAATTGATTTGACTTTTGTTTTATTGAGCAAGAATAGATTATTTTTGTAAAATCTTACGGCATTTTCGTTACCCACGGGTATAACAATATTTTATATACAGTATATTAATTTTACTTACTAATATGGGCGGCGTGTAGCCATGTTTGATGTGTAGGACAGTAAATGAGCGTTTACCAGCGCAGCCAAGAGCGTAGCCAAATACGGGCAAGAGAGTAGTTACTTCTTGAGCAGGGTTTGGACAAGCTGTATGCTCCCTGACTTGACTCGTATAAAAAAACACATACTCCAGTATTTGTAAGTCTGATAGGAAAAATTTGTGTAGTTATTTTTGACGAACAACTTGAGGACTCTGTCAAGAAGTTGTAAATATTTCTAAAGAAGGTAATACTGCACTGAAATATGCATAACATACTATTCCTTTATCTGCTCCCTTTGAACAAAATCTTGGCTACTTTGAGCGCAGCGTACAGCCGAGTGTTATGACTTATGAGTAATGCTGTTGTTCCGTACTGTTAAGAAGAAATGCTGAGGGCGTTAATCTATACAAACGTATTCATCTCCTTTTTTTATAAGATACTGGCACTAGAATTTATTTTTATACCATACAATCTATGTCTGCTATGTTCCTATGTTTTGATTTTTACCATAAATTAATTATTATTAGAACTAAGGAGCCTTAAAATAATTGACACGTTATACTGCTGTTGCGGTTGTTAAAAATACAGCAAACAAATTTGATAAATAAATAAAAATTTGTGTATTTATCGACGCACGTAAGATTTATACGTACTTTTTTTTATACTACAAAAGTGGCAAACAGGCATACGGCCCGCCTGATGGTAAGCGGCTACTGTAGCCTATGAGCGCCTGCAATAACATAGGTATCACAAGCGCGTTGCCAACCTTGAACCCCCCTACCCCAAAGAGCTCTGGAAACCCTACTCACCGCAGAAACACAACACTAGGTCATTTCGCTGCGATCTTCTGTAGGGTGGAGGTATTCCACCAGTCGGGCTGCCCCAAGTGGAGAGAAATCTCCAAAGACATTTCTCTGTGCCCTACCTCTCTTTGAACCCACCCTTCCCTAAGGAGCTCTGGAAACCCTACTCACCACAGGAACACAACACTAGTTCATTTCGCTACGATCTTCTGTAGGGAGGAGGTATTCCACCAGTCGGGCTGCCCCAAGTAGAGAGAAATCTCCAAAGAAATTTCTCTGTGCCTTACCTCTCTTAAGCTACCCTTTAAAAACCCCTTTAAAAAAGTTACCTCTGTACCATCAATATGATGAAGTTAGCTGTCAAAGACAATAAAGTGAATTGATTTTACTGTTTTTTTTTTAAATTGTGTTTATTGTGTTACTGTATTTTTACATTAAAAAAGCAAAGGTTACTAAAATGAAAACACATTATTATCATTGATGGCTGGCTAACTTCATCATGTCGGACTTCTGTCACAATATGCGCGCGCAGCTTTTAATTTTACCTTCTACTAAAAACGATAAAAAAAGTATAATTTCAATGAAAGAAAAATATATAGTCATACCCAATGTCTTTATTAAAAGAGTAGCTGTGCGGATTCAACCGCGTATAATTTAAAACAAATAGCTGATTGATGATTTATAATACAACAATATATAGACAATATTTTTATCGGGCGGCCAGGTATATGCATCACAACTAACACGGCTCGTTCGCGACACTACATCTATAGTCATAGACCCGAGCCGATTGGTGAATTATTATAATTTTAAATTATCACCCAAACGATGCCTCCAAATAACATGCTATAAAGGGCATTGTTTATCCACATAAAGTTGTCTTAATGATAAAGTAACTTTCGTTTGTAAGGAATAAGACGTCATGCCTAATAACAATACTCACAAATCACTTTTCAATATTCAATAAAACTTAGTCACAAAATACCTTATTATTATGGCTTATGTATAAGATGACATATAGTATCGCGGACTTTTTTTAGATGTACTAGGGAGCAATATTTTTGTAGAACAATGTATTTACGTATCACTAACCATTATGCCAGCGCACGCCGATAAAGCAGTTAGGGTGCGCTATTTGTTCCGACTTACTTAACAAAGATAAATATTCAAGGCTAGCTCAAAGGTGTAGCCTAATGCTAGATAGCATTCCTCATTATACTATTTCTCATGAATTTTTCTATCATATACAAAAATATTTTTCGAATCCGACTGGTAGTTCCAGAGATTAGCGTGTTTAAACTAACAAATAAACAAACAAAAAAACTTTTCCGCTTTATTATATTATTAATAATATACATTAAAACATGTCCAGTTTTAGAGGAGGGCACAAGGGAATGCGAAATTAAGATTTCGTCTATTTCACATAGGTATAATCAGTCCAAGTTACAGTTGTCTTTCTCGTACTCAGTCCGTTCGCTGAGGCAGAGCGCGACAGCAAAATATTTCTGTTAAAACGTATTTTTCAAAAGTCATACTCCGCGTTTCCTCTTAAATATTATATGTAGCGCAATAGATTAGAGATGTTCTAAATGGCGAATCGCTGTCATATTTTCTTTGTAATAGCGTTTTCCAATTAAACCACATTTCGAAGCTTATTAAGATGTTGTTATGTATTTAAATATTGACTTTTAATACTCAAGTGACGAATACAAATACAAATATATACTGTTGATTTAAGTATTATTTTTGTTTACAGATATAATCACGGACAAACAGATTGAAGGTATGTGAACAATGTGTTATGTTTAAATAAATATACGTACACATATACACCGACACACACGCTGAAGGTATGTATGTAGGTATATTTTACCTTGATATTCATTAAATTTTATTGATTTTAATGAAATTTTCTAAACTATAAGTATATATCATTTCACAATAATTGCTAGGCTATAGAAATTATCAATAAAACTTTTAGAAATTAATACTTATAATAAAACAGTAGACAGTCGAAATCTGTACATTATTCACTAGATATTAACGTTTAATAAAATTAATATTAATGAATAAACTTAGCTTTTCCTAAATGATTGCAAGATCTTATTAAATTTGTATTTTTAATTACTCTGCCCTTATGTCTTCTGGATAATATGGGTTAATGTATAAAATGGTTTTACTTGTGTATCTTGAGAACTATAAAAATAATGTGAGGCAAGGCTGACTTTTAACTGTGAGTTTTTTGAAGCAATAATGACTCAGTGATAGCGTGTACGACTTCGCGTCGATTGACGTGAGTTCGAATCCCTGCAAAGAGCCCGAGCTTTCGTTTAAGGAAAACCTCGTGAGGAAACCATGGCATGGTGGTGGGGCTTTTTTAATGCCCGCCTTGCTAGCTACCATCCTCAAGTTGAAAACGATAAACACTAACCATTATACAGACGGTAGAACACGCCCAGCGAGGCGATGTTCCTGCGAAGCTGAAGCGGCTCTATTTATTATTTGGTAACGTCTGCATCATTAACTTCGAAAATCTACACCTAGGATATTGCTAGTGGCGCGTTAACAAGAGTGGGGAGGGCAGAAAACGGAGAGTTTTTAAGGTCTATTGATAAAACCAGCCAAGTTAATTGCCGGTTCTTCTCGTTTTTACTTAATGTTTTTCGAAACTGTAGTAAGTAGTGCTTCAAAGTTCAAAATTACCTTCACAAGGCCTAAATTAAAAAAAGTATTTTAAATTAAAATTAAAAAAAAAGTATTTTAAATTAAATTAAAAAGTATTTTTTATGTGAATACTACATTAGCACCGTTGTGATTTGAAACTCATGAAACGAAAAAGAGACAACCATATACATCTATAGGATTTAGACTACAAGAGAATGAGATAGAATACATTTACATAATGCACGTTTCAAGCCACGCAGCCAATAGCAATATAATTTTCGTTAAGCTTTTCAAGTAAACATATACCAAACAACCGGTGGTTACTATTTACTTTATTCCAACCGTTGACAAAACGTTAATTATGAAACCATCTGATATAACAGGATAGTGCGTTTCGAAATAGGCTGGACAAGCCGGACGGGTGAGACAGGGACTAGTTTGTTGAAATCGCTGCTGAGAACTAACTGGTCGTTCGCGGATTGACCCGTCGTATATTCACCGTATTTTATACATACGTCGTGTTTCATAGTGACGAATTATACAGAAATCCTTAGTTTTTCGGTGAAGGAAAACGTGATGAAACTATAGCATGGTGATAGGATATACCCATCTAGTTAGATACCACATTCAAGTTCAACCGATGAATTCAATCGATGTATTTTAAATCCCTGTTGATTTTGGATTGTACTGTGCTTATCATCAGGTAAAGTGCGCCAACACTTTGACTTGGTAAATTTGAAAAACAAAAAGCGATTTCGTACTTAAGTCTTTTATGCCGATAAAAATACCATACGCTGTCCATAAATAGAAAAATGGAATCATAAAAGATCGTTAAAAAAATATGGCTGATTTTTAAAGCAATATTGTATGTTTATGCTGTTTAAAATGTTCACAAAGTCAAAGTAGGTATCCGTTATGTAATTTATGCGCCGTAAAATGGAGCTTAAAATAGAAAATATTTTAATGAGAGCCGACAGTCGACAATACGGTTCATTAAATTTGCGACTTTCACACGAAAACTGTATTATATTATTCTAGTTATTAATCAAATTACGTGCCATTTTGAAGTAGATATTTACCGATTACTACTATCCCTTTACTCTTGCGAAATAAGCAAGTAATTACTTGGGGCCGTGATATTGTGTCATCAAACACTAAGCTATAAATAATTGAAAAGGAGTTTTTGGAGGAATCTTGATCTATTATGTAGTTATTTTAATTCGTAAACTTTGTTATTTGGCCTCATACTAAGTATTTCTGGACGTATTGTACGTGACCTAGTGTGATTATTGTGAATGATGGTAGAAGATATAAAATGATGAACAATGCAATTTGAAGCAATTATGGATCAGTGGTAGAGTGTATGACTTCGGGTCGATTGACGTGAGTTTGAATCCCTGCAATGAGCTTGAGCTTTCGTTGAAGAAAAACATCGTGAGGAAACCATAATTGATGGTAGGGCTTTTTCTAATGCCCGCCTGGCTAGCTACCACCCTCAAGGTGAAAATCTGTCGCCAAGCACCAATACGTGTGTTCCGGCAGCTGCACTTGAGTGCCAGTCTTCCACTAGGTTTACCGTGTTATATCTTGGGCCAACATCGTCACTTAACATCAGGTGAGACTATGGCCAATACGCCAAAAACCTGTAACGTTAAAAAACCATGAATATACCCTTTAAAATAATGCTCGAATTTTGATGAAATTTAGACTGATTAAGCTAATTAAGCTAATTTAGCGAAAATCCCTGTGAAAAAGTCGTGGTGTTAGAGTGCTTTACGCGAGCTGAATATCAATTCGATGTCCGCAGGTTCGAGCGCCTCGGTATGAACAAAAATATGTATTTTCGGAATTCACGTACATTTACTAATATAAATTGATTACACTATCGGCTGTCTTTGAAGGAACACATCGTGAGGAAAACTGAACGCTTGAAAAAGTTTTCTTAGTACAACTGTAGATATGTGGGAAAAATAAAGAACTGTAGATTAATAAGAGACTCAGCGCTTGAAATCGCCGATACGTCGTGGGCTGGCGTGGCGGTAAAAGGGTTATTAATTACCATTATTATAGCGAATATTGAAGGCACGACCACCGTAGTTTTAGTGTTGCACCTTGACCACCCGCTCAATTTATCAATATCGATAATTAACAAAAAATAATTTTACAATTCGATATCTATTGAATGTCGCGTAGACGCGCGCTGGTTGAAATGTCATCGGGTTAGAAACGACAGGTAGGTTTAAGGTCTCTTAGCGTACTCATCACGTTGCGAAATATCGAGGTTTTTAGTGAATAGTGGATACAATGGAATGACGGTATGTACAGCCATCTTGCTTATAAATTCTTAACCTATTTTGGTCGTATCGTTATTCGCACACTTGTTGCAAAATTGAAGTGCATCACATATATATATAGGGGTTTTATAAACTTTGGGTTAATAAATAAGAACAAAAAATGTTTGCAAATATGTAATTTATTGTAGTGTTTAAATCGTCCACAAGAGAAATAGGTGTTTTATAATATACTAGCTATGACCGCGGCTACGCTCGCGTGCACTACAGAATGCTGTCGGTCGAGCGCACGCGCGCATTGTGCTTCCTCAAAAAGGCTTATTGTATGTGATCCTAAGAAGATAATCATGCTATCACTGACTTTTTGTATGTATTTATAAGATTTATTTATTTATTTATTTATTAAAGCAACCAACAAGGCATACACTTCACAAAAACTTAAAAAAATACAATATGCTTAACTTAGAATCTAAGTGTTGCCTTAATTAAAGGTAGCTCTGACATGCAAAAAAGTAGTGTAAAAAGTGTTTAAAAAGGTGTTTAAATGTACATGAAATCAATAGGATATAAGAATACAAACAAATAACATATAACATAAGTGCTTAGTCACCACAAATGTGTTTCAAGACATGGTCTCTGAAGCATTTATAACTCTGGCCAAATATGTCAATGCTGGGATCTTTGCTTATGCTGTTGTATTGTTTTTGCATTCTATCCACGCAGGAGAAGTGCCCCAGATTACTTTTAAAGGTTCTCGGGCTAAATGGAACATATGTTGTTTTTCTGGGTAACTTATATGGAGTGTTAATATTAATTTTATTTAATAAATGAGGACAGTCCAGCATTCCATTGACCAGCTTGTACAAGAATGTATGGTCCAACAACAGTCTACGGTCCTCCAAGGAATTTATTTGAAAGTGGTCAAGACGATCCTGGTAAGATTTCAGAGTCTTGGCCATGTTACACTGGAAGACTGCATGCCATAAAAATCTTTTTTGAACACTTTCTAGACGATTCTTATGTACAGAGTACAGGGGCGACCATACAGTGCTGCCATATTCTAAAATGGAACGGATGAAACTGTTAAAAACTAAAAATTTGGTCTTTACTTGTTTGAACTCTTTACAATTGCGAAGCAAAAACCCCAGCATTTTGTAACATTTGGTGACAATTTTATCTACATGTAAATTGAAATTAAGTCGACTGTCTACATAGATACCTAGATCTTTAACACAATCAATCCTCTGCAGAATTTGGTGGTTTAACGAATAAGCTACAGGCAAATCTTTTTTTTTTCTACTGAAGCGCATATGGTAACATTTGTCCGTATTTAAACTTATGTTATTATTGTTGCACCAATCAGCAAAACAAAGCAGATCATCTTGCAATAGTGCAGAGTCTGAGTCATTGAAAATGGCTTTGACTATTTTGAGATCATCAGCATATAAATAAATAGAAGAATTATGAAAAGTATGTATAATATCATTGATAAAAATGTTAAAAAACACAGGACCAAGGTGGGACCCTTGCGGCACCCCTGATAACGTCATCTGGGTATCTGATTTAAATCCATTAACAACAACCCTAAATTTACGTTCTGATAGATATGACTTACACCAGGCTAAAAGGTTTCCCGACACGCCTAACAATGATAGTTTGGTAAGTAATATATTATGGTCAACTTTGTCGAATTCTTTACAGAAGTCAGTGTAAATTACATCCACAGGGATGCCGCGGTCTACAAAATCAACAACATCACTAACAAAAGACGCTAAGTTAGTAACAGTGGAGCGGGATCTTACAAAACCATGTTGGTGGGAGAAAAGAGATTGTTTCATGTGATTTGTAAAAACAGGATACAAAAGCGACTCAAAGATTTTTCCAAAAACAGGAAGTAGGGAAATGGGTCTGTAATTACTTGCTAGTGTGGTAGTACCAGATTTTAAAATAGGAACGATTAATGCCTCTTTCCAGACTGAAGGAAAGTGTCCACTAAGTAACGATTTGTTAAAGATTAAGGAAAGAGGGTAAGCTAGTTCATCACAACATTTTAACACGAATATCGCTGGTATACCATCTGACCCCGCCCCCTTGCGATGATCAAGTTTTCTTATTTGACGTGACACTTGATCTTCACTAAAAGATACATTACATAGGCTACTAGACTGATTAAATAAATGTTTATCTAAATTAACGTTAATAGGATTATTAGCACTATTATTAAAAACAGAAGAAAAACATTTAGCGAATATGTCACAAATGTCTTTACCATGGGTAGCTTGTTGATCGTTATAACACATTTTAGAAGGATAAACACTACTGGACTTCCTTTTCCGATTCAAGAAAGCCCAAAATAATTTAGGATTGCTTTTAATAGAACTTTCAATTGAATGTATATAATTATTATAACATGAGACAGCCATACTATTACAGACCTTTTTTAAAACTGAAAAAGATAAATTATCACGGGGATTCTTATATTTAGAAAAAAGTATACGATATTTGTTTTTTTCATGTAAGCGACGAATTAAATCTTTGGAAAACCATACTGGATATTTGCATGATCTATGCTTCTTTTGTGGGACATTGGTAACAATAACATTGTGTAAAATTGAATAGAATTTATCTAACATTTGGTCTAGCGTCTGACAGCCCAAAAATTCTGTGTCCCAGTATATTGTTCTTAAAGATTCTGTAACTTTAAGATAGTCGGATTTATAAAAGTTATAATTTATCTTGTTATTAAAGACTAAATTTTTAGCATTACTTTTGAAAACAATGTAACACTCAAGAGGGGGATGATAATTATCAACACAGCTAAGAGGTTGTAGACAATGTAGCAAACTATCAATGGAACAGTTAGAAAGTACCAAATCGAGTATCTTATTTTTATGATTACAAATACTATTATATTGTTGGAGATTGTGCAAAGATATAAAGTCCAATAATAATGTAGAATACAAACTACTTTTCTCAGTAACAGCTTGGAGATGGTTGCTAGAATTATTACTCCAGGATATGTTACTAAGATTAAAATCACCAATTATAAGGTAGTTTTCAATATGTTGTAAAGCAATATTGGAATTATCTATGAAATTTTCTAAAACATGTCTTTGTAAAGGGGGTGGAAGGTAAACACCACATATAAAAAGCTTAGAGCACTTGTTGTTTACAGATATGTCTATAGATATCCAAAGATCTTCACATTTACTATGATAATTAGAATGAATGTGGGAGCAAAATTTATTCGACACCGCGATCAATACACCACCTCCAGATTTATGTGAATGGAAACCACTGGTTTCTCGATCTCGCCTATATACATTAAAATTATCACCAAACAATTCAGAGTCTAGAATACTATTATTAAGCCAGGTTTCGCATAAAATAATGACGTCGTAATCACATATGGATGTGTTTATATATAAGTCTTGCGTTTTAGTCCTTAGGCCTCTTACATTTTGATAGTATATTTTTAAGTATTGAGCGAATTTAAATAGTGTAAGTACAATTACAAAATCAAAAACACAAAGAAAATAAATCACTTAATGTTTTTTAAGGTTTCTTGGTTTCTAACGTATATTGGATCGGCTGTTTCAGACTTACGCATGAAAATCTTGCTGTTGCGTACCCACACGAATTTATAAGAGAGTTCTTTAGCGCGCATTCTAGAAGCAGCATGCAAAACCTTGTTTTCCGGCGATAAATTCTCGACTACAAATACAGGAGACTTCTTGCCTCCAATGCCCAGGTCACTAGAGTTCAGTTTATCTTGAGGATGAGCTTTATTATACTTTATAGTAGCTGCCAAAAGAGAATCCCTAGTGCGCGGTGTACAGAACTTAACAATTATAGATCGGGGTCGAGTCGAATCATTATATAATTATTAATTATTATTATTATATTATTATATAATTATGTAGTACATTATTTTTATATATCTCTTATGGTTTACTCAGCGTAAGCCATTTAATCCCAAAAGCTTCTTTTTTCCGAATTGATTCACTATTATCGTCACGGCTTATTTCGTATGTTACTTAATGTAACAAAATATATCCTATAACCTGACCAGATACTTAACATATCTATGAATTAAAATCATGTAAATGGGAAAAGTGGTTTTCGCGTGAAAAGGACATAAGCAGACTAACATACAGAGAGACGTTGAGTTTTATAATATGTATAGATTGCTACACCCGTGGATAATAAAATGTCATTAGCAATATAATATATTTTCGTGCAAAAAGTTAAAAATAAAACATACTCCTAGCTCTCAGTCGCAGTCCAGAGAAAACGTCTATAGTTTAGTTAGTATAGTTCAAGTTTGCCACTTCCTAAATTAGCTTTGATGTCCATGATAGAACTGTCCTTGAATGGAATATGGTTCAATTATGTATCCACACAAAAGCGAGAACGAAATTTCGAGAAAGTTTTATTAATTTATAACATACCGATAACTTTTAAAGGAAGAATTGTTTGTTTGCGATACTCGTAGCGATAAGGTTTGAATATGTGCGTATTCCGCGCTACTTTGCCGTTTTATTTCTTGCTATAAATTTATGTTTATTTTAAATTCTAGATTTTTTCATAAATGTTTTAAGTAAGGTCGAATATCTCCAAAAGTCACGATTTATACATTTTAAGTCCCTAACCAAAAATTTGGTTAATATACTACTTTTAGTTTCTTGATACTAACTATGATTTTTTTAAATTCCACTGCCTATGTGGTGATTCCTTCAAATATTCATTCTAATTTACGATATACAAAAAAGATTTCCTTATTTGTACTAACACTCGTTCACAAAAAAAATATGTAATTTTGTATAAATTACTAAGGCTTGGAGATCTATTACACTCTTAACTCACTGTTTAGCACACTTTGGGAACCCTAAGTCTAGGTGTAAAGCACTCAGACGTTCCTTGGGTAGGGTCAACCCTAATTCTCCAAGAGAATTTTATTGCAGTAGTTTATTTTTCTTCCTTATTTTAAATTAAGGTTGGGTCAGTTAGTGACCATGTCACCCCAGAGAAAGAAAAAAAAAACATTTTTTTTTATAATAAAGTATATACATACAGATAAACTCTCTAAACTGACTATCTCCAAATTCAACGTTTTTAATGGCTGTCAAGACTAGTTTTTAAAGCATTTTTACTTCCTTAGATGTCGATAAAGCAAGGATGCTATCACGTAACCCAATACATCGCAATGGATTATGAATTTTATTTTGCATTACTAATCTATCGAATTTGTTTCGTATACATTCTATGATTATCTATCACCTTCTAGACTATTGCAAAATTTGCAATTTAAAGACGACTTAACTTTTAATAAACATAAAATACACTGTTCTATGGAATGTGTCCTGAACGGAGTCGTAAGGCAGTAAATAATTCGGTTGTTTTCGAACTGACTATACTGTTAGCCTTAGGGGCCCTGGAGCCTTTACGGCTTTTACAGCTTTACCGGGCTTGGGGGCGAGCGCTTAGGGCACTCAGCCACGAAAGCTAAGCAACAACATCCGAGGGTGCCAAAGTGGCCGAACCTCGGCTCGGACTGTTGCGCGTATGCAATTAAGTCGCGATCTGACTAAATTCCTATCATTCGATCAAAACTAACTATACATATATACATGTTTCTGCCCCCTGGGAGGAGGGAAGAAACATGTGTATGTGTATTTAGTGGTCTGAAAATTTTTGTCTAATCTAACTAGGCAAAAAAAAGAAAAAAAGGTCCCTTACAGAACCTATGTACCTGTGTGTTGTGCATGTGTGTATAATGCAGTGTCATGTATGGCTGTGAAAGCTAGTGAATGTAGAGTCACTGTATCGCGCGAACGGCTGCTTGACTCAAGGGCTCCATGCCGATGGATCGGACCTAGTTCGGTTGGCTAATTTTAAATTTAACCAAGCAAAGTACTACAAAGTTGGCTGTATGGTTTTATACCATATACTTATTAATTGGTTGCTTATAAAAATATTCCTTCCACATTTCAGGATATTGTTTTCTTTTAACATAAAAAAGATCAGTGTAGTATGGATTACATTTTTTTTGGCGTAGTGGTACAATCTAACTTGATTTTAAGTGACGTTGTGGCCCAAGATAGTTACACGCTAAGCCTAGTGAAAGACTGACTCTGAAATGCAGCTGCCGGAACACACCTATTAGTGCTTGAGGACAGATTTTCAACTTGAAAGTGGTAACCAGCCAGGCGGGCATTAGAAAAAACCCTACCACTATGCTATATGTTGATGTTTTCTTTCACCGAAAGATCAGGCTCATTGCAGGGATTCGAACTCACGTCTATTACGCGATGTCCGTCTACGCTACCACTGAGTCATCATTGCTTCAAACATTTGTAAGGTATGCCATTAATAGGAGCAACTTTTGCCAATCGATCCACTTTTTGGTTTTCTATTAAACCTATATGGGATGGTTTCCACTGTAGAATGATAATTGCAATAATTAAAAGTTCTATATAAAGCTAGAGAAACAAAATTAAACTTACATTCAAGCGTTATTTGTTTTATATCGAGTGAATTCACAAATACTTTTAAAATGAAGGTCACATTGAATACATAATATTGAAGTAACATTAGAATTTAAACACAGTCTAACAGTCTGCTATATCCAGGTCAAAGCTCCAAGGTTGACGAGAATGTGACAGAGCCTGGAATCCGCGTAGGCGCAATCATGTCGTTAAAATATGACGCGCCTTAATCTCTGTTAGTGATGAGCCGTGGATTTTTATTACCGGTAATTTTGTCGTTTATTCCTTATAATATCCGACATCTAAACTTTATACCAAGAATATGACTCTCATTATAAATCTTAATTTATTAAAAGTTTTATAATAAACACGTACACCACCAACCTTGTGATGTATTCGTGATTTTGAAAACCGACAATAACCATTACCGTTTTTTAATCAAAACTGCACCGATATTATCTAATAAACAAGAGACAGAGAGGTCATGATTTAAACGATTTATATTTTTAATAACATTTTTTTTTGTATTTATTTTAATTAATTACTATATCTACTCCTTATGTATCTATACTTTTATTATTATATAATTGTGATAGCTAATTTTTGTTTATTTTTCGAAATTCTTCGCTTTACAAATACTGTTACAAGGACTGGCTTCCCCTACCGCTTCATATTAAATAAGATACTATTTAATATAAGTTGAAATATTGTGTCGATGTGATTAAGAAATCCGTACTAATGACATAGTATTCGTACTAATGACTTTACTATTTACGTGCACTATTGACTGGCCGTGATAGCTACAGATTTGATCTATGACCGCACACACCGCACGCACTTTATAAACAGACAACGACCGGCTTGAAGTCATTCTCGCTTGTTCTGAGGGATAGTGAAGACCTTAGTTATTAAGGCGACTACAATAAACACTGTTTCTAAGTCCTGTCTCGCTGTGTATTACAACATTGCTAGTTTAAAGAGAAAATACCTCTAACCTCCTGGTGTCGTTCAGAGTTAGCCGATGGTGTTATTAATAAAATGAAAATAAGTTCATTAGTACAATATGATTAGCTTTTTTTACAAATTTACTCTACAATACCTAATGGAGATTACGGTACAGATACAACAGCGAGCTCTAGTGACAAGTCAGTAAGGCAGTCATTGCTGTCAAGTCGGCAGAAATATAATGCCTGTTCACGCCTCGTTTGAAGGATCCGATATCATAGGATGGAGGACTGGCAGAAGGCGATTCCACATCTTCACAGTAAACATAGGAATTCGCAAACTTCTTTGTTCGCCCTCGCAATCTTCGCACATTTTAGACCATTATCAATAAAAATATCACGAATTATCTATATAAAGGTGTTGCTAATTATTTCATAAAACTCGTAAAACTCACTATCTCGTTCCGTGTAAGCTTCTAAAACATCTGATATAGTAAATTAAGCGGATAGATTTGTAATGTTACTTCGCACTTAACGTCGTAAACTTAAAATTTATGTGACGTAACATCGACATTAAAATATCGATACAATTTTATCGAATAATATCTTTACTAGTACATGTCAAGTCATTTGTTACGGGCCAATAAATAGTTTATTATACACGTAAAACATTATAATAGTTCATGAGAAATTAAAATTGTTTATTTTTTTTAATAGTAATAGCAATTTCAGTACCCGGCCTTTGTAATGCTTAAACGTAAATAATAGAATAGACTTAACATTTACAACGCGCGAGTGAAGCCACCTAAAAGTAATACCAATTGCAAAGGAATACCATCTCGCCCGCAGTGTTCGCGAGCCGCGGTCGAATGCGCACGTCACGTTACAATAACAATATAAAAAAGTAATTATGCCGTTCTGTGTACTGAAGAAGTGTAAAAATAAGCAATCTTAAAAAGACTACTGTACTGTCATTTCTTATGTAAATATTAGAAAAACAATACATTTCTTATTATTTTGTAAATATTTGATTCCTCACAACGGAGTCGTACGGTGTTGCCATAGTCAATTATCCAAGAAAAAATAAAGTTATGATTAACATTTTTAACAATAAGGATATATTTAGATAAATTTATTTTTATTAATTTGTAATTTCGTTTCTAACAAAACAATCTCATTTTCAAATCATTGTATAGAGGAAGTTATTTAGGCTTTTATCGTGCAAAATGTTTTTATAACATTTATCAGTAGGTATATATATATATTTTTTTAAATGATAATTGATAGTTGAAATGTATGATTTTAGGTTACGTCATAATTTGCACGACGTAACAATTTACGCTCTGTGGACGTGTCATGCAAGTGTTCGTATGATGGGTAAGGTGATTATTTAAAAAGTAACGGTTCGTAAAATTATCCAGCGACATATACATGTTCAAAAGCTAAATGCTAGATCCACACGTTTGCCATTTGCCACAAACTTCAAACCTCTAAAACGCTTTCATAAAATAGGCAAGCCGAACATCGTTACCCACACGTTTGCGAGTGTGGTAGTGTGTTTTGGATAAGCAAGCATGACGGACGTCGACCTTCTATCGGTTATAACATTTGGTTTAACTTATTTTTATTTTATAAATAAGGAAAATTAAACTAAGAAAAATAATAAGAAACAGAAAATTCGGTAACGAAGATAATAAAACATTCACAGAAACCGTTATAACCGTTAATACCGAATAATTTTTTTTTATAATTTATTTATCGATTATTTATTTCGCGCAAGCGATACTAACTACACGCAGAGCCGATTCGGTGGCAAAGCCAAGCCATACGCCCTATCCACATGTTTCAATTTGTTAATGTTTGCCGAGATTTGGCAAACGTGTACACGGAGCATTAGGATAGGGGCTTATTACGGCATCGACCGTTCGCGTTCCTCTAAATCAATCTATGTATTCAGGTCGACTTGACCACTACGACCCTTGATGAATATTCATCTCTTGATGGACACCGTTGTTCTTAGCATGTACTGTATTCGCCAGAAGAGTGCAGTCATTTTACGTCATAATAAAATGATCAACCGATTTAATTCAAAATTTAAACAGAACTAAGAACAAATTAAGTTTTCTTCATCTTCTTATTTTTTTATATACTACAAAGGCACAAATGGCGCACAAAAGGCACAAATAGGCATACGGCCCGCCTGATGGTAAGTGACTACCGTAGCCTATGAACGCCTGCAATACCATAGGTATCACAAGCGCGTTGCCGACCATGAATCCCCCTACCCCAAGAAGCTCTGGAGGGCTTTTCTGTAGGGTGGAGGTATTCCACCAGTCGGGCTGCCCCAAGTAGAGAGAAATCTCCAATGAAATTTCTCTGTGTCATACCTCTCTTTAATTTAATGACGTGTGCTTATCTCACAATTATCTTGATTGTCACACAATTGTGCCAATGTCACGTGTATAGAATACATGTCTAATCTTGCAGAGTTCAAAGAATGCCTTAACATTATGGTGGGCTATTTTGTTAAAACTGCCCAAAGGAGTTTTGGGCAACTTAAAATTCATGCTTCTATTCATTATTTACAATTCTCTTCACTTGTATACAATAACCTACTATATCACACGTACATGTCATCAGTATTACTTAATACAAGCTGTTTATCACGGTTTCACTCGTGTTAAATTTATTTGATAAAGTTTCCACGGCGCCGACGCAAAAGCGCCCGCGTAGTCTTATCGTTGTTCCAATTCCCGTACTTGCCTACAGCTTGCCAAGCCTTTTTAAGGTTGTAGCATGTCATAGCCTATATCCCTCAAGAGTCTGGCTATCATATACAAAAAGATTTTTTCGAGTTGAGACAACACCGCACCGTACGACTCTGTTTCAGGAAATAAAATATTTACAAATTATTAAGAAATGTATTGTATTTCTATTACTAACCTATGAAATAAGTCTAGTTTTTACGACGCAGGCCGATATAACTTTTTTAATTATTATTTATTGGCAACTGGACGTGCGCTTCTGACTATAGCTTGGGAATACTGCGGACGAAATGATATTCGTTTTGCTGTTTGGTATTATTTTAGGTGGCTTCACTCATGAGTTCTAAGCGTTCCTTCTATTTTATTCTCTTGGTCTAAGATGAAAACAAATCAAAGTAATAGTTCCAAGCAATGAAACCCGTCGCATAATATTACGGGCTCTATCCCACGTCATGTCGCGGATGAGATGGAAATAAGAATAAAATATATCTACTTAATAGTATTACCTTACCTGGCGATTGTACAGACGACAGCAAAAGTGTTTGAAATATGATTTTCGTAAGAGAAGTAGGGCACAGAGTTTCTTTGGAAATTTCTCTCTACTTGGGGCAGCCCGACAGGTGAAATACCTCCATCCTACAGAAGATCGCAGCCTAATAAACTTGTGTTGTGCTTCTACGGTGATTAGGGTTTCCATAGCTCCTTGGAGTAGGTGTGTTCAAGGTCGGCAACAGGGCAGTGATACCTCTGGTGTTACGGTAAGCGCTTACTGTTAGGCGAGCCGTACGCTTGTTTGCCATATTATCTATATAAATAAAATGATTGAGGTTTCCCGTTCTGCGCGTATCACGCAAAAACTACTGAATAGATTTTTTTTGCTTTACTCATTAGATGACTCTTACAAAAAAAACATGATATCTTCATAAACAATAATACTGTCGTCCAAGCGAGCGGAGCCGTGAGCACAGCTAGTTAGATATAAAATCCCTCTTCCTGCGTGCTATGCATGACTCGTACAAACATTGTACAACAACATACAAAGATTGCATGACTTACAAACTGCATAACATTTTTTTTTTCATGTAACATTCTCAATTTAATATCTCAGAGGATGTTTTTAAATTCTGAACTGATATTAGCGATTGACCACAATCTCACCTGATGCTTAGTGACGATGTGGTAAAAAATGGTAACACGCTAAGCCTAGTGGGAATTCTGGCTCTCAAATGCAGCTGCCAAAATATACTTATAGGTACTTGACGACAGATTGTCAACTTGAGGGTGGTAGCTAGCCAGGCTGGCATTAAAAAATACCCTACCACCATGCTATAGTTTCATCAAGATGTTTTATCTTCACAGAAAGATCAGGTTCATTGCAGGGATTCGAACTCTCACCATGATTGTTTCAAAACGCCTAACTAAACACCTCTCGTATAACCTCTTATGTACCCGATTGTACTCCGACCAGAACGCTTGATTAGAATTTAAGTACGCACACTACAAGTACATATTACGCACGCTCCGAGTAATTGATAGAGGCCTTGAAATATTAAAACGATTATTTCGTAACTATCTATTTAAATTTATTATATCTTCACAGTATAATATTATAGAGAATCCTTAATTGACTTTTTCTTCGACCTCCGTCAACGTCTTGTAATAAGTAGTGTGTATGTATTTTTTTAATTCCGTTTAGTGTTTAGGGTTCTGAAGTCAACAAGGAACCCTTATAGTTTCGCTATGTCCGTCTGTCTTTTCACGGCTTAGCTCTGAGATTATTACTATTAGTACTAGAAAGCTGTGATTTGGTATGAGTACACATATTAATTACGCCAACAAAGTGGATATATAAAACCATGAAAAAAATTTTTGGAGTACTTCCCCTACACGTAAAGTAGGAATGTTTTTTTTTCATGTATACCATATTGTGGCGTGGCGTTGGATAGGTCGTTCAAAAGTATTGAGGGTCTGTGAAAATCATTTTTCAATTTCTTTACTTGAAGCCCCCTCTCTAAGTCTGCATATTGTGAAAGGCAACTACGGACCCCTACTCTGCGCGTGGCGCGACACGCACATGGAATTTTTTTATAGTAGTCACTGGTTTCGTTTGCTTTAGTTATAATATTATGTTATTAACGTCATGTATTTATGCTCACATCGCCTCGCTGAGGAGGTATTTTGTGTATCCATCCCAGAGGTACGAACAGTATTCCATACACGGCTGAACTTGTGCCTTGTAAAGAAGGTACAGTTGACTGAACGTGAAAAACCGTCACCTGTTTAGGATTCCGAGTCTCCGAGATGCACTGGAGATGACACTCCCGATGTAATCCCTGGAGTTGAGGTCGCTTCGAATACCCACGCCTAGCATATTGAGGTTGTCACGCATTGCTAGCGAGACGTTCTGAAGAGTTGGGAGAGGATTTTGTCGCCTTTTGGACTCAGTCAGCGTATATTCAGCTGCAGAGAGGTTTGTACACCGGCATACGTCCACTCTACAGAAGTTCGCAGCCAAATAACCTTGTGTTGTGTTCTTATGGTGAGTAGGTTTTTCAGAGCTCCTTGAGGAAGGGGAGATCAGGGTCGACAACGCGCTAGTGATATCTCTAATGTTACAGTTGTCCATAGACTACGGTACACCTGAATTGCACAACAAAAATCCATCACTTCACTATTACAACGGTTTCCGATCACATCAAAATACCGTACAATGTATTAATAATGATCGACGGTACAACATTAAGCAACATACAATATAATTATATATATATATATATATATATATATATATTTTTATCGATGTAACGGTTCACGGTCATTATCGTAACAGTGCACCGGTATCCTGTCGGTACCAAGAATCGATTTGAATCGATTATTCATACCCATATACGGTTGGTATCGATGCACGTGACATGTTACTTTAAATATTTTTTATAGGGCGTATCGGTCCCTTTACTCGGGGCTTTTTTTTTAAGTAAATTTTCTATGGTCTCGATTTGAGAGTAACTCAGATCTTTAATCTGACGGAAATAGCGTTCAGTAATTTTTTTTTTCTATTTTTTTTTTTATATAATTCAATTCCAATTGTAGTTATTTATTATAATTATTTTACTAAAACAATAACATCTATACGTTTTATAACGCAACGTCTCTCTGTCTATCTGTCCGTTTATGTTCTTTTTACGCGAAAACTATTTATCCGATTAACATGTTTTTCATTTTAATTCATAACTATGTTATCTGGCCAGTTTATAGGATATATTTTGCAAGATAAAGAACAAACATACGAAATAAGCAGTAATAATAATGGAGAAATAGTTTAGAAAAAAGACGAATTTGGAGCGCTTAAATGGCTTACGCTGAGTAAAACATACGAGATACATCAAATTAATGTTCTACATAATTATAGATCTTAGAGAGACATAAAAAAAGTTAGCGATAGTATCTTCTAAGGATCACCCACAATAAGCGTTTTTGTGCTCCGTCTTTTGAGTTGGGACAGTTCACGACGATTCACGCGTGCGCACGACCGATGGTACTATGTAATCCACGCGAGCGGAACCGCGGACACAGCTAGTATCTAAATAAATAAAAATGAAATGCGTTCGATGGTAAGTGCATTACTTGAGAACGGCTGAACCGATTTAGCAAATCTTTTTTTAAATGTTAGTGATTGTTTCTCGGTAAATTGGAAAACTTTGTAAAACTGAAATTGCTTTTTTCGACTGGATCTACTAACGAAACTCAAGATTATAAATCACGATTCGAACAATGGATATGCGTAGTTCTTATTTGATTTATCGTTATAGTCCTGAACAAAATTCTCAGGAAAAGAATAGGGCCAGTTCATCATCTTCAGCCCGTAATCGCCCACTGCTGAGCATAGATGTCCTTTCTTGTACGCCACTTATCCTGATCCTGAGGTAATCTCATCCATTATTTTCCCGCGATTTTTATAATATCGTTCACCCAGCGAGCTGGTTCGACTACTCGTTTACCCATACGTGGCCAACAATCCGTCTACACTTTAGTCCACCTGCCCTCACTCAGCCGAGCAACATGTTCTGCCCAATTCCATTTTAGTTGTGTGATAATCTGTCCAACATAGCGCGCTACATGGCTCTCTAGGTCATATTTTATGCACAGCCCCAACTGTGAGTTTCCGCGTCTCGGCACCATATGTTATGGTGGTCAGAACACATTGATTGTACAGAAAAAACTTCAGCTCGTTTGCATAAACGGAAGATAATAAAAGGAAAAGGTACTTGGACACTTTACGCACGTTGGAAGTAAAATTTTTTGGACCTTGAAGCAGATATTATAATTACACTAAAAGCTAAATAAGGCATTTTAAAATTTAGTGGTATTTATCGATAATATAATTTAGTTTTATTTACGACAATATAACAAGTAAATGTTTTTTTAAGAAATATAATACAATTAACTTTTGAATGCTTGGTTTAGACATACATAAAACTATATTATGTTATCAATAAATACTTCTAAATTCTAAAATGACTTATTTCGATTTAAATATAATCATAATATCCGTTATAAAGTTAAGACACGCTAATTTAGTACATCAATTACTAAATTGATATGATGAATACTAATAAGTAAGAGGGTTCTAATGAGTGGTAATTATTTCTTTAAAAAGATTTGTCTTCTTTCATTTTGTTTCAAGTTAGTTTATCATATATAAAAAATCCTTTAAATATTGATTCCTTTATACAAAAACAAATTTGGAATTCGGCGTCACATCATTAATTGACACACGATAAAAACGGATTCTCGATCAAACACACTCGTGATATGTAAAAAAACTGGTTACGCGACAACTATACGGCGGAAGTGAAAACATGGCCATAATTGAGATACTCGGCGATAGAATGATCCAATCAAGTTGTTTTTTTCTTCTAATAATGCCAAATAGTAAAAAAACATTTCGTATGCAACATTCGCCATGAGACAATTTTAGACTAACGATTTTTCTTTCTTATTTAATGGCAATTTGAAGCAATGATGGTGCAGTGGTAGCGTGTACGACTTCGAGTCGATTGACGTGAGTTCGAATCCCTGCAATGAGCCTGAGCTTTCGGTGAAGGAAAACATTGTGAGGAAACCAAAGATAGTTGTTATATGCTAGCTTGATTGCTAGATAGCCTATACTATTCTACGTGAATCTGGTTATCATATATAAGAAGAATTTTTTGAAACCGACCGGTACTTCCAGAGATTAGCGTGTTTAAACAAACAAACAAACTTATTCGCTTTATTATTTTATTATAGTATAGATTTCCGTCTGCATTAAGTGCCTAGAGGGAACGGCTTATCGTGACCGTTAGTTGACACAGCCTCGAGGGCTAATGGTTTCCGCGAAGGGACGCGACAGTTGACCCAGCCTGGGGGCAAGCGGGTGCCGGCCTAAACGCCGCACCGCCGTAATAATGCGCGGAATACCATTTTCTATTTCTTGGACTATCTAACGCTTAACGGGATTGTTCGCGCCTTTCGCCTTAACGTGCATAGACGTCAAGATTAACTTTTGTGCGATGATCGAACCCACAACCGCTCGGATCAATAGTAGGGCTTACTACAACTGTGCCACGAGGCATGTCTATTGTAATAATTATCTCGTATGGGATTGCTTACATTTAATGAGTTTTACCTTTAAAACGACGAAATGGAATCAACTTACGGGCAATGTTTCCCAGTAGCAATTAGAAGTACATAAAAATATGTTATAGATGGTATAGTTAAATCGATCTAATAGTTTATTCCAGGGTTGCTTAAACAGTCGATCGTGATCGACCAATCTACAGTACTTTGTTTTTACGGTAGTTTTCTGTGGAGTCAGCAGTGAAGCAATGATGGCTCAGTGGTAGTTTGTACGACTTCGCCTCGATTGACGTGAGTTGGAATCCCTGCAATTGAGCTTTCAGTGAAGGAAAACATCGTGAGGAAACAATAGCATGGTGGTAGGGCTTTTTTGATGCTCGTCTGGTTGAAAATCTGTCGCCAGGCACCAATAGGTATGTTCAGGCAGCTGCACTTGAAAGCCAGTCTTTCACTAGGTTTAGCGTGTTCTCTTTGACCACATCGTCACTTAATGTCAGGTGAGATTGTGGCCACTACGCCAAACCTATAACGATAAAAAAGATACTGACTAACTCAGCTGAGTTAGATACCATGTTATATTACAAAAACGGGCAATGCGAGCAATATACAACTAGAGACCTTCGCGAACCACCCAAGAATAAGTTCCAGGAATTTAGTAACTTAATTTTTTCCTTGTCAATACATCCTTGATAATTTTATATATGTTCGCAAAACCTTAGATAAGTTAGAATTTTTAAATGACCAGCATAATTTTAATACTTTTAACACGAATTAGTCGTTCCTTATTTTGGACTTATTAAGACTTAATAAATTTACTAAACACATTACCGATTTGCCGGACAATCGTTGAAGGATCATGACAAGCAGATTTTACTGTTAAAAGGTTATTATAAGGGTGGCTAGATGTTTGGAAATGACTCTCCCTCTCTGTATATCCACTAAATACTATTTTTAATTATAAATACTAATTATACCGTTTAAAAAAATAGTTAAGTAATAATATTGATAAACCCATAGAGTTTCTTGGTTCTCAATGACTGGGATGTTTGTCGGAACCGGTAGTTGTGTTTTGACGTTCCTAACTGAATGAAGTATGTTATGATTGATTTTTTATTTTATAGAATATCTTAAAAGCCTTACGGTGACTAATGAAATGCAAGCCACCTATCCAAAACGATGTACTGCAGATAATTTTCCAAATTGTATTCTTGTATATGTGAAAATAAATATCTGCGTTTCATAGACATAACTCTTTAGTTAACAGGATTGTTGGCATATGCTTAAAATTTACTATTTCTACACTTATTTAACACAAGATAACCTAATAAGAATAAAACTCAACGATGTATGATATATATATATATATATATATATATATTGCATAATGAGGTCATGTTTTATGATTGGCGTTTTCAATCCAGTTATCCCAGGGAAAATTAAATAAACGAACTTTTTTTTCTACATTGATATAGGCGATTTTTCGAAATAAAAAATCTTTTTTTTTATTTTTGTCTCTGTCTGTTTGTACCGGTTAATCTCCGAAACGATTTGACAGATTTCAACGGGACTTTCATTGGTTTTTTTTTTTTTTTTTTTTTCGAACTTACTACACTATTAGCCTGAGGGGCCCTGGAGCCTTTACGGCTTTTACAGCTTTACCGGGCTTGGGGGCGAGCGCTTAGGGCACTCAGCCACGAAAGCTAAGCAACAACATCCGAGGGTGCCAAAGTGGCCGGACCTCGGCTCGGACTGTTGCGCGTATGCAATTAAGTCGCGATCTGACTAAGCTTTCATTGGCAGATAGCTGATGTTATAAGGCATAACTTAGGCTGCTTTTATTTTAGAAAAAATAATTAAGGTTCCGCATAAAAAACCTTTTTTAGTAGTCCACGCGAGCGAAGCCGCGGTCACAGCTAGTTTATACTAAACTTGAAGCCTGTACCTCAACATTTTAATCCATAAGGCCACCGCTGAGTCAATACGTACTCTTTGTGTATGATCATGGTTATTGCGAAACTTTAACAATAGATGTTGGTATTACGAAAGTGACAATTGACACAACATTGGTAACTCTATTCTTCATGTTTATTACTGAGTTGCTTTAATCGCATCGCTTGGGTTTGCTATTAAGTCATCGTCAAAGTGTCTGAGGCATCATACAACGTCGCGAATCGAGTAGCGAGCGCTGTTGTATATTAGCAGTTGAAAAAAAAACATACAATATGGGTGCACGAAATTATCTTACATCCATACTTGACTGAGCATTTTTGCTTTGATCAGCGCTTCATAGCCAACAAGCCAACGAGCTCAGCGCTCGGTGAAGTCAAAAACGGCCAACTGATATTTGTCGGATCCATTCCAAAAGTATTTCACATATAACCGTACTTACGCTTAATATAAACTAACCTTGAAGAGATATGTCTATGTAAATACAGACCAGTTTATGTAAAACAAAGTTATTTAATTTAGGGAATACTAACAGAAATAGTTCACATTAAAAAAATTGGATTTGTATTATGTGACGTTTAACATCGTTTGCAATTCTCTACACCAAAGTACTCTTGGATCTTGGCCTTAGCAAGCAACGTCAGGTAAAAATTCACTCTCATCTTTTTATCATAACGCGCGAAAAAGAAATATAACTAAAAATGGTTGTACTTATTAAGTAATTCGCTACCGTATTTCGAGATATTTACAGTAAAAACAAAAGGATATTTTAACTGAAACACGATAGTTCATTGCAGTGTCTCGTCATAAAGCCTTACTGAGTTTACGATCGTTTCGCAAGTGCAACGCGCGCGGCTGGTGCGATGGAACTCGATACCCCCGAGTGGTTTTATTGAAGTAGTCAAGTAACATGAGATATTACTTGTATGTTTAACTTTGTCATTTTCATAACTTGTAAGGTCGTGTTCTATTTGATTCGATGGAAATGTTATGAATGAAATTTATTTTTAATTGTATAGGGAATCCTCGTACTTAAGGCATGTTAAGTTTTCTAAATAAGCGTATAAGTCGAGTCCCTTTTTTCATACATTACTATATAAACACCAGAGTGATATTCTACAAGGACATTAAACTGCATTTATTATACAAACTAACTGTGCCCGCAGCTACGCTCGCTTGGATTACTAAAAAAGGTTTATTTTTATTTTTTATGCGGAACCCTAATTATTTTTCTATACATATAATAAAATTGAAGTGTCTGTATGTAATGTCAAAATAACAGGTTTTTACTAAGTGCATATGAAAGTATACACGATACCTATACTATATAAAATTTTGTGGTAAAAAAATTAGTCAAATTTACCAATAATTCAACGTTGACATTGAATAGCTTTCGAAGCAGTACAGTCAGCAAAAAAGTCATAAGAAAACGTTTTTTTGTAGATTTTGAAGCAATGCTGGCTCAAACATCGTGATGAAACAACACCCCCTTGGTAATATTATTACCTATGTCATTTCAATACGCTGATTTTTTTTATACTACTACGGTGGCAAACAATCATACGGCACGCCTGATGGTAAGCGACTACCGAAGCCTATGCACGCTTACAATACCATAGGTATCAACAAGCACGTTGCCGACCTTGAACCCCCCTACCCCAAGGAGCTTTGGAAACCCTACTCACTGCAGCAACATAGTACAAGGTTAAATGGCTGCGATTTTCCGTAGGGTGGAGGTATCCCACCAGTCGGACTGCCCCAAGATCTTCCTCTCTCTATGCCGTAAAGAGTTATAAAATTCCGAATTTTTTGAAAAAATAAAATACTTATGGGGTAAGTAAAAAATAGTGATTACATTAAAATTGAAACATTATAAGTTCATACATGTAGCAGAATTTTTTCGTCATCGTCAACAATATTTTCATAGTAATTTAAAGAAAGAAAACAATACTTTTTTGCTATCTCTGTTTTTTGTACAGCAAAATGAATGATAATGCGTGATGGAAAATACATTACAATCTAAGAAATTGCTGAGACTTATCCAAACCGGACCAACTCCAAAGTTAATCAGCCCTAACGGTGCTCATATCTGCAAACAACGTAATTTTAGACATATATACATAACTAACTCTATACCATTCGATTTGCATAAATTGGATGTTTCTGCTTACTTAACTCTAATAAGAGTCGTGATGATTCATTATCTATCCGATACGTGCACCGAGTAGAATAATCGGGCAACACGGATGACCTTTCGCCTACATACTGGTCAATATCTCATTAACGGTACGTTGCGAATTCTCTTCTGTATAAACTATAAACTTAAGAGGAAAGGCGGTCGCCAAGATATTTCAAGGATACGTTTTAACAAAAAAGTATTGCTGTCGCGCTGTGCCTGAATAATCAAATAGAGCGCAAGAGTGACAACTGTAGATCGAACTGTTTATACATATAAAAATTTAAAAAAGGCATAATATCGTATTCCTTTTTCCTCCTTCATATATTGGTCTGATTTTTATAATTCTTAAAGAATAACGTACGATAAATAAATTTGTAGTTCTTTCTGTAAACGTACACGATATAAAACGATTATATATATATACGTATAGGTGGTGGCAGGGCTTGTTCTAAAAGGTGATGGTTCTTCATAGTGGTAGGGCCCGCCTGGCTAGCTACCATCGGCAAGTTGTAAATCTGTCGCCAAGCACCAATAGGTGTTTTCCGGCAGCTGAACTTGAAAGCCAATCTTCCACTAGGTTTAGCGTGTTATCATCTTGGACTACATCGTCACTTAATATCAGGTGAGGTTGTGGACACTACGCCAAACTTATAACTATAAAAAAAAACATATATAAATATTATAAAGGTCATGTAATGAAATGCTAAATGAAAAAATGAAATAATGAATGCTATTAAAAGATTTTTGTCTACCTATGTGTCTGTTTATATGTCTGTATTTAACTCAAAAACGGCTTGACCGATTTATATGAAACATTATACACGGGAAGTCCGACACCTATGTCATTCGTCAATTGATAGGCTATAAGAACTGTCAATAATACTTTTATAAATCGTTAAATAAAACGAATTTTCAACCGATTTTAATAACATTTTGTAGACGGAAGTATTTATGTCATTTCTCAAAATGTTGTATCAAAACAATAATCACATAATAATGTTACTCCACAATCCGCTTGCTCTTATACCTTGTATCGCAGGCGAGTTCAAAGGTCTTGTCTCTGGTCCAGTGTTACTGTGTTCGCCTAATCTTTGTATTATAATGTTACTAGGTCTGGCCAATTTACTTGTTCAACGTGAACTTTATATCTTCACATATTACCTCTTCAAGGGTATACAGGATCATTTGTTTTATCGTTTCAACGATGGCTCAGTTATACAGATGGTATATGCCAAACATTAGATAGCTATATTCAAAACTAGCTTGCATTTAGGACTTTATTTACGTGTACATAGTTTTAAAACTACTTTGGTCGTTTTTATTGAAAAAAGGATACTATTGACATCTGCCTGTGCGTCATGAAACAAAAGTACGAAGTCAATGATATTAATCCGCGAGTTGAAAATATGTTTAAAAATTAAAGTTAATTATTTCATAATATTTATCTTTTAATAGAGAGCATATAACAATGCAAAGATTTTGTTTGTAAAAAAACAATTGTTTTTTTTTTGTCTACGAGTCACGTGATTGGAAATGCCGTACAGAAATGTGACGTCACAGTACAGATGTGTGCGAATATACACAGTTGAGTTGATCTTATGATAAATGACTCTGAAAAAATTATTACTAAGCGTTTAATTAGTGGTTTTTAAATTATATATTCTGAAGAAATTTCATAACTGAAATTCTACTAAAGTCAATTTTACACATTTGACCTTAACTTTGTTTCTTGAAAGATGAAAGTATACGGTACTTAGAAAAAAAAACATATTTAAAATTTTTGTCTGTCTGTTTTTTTTTTGGCTGATCTCGGAAACGGATTGACCGATTTTGACGGACCTTTCACTGGCAGATAGCTGATTTTATAAGACCACGCGAGCGAAGCCACGGGCATAGCTAGTAATAAATAAATATTCATGCATGTGTAATTCATAATTAGCCAAATCGGTCCACTCGTTCTCCAGTTTTGCGCTTATAACCAAATCATTTCAACAACATTTAAATTTTTTTTATTTAAAGAAACCTACAGCTCTTAAATTCAGATAACATACATACTAAATTAATATACTGGTTTAGCCAAGATAAATAGTTGTTTCACATAAAAATTAATAATAATGTTATACCCTAACGAAGCTATTAATTATTATATGCATCGAAAAGAACAACAATGTTATTTTGTGCGAGTGTATAAGTATGCGCGCGCATGTGTGTCTTTATGAATTTACTAATTACATATATTCAACGAAGTGTGAATAATATCAATCGCTTTTCTTTTAAACGTTGCATTACTATCAAAGAATATGTCTAAATTTTCTACCTTCATATGATATGAGTATGACGGCCATCATTGGTCTCAGTTATCCCGATATTCATTGTAAACTATTTTTTTGGACTAATTGCATTATTTATATGAAGTATTTAAAATGTTTAATATAACTAGATGGCACCATCAGTGATGTTTGCTTTTTTTATCGTTATAGCTTTGGCGTAGTGGCTACAATCTCACCTGATGTTAAGTGACGATGTGATCCAAGATGATAACATACTAAACCTAGTGGAAGACTGGCTCTCAAGTGCAGCTGCCGGAGCACACCTATTGGTGCTTGGCGGCAGATTTTAAGATTGAGGGTGGTAGCTAGCCAGGCGGGCATTAGAAAATACCCTAATACCATGCTATAGTTTCCTCACGATGTTTTCCTTCACCGAAAGCTCAGGCTCATTGCAGGGATTTGAACTCGCGTCAATCGACGCGAAGTCGTACATGCTATCACTGAGCCACCATTGCTTCATAATGTAATGGTTGTTAAATTATAATGGTTCCCGGACAGTAGCGCCGACATGTACGTAGTGCTTAATATAAGATGCATGTCTGGACATGATACAGCACTAACATAAGCTGATCGACATTTTATAGGCAATCTAGGAAACCGGTCCTGACTAAACTCTTAATGTAACATAAGTCATATAATTTAACGGTCGACTTTATTTTTAAATAACTTAAAAGTATAAAATCCTGCCTTGTACATGCTAAGTTTCCCTCGACGGTAACGGTTTTTACCAAATTACATTTTTTATCATCATGACTATCATTTTTTAATTTCAGTTCATATTAATCGCTAATTGAGTTCAGTAGCTCACCCAGTGTACACGATATTCGATATTGAAAATTCACAAATGTATTTAAACTAATACCGTTCAAAGACAGCCAAACGTTACAAAGGTATTTTAAATCTTGGTCAACTAACGACTACGGAGCAAACATGGTTCAATGCTAGCGTGTATGAAGACCGCGTCGATCCATGTGAGTTTGAATTCGAGCAATGATCCTGAGATTTAGGTGAAGGATACCATCATGATGAATCCAAGGCATTATGACTTTTTCTAATGTCCGTCTGGTTAGCTTCCGCCCTCGAGTTGAAATTCTGTCGCCAAACACTACCTATAGGTGTATTCCGGCAGCTGCACTCGAAAGCCAATCCTACCACTAGGCTTAGCGTGTTACCATCTTGGGCCACATCGTCACTTAAAATCAGGTGAGATCACTCATCACAGACTTAAATTGTTGTTGGATTCATATAATTTATATTAAATGTTTTTAAATATATTTTTGTTTAGTAGCGAGTAAAACGAGCTTCGTGCGAATCATGTGATGAAAGTACGACATGATGAAGTTAGCCATCATCAATCTAGTCGGAAAAAATATGCTTTTGGGGCTTACTCTGAGTAAACTATAAGAGATATATCAAAGCAATGTAGTATATAATTGTAGATCTTAAAAATACCTACAATAAAGTCATTGATAGTATATGTCTATCTCCTAAGGATCACCCACAATAAGCCGTTTTCTCTATATTTGTAATATTGCTATTTTTTTTATCTATTTTAAAGCTTTATTATAATTATATTAATAGGCAATTGGAAAAACTTTTTAATTAATTATATACAATTGAAAATTAATAATATTTTAAAAAGAATCACATAACTACGACCGCGTCACGATTGGTCGCCAGGTTTGTGATGTCTAATGTTGAAGGAATTTCATCGAGAGTTAAAACACAGTCGGTCTTATTACAAAAAAGATAACCACGCGTTGAACACATGTTTAAAAAATTTTGTATTACAAAAGAGTGTTTTGGCGTTGTTTAAAGATAACCACGCTTTAAACGCGTCTAAAATTTAAACACAAAGGAAACGTTGTCTAACCCTTGTCTAAACTGACAATTCTTATTTTATTGTAGTTGTATTTGTTGGCGGTATAATATATTTGGTTATAAATTATGGATATCATAGATTTTCTGGATTTTATTGATTTCGAATATGTCAATTAATTGAATAGTTTCTGTTATTCACAAGTAAATTGTGTTCCTGTTATGCCATTCTAAGCGTATACTGACTTTGTATTTAAAATAAATATAGGTTTAGCCAAGCTTTTGCCTGAATAATAGTAGAATTAGTTAAACCTGGCTGGCTACCAACCTCAAGTTGAAAATCTGTCGCTAAGCACCAATAGGTGTGTTCCGGCATCTGCACTGGAGAGCCAGTTTTCCACTAGGTTTAGCGTGTTATCATCTTCACATCGTCACTTAACATCAGGTGAGATTGTAATAAAAAAAACATGAGCTTACATGTAGTTCTCGTGGGGTTCTTTAGCACAGAATAATAACACTTTGCCTATAGAGCCAGAAAAATACAAGTAGCATGTGCGCTACAGTGTTGGGTTCGTCAAGAGGTTATTTAAACTGACGTGAGTTCTTATGTATTATTTCATCAATTTTTTTTTAACTTTGATTTCCCTTAATATATCAATAATTAATAAAACTATTTCGTAATAATTTCATGTATTGCGATTTGACGACAAATAATAATGCAATAATGTGATGTAGGTGTACGCACAAACTCAGATTTCACTTTACAAACTTTGTCGTATATTAAATTTATATATTTCGTATTTTAACAATTATACTCGCTTAGCAGAAAATATCAAAAAAATAATAATTAATATCTTCTTTACAATATCATTATTTTTTATGATGATGATTTAAACAAAAATATAATTGTTAAAATAAACTACTTGCAGAATATCTGAATACAATGGAACGCTTTTGAATGGTGAGATCGTATTGAGTGAATGTTATTCAGAGTTGCTTCCATAAAAAAAATAAACCAGATGTTTAGCTAGACATTGGTTAGACAAGCTTTTGTAATAAAGCATTTTAAACACACATTCAACACGGTTTTAAATCTTAGACAATGTTTAGTAAAACTCATGTTCAACACGAGTTTATTTTTGTTTTTGTAATAAGACCGCGGTCTTATTACAAAAAAGATAACCACGCGTTGAACACATGTTTAAAAAATTTTGTATTACAAAAGAGTGTTTTGGCGTTGTTTAAAGATAACCACGCTTTAAACGCGTCTAAAATTTAAACACAAAGGAAACGTTGTCTAACCCTTGTCTAAACTGACAATTCTTATTTTATTGTAGTTGTATTTGTTGGCGGTATAATATATTTGGTTATAAATTATGGATATCATAGATTTTCTGGATTTTATTGATTTCGAATATGTCAATTAATTGAATAGTTTCTGTTATTCACAAGTAAATTGTGTTCCTGTTATGCCATTCTAAGCGTATACTGACTTTGTATTTAAAATAAATATAGGTTTAGCCAAGCTTTTGCCTGAATAATAGTAGAATTAGTTAAACCTGGCTGGCTACCAACCTCAAGTTGAAAATCTGTCGCTAAGCACCAATAGGTGTGTTCCGGCATCTGCACTGGAGAGCCAGTTTTCCACTAGGTTTAGCGTGTTATCATCTTCACATCGTCACTTAACATCAGGTGAGATTGTAATAAAAAAAACATGAGCTTACATGTAGTTCTCGTGGGGTTCTTTAGCACAGAATAATAACACTTTGCCTATAGAGCCAGAAAAATACAAGTAGCATGTGCGCTACAGTGTTGGGTTCGTCAAGAGGTTATTTAAACTGACGTGAGTTCTTATGTATTATTTCATCAATTTTTTTTTAACTTTGATTTCCCTTAATATATCAATAATTAATAAAACTATTTCGTAATAATTTCATGTATTGCGATTTGACGACAAATAATAATGCAATAATGTGATGTAGGTGTACGCACAAACTCAGATTTCACTTTACAAACTTTGTCGTATATTAAATTTATATATTTCGTATTTTAACAATTATACTCGCTTAGCAGAAAATATCAAAAAAATAATAATTAATATCTTCTTTACAATATCATTATTTTTTATGATGATGATTTAAACAAAAATATAATTGTTAAAATAAACTACTTGCAGAATATCTGAATACAATGGAACGCTTTTGAATGGTGAGATCGTATTGAGTGAATGTTATTCAGAGTTGCTTCCATAAAAAAAATAAACCAGATGTTTAGCTAGACATTGGTTAGACAAGCTTTTGTAATAAAGCATTTTAAACACACATTCAACACGGTTTTAAATCTTAGACAATGTTTAGTAAAACTCATGTTCAACACGAGTTTATTTTTGTTTTTGTAATAAGACCGAGTATCATCTGTGTGCTACTACGAGTAGAAATTAACATTGTGACGTCACACGCGCTCGGGTTTGTTCGGGAATGATCGGCGCGTTTTCGGCACTGGATTGAAAAAACTATTTTTAAGATGATATAACTTTTTAATTATAGCGAAAAAAAAAATAGTTTGTTATATAACTTATATACGATCTTTTTTTTTATCACAAAAAAGTTCTCGAACCCCTCCTCTCTCTTCGTACTTAAGATTCTATATCATTTTTCAGGATAATAAAATTTTGTTAGAAAAGGATCAGTTACACTAAAACTCACATTTTGACGTAAGTAAACAAAGATTTAGGTTAGGTATTTAGGTTTTACTCTTTTATTGCTTGTCTTGTCTTTGGAACATATACAAAAGAATATAAAATAATATGCTATTTTGACCGGAATTATTATTGAATTGAAATAAAAAAATATGTTATTGTTGCTTGAAAATAAAATAATTATTTTTATTTTTCAAATAATTTAAGTAAGCTTAATACGCGGTAAGAATGTACTATAATTATTATTTATAACATATAAAATAGATAAAATTGAACATATTTAAAATTTTAATAAACTATAAAAAATTGTAAAAAATAATATGTAAATCGATCTGTGCATTGTATATTGCAGAAAATAATTCGGCATCCGAAATGGAATTAGCTGTCTAATTTTAAATTTCAATTTACAAAATAATACGTAAGAATGGGTTTAACCTCCCCTCCTCCTCGTGAGCCTTACGTAATTAATGAATGGCCCCTTATCAAAAACAAAATGATCAAGATATTTTCATTAAATAAAAAGTTATTAACGTTTTATAAGAAACTAGCTATGCCCGCGGCTTCGCTCGCGTGGATGACAAAAATTGTTGTTACCGGGATAAAAATCTTATATTACTTCTAATACCTCCAAGAATATGTGTACAAAGTTTCATGATGATCGGTTAAGTAGTTTTCGCGTGAAAGCGTAACAAACAAACTTACATTCACATTTATAATATTAGTATGATTACGATTCCTTCTGTCGTCCACGCGAGCGAATCGGCGTGCACAGCTAGCTGATAATAATGTGAATTCATTTCACCGATTGGGGTGGCAACCACCACTGCCTCACTGGGTTTGATAATTTACCTCAGTCGATAGTTGATTGTTTTTTAATAAAATAGATTGGATGTTACCGCACAAATAACTGTCAAATATGGTAAACTATAACCGGAATCTCTTACATTTCGCCACAATATTGCCGCCGTTGATGTTCACAGGCACTCTTCTCCAAAGGCCAAATCCAGTATATGCCCAGCACCTTGTATTCTAATGCCGAAAGTACCGTAACCTTTAAATATTGAGTACACGGTTTGCCGTCGCGCCGGTATCCGACCAAGCAAGTCCCCCGCGCAATTGACCGGTCATCACCGATTTTAAATATAAAAGGGTAATTTCAAAAAATAATAATTTTCCATACCCGCAATCATTTTATGAGCCGGAACACTGACTTATTTTTTTAGCCAACATTGATAATAATATGAATACATTTCAATGGCATTTTTTTTTGTTTAAAAATAATGTCACTTTAATTATCTTAAAATACTGTTTATTTATACATCGTTAAATTATTTTTACACGAATTCAAGTCATCATGTTGTTGCCATGCGGGATATAATACTTTATTTATGTCTCTTTACGCTAAAGAAATATGACTCGCGTACAAAAGATCACACATTTTTTATACATATATTTATGAGAGTAGGAATGGAAATTAAAGCATGTTACTTTAAAGAAAGTATAACGTCGTGATTTTTTGTCATGTTATATCACGAGTGATTTATAACACTACGTCACGGCAAGGCACGACAACGACAATTATACTGCAAGTGGAATAATTTCTCATTCAAAATTATTACAGGATTATAAAACGCTTCGGTAAATCAAAACCGTTGATAATAAGATTCAATATCACTCATTTATTAAATGTTTTATCGATTTCCCACGCGTAGCTTTACTATCGCACGATAGAATTCTGAGATTAATAATGTAGCTTGGACCGCGTGAATTTAATCACGCCGCGCGATTTGTAACGGGAATTTTCAATGCATATGCACGTGATTTATCTTACCAGTGATACTTCATACGTGAAATGTGGACCATTTGCCTATTTGAGGGTAACATTTCACATAAGAAAGATATGTTTTGTTGTGTATTATTAATGTTTTTCTATTTACTTGAATCTCTTTGTTTCAGATTAAGTAAGACGCCGCGAAAGCTAGCTGTCTACCCGCCGACTGTTTATAAGGTATATTCAAATATAAATACATATGAATTAAGAGTGCTATTTTATGTGGCATTTGATATATATTAGGTACTAGCTGTGCCCCTCAGTTTCACCCACGTATAGTTTTAAAAAAAATGATGTTTTATAATACTTCAGTATAGTAAATATTTTTATCGGGCGGCCAGGGTTATGCATCATAACCTCACAACACACATGGCTCGTTCGCGCCACTATAGTCTATGTAGTACACTATAGACATACACCCGAGCCGAGTGTTGAATTATTTTAATTTTCCATTACCTCACATGCTATACATGCTATAAAGGGCTAAGTTTATCTATATAAAATTGTTTTAATGATGAAATAACTTTCGTTCGTAAGGATTAATATGCCATGCCTAATAATAATGCTCATAAATCACTTTTCAAATTTCAATAAATGTTTGTCACAAAATACCTTATTGTGACTTATGTACAAGAGATAGACATATGATATCACGGACTTTTCTTAGATGTATTAAGGAGCAATATTTTTATAGAACATTGTATTTACGTATCACTAACCAGTACACCAGCGCACAAAGATAAAGCAGTTCAAGTGGTAGTTCTAGAGATTAGCGTATTTAAACAAACTATCAAACAAAAAACTCTTCAGCAATCCGTCACTGTCATTCCAACTTGCAGGCCTCTCTGCAGCTGGATATACACTGGCCGATCCCGAAACGTGACAAACCAATAAAGTCACTGTAACGGATTTATCGACATGTACATGGTCGTGACACAGTCGGGTACAGATGCCTAATCATGCCACTATAGCGGCTGATACACTTCGTGTATAGTGCCACTCCAGTGGACTGACAGTGGTTGTAATCCAGTCAGGCACAACTAAGAGAGGTAGGGCACAAATAAATCTCTTTGAAAATTTATCTCTACTTGGGCCAGCCCGACTGGCGAATACCTCCACTCTACAGAAGATCGCATACAAATAACATTGCGTTCCTGCTGTGAGTTACAAGCATCCATGGGCTACGGTAGCCGCACCTTAGTTACATTAAAAATAACTGTCGTGTTCTACCACCCAGAAAATTTCTGTGGTATAGCATATCTATGAAGGAAACCATGGAGACCGCTATAGCGCAGCTATTAAAGATAAACCTCGTTAAATGCGAGCTCAATTAACGCTAAATTAAACTCTCATCTCAATCAATTCCGGGCAGTACAGTTGTGTGGTCCAAGACATAAGCGATGAGACGTCCGCGGGTAATCAAAAAGCCGTTTATTATACTTTTTTATTACCATTTTAAAAATTAATCAACATTATAACGCTTGTAATGCTAATACGGATTCTATAGACATACTCATTTAAATTTAAATCGATTCCGATACGCAATTGTCATAATTTTTTTTATTGTAGCTCGGCAAAGTGAAGGTCTGATGGTTAACTCAGTACAATGCAAACACACGTGTACCGGTACCTGCATAAATATCTCTTCACATTACGCTTGAAGGAAGGAGAGAAGAAAGGAGGGAACACGTTGGCCGGGAGTTGGTTCCGCAGTTTCACAGTACGACAAAGCTAAGGCATAGGGAACATTTTAGTTCGTGTCGAGATGGAGGCTACTGTAAAAATGTGACGCCAAAGCCCAGCGCGTGTGGTTCTGTGGAAATGTTTATTTTAATGTTATATTTTATGTAATTATATATTATAGTATATCACTCGTTTGTTAATATAACATACTAACTTTATGTATTATCGTATAAATTAATCATTATAAAACAACAGCTAAAATTAATCATTATAAAACAGTCAAAAACGTAATGTTTTTAATTACATTAGGTATTTACTTAACCATCTGTATTGCTTGCCTTTATCATTACATATGATCCCCCATCCCGTCTGTCTGTCTGACTGAACGTGAACTTGAAACTATCGAACGGATTTTCATACGGTTTTCATCAATGTACGGAGTGATTGATGAGGATGGTTTAGGTATATATCATTCAGGTTTTGTGTAAATTGAAATATGACGAATTACGTTTAAAATGTCGGAAAAAACATGCCGACTGGGAGGTTTACTGGCAGTCACCGCTGTCATGCCGGCCTGCATAAATATCTCTTCAAGTTACGCTTAAAGAACTCCCTAATGTTATATGGAATAGCTTACGGTACTATAATATTAAAAATATAATTAGGGTTCCGCACAAAAAATAAACCTTTTTGGTAGTTCACGAGAGCGGAGCCGCGAGCACAACTGGTCTCTTGTAAAATTAAACAGATTTTAGATTTCGATGTAGTTTTTTTAACGCTGTTGCTAGAATGTTTTACAGAAAGTGATAGTAGACCTATAAAATCACGATGCGATTTTGTATGCAATAAGTAGACGGACTATTCCGAACGGAAGTTCTTAAAAAAGCTTGTAAAACAAACATATTGACAACCTTCATTTGAGAAATCCTTTACTCGTATGCCGAACAGATTATGAAATTCATGCCCATCAAATCAATGAACTAGTTTTCTTTTTTTTTCATAATCAAATGAGCCACATTCTACCGTGAGGCATACAACCTTCATACATTCGTACTTACTTTGCGTAATAACTTGTTTATTGTTTTTTATATGAGTACTAGCTGCGCCACTCGGTTTTACTCTTGTTAAATTTATTCGACCAATTCTCTGTCGTGCCGCCGCAAATGTACCCCTGTAAACTATCGTTGTTCTCACATCCCGTACTTGCTACAGCTTTCCAGATTAGTTCACATTAATAATACTGCTCTTTTCCGTACAGTCGTGGCGTGAAATTATATAATTCCTCATTAAAATACATAAAGAATTTTAGAAATCCGACTATTAGCTGACGCGTCTAGAAAAACAATCTCTTAACTATAAATACAATTGAAGTGTCTGTTTGTAATGTCAAAATAACAGCTTTTTACTAAATTCACATGAAACTATACAGTTGTGGTCATATAATTGAGAACTTTTATTTAATAAAGGTAAGATTTTTCAAAGTAACAAGTAAAACTAATTGCATGTGTTTTTTTTTTTTGTATTTCTCTCGGTATCGCAAAATTTTTCCGTACTAGCGGTACATTCGTTGATACATATGATTGGCTAAAAAATAAATAGATAAACTTTATACATTAGATCTGAACCTTATATTACTAATTACCGACTGGTCACATAATTAACAACGATGAATAGTTTATTATTTTATTGAAATTTAAATACACTCTGTAGTCTGTAGGTCACTATTCGTATAATTTTGGCGCCATTTAGTGCTGTAAAAGTCTTAAATCACATCACACAATGTATGTGATCACATCTCACATACGTTCATCTCATTAAATCTCACTGATTTAAAGTTATTAACTTGTACCACACACGAAACTTTGCCTGTCCAGGAAGAAATTATGTGTAGAGACCACTTTAGGTCCAAGATAAATCGGAATTGCATGTCGACGAAGTGTTAACCAGTGTTGACCAATGCTACGTTTTAAAATATATTATCTTAAAACAATTGTAAAGCTCTATTAACCTGCGATGTAACAAAAAGGGGTGTTATAAGTTTGACCACTATGTGTGTGTGTGTGTCTGTCTGTGGCATTTTAGCTCCCAAACGGCTGAACCGATTTTGGTCTAGTTTTTTTGTTTGTTTGTAAGGTGACCTGATTTGAATGTTTTTAGCTATGATTCAAGAAAATCCGTTCACCTGTTTGAAGATTATCAGCTGTTTCCTAGATGATAAATCTATGTGAGCGTCTTTCACAAGTCTAATCGAGTCGACTTTTGGTATTCTATTACTTTAGTGATATTAGAAGAACATGGTACATTGAGCTGATGCTGCAGCATCATCTGGAATCTGCAGGATACCTAACTCTTCACCAACTTACAACAGAGGTATCGTGCTTGGTCGCATTGGAATGGTCTCAATGAATGTGTTACTTATGTCGGGAGTTTATGAAGCAATGATGACATTTGTAGCGTGTACGACTTCTCGTCGATTGACGTGAGTTACCATAGCATGGTGGTAGGGATTTTTCTGGTAGGGCTAACTACCACCCTCAAGTTGAAAATCTGTCGCCAAGCACCAATAGGTGTGTTCCGGCAGCTGCACTTGAGATCCAGTCTTCCACTAAGTTTAGGGTTTTATCAACTTGGGCCACATCGTCACTTAAACTTAAAAACTGAACGCGTAACCTACCAATGAGGCCTATCGTTGTTCACACTTCCCGTACTTGCCTACAATTTGCCAGATTGCTTGACGTAAATGGAAGTTATAAATCCTATAACCTTCCTCAATAATTAGGCTCTAAAACTTAAAAAAATCTATGTGATTTGACAAGTGGTTCCAGAGATGTGCGCATTCAAAGACGCAAACAATCTCTTGAGATTTATAATGTTACTAGATGGTTCACGCGGTTTTACCGCATATAATCTAAAAGAAATTGCTGATTGATGATTTATAATACTTCAGTGTAGGCAATATTTTTATCGGGCGGCCAGGGTTATGCGTCACAACTCACACGGCACGTTCTTGCCACTACACCTATAGTCATAGACCCGAGCCGAGTCTTGATTATTTTCATTTTACATTATCTCCCAAACTTTGTCTCCAAATAACATGCTATAAAGGGCAAAGTTTGTCTTCATAAAATTGTATTGATGATGAAGTAACTTTCGTTCGTAAGGATTAATGTGCCATGCCTCATAATAATGCTCATAAATCACTTATCATTTTCCAATAAGACTTTGTCACAAAATACCTTATTGTGGCTTATGTACTATATAAGACATAGTCATATGGTATCGCAGAATTTTCTTAGATGTACTAAGAAGCAATATTTTTGTAGAACAATGTATTTACGTATCACTAACCATAACATCAGCGCACGCGCATAAACCAGGTCGGGTGCCCTGTTTCTTCCGACTTAACACAAATCAATATTTAAGGCTAGCAGAGAGGTGTAGCCTAATGCTAGATAGCCTTTACTATTCGTGAATTTGGTCATCATATACAAGAAGAATTTTTCGAATCCGACTGGTAATTTCTGAGATTAGCGTTTTTAAACAAAAAAAACTTCCGTTTTTATTATATTAGTATAGATTATAGTACATAGGAGAAATAGTTCCATGTACTTTCATTACGACCCACAGTTATCACTTCCACTACCAGAAATTGCACAGTGATAATGTTATAGCCTACGTATTCACACACACACACATGCATATTTCGTTGAATTAGGTCTCAGGCGACGTAGGACGTTCACCCCAATAAAGCTGGGTGCAAAAGTTACACTCGGGGCCAACAAAAAAGTACAATGCAATTAGTATTAACTTGTTATTAATTTTCCGCTCGCGTGTACGAGGTGATATAACGATTGTGTGAATCTCTTTCATTATTATGACTTTTTTTTAATAATTAAATACAATAATGGTAGTCGTAAATATAGACGTGAACGCTACCTTTCGTGTTAAAAGCAATCAATTGATAAATTAATTGTAAAGTTCAATGACTCAATTATTATTTAATAAAACGTAACGCAATAGATAAGTTTTCACTTTTCACACTTTTACATATCTAACATTGACAAACAGTTTTTAATAAACTTCACTACGTAACCAAACAAAAATAACTCTAAAAATTTAATCCCGCTTGTTAAGAACGTGATGAGGTTGACGAAGACATCAGTGATAATAATGTGAATTCATTTTACAGATTTTTATTTTTTTAATTGTATAAAAATTGATTTTGATTTTATTACAATTATTTTTATTTATACACCGTTAAATTATTTTTATATAATGAATAATAATAATATCAGCCTGTAAGTGTCCCACTGCTATGTAAAGGCCTCGTCCCAAGGGAAGGTATGGGCTTAATTACCACAACAACCCACGAAGTATTGGCGATTTCAAACCCGAGAAATCAACAGTTTATATTTTTCCCACATACATACTACAAGAAAATTTCTCAGGTGTTCAGGTTTCATCACGATGTTTTCCTTCACAGTCAGCCAATAATGTTACCAATTTGAATTAGTAAATGTACAAGAATTCTGAAAAATTCGTTGGTACGTGCCGGAGTTTGAACCTGCAGACATCGAATCGATATTCCGCCGGTCTAAACCACTAGCCATCCACGCCTTTTTTTAGAATAAAAAATTGTAATGAAATGAATTCATATTCAACTTCATCGTGTATGACTTCCATCATATGATGCGCACGCAGCTCCCAATTTTACCCTGCATCATTCATTCATCGTAAAAAGACTTGCACGACACATGCCAAATGTTTATTTTAGAGATGTAGTATAATTTATATTGGTTGTAGGTTTTACGATTATCAATTCTTTTTTAGAACTAAATACAATCGAAAATACGAATATGCTTTGAATGAGATGAAGGGTGTGTAAGCTGCGTAAATAACATTACATACAAAAACAAAAAATATAACAACAATTGAAATCGCAATCTGAAACACATAAATTATTGAATGCCAGACTACAAACAACAAGATTAATTCTTCCAGTTAATATTCGTCGTTGCTTGTTGCTGTAATAAAATTGTAGGAATTATGTAAATATATTTGTTTATTCGAAATTAAACAAGAAACTAATAAATTAACTGTACAACTCCGTTCGATCAATGCGATTAATATTCGATTCGTACGATTAATATAATTAATTTTCGATTCTTTGGTTTTATTATTTTGGTTGGTTTTAAGTCATATAGAAAGTAGCGATGCACGTAGTAACGAAAAAAAAAAACGAAAATTCATGAAAATAATTGTATAGAGGAAGTTATTTAGGATTTTATCGTGTAAAATGTTTTTATAACGTTTATCAGTATAATTTTTTTTTAAATGATAATTGATAGTTGAAATGCATTAACAATTTACGTTCTGTGGATGTGTCATGCAGTTTTCTTACGATGAATAAAGTTTAGTAAATTCACTAAAATAAGTATAACTCGTATTAATAAATAATTAATACGCGTATAAAGAAAATAAATGTTTTGTAGACTAGTCGAAAAAACTTCATTTTTAGATTCTTATACCGTCAGTGTAATACAAGAAAAAAATACGCGAACTTACATTATCCTTTTTGATAAATTCGGGTACATTCGATGTGTTCATTTAAACTAACGTAACAAATAATATTATAAACTGAGAATAGTTATAAATTGTAAGTGTCTTTATTTCCTTTCATGTCACTTCTTATTAATAATGCGAGTTTGATGGACCAATAATATTTGAGCAATCTGTACGGAAGGTGAAGGTTGAATGGCATTGAAAATGGTAGTCGAGATAGTTCTTTTTTTCATTCATGTACACCTAATTCATAATTCTTTACATAGATATATATATATATATATATATATATATATTATAATATATTTAAAAGCTTTACTATTTATTTTATTACATTTATATAGTTGCTTTAAATATTATAAATAAATTATAAAAGGACTAGTTAACCTGGCAACACTTTCTAGATGATAGAAGCCCCTATCCCTTTACCCCCACAAAATCCTAAATAATTAATTTGAACAAAAGTCTTAATAAATAAGGACAATTGAAAAATAAATTCAGGGGATTTTTTTCTAATACAAATTACTTCCTTAATTGTAAAGCTATTCATACTTCTTTCTTTTTTAAATTTTAGTTCAGTGATTTTGTCTTATTTTAGTACATATAGGCATTTAGACTGGGAGAAGTTGACGACTGCGAAACAGTTTATAGGTACTAGTCAACACGGTTATTAATATATTTTATCCTATAGGTAGTTGTTATTCAAAGCTGCATAAACATTTTTATATAGCAGTCCTTCTGGTTCCGTTCACGTAAATTTTTAATATTGGTTGAATGCTCTCATCCTAAACCATGATAAGTCGTGTGTTTTGCTTCGAATAAGACTCTGAACACAATTGTGAAATAAATTAAATATTCTATTATATTTTGGCACAGAGCAGAATCTACGCATCCCGTTATTTTTAAACCACTAAAATTAAGATAAAATACTTTTGGATATACGGTTTTGTCAATCGCTTACAATGTTATCATTTAATTATACAATATCAGATATCGAAACATATTAGTAAATCTATACAATTTTTTGTAAAGCTCAAGATATTGTATTTTTGTTTAAACCCGCTGATCTCTGAAACTACTAGTCATGAATTAGTTCGCCCGTTTAATGAGGAAAGATTATCCATCATCACGTGAGAAAGTGGAGCAATTCATACAAAGTATAGGTAATAAAATAAGCGAAATTAAAAAAATAACACAGGCAAAGCACTAGCTTTGTATTTTGTATTTATAAAATTATTTTATTATTATACATTGCAATTAATTTGGCCGGCAGCGTAAGCACGGCGTGGTTATAAATCCCCGAACACATCAGGCACTCGTCAACAATAACGGTTTGAACCAGTCCTCGTATTAACTCCAACTGATATTATAACAGGTCGAGTACGCTTGTAACCTCGCCTTAAAAGTTTTTTTTTTTATTTATATACACGGACTTCCCTACCGAGTGCACCGTTGCAATAACGCGAACATTCTTCACTAGAAACTTCACCAGTAGCTTCAGATAGATTTAAAACCCTATGATTATGGATTTTTTCAACGTCACCTCTTGATAAGTATTGTAAGACATTATGTAAATAATTCAATCATAATTATTATACATTCCCTTTAAAATAAAGACAAAACTGAATTTAGATAAGTGTCATAACGTTTACTGAATTTTTGTATAGAATTGACGGATTTTTTTTTGTCTGTTTGTTTGTTTAAACATGCTAATCTGTGAAACTACCAGTCGCATTCGAAAAATTATTTTTGTATATGTTAGCCAGATTCACGAGGAATAGTATAGACTACCTAGCATTAGGCCATATCTCTCAGCTAGCCTTAATTTTGTTTTTTGTTAAGTAAGTAGGAATAAATAGCGCACCCTAATTGCTTTATCCGCGTGCGCTGGTGTAAAAGTTAGTGATACATAAATACAATATTCTACAAAAATATTGCTCCTTAGTACATATAAAAAAAAGTCCGCGATAACATATGCCTATCTCTTATACATAAGCCACAATAAGGTATTTTCTTACAAAGTTTTATTCAAAATTGATACGTAATTTATGAGCATTATTATTAGGTATGGCATATTAATCCTTACAAACGAAAATTACTTCATCATCAAGACAATTTTCTATAGATAAACTTTACCTTTCATAGCATGTTATTTGGACGAATAGTTTGGGAGATAATGTAAAATTAATATAATTCAACACTCGGCTCGGGTCTATGACTATAGGTGTAGTGGCGCCAACGAGCCGTGTGAGTTTTTAACGCATAACCCTGGTCGCCCGATAAAATGCTGTCTATAAATTGTTTTATAAATCATCAATAAACGATTTCTTTTAAATTATACACGGGTGAAAACGCGGGGCATAACTAGGTATATATAAAAATATTGAGTGTGTCTTTTAGTAATTCTATAACTTCAGAACTACTTGAACATTTGAGCTTATGATCACATTTTTTTTCTGTTTTATCGTTTATAGGTTAGGTAGCATTATGGCCACAATCTCACCTGATGTTAAGTGATGATGAGGTCCAGAATGATGGCATGCTAAGACCTAGTGGGGAAGCTCTCATTTGCAGCTGCCGGAACACACCTGTAGGTGTTTCGCGATTGATTTTCAACTTGAGGGTGGTAGCCAGGCAGACATTAGAAAATACCCTACCACCATGATGTTTTCCTTTACCGAAAGCCGAACCTCGTTGTAGGAATTCGAACTCACGTCCATCGACGCGGAGTAAGTACACGCTACCACTGAGACATCATTACTTGAGACAACGACGGTTTATAGCTGTTAGGATCCGGTAGTCGTTATTTGAGAAATCAATATTTATAGACCAAAATTAATACATTCTAGTTTAGTGCCACAAAAGTAAAATACAAAATCTAAACCCGATAGGTGGCGCTTTCGTCCATTTAGTTAGCTAGCTCATTATAATAATAATAATTGTGGAAAAATCTCACTCTAAACTTATATATATATTATATAACTTATATATTATATAAACTTAGTTTGTCCTGTGGCAATCAAATAACTGGTATACATTAACGTGAAGGTGTATGGATAAGATTTAGAAAAAAAAACATTGTTCCTTCAAATTCCATGTTATTTCTGTCCATCTCACCTATCTCCTCTCCTTTTCTCTCACTTGTGTTTATAATTATAAATGTTTAACATAATAAGTAAAGATGTAATTTATAATCTTTACTAAAAATAAAGGATAAATATTGTTTTGTTAGGCTGTTTAAAAATCTGAAATTACCAGTCAGATTTAAAAAGTTTTTCATTACACCTACCCCATTTTTTTCGTATAATCTTCCCAGTAACGTAACGAATAAAACACAATGAGAATTACGCATATCTATCGTTCGAAGCATGTGTTATGGTGTTGGGTAAGACTCCGTTGTAAATAAGTTTTTTTTTTTTTTGTAATTAGTTCTTATTCATCAACATAGAGTATTCCGAAGTACTCATTCAAGAGTATTCCAACTGCAACGCTGATTTTAAAATAGCCTTATGTAGCCTTCGTGGGACGATTTGTCTTTGTTCTCAATATTGGCCTCAGTTTCGTTAATCACTTTGAGTCAAACTTCTTTCCCTAAAGCACCTTTTTGATGACTGCAAAAAAAGTTGTCGCTGTGGACCAATGCTCAAGAGTACGGTGAGTGAGGAAGCAGTTCGACGACTACATTATACTATTTAACCGTCGTTTTCAACGACTTGTGACATGAAACGTTGTCTTGGAGGAACAGCACTTTTGATTTGATTTGATTCACAGTCCTCGTTTTGCCGACTGTGTTTTACTGTACATAAATTTACGATTATTATAAACATACGAAACCGAAGAAGAAGCCTTTTGTATTCCATACAAATAGGTTCTAAAACTAGTTCTGAATAGATCAAAGGGGAAATACCAAAACGGTCACAGCCGTGTTCACATCCACACCGCTTCGCTTCAAATTTCCTTTAATGCTTTTGAATACATTTGCGTAACCTATTTAGCTTTTTTTAAATTCTGTATATGTTTTAGTGGTCATCTACAATCTCACCTGATGTTAAGTGACTATGTGGCCCAAGATAGTAACACGCTATGACTAGTGGGCAGACTAACTCTCAAATTCAACTGCCGGTGGTAGCAAGCCAGGCGGCATTAGAAAATAACTTAACCATGCTATTATATGCATTTCATAACGATGTTTTCCTTCATGAAAAGCTCAGGCTCATTGCAGCGATTCAACTGACGTCGATCAACGCGATGTCTGTACCGCTACAATGAAGCCATCAATTGCTTCATCGCATAATTTACATACATTTAAAATATTAATTTCCTTGAAACCCACCCGCCTGTATCTTGGGCACTTTTTTAAATACTTACTCGGCAATATTACTGTACATTGCCTGATGGAAATATCGTTTAGTACAGAAACAATTGCGAAGGCTGACGATAAATTCAATCGGCTGTCGCCGCGGTTAACCAGCCTGCAGAAATGCCCCTTCACGTTTCTTTTATCGTAGGAGAGAGGGAATACGCTAACTAGGAGGCAATTTCACTTCTTCACAGTACAAGAATTTGCAAACTTGTTTGTTTTTGCCGAGATGGATTCTTCTGTGTTACTGTGACTTCGAATATTCTCCAGCGTAGTTTTGCAGTAGAAGGAACAGTAACTCATCTGAACACTCAATTAACCCGTATAGTGAAAGCTTTGTGCTTGTTTAATGATAGAACATTTTCTGGCGTTCGTAGACGAGTCAACCTCTTCATTGTAAACCCTTTTTACACTCTTATATTTTCATATTTGACCACAACTTCAAACGGTACTTCGGTACTGCCAAGTTTTAATTTATCTGCGTTTTTTGCAACTCCTGAAGCCTTGAGTTAGACGCCGCGTATCCCTTGCATAACTTTAAAGATCAAATATCAGTTCTGGGACATTTGCGTAATTACTCTGTAGTGACAAAGTTAACAAATAACCGACGTTTTTGTCTAAATGATTTTTGACGTAAATAAAACTAATTTAAATATTGCAGCATTATTAATTTGATATCTTTTTGATCTCGTTGTAAAAACCGTAGCGATTTGTACCGGGCCGCGGTGTAATGCCACCAAACCGTCAGACAATTAAATAGACTAGCAGGCCACATTGTTAATCAAATTGGCATCTTAACAGTAAAAACGTGTAAGTCATTAAAACACACTTGACCGTGACAGTGTAGCCTGAGACAAACAGAGCGAAACAAATATGTTCGTTCAGTGAATCCAAACATGATTCTCTGTCAATTGTTCTATTGTTTTCAAATTTTACCTTATGAATTTTAATATAAAGCTTAAAAATGAATGAAATATTTAAATGATCGTCAAAAACAATGACCTGTTAGGGATGCTTATTAAATTCATTGTAGCATTTTAATATGTTATGAATAATTTACACACATTTAAAAACGTATTCTTTTTTTTTAACCCTGGATAATGACACTAGAACAAATATTTTTGTATAGCGTACAATCTGTATCTACCTGTTTTGATTTTTTCCATAAATATATTTTGTAAAAACTGGAAGTCTTCTGAAATTACTGTTATACTACCCAGTTATACTGCTGTTATCAGAAATCCAGCAAACAATTTCGATGAATATAAACAAAAAACAAACGAAATTGCCTACATAGATAGAAATCATAAATAAAAAATATATAGATTGGCAGAGCCAAAATCCTTCTTATATAGTTCTTAAAATAATATTAAATTCAGTCCAATATTGAGAGAGGAAATTTTGAATCTCTAATCGCTCCTTCGGATAGCAACAACAATAGGTCTCTGTTAAAACATATTCTTCAAATTTCTTGCCGCGTTTCCTTTCAAGCATCGTGGACTGGTAAACTTGGATGTCTATTTTTTCCATGTATGAGTAGAATGAGGTCAATGTACCTTGTTTTACATACAGTTCAGTCCAGGAATAGTGGCGACTATCGAGCGATAACATTATACATATATCCATTGTCGTTGTCATACCACCTTCCAAGGAGTGCTAAAAAGTTTATAGATAACTGGATACCCAAAACGCAAAGCGTCTAAGTAAACCAGTATAATTGATTTTTCAAGATATATATATATGATGGCCTCTATTAAGTAAGGTACCGAATACGTAAACGTGTTTTCTAACATTTGTTCCTAGCAACACTAGGAATCATATAACCACAAATGGAGTTTATGACGAGATTTTGATCCATCATGTTGCGGTTTTTATTGTAATTCATTACTTAACGTTATATATTACAGCTCTATATTATGTGTTATATTTGGTATTTTTCGTGATATAGTTTGGTTATTGTGCACAAGTTAAGTAAATTATAAATACTAATAAGAAAAATACATTTTAAGATTCAACAAAATCTCCCTGGATAGTTTTAACAAGGGAGCCACAATTTAGTTAGAGCTATCCAGTGACCCTAAAAATTCTTATTATGTTTAATGAACTCGCAATCTTTTGATGAGGCCGTAGTATAAAATGTAAAGGAATCCTTTAGAGTTCTTCTGGCTAATAATCTCGAGATAGAAATCTGTTGGCAAGCAGATATAGATTTGCTCCGACAGCTGCATTTGAGAGGCTAAGCCAAACCTGTCCACAATAAAATACTAACATGGTATTTTATTATTGAATTTATATAATTGAAGCAAGACCGATGTCAAGTTTTAATATAGATGTAATTGGATATGTCAAGGCTGGGACGGGAAGGCTCGTTTTTTTATGTAGTAGGAAGTACTTCACCCGAACCGGTCCGGCCGTTAAACGCATGATGGAGGACAACTCGCAATACTATCGGATGTTAGCTGCAACATGTAATTATCGAACGGTTCACACTCGGATTGCGTTGTGCATTTTAAAGAAATATTATCTCCCGCTGAATTTATAGCCTGTTCTACATAGTAGGGTAAAGTCCCGATTTTTCGGTAGAATTTGACTTGCTTCTTTTTTTTTATGGCAACTGTATTCATCCACAATTTTGCCAACTTCACGAATATTTTTTAAATTGTTCTTGTGTTCTTCAAACATAGTCTTAGAAGATGGCGGCTTCCTTTTTTAAAATGTCCAGGAAGTTTTTGTGGCAACGTACAATGCATTTTTTTAAGTTTTAGTTACACTTCTTTTGGCGCGTTTAGCAGAGAAATACACCTAAAACTTAAAAAAAATCAAAATGAGCAAAAAACTTTCCGTTCCTAGTTATTACATTAGACGCTGGGCATATAGTTAATAACACTAAAACCTGTTAAATAACTGTCAGAAACCGTTGAACTCAAATAAATAATATCAAGAATCATTCAAACGTCATAACAGCGATGAGGGTTTCTCATTATAAACGAGTTGCAGCTCTCATAAGAATTATTGTGAACATGACAGATCCAAATTAAGGTTAGTACAGGACAAATCAGGTATTAATAAATCAGACCGGCATCATGGGAACCCGAGTATAGCGAACCGTCAAATGTTTAAGTAGTGAGGCTAGGAGATCTGTTGCTATATTCGCAAAGAGAAGAGGCAAGCGGTAGCGGATATACAGGTTGCTTACCTACGTAGATTTTAGGCATTAAATTGTCCAGGTTTCTTTATAATTTACGCTTTGAAACCATATTACTAGTCACTATTTGTAAAAGTATTAGCAAATTGTTTTTCAAATCATTGTATTACGTCACAAAAATTACCTTCGTTTTGATCTCGTGGTAGACAGATTATAAATAAACTGTTCTTTCAATGCCCCATGCATATGTTTTACGTTTACTTTTATCGTAACCTAGCAACATTGTTAAATTTTCGTGATCAATAATTAATTAAGTAACTTGTATATATATATAGCAATCAGAGAGACTAAAACATGCAGTATTGTTCCATTACCAAACCTCTTGTAGTTAAAAATATCTGACTGAACATAGACTAGACGTGGTGTTTTTAGAAAGTATTTTAATTTCTTTGTCTGTTTTATAACCAGTTTTTGTATATAATATGAACGAATAATTGTCAAAGTTCAGAAAATATGACGACGTGTGTATTTGAGCTTAAATAAACGGATACCAATTCATTTTTTTTTAATTTATTTAACTATTAATAAATTTTGAAATAGAGTATGAATTCTAATGAAGCACTGTAGATAAAAAAAGCCTTGTCTCTTCTGCGATATAAAATCTATATGAACAACCGCCATCTTGTTTATCATTATTTGAACAAATTATTTCTATGAATGTTCTTGTCTATCGGTAGAGTATATATCAATGCTTGTAATGCTACTATTAGTTAACTTGTGAAAAAAATTTTTTTATAAATCATAAATACTAATAATTATCGTTAATTTTCAAACAAATGAATCTTAAATTAAAACATTATATTAAAGCACAGGTACTAAATATAATATTGTAAGCCATAGTTTACGTTTCTTTCTCACGCGCTTCTATATATATATAGAAGCTTCGCGGCAACTTAAAATTAATGCTTCTAGTAATAAAATATTAATTCATTTACTTCATTTGTGCACAATAACCAAAATGCCATCGATATGACATAAAATAGGGTCAAAAATCGTAATTTTATGAATTAAAACCACAAGACGACATATCAAGATTCTGTTGAAATCTTTTTATTTCATCACCCCGTCATTTTATTTTTTCATTATAGAAATGTACTGAATTCTCGCTTATAACATTTTGATAATTAACAAATATACTTTTTGAATTATTGTTCCACAGTCACACGCACGCTGTTTAAGCCTTGATTTTATCTAATACCATAAAAGTGACGACTCAACCTCAAATATTTTATAGCGAGCTCATTCATCGCGTTTACAGTTTTCGATAGTAATAAACCGCTCTGCATTGATTATTGTAAGTGTTCTCACACGCTACTCGTCTATCTCGTGGCCCCAACTCAACTCCTTATTTGTCTACAAGCTATCCGGTACAGTTAGCCGCAATATTATCTCTCGTAGCACAATAGGTATGATCGTGACGAGATCCGATCGTGATGCGCACTCACTCGGCCAGTTAAATATAACCATTGAAAATTATATTTTTCGCGATTCGTCATGATGTGGCTGGATTTGTGTTTTTCAACATGTTTGATTTATATTTACTGATAATTTTAACGAGATGTTTTTTGTTGAATGCTATAATAAGTATTTATTAACTATAACACCGGGTTCTTAGTGAGGTAGACAGGGAGTTTCGCAAATCTCTATATTTGGCCAGGAAATGTTTTGTGGCAGCTTAAAATGCCGACTAGAAACTCATAATACAATTTGCACTCGTGGATATTGTAGCTTCCTGTCGACGAAATACTTTTTAGAATCGAATCAGTAGTTAACAAGTGTTTATAAACCATCACACCGGGTTCTTAGTGAGGTAGACAGGGAGTATAGATCGCAAATCTCTGTATACATTATTTATTAAAAGTTGTCAGTGTGCAGGGAGTGTTTGTGGCATATTAAAATGAGCTTAAAAACTCAAAATATAGGACCAAATCACATAAGTTTATAAATCAAAATACAAGGTAAATTTTAAAAACTACCCGACTCAAATAACCTTTTCATTGAGACCATTCCAATGAGTCCAAACACGATACCTCTGCTGTAAATAGTGTCGCCTGGGCAAATTCCAAATGAATCTGCAGTATCTGATCATCTTCTAATTTCACTCAAACAATAGAATATTAAATTTCTACTCGATCAGACCCGTGGAAGATGGTCACATCCATTCATCAACTAGAAAAGAGCTGATAATCTTCAAATGGCTGAACAGATTTTCTTGAATCATAGATAAGAACACTCTCGATCTAGTCACCTTTCAAACAAAAAAAAAACAGTAATTATGTAGACGTTACCCAATGCATCGAAGCCGCTTCAGCTTCGCAGGAACATCGCCTCGCTAAATGTGTTCTACCGTCTGTATCATGGTGAGTGTTCTGAACAGCTGTTCAATCTAATTCCCTTCTCTCCTTTCCACAACAGAACCACACGCGCTCGGCTTCGGAATCACAGTTTAACGGTAACCTCCATCTCGGCACGAACTAAAAAGTTCTTTATGTCTTATCTTTGTCATAACGTGAAACTGTGGAACCATCTCCCGGCCAATGTGTTCCCTCCTTCTTATGACATCGGGTCCTTCAAGCGTAACGTGAAGAGATATTTATTCAGGCCGGCATGACAGCGGCGACCGCCGATGGATTTCGATCTCTCGGTGGTCGCCGTTGTATTTGGATTGTACTGTGCTTACCATCAGGGACAGTACAGGCAATGTGCCGAGCTATTATAACAAAAAACTAAATCAAAATCGTCGTTTCGTAGCTGCGATGACACAGACACACAGATGTTAAACTTAACACCCCTCTGCTAGCGTTGGGAGTTAAAAAGTATCGCACAAAAAACTACTAATATCCCTGTTTACGGATAGATATAAATCTTTATAGAAATTTCACGGACATGCACGAATAAATGAGCGAAATAAACGACTCCATTGTCAAGTTATTTAGCACATCGGTGTTTAAATTAGCGGTTTCGAACAAGAGAATTTTTAACTAATTACCGAGTGAATTACGTATACAATGAAACTGTATTGGAGCACGTCATTCATTATGGTGGTCACATATAGTGGTTAACGGTCATACGGTGCGGTAAAACTTGCACTTGATTCACCTTAAAATTTAACCTTGTGTCTTTCTCGATCCGATTCTTTTTAGGTGTAAGTTTTTCATTACAATGGGTGCATTCATGCTCATAATGAAGGCCTATCGCACCATACTTTTTGACTTGAAAATAAAATTAACTGTATAAAAATATTTATTTACGAACATATATGTATATAATTCTGTCAAATACAAAAATGTCTTTATCGCTTATAGATTTAAAAATATACTTCTTATGCATATAAAATGCATTATGCCAATTAATTATTAATTATCGTCGTTAATTTAAAGTTATTATTCCATGGAAGTCTTAAAGCACTGATTATTATTTAACTTTACATTTTAAGGCACACAAGACGTTATTTCCAATGGCGCTAAATGTGTGGTGCATTTTATTAGGTGTTATATTCGGTATAAGAACTAAACAAAACAAAAGAAGAAGTAACTAATAAAAGTTTTAATGATCTTGACACCTTAAATGACCACAAGTATTTTTGTTATTGCAGCAAAATTACATTATACAGTTTCGCACAGCGCCGTGCTTCGCCGTGCGCCGCTATAGGTAACAGCTTTGATATCAAAGTTTAAGGTCAACGTACAGAAACAATAGTGTGTGTTTATGTAATGCCAAATAACTGCGTTACGCGCCGTCGCGCCGCGCTAGCCTGCCGTCGAGTTACGATGCCCGAGATCAAGGGCGTAAACTATATTAAAAAAAGTTTTTGTTCATCATCTACACACTAATAATTATTAACATACGGACAAGATTTATGTCACGGTAGTAATCTTATTACTTAACCGAGAAATCATGGGCTTCAAAGTCTTCAAACCCGCACAGGGCGGACTTTTCCAAGCCAACAGTATTAGTGTTGGGTCCAGTTGAAACCCAGATCTTTGGCAAGTTGCCATTGTATATGCTGAGCCCGGGTCCTTTTTAACACGCTTATATTAGCTTCACTTGTAACTAACTAACTAACAATATAATAAAATCTTAGAAGTCAATTTTAACCTACTTCTAATTGTCGTATCGAAATGAAACTTTGTATGTATATGTAGTTCGGATGAAGCGATGATGGCGCAGTGGTAGCGTGTACGACTTCGCGTCGCTTTCGGTGAAGGAAAACATCGTGAGGAAACCATAGCATGGTGGTAAGGCTTTTTCTGATGCCCGCCTGGCTAGCTACCACCCTCAAGTTGAAAATCTGTCGCCAAGCATCAATAGGTGTGTTCCGGCAGCTGCACTTGAGAGCCAGTCTTCCACTAGGTTTAGCGTTTACCATCCTGGGCCATATCGTCACTTAACATCAGGTGAGATTGTGGCCACTAAGCCAAAACCTATAACGATAAAAAAAAACTATAATTTGTTATCTTGGGGCTGATCTGATGATGGAGCCAGGATGTGGATAGTGGAAGTCTTCAGTCAAATATCTCGAGTTTAGGTTCATATGATTCGTTTTGACAAGTCGAATAGATTCGGCTTGGTAACGAGATGTTATTATAAGAATAACAATTTTGATAATTTTTAGTGCGTAATGAAAGCATGTTTCTAGTTTTTTAAACTATTTAAACTTATGTATGTTGAATGCGGCATTTGTTTGGCAACGTTGCATAGGTATACATTATATAATTTTTTCTTCTTATCATCTAAGCTTTGCAACCCAATAGGTCTCTATGACGGTCGAGTAAATCCCCATTTAACATCGTGGGCGTCCCTACTATAGGTATAATCTACGGTTTGTTTGGAATCGAATGCCCATATGCAAGATCAACCCAATAACTTAATCATAATATCATCTGGTAAGACATTGAACTCAGCGTCTCTCTGTCTGTCTATCCGTTTATATTTACGCAAATACCAGCTATCCGATTTACATGTTTTTTTATTTCAGTTCATAGTTATGTCATCTGGCCTGGTTATAGGGTATATTTTGTAAGATAAAGTAACATACAAAATAAGCAGTGCCAATAATTGTGAATCAGTTCGGAAGAATAGATGCATTTGGAAAGCTTAAATAGCTTACGCTGAGTAAGCCATACGACATATATCAAATTAATGTTCTACATAAATGTAGATCTTAAAAATACCTACAAAAAATTGGACGATAGCATATATCTATTTTCTAAGGGTTACCCACAATAAGGATTTTTGTTTTCGGGCTTTTGAGCGGGGGCAGCACGATTTGCGCGTGCGCTCGAACGACGGAATTCTGTAGATCACGCGAGCTGAGCCACGGGAACAGCTAGACTTTTATAAAGAAATAAAAAATGTCTCAATTAGTTTTCATTTCGAGTTTTACACTGGCAATATTTTCAAATTCTTTAATTATTGCCGCACATTGGTTTTTTGATTCATGCTTTTCGATACACGCATAAGTATAAGCATAATTTAAAACTAAATAAATACCAACTAAATGAAATATATAGGTTAAATTATTTTAAAAGTATATTATTTAAGTACACAAATAATAAAAAAGCAAAAATAGAATATCGCGGGTCAGGTGAGCGCATTCACCTTAAATATATAAATAAAACTCCGCCAAATTTCAGGTGGACGGAAATAAAAAAATCTAATTATATGTCAGTTCTTAAAATCGTCGCTACTAAAATATAATTCGTACAAACACCTGTGTTTTATTTCGAGATATCGCAAGTTTTATGATATAACTGTATTCCGGCATTCGCCTTCGATGCTCTCTGTAAGGTTACTGCATAACACTGTAGTACCTAATCAGTAAAACGTATGTTACGTGTACTGTATACATTAAAAAAACCTATTTTTTTATTTAATGCCAATTGCGTTCATGTACAACTTCTGCCAACGTCACGTGAATAGAATATTTTTCTCATTATTCTTGTAATCTTCAAACATGGCGGCTTCCTAATAAAACTGTCCAGGGAGTTTTTGCAGCAACTTATTAAATTACATAATATAGGACCAGATAACATGAGTTTTATGAAACAAAATAAAAACCACCACGACAGAGCTACATCCAGCTAAAAAGTCCATGACAAAAAACGTACATAGTCGCTAATGGTCCGTTCCAAATGGCGCGATATAAAAAATAATAATTAGGTGTAATACTATGAATTTATTCTTAATGAACTGTCGTTATATGACAAAATATTATATACTATAAATATAGACAACTGACAAAATATTAATGGCAATTGAATTTATATATTATGTTGAGCATATATGTTCCCTAAACGTGCCTATTAAAAATAGGTCTCCATTCTTTGCATGAAATTATTGCGATTTTAATGTAATTCCATAGTATGGTAATGCTATAAAATTATTTAAAGCCCCTAAATAACCACCAGAGAACCAAACATGTTTTCAATTATAATGTAAACATTACAAAAAAAATGTATGTACCAAATCTTTTACTGCCACATATTTTAATATAATTAATTTTACTTTTCCAGATGTGACAACCCTACCATGGCAGCCACGGATGGCCAAATCGTGGTAGCAGCGTCGCGCTGGTCCGAAGAGGGCAACTACCTACGTGAATTCGTCGCCAAAAATCGTTTACCAAATGTCGCGAAGATCATCAAGGGCCAATATGGAGGCCTCGGAGTACCCACACTACCCAGTCCAGGACTACAGAGTGCAGCTCTACTCGTCACTGCTGGGAAAAGAAAGAAAATTATCGCTCAGGCGATCAAACTCAAAGAAGGGAGACGTATGGTCCCCGTCGGTCCCAGACTAGCCATCCCTGATACTTATAAAGGCTACTTTGAACTTCTTAGTGAAGAAGGACGAGCAGTACGATGCATTGAAACCGTCGCCGAACTTTCTAGAAGAAAGCTAGACGACGGCTGCTTAGTTAGGGAACCAGTAAGAGTAATATGTGGAAAAACTGATATGGACGGCAACATAACGGCGGACGGAGCTAGAAATTTACCTGCAGGGGAGGTAATAATGCCTCGAGGAGAAACGTATCTAGGAAAGAATAGATATTTGAAATGTAGTGACTCCAAGGGAGACTTAGTTTTACTAAGTCTAGACCAACGAGGAAAGTTCTCAGCTATAGCCAAGGAAGAAAATATTAGTGGAGTCCACACAGCTAAGACATTACTTACAAAACGTTTACCGATAACAGTGAGACTAGTACACGGGACACCGCCTCGAGGCTTAAAAAGCGCGAGCCACTTCGTCCCCGAAATAAGATTACTGTCAATGTTCGAAGAAGACCATGTATTCGCTTTACCATTGCAAAAGGAAGGTAACGCCCTCTTGGTCTTACCCTTGGCTGCGCCTTTGAAAATGCAAAGATGCAAAAACGAGGAACAAATCAAAAATTTCATGGAGTTCTCGAGGCTTGTAGAGAAATGCAGTCGATTGTTAGTAGAAGTTGTGGACAGGATGTACGTACTCGATGGTAAATTAGGCGATCCTAAACGCCTTCTAAATGGACCGTTAAACGCTCCACCGTTAATCAAAACTGGTTACTTCTTGAGAAGGAGCTCATCATCCGATTCCGCAAACCATCACAAACATATGAGACACAACCATATTTACAGTAGCCATAGAGATGAAAATAGTATCCCCGATGAATACGATGAGATCGATCAAATATATGACTACGTAAGAGGCTTCGCTCCTTTACCGAAAACAATTAAGGCTTCTTATACAAGCGAGCCTCTTAGACACGAATCGGCACCATCCTCTCCAGCAGCAACGCCTATTCACATGCCTTTAATAACTGAAATAAAACCGGAACCGCCTCCGATTGAGACTATACCCACTAAGAAGCCTTTAAATATTCACAAAGCAGAAAAAAGAACACGAAAGTCCATAGCACCTTTAAAAGAACAACCTGTAACTGTTTACAAGGAAAAATGCTCCATCGCCCCAGTACCTAATTTACCGAAACTTTACATTAAGAATGCTGTAAACTGTAGTAAAACAAAAATTCTGTTTAGACAGAAGAGTCATTCGCCTATTACAGAGGCGCCTAGTCCGTTAGCTAGTCCGATAAGATCTATGACGAAAGCTGATTCTCCCATCTTCAACATACGATATAAAAGTCTCTCAAACATACACCAAGCCATGGAATTGGATGGTACGTTAGATTCAAGCCACTCCGGTGGTAGAACTTCAGGTGATTCGGGCAACGGACCGAAACTACCGGAGAAGAGATCGAGAAAGCTGAGCAGACCTAAATCATTGACAAATTTAGTTTGGGAGCTGAAAGGCTGTCCGGCGGAAGATAAACCAAAACCTAGAATTAAAAATGAGAGTTACAAGAAAATTAGTAACAAGTTATCGCTAGGAGGTCAGAAGAGGGTCCCAACGTTGTACCTTTAAACATATGGTGAGTAATTTTAAAACATTTTGTTACTCCATAAGGTTCAAAATCAAATGATATGGCCACAAACATATCGAAAAGTGAATATATCTATATAATAAAAACAATTTTATTAATGCTAGGTGAATTACAAGGCGGTTCAATTTCTTCCAAATGTAAATAAATGGTTATATCAGTGTAAATTGATTTTTAAATGATCACTGATGTGTGAGGAAACCATGATTATCAGTTTCGTGTCTGGGTATAAGATATATATAACTAACTAGCCCCGCAAACGTTCTGCCTGTTCCCATAGACAAGCCTCGAGATACAGTGGTAGTAAGCTGTACAATTATGGTGAAAAGTGTTAGGTTTGGTCCCAGCACTGGAATGATACGTGAGGAAATCATCATTATCAGTTTCGTGTCTGGTTTTTGACATACTATATACGTTAAAAAACGCCCGTAAAAGGCGGTCGCCTGCCGCCTATTTTAAAGACAAAAATGCTTATTGTGGGTAATCCTTAGAAGATAGACATATGCTATTGCAGACATTTCTGTAGGTTTTTTTAGATCTACAATTATGTAGTATGTGAATTAGATAAATCTCTTATGGTTTAGTCAGCGTAAACCATTTAAGCGCCTAAAATGCATCTATTTTCCGAATTGATTCACCACTATCGTCACTGCTTATTTTGTGTTACTTTATCTAATAAAATATATCCTATAACATGGCCAGATAACATAACTATGAATAAAAATAAACCGCATACGTGGTTTATGCCTGAAAGGAACATCAACCGACAGATAAACAGAGAGACGTTGAGTTTTATAATACTTATTGATTACCTATATAGATGTGCTAGCTGGCTTGATCACTTCGCCACATATCGAATCCTTAATAGACCAACACCAATCAATAGAAATTAAATGATCTTCTGTCAGATTGTCCCCGATTATAATATTATGTTACCTACCAACAACCAATATGGCAGATTAGCATAAAACTTGTACCAGTACATGAACATTCATAAGCAATATCGTTAGTAAATGGCCTACAAGTTGTCATTTACATAAACGATTCAACGCAGAGTAAATATTATTTTGTTTATTTATTTATAAGGGTTTAACATCAGTAACAAAATAGGAACTACATAACCATTAACAATTACAGGTAACAGTAGAGACAATAGTCAATCACAGAATGCGTCATAAAGATAATAATTGAAGAAAAAACATTGAAAACACACAGCAAATAAAAGATCAAAACTACGAAAAGACATTCGATCCCTTTATGACGTTATAACGGTCTTTACTAAGTAAGGGTTTAATTAACTCAACTAAGATTATGAATAAAGACAAGAAGATGCGACAGTTTGTATGTCTAAGAGATATGAAAAATTACATGTATTTGTACCATTTTACACGACTACGGTAAAGCCAAAAGGAAGGGTTATGTCTTTAGCAGATGTTTCCGCGAGCGTCTGAACTACTCATCCGATCTTGATGAAAGAGATCTCAATCTATTTGTTATTATGATCAGGGTGACATAAGCAAATTTTAAAATACAAACAAAATCAACATCACGGTTGTTACATCCAAAAAAGAGGAGGTCTCTGCAATTGTTTGTTTCGTGCTATCGTATCGAATAGAGTGTCAATGAAATAGGAGAAAATTCTGTTTTCATACGCAAAATAGTTCATAGAAAAACAAGTCGAGTTAAAGGTTTTGGAACTTTTAAGTCCTTTAATTATAGTTTTTTTATGTCTAACTTTTTTATCGTTATATGTTTAGCGTTGTGCCTACAATCTTACCTGATTAAGTGACGATATGGCCTAAGATGATAACACGCTAAACCTAGTGGGTGAACTGGCTCTCAAACGCAGCTGCCGGAACACACCTATTGGTGCTTGGCGACAGATTTTCAACTTGAGGGTGGTAGCTAGCCAGGCGGACTTTAGAAAAATCCCTAACACCATACTATGGTTTCCTTACATTGTTTTCATTCACCGAAAGCTCATTCGAACTAATGTAATTCGACGCGATGTCCGTAAACGCTACCACTGAGCAATCAAATCTTCAATGTCGATTTCACGGGGAAAATGTCTAATATAAACTAGGTACATATAATGCAATTCACACTGGAATAATTTATTGAAAATCTCACAACACTCTGACATATCACGGTGCAATGCAATCCCTTTCGCATACTAGCAAATTGCAAAACCAAACAAGATGCATCTCTGTAGTCTATCGTAATCATTAATAGCGTAGTGGCCAATTCTAGCCACACGTACCGAACTATTTTCGCTACTCAAAATGAAATGGACATTGTTAATAAAACTATTGTATTTCTAAATAGGAGAGCAACTTTGAATTATACTGTTTTGATAAATAAATTCACTAATTTGAGGTCATTTATTTATTTACTAGTTGTTACCCGCGGTTTCACTAGCATTTAGTTTTTCGGTTCTTATCAGTCGGCCAACCCGTCTTCGCCTCCCAATACCCCGCGCCGCGCCACACGGTCCGCCCGCACTTCGCTCAGCGTACTTTATGAACTACAATTTGTTTAGTAATTGCTCACTTCCTAAGGGTCATAGCGTGATGCTATAAACTATAACCTTCCTCATTAAATCTACACATTATAAAACTCAACGTCTCTCTGTCTGTCAGTCTGTTTATTATTCTTTTCACGAGATTACCACTTATCCGATTTATATGTTTTTATTTCATTTTAATACATAGCTATGTTATCTGTTCAGGTTATAGGATATATTTTATAAGATAAAGTAACGTACAAAGTAAGCAGTGAAAATAATGGTGAACCAATTCGAAAAAAAGACGCATTTGGAGCGCTTAAATATCTTACGCTGAGTAAACCCTACGAGATATATCAAATTAATGTTCTACATAATTACAGACCTTAAAAAGACCTACAAAACGTTAGCAATAGCATTTATCTATTTTCTAAGAATCATGCACAATAAGCATTTTAGTATTCCTTCTTTTGAGTGGGGGCAGCACGATTCGTGCGTGCGGTCGTTCGACAGCATTGTGTAGACCACGCGGACCGAGAGCGGGCACAGCTTGTAAAATATAAAAAAAAAACTGTCTGATAGTTACAAAGATTAACGCGTTCAAAGAAACACTTTACGATATTAGTATAGATATACATTTAAGGTCACGCTAAGCTTAAAAACTAACCGAAGCAATTTCGCGTTAGTTAATCCTCTAAATGAATTCAGTCAATTCAATGTCCCTAATGGACTAGGTGTGGAGACGCACCTTATTTCACATGAAACACCGCACCCTATAGGTTTTACTCGTGTTAAAAATTCTACTAATTGCGTACATCACAAATATGGCGTGATTATATGAAAGCTTAAATATAGAAGAATATTACATTCAATATTAAAACAATACATGTGTTAAAACACGCGATTCTATTTATTTGTCAAAGAGAGAAACTAACGGAGAGACCTGCATTTTTCTTGATATCTTCATTACGGAATCACAGATCTTGTGGGCGTAATCAGGGTTAAGTACAAGCATTATAGAGATATACACGGTCTGATAATACAAGTGAGTTGGGGCTAGTGGTCTCCAACCTCCCCTACATAGCCACCCCATGCCTCGCATGCTTGATGTTAGCGCTGCCCGTAGATGACCTGGCAATCTTGAAGGTCCTCGCAATCCGACAAACTCTAGCCAGAATGATCTTCTATTCAGGTTCCGGCTTAGTAGATAGTCTCGAACAATCTTAAGATCTAATATTAACGAAGGTCTTCACAATGCGAGGGCTCGAGCTAGAACCATCCTTCAAGCCCGTCGTTGTATGCTTATATGGGTGCGTGGATCACAGAGCACACCTGTTGCTAGCGAGAGGCATCTCTACTTTCTTCCCATTTATTTTATATTCGCCGTATTTTGAGTACCTGTCCAGGATCTGTTATCTCGTTGCTTTATCAGCATTCAAATAAACAAACAAACATTTTTTTTTTTCAACACTATAATCTATATAATTATGATGAAATATAAAATAATATTTTGTATGAAAATACGAAACAAAATAGTTGCTTAAAATTAAGTTGTACAGGTGTAAACTTGATTATGAAACAAAATCTATACATATAATAAAATTGAAGTGCCTGTTTGTAATGGCAAAATAACAGGTTTTTACTAAATGCACATGAAAGTATACACGACAACTAAGACATAAAAAAACATTGTCTGCCTGTTTGTTCCGTTGGACCTATTTTGACGGGACTTTCACAGATAGCTGATCTTATAAGGCTTATAACTTAGGCTACTTTTATTTTCGAAAAATAATTAGGACAAAAAATAAAAAAGCTTCTTTAGTAGTCCACGCGAGCGGAGCCGCGGACACAGTTAGTATATACATAAGTACACATATATAAGTTTTTTTTTTGATTTCGACATAAATTGTCATGGCGTGGTGAAAATTCTTTGTCGTACCTCATTTACCTATTATTTAAGATTTAGACATTGTCTGGGCGTCAAATTTTTAGAGCGGAACAGCGATTCTATTGTAACTTAAGAGGCATTGTATATGTTAGTACTTCAAGAGCAAACTAAGAAAGACAATTTTGATAATCTGGTTGAAAGGGGTGAGAAAGAGAAAGAAGTTCGTATGGAAGTTCAAGTAACCAATAAGCTATTGGAGCTCTGATATAATTTGACAGGACAGAATCATTCCAAAGAGCTTATCGGGGCGTGTAACAAGCGTAGAGCTGGAGACGATCTGATGCTCGACCGGAATCAGCTACGGGTTCAGTGAGGTCACTCACTAACATATGCACAACAGCGGTGTCCAGGGCACAAGAGTCGCATATTTTGCGAAAGTGTGGACGAAACGCCAAAGCACATCTTGTATGAATGTGGTCCACTAAAACTTAAACGCGACCGGATTATTATTGGCCAGCACGTGCTGCTCTCGAAAGAGGTACAACTGCTCTTTGCCAAAAAAAGTCCTGTTGAAATTATGTTTTAAACATTTCGATTACACATGCATTTTCTTATTGATCGTTTTATAAATATATCACTTCAAAATAATTACATAATTTTTGAAAAGTATTGATAAACTGTAAAACTCGATCGATTTCCTTGCCCGCGCATGGTAGCATGGCATGAATGTTCAGAAACGCCTTCTCAGAAGCTAAATTGTATAAAGTTTTGTTATTTTTTTTTTATCTATGGAAAGACCCTTTAATTTTATAGGTTCATTATAAACCTACTATGCGCACTAGCAACTCCATTTTGTTCGCTATTTCTTTTGTAAAACATACATATGCTTAAAACGCCGTCATTTACAGATGTTGTTGATGTTTAAGCACGGTTCTTTGCCATCATCGTGGTATATAAAAAAAAACTACTATGTATGTACACAGTATAATAAAGTTTTCAATTATATTGACATTTTACACCTAAGTCGAAATCAATTTCTCAAGTCGGACTGTACAAGGTTAGTTAAGGTGGAATACAGGAAACCTAAAACACTCAAATAACACACACACACATTTTCATACACACACATATTATTTATTAAACATCATTTTAATATATCGTTAAGTATATGAGATACTAGCTGGGCCCCACTGTTTTACCCGTGTTAAGTTTATTCAACAAACTCTTCACGGCACCGTCACCAACACGCTCGTTTAGCCTTATCTTTGTTACACTTCCCGTACTTACTTGACGTTGATAGTTACTGCTCCGCTCCTTATGGCCGTAGCGTAAAGTTATATAGCCTATACTATTCCTCATGAATCTGGCTATCATATACTACATATATATATTTTTTCGAAGTTGATTGGCAGTTGCAGACATTAGCTCGTTTAAACAACCAAAAAATTATTCCTGTTTGTTATATTACTAAAATATGTACTATTTCTTAACATTTTAAAATTTCTAAAAAATTTGCAGTGGAGTTTGTATATCATAAAGGAATATATGTTACCAATTACCAAAAATATTATTTTCAATTTAAAAACTAATAAAAAATGCAAACAAATCCGCTGTCAATAGCTAGTAGTATAAAACATAGTAAATATGGAAACCATAGGACAGTTCATAGAAAAACTGGAATTCGCGTTTTTGCAGCCCTCAACGCTCGCTATAAATACCCCTTGAATTATGTATAAGGTCCGATCAGGTCCTGCATAATAGGGCATTCGCTTCACTGCTACTAGAGAACTGCGCTTCAATAAAAACCTTTGGGAAAAAACTTTACTTAGGGTGTTTCACACTGAAGATCGATGACGTAGCGTTTTTTTTATTTGTATATTGATTACACATTCGTTTTCTATCAATTAATCGATAGGAATATGTATTATCGAACAATCGATAGTGACTAACGATAGTAAGTAATGCGACTGCAAGAAAACACGTGAAGGACTTCATGTTTCGCCTCGATCTCTCAGTCGCCAAGATGTTAAATACGATACTAAGACACAACCGATTGCTAATCGATTAATCGAATACTCTTTTTTACGACACAATCGCTACTATCGGATTTTCAAACAATCGATGTTTAATGAACACTAGTATTGATCGACGTAATTTGAAGAAGTAAATCCTTTTGTAGTGATGGTTAACCTTACACTAATTTAAAATATGACAGAAAATGCTACTAGCTAGCTAAATAACGAATTGTTCTTCTTCTTGTGTTGCCCTCGCAGAACCACTTACCAGTGTCTGAATGTTTTAAACCTTACTTTGTAGTGTTTTCTAATTTTCGAAGTGGGCTAAAAATATATTGGCTTCTATTGGGTGCATATGTTTCAGCTCACATGCTTATGTGTCACATGCTCAAAATGCATGTTACTAGTTATTGTTTATAGTTCACATCACTTATACACAATACCCAAAGTACACTCCTCAAGATGCCGCTAATATTACATAATATAGGGTCGAATAACCTAAGTGAATTAATTGAAATAAAACCCACCACACGGCAGTCAATACCCCACTAAAAACTCCAAATCTTCTTCTTCTTGATTTGGCGCCACATAAAGCACTTGCCATTGTCAATGTGTTTTAGCCTTCGTAGTATTTTCTAATATACAAAGTGAGTCCAACAAGATGGTGGTTCCCTTGTTAGAGTTATCTAGGGAGTTTTTGTGACATCTCAAAATGCATGCTTCCAGTTTGTATTTATAATCCAATTCACGTGTGCACAATAACCAAACTAAATAACACGAAATGCCACCAATATTACATAATATAGCGTAAAAAAAAACTAAGTTTATGAATTAAAATAAAAAGCACAACATGGCAGATCTCGATCCCGCTTAACACTCCAAATCACGAATTATTAACTCCTTAAATAAGACTTAAGCCAGCAGTTCCTAGTATTTAAAAGTTATGGAACACTCAACAAATCTTTCTTTTATTTTATGGAACCTTTAATTAAATGATAACAAATTGAATGAATTTGAAATAATGTCTAAATATAAAATATGTAACAGTAACAATTTTTAACAGCCAAAATAATTTAATGATCATATTACTAATGTAAATTATTATTCCCAGCACTCTGGTGACTTCTATACGGAACCACTGGACTAGACAATGTTATAAAAAACTTATAGTACTGTTGAAGTTAACACAGATAGAAACGACCACAACTATTTCGATCCAAGTTTCTTTTAACAGCAGCTGATCGGCAGAACCTATCTTATGAAGTACCCTGCAGTACTAAAGTGTGCCTTAAAATCAACGTTTCAATGTATATTATAAACACAGTCGTGCGATTATTATATACCCGTCTGGCAGTGTCTTTATAAAGAATAGTGTTGTTTCAAGCAGGTGTGGTCAGTGTAGGATTCCTGTGTTATTTTAATACAATTTTAACTTGCATTTCTCGTCGATTGTCCAAGTTATTTACGAGTACACCAGGTATTGCTACGTGAAGTTACCAGAATTAATTCGTCGCTTTTTCGTGCTATAAAAAAACCTAAGAAGTTAGTTAATACGATGTACAACAAACTGATAAGGGTTCCGTTTTTCACATTATGAGGTACGCAATCCTGTAAATGATAATATTCGGAAACTATGAAACTATCTCACGGACTGATATTTTCGAAATTGCTTGAGCTGTTTCTACCGACCCTTGGTATTTATACACTTCATAAATAGACCATAAGTCTATATGTAGCTTTTATCCGCTTGGTTCCAGCGCTAATCCAATCCCAACTAAATATCTTTGACGGGATCGCAGAAATTGGCTTAATCGAAAGCGGATTTCAACTTCTTTGGAGTAACATAATAAAAATAACTTATCATAACAAAAATTGTATCCCTCGTGCTGACAACATGATGAAGACATCAATGATAATGCTAAATCATTTTTAATTGTGTAAAAAAAATATTGTGTTGTTTTATGAATCAACGATGCAAGTGAAACTTAAAAAAAAATACAAATTATTTTTTTTAGTTTTAATAACAAACATTAACATATACAATGTTCTGAATTTAATCCTTGACTGCACGGAATAAAATTCAGTTTTATTTGCGATAATGTAATGTAATGCGACATGCGATAGATGAACTAAATTCTGGGGCGATAGAATAAAAGATTCACTTTAATAATTTACGGTACATGATAAACATTTCTTAAAGTATTAAAATGGACTTACAATATCATCATTTATTGCCATTATTATTATTATTCTAAAAGGGGGCTAATTAGGCTTATGCAGTCCTGTATCACTGCGACCAATTAGGTCTATTGTGATCGCCCGACTTTAATAAAGCTCCCCATCTAATCCTATAGCCTTAATGTACTGCAGGACTTTTTCAGTAGAGAGCGGCTGTACTTCTTCCGGGAGCAGCACGTACCCGCCCAGAATCTGGTTGCGTTTAGATTTTAGTGGGTCACATTCACACAAGAGGTGCTTTGGAGTTTCATCATCATTTATGGCTAACTTCATCATGTCGCAGCTCACAATGCACAGCTCCTAATTTTACTCTCTGATTAACGCGACAAAAGAAGTACAATGGATCTCATTTATATCGACTTCGGTTGTAACGACTTTTCCCTTATAGCAACGTAACAATTAAGTCCTTTGAATTTAAAGTATGCTGTTAGAGAAAAATTCTTCGGTTATAGCGACTTTGGATATAACGTCGATTTTGGGTATAGCGACTAGTTTTAATGAACTATGCAACCGTTGATGACCGAGTCATCAAACAACCACGCGAAGGTTCATTCTTCTTCAATCATAAAGCTTTCTTATCTTTTGTTTACATTCACAGATGGTCAGCAGTTATAATAAGACGATTTTGTTTATAAATTTTTAGGTAGGACCTAAGAATTAACCTTAAACCTAACCTAAAACCTAAGAATTTAGGCGATAAGTACACATTGAGCTGCTATTTTGTCTGGCAATAAATATAATCTTCCTTCTTTCTTGCATCCGTTTCTTATGGATATAGCGATGGAATTATAGTGGCCCCTTTGTAGTCGTTATAACTTCAACAAGGTAAGTTTAAAATTTAATAAACCCCCGACACAAATAATCTATTTATGAAGACCATTCAATTAGTCCAAACATGATATCTCTGCTGTGACTTGGTGATGAATTAGGTATCCTGCAGACTACACATGATGCTTCAGCATCAGGTCAAAGTTACCATGCCCTTCTAATATCATTGAAATAACACAATACCAAATTCACACTCATCAAACCTTTGGAAGATGCTTAGGCTATCAACTAAAAAAGAGCTGATAATCTTCAAACGGCTGAACAGATTTTCTCGAATTATAGCTAAGAACACTCTCGATCAAGTCACCTTTCAAACAAAAACTATACCAAAACCGGTTCAGGCGTTTGGAAGCTACGATGCCACGTACAGACAGATAGATAGATACACACGTTAAACTTATAATACACCTCTTTGGTGGCTAAAAAAGTTATGGTTGTCGTGTATAAGTCTTTATCTAATATTAAATCATAATACTAGGATAACATAAAAAGATTGAAGATGGATAGACCTTTCTTCGTCCACAAAACGCTTATCTCTCCGTCTGAATCACATTACGTAATGCAATCCGATGATCCATTCCCGAGATACCCAGTAGAAACGTTGAACTCGGTTTCGGTATTTTTGATTTTTGTCCCGTCTCTCTTTATACTAGTGCGAAAGAGTAAGAAATGTTAATGTATATTTCATTTTAACTTACTTAATCTAAATAATCTAGAATGTTCCACTCCAATGTACAACTACATACGTACGAAAAAGTAAACTTAGTCAACTCTCAGCCATTTTATTTGATCGAGACTTACAATATTGTAATACATAAATCAAAATTTACGTCGTCTTTAGAATATAATAATCAATTAGATAATATAGGCGTTCGTTCGCCTTGGCGCAATCAATATACTGTATTAACAACAGTTGACAATTAGCAACATGACGTGAGTTAAGATTTTACCTTTTTAAATTTATTCTTCACTAACAAACAGTAAAGTACCCAATCAGTATGATTTTTTCGGACATCTTCAACAGTCATCATCATATTTCAGCCAATTTACACCAAACTTTAATGAATTATACACCTAAACCTTCCTAACAAATTACTCCATCCATTGATCGAAACCGTATGAAAATCACTCAACTTAAAAATCGTTTACAGAATGCCGTCGGTCGAGTGCACGCGTGAACCGTGCTGCCCTCGCTCAAAACACGGAAAACAAAAATGCTTATTGTGGGTGATCCTTAAAAGATAGATATATGCTATCGCTGACTTTTTTATAGATTTTTAATATGTAAAATTATGTAGTGCATTAAATTCATAAATCTCTTACAATAAAGGCAAATGTAATATAATATAAGGCTAATGTAGGCAATAGTAAAAAGTGCATTGTAATAATTTGACTGACATCTATACATAATAAAGAACTCAACGTCTCCCTGTCTGTCTGTCCGTTTATGTTCTTTTCATGCGAAAACCACTAATCCGATTTACATAGTTTCCCTTTAATTCATAATTATTCATTCGCGGCTCCGCTCGCGTGGACTACAGAATGCCGTCGGTGGAACGCATGCGCGATTCGTGCTGCTTCAAAAATGCTTATTGTGGGTGATCCTTAGTAGATAGAGATATGCTATCGCAAATGTTTTTGTAGGTCTTTTTATTATGTGATATAATACAATTAATTTGATATATATCATATGGTTTACTCAGCGTAAGCTATTTATGCGCCCCCAAAAGCATCATTTTTCCGAATTGGGTCACTATTATCGTCACTGCTTATTTCGTATGTAATTTTATCTTACAAAAAATATCCTATAAAAGAACATAAACGGATAGACATACAAAGAGACGTGGAGTTTTATAATATGTACAGATGATATAGAAAATATTGATGTATGAATCGATAGATCTCGATAGCCTAATCGCAAATTTAATATTAACGCATTAATTATTAACGCAATAATTTCAATTGTATTTATTCTTAGCACAACATGATAATGTACGTACAATATTGTTAGCTTTACACTTCCCAAACAATAATTGTTAGACAACGATAGAAATATTTTATTGTGATTATTTTCACTTATTATAATATCAATATACGTGTTTTTTTCTTCAAACATTTGAAAATATACAATTTCAAGAAGTCAACGACTTAATAATCATAGAAAATACGAAAGTTGTTTATATATAAATGCTTTATTTATTATTAAGTAATTGAATATTTCTAAATGTTTTCTTTGTGAAGTAAGTTCGCGTGGTGAAAGAGGTGTCAAACCTACCCACTGTTCACTTAACCAAATTTGTGCAGTGTACATAATTGATATTAATATTATTTCTTTTTTACTTTCCAGATCAGCGCGTGTCCTGTGGAAAGCATACCGGAGTCTTCTTGTCTACAATGAAACTTGATAAATACACGAATTTATATAGAAAAAATCAATTCAAAAAAAAAAAACAACACAAATATTAAAAGAAATTACCGAAGAGTTAGTAAGATATGATTAATCAACTTTCGCTTGCGACTTTTTTACGTAATTATTAATATACTTATCATTATATTTTTTATAAATAACGCAGGATCTCGTCAATAAAAAAAGTTACTGATGGTGTTCATGATTGTGCGAAAGTAAATTATGTATGCAAATTACACGACAAAAGTTGCAAGCTAAAAGTAGTCTTACTGATAACTTATATCTGTTTAACTCAGAAAAGTCATGATTAAAACGTTTGTTTTAAATGTTGGACTTCTTCATACATGTTACAATCATGCGATAAATCTAACGATCGACACGATAAACAAACATACACAAAGAAATTATTAAAAAAATTGTAATCAATGAAAAGGAATCGGATTATGTCATGGTTTTTTTTTCATACTTCTATTTAACCATTGGCGGATTTGCAGTCTTGCCCGCCCTAGGCGGTGTAGCACTAGCCGCCCCCCTCTCAGCTCATTATTTAATAAAATATTTCAAATTTGATGGTATTAAAGTACAGCTTTACGATGTCAATATTGTAACTCAAACTAGATTTTTATCCATGTCTGGAGTCTTAATATATACTTCATATTATGCTTTAGTGAAATGTTATTTATTGTCATCATATGATTGCATTTGGTAGTATATTTTTTGCCACGATTAGCCGCCCCTAATATTTGGCCGCCCTAGGCCTGGGCCTAATTGGCCTTAAGGAAAATCCGCCACTTTATTTAACGATATATACAAATCTAAATAAGTACCTGTTGGTAATCGTAAAGTCACTGCCCGAATATATTATGTACTTTGCACGACAACAGGATTAAAAAAGATGTAATATTTAAAACAAAAAACAATATACAAAATTGTGACAAAATCCGATAAAAAAAGTTAATACGAAAACGAATCAGTTTAATTAACTCTCGCCATTCATAGATGGCGTTAACGAAAGAAAAAAAATCTTTGTAATATTTAAAATATGTCTACCACGAAACAGTACCATGGATTTTGTTAAACAAAAAACAAGTAGTACTTGATCTCTTTAATTATTTTTTTATTTATAATTTTCTAATGCCATATTAAGGTAATAATTCCTTGGTGTTCGATAACTAGTTTATAAGGACTGTACACTTTCATGACATTTTTTTACCGTTTTATCACTGCCAAAATAAAATAAATTTAACAAATGTTCAACATACTGTGATGGAAATCATGGTCATCACATAATTTTTTAATATTAAAACTTCAAATATTATAATATTTGACACTATGAACATATTATTTTATTTCACTGTCTATGTTTTATGTAATAGAATTATAGTAAAATTTCATTATAAAATATTAAAACCAAAAAGCAAGGTGCCTTATTATCTAAATGAATTTAAATAAAAAAATTCGCTTTTCCTAAATAGCTTCTTTTGTAATATTAGAATGTAATTTTAAGGTTAATAGTCACAAACTTCGACTTAGCTTGTAGTTCAGAATTATAAATATAAATGCGTTTTCACATTGACATATAGAAGGATCAGAACTATTGTTTAACTGTCTACATGTCTAAACTGTCAAATTCTTGACATTAGCTATGTGCTAAGTGTTGGTAAAACTTCAATTAACAATCTATTAATTCTATCGAACAATTATTAGTTTTTTTCTTATTACAACAAAGATTTGCGGCGATTGAATTTTTTACCTCGTCAAGTTACCAAAGAACGCGACTTGCGGAACACGCGAATGACTTTTTGAAGTGAAAACTTCTTTAATACCGTTTAGATTTGAAACTAGATGAAAAGAGATCACTAAAAAGAGACAATCACATACATCTATAGCCTGCGAGAGAATGAGATAGAATACATTATACAGTGTTTTCTATTAGTTTAGTATTTTGAAAGTTTCATTTTAACCGCGCGTAGACTGCACACATATTATGTTTTTTCGCTGTCGTCGCGGTGGCGTACATTGCGTACTAAAAACATTTGATAGTCAATCGATAGTTTTTATAACAGTCGATTCTATCGGATTTGCAACTAATCGATCTTTAACCAACACTAGACGTGCTAAATCCAAGATTTCTGTAAACTGTACTTGAAAACAAATTTCATAAAAGTTAAGTACAGTGAGTTACTATCATAAAGAATATCAGTGTAACTTTTTATGGTTTTCTCGCATGTACCTACATATGCATTTATGGATATTTTATAGTCATAGTTATGTAATTATTTCACTTAACATGTCGGCTGTAAGAAACATGTTTGTTACATGACATTGACTTATCTTCTTTTAATAATTGTTAGCACATTTAATGAAGTTTTTTCTCTCACATTTAATGTATAAATGTTCTTCTATCTTGGTGTTGTTAACTGTGTTCCTTATAATAAATACAAAGTCATTGAATTTATATAGGTAAGTATAAATATTCTGCTATCGGCATAAGGCTATGCGCTAAAAATAATATTGCAAATGGTATCGGTGTCTCTTCGTTTCTGATGTCAATAAATATTAATTTTATTGCTGTAAATTGGCAGTTTTAGACAATTAATTATTAGAAGGGTATTTGAGACTATGTTTCTATAAATAAAAGTAAGGGTCTTAGTTATATTTGGTGATGACGTAGTGTTGTAATATCGATAAACAACAGTATATGTCGATTAATAGATTGTCTGGTTTAATCAATCGGTAGTAGGAATTAAAATGTTTGTTATTTTTTTTTCTATATTTCAATAGGAAGGTACATAATTTGTCTGACTGCAACAACTCTCTAGACATCTCGGGAGTGGCCTTTTTCAAGACACGGAACGTATCTCGTTCGCCCAGATATTAAACATAGTACAGAAATACTCAATAATTTTATTCAAAACATTCTATACTACCGGATTTTCAAACAATTGATCTTTAATGAACACTAATGTAAAAACTAAAACGACCAAAACCTAATATAATTTTAAAAAGGTAACTTTTACTTAATTGACTAAAAACCCTAAGAATTTGTTTCTGTTCACAGTAACACATTCGGTAGGAGTTTGTAATTTTAATGTCTTTGTTGGTGTGACTCTTCTCTACATGAGAAGAGATCATAACACAATAGTAAGAAATAAAAAAGATCTAAAAAATATTTAATGTTAAATATATTTTTTCTTTCATCTCGCTTATATACTCGTATATTATTATTTTAAATCGATAAATGGCATAGAACAAGCACTTAATTTTCAAGTGTCATTGTTAGTTTTTATTTTCATTATTTTCAACTCGTTCACCTTCACCGCTTTGTTCTAAGAAGGTAAACAGAGATTCGAACGTCATGTTGACAATAACGACTAGATTTTCTTGTATATCTATGTTCTATAACTTTCGAGATGGTTAAGAAAAATTATAAGAAAGATTAAAAGGTATATGGATATACCCTATACAAAAAAATGTAAGCACGTAAGAAGTTATGTTTCTTTGGTGTAACAAACCAAAAACAAATCCAAAATTTTATCCCTCGTGCTAACAACTTGATGATTGAACAATTATTTTAATTGTGTAAAAATAATGTAAATTTTCAGTAATGTTTATTTATACGAAGTTCAATTATTTCTACACTATTAATAAAAAATTAAATCGGTAAAATGAATTCACACTATTGTCATTAATGGCTAATTTCATCATGTCGCACTGCTATCATAATTATGATGCGCGCGCAGCTCTCATTTTTACCTTCATCAAGTGGCCGAAGAAGCCGTCTTCTGCAAATATTTTCAAGTAATTGCAGTTTTGTCTTTCTGAACGTAAATTATGCTTTATGTTAACAAAGAATTAATGTGTAACGCATTAGACCCTTTGTGACTTTTTTTTTGAAATTTTTAAACTAGTATAAAAGAATTAATTTAGTTCCATAACCCGAATTAGATAAGTAATTGTCTAAAACTGTGGATATCAATAAGTATGTACATTACTAAGATAGATTTCTCGGAGTTTTAAAATGATAAAAGTTTTGATTCTTCGACAGATTTATCATGAGTTATGGTGTCGATATATCTATAAATTTTTTGTATTCCAAATACGTCTTAGTATTAGCTAGTTCTCCAATTTCACTTATAGATTGTAATTAGACGTCGTTAGTGTGTAAGGTTCATGTAACTGTGTCGCGTTTCGACAAATATTATATATTACTTTATGATAAATAAACTGATGAGAATATGTGGGTTTGTTTCAATTTTATTTACTTATATATATTTCAATAGTCTACTTACTTCCACAGTATTTTTTATCGTTATAGGTTTGGCGTAGTGGCCACAATCTCACCTATCATAAGTGACGATGTGGCCCAAGATGATAACACGCTAAACCTAGTAGAAGACTGGCTTTCAAGTGCAGCTACCAGAACACACCTATTGGTGCTTGGCGGATTTTCAACTTGAGGGTGGTAGCTAACCAGGCGGGCATTAGAAAAAGCCTTACCACCATACTATGGTTTCCTCACGATGTTTTCCTTCACCGAAAGCTCAGGCTCATTGCAGGGATTTGAACTCACGTCAATCGACGCGAAGTCATACACGCTACCACTGAGCCATCATGGGATCAAAATCCTGTTTAACGTTTTTCAGTATTTTATTGTCGGATTCAGTAACTGAAGTAGACGCCACATTTATACACCAAAAACGGACAGTTCAAGCAATTTGACAGAGAATTCGCGAATAAATAACGTACAAATTTCAAGAACTTAGTATGTATCCTAACTTTACCCTACCAAATACTTTCGTGAAAATTTACTGTGAAAATGTGAAAATATACTATTGTACATTCGGAAAAACTTAGATATATTTGAACTTTTAAACGGCAAGTTTCTATACTAGAAAAAAAAGGTGTGTGTGCGATTCACACACGATAGAAGTGAAACTTCATTTTAAAAGACATTTTCTATTTTATTTAAACAGTGTGCAATATACATACACACCGACATTTACTCTCACGCACTGGCTCACACAAAGAGGAGAGACCGATAATGTACGTTTAACGTTTAACGCTTGGAAGTCGCATAAGAAGTTTGTTTTTGTTGAAGTTTGAAAAAAAAAGAAGTTGTTAAATATGAAATAATTATCCATCACATATTTTAAACTTAGTAATGAATATAAGTTTTTTAGATAATAGCAATATATATTACCTGTGCTCCACGGATTTACCCATGTTAAATTTGTTCACCTGTTATTCTAACTTGCCTACAGCTTGCTAGATTGCTCGACGTTGGTGGTTATTGCTCCTCTCCTTAAAGTCAGTGCATAATGTTGTACCTTCCTCAATGAATAGGCTAAAAAAATGCAAAAAATATATTCAAATATCACCACTAGTTTCAGAGATCAGCGTTTTCAAATAAACAACAAAACAATCTACTTTTCCTTAATATTATAATTTGGATGTACTGGCACGATTCACTTGTTATTAATTTGTGAAACATATAATCTAAAGATATGTATTGTACTTTTGTTAATCTATTATTTTATCCTCATCTGTATATCTTTTTTAACTGACTGGTAGTTCCAGAGATTAACGCGTTACGCGTTCAATCTCTTATTTCTTGTCGGCTCTACTGAGATGTTTTCCGAACTGGTATCAGTGTTTTGACATTCATTAAAGCCTTCTTATTAGGGGTTTAAATTGAATATTTTGATTTTTTTTATATAAAAAAAACATTAAATGTATACAGAACGTATACAAACCCCATTATAACCATTATAGTATGTATTTATATCTGCGAATAAAGATGTCATTTTTTATTAAATATACATTACATAGATCGTAATATTTTTTAAATCTAAAATTCTTTTCATAGATGGAAAATATCAATTACTTTCATATCTACTTCATTTGTACATTCTATATTAGAAAAGCCATTTACAAACACTTTTTTTTTCGAACTATTAACAAGCTAAATTACGTTAAACAATAACAGATGGCGCTTTATAACGAAAATATACTTTCTTATTTACTATTTGATACTTCCTGAGGGAAGGCACGGGGCTTAATCATAACGCCAGCGGACGACATATTGGCGATTTCAAACGCCGAGAAATCTACAGTACTATATTTTTCCCACACACAGTGGTACTATAAGACCATTTCTCATGCGGTCAGGTTTCCTTATCTCACCGTCAGCCGTTATTAATTCAGATTAGCAAACATACGTGAATTTAGAAAAATTTTAGTTACATGACAGGAGATATTTAACCAGTCTAAACCTCTCGAGAAGCACCACCATGATATAATTTTACATACCAAAATAACGATTTTTCATGTTACACTTATTTAGAAAAAATGATGAGTGTGAATATTTACGATGCGCGCACACATTGTATCAGAAAGTCTGCGCTATGAAGATGCTTGATAAAACTCTTGTTTTATTGTGATAAAAATTATACGATAATTATCGTAGCCCGTCAAAGTGACTACACTGCACCTGATGCCGAGTCCAGCGCAATCCAAGAACATCGGCGACTACCATGGTATCTACAATTCCCATACAATACAATACCCATTGTAAATCATATATCGTTTTATGTAATAGTATTATTATGCACCCAAATATTTTCCATTTATTTTGTTTATGTATGCCCCATTTATTTTATTTTATTACCAAACACATATTAAGCCATAAGCAGTATTGAGTTATTATTATTTATTTGTTTTAATTTATTAAATGTTGTTATTGAATAAAATTTCGGGCTCATCATGACGTGCTCTGGGGTTCCAGCTGAAAATCAGCGCTGAGTGCCCCGTAGCATTTCAGTACTTATGCTGAGCTGGACGCCATCCCGTAATGACAAGACACGCAGCTGGGCTGATATATATTATTCTTCTTAATGAATTTGTTTTGTGTCTTATGTGTGTAGAAGTTATTTTTTTAAATGCACAAGTTTCTGTTTAACTTTACGCTTGTCTCTATGTATTGTGTTTGTCGTGTCTTGTTATTGTGAATACATATTTTTCTTCATCTACATTTTCCTAACTTGGCAACTGATCTTCTTTATTCAAGACCATTACTGCCATTATCGAGTGTAAATAGTTTCCAGTCTTATGACGATTTCAGGATCCTAACAAGATGGCTCCCTTGTTAGAACTTTCTAGGGAGTTTTTGTGGCGTCTCAGAATTCATGATCCATTTTATTATTTCCAGTCCACTTCGCTTGTGCACAATAACCAAGCTTTATTATCCAAAACGCCACCTGTATTACACAATATAGGGACAAATAACACAAATTTATGAATACAAAATAAAAACCACTACATGACAGTTTGAGATCAGTTTAAAATATCTCTTCACGTTGTTTGAAAGACTCCATGTTTTAGGAAGGAGGGAGCACACTGGCTGGAAGACAGTTCCACAACTTTACAGTACGGCAAATCTATTTGTTCGTGCCGAGATAGAGGTTACCATAAAGCTGTGGCTTCAGCGCCCAGCGCGTGTGGTTCTGTTTTTAAAAGCAGAGGAGGGAATTAGTTACATAACATCAAGTGCGAATAGTAACTTATCATTGGCGGCTAATTTCATCGTTGTTGGCACGCGTGATAAAATTGTTCTTATTATGGCAAAGAACTACTAACTTCTTACGTGCGAACATAAGTACACACAATTTTTTTTGGAACAAGGTTCCTTATGTGCCTTTGCGGAGGGAAGTTAGCCGGCAAAAAACGTCCGTAACGTTAAAAAAAGCGTAAGATTTTTATGTATAGTCTATGTATGATGGCTATACTGTGTCTAATGTATAGTCTACGTGATCACTGTTATTATTATTGCAGTTTGCTATTAATTTATTATGTATTTTTATAAATCATTGTAAATAAAATAAAGGTGTTAAGATAATTTTGTAAAGTAGTTTTTTTTTATATTTATCGATAAGACATCATAATAAAAAATGTATACCCGAATAATTATTTTGTTTATACCTCGAATAGAACTTGAAATTAATATTTTATAATAAGGAACTTCCTACCTATCTGGTGTCCCAAGACACCACACGGTTTTTTTTTGATGTGAAACAGTATGCAGTATAATTATTTAAAAAAAGAACGACCCGGTGCGAGTCGTACTTGCACACAGAGGGTTCCGTACAAACTTGTAGTTTGTTCATCACGGAAATTCTAACAAAAAGATAAACTGAATTGAGGGACAAACTTAACTTTGCCGTTGGCAAACTGTTGTCACCATACATAGACATAGGTCGCAGTCAGCTTACCAACTGCAAATAAGGTCATAATGGAAAAAAATATTGTGACGTTACTACAAATTAACGGCTCTCGGATTTTTCCCTTTACTTGTGCTATAAGATATTGCTTTTTGCCAAAGTTCCTGACTCTAGGCATTGACTCCCCTGCGAGTGTGAAAAAATATGCCACGTAAACAGCCCTATCTTTTGATTTAGTTGACTTAGAAGTTTATTTTTTTCACAGCTCCAAGGGATTGTAGACGTATTTTATATTAATTTCAACTTGACACCTCCACACGTTCCTGAGGAAAAGTGTCTTGAAAGACAAACAGATGGACAACAAAGTATTCCTATAAAGGCTCCTTTTGAGGTACGGAACCCTAAAAATGGTTCATAATTGTGTCCGCATTGGGTAACTGTTTCGCCTAAGCGGATAGTTAGGGCTGTAATAAGCATTCTTTCTATTCGATTCACGCTACATTCTCGTTAGCTAATGGAGTCAAGGACGACAACATTCATGAAATATAAAGAAGCTATCATTATCCGTGACGCGTCTTTCGATAAGCCAGAAGCTTTTTGCGATAACTATTCTGTTGTTAAATGACGCGTTACCTCGACTCCACACGAACGAATAGAGTCCAGACCAAAGTGAGCAGCCGGCCTTCTTCTTTTTTTTAATGGCAACTGTGCTCATTCTCATTTCTGCCAACGTCACGTGAATAAAATATTTTTCTAAATCTTGTAATCTTCTAACGTAGCTTTAACAAGATGGCGGCTTCCTTGATAAAACTGTTCAGGAAGTTAGTGTGGCTACTTAAAATGCTTGTTTCTAGTTATTATTTATAACTCACTTCCCTTGTGACAATAACCAAACTTCATTACGTGAAATGCCTCCAAAATTAAATGCAAATTAAAGACATGGTGGCTTTTGCGAACCTTACAGCTTTAGATGCGAGGGTTTTAATATCATTCTTCGTAGCTTTTGACAATCACCACGAGATATCTCTAGGAAAGCTACTTCCTTGTCTCTTAATAGACATTTTGTTTTTTATTAGTGTCGAAACTGCATTGGATAGATTTAAACCATGCATAAAAATTAAAGAAACGAACAGACATAAACGCAGAAGTTATCTAAATTTTATATATTTCCAATAATCATGCGGGGTGATAAGGACTTCTACCAGACTGGGTCACGATGACTCAGTTTAGTCAGATGATGTTTTGATGAGCAGCTGCTGACAGGCTTATATGCCGGCATGACAGAGACGGTGGTCGGTGTTGATTTTGGGTAGTACTGTGCTTACCACAGATTTTTTAATTTAAGTCACATAACGTAATGACCAATGGCAGTTCTATTGTTAACTATGAGAATAAAAAAAATATTGAATAATGAATAATAAAATGTTTTTAATGAAATTCCGATATTGACATTTTCATAGAATATTATATACGCCAGCCCTAGCACAGCCCATTACAGTCGACCGTAGGTAACTAAAGTGAAAGTTTGCAGAAGCCGTCTTTCTCTACTTATATGTTTTGTGTTCAAAGTCCTGCTTCAAAGACGTGCGATAAGAAAGCTTACTATACCTACAGCTTATCTCAACTTTCGTCCAGCCACCTTGACCAGATTTTTAGAACGTTAGGAACCTTGAACGAAATTCAACTTTCCACTCACTCGTTAATATTACAACATTTTATAAAATAGACAATATTTTTACATTTGATATTCATAATTTAATAGAAATGTGTGTTTATACACAATTATGGGTCCAGGGTGATTTTGTAGCAACTTAGAAGTCATACTTTTAGTATATTATTTATTATTTAGTTCAATTGTGCACAGTGACTGAACTATTACGCAGAATACCACCAACATTACATAATATAGCCATATAACATAATATTTATGAATGAAAATAAAAAAACATAACACGACAGATCGATTTCTTGCCAAAATACTATAAATTAATTACTAAATTGATTACTTTTGAATATTACTTTTTTTTTAAATTACAATTAAGCACTTTCTCGTGTATATTTGAGGTTGGCAGCATTGTGAGCGACTGTTACTGTGAATATACAAATAATTTCATTATATAACTATTTGGAGGTAGTTCTTTTAATATTTACAAGCTTAAGCACATTTTCCTTGAGAAATGATTTATGAAAGTTACAACGCCGTTTACCAAAAATTAGTGAAGTTCCTGCTGAAGATGATGATACTTCAAGTTTATAAAAACGTTTAAGAGATGGCGTTGTAATCACTATTCTAAAGTAAATAAGCGTTCAACCCTCCCAAATGGCCTTCGTCCCTCTTCCTTTGCTCTGCTAAACGTTCTTCATGCCTCCCATCAATACCCAACCCGAGTCTTTCTATCAACTTCTCTGCTTTATCGCCGTGTAACTCAATAAACTGCTTCCGCCTCTTCAAAGCTACGTCAGGATCGAATATCCACACTTTTCTTTCATGTATAACTGGATAGCCGATGAGGTTTGTGCGGACGAAGCCTGATACAATACCGGAGGGCAGTTGAGAATCGGCGTGTTGGTAGAAAAGCCCGCAGATGAAAACTGTGAGCTGAAAATAATGAAAATTGATAAACAATGGAGTCAGCGGTGTCTCTATCTATCTATCTATTACTCTGGTGCTCCCCGTCCTTCTTGGATGTGCCGAGTACAGGGCCGTATTAGCCATATACCAGAAGAAGCATTACTCAGCACGTCTAAGTGCTTTCGACACTTCGCCCTTGTAATAACTTTGAATGTCATTTGGAACAAAGAAATCTTGTAATGACCGACCGAAAATTCGGTTTCAGTTTAGGCAAATTACGGCCAAAAAGTCTAGTTTCAGCCACAGTTTCGGTATTGGCCTAAAATTGGCTAACTTCGGGTGAGTTCGTGGCTCATGTATATCTCGTACAACTGGCAGAACATACTTATAGGTGCTTAGTGACAGTTGTTCAACTTGCAGGTTACACTATTCCCTGCCGCTAAAAACTATCCTTCCTGTGTATTTACTACGGTATTATTGCTATATTTTCCTGTACTAAAAGTATTCGAACCCACGTTGGTAAACGTAGTATTTGAGTGCACTACCACTAAGCCAACAACGTTTTAAAATTATTTGAGTTACAGTTTAAATTTAAAAACTGAACGTGTTTTGTTGTCTCTACTTAATAAATCTCTTAAGACTTGCTTGTCTGTAGACAACGCACATATTAAGCCGATGAGTCAAGAACTATGATATTTTAAACGGAAAGAAGGTGAGCAATACAAAATATGTATTGAGAATTAATTCCCTAAAGGGGTTATATGGGGGTTTAAGGATCCTAAGATGTTGTCGATTAATAATCTTATTAAGCACTAGCTTATCTGTAGGTTTCAAATGGGGGTCCTAAATTGCTCAAAGTTAAACTGATTTTTGCTCGTAACATAAAAAAATGTATGAACGCTTATAGAACATTCAGTTGAAAATTACAGTTTAGTTATATGGTAAATTTATGGCGTGATTAGATATTGTAAAAGATGAACAATCCGCTGATGTTAGCGTTTCAGCTTACACTTAGGGGGTGTCCAGTCTCCATAAACATCCATGGATACACGACTTATTAAATGATAAGAATTATCCATAAAATAACACAAAATGTGGGTGTCAGCTCCGACCTACGACTAGAGTTTACTATTTAATAACAATTGTCTTAGAATATATAAAATAGGCAAAATTAAACTATTGACAGATTACATACTAGCTGCGCCCGGGGCTCCGCTCGTGTGGACTACAGAAAGCCGTCGGTCGAGCACACGTGCGAATTGTGCTGCCCCAGTTCAAAAGTCGGAAGACATAAATTCTTATTGTGGGTGACCCTTTGAAAATAGATATATGCTATCGCTGACTAATTTTAAAGGTCTTTTTAAGATCTACAATTAAGTACATTAATTTGATATGTCTCGTTTATTTTACTCAGCGTAAGCCGTATAAGATTCCCAAATGCGTTTTTCTACCGAATTGATTCACCATTATCTTCACTGCTTATTCCTTATGTTACTATATTTAACAAAATATATCCTATAATCTTGCCAGATAACATAGCTATGAATAAAAAAACGTAAATCGGACAGACAGACAGAGATACGTTGAGTTTTATAATATGTATAGATATCATTACTTCCGTATACAATTAAGCAGAGTGTATGCATTTGTATAGGCACTTTTGATAACACTCGATTGCACCCCATCTAATTTACATACCGTGGGCTATACATGAAAATCAATTCATCGAGGATCAAACAAGAAAAAAAAAATCGTTCGCATTCAACGTATAAATAACACTTAACGCACAAAGAAATTTAACATAGAACATAATAATATTTACTCACTAAAAATATACTCATTTTGTGAACAGAACTCGCGGTCAGGTAATATGGCGGTTTGACGCACCGGAACGGACTGATTCGACCGGCCACTCGAATACTATTCGAATACATTCAAAACCAGTGCATTACTTAATACGGTCCATTACCGCTTGATAACGTTGTGCAACCACTGCCTGGGGTTGACTGTTACGTTATTTTACGTAAAGAATAAACCGTTCTATACAAGAACATTATACATTGCCGGATTCGTTGGGCACAAACTCAAATGACGGTCCGAGATGTAACACGCTAAGCCTAGAAGGACTAGCTCTCAACTACAGCTGCCGGAACACATCTATAGGTACTTGGTCGCAGATATTCTACTTGAGGGTTGATAGTTACTAACCATGCGTCTATTAGAATATATCTAACCACCATGCTAACTTTTCATCACGGTAATTTCCTTCACAGACAGTTCAGGCTACCTACGTCCATGGTCGCGGTATTCGAACACGCCACGGTCAGTAGATAAATAGGCTCTATCCTATACGGATATCATTCATGTATATACTTAACGAAAGGATATAGTGATGACATATAAACAAACACGGGTAACAGAAATTGCTTTCTAGCATTATTTAATACAACTAAAGTGGAAAAACAAGCATAGGGCCCGCATCCTTATTGTAAACGGCTACCCTAGCTTATGGACGTTTATAATACCATAGGTATCAACTATCGTGATGCCGATCTTAAACCGCCTTACCCCAAGGAGCTCTGGAAAGCCTACTCACCGCAGGAACACAACACAGGGCTGCGATCTTATGTAGGATGGAGGTATTCCACCAATCGGGCTCCGCAAGTAGAGCTGTTGTAAATGACAAAAGCTAAAACAATGATTGGTCATCGCTGCGGTCGGATCCATCAATAACAGATATTAATAAATAATAAGTACTATACACTATAAGTATAATAAGTAAGTATAAGTATAATAAGTACTATACACTTTGTATCATTTTCTTTTGATTGTTCTGAGGTCACGGTTGTTACAACATCACGTAAGTTGGTTTCTTGTATGTATTCAATTTATTTTACATAATCTATATGCCATAAAACCGAATAATATTACAAGCATTCAAGTCAGCTTTTAGCGAATTTTGTAATCTGTTAATTTGGCAGACGTGAAACTACTTATGCGACATCTATTGGTATTTGAAGCAAATATTATAATTTTAAAGTGAAACTTTATTCTAGCATTAAAATTTCGTTCATTTATCGCATGTCGCATTACAGCTAGCCGTGGAGTAGAGAACTGTGAGACTCGAGGCGAAGAGGAAGTTATTGATAGAATAATTGAAGTTGACAACTATTTAATGATTTAAATAAATATTGCTAAAATAGTGTTAAAGTTTTATTATTATTTTACTTTATTATTGTTAAAGTTAATTATTATTTAAGTTAGTTATTTTTAATATGCGTCTATCATTTAAATGATTGTGTTATGTATTCCGTACTCTTCTTCTTCTTCCTAATTATGGCTTGGCACTATTCGTGCATTGGGCCAGTGTCAAGTATATTATATTTTGTCAACAAAGTGAGAGAAACGTAATATTTTCCAGTCTTATGTCGAATTCAGGGTCCTAATAAGATGGCGGCTCACTTGTTAGAACCCTCCAGGGAGTTTTTGTGGCATATCAGAATTCATATTCCATGTTATTATTTTCAATTCACTTCACCTGTGCACAACAACCGAGCTTATTATGCAAAATGCCACCTGTTTTACAGAATATAGGGTCCAAAAACACAAATTTATGAATAAAAAACAAAAACCACGACATGACAGTCTGAGATCCCGCCAAAAACTCCATTCCGTACTCTAATACGCAAATTGAAATTAAATTTTATTATTGAATACTTTGTCTAGAATTGATTTTCCATTATCATTCCCATTTTTCAATAATTAATTTAAAATTGAAAACGCAATTTTAATACACTAAATCAAATAATTCTCGATTTTTTTTAGATAAATGCCTACACACCGAAAGAAAGTTTCACTTGCATCGAGGTTTCATTAAACCACACAAAATAATTCTTTGGCTATGATATTATCAACGATGGTACTGTTGATGTTAACAATACATAAAAATTCCTTTATATTACTGTTCAATTCACATATAGTATTGAATCGCTTGTGTTAAATTTCTCTACGATTATTTTATTCCCTCCTTAGTATTGATTATAACTGGGATTTTAAATTAATTTTTAACCATGTTTTAACAAGGGAGCCACCATATTGATGGAGCCATGTTTGAAGATTAAAAAAAATAATATAATTAGAAAAATATGATATTCACGTATCGTTGGCTTAATTGTGGATTGCCGTTCAATGAAAAGAAGAAATAACTGTTAGTCAAGAAGCTTATCCTAATAATAATCTTAAATCTAATAATAATTATCGTATAATCTTTTCTATATATATACATATGTTATGTATCTGTGCAATCCATAGACAACTACTCTGTATCATAGATTATAAATAACTGTCTTAGAATACAGTCGAACCGCGCAGATACAAACAGAAAAATCAATAAATCTGACAAAACGAACTGACGTGTTATGATAGAAGTTTTTCTATTCAGTGTTATTTTAATTTAATTAGTTATTTCTAAATATGATGCAAGAATACGAAGACGATTTCTTTTTCGAAGAGGATAAATTGTGAGTACGATTTATTTTTAGATAACATTTGTAATCCTTTATAAGGTTTCTTTTATATTTATGTTTTTTTTTTTAATTTCCCTTCGCTCGTAACTCGACATTTTTATTACTTCTTAAAATGATTAAATTGGATTATTTCAAAATGACAATTTTCGATTAAAAAGAGTTCACGCCAAACCTCCAATATGTTCATGTACATACTTCAATCAATAAATTGCGTAGAAGTGACAATCCTGATGGAAGTAAGTGGTATGGAGTATGGCAACATAATTTGTTTCTCCTAGGCCCATTTTCAAGAGTGTTTATAGCCGCAGTATTTTTTTTTTCTTTTTAAGTAATTCCACCGACACTTGTAACTGGTATTACCACCCGTATGAAGATAGGGAAGTATTGTACGTTATTTAGGCACCTATATTCTATACTTTTTTTGTACAAATAATTTGGCGTTGCCGACCTTGGACCCCATACCCCAAGGAGCTCTGGAAACCTTACCCACTGCCGGAACACAACATTAGGTTATTTGGCGGCCATATAACTTTATGCGAATAAAAAAAATGTAGCGTGTACGGACACTGCATTGATCGACGTAAGTTCGAATCCCAGCGATGAGCCTCTGCTTTCGATGAAGGTAAACATCGTGATGAAACCATAGCATTGTGGTAGGGCATTTTCTAAGGGTCACCTGGCTAGCTCCCACCCTCAAGTTTAAAATCTGGCGCCGAGCACTTCTAGGTTTAATCCGGCAGCTACACTTAGAACCAGCCTCTCAAGTAATCATCGTAACTTAACATCATATGAAAGTGTGGCCAAATGCTAACTCGCTCGTATAACTATACTGATATGATCCAGCGGCTATAATGCCCAGGTTGCCCAGGCTTAGCGTGTTGACGTCTTCCACAAACCACTGTAACCGATTTTTACAATAATATGGGTGGTAGAGCTGTACAGCCCGTCTGGATCACTACCACCAAACATCACCAAGCAATGATGGCTCAGTGGTAGCGTGTACAACTTTGCGTCAATTGACGGTGAAGGAAAACATTGTGAGGAAACCATAGCATGGTGGTAGGGCATTTTTTAATGCCCGCATGGCTAACTACCACACTCAAATTGAAAATCTGTCGCCATACGTCGTCAATTAACATCAGGTGAGATTGTGGCTACTACGCCAAACCTATAACAATAAAAAAAATGCATTAGCCCATCATAGTTACGTGATATGCTTACACTGCTACGCTTACACGTGTCACGTTTAGGGAGCAGACGGTGAATATTCAGTGTCTGTTTACGCAGACCGGTAAGACGGCAGTTACTGGCGATCGTGATCTCTCGGTGGTCACCACTGATTTTGAGCTACTATAAAAAAAAATTAGGGCACTGAGAAATTACTTTTGAGATTGGGGCAGCCCAACTGTTGACCGCCCTATAGAAGATCACAGCCAAACAAACTTGTGTTGTATTCCTGCGGTGATTAGGGTTTCGAGAGCTCCTTGGGGTAGGTGGGTTTAAGGTTGGCAACGCTCTATTGATATTTATAGTATTACAAGCGACCATAAGCTACAGTAGCTGTTTACCAAAAGGCATGCCATACGTATGTTTGCCACCTTAGTTGAATAAAAATGTTAGCAATGTGTTCAAATCCAATATTAGTAGTATTAGGCACGACTTAAAATAACTTATAAAACAAAATACCTATTTCGTATTTACAAATATAACATAATATCATTTGGGATCGTGCGGGTTTGGCGTGAATTGAAGTGGGGAGACTGGGTAAAGATATGATGATATAATGATCCATTTGAGGAATTTATTTAGCAATACAGACATTATGCAGTCAATGACCCTCTTCTTACGTAATAAGATTAATAAAGAAAAAATAAATATTTGTAAAATGGATGTAAATCGAAGTGTACATTATAGAATGAAGAAAACCATTCGGCATCCGAAATGGAAATAGATTTCGAATATTAAATTTCAACTTACATAATATTACGTAAGAATGGGTTTTGAAGCAATGATGGCTCAGTGGTATCGTGTAAGACTTCGCGTCGATTGACGTGAGTTCGAATCCCTGCAATGAACCTGAGCTTTCGGTGAAGGACAACTTCGTGAGGAAACTATAGCATGGTGGTAGTGCTTTATCTAATGCCCGCCTGGCTAGCCACCACCCTCAAGTTGAAAATCTGTCGCCAAGCACCAATAGGTGTGCTCCGTCAGCTGCACTTGAGAGCCAGTCTTCCACTAGGTTTAGCGTGTTATCATTTTGATCACTTAACATCAGGTGAGATTGTGGCCACTACACCAAACCTATAACGATAAAAAAGTTTACCCCCCTCATCCCCAAGATAAGGGGATGTAGATATTTTTAGTGTCCCCTCCCCCTCGGGTCCCTTACGTAATTAATGAATGATAAAATGAATAAACACATTCTACCCATTCTCCCTCGCTGGTGTGTAACTAAAAAGTGAGGTTATGTTGAGTTGCGAACGAGGCCGGTCGATACATTATCAGTAATTTCCTCTTATGTTCCAGTTTATCTTTTGTTTGAACGCGTACGGTTCTTTTGTTGGCGTTTTTTTCTGTTTGTTTGGTTAGTTCTGAATGTGGCAGCAAAACGAGCAGTTTATTTTCGACGACTCCAGGATTGCAGCTGTCCACGGCGCAATGGCTTATTACACGTTTGAGGATAGAATGTAAATAATGTTCCTTATTTTATCTCGTAATAAAATTATTTGCAATAATATTGTAATTTCGCGATTTCAAGTGATGAAATGATTTTATATTCCTATTATAATGTATTTTTTATACAAATCTTTAGCAGTGCTTGGACATGGTTAGATTATTTTCTTACTTCTTTTAAATAATGAAGGATATATGTAGGAAATTTTCAAAATCTGCGATAGTGACCACGATATCAATAGGGACTTTATTTAAGATCATCTGGAATTAGACAACCAGTGTAATTTAAAAAAAAACATAAAAACTATGATTTATTTCAAATAAAAAGATAGCTGTCAAGCCGCCATGTTGTTCATATTTCGCACGCAACTTCTTTAAAAAATGTACCTACGATCGAAAAAACAATAACAACTACAAATTATGCTATACTTCATGTAAAATTACTTGTAGCAACGCCATATTATCCTTAATTCTTTATAAAATTAATGATCAACGATAATTTTAAAACTTAGTTCCCCCCACTATTGACGAAAAATTGACTAACAGATTAAAAATAATGATTTTATTTTTTATAAAAAGCGTTTTATTTTTATCAGGAGTGCCATCATGGCAACTGTTAGATTATCTACATCCTTTAATATTCGCACGTGTCAGCTAGTAAATTTACAAAATGTAAGGCTTATATTTTTATTCAAATTAATTGAAAATAAACATCTATTTTGTCATCTCTTTTTTTTCGATTTGTCACTTTGCTGCCGGGAAAATCTAAATCTCTTCTGACGTAGGTACTTAAAATAATAATATTTTCTGATTCTGTTGCTGGCTGTACAATTTTAGTAAAATGAAATTGAAGTTGTCGATGTCGCGATTATCTTCTCATTTGAAACATAAACTAGAGACAATTTAGTCGTCAAAGTAAAAATATATTTTTGTTTTATTTATTGATGATGTATTATCCAAGTATAAAACACTTAAATAAGGATCTCGATAAATGCAAATTGTTCTTTGTTTTTGACATTCTCTCAGTACTTCGATAACCGTGCAGGAAATATCCGAAAATACGAGCGATGTTGTTATACAGTAAGTACCTAATGATGTTTGTTTGTTTTACAATTTTAAAAAAATATGTGTGTAATTATGTACGCACGTTAGAAGTTAATACTTCTTTGGTGTAACAAAACAAAAATAAATGCAATATCGTGCAAACAACATGATGAATTAAATGAATTCATTTTACTTACTTTAATTTTATTTCATCGTGAAAAAAATATTTAACTGTTCATTAAGCACCAATTTAATTTTAACCAAATTAAAATAACGTTTAATTATGCAATGATAAATTATTTTTACACGTTGAAATAAAGTCCGTACAGTGAATTCACATCATTATCATTGATGGGTAACTTCATCAATCTACCTGATATCTATGTTACTAATAGGAGTAATACACAGCTTATCAAATAGCCCCGTAAAAAATAAAAACACCCTTATTCCTTAGTATCTATAATGTTTTATAAATTTATTTTTCTAATTTATTACAAATTTGTATTCATATCATCTTTTACCTTTAACATATATGACCTTTGGGGCATTCCACGTGAAGCGGATAAAATACAGAATATTTTTACTGTATAAAGTCTGGTTAAAGGGTTAAAGGACTTTTTAAGTTTTAACTAACCGCCAGATATGTGCTGTGAAAAACAAGATTCAATAATTATTATAAAAAAAATCTTACTAAATATATATCTTATTTTCCAAAAATGCAATTAAAGAGCTCATTAAATGTATAAATGTCACTGCATAATTAATTTTATTGTAACTTTTTAAAACTGAATAATGGGATTAGAAACAGTCGAACCCTGTCCTTTAACTCGTTAACCAGACTTTAAACAGTAAAATATTATGTGTCTGGGAAAAATATTTTGTGTCTGGGTCGAGGAGATATATTTAGATAAAAATTACTAAAATCGGAAATATCAACATTTTTTACCTGTCCGCTTTACGTGGAATGCCCTCTTTGACAGGCATCGTAGCACATTTGTAGTAAACCATACTATTGAACCCATAGGTCGCGGGATCGATTTCCGCACATGACAAACTTTTGGTGTGATGAGCATAAATTGTCAGTTGTGTGTCTTTACTTTACTTTAGCAGTTTAGTTACAATAATATAAGCTTTGCTTGATTTAGAATTTAATGACAGTGTAAGAAATTGTGTCCCCTATATTTATAGTTACATACTACTTTGTCAAAAAAGTTCCGGGAAAAGATCAATAATACTCAAAATGTTAGTTATTCATCCAAATCCATTTTATCGCCTTCAAAGTATGCTACTTCAGAAACGACACACTTACGTCAACGAATAATCCAATCATCAAAACATTTTTTTAAAGCTTTGCCATAATTGACTTTAACTCTCGTCCTTCATGTCTTCTACCGAATGAAAACGGGTGCCACGAAGTGGTAATTTGAGTTTAGGAAAAAGAAAGAAGTCGGCTGGAGCTATATCTGGTGAATAAGGTGGTTACTCGATTGTATTTGTTGAGTTTTTGGTCAAAAATTCGTTCACAATGATGACCTTGTGCGAAGGCGCATTATTGTGGTGCAAAATCCAAGAATTTTCTTCCACTAATCTGGCCTTTTTCGTCGAATTTGCTCCCTTAAACGCCGCATAACGCTCAAATAATATACTTTATTTACTGTTTACGGTAAGAATTCCGAGTGCACAACATCACGATAGTCAAAGAAAGCAGTCAACATTCGTTTGACTTTTGATCGACTTTGGCATGGTTTTTTCGCGTTCGGTTCAGTTGGACGGCACCACTCCGAAGCTGCATGTCAAGCTCGTAAACCCACGTCTCGTCACCTGTACAATGCGTTTCATGAATGTTGGGTTAGAATTGACTGTCTAGCTAGACAAGTCCTCAGCGACCCTTATGCGATTGAGTTTATGTAGAAAATTCTGATCTTTTGGGACTAGCCGAGCGGCAACAAGTTTCATACACATGTGATTATTTAAAATGATATGGATCAACTCGTGAGACACAGAAAATTCAGCGGCTATCTCTCTCAAACTTGAATGAGGATATTCAGTCACTATTTCCTTCACATTTGCGATGTTAACTTCAGTTGAAGACGTTGATGGCCTACCAGGGCGAGGCAAATCTTCCAGCATATCTCGACCACTTTTGAACGCTTTGTACCACTCATAAGCACGTGTTTTTGATAAAGTCCATTCACCATAAGCCTTCTGTAATATTTTCAGTTTCGAACACGAAATTCCATTGGCGATGCAAAATTGAAGAGCAACTCTTTGTTCGAAGTTATTGTCCATTATGAAATTCGGAATACACACTAGATATGATCTAACTAAAAACAGCACTGTATTTAATCTAAATAACAGATGTAACTCAATCTCCGCGCCAAAAGAAAAAAACAGTTGAGCCAACCTAACAACAAAAAAAAAATCAACTGAATTTAGAACCATAAACAAATCATCTTTCTCGATACTTTTTTAACTGAATGGATTTATATCGACGTATTAAAATCACGTAAATCGGATGAATAGGCATGACGCACTGTACCAGACAATGACGCGTTACGTTTTATAAATATGTAAGGTTTATGTGTTTTTTAAACATATTCTCGTCTATTAGCTTACAAATTTAAAATAACCTAGGTTGAGTAACAGTGGGTAACATATATTTACATAATCTCTTTTCACGTTATTCAAATTCGATGTTTCTTTAACTAGGATACATAACGTGCTAATTATCTTTTCATGTATTGTTACGTCACTGTAACAGTTAGTTAAATCATATAAATGTACTTTCCAAATACCGTTATCTGTATTATGTTTTATTGCTTTATGACTACCAGACATACCTAACCGTCAATAGTGTCAATAAATGGTTATGTAATATATAAACCTTGTGTGCGTCTGTTCGTAATAGTGAACTGAACGATTGAGCTCACATTCATATAATATATTTGTTTTATCGAGACGAAGGTTCATAACTATGTAAGGATCCGATAGATGGCGATGTGATCGAACCATTACCTACTAGAAAGGGCAGAACTATATCTGCTGGAACAACTAATAGATCTTACATTATGTTTTTTATGACACAATTCCTGAAGGTAACATAGTATATGCATGTTGCCAAAGACACAAATACGAGTTTTTTTTTTTTGTAGTAGTGTTTTGCCTTATTGTTTTATTTTGCCAGGGACACAAATATGAGTTTTTTTTTTAGTTTTTTGCTATTTTTTTTGTACTAGGTATGGTATACCTACGCTATAAACTGTATAATGTCGTTTTGTTCTATAAGAAAATTAACCGCAAGTGACAAGTAAAAGTTTGAGGCTGAGGCTGAAAATATAATATAATGAATATAATGATATAATGAAAGTTCACAAGTTAATGTTGAAAGTTGTTGAAAGATTTTCGGAAAGTAATATTCTGTATGGAACGGATATTTTGTATCCCGAGTTACCGTGAAATTTCATAGCAATCATCGTATAACGTAATCAAGTTTCCGGTAGTGCCTAATAATCTTAGATACAATTGTGATATTAATTTTGTGTATGAATATTATCAATTACTACATATTTATAATAATATGTCATGGATAGCAAAGTGTAGGTAAAATAGTTGATTAACCCAAATACATTTTAACACGTTAAGCAGGAAAAGTATTTAGAAAGTTTATTTATCAATTGAAAATAGGTAAATAATATTACATTTATTACACTCAGAAGATCGAAAGAAGAGGAACTGAACGAGATCACAGAATGTATTTACAACGATTTAAGGAAGGAGAAATATACGCATCATCATCAGAATTTAATGTGAGCACCATACAGTTCACTTGGAGTTACCAGTTTTTTTCTTGCTAGATGAATTTAAATTCTATATATAGTACGGTAAAGTTATTTTTTAAGTTACACTTTTTTAGTCACGTTATGAAAAAATAATGTCACTGAATTTTTATTCGTGCATATTGTTACAAAATGTTTACGCTATGAAATGTTGTCTTGCTCTTATTTTATTGCAGTGAAGATAGTCAGACTCGATTTTATGTGACGCATAGCATCGAGTGTGACTATTCAAAGAAGTATAATTTTTACGTGCACACAGGTACACGCTTTTTTAATGCAATTTTTTTTAATGCTAGTTTTGACCAGAATCATACCTTATGTTAAGTGACGTACGCGAAGAATGTATCAGGATAAGTCCAGAAAAGGAAACTGGCGTTTGGAAACAGTTTCTCAACTTGAGAAATACCTTACCACCGTGTTAAGTTAGTATAGTTTTAAGAGAGGTAGAAGAATACAGAGAAATTTCTTTGGACTTTATATTTGGGCAGCCAGTCTGGTGAAATACTTACAAAAAACTTAGTGCTATGTTTTTGATGTGTGTATATTTACCAGAGCTTCTTGGGAAAAGGGGGTGAGGTCGGAAATGGTCTAGTAATATCTCTGGTGCTACAAACGTCCAGAGTCTACGGTAAACACTTTCTATCAGGCGAGCCGTACGTTTTTTGCCACCTTACTTGTATATAAATAATTAGCTGTACTCACGGCTCCGCTCACGTGGAATACAGAATGCTGTCGGTCGAATGCACGCACATATTGTGCTGCCCAGAAAAACGCTTATTGTGGTTGATCCTTAAAAGATAGATATATGCTATCGCTGACTTTTTTGTAGGTCTTTTTAAGATTTGCAATTATGTAGTACATTAATTTGATGTACCTCTTATGTTTTACTCTGCGTAAGCCATTAAATCGCCCCAAAAGCGTCTTTTTTCCCGAATTGATTCACCATTACTGTCACTGCTTATTTCGTATTATACTTATACAAAATATATCCTATGACCTGGCCAGATAACATATCAATGAGTTAAAGGAGAAAGCATGTAAATGGGATATATAAATGGTTTTTGCGTGAAAAGAACATAAACGGACAGACAGACAGAGAGATGTTGAGTTTTATTATATGTATAGATAATTTCAACAGTTCTCTGATTTTTCCCTACAGTTATTCATTACTTCTGAATGCTATCGACCCTTGAGAGTGCTATTGGTTTGTAATTCTCACCTTTGCTTGACTGTCACCACTTAAAAGCTCATCCATAAAAGTTCCTGCGTTGGGCACAAGGTGGCATAAGTGGGTGCCACTTATTGATAATTTAGAACTCTCGATGGAATTGGAATTATTCCAATATAATGAGTGATCTTTTAGTATTTTTTCTACTTCAACAATTCCTTTTGGTAATGAACCAAAAAAATGTTCTTAAATTTATTACTTAAGTACAAGATCTTTTAAGAGGCTGTCCCATCTTTTATAGCTGTGTCACGACCATTTGTTGACTATTATATTGTCTTTAGAACATATTTTTAACGCAAAAAATCTTTAGTATGCTAAATTTCCAGAGGAAATATAGAAATAAATATCATTATCGTAATTGTCCTTTACGTATAAGGTATCGCTCATTGGATGTACTTGTAACATAATGCTAGTGCTCGGTTGTAAGAAATACTGTAAATTAGAATAAGCTAATTCTTGAAATAAATGCTTCTCTATATATATATTGTTTTATTATGAAACGTTCCCTACAATGTGCATTCACGGCTAGAAATAGTATACGTTTAGGATTGTTAATATATTTACCAATGAAAAATCGTCTTTTAGATCTGCTAGTTTATGAGTTTTGTATGTATATTTATGTAACATTTACATGACTGTAGCATGAGAACACGACTGTCACTTGAGAATAAACATTTTGGTAACAATAATTTTACCGATCGGAAAAGGACACCAAAAACAACAATACAATTTTGTCAATGTAAAATTTTTATCATTGTTAAAATTTCGAATTCTTATTGTCTTATTAATAACGATTGACTTTCCAGAATAATTAAAAACACGCTAAGACATGACAATTTTAAATTGTCTTTCTTTACGGACACAAAGTAGCGGTTATGAAAATGCCAGTCCAAAATGACGTACTAATAATTTAAATGATAGTTTGCACGCGATTTTTTTTACAAACCATTAAAATACATCGCTGACTAATATTTTTGCAGGTAAAGTATAGTAGAGTCGCAATTGGTTTATGCACAAAAATGGCCGAAAAATGGAAGCACAGCAGCTGATCATTACGCCAAAAAGCCGATCATAAACGAAAAATGTTAAAAGTATTCCTTTTCAGGGGTATGACGGTGACATCGGGAAGTGTGGTGCTCAGTAAGGATGAGAAGAATCTTATCGGTATAAGCATTGGAGGTGGAGCCCCACTATGCCCGTGTCTTTATATTGTTCAGGTAACAGTCTCAAACAACTAATACACCCACACTTTGGAAAGGTTACATAATTTTTATAAGAAAAAATAAAATTTAATTTTCGTTTAGTCTGATCAAAGACCCTATGAAAAAGCGCCGTCGAGGCCGTGCTAGTGAAGGGAAACGGAATGTAAGCTAAATACGGTGACACCCATCTATGTGTTTCGTGACAAAATTCCTGATGGTTTTCCACAGTTTGGTGTGGAGATACTCAAATTGTGGTCATTTAAGTCACATGATTTTCTATAAACAGAACCAAAATATTCTAGAAAGGCTTCGCATATCTCACCTAGCATGCTCCTTAGCATACCGACAAAAGGATTTTGGATGCTTAATAATAGATTTCTCACATCTGACTAGATAGTTACGCCAACAATTACTCTGAATACGCTTTTGTTTCCGTCTAAGTTAAAACAAAAGAATCATAATCCCGCGGATTCTTACTTTGCTTCCACAATTTATGATATTTAAGTTTTTCATTAATTATTTTCACTAGACTTTTACTGTACCAAGGTGGATAATTATTAGAAACCGTAGTGAAACTAGGCACGAAATCCTGGATTATTTTAGGGATCACATAGTACATGAATGCTACAGCATCGTCCACACTACGTCGAAGTAATTCATTATAATTATATCAAGGTCAAATAAGATTTACTTCAAACACGCGTAAAAGTTACACGCATAGCTTTATTTTAATATTTATAAACGTATTAACTTACATTTTTTATTATAATAATGATTATTACTGTTATTGAATTATACAAATAAAACAAAACTGACTTTGGATTAATTTTACTGAACGTTATTTCCGTCTGAAAAAGATCTCGTTCACTTTCAAGTCGCCCCTAAGGTTTACAAAAAAAATATCTTTAATTTTCAGATATTCGACAATACTCCAGCATCTAAAGAAGGTACACTACAAAGCGGTGATGAATTAATCGGAGTCAACGGTCAGTCTGTCAAGGGAAAGACTAAAGTTGAAGTAGCGAAAATGATTCAGACCGCTAAGGTACTACTCTGTCAAAAAAGTACCGGGAAAAGATCAATAATACACAAAACATTAGTTACTTATTTAATTTATTTTATCGCCTTCAAAATATCCTTCTTCAGAAACAACACACTTACGCCAACGTATAAGCCACGAAGTGGTAATTTGAGTTTAGGAAAAAGAAAGAAGTCGGCTGGAGCTATATCTGGTGAATAAGGTGGTTGCTCGATGGTATTTATTGAGTTTTTAGTCAAAAATTAGTTCACAATGATGGCCTTTTGCGAAGGCGCATTGTTGTGGTACAAAATCCAAGAATTTTCTTTCCACAAATGTGGCATTTTCCGTCGAATTTGCTCTTTTAAACGACGCATAACGCTCAAATAATATACTTTATTTATCGTTTGACCTTCCGGTAAGAATTCCGAGTGCACAATATCGCGATAGGCAAAGAAAACAGTCAACATGATTTTTGATTGACTTTGGCGTGGTTTTTTCAGTTTCGTTTCACGCGCCACTCCGAAGCTTGATGACTAGTTTCAGGAATGTTGGGTCGAAATTGGCTCGTTCTACCATGTCCTCAGCGACTCTTATGCGATTGAGTTTTTGGAGAAAATTCAGGTCTTTTGAGACTTGCCGAGCGGCAACATGTTTCATACACAAGTGATTATTTATCATGATACGGATTGACTTGTGAGACACAGAAATTTCAGCTATCAGATATCTCTATCAAACTTGAATGAGGATTTTGAGTCACTATTTCCTTCACTTTTGCAATGTTAACTCCAGTTGAAGACGTTGATGGCCTGCCAGGGCGATGCAAATCTTCCAGCATATCTCAACCGCTTTTCAACGCTTTGCACCACTCATAAGCACATGTTTTTAATAATAACTTATTCATCGTAAGCATTCTGTAACATTTCAGTGTTTGCGAACACGAAATTCCATTGGCGATGCAAAATTTAAGACAAACTCTTTTTTCAATGTTTTTGTCCATTATGAAATTCGCAATACGCACTAGATATAATCTAACTAAAAACAGCACTGTATTTAATCTAAATGACATATGCAACTCAAACTCCGCGACAAAATGAAACACAGTTGTGCCAATCTATCAACAACAAAATAATTGAATTTAGGACCACAAACAAATTATCTATTCCCGACACTTTTTTGACTGAATTTATGTGTTATGGTTAAAAAATTCTGTCAGCAATACTTAAATGACGAACATATGTATTGGCATCATCGTAAACTAAAAGAATATGAGTTTTAATAATGACTGTAATAATGGGACAACTCATAAGTAACATAAACCTATTGAAATTACTTACTTTTTGGCTTTTTACCAAGTATGTGGTGATCGCGTTCTAGAAAAATCATACGCTTTACTGAACTGATTTAAACGCTGATCGAAAAAAAAAATCCAACCCTTATTAATCTAAAAGAAACTTTTAAGCTTGTTAAACAAGAAAGATAATAATTTAATAAACAAATCTTGTTCCTATAACTTCCACCAAACTTTCCATCACAGGATGAAGTAACAATCAATTATAACAAACTCCACGCCGACCCGAAACAAGGGAAATCCCTGGACATAATAATGAAGAAGATGAAACATCGTTTAGTTGAGAATATGTCTTCAGGAGCGGCCGATGCTTTAGGCTTGTCGAGAGCCATTTTGTGCAACGACACGCTTGTCGCCAAGTTGGATGAATTACGAGATACAGAAACCACCTATAAGAGATTAGTGGAGCACTCTAAAAGGTAGGTACATTAAAAATATTTGTAGAACTAAAAATTAGGAGGAGTATTTTTATTTTATTTTAATATTAATCCATAATTACACTTTTAAAAGTGATATGACAATATTATTGAACTAAATAATGATATACCGCAAAAATGTGGCATTATAATCACTTGACCACGTGTGAAGTCATCGTTCAATAAATAGAACCAACGTTAAAGGTATTTTATGTTCAAAATTACTAAAATTTCAGATATGACATTTTTTCAGCAACTATATAATTTCGAAGCAACTATTCCCACACTTCTTAATAAATTTAGAGTCACTAAAAACAAGATCACCTAATAACAATAACACTCAACGGGGTATACTTATTGAATGATGACGTCACGGTTTCTGATTGGCGTTTCCAATAAGGTGACTCCTTGACAGAAAATATAAATTTCCCAAGGGAAAGTTAAATAGAAATAAAGGGAGGTGGTGCACCGAGAAATTTATTTTTAGAGATTTCTATCTATTTGGGGCAGCCCGACTGGTGGAATACCTCCACCTTACAGAAAATCGCATTTAAATTACCTTGTGTTCTGTTCCTGCGGTGAGTAGGGTTTCCAGAGCTCCATGGGGTAGGCCGGTTCAAGGCCGGTAAAGCGCCTGTTGATAGCTATGGTATTAGAAGCGTCCATAGACTACGGTAGCTGCTTAACAACAGGCGTGCCGTACGATTGTTTGTCACATTAGTATAAAAAAATGAACAATATTTTTTTCCAGATTTATATTGTTTTAAACATACTGTCAACTCGCGAATTGGGTGACGAAGAGCGATGAAAAACCTTACAATTACTTTTTAATTATTTTTGTATATTTTCAGAATGTTGAAGGCATATTTCGATCTTCTACAAACGTATAAAGCATTAGGTGATATCTTTGCTGGTATCGGAGTGCGGGAGCCTCAGGCCAGAGCTTCTGAAGCCTTCACCAAATTTGGACAGTACCACAGGCTTTTGGAACGCGACGGCATTAAGATGCTCAAGGCTTTGAAACCGGTAATTTTGAATCATTACTAACCTACTCTTTTACGATATCAATGGTTATTTATATCTATAAATATAATATAATTGAACTGTTTGTTTGTAATGTTAAAATAACAGGTTTTTACTAAATGCATATGAAACTATACACAGCACCTACCTATAACAAAAAACCTATTTTTAAAATATTTGTAGTAAATTTAACTTCTAACCTTACTGATTCCACAGATCCTATCCGATATGGGCACGTACCTGAACAAGGCGATACCAGATACGAAATTGACGATACGCAAATACGCGGATACTAAATTCGAATACTTGTCGTACTGCCTGAAGGTTAAAGAAATGGATGATGAAGAATATGGGTACAACGCACTCCAGGAGCCACTCTACAGGGTGGAGACTGGCAACTATGAATACAGGTGCAATTTAAGTAATAATATTAACATTGTGGACCATAGGGGTTTGCGCTGGTCAATTTTAGGTATCGATCGAGGTTAGGTATAGCACAGGCGTAGTTATAACTTTCATATGGCACCCCGCTTCAAAGATAAACTAGCTATTACCTGTGATTTTACATCATACGAAGGTAGAACATTAAGAGCCAATAGAATCAATCAGTTGGAAATTACAACATCATTCGTATCACAAACAAGTAATTTTTGTTTACCCTACTATTTTTAAGACGGATATTCGGTGAAAATTAACATGTCGCATAGACTAAGCGGGTGGGGGTCCACGCCCCCTTAACCCCTCTCTTATATATGTATAAGTGAGTATACGTCTTGCATTATAAATTGTTCTAAGCTGCAAATTTAGTAAAAAAAGTATTTAACATTGCAATCAATTCTACGAAGTTAATTGAACAAAGTGATAAAACATTAAATACCAAGTTATATCAAAATAACTTGTAAATATTTTGTTGGTCTCAAAAATCCAAAATAGGCGTCGTTTTCACCTTTTTGTAACAATGGCTTCGTTAGACGTAAAAAAATAAAACACCGGAGATAAGGAAATAACTTTAATTTTTTTTTTTGGTCAAAAATAGGTTTACAATAAAAATTCATGAATGACATTTGCATCTGGCGACTCTATTGCCATAACGTGTCCAATAACCATATATCTCAAAAGGGAGTAATGTTTAAAATGTTAATTAACCGCAGACTGATACTCCGGTGTCGGCAGGACGCGAGGACGCGGTTCGCTCGGCTCAGGTCAGACGTCTTGGTGAAGTTGGAACTACTCGAAAACAAAAAAGCACAAGATGTCGCTTTTCAACTACGAAGGTTCATTCAAGGGCTCGCTGTCTATCACAAGTGAGTTGTTTTCTAGTTTTGATTTTAACTCTTTGACATCCTAACATAGTTGATTGTTGAAAGAACTATAAATGACAAGCTTACTAGATTAGATATTGAGTTGAATAAAATTAATTTATAAATTCCCAACCAAAACCAATTATGAACTCAGTCAACGGTACAAATTATTTCTTATTAAAGTCATGTTTAAGAAAACCTAATCGCAGCCGTTTTATAGAAATAAATAGGAAAAAAAATTGTATATTATACGTTCTTTGCAGTGAAACCGTTGAACATTTGAAAGAAAATTCTTCTTTGTTTCCCGTCGAAGTAGATCTGTCACAGAATGCCTTCCAATACAAATCAGCAGGGCAAATCATTCAGGTAAATTTGTTTTTAAATTATTGGGCCTCTACGAGTATTATCATCTAATACTGAGAACTTTGCAAACGTTATCCATAATTTATCCAAATAATGATTTAGATTTTGTGCTACAAACGTGATAGAAATTTTCGTAATTCAAACTTGAGAAAAGAGAAATTCAGTTGGCAACTGAATCACGTTTAAAAATGCAAAATTGAAAAATAAATATATTACGTCTGTATGGAAGGTTTAAAAGTGTAAAGTGACCCAATATATTTCAGGATGATGAAGAAGATTTAGAATACGCTAAAGAAATGCAAGAATATCACGATTTGTCTGATTCTGAGATTAAAGAAGGCAAAAGCACTAACAGACGTCAAACGAAGGACATCGATAATACTGAATCATCAGAACAATTGCTTCCTGGTATCGAAACCATAGACAATACCCTAACAACTGACAGTAATGACGTAACTAAGACATGTGACAAAACAGACAATTTGACACTTTTGACGGAACTGGGTTTAGCGGACGCCAACGCAACACTCGACAACGATTTTGGTGATTTTCAAAACGGGTTGATGGACGGGTTTATGACGAAGAGCAACGCTAACGATATCGACGATGTATTTGATAAGCTGTTAAGTGATTTGAATGTTGGAAAATAAAATTGATTTGAAATAGTTTATGTTAGTTTTTTATAGTAGTAGTTGTAGCGCTGATTTGAGAAAAAGGCAGATGGAGCCTTACGAACAAAAAAGTGGGAAATGCATTTAGCTGTATGTCCTTGGCAATCAGATAAAAACACCCACGACCGTGTGAATAATGTTGCCAGGGTAGTTTACATGAGTTTTACTGTTTTTACCACTTCAGTAGTGTAGACGTTAATTGATATTCCGTTATAAACTAACTGATTTTGTACTTGAAATAAAGGACCCAAGGACCTTTACATACCAATTTTCAACTAAACTTATATCTGTGATCTTGATTTTTTCCTTATCAACGAATATTTCTTGGTTCTCTTTATATATTTACTTCTGTTTTAACGGTAAGTTTTAAGTTTAAGTTTTACCTATGCCTAATGGTTCCGATGTCGTAAGCATTTAAATTTTTGGAGACCATATTGGATTTTAGATTTTTACTGGTACACTAAATTGTCCAGGGTTTCTATAATTTTAATTTGGAAACATAACGATATCTCTTTTAGTGTTTGTAGGTTGTCAAACAAACAAACTATTACGTGACGAATATTACCCTACTCATAGTTTTATGTAAATTAGGTTGTAAATAAAATTATCTCAACGCTACGTACATATATTTTACTAAAACATCCAGGAAAATGTTTCATTGTAATCTAGCAACACTGTTGCAGTTTTGTAATCGGTAACACGGAAATAATATCAAAATAAGTTTTGTTACCTATAAAACGATTTTCCTTCTTCCTTTTTTGTTACAACTTTTACTATGTAATTACTCACAAGACGGCATATTTGTTACTAGCTGTGCCCGCAGCTTCACACGAGTGTACTACTAAAAAGTTTTTTATTTTTTTGTTTGGAATTTTTGTGATTGTCCTGTCAAAATCGGTACAACCGTTTCAGAGATTACTCGGAACAAACAGACGATTTTTTCATAGGTAGCGTGTATACTTTCATATGCATTTAGTAAAAATGTGTTACATTATGAACAGACACTTCAATTTTATTATATGTATAGATTAGAGATAAGATTAAAATATACGGGGTGCAGCCATTGCATGACGTTTCCTTTCAAAATTGACACATTTGAATACTAATACTAAATTTGTTGAGGACTTTTTCGTGTTCTGTCAAGCTCCATCTGCCTTTGTCTCAAACCTATCACAAGTGAGGTTATAAATACGAATCAATGTATTTACGAATTTTGTTTTGATTATGATTGATTAATTTGACTTCTTTACAATCTAGTACGTACAATCAGATCATAGAAAAGTAATAAATTTATTTAATAGTTTAGACTAAAGGACTAAAGTGTTAATAAGTATGAAAATGGTCGGATATATGATTAAAGAAGGTGGTTGGTCTGTTCGAGGAATTACTTATATGTGTATAAATGATGTGAATGCTGAAAGGACAGTTGTGGAAGAGGAAAATATGTTGTGACGCCTCTACTTATCTATATATATACATAAGCAAACTACCACTCATCACGAGATCTCCGAAACTATAGGTCCGATTGACTTAAAATTTAGTATTGTTACTCCTTTCACCATGTAGACGCTCACTAAGAATAGATTTTGGAAAATTTAGCTTCTAAGGGTGTAAAAGGGCGGTTGAAAGTTTGTATGCGCGGCAAACATTGTCTTTTGACTTGAAATTGTGTTTAGACCTTATAATAAAAATATTTAAAAACGTGTATCACTTAAGGGTGTAAAATAAGGGTTGACACTAGACATGTTACGGATATGAGGTTTCGGATATGGATGTGGATACGGATATCTTAAGAGTATTTAATCGGTTTCGGTTACGGATACGGGTATGACATTATTTCTGACATCCGATTCTTTCGGATAATTTCGGTTATGAATATAACATTTTGCAAAGAATTTTACAATATGTACAAAAATCCTGTTCGATCCGTAAAGGTGTTATTAATATCGAGATGCAGTTAAAATGTATCCCGAAAAAAACATTAAAAAAAGAAATGTTCCATTTATCATCGTTAAAATAGTTTGATTAAAATCGTCCGAAACTTTGATTGTGTATGTGTGTTGGTTTTTGACAATGGCTCATTAGACTTAGCCCTATTCGAAATATTTATGTCGGATATGGTTACGGATATTTTTTTATTTCGGATATCAGATAGATTCGGTTACGGATATGGATATCCATAACATCACTGGTTGAAACTTTGTATGGTGTTTTTTTTTTATATATTTGATATATTCTCCAACTGAAAAAATCCATCTTTTCTAAAATTCTTCATTAAATTAAATTAAGTGATGTCTTTGCTGTATGATTGTATAGGTAGTCTAAAAAACCTAATTTTTAACTATTATTTTATCTATATATTATTTTTTTATCTATATGGTAATTGTTGTTATGTTAAGCTTTGCTGTGGTAAGCGTTGCCATGGTAACCTTTGTCATTTTGTACTAAAGACCGTCTTTTTATTCCGTATAGTTTTTATGTCCGGATTTAACTGAAGAACGGCTTGACCGATTCTTTAGAAATTTTAGTCAACTGATAGGCTATAAAAATGTTCAACAATATTTTTACAAATTGTTAAAAAGTTTTTATTATATCTTATGAATTGTCAATAATATGAGTAAAAGTAAAATTACGGGAAAATAATAAATACTACGTAACAAACGCGTGTGGAGCCGCGGTCGCCCGCTAGTGTATGATATGAACAAAAGAAGTTTAGGCAAAAGATTTCGCTTGTGAAATATTGATGAAACCAGAAAAAAAAAATCAATATAATATTAATATCCTTTATTAATTAATTATTTACAATATAATAAATATTAGCAAGATACGCGATACTAATCCTTATTCTAATATTAATAAAATTAAAAACGTGTCTAATATTATCATGTGAAAAATGGTAATTATTACATTCGCCTCTATGGATATGACACTGCAGTCTTGATTATTCTTACAACTTATAGGTTAGACAGATAGAGATATATAACTTCTTTGATAAAAGGAATAGAAAGACCCACAGCGTTGGCGGTGTAGGTACCTAAATGAGAAAGACCGAGTCGAACATGTTTTTATGGCTAATGTAAGAATTCTTTGTTGTCTTTTTAGCTACACGCTCCTAAAATTTTGAAAATGGTTAACTACAAAATTATACATTACAAAGCAAATAGCCAATTCTATATAATATAGAATCCCATTTTTTACATCACAACAGTTTTGATAAAATTATAAAATAACTTCCAAAAAAGTTGTGGCTAAATGAAATCATTAATTGATTTGACTCATCTCATCTCATGATTATTTTCTGGATTAAATTATTTTAAGTGTTCGTCCATTCTTCTCAGAGCAGGCCACGGTAAGCCAGCATCGAATGCAAGCACCAAATCGTGTCCAGTCAAACTCTTCACTTTTTGCAAATAAATCTTTATCTTCTCTAAATGGCTAGGCCCGACCCGATGGTTCAGCCTGTCGTGAATCCTGGGTATAATGTTCAGGAAATCCAGTTGTTTAACTTTTTCTAAATCTATGTTGTCAGTTAAACCTTGAAGTGTGGTGGAAGCTTGGCCAACCAGGGATTGCAGCGTGCTTGATGCTATATCTGTGATAGCATGAACGTCTATTGTAGCTGTAGAAAGATGGACAGTGAAGAGAAGAGTTATCTGGAATATATTGTTTTGATATTAATTTCAGGCACCTAATATACACTGTCTTATTTTGAAGTAAAAACTTCTTTAACGCCGTTGTGATTTGAAACTGGATGTAACGGAAAAGCGACAGTAAAAAGAGACAACCTATACATCTATAGGATTTAGCCTTCGTGAGAATGAGATAGAATACATTTACATTATGCACGGTTAATGCAAGTCCTGATTTTCATGATTGTGGTCATCGTCGGATTGGCCTAGTGATGTTAGACGACCAGACTTCATACGCAGTACGCACGAGTGGTCAATAGTTTGAAATAGTTTAATAATTGAAATAGTTTGAATGACTCCATATTACGGGAATTTGTTACCTCTCTCTGGCAGAAATCAAAAACAAAAAGCCGATGCGTGTTTATGTACGCGCGTTCAAAGCTATATCTACTTCTTTGAATAGTCACCTCGATGTTATGTGGTACATAAAAATCTTAACCACAAAATTATTAAACAAAATCACTGATATTTATTTCAGAACCCGCCTAAAAAGTAATGACTTTAAAAATGTTAGTTTGGGAAAACGATGTTATTTATCATTTTAGAACTGTTGTTATTATAATTAGCTAGACGTCACAAAGTCGATAAAACTGTTCATTCTTATAATTACATAGTTAGTAAGTAAGTGATAATATTTCTTACCAATATAATAGCCCTCATGTTGTGTAGGTTAACAGTTGATGTGTATAACTGAATCAATGCGAATAATGTCGTCTTGATATAGAGGTGTTGCTAAGTCTTACTGTAATATCGGCGCCTTATTCTGATAGCTAAATTATTGAATTTCTAGATTGTGTTTGCACTCGCGTTAAAGTTGTTTTTATTTTATATTATCTTGGAATTGCGATACCTACATTTTTCTTGACTTTACCTACTTAACTGAGTACAGTTTACTTTCGAGTTTAATTGCACTAGAATCACACCAAAGACGCTTGTGCGTATTATCGTTTTTTCAATAGATGAAAAAACGCATTCCTAGTACATTATTTCTTATAATATTTGGACATTCGCTATAAAATAACAAATAATATGTAAAAATTTAAACCGGATTACAGATAAAAATACAGCTCTATAAAAGTAAGACGAACAGCTTAAACTTACCAATAGTTATCGGAAAAACCAAATAAAAAGGAATATAATTTTGTAAGAAGTAGGTACCTAACACTCTTGTAAATCAATAAAAGGTCTAAATCTCCGTATACGATAAACTTGCTATAATTTTCCCCGTATTTATAATAATTGTAGCCAAATATGCAATGTTTAAAGCTCACCTTAGAAGCAGCTAACAGACGTGTAGATTTTATCCAAATCGCACCAAACTAAGCGGGAGCGAGAAGGGACAAACACAAAATACCGAACTGTGTAGTGTATAACCACAGGATTAAACCACTTATAATAAACATTGGCGTTAATACAAGAAGGGGTGGGGCGTGCCCACCATTTTTTTATCGTTGTAGGTTTGGCGTAGTGGCCGCAATCTCACTGATGTTAAGTGACGATTGGGCCCAAGATGCTGACACACTAAACCTAGTGGAAGACTGGCTCTCAAGTACAGCTGCCGGAACACACCTATTGGTGCTTGACCACAGATTTTCAAATTGAGGGTGGTCAGCTAACCAGGGGGCATTAGAAAAAGCCCTACCACCTAGCTATGGTTTCCTCAAGATGTTTTCCTTCACCGAAAGCTCAGGCTTATTGTAGGCATTCGAACTCACTCAATCGACGCGAAGTCGTACACGCTACCACTGAGCTCTCATTACTTCAAATTTCCATTGTTGAGTTTCCAACATAACATTAATTTCCGCTTCATCGGCCATCGGTTTTCATGAAAAATAACCCTAGATAACCCAATGTTTTTTTTTATCGTAGCTCGGCAAAGTAACTTTACTGTGCCCGATGTTAACATCACCAAAGGATCGGTAATCCATCGCTAGTCGCCGCTGTCATGCCGTCCTGCAAGCCTTTCGGCAATGATCGTCAGTGACTAAACGTGAAACAAGCGTCGCGTCGCCTTTATCACCATTTGCGTTGTAATCGTGACCCTGTCAAGTACACCCCTACTACCCCGCTTAATTACGGGAGACGCTTAAGCGTGCAACTATGGTAGCTGTTACACCAGGTGTATGGTCCAGTCGGACACAATTATCCTGTCCTTCAAGATGCTAGACTATGGTTGATTTTAATTGATCATCATCATCATCAACCTACAATAGTCCACTGCTGGACATAGGCCTCCCCTAATAAGCGCCATAGCGCCCTGTCCTCAGCTTGCCGCATCCAGCATCTGCCTTCGGTCTTTCGCAGATCGTCATCCCATCTGGCCGGAGGGCGTCCTACACTACGTTTGCCGAGTCGCGGTCTCCACTCAAGAATCCGTTTACCCCAGCGGTTGTCGGTTCTTCGTAAGATATGGCCGGCCTACTGCCACTTCAGCTTACTAATTCTTTGAGCTATGTCAATAACTTTGGTTATCTGTCGGATATATTCGTTACGAATCCTATCCTTCAGAGAAACTCCGAGCATAGATCTTTACATAGCACGCTGAGCGACTTTGAACTGGTGGATCAGCCCTACCGTGCGTGTCCACCTCTCAGCTCCGTAGGACGTGTACCCGTTATTACGGGTAGGACGCACTGATTGAAAACTTTCGTTTTCAGATTTTAATTATTACCGATATAATATTAAACATATCAGCCGACACCAGAATACAACCTCAAGGGAAAGTGATGTATCCTACAAACATGACATTATAATATCAAAATTCAGCTCACGCTTTTGGTAAAGCATTGTCTGAATGTTAACCAACACTTGACAAAATGATTTATTGTAGTTTACACGATTATGTAATTAATTGTTACAACAAATCATTATTATGTCACTATTATACATTTTGTTTGCGTACAATTAAAGTTGTATACAAGCGTATGGCCCGCCTAAAGGTAAGCGATATCACGAGAGATTTTTCTACTACCCGCCTGCCTAGCTACCACCCTCAAGTTGAAAATCTGTTGCCAATCACATATAGATGTCTTTCGGCAGCTACACTTGAGAGCCAGTCCTTCACTAGGCTTGGCATGTTACCATCTTGTGCCACATGTCACTTAACATGAAATGAGATTATGGCCGAACGCTAAACCTATTACGAATAAAAAATACCTTCCCCAAGGATCTCTGGAAACTCTACTTACGATTTTCTGTAGGGTGAAAGTATTCCATCAGTCGGGCTGCCCCAAATAGAGAGAAATCTCCAACGAAATTTCTCTGTCTCCTACTTCTCTTAACATAATTCCAGCGCCATAACTATCTCATTGTCTGCAAGTAATACCCTGGAGTCCTCCAGCCTTATTGGAAGTGCCGAATGTAGGTCCACCGGCCAGAAGCCAGATTTGGCACATATCCGAAGCAGTCTCGGATCAAATACCATGGTAACCATCTTAGGCAACATTGTTACATAACATCATATCATAGGCAGTTAGCAGTTGGCACGCTTAGGTATGTCGCATTCCGGTATCAACCCGTGTATATCCAGTAATCAATTGGGGTGGTAGCAATTTGTACCAGCCTGGATCTCTCCCACCATTCACATGATGATAAACTTAAACAGAATAAGCCAGTGCATACCCAGTTGCCAAAAGGTTTTCAGGCCGGCTACGATAGATTACCGATCAGTCGGTGGCCGCCGTAGTTTTTGGACTATACTGGTATGCACAGGCCATCACTTTGCCCTAACTACTATATAAAAAAGGAGTAAAATTAAACACACACTTATACTGTGAACCAGTTTATTTTTAAACATAAAAATGTATTTACTTAATATTCAATATTATTACAAAAATAAATTCAAACATAAAATATACCTGTCTCATAACAGGTACACTAAAACGGCCGTTTTCAATAACATATCCGAGTTTATGGATAGATCGCTATCACCGATTAGTACAAATAGAATATCTATTCATAGTTTACTATTCAAGAATAAAAGTTATTTTCGTTTGAAACTTATTTTGAAACGAAGGTAAGTTCGATTTGTATGAGCGTCCCTATCTCTAGCAGGCTACTTATCTACCGTCCCAATGACAGGTAGAAAGGTTTGATAGGAAATACTATCCATCGATATGTTATTGAAATGAAGGTAAGTGCAAGCGGATAGATTTGTCTATCTAAATTAACTGAAAAAAAGATAGATAGGTTATTGAAAACGGCCGATAATCCATATAACCTATCTATCGATCGATTCTTCGCCTTATCGGAGATAATAGAATACAAATTTAATCTCCATTAGATAAGTTATTGTAAATAGTTAATAAACTTTTAATTGAAAGCAGTACCTAATATTTGTTAGTTTTAATAAACTCAGCTGTTAACTCTCAAAGATTAAATACCATATTAGATTCACATTCGCGCAAAGTAGTGCATTTAATTGCAATTCTATTATCCCTAAATAATTTTGTTATGATACAATTATTTTATGGTGTAGCTCTAAAACCTTGCCAATATAAAACAAAATTCCTTTACGCGTTTCTTTATGTATGGGAATATTTAATTATTGAATAAAATAAACGTATTTGTAGCAGTTTTAATTTTTAATCATAAATATATATACAATTTTTTTTATAAAACAATGAAACTGTGTGCTTATAAAAAATATACTATCGAATCGTTTGAAGCGACCAAGGTATCAAGTATATTTAACCCACATATGAAAACATCTTCAAGGCAGATTATACAAGGGTAAGCAATTTCTATGACAAAGTTTTACATACATACATTATATTTATAAGGTGATATTGCGTGACAGTATTTTGTTCTTTGGAGAGATTCCGTTCCATTTACGTAGTACAAAACTAGGGACGCTCGATATTCATCGATGTTATGACACTGATCTTAGGTTCGCCAGAACATCGATACATCAATATAATGCAATGAAAAATAATTTTTATATCTTAACTTTGGGATGTTTGTCCGAACCGATAGTAGTGTATTGACGTTCACAAGTGCTTTCTTAGAGCCTAAATCTAATAAAACTTTATTTTGATAATTTGAATAAACAAAAACATACAACATCGATGTTCCCACATTTGTCTGTTGTAGATAGAGTTCAAAGGTCCGTACGTAAGCAAAACATAAGCAGGTTTACCTAAAAATATGTCAAAACAAAAGGTAGCACCAAAAAAACACATTGAATCTTTTAATACGATATTTATTTATCGGACACCGATGTCAATATCAATGTTTTTCAAATATCGTTCATCCCTACAATAAGCATTTTAGTTGTTTTTCTTTTCCTTCGAATCTCGCAATAGCATTTGCCAGTGTCAAGCATCATATCAGTTTTATTTTCATAACTTAAATGATTAACATTTTAGCCTTAATGTACACTCTCTTTTTATCTCATAATGGTAGCAAGGGACAGCATTATTTATCAAATTACTGTCGCGCAAATCTCGTATATATACAAATAACGCTAGATACGCGAATATCACAAACATACAACTTAGAACAGATGGTGCGCTCGCATGACGGTGAATGTTTTATGTGGCCCACGACTGAAGCTGCGCAATTTCGTCGTCATCCTCTGTACAAATAATAATAAAACAACTTAGGTAATCGTACAGACAATCATTTCACTCCCGCGTAAGCATAGTTTCCAGTCTGATAACCAAATAATTGATATACCTATTACATTCGGGACTGGATTAAAATTAGTTGTTATTTTGTATTCAACACAGAGGATTCCTTTTTGGCACGTTAAACAAATAGCTTTTTTTGTCAAGACCACTGGATACACGTCGTTTAAGTCGAACTGCTCACTATTTTTATAATCTTCAAACATTACTCTAACAAGATGGCAACTCAAAAAGCATGTTTCTCTATATAGTTATTATATATTTATAATCCACTTCACATTATCACAATAACCAAACTATATCACGCAAAATGCCACCAATATTGTTGGCAAAATCCCTATATTAACAGCTCTATTAATAACGCGAGTTTATTGATTACAAAATAAAGATCCACCACATGATAGTTCAAAAACGGGAAACAAAGGCTTAATTTATCGAGTTACCATTTGCTGATACATCTAAAAAGAACGTGTTCCACGTCAAAATAGTTTTTCATTTTTCGACTTGCTACACTGTTAGCCCTTAAGGCTCTGGACTATTGGGGCTTTGAATAATATGACATCTATATATAATAATTAATATTATAAATGAATATGCAATTTCGAATATTTTGTCAAATACGTTTTTTCATATAAATGTAGTTTTGAGGCTTACCTACACCCATTGTGTTCGAAAAGAGCACATCTCGGGTATTAATTCTATTGTAGACATCATTGCGTGTTCAGAAATAATTTCGAAAAGTTCTCAACTGCCAGAGATGTGCCCTTTTCGCATTTATTGTGTTAAACCTAAAATCATTAACCACATATTTCTCGCTCTTTTGTTAGTATGATGTAATAATTAATATCAAAATATTGCATCAGTCATTGTGTTGTGGGTAGTTTGTCAACACGTGCCATTGTGCTTTCACAATGAGTTCTTCTAATACCGATAGTGAACTTCAGAAAAAAAAAAGAAAAGAGGAGTAAGAAATCCTCTGAAATATATAAGCATGTTGTCAGTTGTCAAACGGAAAATTAGACGTGAAGATCTTGTGTTCACCCATCACCTATATATTGATCTTATAATACAATCCAGCAACACCGAGAAATTTAACGTTGGAACAGTCCATACAGAAGACATTATTGATTTTAAGAAATGGGCTGAAATACATTTTGAAGCGAAACCTTTATCACTGAGAAGTTACGAAAAAGATGTACCTAAATATCAAAAAGTTACTTTTCAGGTATCGACTTATTATGAGTTTGTTTTTGATCCCAGAAAACCTGGTGAAGTAAACGCAAAAAAATACATACATAATGATATTTCTCATGAAATTTACGTTCTTTCGAAAGTAAAAGGTACTTGCAGTAACTTACTTAGCTAAGCTAATCCAGCCTATAGTGGTAAAGTACCTATTAATCACCTAAAATTGCAGACATTTCAAAGGTGAAACAATACATACCGGCAGAATTTACAGATTTTTATGTAGAAATTCTACAATGGCCACCTACTACCGAACGAGAGCCTCCAGAGGAAGATTTTTAAAGAAAGTCTGTTACTTATGTTCATCTATGTGCCATGTTTAATTTTAGATACTTAAAATAAAAGTTTCGCAAATTTAAAATAGTTTTTCTGCTTCTTGTTTTTGTATTCAATACCGTAAATTTTGAAAAGGGCACATCTCACAAATATAAAATATCTCATAAAATATATATACTGATGTTTAAGATAATAATTCCAGTAATTTTCAATTGCTAATTAACACTAAAATGTATCTCAAAAGTAAATATTTTAAATTTTACACTGCTTTAGAAAATAATCAGTTTTTTTCATTTCCTGAACATTTTACATTTTCAGAGATGTGCCCTTTTCGAAATTGCATATACAAATATAAATCTAATAATATGTCATCTTTGAATGAAATCTTCACAGGTCGAAATAGTTCAGAAGGGATTTTTTTTGTATAAGAAGCTATCAAAAACAAAACTAGCAATCATGTCTATCTGACAAAGGTCATTTTATGCGACAATTGCATCTCTCGGCCACTCAAGAAGACCGGGTCGGGTATGAATACCTCGTACCATTTTTATTTTCTTGTCCAACAGGCTATCCCATCTTTATGGAGCGTAAGGTTCGTACGGTATGCTAAATATACAACTAAACTTATAAAAAACTAGCTGTACCCGCAGCTCCGGTCGCGTGGACTACAGAATGCCGTAGGTTAAGCTCACGCGCGAATCGTGCTGCCTCCGCTCAAAAGTCAGAAGACAAAAATGCTTATTGTGAATTATCCTTAAAAGTTAAACATATGCTATCATTGACTTTTTTGTGGGTCTTTTTAAGATCTACAATTATGTGGTACATTCATTTGATATATCTCGTACAGTTTACTCAGCGTAAGCCATTCAAGCTCCCCAAATGCGTTTTTTTTCCAAACCATTATTGTCACTGCTAGTTAAGTATGTTACTTTATCTTACAAAATATATCCTATATAACCTGGTCAGATAACATAACTATGAATTAAAATAAAAAACATGTAAATCGGATAAGTGGTTGTCGCGTAAAAAGAATATAAACGGACAGACAGACAGAGAGACGATGAGTTTTATATTTATAGATATAGAGATAAGCGAATAAATTAATATTGAAAGGCGCGCTTTTAATTAAAAAATAAGAAAAAAAAAATGTTTTTTAATCTTCGTTGTGTTACCGTTTGACCACAATATCACCTGATGATTAGTGACTATTAAAGGCCTAGAAAATACCTAATACATTGATATATAGCTCCATCACGATGTTTTCCTTTGCCGAAAGTTCAAACCTACATCGATTAACGTGCTGTCATAACAATGTACCTTTAAACCATTATAGCTTCAAGTGCTTTATTTCACTTCCTCTAGTCAGATAAATCTACCACAGTTTGTGATATTTTCACAATGTTTTATTCCTAAGACAAAAAAAATTCTTAGAGACTCTTGTTCCAACGAAATCCCTGCATTTCCTGTGAATTTGAATTCTAACCATGGCAACATTAGATTTAGATTAGGCTGGTTCGGACATAACTCAAAACAGTTTAAATGAACTGGTGTCACACTCACCAGTTTGCTTAGACCGGCTCGGCTTCGGTTTGTCGTGCACGAGCTCTGCGTTCGGCACTTCCGGGAGCTTGTCCGTTGGTACGTTGATGCCCAGCATCTCCTTATCCAGATCCTCCTGTAAGAAAACGTTTATTATATTCCGACCAATTAGGTATAAGTGATCTCTTTAAATAATACTAATTGGGAAAAAAGTCCCAGTTTTATGTGCATCTGATATATTAGGTTGCCTGGAAAATGTTGTTCCGATTTCAGTAGACTACATATTGACAGGTCTATATATAGATATATCTATGTATATAGATATATCAAAACTTGGGATTTATGGAACTTCGTAACGGTACCTGAAACTATAAAATATCCGACAACAAAAAAAAAACTAAATTCGTATCCCATATAAATATTTCGAATGAGACACTGTCGATTATTAACAATGACTTAATATTTAACTAATAATTATCTTAAGGAAACTTAATGATCAAATTATATGCCCAAACATCTACTTAATACAGTTCTTAAGGCCGACTAACAGACAACACATAACTTAAAACATTGAGTTTAGAATAGGGCTGCCATTACCTAAATTGTTGACGCCAGACAATAACTTGATGATCCCCCCATATTTGGGAAAATAGTTTTTCCCCGGACTTTATAAAAAATTCTTCAATCATGAACAAAATAATCATCTTAATTTGGTTTTTTATTTTCATTTAATACGATTTCTTTTAGATTTATTTTGTAATGTTTGACAACATCGGCCTCTACTATAGCAAAACAAATAAAATAGCTATTATTTTATTAATAAACTCTATCTACACTTATATTTCTAATGTACTATCTAGTAAGAAGAGTAATGAGTAACGCTTTTATTTTTATTTAGCATCAAATTCATTTATGTAGGCTAAGTAAAACTACCTAAAATTGAAATCATGACAAAAAAGTTATCTAATTAAGTTAGCCTAAATCTTTTTAATCAAATTTGTTTATTTATCATCTAATCCCGTTGTCACAAGACGCCTAGACTATCGGTACCCTCTTTAAACGCTCAAAAGGTGGCCGAATACTAGTCAGAATCAATTTAAAACAATCATCGACACGGAAAGAACACCAGACGTTAAAATTGTACAGGTAATATCCGGACACTTTTAAAAAAGTCCGTCCGGGCGGTCCCTGGACGCCTTTCACACTAGGACTAATCCAGGTAATCACGGACCTAGGATCACGAAATTTTACACATGAGTTCCTTCTATAAAGTAAGAAAAGTTTTTTGACAATTCATCCCCTTAGCCTATAAATATATAAAAACAAACCTGTTCGAGTTCTTCAAGCTCTTTCTCAAGTTCGTCCTCGTCGATATCGTTGGGGAAGGCGACATTGTTGCTGATCGCCTCGGTGATCTCGCGCGATATGTCATGCTGTTCCGCGATATCGTCCATGATGTCGTGGACTTTGTCGACATCTCTGTTCGCGTAAAAACATTGCCACTCTTAGAATATATATCGATAATATTACAAACCATCGAAATGTAAGTGTATACCTAGGGGCTTAGCCAAGTTGCCTTTTTATAATCGTTAACGCGAACAGAAAACGAAACAATGTATGATTTTGACATATCTAATCGTTATTATGTCGTCGATTTAACGTTAAGGTTCAAAATAAACAACGACACTGTCACTTGACACAAATGTCGACATTTGTTTCAATGGTGTCTACACAACAAACAATTTTTTTTGTGTCGCAATCTTGTCCATGCTTTCGGAGCAGCTACCGTCTACTACGGCTCTTATGCATCTGTCGGAGAGAAAGCTGGCAACCCATTCGGACAAACCCTCGGGCAGTCCGGCAAAGGTGGCGACTTCGATAGAAGACCTCGCTGCCAGACCCGATCGAACGCCTTCGCTATATCTAGGCTGACTGCCAATACCTCAACTACCCGCCACGACCACCCTCCTCTGCGGCAAGTCAAGCCTAGGTCCGATCCATCGGCATGGAGCCCTTGAGACAAGCAGCCGCTCGCGCGATACAAGTGACTGTACAATCACTAGCTTTCACAGCCATACATGACACTGCATTATACACACATGCACAACACACATAGGTACATAGGTTCTGTAAGGGACCTTTTTTTTTCTTTTTTTGAGGCTAGTTAGTCTAGATCAAAAATTTCAGACCACTAAATACACATACACATGTTCCTTCCCTCCTCCCAGGGGGCAGAAACATGTATATCTGTATAGTTAGTTTAGATCGAATTACGGATAGGGAATTAGTCAGATCGCGACTTAATTGCATACGCGCAACAGTCCGAGCCGAGGTCCGGCCACTTTGGCACCCTCGGATGTTGTTGCTTAGCTTTCGTGGCTGAGTGCCCTAAGCGCTCGCCCCCAAGCCCGGTAAAGCTGTAAAAGCCGTAAAGGCTTCAGGGCCCCTCAGGCTAACAGTGTAGTCAGTTCGAAAAAAAAAAAAAAAAAAATACCTCAACTTGACTCTCAATGGCTGAAGCCCTTCGATGTGTGAGATACACTAAAAGATTAACAGTCGAGCGACCGTGGCGAAAGCCAAACTGACAATCGCTAATCAAATTGTGTTCTTCTAGGTATCTTAGGAGCTATGTGTTGATCACATGCTCCATCACCTTAGAAAGAAGAGAGGTTATAGCGACAGGCCTGTAATTCGATGGATATAGCCTACTATAGTATGATATCACGAAAAAGCGGGTTAGTATAGGACACAACTCAGGAGCGCAGTTAAAGTGTATATGAAAAATATCTTGGGCACATCTTGATTACTTGTTTTTTTGAAGTGAAAACTTCTTATGCAACTTCCAAGCGTTAAACGTTTAACGCACATTATCGGTCTCTCCTCTTTGTGTGAGCCAGAGCGAGATAGTAAATGTCGGTGTGTATGTATATTGCACACTGTTTAAATAAAATAGAAAATGTATTTTAAAATGAAGTTTCACTTCTATCGTGTGTGAATCGCACATACACCTTTTTTTGGGACCATTATTATTGTAAAGGTCATTGATATTTTGTTCCTTAAAATTTATAATTTCCCAACAATAAATATTTTTTATATTTTTATTATTAACTAGCTGTGCCCTCAGCTCCGCTCGCGTTGACTACTAAAAAGGCTGTTTTTTGGGTGGAACCCTAATTATTTTTCTAAAATTAAAGTGGCCTTACTCCTTATAAACTCAGCATCTGCCAGTGAATGTCCCATCAAAATCGATCCAACTGTCTCAGAGATTAGCCAGAACAAACAGACAGACAGGCAAAAATAAAAAGAAAACATTTTTTGTTATAAGTCCCATATATACTTCTGCGACAGGAAGGATTGTCTTGGAATAAATATAAGATAAGAATTATATCAATAATTATTAAAATGAAAATAATAATAAGAATAATAAAGCCAGCCATCACTATCACCTGTTGCTCCTCCTCTAATTTGAGGATTATATATGAAAATCAAAAAGAATAAACTACAAAAGAAAAGAGATATAAATGATAAAACTAACATATCCTTGTGGGCGAGTTTCATAGCGTTGGCTGCATCGCGCATCGTGTTGAGGACCTGCGCGTTGGTCGTGGCGCCCTCTAGCGCCTCACGTTGTGCCTCGATCTGGGTTAAAGTGCCGTCGATTTGTGTCAGCTGTTTCTCGTAGCGCTTCTTGCGCTTGAGGGCAGCAATAGCAGCTGTAAAATCAAGTTGGTAATATTAATCCCTATGCTTAGAATATGTGGATAATGAGATACTACATAGAGTTGAGTTTTTTAATTAATCTATGGAATTATCACTCAGATTTAAATCATAATTTTTCCATTTTATAGTCTAGTTTAGTCTAGTTTCACCAGTGCATAATTAAAAAGAAAATGGTTATTAATTATTTATAATACTTCAGTAGAGACAATATTTTTATGGAGCGGCCAGGGTTATGCGTCACAACTCCCATGGCTCATTCATGCCACTACATCTATAGTCATAGACCCGAGCCGACTGTTTAATTGTTTTAATTTTATATTAACTCTTTAACTATGCCTCCAAATAACACACTATAAAGGACAAAATTTATCTACATAAAATTGATTTGATGATGAAGTTACTTTTGTTTGTAAGGATTAATATGTCACGCTTAATAATAATGTTCATAAATCACTTTTCAAATTTCAATAAATGTTTGTCACAAAATACCTTATTGTGGCTTATGTATTAAAGATAGGCATATAGTATCACTGACTTTTTTAGATGTACTAAAGAGAAATATTTTTGTAGAACATTGTATTTACGTATCACTAATCATTATGCCAGTGTACGCAGATAAAGCAGTTAGGGTGCTCTATTTATACCTGTTTACTTAACAAAAATTTCAATATTTTAGGCTAGCTGAGAGGTGTAACCTAATACTAGATAGGCTATACTATTCCTCGAGAATTTGGTTACAATTTACAAAAAAAATTTTAGAATCCGACTGGTAGTTTCTGTGATAGCATGTTCACAAACAAACAAAGACTCTTCCGCTTTATTATATTAGTATCGATTTACTGAGGACATGGACCTTTAGGAGCAGAACAATTACCATACAAAGTGCAGGTGAAGCACAGCAAAGTGACTATACTGTACCTGAAATATATCCTAATATATCCTGATTATATATACCTACCTTAAATAAACCTATTAACCTATTCTACATTTAGTATTAGTCACATATCACAGAGTGATCTGGCTTAGAACATTCTCGGACTACGATCCTCGAACTTTTATACCCCTCAATTGTTGCTATATATTTTAAAACAGGCTATAATTCAGCATAGATAGATGACGGTTAAGTTGCTTAAAACTACATTTCTTGATAAGCACACAATAATCCACATACAGGTGTGTAATAAAAATTATACCATAAATAAGCCATTCAACGAAAATGTAATGTTATTTAATATTGAAAAATTATCATTCTTCGCATATTACTATTAAAAGATGCATAAATATTATCAATTATTGAACAAGGCTGACCAACAAAGAAGTAATGTCAAACCGAAATCCACCTCAAACATTATGGTAGAAAAACGATAAATTCTTGAAAAAACTTACCCCTCTTATTCTTCGTGCCATTTTTCCTTGCCGTTTGAATTTCTATATCGATTTTCTTTTCTAGAAACTCTTGTTTCTTGACCAGAAGTTCTTCTGTCTCGCGCAGTTTCTGTATTGCTTCATGTGTAGTTGGGCCTTTTTCCTCTTTCTTGCCACCAAATAATTTCCCGAGAAAACTCATTTTTGAAACTAAAGGTTTGTTATACTACGTACACTGAATATTACAATTATTAACGAATTACGTACATATACATAACACAAAATGATAATTCTTTTTTACTAGGACAGTATGCGTCATCTGCGATACAATCGGAATATTCGATTATTTATTGTGTTGTGATTTGTGACTTTTATGGTCAAATAAAGATTTAAAAAAGTTTAAGTACTATATATTTTTGCATGTAAATTATGGAAGTTTTGTTAAACAAAATTCTGTTAAATAATTTCAATGTAACATTACAAAGTAAGAAATCGCTCAAACTTCAAATACTTATCAGTTATTGGCTTAGTATAGTTTCAAAACGTAACAAAGAAGAACCACAGTTGAAAAAGGAGTTAAAAGGCATTCACCACAGACGTACTAGAGATTCATGGCATTCACTATGCGACCTTTTCTGTGATGCGAACCTAGCGTCCGTGCCTCACGGACTTTGGTCTTATGCGACAAGTTCGATTAGTGGAGAGGTGAGCTATAACAAGTAATATAAGAAACATGTTCCAGAGACATAACAAATCTAGTACCTACCTGATTCAAAATAACAGCCTTTTACACTCTATTAGGGATTAGGGATATAAACTCTTATGCTAAAAAATAGGTACCTAAACAAATAACAAAGTTAATGTTACTATGGTTTGTTTGATAATATTAGGTAGTTTTATCCACAGAATTGTATAAATTAATAAGCAAGAAATAGTTTTCGTCAGTTGTATCATGACATTTTGATGAAATTAACGAGAAGTAATGTTAAAGTTCAGAGCCCTATTAGTACCTGCTTCCTCCTTTTAGTTCAAGTACCTGCTTGCTAAATAAAATGAAACAATTATTTATTTTTCTTTAATAATGTAAAACCAGATGAATGTTTAGTAAGAATCGTGACCACCTCTTGCTGAAATCACAACTGGCATTCATCTAGGCATGCTAGCGAGGATATTCCTTATGGTTTCTTGCGGAATACGTTCACCACTCCGCGGTAATCAAATTATTTAGATCTCTCATGGTCTGCGGAGCCGGGTGCACTGATCTTACTTGTCGCTTTAGAACGTTCCTATGGAATTGAGGTCGGCACTTCGAGCTGGCCAATCCAAACGTCGAACTCCGACCTTTAGCATATACGCTTACACATTGCCAGGTTGGTGGGCGCGAGCGTTGTCGTCCATAAAAATTTCGTTTTCGCCAATAACTGTCTATGCGGGTTATGCGTGACGTATTAGAACTTCCGTTATGTATCGATTCCAGTCAGTGTGCTATTTTCGATGAAGAGTAACCCTGTACGATCCAACAAATTTATTCCTGCCCAAAACCTAACAGAGCCCCCAACATAAGGTATGATTTCTTCAAAACTTACGTCTGCAAAGCGGTCTTCTCGTCTTCGTAGCACTCGCTAACTCAGTCTTTACCATACAGGGATATCCTAGCTTCATTGGAGAACAATACCCTATCCCAGTGTTCTTGTATCCATGACACACAATTAAAATGGCAATTCAAGGTCCCGCCAAAAACTCATAAAAATATTCCAAGAAATTAAATTAAAGTACATATGTTGTATTGCCAAAACAAACTTAAATTTGCATGATTTTACGTGCACTCTAATTTGTAACAGTTTAAGGATTTCATTTAAATTAACGTAATCATGAATTCTTTGTGCATTTATCTACATATTACAATTGACTCTAATACGTATATTTTTAGGGTTCCGAAACCAACAAGGAATTTCTTATAGTTTCGCTATTAAACTTTAAAGTGCTAATTTTTGTTAGAGTTAAGCGTCCCCTCTGCTAGCTTTATATATTTAAAAAAATCATAGTAGTAGTATATATAGTGAAGTTAAAATAAAGCTATCAGAGGTAGATAAGTAGACTTTAGAAGTTAGCAATTAATAGTCAATCAACTTATAAAATGTACTTGGAGAAGTAAGGGAGCGTTCAAGTATTACGTAACGCAGTTTTTAGATATTTTTGACCCCCCCCCCATGTAACGCGCCGTAACGTTTTTCTTTACCCCCCACCCTCCTAGTAAAACGTTACGTAACCACCACCAAGTGACCATTTTTACCTGAAAGTCACAATTATGTCACGAAAAGGTTATAAAAAGTTACAAAAAACTCTATGCGACAATTCTGAAGGGTTAAAACAGTGTTACGTAACAAGTAGTTCAAAACCCACAACCACCCTGTAATGCATCGTAACGTTTCAGAAGACCCCACTCCTCGCCCCAAATTCGTTACGTAATACTTGAACGCTCCCTAACTTAATTTAATTTAAAATTACTTAAAGCACCCTCTCTAAGTCCGCATAATGTTACGGGCAACTACGGGACCCTACACTGCGGTTGGCCCAATATGCAGTTGTAATTTTTTTAATCCTATTTTTTCATACATCGATCTAATGACGGGCTCTTCTTCTTTTTTATAAATTAGCAACCGGTCGTCTTTGTTAAAGACCATTACTGCCATTATCGAGTGAATATAGTTTCCAGTATTATAACGATTTCAGGATCCTAACAAGATCGTGGCTCCCTTGTTAGAACCTTCTTGGGAGTTTTTGTGGCATCTCTGTATTATTACCAATCCACATCACTCGTGCACAATAAACAAGATTTATTATGCAAAACGCCACCTCTACACCTACACAATATAGGGTCAAATAACACAAGTTTATGAATAAAAAATAAAAACCACTACATGACAGTTCGAGATCCCGCCAAAATTTCCGATGGCCTCTTAACTGTGCAACCTAATAGAAGTGCTCTGCAACATTATTTTGACATTCTTGACATTTCTCAAAAGTTTGTTTTCTTGCGAATTGTAGTGTCGGTGTTCACATATGTGACTTTTTTATTATTTTTCTAATAAACTATTGCATTTATCATATACTGACCACAAGAAAAATAACTTATAATCGTAAAAATGGTTCGTGTAGTTACTCAAGAGACCTACGATGAGATCGTGAAGGAGAATATGGAAGAATTCGATATGCCTGCAGATGAAGCAATAAAAGAGGCTGTAGCTCAGTTTGAAGCTCAAGTTCGTTATTATTTCATTTATTTTTAAATATTCTTAACTAAATCTTAGTGAAACCTAATGAGGTTGCTAAAATGATGTTTGATATGAGTGAAAGATGATATTATGATGGAAAATTTAGGAAAGGATTTCATTTACATATCATTCGATTATGATGGGGCTGGTATGTCAAAAAGTGTATTGTCAAAAACCTCTAAACAAAATTAAGGAAAAAATCAGTTCACATTAACTCTCCTAGGGCTTCAAGTCTATTAATTCAAATCCCATTCAAAATAAAACAGTCTTCAGCCAGAGGGCAGCTGGAGTCGAGGCAGAACTTTTCAGGCGTTGGTGATTACTAATGGTCTAGATCCGAAATGGAATGATGATGACAATCAACTCGCCTTTTATGCAAATTTAGTGTGTGGGAGTTTTCATCTCTCCCCCGCTTTGCTCATATTTATTTTGACCAAATTATTTTATACATACAAGTTGTTTCTAGTGCAAATTGCCTACTCTGATGTCCTAGAAACAAAAGACGAAACAGAAAAGCCATTTATTTTACATATTATTAAATTACTACAGCTAATTTTCTTAGACATATTCAAAGCACCTTACATTACTAACTAATAACAAAATATACTCGCTAATGGTTTTTACTATGAAGCGCGACATTATGACGACTTTCCAGGGGTGGCTTTTCTTTAGTCATGCATAAAATCACTAACCTAAGAAAATTGAAATCTTTATAATTTTTATGCCACAAGGTAGCAAATAGGCAAAGAGCCTTCCTCATGATAAATGTTTTCCGTCACCTGTGGACAACAGCAATATCAGGGGTGTTAATGCCATGGTACCAATCTTAAAGAGCATATTTCAGTCTCTTTTTATAAAGCCCCATATTATTTCTCGTACGAAAGTTACTTCATAATCAAGACAATTTTATTTAGATAAACTTTGCCCATGAAGTATTATTGGGAAAATACTTGAAGTTGAAATTAATTTATAAATATAAATAGATTAAAATATTAATTACATAAAAATTGTTTTACAGGGTGTGGATCTATCAAATATAATAAAAGATCTCATGCTTGGTCCAGGAGAGAATCATCTTGTGACATCAACGGTTATCAAGCTGAAAGATATCTGCAGTAAAGAAGACATAATTATAGAAGAGTTGTTAAAAGAGTTGGATGTATTAAAGGTTTCGATATTTTAATTACTGAAATAAAAATTAGAATGCAAAATATTGTAGGGTGATAATAATAGTAACTAATGGCCGAGCGAAGGTTCTGTTTGGGTTTTGGCCACAGTTTCGGTTTTGGTGAAAATGGGGCCGAAATGTCGGCCGACCCGAGTTTCAGTATTCGTGAATTGTCGTACGTTCGTGACTCATGTGTATCTCTATACTCAAGTGTTCTATTTTAAAATTATTGTGAACACAAAGGTTAAAATACACAATTGATAATGAGTCTGTCCTGTAAGTGTTAATTTTTGACAAAGTTTACTTACAAGAATAAGTAATTCAACATGTTTATTGTTATTTCGTTGTTAAATTTTTAATATAACATGAATATAGAATTCTTTTTGTAACATACTTCAATATTTATTTATTTCTTTTACCTTAGGATAATTGAGTTGTATACATGTCTTTTTTTATATTAAAAATACACTTAATTTGAGTTTATAATAGAAATTTTAACATGTCTAAAGAAGTTTCGGTTTCGCCCAAAATTGAGACCGAGGCTGAAGATTCGGTTTATGTTTCGCTTTCAGCTCCTAAAATCCTGTTTCGGTCGGACACTAATGGCAACATATGGTGAGCTTGCCTAGCTCAATTTTCCACTTACAAAGTTGTTTTTACTCAATGAATTTGATAGTCACTTGCAATACAGTATTATTTATCAGTAGTCATACCTTTTCTCAATGTGCCATTACTACCAATTATAGTGCAATTATTTTATCGCTTGCATTATAAGCTAACCGCCGTAAGCGCGACTCTCCTTATGGTCTGCGGGGACGTGGGAGGGGACAAGACCGACCAATAAGCTAGTCTATTGCAGCCTGTCGCGTCGGCAACAATAGACGTTTGATGTGGAGGCTTTCGCAGTTTTATTTTTGTGTCTTATACACATGAGATAATTTTAACAAAGCGTTTTGTTTTAAAAAACTATACAGTCAATCAAAAGTAATATAAAACTTTACTATGCTATATGCAGATGAAGAAGAAGCTAAAACCAGGAAGCTTATAAGTAATGACATGTGAAGATTTGAGTGAAATGAATTAAGAGGACAAGGGTTTGGAGATCTGTTATTATAACTTTTTCGTCTCCAGACCTCACAATAACTGTTACTTATTCCTTCTTGCTCTATTAAGCTTTCATAGCTGATCTACACACGCGCGCGAATCACTCGTGAATCGGTACGAACTGCCCTGGATCCACAATTGCAGTTTTTCGCGGTTGGATCACACTGATCACAGTATAGTTCGCGCGTTCCACAAAGACGGATAAAGTTGCTGTTACTACCGGCATATTGTACACATTTGCGTATTCTTATTATGCCTATATTAATAGAAAAAGCTCCAAAATTGGTTGGTCTTTGTAATCTAAAATGTTTCAATTCTAATACATTAGACTAAATTACACTAATTTTAATTCACAATATTATTAAACAACGCGCCTCCTTTGACGCAAACACGGTGCGAACCTGCTCGGAATATGCGAAACGGCTACACATTCATGCTCCTCCCGGTGTTCGCGCCCTCGCTCGTGATTCGCGCGCGAGTGTATAGCCGGCTATTAGAATTAAATATATATCCTAATAATATATAATATCCTACATTAAATCAAATATAATTTATTACCATTTTCTTGCATATAAAAAGGAAATCAATATTTTCAGTCAGAATGCAAGAAAGGAATAGCGCACAGAGTGAGAGCTGGCAAAGATGGGGCATACAAACTTCTCATAAACTTGTTAGATTTTAAACAACAGGAAATCAATTTTATCACAAATTCTCAAATGAGTCACAAAGAACAAAAATTAATTGTCAACGTGTTGAATACACTGATAGCATTAATGGATACACAACCTGATTTATTGGATCAGAGAGGAGTAGATTTAATTAAATAGTAAGTATATAAAATTATATTACTCTGTTTTCTTTCTACTAAATCATGTATATAGAGAAACAGTTTATAATTACCAAGCTATATCAATTTCATCATCTTATCCTATTGCATAGACTTAAAAAGTCAAGTAAAAGCTAATTAGATAGGTTAGGTTAGTTATTTTATGTTACTGGACATAATTTAAAATGTCTTGAAAGCTTTAATTTGTGAATAAGTATATATTGCATATAATGAAAATAATTAAACCTTATTTTTTATGGGAATGATAGTGATGTTTGGAAGTGACTCCCTCTCTGAACATTCACGAAAAATTATAATAAAGGTAAACAATAAATACAGTGTAAAACAATTTGATAAAACCGATCGCGTCTCTTGTGGGCTCTTCTCAATGATTGGGATGTTTTCCGAACCAGTGGTACCTAGTGTTTTGACATACATTTGTGTGTACAGTGTGTACAGTTCATGCTTAAATTGAATAAATTCATCAAAAAATATCTCAACTTAATAAGTAAATACAGATAAATCAGCTTGGAGAAGTTCTTGTGTTTGTAGTAGTGACACAGTGACTATAACCGGAATAAATTAGTTTGCGCTAGCTACCTTTGTTGATTATTTTTTCTACCTGTGTATTCCAACTCAATTTGTCAAATACCACAACAGGGTATTTTACCTCAGATTTTCAATTGAGTTCGCACCATGAGGGCATGTTATAGTTGCTAAGCTTTTATTTTTATTTTATTTCTGTTTTTATAGGATTAGTGGTTAAGTCATATTTTTTGCACAATTGTTTCTACCACTCGTAGTGCTTGTGTGACCTCGCATACAGTATTTGCAAATTATTTTATGAGTATGGCGTTGTTATCTGCCTATCCTATTGTGTAAAAATACCTGTTGTTCAAGGAGGAAATTAGACCGTTGACCACCATATTCCACAAAAGGGGAGATAAAACACCTCCGTGATGACAACTTTTTGCTACTAATGCTCAGCCATTTTGTCCTGTAGTTCTAACAACTCTTTTTCTGAGAATGTTCCCTATTCAGTGTGTAATGTTTCTGCCCGCATCGTGTCGGTGCAGTGCTGTTTAATGCTAGTAAAATTTGTTTTATCAAAAGCTCCCTCAATATAAATGAAGGTGCTTAGACATATTCCTTTGTTTTTATCGCTTGTTCAATACTGCCTGTTACCATGTGTAGCGCCGATGCTACTGATTTACTAGAACTGTAAGCGTGTTGGTTTTCAATGGGTACTTTTACAACGCTTCATCCCACAGAACCCGATCGCAGATCCTCTTTCTTTTGAGTACAAAGGACGTGAGAGTTATGAATCTAAAGGATATGGGATCACTTTTTCTTGGTTTGGGGATAAATATAACTTTTACTCCTCGCCATTTTAGCGGTATGTATTTATGTGCTAAACAAGCATATAGAATCTTAGTTGGGGGTTGAATAATTATATTAATGCCTCATTGTAGCTGTGCGGGGAGGATTTCACCTACTCCCGGTGTTTTAAAAGGGTGGAAACTATGTACTGCCCATTTAGTATGTTCGACAGTCTCCGTGTTATCTATTTTTATCTACTCTTCTTCTGTCGATTCTGTCGGTTAATGTAATGCCAAAAAGTTTGTTATTCTTTTCTTACTAATTAGTTTCTTGATTTCATTTGTTATTCATTGTTATTATTTCTTATTCAGTGTTGTTATTTGATGCTAATTGTTGATATTTCATATTAAAATTGATAATTAAAAATGGCCTCAGTGTTAAAACATGGTCGAGGTAATCCTGTGACTTCCCAAACTAAAGAAGTTTTGTATTATTTGTACAGATATTTAAAAAATGTTTGTCTTCATGCTATTGAAGAGGATAATAAATTTCAGGCTAGAGACAAACCTTTGGGTACAATATCGGGACGAATGATTATTAACATAAAAGATTTATGCTAATGCAAAGCTAGGATGAGGATGATTACGAAATGTCTGGAGTTGACGAAATTCATTAGTACCTACCTATAAAAAATAAAATATATAAGTATTTGTTTATTTATTTAACTATTGACCGTACACTACTACAAACGCAAAAAACGTATTCAAGCTGATTTGGCTGTACATACAGATTTATAATATAATTGACGTCGATATCATCATCAACCTATACTAGTCCACTGCTGGACATAGCGCCCTGTCTTCAGCTCGCCGCCTCCAGCATCTGCCTGCAATCTTTTGCAGACGTCGATATATAAAATTACTATTTCTTAAAATTTTACTCTTATAACATTTGTCATGGGTTTTTTCAGAACTACGTAGTTGCATAATTTCATATCTCTATCTTAAAAAGGGTGGTAGTCTTATTATTATTTTGCTATCCCTTAATATAGCCTTATTAAAAAGTGAAACGTTTTTTAATAAAGACTGTAAATATGCATTTTTATGTCTCTAACTTTGGGCCCTTCCTACCTTTAGTAATGGGATACTTAATAGATGTCTGTCACTAAACCTCAGATCTAATAAGGCGAAGTGCTGGAGGCAAAAGCCAATGTCAAGGTTTTGCCCCCGTTCGGAAAAATCGTAGATCCGTGGCTATTATATCACTTTGCTAAGTCTGTGCCTAATTTTAAGATTCTGTATGAAGTTTTAGCATTCCACGGATAAATGAATCAGTCAGTCAATACCACTACTTCTGATATATAAACTTTCAGCATATTAGATAATGCTGAAAATGACGAAATATTACTGGCAACACTGAAATGGACAACTGTGTGTTGCTTGAAACATGAAATGAATCGTCAGATGCTGTTTTCTAAGAACATTGGACATAATTTAAAATGTCTTTTGAAAGCTTCAGTTAATGAAAAGGTAAATATAAAAAACGATATTCTCTATAATCATTAGCGACCTACAATTATTACAATGGCAAAGTATTTTATGAGAAGCAAATGAACACGAAACAACTTCAACAATATGAAAGACAAAACAGAAATGCCAGATGGAAACTACTTTACAAATCTTTGTTATTTGATTTCGTGTTTTACACTGGTCTTATTCTGTCACACTCATCTTTGTATTTAGGCTAGTTCTTCTGTCTCTGTCTTTTTTTTTTTTTTTTTTTTTTTTTTTTCGAACTGACTACACTGTTAGCCTGAGGGGCCCTGGAGCCTTTACGGCTTTTACAGCTTTACCGGGCTTGGGGGCGAGCGCTTAGGGCACTCAGCCACGAAAGCTAAGCAACAACATCCGAGGGTGTCAAAGTGGCCGGACCTCGGCTCGGACTGTTGCGCGTATGCAATTAGGTCGCGATCTGACTAATTCCCTATCCGTAATTCGAACTAAACTAACTATACATATATACATGTTTCTGCCCCCTGGGAGGAGGGAAGGAACATGTGTATGTGTATTTAGTGGTCTGAAATTTTTGTCTACTCTAACTAGGCAAAAAAGAAAAAAAAAAGGTCCCTTACAGAACCTATGTACCTATGTGTGTTGTGCATGTGTGTATAATGCAGTGTCATGTATGGCTGTGAAAGCTAGTGATTGTAGAGTCACTGTATCGCGCGAGCGGCTGCTTGGCTCAAGGGCTCCATGCCGATGGATCGGACCTAGGCTTGAGTTGCCGCAGAGGAGGGCGGTCGTGGCGGGTAGTGTGTGTGTCTCTGTCTTTGGCGAAGTGCCTATTGCGGCCCTTTTTGCATACAAAACGTTGCACGAAATCAGAATTTTATCCCAAAGAAGTTTCCCTTCAAATATACTAACATTATTCACAAAAAGCATGTATAAAATTTAAAAGCTGCCAATACGGTTTTTAAGGTACTAAGTGAGAGTTTACAAGTAATAAGGAAATTAACATTAGATGATGACATCAGAGTTGAATTCGGCAAAGCGCACGATCACGCGAAAGAATTGGGCGTACAAATGTTGGAGACGTTAACAAACTTGCTTAAAGGTTTGTCGATTAATCAGTATTGTTAATAATAAAGCTCAACGTCTCTCTGTCTGTCTGTCCGTTTATGTTCTTGTCACGCGAAAACCACTTATCCGATTTACACAGCTTTTCCTTTAATTAATAACTACGTTATCTGGCCAGGTTATAGGATAAATGTTGTTAGGTAAAGTAATATACGAAATAAGCAGTGATGATAATGGTGAATCAATTCGGAATAAACACGCTTTTGGGACTTACGCTAAGTAAACCATGAGAGATATATCAAAATAATGTTCTATATAATTGTAGACCTTACAAAGACCTACAAAAAAGTCAGCGATGGCATATGTCTATCGTCTAAGGATCATCTACAATATGCATTGTTGTCTTTAAAAAGGCCAACGGGCGACCGTAGTGGTTGATAGAGGGGGCAGTACGAATCGCGCGTCTATTCGACCCACTGCATTCTGTAGTCCACGCGAGTGGAACCGCGGGCACAACTAGTATTTTTATAATTTGAAATGCAATACCTTTTTTTGCACTATAAACAAAGATAGAGACCATAAAGGGAATTGTGAAGCAAGATCGACTGAATCATTATTTTTATATAAGCAAGTTCGACATAACACATTTTGTCTCTTCCACTCTCTATCAGTTGTTCTATCAGTAATCACACCTTTTATACACACATCATTCTTTACACGGTTCACGCATTCCTTCCTAAGACTTCCTCTATTCTTCCTCCTATGCCTATTCATCTACCTTCATACTTACTAACCTACCCTAACCTTCGTTTAATTTTCATACCACGCTAACCTATTACTCCTCGACTTCTTTGTCATTGCTGCTATTATGATCCTTTCTCTGATATACTAATTTTTTATCTTATCCTTTCTAGTTATGCTACAAATCAATCTTTATCTATTTATTATATACAAAATTCACAGCACATTTTTTGACATTATTCAAATTTAATTTTAAAGTGCCAATTAAGAAGTAGTAATATTACATTTCATATATCGTGTGTATGAATGTATTGAAAATGATGTTTGCATAAATAATGTGTGTGTGTGAGGGAGTGAATGTGAGTGTTATGATTATTATTTGAGTGTTTAAGGTTTCCTATATTAATTTTGAACTAACCTTCACATTCAACAAAGTTCTTATTAACATTCACTTCTCTGCCACATGTAACCTTTAATTCATCTCTTTCGTGACCCAGCACTAGATACATAAGGCATCACGACAGGTTTTATTAAATGGTTTTATATACCTTTCGCTTAAGTTTTAGAGGCATTTGTGGATCACATGAGATCATTGAAACCTGTCGCCATTTTATCCCCAATGCATTTATCCGTCATCATAATGAGTACTAGACATATAGTGAAATATCTGTACATGTGACCTGCTTCAATAACTCATGTTTAGTGATTATATGTTCAACAATTTAACAGCTTTTGTAGGATTATGAGTAAACATAATGATTGGATTCTTGGGGTATACTTTACTTACAGTCCAGTGAAACTGAATCATTTTACCAAACCTCTGTATAAAAAAATTAGAGGTCATATAAATATTTTTAGAGTACACAAATCCTCCATTGGCATCTGAACTGATGCTGACCATGGCCTCGCTGCTGGTCCGTCACGAGCTGTGCAAGCTGGTGTCCGACTGCGGCGTCGACGTGCTTTTCATTATCTTGGCTAACAACTATGATAATGTTGGTGTCGTTCAACAAGCTTGTAAACTGTAAGTCATATTTCTCATAGTAAATCTATACTAATAATATAATAAAGCGGAAGAGTTTTTTTTGTTTGTTTGTTTAAACACGCTAACGCTCTGGAACTAACATTAGGATTCGTAATTATTTTTTTGTATAGTCAGATTCACGAGGAATAGTATAGGTCAAATATCATTAGGCTACACCTCTCAGCTAGCCTTAAATATAGATTTTGTAGTAAGTAAGTGGAAAGAAATAGCGCACCCTAACTGCTTTATCCGCGTGCGCTGGCGTAATGGTTAGTGATACGTTAATACAATGTTTACAAAAATATTACTCCTTAGTACATCTAAAAAAAGTCCGCAATACCATATGCCTATCTCTTATATATAAGTATTAATAATAATATATTACGACAAACATTTATTGAAAATAGAAAAGTGATTTATGAGCATTATTATTAGCCATGGCATATTAATCCTAACGAACGAAAGTTACTCCATCATCAAGACAATTTTATATAGATTACTTTGCTTGCAATAGTATGTTATTTCGATGCATAGCTCTAAACTATAGCAGCAGTGGCACAAACGAGCCGCGTGACGCATAACCCTGACCGCCGGATAAAAATATTGTTTATACTGAAGTTATATATATCATCAAACAGCGATTTCTTTTAAATTATACGCGGATGAAACTGCGGGGCACGGCTAGTCCAGAAATAAACACAAAATACATCATTTATGTGAACAAAATTGCCAATCAGAAGCAGTTTTACCACACCGTTTGGGTGCACGGCCATTCTTATTTGATTTCATCGTAATAAATTGCATTATCATATCAATTTACTTTATTTAAAACCTGAGGATATACTTACGAACGTATAAAAATAAATAAATAATTAATTACTTATGTTATAAATTGTTTATTCAAAAATACTTTATTAATATAAATATCTCCTATATGCCAAAGGGATATAAACAAGAAATCTATAAAACTACCAAGGCTTATTTTAGTAAATTATGTTATTTTTATGTATATAATAATATCATTTTGGATAGAGATAATGGAACACTGGAAAATGTATTTAATTTGATGTTTACACAAAATCGCCAAAAATTTAAAAACCGCACAATTTTTCGGCAGATTGAAAATAAGACCTCAAACGCATGCACCTCTCGTTGTCGATATGCAAGGTTTTTTTCTTCACCATTATCTCATTCTCTAACAGAGATCTCTCGTGAATCAGCTCTGCTCTTAACTTTTCCGTCTCCAAAGATCTCTTTTGGAGCAAACTCATGCTATTATTCAAATCTCGGACCTCCTCGATCAGGCTTATTAAAGATCCCTCTCTGCAGTTCTCTACGTTTGGCCTGCAATTCTTTAAATTTAGTCTCGTCTGTGCTACTTGTATTCTTTGCATTACCTTCATTATTTCCTCGTGTAATGTTTGCAAAATATTTTCCGTTTCAACGATTTTTTGTAAGACCAAACTTAGTTGGTTTTCCAGTTCTGTTTTAACCTGTTCCGTTCTTGCTATGCGTTCCGCTAATGCCTTATTAACTTTTATGTCTTGTGATCGCAAGTCTCTAGCTGTGTTGATTAAAACAGCTTCAACCTTTTCTCTGAGAGCTTTAGATAACTCTATAGCATTTTTAAACTGTTCTAATGCGTTAACAGAATAATGTTCCCATGATTGTATGTCAGATTGTCCTTCAGAAAGGCGAGTCGCTCCAGCAGACTCTTTGACGTTCTCCGATTTAGTTTGAAGGTCCGAATTGGCGCTTTCATATTTGAAAGCTAAATATTTATTGCTCCAATCTCGTTCTAAAGAATTTTTCGCAGCGACATTCGTACGCATTTGATTTTCAATATCTGTCAACATTTCCCGGTGTAATCGTTTGACGTTTTGGATCAAAACAGATTCGGTGAAGAGTTCTTCTTGAGGCAGATCGTAGACAAGGTCTGATTGCATTCGATTTCGTCTTAAATCTAAACATTCATCGGTAATGTACTCTGGGATTTTTAACGTATCCATTGCGTTCTTTAACTGTTGCCTCTGGTTCTCTAAAATATTAATTTCTTCGTTGATATCCCCGATGGCTCTTTCGAGATCGCATTTCCAGTAGTTTATATGTCTCGCGCGGTGTCTGAGTTGATCGGTGCTGTCATTAAAGTCTTCACACGACGTCTGGTTTACTTTGACTATGCAATTTTTTGTTGTAGACGTGTTTTCATCGGTCGTTCTAATGATGTCCCCTTTTAAAATACGTTGGTTATGTTCATGCCATGATTTGATAGTGGATAATCCAAAGTTTTTGTCGCCGAATGACAGCAAATCTCCTTTTTCCTTTGTAGTCATGTTCTTTACACTTTTTTAAATGGTATATTACAGGGAGCAATTGATTAAATATCTGTTAATTACTATGGAAACCATTGGTTTGTTGTGGTTACGAGCTATGGTACTTAAAAGTATTGTTTTGCTATTGTGAATCAATATTTTTTTAAATATTCTATAGATTTAACGATTGACGGCAATCTTGACTGATATTAAGTGACGATGTGGTCTAAAATAGTAACACGTTAAGCCGAGAGAAGGACCGGCTCTCAAGTGCAGCAGTAATTAAACTTACATTTCTTATCACGGTGTCCAAACACACTCAGCCATTATTGTTTCAGGTTGAGTCAAGAATTATTTCTCTTTTATAAACATTAACATAAGAAAACGTGTTAGTATATTCATAAAAACCTAATTTTCAGTATCACAGCGTTGGCTGGCAATGACGATGTGAAAAGAGAACTTGTCAAGAGTGACATAGTTCCTATAACAGTGGCGATATTGACAAGACATTCGGTAAGTAATGTATCTTTTATCAAAATAACAATTTTTAATATAAGCGTCGATATATTAAATGATAGGCCCACAGATTTCGCACCTTATTTTACTGCTGAGCAGGAAAAACGTATTTATTTGTTCTAACCCTGGATAATGAAAGTGGAGCTAATATTTGAATGCCATACAATCTTTATTTACCACTGCCATGTTCCTCTTGTTTTAATTTATTCATAAATTATTTATTAATAAATCTAAGGGCCTTCTTAAGTTACCAGTTATACTGCCGCATCAGACATCTAGCAAACAAATTTTGACGAATAAGAAAATTCTTGCAGTTTTGTTGGAGCGAGCAGAATACGAAATTATCAATTCCATTTATTCTACATCAGCGCTTTTTCTGCGGCTTCGCTCGCGTCATATTTGAGCTGTACCCCATCTTTTTTACTTTCTAACCGAATTGCTAAATACCAATTTTCATTGATCTATCTTCATAAATGATGTATTTTCACACAAGCTTTCATCCCCTTTTTCACAACCTTAGGAGTCGAATTTTCAAAAATCCTTTCTTATTGCTGACCTACAGAGTAAAGGAACCTACATTCAAATTTTCACTTTGTTCGATTGTGCGTTGATCGACCAGTCAGTTATTCAGTTTATATAATTAGTCCGAGCTGCAGTTGTCTTTCTCGCACTTTATTCTGTCCTTCGAGCATAGCGCGACAGCAATAGATTTCATTCTGTCAAAACCTATTATTCAAATGTCTTGCCGACCGCGATTCCTCTTAAGGTTTGTTTAATTAATTTTAAAGAGTTAAAGAACATTCATAACTCTAACTTCAAATAATTTTAATTTTCATTGCGTATAAGAAGTTCCATCTTTTTTATCTATCGGATTTCAAATCACAAAAAAAAACTTGCAATAAATTGTTTCTCTAGAAAGGACCTAAGCAGCAATATATTGTAATGTAGGAAAGGACCCAAGCAGCAAGATTTTTTAATCTAGGACCTACTTCGTAACTTTTTTTTTCATAGTACGGTTAATTAACTGTACTGTCCTTCATGGTAAGCATAGTAAAATCCAAAAACAATGGCGACCACTGAGAGATCTGTAATCTACCGTCGGTCGTCACTGTCATGCCGGCCTGCATGCTGTTTGACAACTGGATATACAGTAGGTGATCCCGAAATACCAAACGACATACCAAAGAGAGTCACTATGGACGGATTTTTTACCATATGCTTGGTGGTCGGGTACAGATTCTTACCTTGATTACTGGATGTACTGCGACTGAACCTGGAACGCGATACGCCTATGGCGGGTTATACACCCGGTGTATGGTGGTCGCGATTCAGTCGGACACAATTCTCGTACTCTAACACGAATTTGGTTTTTGTCATTTATATATATATTTAAATTAAAATGTGTATAAACATTTTAATGTCAAAATAATTCATTTTTACTAAATGCTTATGAAAGTAGTATACGCTACCTATGTAACGAAAAAACTATTTTTTTTTTTTTTTTGTCTGTCTATTTTTTTCGGATAATCTCCGAAACGGTTAAACCTATTTTGACGGGACTCTCACTGGCAGATAGCTGATGTTATAAGAAATAACGTGGGGTACTATTATTTTAGAAACATTATTAGGGTTTCGCACAAAAAATAAAAATCGTTTTTTAGGAAAACACGTGAGCGGAGCCGTGTACGCAGCTAGTAAAGGATATAGAAACACGAGCGAAAATAAGCCAATTTACAAACAAGTTCTAGTCTATTCATTAAGAGCTTGCATAGGTTTTCTTTTATGGTCGTAGAATAACCCGACAGCATCAGCTGTGACCCTGAAGTGTATCGCGGCGCTGTCGCTCCGCGAGCCGGAGCACGGCAAGCTCTACCTCGAGAACGGGGCGCCCGAGGCCATCATCAGCTGCATGAAAATGCACCCAGACAATGCAGCAGTTCAGGTGTTTTTTTTTAATCGTTATAGGTTTTGGCGTAGTGGCCACAATCTCACCTGATTTTAAGTGACGATGTGGCCCAAGGTGGTAACACGCTAAACCTAGTGGAAGACTAGCTCTATTGGTGCTTGGCGACATATTTTCAACTTGAGGGTGGTAGCTAGTCAAGCGGGCATCAGAAAATGCCCTACCACCATGCTATGGTTTCCTCACGATGTTTTCCTTCACCGAAAGCTCAGGTTCTTAGTAGAGATACGAACTCACGTCACTCGACGCAAAGTCGTTCACGCTACCACTGAGCCATCATCGCTTCAGGTGTGTGAGGATTTAGTACTATTTCAACTCTGTGGATACGTACATCTCTTTCCTATTTATCTACGCTTCCTTTGGAGAGAGCGAGAGATGCGATGGAATCGTAAATACGAGTGTAATTTAAACGTTGCGTTGTCTCATTGTTTATTTCAGTTTAGAGCAAATTCAATTCAACTTACAATATAATAGTCCGGAGCTTCCGACCAGACAATCTCCTTCGTTTAGATTTTAATCACATGACATTGGCGGAATTACATACTTCACCACTTCACCGCTAAGGAAACCCACTTTACTGAGGTCCCACAATTCCAGGACACGTTTCTTACTATCTCTGAGTATTGGGACCTTTGGTGTTGATATCTCCATTGACGTTCAGCTCCGTACTCACTTGGAAGACAAAGTCAACTTAGCGTCTAAAAAGCTGGGTGTGACGCAGTTAAGTGGTACTTCGCCCCGGGGCAAAGACTGCTGTTATACAAATCGCATGTCTGATCCCATATGGAATACTGCCATCTCTGAGCGAGAGCACCTGGATACTAGCTTGGGTCTTTGATTCAGGTCAAAGACGAGCTGTGAGAATTGTTGACGATCCGAATCTTACAATCGGTATCGCACCTTTAAGTCTAAGAGAGACTTTGCCTAATTGTGCGTGTTCTTCCGCTTGTATAATGGGTGGTTTTCTGAGGAATTGTTCGTCATGATGCCAAGAGTTACTTACCACTATCGCACCTCTCACCACCGGCAGAGTTCATCCTCATACCTTGGAACATAATTGTCGCCGACAGTCCGGTCCGGTCGGTTTCAAAGGAGTTTCCTTCCGCGGACGATCGAGATGTGGGATGAGCTTCTTGCCGAGTTTTTCCCAGGGGACTACAGTATGGGGTTGTTGAATAGCGGAGAGAATAGGGTTTTTAAAGGGTCGGCAACATGTATGTGATGCTTCTGGTGTTGCAAGTATGCGATGACCGCTTCCCATCAGATTAACCGCATGCTTGTCTTCCACTATTGTGGTATATAAAAGTGAAACCTTCAGACAAAATATGTTCACTTAAAAATCTTTTTAAATATCCTAAATCAGCGGGATTCGAACTATAGATCTCTCTTGCGTACTGCGTATGAAGTGCGGTCGTCTCACACCACTAGGCCAATCCGACGACGATCACAATCATGAAAGTCAGGATTTGCATTAACCGTGCATAATGTAAATGTAATCTATCTCATTCTCTCTTAGGCTAAATCCTATATGGTTGTCTCCTTTTACTGTCGGTTTTTCGTTTCATTTAGTTCGAAAAGATCTGAAGTGAAATTGATTTATTATTGTATTCATGTGAGTTAGAAAAACGCGTGCTGGGCGATAAGGAACATGGTGGCGCGATGCCGCGACCACAACGCGAGGATACAGGAGCTCGGGGTGAAGGAGGCGCTCGACGCGGCCTACGCCAAGTTCAACGAGGAGTTCGGGTTCGACATCAAGTCTGCTCTCAGAGACCTCGACTGCGACGTCAGCCTGGACGAGCAGTGGACCGGGAGAGGGGTTCAGCTGGACCACTGAACCCACTCCAATAACCTTCATACTTGATTAACCACGTGCTTCTTTCATAATTGTAATAAATAAATGTTTTCTTTTTGTTTCGTAAATTAATAAAAATTCGATGTTTTATTTTTATATACTACAAAGGTGGTATACGGCTTGCCTAATGGTAAGCGGCTACCGTAGCCTATGAACGCTTGTAAAACCATTGGGTATCAATAGCGCGTTGCCGACCTTGAACCCCCTTCCCCTAGAAACCTTACCACAGGAACACAAGACAAGGTGATTTGGCTGTGATCTTATGTAAGGTGGACATATTCACCAGTCGGGCTGCCCAAAGTAGAGAGAAATCTCAAAAGAAATTTCTCTGAACCCAACCTTCTTCATTTAATAGTGCATTCAGTAAAGATTGAACGCTCACGGAGAAAATGAGTGATCGTTCACGGGACGTGCAGAATGAAGATGTACCCGATCCACACATTACTAGATATATCATTATATATTACTAGCGCTTTGCCCGTGACATCGCTCGCGTGATAGCTTTAGTAAAATTATAAAACGCTTTTTTTAACCTTCTGAATTCCTAAATTAGTTCAAAACCATTTTCTTTATATGTATCTCCAAAAATGACGGATATACATAGAAACTTTTTAACCAGTTTTAGAAGTTGAATTTCCAAAAATGCCCCCTTAATGCTCACCTGCTGTGTAAAAGGCAACTTTGGGTCTTAGGCAACTGGTCTTAGTCCCAGTAGTTCAGGCTGTGCGTTGATATGTCAGTCAGTCATGCTTTTATTTATACTTAATATTATAAACCGGAAGTTTTTTTGTTTGTTTAAACACGCTATTTTCTGACACTACCAGTTGGATTTGAAAAAATATTTTTGTATGTGATAGTCTGACGCACAAGAAATAGTATAGGCTATCTAGCATTCGGCTACACCTTAAATATTGATTTCTGTTAAGTAAGTCTGAAGACGCAGCGCATCCGCGTGCGCTGGCGTAATGGTTATTGATATGTAAATAAAATGTTCTATAAAAATTTTGATCTTTAGTAAATCTAAAAAAGTCTGCAATACCATATGTCTCTAATACATAAGCCACAAAAAGGTATTTTCTGACAATTATATTGAAAAGTGATTTAAAAGCATTATTATGAGGCATGGCATATTAATCATTACGAACGAAAGTTACTTCATCATCAAGACAATTTTATGTAGATAAGCTTTTCCCTTTATAGCATGTTATTTGGACGAATAGTTTGGGAGATAATATAAAATTAAAATAAATGCCGCATGCATTTGCAGTGAAAAAATCATTGTCCTTTATTTTTTTTAAGAACAACCACACTGCTCTAGCAATTGTGGAGATTTTGAAACAAACTACACGGCTTATTTGCATATACGGCAACAGTCCAAGCCGATGTTTGACTACTTTGACACCCTTGAGCTTGTTGCCTCGCTTTCGAGGCCGAGTGGCTACTGAGCTCGTCCTCAAGCTCGATTAAACTGTCAAAGCTTCTAAGGGCTCCAGGGTTTTTAAGGCTAACAGTATAGTCAGTTCGAAATACAATCTAATGCCCGCCTGGCTAGCTACTATCCACAAGTTGAAAATCTGTCCTCAAGCACCTATAGTTCCGACAGCTGCACTTGAGAGCTAAACCCCCTAGGCAATCTTGGGCCTCAACATCAGGTGAGATTGTGGGCAAACGCTGAAACTACGAAGACTAAAAAAGAAAAATGTCTGATGGTAAGTACGGTACAGTCCACAACGGCTACCGTCGGTGACACAGAATTCATCGGCAGTCGTCGATGTCATGCCGGCCTGCTGTAATGCATCTTCACGCCTCGTTTAAAGGACCCAATATCAAAGGAGAAAGGGAACACGTTGGCTGGGAGACCTTTCCACATTCGCAAGCTACGGCAAAGATGAGAAGTGAGAACTTCTTTGTCAAAATTGTCAATGAAACATTTGTAGGTTTAATGTGTAGGTAATGAGAACGCCCCTTTTTTATGAAAATGTATATTTTTATTAAAATAACAAATATATACTGAAATATTGCATTAAGTGTATTTTACTTAACGCTGCGTGAATTTTACATGTAGTAAACAAAACGTACACGTAACAATACAATATACATAACAGTTTAAATGTTAAACGAGTACCGACTTAATTCGCTGCTAGAAATGCAATGAATATAAATTGTATTAGGGACGCGCTCTCTTTTTTACGCGCTTCAGTTTTAGTTATAAGAGTCTTATACTACTTACTACACATGCAAAGCTCACGCACACAGCGACGTTTAATACTAGTAAACGGGGAAATTATTATGCTAGTGTGTTAAATAAATAAAGTACTTGTATAACAAAAAAATATGGTCGAACTACTATTACGTTCTACATTAATCTGAGACTAGTTGTGCCTGCGGCTCCGCTTGAGTTCAATACAGAATTATGTTTAGGTTTTTATTTATAAATAGCTCCTAGCTTCCAACCGCCACTCACAGCCATCACCCGCTGATTATTTTAAAGGCAAGAATGCTTATCGTTAGTCATCCTTACAAGATAGACATAATATGCTATCACTGACTTTGTAGGTGCTTTGTATTAACTAACATCTACAATTATGTAGCACAGTAATTTTATATCTCATGTAGTTTACTCAGCGTAAGCAAATTTAAGTACCTATACCAAAAGCGTCTTTGTCCCGAATTGGTTCAACATTATCGTCACTGCTTATTTCGTATGTTTTCTTTTATATAACAAAAACCGTTATATTTAACAAAAGTTCAATAGCTTTTTTGTAATGGGAACAGAAAAAAAGTGAAAAGAAACAATTTTTAAAGCACTTACTTAAGTAATTTATAATTCAAAAAGTGAAAAATAAAAGTGTTTCATCAGCTCCGACTCGCGACTGGAGTTTACTCCTCAAGAATTGTCTTGGAATTTAGAATACATACAATTGGCAAGAAGAGTAAATAAAGGCATCTCTTAGGATATAGAAAGAATGTAAAAAAAAAAATTGCCCTCGCGCGGCGTATCCGCTCATTTCAATGGTCGATTTGCGTCTGGCGGTTTTCGCAGCAAACAAAAAAGAATTGAATAAATTTCAACCTTATTTGAATACCACTAAGGTTAAAATTTTTTTGCGTGATGCTGCACTTTCAATTTCACTCCTCATTTTTATGGTCACTAAGGAGTAATCCATCTCGTAATATCACAGCTTTTTTAGTCCACCAACGTGAATAGTATATTTTTTAAGCTGAGAGATCTACAATCAATCGTCGTCGCCGCAGTCATGCCATCCTGCAAGCCTCGGCTGCTGGATATACACTGGCTGATCCCGAAACGCGACAAAACAAAAGAGAGCCACATTGACGGGTTAACACCATATGTACGATGGACCGCGACCCAGGCAGACAATGTCCTGTCCTCACCACTTATACAACTGTGCATTCTTTACATCCAGCGTTAGTATTGGGGAAAATAATAATGAAATCTGCCAATATCCTAACGCTGGGCACAGCCCTCTTATCAAGCATGATTTGGCCAACTAGCGATTTGAAATATTGTTTCATGATAATTTTTCACAAGCGTAATTTAAGTCCCTTCCATTTTTGGTGTCCCCTTATTCGACCCATTGCCAATATATGCTATACTAAATCTATGGTTACCACAAACAAGGGGATAACGGATCGATATCTCAACATATTTAAACGGAAATGCGGGCAGTGCTTAGTCCATATAAAAGTATTACTCGGTTTTATCCCTGGATTGAGAACTAGAGTAAATATTTGTATAGCATACAGTTATTTATATCTACTACTGCCATATTCCTACGCTTTGATTTTTTCCAGAAATAAATTATTAAAACTCATTTACTTTGATGTTTCTTTTCGCGTGAAAACCACTTATCCGATTTACATGTTTTTATTTTAACTGATAGCTATGTTATCTTGTCTGGTTATAGGATATATCTTGTAAGATCAAGTAACATACGAAATAAGCAGTGACGATAATGATGACACAATACGGAAAAAGACGCATTTGGGATGCTTAATTAGCTTACGTTGAGTAAACCGTACGAGATATATCAAATTAATGTTCTACATAATTGTAGATTTTGAAAAGACATACAAAAAAGTCATCGATAGCATATATCTATCTTTTAAGAATCACCCACAACAAGCATTTTTGTCTTCATTCTTTTGAGCGGAGACAGCACGATTCGCGCGTGCGCTCGACCGACGGCATTCTGTAGTTCACGCGAACGGAGCCGCGGGCATAGCTAGTAATAAAAATAATAAATTCCTAGTACCAAAAGTAACGTAATAGAGATGGGTGTTATTATAATAACGTTGTTGAACACCGACGTCAGTACACGATTTCAAATCCTGAACAACAGATGCGAGCAACACCCGACTCCAACAACTGAAGTCCTAATTCGGTGCGAACATTGAGTATTACTGATACCGAGAATTACTTTTTTAGTACACGCCAATACAATTTATGTACATAACTAAACATCTTGTTTAAGTGAACCTTACATAGATATATTATGTAGGCTATAATCATAACTTATAAATAACAAAATAAGTATTGTTTGAATACTTATGAACAACGACTCGGACACTAAGAAAACAATGACGCGCTCAGCCAACGGATATCGTCCGAGTGATACCGAAAATTTATTAAAACACCCATATTTAAACATATTTATAGTTAATATTGATAGCGACACGCTCTCTCAAGGAATTTATCATATTTCCATTTCCTGTAGCTCATAATATTTTTCCCGTTCATGATCGTGTGGACCATTATCTTTTCATTGTACTCGAGGTTTGTGAGAAGCTGTAATTTAAATTAAACACGTCATATGTTATGTCGTTTGCACTACACCTAGACCATACAGTATTTTTTTTAAATCTTAATAGGTTTAGCGCAGGAATGGTAGACAGTGGCCCATTATTACAAATTTCGACAACTGTTGACGAGAACTATCGATTGAAACTAAAAGGAGCGCCGTAGCATCTCAGAGTCATAATTTATACAAAATGAAAATTATGTGATGCGTTAAAAGGACTTCAAAATGGCGGCGCGTCCCCCTCCCGCGCGCGTTTTGCGTCACAGTCTTCACTCTACGTAGCGGATTCTTTGATCCTTTAACTATCGAATCGTGAAATACAATTTTGGATGTAGATGGTAGATATGTAGCTGCAATGTCAAACTGTACCCCCAATTTTTATTGCCCCCCACTATGGATGCAAATATAAAGACGTGTTCACGTCAAAACACCTATATTCATTTGCGACGTGGCCGAACGGCATTCGCTTCCTCGTAATTTAGTTGCAACTGTTGCTTTCAAATTTTTTGTCTTAGCAAGATGTACATTTGCGACAGCAGTTTTACTTTAATTTGCAATGCGAATAAACACAATGGCTACCGTCGGTGACACAGAATTCATCTACGGTCATCGATTTCAGCTTGCTGTAATGCCTCTTCACGCCTCATTTAAAGGACCAAATATCACAGAGGAAAGAGAGAACAGGTTGGCTGGGAGACAATTCCAAATCCGTACGGTACGGCAAAATAAGAATTTGCGAACATTTAATGGTAAGTACGGTACAGTCCACAACGGCTACCTACGGTGACGCAGAAGTCATCGGCAGTCGTCGATGTCATGCCGGCCTGCTGTAATGCTTCTTCACGCCTCGTTTAAAGGACCAAATACCACAGGCAGGAGGGAACCGGTTGGCTGAGAGACAATTCCAAAACCGCACGGTACGTCAAAGTAGGCATTTGCGAGCATCTAATGGTAAGTACGGTACAGTCCACAACGGCTACCGTCCGTGACACAGAATTCATCGGCAGTCGTCGATGTCATGCCGGCCTGCTGTAATGCCTCTTCACGTCTCGTTTAAAGGACCCAATATCACAAAGGAAAGAGAGAACAGGTTGGCTGGGAGACAATTCCAAAACCGCACGGTACGGCAAAGTTAAAATTTGCGAACTTTTTTGTTTGTTCTAACGAATGGTTATCTTTATGGTAAAGATGCTTACTTTAGGCGTCAGCAGGAAGTACTGTGCGTTGTCAAACTGCGTGGTCACTTCGACGAGGATCTGTAACATCTTGCGTTCGTTTACGGGATCCATGCCTTGGTTGATCTCGTCGACGCACCTACAGATTATCATAAAAGATGCACAAACTTAAATAATTCACTCAGAATGTCTTACAAGACCTTTCTTTTATTATAATATAATAAATCTATTATTTAAATATGGCCGACGGGTGCTTCGGAATTAATATATAAATTGAAACTTTCATTAGTAATTAAAATGTAATGTTAGTGCATTTAGTTGAGGGCGGAACTGAGAGCTGCGCGCGCATCACGTCACGTATTAAACTGCGACACGAAGAAGTTACCCATCAATGATAATACTGTGAATTCGTTAACGATGTTTATGTAATAAACATTCTTTTAATAAAATTACAATTGAAATTAATTTACACTGAAGGTTAATTTTGCTTGGGAGGCGAGGGTTAAATTTTTAGAGTAACTTTTGTTACATAATTACAACGCAAGCTGATGTTAGATAAGTGAAGTTGTGACCAAAGAAAAGTAGCTCTTAAGCGTAGCTGTCGGAACACACCTGTGTAAGTGCTTAGCGAAGTATTTTCGAGGTTGGAAAAACACTTGAAAATGCTCTAGTCTTATGCCATAGTTTCAACACAATTTTTTTTTCAAATCGTCATTCCATCGCATGTTATAAGCAAAAAAGTTTTATTATTAGTAGTTTTATGGACCACGGACCTCAACTTAAAACAAGCGCCGGTTGCCAAATGCAAACAACTATCCCCATGGGTTTCATGTATTTATTCTAGAACATTCTTTTTCATATTTTTGTTGTGTGTTTTCAAATAGTCGACAATAAGCGAAGATGGCGCAGTGGTAGCGTGTACGACTTCGCGTCGATTAACGTGAGTTCGAATCCCTACAATGAGCCTGAGCTTTCGGTGAAGGAAAACATCGTGAGGAAACCATAGCATGGTGGTAGGTCATTTTCTGATGCCCGCCTGGTTAGCTACAACCCTCAAGTTGAAAATCTGTCGACAAACACCAATAGAGCCAGTCTTCCACTAGGTTTAGCGTGTCATCATCTTGGGCCACATCGTCACGTAACATCAGGTGAGATTGTGGCCACTACGGCAAACATACAACTATAAAAAAAAAATAGTGGAGGTTGTGAAGAGACCTGAAAGGCACCGTGGTGACCCTCTGCAGCGCCATGAGGTAGAGCGCGGTGGCGAGCGCGCGCTCCCCGCCGGACTGCGCGTGCCGCGTCAGCTGCTGCAGCTGCTCGGACGCGCGGAACCGGACCAGCACCGAGATCCCGTACTTCTCGTAGTCCTCCTTCGAACCGTTCCATCGAATCATATACACACGCTGCCATTTCACTATTAACTCGTCTGCTCCTCTTATACAAATTTTGATAGTTTTCGTTAGCAACACCAACATAAAGTAACTATTAATTACAGTTGTAACCATTTTCTGATACTAGGAATACTTTTTTCTGCACGACATTGTACTAAAATTAAACAGTAACAAGAGTGGGTTCATTTCCTAGTCCCTAGGCACGTTGCCAACACCAACATAAATCAATTATAATTATTTTACATATTAGATACAATAGCAACACTAAGCGTAATTTATTTTCTCCCTCAGACATTGTGCGATCAGGCTGTGCTTACATTAAACAGTAACAAGAACAAACTTGTTTCCCTTATTGGCAACACCAACGTATATAATTATTATTACATACATAATTATTTTACTATACTATAACTGGCGCTGTAAGCGCGGCCCGTCAAATGGTTTGCGGGACGCAGGAGGGGAACAAATCCGACCAATGAGTTAGTGTGTTGCCGACCGCCAGCAGCAATAGACGTTTCACGTAAGGGCGCGCGCGATCTTGTCTTTGTGACTGCTACACAAGAGATAATTTTACCAAGATGGAATTACAGACGCTGCGTTTAAATAGGCTATAAAAAGCAATGCTTCTCAATTTAGCAAATAAAAACATACAGAATTAGCGTTTCCGGGTAACTTTTTATTGTGTATTGAATTCAATTTTTTATTTAAGGATAAAATTTCGAGAGGTGTCGTGGGACACCTGGTAGGAATGAAATTCCTTTCCCTTTATATTATGTACTATTAAATAACAAGCACAGTGAAGGAATGGTGCTAAAATTATATTTAATAAATAAGTATTTGTTCAAGTATAAAGTTATCAAAATAAATATTTTATTATTATTATCCAAGTTTAAATCAAATAAAAAAAATTGTATTTAATAATAAATATTTCAAATATAAATAGTAAGTTTCACATTCAGTGAGGAGGATTCGTTTATAATCATAGTGGATTATGCAAGTTTGTAAATATCACGACGCAGGCTATGGAAATTACCAGACGTGTACACTCCCTGATCCCGAAAGGAAGCGCGACAGAGCGTGGCACTACTATCGATTCTTAGGTTTACCCTCAATTCTCAGACTCATTTCTGCATTGCCTGCTTGGATATTTAAGGCAGGTGGATCACTTGGTCCATTTTTTGAGACTTACACAAACTTAAAAAACTTCATTATCTTAAAATGTTGAACGAATAATATTTTTAAACGTAGCCAAAAAAAAACTGTGGAGAGTCACTATATGTATAAAATGGAATCTCTCTAATTTATTCCGTTCTTTTTCGGATCTCTTTCCTTTCCACTACTGGCAACACTAATACATAATTAAGATAATATTACATTTTATCGAATTTGAAATAGACAAAACTGAGAATAAATGTAATGAATCCTAGAGAGAATCAAATCTGCAGCATTCGTGGTAAAAGATAAAGACTAACCTCAGTGTCTCCTTTATCGAGTTTGATTTCACCGGCGCATCCCATCTTAGCGAACATGTCGCCGAAACTCTTGTTGATATCACCGAGCAGCAGTTCTAGCGGCGGCAACCATTGCGACCTCAAACAATGGCAAATATAACACTATGCAAATATAATAACTAGGCCTAGAACATTTCATGCACTAGTTATAACATTATTCGTGATAAATCATTTGTCACGTCAGCTATGTGACTCCAAAACACCTGCTATATATCGCTCAAGTATGATTTCACTTCACGCGAGCCAAAAATCATGAATTGGCAAAGCTATGTGTACTGTTACAGAGCCTAAGGATTTTTTAAAAATAAATAAATTAATGATTTATTAAGTTTGTTTGGATATAGTAATAATATCATTTGAAACTTTTTTTTCTCCTATTAGGTTACAGCAAACATTTGTACAATATTTCTATAGCTACCATACAGTTCACGAAAATATGCTAAAAGTACTAATTAATTATAGGCAAACACAACATGCACTCAGTATAAGCTACTTACGCTATATACAACAAGAAAAAAAAAACAATTAAACTAACTAAAAACAGCTATTTAATTATATTATAATTCTTTCATAAGAAGTGCAGTGATAAATATCCGGTATTTCTGTAAAGTGTCCACATGAATATCTGTCGTTAAACTAACACTGTTATGTAATTTACACACTCTAAGAATGGGTGAGTTATTTCCGAGCACTGTCTTTCGTAGAGGCGGCACTAACGGAGTTTTTACGAGGACATATAAAAGGTACTCTATAATTCATCTTACTAAGGATTCCTGGACAATCAATTTTATTTCTTATGACTTTATATAGAAATATAAGATCCGAGATATCTATACGCTTTGAGAGTGCTACCATATTAATTCTTTCATTCTGTCTATATATGAATTGCCTCTTTTTGCTTTACCTGTACAGAGTACATCAAGTGATATAAAAACTTTTTCTGTATACGTTCTATCGTAAGAGAGTGTGTGGCATAATGTGGCCGCCACACTACACTACAGTTTTCTACAATGCTGCGCACAATACTATTGTAAATTAATATTTTAGTTTAGGATTTGCAGAATTCCTTACTATTTCGGATTACAAAATGTAAAGACAAACGCTTTTTTGAATAGTGGACAAACATGAGGCACAAAAGTTAACTTTTTATCAATCATGATTCCCAAATCCCTAACAAATTCCACCTCTTCTATAATGTAATAAAAATATGTATGAAGTTATGCAATTATTTTTCTTGTGAATCTTATATGTACGTATTTTTGTGATTAAGACAGATGAGATTAATTTTACACTAATTGATAAGTCTCTTAAGATCCTGTTACACTAAAAATGGACTTCAATACATTCAATAATTCTTAAAATTTTTAAATCATCTGCAAACAGAAACGGTTATGAGTTATAAAAACATTAAGAAACGTCATTTATATATATGTTGAATAATATTGGGTCAAGGTTTGATCCTTGTGGGACTCCTGATGTTATTTTGATATTAACTTATTGAGCTATAATGCATGAGATAATTTATCAAAAGCTTTGCTGAAATCAGTGTATATTACAACCACTTGTTTGGTAGAATCTAGTGCTTCAGCAATGGTTTCAGTAAACAAAACTAAATTAGTGAAAGTGGACCTTACCTTTACAAATCCGTGTTGCCCACGTAAGTTCATGGGTATTTTGATAATATATAAAGATGAGAATTTTACAATTAAAAAAAAAATCCACATAATCCTTGCGTAAATATAACCTACAAATATTTTAGACAATCTTCTCCAAACAACTTATATCTTTAATGACTTAATCTTATATGAAAATAACCGTAGCTGGCACTTAGACGGACGGACGCGACTCAGTTGGACGGGAACGCGAACAAGCTAGCTTTGCCGTCAGAAATGCTGATGAGGCAGGATTAAGCATCACGCCACACATCTTACGGGTATAATAACAGTACGAAAAGAGATAAACATTGCAGAAACACGTGCCATCAGCTAGAATAATATAATCTGTTCAGCGAAATATGATATTAAATCTTATTGTTAACACTATTAGGCTTTGAATTCATTGTAGTTTTTTTATAAGGCGCTTAGGTAATTAATATGGATAGTGAAATAATGTAGTGTGTCAATTACAAACTAGCTGATTGTTTAAACTTTTAAATAGACCAATGTAAGATTAAACCTTATCAGTATCAAGTCAATCGAAGTATAAGTGAAAGTTAATTAAAAAATCGTTAATAAGTCGATGGTAGCGAACTGAGCGCTGAACTTTGTATTGAATCATTATCACAGCGACATGTAACAGGTGCTATTTATTACCTGAAAACTGTTCACCTCTCACTGTTCTAAACAAATCACTGCGATAAAATTATTTTAACTACATTATTATTCTATACGTATCATACAGCTCAAAATGTATCTGTCTGTCTACGTTCTTTTCACGCGAAAACTACTTATCCGATTTACATGGTTTTTACTTTAATTCATAGCTACGTTATCTGGCCAGGTTATAGGATATATTTTGTTAGGTAAAGTAATATACGAAATAAGCAGTGATGATAATGGTGAATCAATTTGGAATAAAGACGCTTTTGGGACTTACGCTGAGTTAACCATGAGAGATATATTAAGTTAATGCTCTACATAACTGTAGATTTTAAAATGACCTTCAAAAAAAGTTCCTGCTACCATTAGTCTATCTTGTGAGGATCACCATCAAAAATATTCATTTTAGTAGTCCACGCGAGCGGAGCCGCGGGCACAGCTAGTATACAGGCAAATTTAAATATTGTTGCAGAATACATACGAATTGCTTCAAAGTCCCTAGCAAGTACGGAACACGGTGGCCACCATTTTACGACAACATTTGGGACACTAAATCGATTAATCAAATTGATATCAATTTATTACGTACGTGGAAATAAAAATAGATGTGTGTGCGATTCACACACGATAGAAGTGAAACTTCGTTTTAAAAGATATTTTATATTTTGGCTCTGGCTCACACAAAGAGGAGAGACCGATAATATATTGCTCTCTCGCTCTGCTCACAGAAAGAGGAGAAACCGATAATATATTGCTCTCTCGCTCTGGCTCACACAAAGAGGAGAGACCGATAATATATTGCTCTCTCGCTCTGGCTCACACAAAGAGGAGAGACCGATAATATATTGCTCTCTCGCTCTGGCTCACACAAAGAGGAGACACCGATAATATATTGCTCTCTCGCTCTGGCTCACACAAAGAGGAGAGACCGATAATATATTGCTCTCTCGCTCTGGCTCACACAAAGAGGAGAAACCGATAATATATTGCTCTCTCGCTCTGGCTCACACAAAGAGGAGAAACCGATAATATATTGCTCTCTCGCTCTGGCTCACACAAAGAGGAGGGACCGATGTGCGTTAAACGTTTAACGCTTGGAAGTCGCATAAGAAGTTTCACTTCAAAAATCTGTACTGTAAAAGCTTCTACAACAAACAGACACACAACTAGATCGTTATTACAAACATTCATTGCATGTAAATACTTACCTCATGGAAACCATCTAACCGATTTTTATTGTCGTTAATTATTTTTTATATAGAATATCTAATTCAGGACATTTTTATTTGTTAGTTTTTACGCGTTAATCTCTAGTCGGATTTGAAAAAATATTGTTTAATTCTATAGGTAGATCATAAGCTATATATCTTCACGCTACGGCCCTAAGGATCGTAGCAGTAACTATGAACGTCAAACAGTCTGGGAAGCTGTAGGCAAGTAAGGGAAGTGAATACAAGGCTATAGAGAGCTGCTCGTAAACACGGGTGAACCCGTTGGACACGGCTAGTTGACTGAGTAAGCATGTACCTGATCGTGTTCATCTTGCCCGACAACTCGCTGCTGGTGCCACTCGAGTTACTCACTTCGGACCTCAGCCTCGCTATCGTCCTCTCCCTCTGTTCGTATTCCTTTAAAACCTGGAAAAACCAATATGATATTACAAGTTGCATCGACAACATTCGATCAATGTAGAAAGAAAGAAAAAAATCACCATAAATAAATACTGGACTGCGACCGTAAATGTATGAAGGACTAGGAGAAACAGCATGACATCAGAAAGCAATATGAGTAAGACTGGCTTGCAATTATATATTAAAAAAACTGATAATATTGTTATACTCGTGGGTAGTGAAATGCCATTACAGTTCACGTAAGCAATTTATTGGTACTAAAAAATAAAAAATAAAAATAAACTCATAAATCTACCTAACTCTTTGAATGTAATTGCAGAATCACCTGTATGTTCCTCTTGTATACCGCTTGTAGATGTCTTCTTTTATATTATCGCTTGTTGTTCCTACTTCGCTTTCGAAATTAGAACTGTCATGGCTCGCGATACGTCTCGCTTATATACCCAAATGAGACGATCATGAAATCTCTAGGCGTCCCAAATGAGGCGAGCATGAAATCTCGTTTATAAATAAAAGGGGAAACGTTTTGATTTTTAGCGCATTGTCTGTTGACAGTTGAAGCGATATGGTTTTGTATGTGTGCTTTGTCGAACCTATGACTACATGATACATTACGATAAATACACGATATTTTTACTCAGTCCGTAACAATATCATAGCATATTATCGATATAATAAAAGCAAAGACTCGGATCATATCGATATAGGAAAATAATAAACATTCAAAAATATGTCAAACTTTAAAATTTCACATGAACTAGATACGAGTCGTCATATTATAATATAAATTGTTTAAAGCGGACATTTGCTTCATTGTATAAAAAAAAACTGCACAGGTATATCTCTATAATTGAGAAATTATACCATATCAAAAATATACATTCAAGTCAATACACGTGACAGAAGTGAACCCTTTGTAAATAATATTTCAACCTTTCGTGTTTTACATATGTAAGCCGAAACCAAAAAGTAAATTTCAACGGTGAAAGAAAAAGCCCATGTATAAGCCTTGGACTTTCACACGGATTATTATCTTGTCTTATTCTATCGCGCTCATTTATCTCTCTCAGTTTATGGTATAGTTCGTTCTTTTTTCTCTCTGTCAAAATTCCCATTTCCGTCTCAAATGGATGGGGTTTTTACTGTGGCACTTTAAAATCAATCGGTGGAATTTACTTGCACAACACTCGAAGTAGTTTTTATTTAAAAAAAAAAACAATCAACAATACCTGCTCATCTCCTTCGTCCATGCAATCCCTCTTTGTATACAACTCGTAGCAGCACTGCTCTAACTCTGTCATATCCGCTGGCAGCAGTGCAAACTCCTCCGTGTGAGGGAAATCCGGGTCCTGAGGCATCTTGCCAAGGCAAGAGGCCTTCGCTTCCATCAGTTTCTCCTTAGCGTTCGACTTAGCGCGGAGTAGAACATTTTCTATATTCTCCAGCGTAGCCTGAAAGGTTACACTTAACTTCTACTACAAAGTTTCCTATATCATAGATCCTTATAAAGTTTTCCTAGACGACTACGAACCCCTTTTAAAAAATAGTTAAATCCTACTACAAGTGTCCCCGCTCTATTATAATTCCTTACACCCGTAATACATACATATATATATACATACCCCTATCAAACAACCCCAACTGCGAACCCCATTAAAAAAACAACTCTAAATCCTGTTACTGGCCTAGTTGCTCTATTAGTTTCTTATACCCGTAACTACATATACCCTTATTAAACATCTCAAAATGCGAACCCCATTAAAAAAGGTCTAAATCCTATTAACATCCTCGTTACTCTACTACGGGTTTTAATACTCTTTATTCCACATACCGACAATAGAATATCCCGAAAAAAAAAAAACTGTGAACCCCTTAAAAAAAATATATATTTTTTATTTTTTAACGGGCGCAAATCGACTCGATTTTAGGAAAGAATTTGCACAACTTTAATCTTAGTTCCGTTTCATTGAGCCGATTTCTGTATTTCGTTTTTATCATGATTAGATGTGAAAACCCACCCCTCTCATGAAGGGAAAAATGAAAATGTACCACTTGGCATGATAGCTCCGGATATTCGCACTGTGTCGTTGATCTATCAAGGACATCTTTATAAAATCAGCTTGAAAAATCCAGAATGGCAGACATTTTTAAGAATGACGACCTACGAACCTACGAACCACGTAGGATCACTGACGAACTATAAGGTATTCGCGCACCCCACTATAAGAAATTTTTGAGGGATGAAATTAATTGTTAGTTTTATATTATCGATATAAACTCACCTGCGCATTACTCAGCTCATTTTTCAATTCCCTTAATTCGTGCTCCTGTTCCACTATCGAGTTCCTACTGACCTCTAATTTCATCTGTAACGAACGTTTTTAATTATATTTTTCACTTTTTATGGTCTACATAAACTGATAAGACTCCGAGTCATATGTGTCAGAAGGGAGCATGTAAATTTCCCCGTGATATTTAAAGTTTGCGAAATTTCAGGTAACTTTTCAAAGATTCCCGAATAAATGGAATAAAAAGTGTTATAATTTTTCGAGAATTTAATCTCAACAGTCCGGTCGCTGAGAAAATGTGTTCCTGACGTCTGTCACAACAAACGACTGTTTTAGCGACATAAAATGGCAGACCTACATACGATTTGGGGTTGTCATTTTTTACCAAAAATATAGTTTTACCTTAATATAGTTAGTTATTTCTTGTACAAAAAGTAGGCAACCATAAATATGAGAAGCTACAATCTATATATAAAGTAAGAAACTGACTGGCTGACTGATCGATCAACGCACAGCCCAAACTACTAAGACCGTGAAAATTTGCATGCGGGTTCCATTTACATTGTAGGTGAGCACTAAGGAAGGATTTTGGGAATTCAACTCCTACGGTGGTAGAAAAGGGGATGAAAAATTGCATGAAAATCAGTCCTTAAAATGTTTTACTGACTGAAGGACTTTTATATTTCTGGTAAAAAATGGCAACCCCAAATGCCGTGACGGGGCGCCATTTTGTGTCGCTAAAACAGTCGTCTGTTGTGACAGACGTCAGGAACGCATTCTGTCAGCGGTCGAAATGTAGTCTGAACTGTCAATGGACAGGACAGGAGGATGTCAGATGTGAATTGGACAGGCCTCGTGGCGCAGTTGTAGTAAGCCCTACTATTGTGCCGAGAGGTCGCGGGTTCGATCCCCGCCCATGACTGACTTTTGTGTGATGAGCATAATTGTCAGTTGTGTGTCTGGGTGTTATATATATGTATAGTATATCAGCTGTTTAATTACCATGATACAAGCTATGCTTAGTATGGAATTAAATGGCCGTGTGTGAAATTGTGTCCACATATTTAATGAAAATAATTGGTTCAAGTATAATAGAACAATTGGAGGTTCAAGTGCATTAATGCTATCTCTATCTACTCCTGGCTGCTCTCCTTGTAACTGTTTAAGATTGCCCGTAGGCGGTAGTAAACACGTAATATTAAGTAGTAATTTAATTACAAAAAAAGTATTTTAAAAAGTAGTAAAGTAAGTAGTTAGTTACCTTCCATATCTCACAATCCGACATGATCCCGTGCAGTTTCTCCATCAGTTGACACAACTCCTGCTGCAGCCGGCACTGGTTCCTGACGCACTCCGTCTGCTTCCTCCGGCACCTCTCCCTCTCGTGCTGTATGTCGAACGTCGGTTCGTTCTCTATGTCTCCCACTTTCTTCTCTTGAATTCGTATCTGGGCGGATATCGTGCGCACCTACAATACGTTATTTTACTTTAGTCTCTACCTGTTTTTTGTTAGGGTTCTACTAATACATAATTTTATGTTAGTCTATACCTGTTTTTTTAGGGTTCTACTTTGATATCCCTTCTTATCATTTACTTTTTAAAGTTATATGAGTAACTATAAGATTATTATTAACATTTATGATTTAAAAAAAAAAAAATATTATGATATTTGTATCGGAAAGCAGTTATTGGAAATACAAAATTTAAAAATCGCCAAAACTTAAATGTGCGTATGGGAGCTGATAACAAACTGGGTCCAATCCGTGAGTTGACATTATGTTTAAAAATTAAACTTAATTATTATTTAATATTGGTCCATTGATAAAAAACCTAAAACAATACAATTCTGGAAATATTCTTTTTCTGAGTCACGTGATTAGAAACGTCATACACAAAATGTGACGTCATCATACAAAGAATATAAACAGTTGAGTGTTGTCTTGTGATAAAGTACTCTAAAATTATTGTAGAAAATGCACTTTGCACATAATTTTAACTTCCGTTTTATTTGTGTAATGATGACGTCACACCGCGTTTATGCAGCAAGTATTATATTTAGATTAAAAAATATTTATTATATTACTTTTAAAGGTGTAATAATTAATGAATATTAATTCACGAGTGTTATTTCAATATTTATAAAGTGTTTAAAACAATTTTCAAAAAGTTGTCTGTCTACTCCCGGAGTGCTCCACAATTGGTCAAAAGGCACCGAGGTGGTTTAATAAAATACTGGAATAGTTAAAAAACTATTAGAACATATGCCATTTGAAAAATCGGACCTTCTCAACGCCATCATTGATATTCTTCCTCATAGTGTTCTGTTCGTTCAAACTGATATCCAACGTGGACAATTTACTGTCAATATCTTGTACTTTCGACCTGTGAGACTGTAACGTCTCTTCGAATTTGCTAAGCCTGTAAAGTAATATTAATCTTGATAAAGCATTGGAATGCTGGATTTAAAATTGTATGTGCTGAAGAAGTTTCAAAACTGAAATTGTAGTCAAATTTGCGCATAATACCTTTAACCTTAGTTTTATTTATTGAATGATGACGTCACGCCGTGTTTTTGCGGAATGTTTTTTCATTTGGTTTACATATTATTATCGTTATAGGTTTGGCGTAGTGGCCACAATCTCACCTGATATTAAGTGGCGATGTGGCCCAAGATGATGGCACGCTAAACTTAGTGGAAGACTGGCTCTCAAGTGCAGCTGCCGGAACACAACTATTGGTGCTTGGCGAGAGATTTTCAATTTGAGGGTAGTAGCTAACCAGAAGGGCTTTATTAAATGCCCTACTACCATGCAAAATACTATAACATTATTTACTTTTAATATGTTATGTATCTATATATAAACAAAATGATTGAGATTTACCACCATTGTGCGCACAAAAACGATGTATTACGATATCGCCATATAGAATAATTCTGTAGTCCACGCGAAACGAAGCCGCGGGCGCAGCTAATAGAATACTAAATATATGAGAAGTGGTACGAATAGTATTACGAAGAATAAATGAAATAATGAAATCTCACCGAGTGGTTAAACTATTGATTTGTTCGAGGTCTACAGTGTTGGCGAGCAAGTTGGCCGGCCTGATCTCTATAGTGGAGCTCGACTTGGCGCCGCTGTACGCGGACACGCGCACCGTGAACCTGTGGTTCTCTGGAATTTTCCATTATCCATTAAACCGTCAGAGGGTATAACTGCGCCTTAACAACAAACTATTTATTTCTTTACTAAAAGAACCCCAACGATAAAGATATGTCGTTTTCGCGAGAAAAGAACATCAACGGACAGAAAGATGTAGAGTTTTATAATATATATGTATAGGTATATGTTTATAGATAGATAAAATTAGACTATTACACCTGATTAATTTGATATTAGGTAGGTAGTCAAATGATTTTAATTTTATATATTAGTAACATATCAAAAATCAACTTTAGCAAACATTTAATTGAAAAGGTACCTGTGAAGAAGAATGTAATGTTAGCCGGAACCTTATCGCTGTTGTTGTAAGTGTGCTGATTTCCGATCGGTATCCGATGCAGGGAGTACTGCTTGCAGAGGTAACGCATTATAGCGTCCGGGGCCGATATCGTATCGGACAGGTATGTATAGAAACCCAAATAGCTGAAAACAATTATCGTTTATATACTTTATAAGTGTGCTTGACGGCAGATATTCAACATGACGATGGTAGATAGCAAACCGGCCATTAAAACTACCCTACCACCATGCTATAGTGATGTGCGATGTCGAGTCAATAACAACGATTTCTTCAATTGACCAAACGTATTTATTTATTAACAATATTCACAGCTTGAATACTAATAATATAAGCTATATTTACAATAGATAATTCAGTCATTTACAAATTATTATTATTTAAGTTTCACATATATACATATTTTAAAAATAAATTGCCAACAATATAAGAAGTTTCATATATATACTTAATTATTCATATTTAAAAAATAAAATAAAGAAATCAATTAAAGAGGTGAGTGTGTGTGTGTGTGTGTGTGTGTAATATTTATTTACCAATTAGAGCTACTTTCATTTGGTTTACTGAAATAATTTTTAGATATGATATTACTGGCCGTGCCCCACGTATAATTGAAAAGAAATCGCTGATTGATGATTTATAATACTTCAGTATAGACAATATTTTTATCGGTCAGCCAGGGTTATGCATCACAACTCACACGGCTAGTTCGCGCCATAACACCTATAGTCATAGGCCCGAGCCGACTGTTGATGTATTTTAATTTAACATTATCTCCCTAAACTATTCTTCCAAATAACATGCTATAAAGGGCAAAGTTTATCTACATAAAACTTTCCTGCGTAAGGATTATTATGCCATGACTAATAATAATGCTCATAAATCACTTTTCAATAAAACTTTGTCACAAAATACCTTATTATAAGAGATATGCATATGGTATCGAGAACATTGTATTTACGTATCACAAACATTACACCAGCGCACGCGGATAAGGGTGCGCTATGTCTTCCGACTTACTTAACAAACACCAATATTTAAGACTAGCTGAGAGACGTATCCTAATGTTCTCGGCGCGAGTTCTCCTTTATGTCTTCTTCCGAATGAAAACGGAAACGGAAGTGGTAATTTGAGTTTAGGAAAAAGAAAGAAGTCGGCTGCAGCCATATCTGGTGAATAAGGTGGTTGCTCGATGGTATTTGTTGAATTTTTTGTCAAAAATTCGTTTACAATGATGGCAATGTGCGAAGGCACGCACTATCGTGATGCAAAATCCAAAAAAAATATTTCCACAAATCTGGCTCTTAAACGCCGTATAGCGCTCAAATCAAATACTTTATTTGCCGTTTTGACCTTCCGGTAAGAATTCCGAGTGCAAAACACCTTGATAGTCAAAGAAAACAGTCAACGTGACTTTGACTTTTAATCGTCTTTGGCGTGGTTTTTTCGGTTTCGGTTCAGTTGGGAGGCGCCACTCTGAAGCTTGTTGACTAGCTTGCATGTCAAACTCGTAAACCCACGTCTCATCACCAGTAACAATGCGTTTTATAAATATTGGGTCGGAATTGACTCGTTCTAGCATGTCCTCAGCAACTCTTATGCGATTGAGTTTTTGGAGGTCTTTCAGGTCCGGAAATTCAGGTCTTTTGGGCTAGCCGAGCGGCCACAAGTGATTATTTAAAATGATACGGATCAACTCGTGAAACACAGAAAGTTCAGCGGCTATGTCTTTTAAACTTGAATAAGGATTTTCAGTCACTATTTCCTTCTCTTTTGCGATGTTAACTTCAATTGAAGACGTTGAAGGCCTACCAGAGCGTGGAAAATCTTCGAACATATCTCGACCACTTTTGAACGCTTTGTACTACTACTCATAAGCACGTGTTTTTGATAAAGTCAATTCACCGTAAGCATTCTCTTACATTTTCAGAGTCTGCGAACACGAAATTCCATTGGCGATGCCAAATTTAAGACAAACTCTTTGTTCAATGTTTTTGTCCATTATGAAATTCGCAATACGCACTAGATATGATCTAACTAAAAATAGCACTGTATTTAATCTAAATAACAGATTCAGATCAAACTGCCAAATCATCATCAAATCAAACCGCGCCAAAATGAAAAACAGTTGTGCCAATCTAACAAGAAAAAATTGAAAAAACAAATCATCCATTCTCGATACTTTTTTGACTGAATGTACTTAATAATAAATACGTAACGAACGTACGCAATAACCTAGAAGTTAAGGTTTTTTAATTAAGATTGTAATATATCCTTCGTATCCTATAGCTCGACCGCTATAAACGCAACCTTCACTAATTATGGCGGGATGCGGGACCGCGGGTGTGTATGGATATACACGGTATTAGACATTGGGCCCTTTATCTTCAGATAATTTTACGTATGTTATCGAGAGTGTGAATAAACAAAAAAATGTAATTTAAATTTTACTATTGTCTTGTTTAAATGGTAAGCAGAATACTACTACATCAATCTAATCAATACGTTTTCTCTTTTTCAATGGCGATTTTATGACATCTGTAACATTATCTGAACGACACTGACACAATATCTTTTTGATTATTCTTAACGACACGCTAGTAGCCGCTGCAATAGCCTTATTTACATAAAATCTTCATCTACAACATCATAAATAACAATATAATTTAAACAACGTTCGTTATCACGGGATGAGAGCTATACGGGTAAAGTATCCGACCGACACTAAGAGACAAAAATATATACATATATCTATAGGATTTAGCCTACGAGAGAATTATATGCAATATACACGGTTAAAGCAAGTCCTGATTCTCATGACGGTGATTGTTGCTGATTTGGCCTAGCGGTGTAACGACCTGACTTGTACGCACTGTTGTATTCACAATACAAGTGGTTCGTTCGAGTTCCGCTGATTGAGGATATTTTATATACTCGTAATAAGCTTACTATTTATGTTTCATAACTTTATAAACAAAAACTTATTTATTTATATATTAAATACAATTTTAGTACCATTTCTTCATTGTGCTTGTTATTTAATAGTACGTAATATATAGGGAAAGTAACTTCATTCCTACCAAGTGTCCCACGACACCTCTCGAGTTTTTATTCTTAAATAGAACATTTCAATTCAATACACAATAAAAATTCACCCGGAAGTGCTAATTACGTCTGTCTTTATTTGAAATAGTTTGCTAAATTAAGAAGCATTACTTTTAATTGACTACTGAGACGCAACGTCGGTAATTCCATCTTGGTAAAATTATCTCATGTGTAGCAGTCACAAAGACAATAGCGCGCCCTCACGTCAGACGTGTATCGCTGCCGGCGGCCGGCAACATACTAACTCATTGGTCAGTTTTGTTCCCCTCCCGCGTCCCGCGTACATTAGTAAGGGTCGCGCTTACAGCGGTCCGGCTATAATAGAATTCCTTTAGATACGACATGGAAACACAGAAAAAAAACTCGCCTGCGCAGTCCAACGTGCCGTAACCACTCTCGGGGAGTGGTTTCGAACGTGGCGAATAGCTATTAATCCGGTAAAGAGCGCCGCGATTATGTTTGAACCGCATACATGAAAACTACCACGCACGGTAGGACCCCTCTCATTATTCGGTACGAATATCCCTTGGGCCACCAAGACTAAATATCTGGGTGTCACCCTCGACTCGAAGTTTAACTTCAACGCACACGTTACTATAGTCAGGAATAGGGCCATCTGGACCCTTGCTCAGTTCGGTAAGCAAAAGGTCCTTAAGACATAAGCTCACACTGTACAAGATGTGCGTACGTCCGATCTTGACATATAGCTGCGCCGCGTTCGCACATATGTCCAAACATAACTTTGCCCGCATGCAAAGAGTCCAAAATCGGTTTCTCCGTCGCCTGCTCGACCCTCCAGCCTTCGTTAGGAACATGGACCTGCACAGGGACATGAGGCTTCCCTCGATAGAAGCCTATGTGAAATATCTCACAAGGAGATACTTCGATAGTGCTTCGAATCATCCCAACCCGCTCGTAAAATCCACCGTGAACTACGTCCCAGACAACTCGATCCCCGTTGCCAAACGTTATAAACGCCGTCCGCGAAATCTCTTTGTCGATCCCGATGACGACATCGAGAAAGCTAACAATTTCTACGCGTCCGCTCCCGCAACATATGCGTGCTCGCGCCCACGCCCGCGAAACCACCGTTCCCTCCGCAGGGGACGTACGGTTAACTTCGCTCCCGCACACCCGCCACGACCGCCCTCCTCTGCGGCAACTCAAGCCTAGGTCCGATCCATCGGCATGGAGCCCTTGAGCCAAGCAGCCGCTCGCGCGATACAGTGACTCTACATTCACTAGCTTTCACAGCCATACATGACACTGCATTATACACACATGCACAACACACAGGTTCTGTAAGGGACCTTTTTTTTTCTTTTTTTGCCTAGTTAGATTAGACAAAAAATTTCAGACCACTAAATACACATACACATGTTCCTTCCCTCCTCCCAGGGGGCAGAAACATGTATATATGTATAGTTAGTTTAGATCGAATGATAGGGATTTAGTTAGATCGCGACTTAATTGCATACACGCAACAGTCCGAGCCGAGGTCCGGCCACTTTGGCACCCTTGGATGTTGTTGCTTAGCTTTCGTGGCTGAGTGCCCTAAGCGCTCGCCCCAAAGCCCGGTAAAGCTGTAAAAGCCGTAAAGGCTCCAGGGACCCTAAGGCTAACAGTATAGTCAGTACAAAAACAAAAAATAAACGACATGGAACCTTTATTATGATGAACATAGCTGTTCTTATTCACGTGAGTTACATTGGCAAACGCCAATTTCCAATTCTTAGCCTTTATTAACAAAATACAAAATAAGGCATGGTGGAGTACAAGAGACGAATTGGGAATAAGTCTTACCTCAACTGCTGTATACTATTTGTGTCAAAATGCTGACATTACCAATTCCCAAGCTTGAATTTAAAAATAAATTACAAAATAAGGCATGGTGAAGTACAAGAGATGAATTGGGAATAAGTCTTACCTCAACTGCTGTATACTATTTGTGTCAAAATGCTGACATTACCAATTCCCAAGCTTGAATTTAAAAATAAATTACAAAATAAGGCATGGTGAAGTACAAGAGATGAATTGGGAATAAGTCTTACCTCAACTGCTGTATACTATTTGTGTCAAATTGTTGACATTACCAATTCCCAAGCTTGAATTTAAAAATAAATACAAAATAAGGCATGGTGGAGTACAAGAGACGAATTGGGAATAAGTCTTACATCAACTGCTGTATACTATTTGTGTCAAAATGTTGACATTACCAATTCCCAAGCTTGAATTTAAAAATAAATTACAAAATAAGGCATGGTGAAGTACAAGAGATGAATTGGGAATAAGTCTTACCTCAACTGCTGTATACTATTTGTGTCAAATTGTTGACATTACCAATTCCCAAGCTTGAATTTAAAAATAAATACAAAATAAGGCATGGTGGAGTACAAGAGACGAATTGGGAATAAGTCTTACTTCAACTGCTGTATACTATTTGTGTCAAAATGTTGACATTACCAATTCCCAAGCTTGAATTTAAAAATAAATACAAAATAAGGCATGGTGGAGTACAAGAGACGAATTGGGAATAAGTCTTACCTCAACTGCTGTATACTATTTGTGTCAAATTGTTGACATTACCAATTCCCAAGCTTGAATTTAAAAATAAATACAAAATAAGGCATGGTGGAGTACAAGAGACGAATTGGGAATAAGTCTTACCTCAACTGCTGTATACTATTTGTGTCAAAATGTTGACATTACCAATTCCCAAGCTTGAATTTAAAAATAAATACAAAATAAGGCATGGTGGAGTACAAGAGACGAATTGGGAATAAGTCTTACCTCAACTGCTGTATACTATTTGTGTCAAATTGTTGACATTACCAATTCCCAAGCTTGAATTTAAAAATAAATACAAAATAAGGCATGGTGGAGTACAAGAGACGAATTGGGAATAAGTCTTACCTCAACTGCTGTATACTATTTGTGTCAAATTGTTGACATTACCAATTCCCAAGCTTGAATTTAAAAATAAATACAAAATAAGGCATGGTGGAGTACAAGAGACGAATTGGGAATAAGTATTACCTCAACTGCTGTATACTATTTGTGTCAAATTGTTGACATTACCAATTCCCAAGCTTGAATTTAAAAATAAATACAAAATAAGGCATGGTGGAGTACAAGAGACGAATTGGGAATAAGTCTTACCTCAACTGCTGTATACTATTTGTGTCAAAATGTTGATGTTACCAATTCCCAAGCTTGAATTTAAAAATAAATACAAAATAAGGCATGGTGGAGTACAAGAGACGAATTGGGAATAAGTCTTACCTCAACTGCTGTATACTGTTTGTCGACATGTTGATGTTGCCCGGCTGGCTGCACACAGCGTTCACTCTCTTTAAGCCGTTCTCGAGCCTCACTTTCTGAAGGAACAGGTTCATGTCCTGACTTGACTCGAAAGTGAACGCGACTAGATCTCGCGCCGGGACTGTCGACTCTAAGTAACGGGCGAATTTTGGATCTGTGAAGTTTATCTAAAAATCGAAAAAAATATTTTCAAAGATTATGCTAACGCCAACTTTTTCGATGCAAATACGAAATAATCTTTAGGTATGTGATTGTTAATTTTACTGTGTTATCTGTATTAATAAAGCTGTAATGTATAGACTATAAAAATGTATATATTAAAAAAAAAAACCTTCTCTTTTTCACTACCTTAGGGGTTAAATATTCTGTTAAATATGTTGTTATATCAGCCGTTTATCCCTATATATATAAACAGGCTAACTAACAGCTATCTTGGTAATTAAACAGATTGTTAACAGATGACGCTTCTTAAGCATTAGTTTAATATATTTTCAAGTTTAATGAAAACGTTTCTTAAGGAAAACGTTAATTTTAGTCTATCTTAGATAAACATACATATTATTTTATTTATAACTAAATAACCAACTGCATACACCAATTAGGTTTCCACATACATTATTTAAATTTTATCAGGCACACCATATAAGAGTTAAATAGAGAAATATTATTTAAAAAGAAGCTATTTGTATATTTTTCGTCAATAACGGAGAGCATACACTTTAAAATGATGTTTGAATAATTAATTTTGATGTAATATTAATGGTGTTAGGGCGATGCCACAAGACACAACAACACAAGATGAGACAGACCTCAAGCATCATGGGTTCGTGGACGGCGTGCTGGAACAGGTCCCTGTGCTCCCGGAGCCACAGCACGGCCTTGTAGCAGTCCTCGCTGTGGGCCCTCAGCGTCTCCAAGCGCTTCTCGTGCACGTCCTCGAGTTTACGGATCCTAAACATATGTTTTATCATCGTAAAATTCATTGCTGTTATGATTTTCGAATATAATATATTATTATTTCTGTACATAGGGGGTTTTGTACTCACGTCAAGAGGAAATAAGTTGAGCTAAATAATATTTTACTGAGACAATAATATTCTAGCCCATACGTACAACCGCTCAGATGACATGTTGATTTTAATAAATTCAACTTTTAGGGTTCTGTAGTCAAAAGAGAAACCCTTACAATTTCGCAGTCTGTCTGTTCGCGGCTTAGTTTATATTCTTAACACTAGGAAACTGTGATTTGGCATGGATATACGTACATATTAATTTCACCGACAAAGTGGTAAAATAAAATCTTGAAATAAAAACTTTTTTTTGGTGCCCCTACAGTTAAAATGACTTTTCTTTTCCCGTCTATCTCATAGCGAGAGGTATCGTTGGATAGGTCGTTCAAAAATATCAAGGCCATTTTTTCCGGTCCAGGGACCCGTTCGCAAAATATTAAACGTTAAACTGCTAATTTTTACTCGAGTCAACAGTGTGCGGGACCCGCGCCAGCTAAATTGATGTTTTCGGATATGTGAAAAAAATTATTGCACTATTATGTGTATTATAATAAAGTTACAAAAAAAAAAAACTGTCACCAGCTAACCATCGTCCTATGTGGGTCCGTTTTAAACACGTTAAACCGTCAACTAAATATGCTCATAGTGTGATGTGCTATGCGCTCCGCTAATGAAGTTTATACCGCGGTACAATATGTGACGTCACATGCCACCACCGCGGCTCCCGGCACCGAGCGATGCAACGTGCCGCCCTGACGTCCACCTCTAGCGCACAGTTGTTGACTCGCCGCCATTACATATACTTTAATTGTTCATCTCTGTATATTACCGCAATACATTAGTTATACATATTGCCTAGTATTTATTTATTACTACGACCGACATATTAAAGTGGAGGTGTAACTAACACCCCCACAATAGTATCAAACAAAAGTCCCTCTTCTAAGTCTGCACATTAAGTCAGATAACTACGGAACCCTAGATTGCGCGTGTGCCGACGCGCACTTGGCCGGTCTTTAAACATACTGTCAACTGGCGGATTGAATAAATGTCGGTACGAACTTGTTCTGATAGAGATGTATCTGCGGCTTGACGTTGTTCTCGGCGTCGTACTGGATCTCGAGCTTCTGCTTCTTCAGCGAGTCGATGGCGGCGTTCATCTTCGCTATCTTCTTGTGAAGGTCACCCAGTTGCATCTTCACGTTCGATTCTGTCACAAAAGGTAAATCCGTTACATAAACCGTTAATATATTTAAAAAATAAAATTACACTGCATAATTATTAATTTTGTGCAGAAATAATACTTACGTGACGACAAGAGAGCAACATGTCCTATGTATAATATCGTAATTTCATTTGACATACCTTCAATAAAATTCCAAATAGATTTCGTAATAACTTATATAGTAACTAGGTGTGCCCGCGGATCCGCTCGTGTGGCCTACAGAATGCCGTCGGTCGAGCGCACGTGCGAATCGTGCTGCCTCCGTCAAAAGGCGGTGGACAAAAATGCTTATTGTGGGTAATCCATAGAAGGTAGATATATCTCATCGGGAACTTTCTTGTAGGTATTTTAAAGATCTTTATTAAAGATAAAATCGGTTGGATGGTTTTCATGAGGTATGTACATGTAAAGCATGTTTGAAATAACGATCTGGTTGTGTGTCTGTTTGTTATAGAAGCTTTTACAGTATCGATATTTTATTTCCATGTACGTAATAATTTGTTATGAATTTGATTAATCGATTTAAGATCGTGTCCCAAATGTTATCATAAAATGGTGGCCACCGTGTTCAGTACTTGCTAGAGACTTTGAGGCAATTCATATGTATACTGTAATATTATTTAACTTTGCCTGTATACTAGCTGTGCCCGCGGCTCCGCTCGCGCGGACTACAGAATCCTGTCGGTCGAGCGCACGAATGAATTGTGTTGCCTGAAAAAATTGTTATTTTTTGATGGTGATCCTCACAAGATAGACATATGATATGGCTGACTTTTTTGTAGATCTATCCAAGATCTATAATTATGTAAAACATTAATTTGATATATCTCGTATGGTTTACTCAGCGTAAGCCATTTAATCGCCCAATTGTATTACGCCCGAATTAATTCATATTGTCACTACTCATCTCGTATGTTACTTTATCTTATAAAATATATCCCACTAGCTGTGCACGCGGTTTTACCCGCGTATAATTGATGATTTATAATATACTTCAGTATAGACAATATTGTTATCGGGCGGCCAGGGTTATGCGTCACAACTCACACGGCTCGTTCGCGCCACTACACATATAGTCATAGACCCGAACCGAGTGTTGAATTATTTTAATTTTAAATTATGTCTCAACTATTCGTCCAAATAACATACTATAAAGGGCAAAGTTTATATACATAAAATTGTCTTGATGATGAAGTAACTTTCGTTCGTAAGAACTAATATTCCACTCCTAATAATATTAACGCTCATAAATCACTTTTCTATCTTCAATTTAAAAAAAAAAAACACAAAATACCTTATTGTGGCTATTGTTATTCAGAAATAGGCATATGGTATCGCGGACTTTTTTTAGATATACTGAGGAGTAATATTTTTGTAGAACATTGTATTTACGTATCACTAACCATTACGCCAGCGCACGCGGATGAAGCAGTTCGAGTGCGCGGTTTCGTCCAACTTAGTTAACAAAAAAACAATATTTAAGGCTAGATAAGAGAGGTCTAGTCTAATTCTAGATAGCCTATACTATTCAACGTGAATCTGGCTACCATACAGAAAAATATTTTTTCAGATCGGACTGGTAGTTCCAGAGATTAGTGTGTTTTTAAACAAACAAACAAACAGAAACCTCTTCTGCTTTATTATTTTAATAGTATAGATAACTTGACCAGTTAATTTTGGCTATGAATTAAAATAAAAAACATGTAATTCACATAAGTGGTTTTTGGCATGAAAAGAACAAACAAACAAACGGGCAGAGAGACGTTGTGTTCTATAATACATCATTAATTAGGTGGTATTTTTTGTAATTACATTTCTTCATTTCACTATACGATCATTAAAAAAAATTACATACAAATTTTCATTTGGCCGTACAGTCTAATCAGCTTGGAGTCATTTTTGCGTTTGTACTAGTATACGGTCAGCAGATAAATAAATAAACAAATACTTTTTTATTGGTAGGTACTTAATATTTTACATATTACACAATGTGTAATCATGAATTTCATCAACTCCCAACATATCGTAGTCACCCTTATCCCATTAATAATTTAAGTTAATGATAATTCGCTCTCGACATATGAATTACTAAGAAAAGAATAACAATGGCATGACACTTCTAACGCTACTTATAAGCGACTGACGCGAGAGTCCGAGGGACGTAGTAGCTAGTGCAAACTAGTTTATTCCGGATTTAGTTTTGTGTATTGCACTAAGTACTACTAAGACAAAAATGTCTCCAAGTAGATTTATGTGTACTGTAAACTTTGTCAAATGCAGATGTCGAAAGATTAAATTGAATGAACGAACTAGTTATATTTTATTACTACACAATATTTATCACAGGAAATCATATCAAATATTCTGGATAAATATCCGTACTTGACAAGGAAACCTTGATATTATGTGGACATTTTGAGAAATCGATGTTTCGACAAACTAAGGCTTTATTTCTTGAGTCAGAAAGTAAGGCTACAATTTTCAAGCGAGAAATTAAGGCCTTATTTCTCGAGTGAGAAAGTGAAGCCATATTTCTCGAGCGAGAAAGTTCAGCTGTATTGCTCACGTGAGAAAGTAAGGCTATATTTCTCGAGCGAGAAACTAAGGCTATATAGTAAATTGTTCTCGAGGCATCAAATTTTTTATGACGTCGAAATTTGACATTTTGATAAGTTGACATTCACGTTTTCTAGTTGAGTAGGATTATATAAGTGGCTTATCACTAATTTTGCAGATAACTAGTTCACTTCAATGCTACAACTTAATAAAATAGCAAAGTAATTTACAAATATGGCCAATGAATACATTGAAATCGCCTTACATTAAAATAAAAAAAATACATTTTAGTGGTACATATGTAAAGCTTACTTAGAAATATGTGTAATGTGGCAGTTACTTGTTAAGTCCAGTATCTCATGGTAACAGGGAAATGTCTTAATCCTAAGTTAGTTTATAGGTTTAAGTTTAAGGAAAAAGTATGAATAGCATGATGTATTTCTTGACTGTACTACATGCATTATTCGACTTTTCTCAGACACTTTTCCAGATAGGACAAAGGGGATAGCAATTAAATCCACTTACCATCACCGACTCTCTCCATCAATCTAATCCTATCAGTCTTCAACTTATCCAACATGACTTTGGCCTCAATTAACTCTCTTTCTCTGTTTTTGAACCGTTCTATCTTCTCTTGCAGAGAAGCCTCCAGGTCTTTTAGCTTATACTCATAACCCTGGACAGAGTCAAGGGTTTCCTTTGCTTTGTCTTTTAAAGTGTTGATTTCTCGACTCTACAAAATTAATAAAACCATATAAAGGACACATTTATTGCAGTCAATATTAGTCATATCTGATGCTAAGAAAATCATAAATAAGGTAAAATAAGAAATACCAAGAGAAGAAGATCAATTATTGTCATTGTCATGACATAATTAAAGACTTTTGTGCTTAACTGATAAATAATTAATTTAATTCTCCATTTTAATGTGAAATTATAACCAATAATACATTTTGCTAACCTATTAAATCATTAAATGCCCACCTAATTTTCAATATTATTAGCATCTGTCACTTCGCAGCCGCTACATCGACTCTCTTGAGCTGTTTCTTATCACAAGTCAAAACTAACCTAACCCAGCCACAATGTTTGATAGGCATTACATAGCGCATTATTCGTTAAAATTTGGTGATCATTTACTATTTCTGGTAATTATTTACTATTTTCAGCAGTATAAAGTACTTATTGAGTAAGGGAGTTTAGGTTCTCAATTTATTGTTTGGTGGACGTTATATTTAATTATAATAATTAAATACAATGACTGATTGTAGCAATTAATGGTCTAAAGTGATCTCCAATGAGGGTTTCACTGTACAAATAAAATGATTGAGGTTTACCGTTCTTCGTACATCACACAAAAACTACTAATCAATAGATAAAAATACTGATCAATAGATCAAAATCTATTGATCTTTTTATTTCGTCTTACTCCTTACATACTTGGTCCTTGTAAAAATATTACGATATCTTCATTCAATAAAAAGTTATTAACGTTTTAAGAAACTACGACTTTTATAAGCATTAAGTGTTCTTCTGTCGTACACGAGAGCGGAGCTTATACATGATATATGGCAGTACTAAAGATTATGGTAGCCTTGGCACTAGTTATTTGAAAAGTAATAAATCTTTTCTTATATTGATATGCATTATCATATTAATTTAAAGTTTTAATATTATTTGATACTTTTCTTTAGTTCACTGTTAACTTATAGCAGGTTTTGATTATAACCAATTATATAAATCGTGAAAGTATATTCTTAGAATTATTATCGGACTCACTTTTATGATCATTGAATAAATAAATAAAACAAACATTCACGTCTAATTAAATTAACGCAAAGAACAAGAGAATAAAGTTTTGAAGTGAAAACTTCTTATCTGATATGAAACTCGATGAAACGAAAAAGCGACAGTAAAAAGAGACAACCATATACATCTATAGGATTTAGCTTATGAGAGAATGAGATAGAATACATTGACATTATGAGCGGTTATTGATTTTCATGATTGTGAACGTTGCCTATCGGTGTAAGACGGCCAGAGTTAATACGCAGTACGCACGACTGGTCGATAGTTCGAATCCCGCTGATTTAGGATATTTAAATATAATTTTTGAAGAACATATTTTATTTTATTTTTTCTGAAGGTTTCACTTCTTACACGTGAGAACTGCTGCACACACACACACACACACACATATATATATATATATACATATACAGTCAAACCTGGGTAAGTGAGAACTGGATAAGCGAGAAAACTCTATAAGTGAGAGTAATAGCCAGGACCCGTCATTTTAAGCTCCCAAAACCTCTATTAGCGAGAAACAGAAACCTCTGTAAGAGAGAGTCGTTTTTCCCTCATGGACCTTCGTAAGTGAGACTGCTACTTATCTATACCTCTATAAGCGACAGTCGAGCTTTATTTAATTATATTATTTAGGAGGAACAAATGACAAATTTAATATCTGCTATTTTATGACTCATTCTTAACTTTCGTGGAATTTCTACCATTGTTTTTGTATTGTTTTCTCGTCAATAAACCGAACAAACCGATGACGATATCGTTAAGAATTGTGTGAACACCTGTATTGCTGGAAATGACAGTAAAGATGAGGCACAGATTCCGGAAACAGAAATAAAGATCATTCCAATGATAGCTTTAAATGCGTTGGAGACGCTCCATCAGTACTTTGAATACGCGCCGGTTGTTGATCAAGCAATATTCGACAAAATTTATGAGTTAGACAAAAACATTCGAAATACAAAAACAGAAACCCAAACGAAATTGACGGATTTTTCAAAGTGTAAATAAGTTCTAAATAAAATAAAATTACATAGTGCATGATTTTTTGTTTTGTTTTCGTAAGCATCTTGATACCTACCCTAATAAAGTTACTGTGACTTGTTATTGCTCTTATTGCGTACCTCTATAAGAGAGAAACGCTACCCATGTACCTGCATTATCGAGAAACTCGGGTTAGTGAGAAACCTCTTTAAGCGAGAATAAGATTGTGCTCCCTTGAACTCTCGCTTATCCAGGTTTGACTGTATATATATCTTTGTAACACTGCACAGCTACTGCATTTTACCTAATAGTAGGCAAACTACAATCAACAGTGGGATATACACTGGCTGATCCTGAAACGTAACAAAACCAAAGGGAGTCACTGTGACGAGTTTATACCGCCTGCATGACGGTTACGACACTACGACCCAGTTGGGTATAGAGCCCTATCGCCCCTTGATAATAAAATCTCTGTTACAAGCAACAAATTCAGATTCAAAGTGAAATACATTTGGTATTACATACATACATACATAAATCACGCCTCTTTCCCAACGGGATAGGCAGAGACCACGTCCTTACACTTGCTACGATCCTGACTTATATCTTTCAGTTCCTCAATATTCATCAATCGTTGGTTTAGATTACTCTTCACCAGGCCTTTCATCACAAGGTCCCCGATTTAATTGTGGAACATTCATCTAGGTCTTCCTCTTCCAACATTCCCATTCACACTGATCTTATAAATCTATCTATTCATTCTTTCATCCATCCTCTCTAGATGCCCAAATGATCAAAACATCTATCTCTTTTTTGGTTTTATAAAGTAAAAATGATTAGTATAAAAAAAACACTTACAGCTAATAATTTTTGCTTCTCCAACTCACTGATTCCTGTTTTGGCTTTATCTATAAACTCTTCTAAAGGTTTCAATTTGGTTTTATGACTATTCACAACTTTCATAGCTTCTTTCTTATCTTCACTATGTTCTACCACTTTCTGCCTTAAATTCTGATACTCCAACCACAGTTTCTTCTTCTCACAGATTTCTATTTGTTTCTCAATCTCCTTTCGTTTGTTCATCGCATCAATTGCTACTTTCAATCTGCAATATAATAAAAATATGTTTAATTAAAATCTATACTAATATAATAAAGCGGAAGAGTCTTTTGTTTGTTTGTTTAAACACGCTAATGTCTGAAACTGCCAGTCAGATTTGAAAAATTATTTTTGTTCATGATACTCAAATTCACGAGGAATAGTATGGGCTATATAACATTAGGCTATACCTCTCTGCTGGCCTTAAATATTGATTTATTTTAAATAAGTCGGAATAAAAAACGCACCCTAACTGCTTAATCCGCGTGCGCTGGCGTAATGGTTAATGATACGTAAATACAATGTTCTACAAAAATATTGCTCCTTAGTACATCTAAAAAAAGTCCATGATAACATATGCCTATCTCTTATACATAGAGATACATACACAATAAGGTATTTTGTGACAAAGTTTTATTGAAAATTGAAAATAGATTTATGAGCATTATTATTAGTCATGGCATATTAATCCTTACGAACGAAAGTTACTTCATCATCAAAACAATTTTATGTAGATAAACTTTGCCCTTTAGAGCATGTTATTTGGACGAATAGTTTGGGAGATAATGTAAAATTACAATAATTCAACACTCGGCTTAGGTCTATGACTATAGGTGTAGAGGCGGAAACGAGCCGTGTGAGTTGTGACGCATAACCCTGGCCACCTGATAATAATATTGTCTATTCTGTAGTATTATAAATCATCAATCAGAGATTTATTTTAAATTATACATGGGTGACACCGCGGGGCACAGCTAGTCTTAAATATAATAGGAGCTGGACTTAATGAAAGTTATAAGTTAAGGTGTTTGCTGACATTAAATAATAATTTAAACACCTCAATATTAGCATTAACAGTAGCAATTATCATTATACAAGACGGTTTGTTTAATAAAGCAAATATTTAGTTATAAATGGGACAAACCAATGAAGAATATTCTCAAATGTTTCTATAAGGCCACTGGAAGGACAAATTAATTTTAATGGTTCCTTTTTCTACTCACCTGTCATTTAATCTAATTTGTTCTTCCAGCAGTTGTGAGTTATTCTGCAGCCTGGTCGACAAAAGACGTTGCTGCGTGCGACATTGGATCAACTCATCCAGCTGCTCAACTGAATTATGCCCACCTACCGCCGATAGGGTACTACGCAATAACTGCTGAGGATCCATCTTCGAGAAGTCTTGGACGCGATCCTGCGGCAGTAGTTGGCAGAAATTGTCTACCTGGAAAAAAATTGACACTTCTTTGGGGGTAATGATAGTAAGAATCTAAGGTTAATTTTTACTGCAACGTTTTTCAACTGTGTTAAGGTCAAAAACAAAACGTTAAGGTCCCATATGTTGATAAAGATTTAAGTATATATCTATTTATTTATTCTTAACTGAAACCTATTTTTTGACAATCAATCAAACAAAAACACTCACCAGTTTTTAAGTATAGATTAGTAATACCCGGGGACCTAATTTCTATATATTATTTCTCAAACATTGTATTTGGCAACGCTATATTTTCCTTAATTCGTCATCAAAGTTAATGATTCAAACATTATTAAAACGGTTTTATTAGCTTCACTTGTAACTAACTAACAAATAAAGTAATAAAATCTTTGAAGTAAATTCTAACCTACTTATAATTGTCATATCGAAGTGAAACTTTATGTGTATATGTAGTTCGGATGACAACACTATAATTTGGAGCTGATCTGATGATGGAGCCACCCCCAGTGGTTACTTGCTAACCCCTCGAGTTTAGGCTCATATGATTCGTAATACCGTCAGATTTCAATCGCTAATAACTACGAGACTAATAATGCTATAAACAATGGTTGAGGTCACAATGGACAGAGTATGTCATGCAGCGTTTGTTTTGCCCGTCGGATAGTGTAAACGCCTGCACGTGATTATTGTGAATTAGTGATGTGTAAAATTATTAATTAGTGTAGCGTCAGAACGCGTTTAGATACTAGGGTGTTATTGATTCGGGTGACCTTGAGGAGCACTACTAGAGTAAAACAATCATAATATTCGCCGAAATACATGTAAAAATCGGTATTAAATTGCAAAAAAATTAAAGACGTTGTCTCATGTGAGTCGTAAATATGCGCAGAATTATAGAAAATTAAGTCCAGTGCCAAGCAAATACGAGAACTATACGGCAGTATCTAAAAGGAAATGAAAACTACGTTAAACGGACCTTTACTATGCCTTTCGGTATTTTTTTAACTTAAACAACTTTATACTGCATTTATTACTTTAAAAATAAGCTTTATTACTCAAAGTAAGTTCTTAAAATACTTGTTTATGGAATTAGTAATAATTTTTAGTACTATTTTTTATTTTATCACAATGGAATAAATATGTGAAGGAAAACAAATCTTAGGCTTCAAGAATGTATCAATAAAAGTTCGGTAGAATGTCAACCACGAGTTAAGTAAAATGTAAATTCATCCATTCATTTCCATTCCAACCAGACATTTGAATTAAAATTATGCTTGAATTCAAGGTGATTAATGCAAATCGACGGTGCAAATTTCTCAAGATAAATTACTTGACAGTTCAGATTGACATCAATAATGATGATAATGCGAACTAAACAGTAAGCCACAGATGCATTATGTTTATCATACCTGGATATTCAATGAAGCAATAAGATCCTGGACTTGTTTTTCTCTCACAGTTTTATTGTCTATTGACCAGGTCGACACATCTTTTAGATTGAAAGTGCGCGTGATAATGACATTACGCTTTCCGGACTCCTGGTAAAGTTCTATCTCTATTGAGGCTTGCTGACACCCACTTCTGACATATTCTGAAATCTATTAACACACAAATTTAATACAATATATAATTAAAAGCAATGATGGATCAACGGTAGTGTTCGAATCCCTGCAATGAACCTGACCTATTGGTTTAGGAAAACACTGTGATGAAACCATTTAATGGTGGTAGGACACTTACTAGGACCCTCAAGTTGCAAATATGTCGGCAATCACGCTTAACGTGTTACCATTTTAGGCCACATTGTTACTTAAAATCAGGCAGTATTGCGGCCAAACCCTAACCCTATAGAGAATATATATATTAAAAAAACAAAAATTTTGTTATTTTTGAGAAATGATAAGAAAACAGTCACAGGAAATAAAATATATCCTTATTAAGAAATGGAGGCCTTAAACCATCGGATCAGAAAGCAGTGTGCAAATATTGTTTTGTACAAAAACATGGTGACTGTCGCATCGGTGATAGATCATCGCAGTCATCTTTGTAGTACGGATTTTATATTTCATTCAGACTCACTGAAATACAAAAAGATCAGAAAATCAGACTAAAACATGCTGGCAACATGGAGTATTTGAGTAATATTTTTTTATATAATTAGTAGCAATAGGATATGTTATACAAATATTCTATAAACGACAATGTTATACTTAAGAGTAATACTTTTTAAGATTGCCAACAATACCTAGTTGGAGCATAGGTGTGACCATAACAAATAAAATTTGATATATTAGTTTAATCTAAATTGTGTCTGAAACTTTTTGTACCACAACTCTTCCATTATTACAGCAATATTAATATAAAAACCTTCTTATAACAAGATTTTATTCAATATTCAAGTTATAGTAAAAGGAAACGACAATCGTCCACTATATTATTGAATTTATTATGCTATTTTATTTTCATACAACTGCGCCCGTGGCTCCACTCGAGTAGGCTACTAAAAAAGGTTTTTTATTTTTTGTGCCCTAACCCTAATTATTTTTCGAAAACCAAAGTAGCCTAAGTAAGTAAGTTATAACATCAGCTATCTGCCAGTGAAAGTCCCGTCAAAATCGGTCCAAAAGTTTTTGAGATTACCCGGAACAAACAGACAGATAGACCATAATTCAAAAAATTGGTTTTTTTGTTATACGTATCCTGTATACTTTCATATGCATTTAGTAAAAACCTGTTATTTTGACATTACAAACACACTTCAATTTTATTATATGTATACCCTTTCATTTAATACCCATATTATGGAGGTGCATAAAAAATAACTGGTCCACCACCTTTGGGAGTCCGCCATATTGGATTTAGAATGCTATCACTTAGTTAGCTAATCATGCATTGGCATCCAAACTAAATGTGTATGCAAAATTTCAGCTCAATTGATTGGGGATAACCATTATTAAATTCAGTAGCAAGATTTTACCCATACTAACAAGGCACATTAAAAACAAGCTTGTAATTATTTTACTTATTGAGATAAGTACCAAATTACTGATTTTTAATTAATTTATTATAACAATACACTGGAAAATATTTACCTTTTTAGCTCTTCCAATAACACTAGGTTTTCCACAAAGGCCCAATATAATTGCACATACAAACGTTGATTTTCCCGTTCCATTTGGACCAATTATAAGGTTCAGGGATGTATTAGGAAACAAAACTACTTCCTTGTATGTACTAAAAGAAAAAAAACTAATAAATAATCATAACACAGATAAATAAATATCCACCAAAAAAAAGTCATTGCCCAAACTAAAAAAAAAACAACAGTATTGAAGGAATATATCATTTTCATTCTTTTGAACTTGACAAAATAAATCAGGCTATTGTATTGTGCATATCATGATATATATTTTTCATTCTGCTCAAAAATTGGATGAATTCCAATTAGATAACCGAAATTAAAACCTTACAGCCACTGTGCTGACTAGGTATTCACCCTAGGAAATTTAGCTGGCTATGCCAATACACATGAATTATAGCCCGGATTGCCAATTTCACTGTATAAAAGAATACTGAGATTTACACATACCAGATATATACAAGTACACACTCAAAAACTTATGTTTATCTACAAAATTTCAGATGGAAATAAAGTAAAATATATATGTTAACATAAAGTAATGTATCAATGAAATAAAATTTATGTTCTTGTCACGTGAATACCACTAATCCGATTTTCATAGTTTTTCCTTAATTTACTAAAAGTATCATACAAAATAAGCAGTGACGATAATGGTGAATCGATTCGGAAAAAGGACGCTTTTGAGGCGATTAATGTCTTACGCTGAGTAAACCATAAGAGGTATATCAAATTAATGTACCAAATAATTGTAGATCTTAAACAGACCTACAAAATAGTCCCCGATAGCAAGTCTATCTTCTAAGTATCACCCACAATAAGCAATATTGAGGCAGTATAATTCGCGCGTACGTTCCAATGACTGCATTCCTTAGTCCACGCGAGCGGAGTCATGGGCACAGCTGAATATATGTCAATGGAAAACACAAGTAATTCAAGTTAATGTTGACACTAACAGTACCCCACAGTTTCACCTGTGTTAAAATTATTCTCCAACTCTCCGCCGTGCCACCGATATCACACGCCTACTGTTATTCTGACTTCCTGTACTTGCCTACAGCTTTCTACATAGCTTTATCTTCATAGCTGCTACTGCACTCCTTAGTTGAAGTTATATAGCCTATAACTATAGTCAATAAATAGCATATACAACGCCAAAATGAAATTTTCATTCTGACTGGTAATTTCAGAGATTAACGCGTTCAAACAAACAATCTCTTCAGTTTTATAATATTATGTCAGTGATTGTAAATAAACTTTTAGAGAGAGAAGGATCATAGTCCATCGTATAGGATGCGAAACTATTTTGTTTTAATACATCCATATAGTTTAACGCCGTAAACCGAAAATAAACATTCCAATTGAAACTTACACAAAGTTTTCAAGCGCTATTCTATAAATACAGCCGGGTCTTATGTTTTGTGTATTGGTGATTTTAGACATTTTTATCACAAATCAATGTTAAATAAATTGTAAAATGTAGAAATTTATTTATTTAATTTCAACTTCTGCTATTCCATTTCTTTCAAATTACATCACAAATTACACCTTTTTTTTTTTTTTTTTTTTCGAACTGACTACACTGTTAGCCTGAGGGGCTTCAGCCTTTACGGCTTTTACAGCTTTACCGGGCTTGGAAATTACACCAACAACGAGGGATGCTTAATGAATATCGATGTTCAATTATCACCGAAGTTTTACGTTAAAGCATCGATGTTTGAACATCGATGTTGGTTTATCTAAAAATGAGATCATCGATGTTATGAATGTCATAGGATTCTATGACAAGCGTATTCACGAACAAGCAGTTAACCAAGAATTTACGAAATACAAATATCTTTTATGAAGTACTAACAAAAATAACGCAGTTTATTTTATAGATCTCAAACAGTCATGTAGTGGTAGTTATTTTTATTCATAAAATTGTGTTACTTGACCCTATATTTTGTGATACAGGTGGCGTTTTATTATAAAACTTGGTTATTGTGTACAATTAAAGTACATTGAAAATAATAAAAAAATGGATCATGAATTCTGAGATGCCACATAAGCTGTCTAGAAAGTTCCAACAAGGGAGTTACCATCTTGTTAGCGTCCTAAAATAGTCATAAGACTGGTAACTATATTCACTCGATAATGACAGTAATAGTTTTCAATAAAGAGTACCGGTAGCCAAGTTAGGAAAGAAGAAGTATAGGAAATAAGAACACATCCAGAATCCATACACAGTATCATTTATTTTTGTTTGTTACTTCATTTACATGTAACTGTGATTGTTTTATTATTAAAAAAAAGGTGCGTGTGCGATTCACACACGATAGAAATGAGACTTCATTTTAAAAGACAATTTCTATTTTATTTAAACAGTGTGCAATATACATACACACCGATATTTACTCTCTCGCTCTGGCTCACACAAAGAGGAGAGACCGATAATGTGCGTTAAACGTTTAACATTTAACGTTTAACATATAACTTTTAATATTTAACGTTTAACGCTAGGAAGTCGCATAAGAAGTTTCACTTCAAAAAAGGTGTGTGTGCGATTCACACACGATAGAAGTGAAACTACATTTTAAAAGACATTTTCTATTTTATTTAAACAGTGTTTAATATACATACACACCGACATTTACTCTCTTGCTATGGCTCACACAAACAGGAGAGACCGATAATGTGCGTTAAACGTTTAACATTTAACGCTTGGAAGCCGCATAAGACGTTTCACTTCAAAACAGTAATAATTAAGTATATACATTAAACAAATTACATTATAACTGTGTTAAAATGGTAAGTCATAGTTCTTAGTAATTATGGTTTAATTTAAATAAGACATAGGGTATTTGACTATTTTTAAAAATCCGTCTTAAATGATCAACAATATTATAATAATGACCTATTAACATGTACCAATACTTGCTGTTTGTACTTTACTGGACAAAATCCTAAGATCCTGCAGCATGTTCCGAAGTAATCAGGCATGTTAAGGAATTAGTTACTACTACTCGAGAATTAGAGCTCACCAAAGAAGAAGATAATAGTCGTAAATATAAGAATTTAATTTGTGGAGCGAGCATTATAAATTAGTGCAAGAAAAGAATTCTATACCTTGGCAAGTTGAAATTATTTCCTCAGATTTGAGCTACTATTTGAGAAATACGGTTGCTGATCTCAAACAAGATCCTGTTCAAAATAATGATCACTAAACCAAAAAAAAGTAGTATTAAAAATATCTTAGCACTGTTGCTACATCTACGCCATCCGAAATAATATTTTCAAAAGCTAGCTATAGTCTTTATCAACAAAGAAACATATTAGAAGTTTCTTCTTTATCAAATTTACTTTTTCTTCAATCACGATAAAAATATTGTTTTTTTTTTTTTATTTCTATTAAAGCTTAAAAACTTTCTCTGTGTGTTTTTTTAGTATTAAATACAGTGTGAAAAAAACATCGATGTTTGAACTGTAATAAATATCGATAATAATAATATAGTATCGATCGGTGACGAATTCACCCAAGAAAAACCGGAGATTAGCAAAACCCGTAAGACCAGGTTTTTTGTAATCAAAAGAGATTATTTTTTGGTCTTTACTCACTCAATTGTATTGTTTTAGTCATAAAATAAAACTTCCTGTTTGCCTTGCTTTACTTTTACTTGATGGTAATATCATGATTGCATGTTTGTACATTGACATTTTCCGGTAATCGTTTTTGTAGTGACATTTAGCATTCAGCCGTCATAGGAGATTATTCGTTTTTTTTCCATTAAACGTGGTTTTTAGCCTTTTTCGCTGTTTTCATGTGTAAAACTACTGTGACGACTACTATTAATTAGATAAAAAATACATCAGTTCCTGATTTTGATGTCGGCGGGTATTTTTTATAGTGTAATGAGAAAGTCGAAACCATACTAAACTTGTATAACGAAATGAATATATAATTAAAGTACGTAATTATATTGTTACGTTTAATTTTTTTTACGGATGCCGAAAGCTAAAACGAAAATTAGGACTTATTTTGAAAAGTGGATGATAAGGTAAAATGCAAAATTTACCAAAAAACAATAAGCGTGACTGACGGCGGAACATCAAATATGTTGTCACATCTATTAGGACTGCAATCCTCAAATTAACAACAAAGCCTCAACTAATGGGACAAAGTCAAAGCCAACAAGTAGTCCACAGACGTACTAGAGATGTAGTATGAAGTATGTATAGATGTATGAAGTAGTCCTTATTACAGTCATCTGTATCATTTATCTAGCCCGGTACAATGTTCTTTAAAATTACATAAAAAGACCTTAATGTTATTAACATCCTCGATAAGAAGCTTGCTTTAATGCTGGCAACAGATCACTAAACTTTTTTTACGTTTGAAGATTTAGATTTGAGCATTTTTATGGAAGCTCTTTGTGAAGAATGTTTGATTAATTTTTAATATTTAAATGTTATCGTTTTCGTCGTTTTAATAAATATTTAAAATTATGGCTATTCTCATTATATAATTGAAGGATACATTTAAATTTTATTTTATAGATAAAAGATTAAAATTTTCACAATTTCCGGAGAATCTCCGGTTATTCAAACAACCGGATAAAAACACTGGTTACACTTTTTTTCTCCGGTTCAAACCACGGTAGCACCACAGATTGCCACAGAATAATAACGCCTAATAACACATAAAAGTTACACAGATTACCATAAACTGTTTATAGCGACTATGGAGGGTTTTTTTTTTTCGAACTGACTATACTGTTAGCCTTAGGGGCCCTGGAGCCTTTACGGCTTTTACAGCTTTACCAGGCTTGGAGGCGAGCGCTTAGGGCACTCAGCCACGAAAGCTAAGCAACAACATCCAAGGGTGCCAAAGTGGCCGAACCTCGGCTCGGACTGTTGCGCGTATGCAATTAAGTCGCGATCTGACTAATCCATATCCGTAATTCGATCTAAACTAACTATACATATATACATGTTTCTGCCCCCTGGGAGGAGGGAAGCAACATGTGTATGTGTATTTATTTAGTGGTCTGAAATTTTTGTCTACTCTAACTAGGCAAAAAAAGAAAAAAAAGGTCCCTTACAGAACCTATGTACCTATGTGTGTTGTGCATGTGTGTATAATGCAGTGTCATGGATGGCTGTGAAAGCTAGTGATTGTATGCACTTGTATCGCGCGAGCGGCTGCTTGCGGACTATCTATATGGGTCACAAGGTGAAAAAGTGTCCTGCCGTGAGCAGTAAATTATAATTCAAAACTCACCACATTGGCGCTAGCGTAGCAAGAGGGAATGATACTTATTCATTATTTTATAGTTTTTACTCTTGTAAAACTTTAAATAATAATTGAAACAATAATGAGAAAAGTCTGTGGAGTAGAGCTCCGAACTTGTTTATTTATTTTCTACAGAATTAATAAATAAGTCTGTAAAATGACTTTAAGCGCTATCTTTAAAATGAACCCCCTTGCTAACGTAGCGCAACATTTGTTTTAAATGTTTACGTTATTTTCATACAATACTACCTATTACTATTCATATTTAACAATTACTTATTATATAAACAATTAGTAGTGATTTTTAAAATTGTTGGTATAATTTATGACACATACTTAACGTCAAATATTCAGAAGGAATTAAATTTCTCAAAAATTAATTGCTTCACAGGTTTTTTTTTTAACAGAGGATTACCCTGAATACAACTTTTTCGGTAGCGTTTTTATATCTCTTGCTCGCCCGCAAATGGCAAATCGTCCAATTTTGAGTCTGTGTGTGTGAGAACGGACGGTTCACGTACGGCTCAATCGGTTTTTTTCGTTATAATTATGCGCACATTATTATTAGAATTTACTGAAAATCTATATCGATTTGCGAGAAAGGTATAATATGTCATAAACATGTTTTTGAAAATATTCCATACATACTTCTTTTCCATTCCGTAAATATCTCTTCAAGGCTTTCAATTCCAGAGTATTTTCCCAAGAAAGATTTTATTTCCCAAAGTTGCGAAAGTCCCCAAAAACGAAGCACGGGGATGGGATGGGCATGCTTTTATACATCACTGCAATTTTTATATGATACTAGCTGTGTCCGCGGGCTCCGTTCACGTGGACTACAGAATGTTGTCGGTCGAGCGCGTGCGTATATTGTGCTGCCTCAAAAATGCTTATTGTGGGTGATCTTCAGAAGACAAATATGTGCTATCGCTGACTTTTTTGTAGGTCTTTTTAAGATCTATAATTATCTAGAACATTGATATATCTTTTGTGGTTTACTCAGAGTGAGCAATTCTATCGTCCCAAAAGCGTCTTTTTTTTAATTGATTCACCATTATGGTCACTGCTTATTTCGTATGCTACTTCATGTAATAAAATATATGCTATAACCTGACCAGGTTATGAATTAAAGGAAAAAGCATGTAAATCGGATTAATGGTTTTCGCATGAAAATAACATAAACGGACAGACAGACAGAGAGACGTTAAGTTTTATAATAGGTACGTATAGATGAAATAGTTATTATTAGTTATTTGGTATCATAAACCTATATCACTACTATTTTTATGGTTTGTTATGAATTTGCGTCCATTTTTTTTTATCCAACATATTTGATATATCTCGTATAAGCATGCTTTTTAACATAAGTAATATTATGTTGAAATTTTGAATTGTTGTAGCTACACGAAAAACAGGTAGTTCGTGTGGAAGTCCATTTGTATGTAATTTTTTACTTTACAAGCCCCAGGTCTCTCAAATCATAGGTCAACATTTTAGAGGTAAGAGCAAAAAATAGGAATTTCTAGCTTGAGTTCCTCGCATACATAACTTTATGTAATTAAAGCACTAGGGCGTCAAGGCAAGACCTAAAAATCAGTTGTTTTCACTAATGCAGCAGACGGTAATAAATGTAGTCATTGTGAAAGTTACCATCATATATAATATGTAGCCGGTTTTTATTTTTTACCCCTGTGAAATAGTAGTAAACTTTGGTAGGTAAACCTTTTGTTTTAATCATTTACCTATATGGTTTATCGTTGTGGCCACAATCTCATTTGATGTTAAGTGACACGCTAAGTCTAATGAGGATTCTCATATGCAGCAGCCGGAACTAACCTATAGGTGCTTGGCAGCTTGGTGACAGAATTTCTACTTGAGGGTGATAACTAGTCAGGCGGGCATTAGAAGATACCAGACCACCCGTACTAAGGTTTAATCACGATGTTTTCTTTCATCGAAAGCTCAGGTCCATTGCAAGGATTCGAACTCACGTCGATTGACACGGTGTCTTTACACGCTACCACTGAGCCATCATTGCTTCGAAGATGCTCTGTGCTGAAGATGTATATGTCTAATAATGTATGCCTTAATTATATGTGTACCGGTACAGATCGTGCTATCATTTAGTGGAGAAATTTTGTTAAAAATTTTAGCAGAAGCATATTTAAAACTACCTCTTGTTGCTTTGATACGACTTGATCAGGGTTATTTCTAAAAAAGATATCCATGTTTTCCTGCTATGGTAATCCCAAAAAAGAAGCGCCGCATGGTGAACATAACGTCTATTTGACATTGTCATTATTTTTGCCTGATTAAAATACGATGTTAAAATGTGAAATATATGTAATAAATATGTATAATAAACGTGAAAATTACCTAAAGCAGAATCAAGCACAAACGTTCTGTACCTACTGGTATTAAATTACTCGTTCTAACCAGGAGCCGCGGTACATAAACGACGTCCATAACGTTTTTTTTTTTTATCTTTATAGGTTTGGCGTAGTGGCCTCAATCTCACCTGATGAGATTGACCTGAGTGACGATGTGGCCCAAGATGATAACATGCTAAACCTAGTGGAAGATTGGCTCTCAAGTGCAGCTGCCGGAACACACCTATTGCTGTGACAGATTTTCAGATTGAGGGTGGAGGCTAGCTAGGCGGGCATTATTAGAAAAAGCCCTACCACCATGCATCAACTTGAAGGTGGTAGCTAGTCAGGCGGGCATTAGAAAAAGCCCTATCACCATGCAAACTTAAGGGTGGTAACTAGCCAGGCGGGGATTAGAAAAAACCCTACCACCATGCTTCGAGAGAAATAGAGAGTCTGTAAGAACTAGGTATATATACGAAGTTTTTGGCTTAAATACTGTCGGGTCTTATAAAGTATTTAAAAGCGAAAGAAACAATTCCTTGTATCGTCTTTAATATCAGATTCCAAACACAGTTCCGAATCCATTGAAAGACCTAAGTTGCGTGCTTCATGTGTGGATTATACAATTTACAATTTTATTATTAAACAAAATATAACTAAAACAATGTGAAGAGGATACTATATGTTAGTGGATATTCGAAACAACAAAAAAAACTTTCTGTTGTTGGGTTTTTAAGTCACAGGGGAGACTGGACATGATTGTCACAGAAGCCATAAAAGAACACTAAATGATCGAATCAGTTTGTTGATCGGCCTTGGAGGATCGCAATAGCAACATATTCTTTGCCCCCAAGCCCGGTAAAGCTGTAAAAGCCGCAAAGGCTCCAGGGCCCCTAAGGCTAACAGTATAGTCAGTTCGAAAAAAAAAAACAACATATTCCTTCTTACTTCACTTTGTCCACTCTGGAATCTCATGAGGTCATGACGGAGATACATGAGTTTGTTTTTTTCATCAGTGAAAGTACTAAAGTTTTTAAAGTGAAACTTTTATTCTATCTCCACAAAATTTTTCGTTCATCTATCGCATGTCGCATTACAGATGTCCGTGGAGTAGGGATAAAGTGAAAGGCGCATGACAGATGATTAGATTATATATTTAATTATAATATATATATTGCATCGTGGTTTCATAAAACCAAGTTTTTGTTCAATTGAGTCGAGTCTCGCAAGTTTACTTTAAATTTATATAATAATACACCTTCTTGTGTATAATTGATGCCAAATATGTTTTTCATGATACAAGTATATGGTTTTTCAAGTACTTTAGCATATATTTAAAATTATTTTGAGAGATTAATGTCTAATGCGTGTTTTTGGGACAGGTTGTCTCAGTTGTTGTTGTTGTTGTTGTCATATGTGATACCAGAAAATTTGATAGGCTGCCCAATGCTAGAGCAGTCGCTGCAGCATCAAGCTATACAAGAACCCATGTTAATCACTATTCTTAAGGACTTATAGTATCGCTGTATACTGCTGACTATACTATAGTTTTGACATCTCCACCAAAAGTTCCTCTGCGCAAATTTCAGCGAGCTGATAAAACGAAATGAAAAGAAACAATTCTAACCGAAAAAGACCTATTTAAAATATGATAAAAATAACTGTTTGTTTTTATTTTCTCCCCTTGATTTACTATGACTACCTACCCCAGACACTGTGACACCCATTCCTGACTCGGGGATAGAAGTCACACTTCGCTTTCATTCACAAAAGGAGTGTTATAAGTTTGATCACTATGTGTGTGTGTCTGTCTGTGGCATCGTTGCTCCCAAACGGCTAAACCGATTTTGGTTTCGTTTTTATTTTATTTTAAAGGTGACTAGATCGAGAGTGTTCTTAGCTGTGATTCAAGAAAATCTGTTCAGCCGTTTGAAGATTACCGGCAATCTTCTAGTTGATATAACGATGTGAGCATCTTTCACAGGTCTAATCGAGTCTGGTTTTCTTTTACTTCAGTGATATTAGAAGAACTTGGAACAAGGGCTGATGCTGCAGTAACATCTGGAATCTGCAGGATGCCTAACTCTTCACCAAGTTACAGCAGAGATATCGTATTTGGGATCATTTTTTTCGACAGATTTTCAACTTGAGGGTGGTAGCTAGCCAGGCGAGCATTAGAAAAAGCCCTAGCACCATGCTATAGTTTCCTCATGATGTTTTTCCTTCACAAAAAGCTCAGGCGCATTGCAGGGATTCGGAGCTCACGTCAATCGACGCGAAGTCCTAAACACTAACACTGAGTCATCATTGCTTCATTGGAACGGTCTCAATGAATTGGTTACTTGTGTCGGGGGCTTATTAAATTTTCAATTTATCTTGTAACTGGAATTAAATACTTTATCCATTGATATATAAATCTCATTGCTAAACGAATTACATTAAACACTAATTATCCAAAAGAAAATCATGTACTTCCAACCCCGGTCTCCGTTAATTAAATACTTTTAAGATGAATAAAACCCAAAAACCAGTTTAACAACTAACTACCATTACCCAGAATAAAATGAATCAACATTATTCTCTTAATATACAAATAAATAATTGTATATTAATTGCATAAACATGGTATTTATAAACAGGAAAACTAGTATTGAGGTCTATCTTGATCGCGACTCGCACAAACAAACCTGAGCAGTCGATCGACGAACACGCACGTAGAGCTGTAATAAAGTGTATCAAAATGATTGTCGTTTATATAACTTCGTATATTTTATTAATATCAGTGACTGTTATTGACGCACGTGAGTTTTTTCCCTATTATATTCATGTAGTAGCTGTTACGTTCATCCGTGTTAAATTTATTGATTCAACTCGTTGTTCTCGTTTCGTTCTTAATGTTTATGGTTACTGCTCATCTCCTTAGGGTTGTAGCTTAAAGTTATATGACCTATAACCTTACTCAATAATTAGGTTCTAAAATTCATAGATAATGATTCTAATCTGACCGGTAGTGGCAGAGATTAGCGCTTTCAAACAAACAAGTTTTATAATATGAGAATATGTAATTAAATTGTTTAAATATTATATGTTTTTTCTCTCTATTTTCATTTGAGGTTTGGTCAGGCAGTGAACACTTACCCCAGTAATTGCAACAAGAATAATTATTAATCTCTTGAAACGTATTAACTCAATTTTAACGACTTTTAATGGCTAGCGTGAACATTTTTTATCACAACCTTGATTCACCAGATAATTACGTAACCTAATACATCGTAATGAATTAATAATTTTATGTTGAACTTCTCATCTATCGGGTTGCATTCGTACGTATAGGTACAATGAATATGTGGTAAGCAATTTCCTACTATATAGCTTTATATAATGTGAAAGATAAAGGTAAAAGTGAAGTTGTCTTTGCCTGTACCGTTATTTTAGGGGCATTTGCCCAAACAAAGGTTGGAAATACCCTATATGTTTTAATAATCGGTCAGTGAGTGTAAATTTTAAACTTTTAGAATAAAGGGCTGTATCTTTTAATAAAAAGATACAATAATAACGATAAAAAGTTAATAACGTTAACCTAGAAACTTGATTTTTACGACAGCAGCATGAGGTCATAGACCTTTGTATTCGATAATAATTTCAACTTTATACCTCAAATCGTTTTCGAGAAAAACCTTCTTGACCTACGGACAGACAGACAACAAAGTGATCCTATAAGGGTTTCATTTTTTCATTGTGAGATACAGAACCTTAAAAATATTATATTATGTTATTTTCCCAGTAGACTGAATACCTTATACGGCCATACGGACCGTCAATTAATATATGAACATGGAAAACCCCACTGGAGACTTTTATTTAACGATGCTTAATATATGTAGAGAGTACTTAGTATTTACAAAGATTTTCCTTATAAGATAACCGGTTTTAGAATTTTATAAACTTCAAAGAACAATAGATATTTGTTTTGACACTGGTATCTTTACTAAATTCTCTATAGGTTTTTTAGCGTTTGGCCACAATCTCACCTGATGTTGACGAAGTGTGACGAAGTTTCCCAAGATGGTGACAGATAAGCCTAATGAAGGGTTGCCGGAATACATCTGTAGGTGCCTAGTGACAAATTTTCAACTTGAAGGTGGTAGCTAGCTAGATAGGCATTAGAAAATTGCCTACCACTATGCTATGGTTTTATCACGATATTTTCCTCCACTGAAAGCTCAGGCTCATTGCAGGGTTTAGAACAAACATCGATAGACGTGATGTCATTAATGATACGCTACCACTGAACTATCATTAATCCATAACAATTAATTCTTACTAAATTAATTTCTTGAGTAAACAGAAAGTGGATTACCTGTTGAGTTTATACGCGTTCTGTTGCTGTAGATCAGTTGTTTTTGCACCTTGATCCGTGGACGATACGCTTGATAAAATATAAATACAACAATATAGGGTACGATATACGAGTACATTGAGAAAAACTATAACTGGTGAGGTCGCAAGGTTCAGTTTGGCTTGTGCCAGCGGATCAGTTAGAGAAACACGTCTTTCCTTCGTAAATTTATATTGGCTGCTTAATCGTACAGTTAATTGAGACTACGTTTTTAGGTTCAAAATCGCAAAACAGAATTACTAATAACTATATAGTAACGGCACCTGAACTTGGGCGGCTCCATATTAATTATTCTTCTGAGCCTCGATAAAATGAGCTGGTTTATTTCTAGCCTCAAGCAATCTCAGGATCATAATAATAATAACTGAGGTCTTCTCTATCCGACATCTCGAACGAGAATGTCTTACCGTTTTTTTTAAAACTGACTACACTCTTATTTATAATAGCTCTGAGGCTCAGACGGCTTTTACAGATTCACCGCACTTGGGGGTGGGCGCTGAAGCTAGGCAACAAGCTCCAAGGGTGCTTGGAGTTATTTATTTTGGATTTGGGTCCCCGTTAGGGGCCGAACCGCTTGGGCTGTTCGCGATCATGTGAAAAAGTCATGATCTGAATAAATTAATATCCATAGAAATTCGAGCTAACTAACTATACAAATATACATGTTCCTGCTTTGTGGGAGGTATATATATAGGTATAGGTATAGGTGTAGGTATAGGTATATAGTGATTTGGCAATTTTTGTCTAAACTAACTAGTCAAAAAAAGTTCCCTTACAGAACCTATGTACCTGAGTGGAGTGCATGTGTGTGTAGGGATGCAGTGTAATGACTGTATGTTGGTAGCTAGTGAATGTAGAGTCATTGTATCGCGCGAGCGGCTGCTTGACTCAAGGGCTCCATGCCGATGGATCGGACCTAGGTTTGAGTTGCCGCGGAGGGAGCGATGGTTCCGCGGGCGTGGGCGCGAGCACGAGTGATTTGGAGATACGGACGGGTATGAAGCGTTAGCTTCCGCGAATTTTTCCTCGGCGGAAATATCTCGTCGTGATATAGTTCATATAGGACTCTATCGTGGGGATATCTAGATCTCTATTACGAACGAATGATTCGGTACTAATTAATCTACGTAGCAGTTTGTTTTGCAAAACTTGCAACAGTTTAAAGTTTGGTTTCGGCATGAACGCGAAAACAGGGCAAGCGTTGGTATGTGATAATCGGTCGTACTCATGTCTTATATAGTGTAAGCTTATGTGTGTCTCTTGCCGCAAATGTCGGTCATACTTATATGGATTTCTTCGAAGGTAGTCGAGTGTTTCCAAAACAAGCCGAACACATTATTAAAACATGTTTTGTTTATTTGCGGCAACACATATATAACTTCGAGAAAAAGGTCAATCGTCGACTCCAACTCGGCTGGGCAGATTTTGGAAAGCTGCATACACATACCATCTTCTCGTTCAAGATACCGCAGTGTTTCAAAACGAAAGTCTATGACTAGTGTGTGTTGTCAGTAATTACATATGATGCTGAGATGTGGTTGATAATTATGGGCTTCAAAAGAAAGCTCATGGTCACTCAAAGGACAATGCCGATGGTTATGCTCGGAATTTCTCTGCATGATCAAATCAAAAATGAGGAGATCCGCAGAAGAACCTAAGCACATAACCGATACAGCCCTCAGAGTAGCTAGACTTAATAAGTGGCAGTGAGCGTGCCACGTAGCTTGTAGAACGGATGGCTGATGGGGCCAAAGAGTTCTTGAATGAAACCGTAACGGCCACGTACCGGAAGACGCAGCGTGGGCAGACCCGTCACAAGGTGGTCCGACGACCTGTAAAGGTAGCGGGAAGCCGCTGGATTTGGTCAGCACAGGACCGGTCGTTGTGACGATCTTTGAGGGATATAATGGACATCTTTCGACATGTTTAAAATACTAGTATCTTAAAGTATCTCATTCAGCTAGCAGTACCCTACGGATTTACCTGCGTTAAATTTATTCAAGAAGACCGATGCACTCGTGTATCCTGTCGTAATCCTTATTTCCCGTACTCGCCTACAGCTTGCCAGATTGCTTGACTTTCATGGTTACTGCTCCGCTCCTTAATGCCATAGCGTTAAGTTGTATAATCAATAACCTTTTGTATTAAATAAGCTATAAAATACAGATATTTTTTTAAATCTGATTTCATTCCGCTGTCGAACAAATAAACACAATCTCGACCTTTATGTTATAAGATTGAATTTTACTTATTGATATTTCTATTTGTTTGTTTCGTTTGGATTGAGACTGATGGTGTGCCTTGTATTTAGTTTTATTATAAATTATATTCGTATTCTATTTTAATAATGATATCCGTGAGAACCGTTTGTAATTATATTTTGTATATAGTACATTTGGTCATGTGGTAGTGACTAAGTCTCATAAAAAGATAATTTCCATAAATTAGAAATAATGTTTATAGCGAGCGAGTTAGATTCTTACTTGAATATTTAGTCGTTCGATTTCGCTTATGAACGTAGATAACAGCCGAAAATCCTAAACAGCCCCTATCCATGTGCGTAAAATGTATCCACTTATATTTCAATTTCAAGTAGCCAATATTAAAAATTAATACTTTAAATAATTAATCCACGGTAATATTTGGAATAGTAGAGTTATTATACATTAGAACAACACTCGCATGGCGCCAATACTGTGTTGTTTTTAACGCCTTGTATATAATTGTGAACGTGTTCCCTGCTTTTTATTACTTCTGGTCCTTCAAGTGTGACGTGAAGAGATATTTATGCAGGCCGGCATGACAGCGGCGACCGCCGATGGATTTCGATCTCTCGGTGGTCGCCGCTGTATTTGGACAGTACAGTCAATGTGTCAAGCTACTATAAAAAAAACTTTTATAACAATCTTCACTCATATCTATGTGAACTTCACCCGACTTCAATATTTTCATCATATAATAGAATTATTTTGCTAATTTACCTGGACATTTTGATTATAAATTCAAAAAAAAAAACAACTAAGCAATGGTAAGGCTAACAACATTTGGAGCAACAAAAAAAAACTAGATTCTATTGCCAAGCCGGATAGTTTTGAATATCAAAGAGCAGATTTAGGTACGTCATTTTTTTCGATTTTGTTTTATATACATACATATGTTTACATAATACGTCGTTAATAGTTCATCATTTTTATGTAGATTTAAAATCGGTGGAAACGACTACTGCAGTTCAATACAATAGTATAATTTATTTATTTATCAACTAGTTATTATTTATAAGTTATAGCTGTTTACTATTTGACGCATCTTTCTCGCATCTGATTGGTTACACCAAATCAGAAAGTCACGCTCTTCTTGCTAGTTGTCAGTTTCGTTTATTGTATAATATTTTTTAGGATTCCGAAGTCAAAAAGGAACCCTTATAGTATCGCTATGGTCATCTATCTGTCCGTGGCTTAGCTCAGAGATTATTAATACTCGAAACCTGTAATTTAGTATGGGTATACTGGTATACATATTAATCACGCGCCCAAAGTCGTAACACAAAACCTGGAGAAGAAGATTCTTAGGATACCTCTCCTGTACGTAAAATAGGAATACTTTTCTCGTTTTTTTTTTTTTTTTTTTTTTTTTTTTTTTTTTTTTTTTTTTTCGAACTGACTACACTGTTAGCCTGAGGGGCCCTGGAGCCTTTACGGCTTTTACAGCTTTACCGGGCTTGGGCTTTTCTCGTCTATCCCATCGTATGTAGTGTCGTTGAATAGGTCGTTCACAAATATTGCGAGTGTGTGAAAACAATTTTTTGATTCAGGAATCCATTTGCGAAATATTAAACTTTAAAGTGTTAATTTTTTTTAGAGTGAAGTTTCCACCACAACCCCTGCCAGCGACATGTATATGGATATTTTTGGATATGTGAAAAAAATCTTGTTAGTAGTATATATAATGAACTTAAAAGGAAAACTATCCGAGCTAAGTAGGAGACTGTACAGGGAGACGTAATTTCGTACAATTTCCATTGAAAATGAGTTTAAATCCCCTCTAAGTCTGCATATTGAGACGTGCAACTACGAAACCTTGGCAAATTTTTAAGTATGATTTTTCGCGCTTACCCCCAAGCCCGGTGAACTGTAAAGTCTTCTGGTTTCAGGGCCCTTCAGAAAACACATTATATAACACATTATATATATATATATATATATATATACACTACACTTCACACCGGTTAGAATTAGAAAACAATTGTTGAATAAACTAAACACTACTCATACCTATTCTTTAATATGTAGATCGAATGGATAGTTACATAAATTTAGTTCGTGTTATATTGTAATAACCCAAGTCGCGGTTTAGCCATTTCGGAACCATTCAGCTTGTTGCCATTTTGGTAGAGTTCCTTTTGCGCTCGCCACAGTATTCGATGAAGGTGAAATACCCTTCAGGCCAACACCCGATAATCAGATCGAAAAATAATAATAATATAACCTCAATCATAATCCAAGCCTCAGTCATACAATCTCAAAAACTAATGTTATCCTCAATACGAACAACAATTTTAATTTGTGACGACTTTTTATTAATATACGTATATTTTTCCTTGTTCAAAAATATCAATTTTTTGTTATTGTCATTTGTATTATTTTTAAGGATGACAGCCACCATTCTTTTGTTAAATAAAGAACACAAATTATAGGTGTCATAAGCAAAAAGAATAAATATTAAGTTGACATTTGATATTTGTACGGAAACATACCGATTCACCTTCATTTTGTCATTTGTGTTATTATAAAAAAAACTCTATTACTTTATCATCCATATTTATAATAATTGCAATGAATAAAAAATTAAAACCCATAACATTTTTCTCAGTAACTAATCTTTGGTATAAAAATAAAAGATATTCACTTATTAATAAGTGAGCAATTCTTGTACAATTGGTTTTGTGAGAGCAGCTCTGATTATTTGGATGGTTTTTGTATTTCGTTAATGTTTTGCTTTCCAAGTATACTTAGATGAGTGTTTTTTGAATAGTTTTTTTAAGATACCAAGCAATAGTTGGTCGACCAGATTTTATACTCAATTTAAATGGTAATTATACAGTATGTAAATGGATTTATTAAAGTTTTATGCTAATAAGAAAATGATAGATATAAATGATCCGAGTATAATAGGTCTTTTTACCTATGAAATTGCCGTTCTGCAGTACTGGCCATTTCAAATCAAAATAATTTTTGTTTGGCTAAGAATTCTAATTTCAAATTAATTTTATTTTAAAAACATGGAATTCTTCTTCTTCTTTTTCCAAAAGTAGTAATTTGTTTATTGATTAGTGTTACATTTTTATCGCAATTCAATCTTTTTTGTCATCATGGATACGTTAAAAAATCGAGTAATTATGGAATATGAGTACCGTCGTGGCAGTAACGCGGCACAAGCGGTACGCAACATCAACGACGTTTACGGAGCTAAAACTACAAACCAACGCACCACCTGTAATTGGTTTGCTCGCTTCCGTTCTGGGAATTTCGACCTGAAAAATGAACCTCGCGGTCGTCTGAAGACTTTAGTCGACAATGACAAATTAAAGGCGATTGTGGAAGCTGATGATACACAATCTACGGCTGAATTAGCAGCAGCTTTCGACTTTAGCGTCAAAACAATATTGGTCCATTTGCGTCAAATTGGCAAAATAAAAAAGCTTGACAAATAGGTGCCCCATGAACTCAATGATCGCCAGCGCGAAGTACGCGTCGAGACGTACCTTGCACTGCTCAACAGACACACAAATGAAGGAATTTTGAACCGCATTGTTACAACGTGACAACGCGCGACCTCATACTGCACAACAGACGGTCTCCAAGTTGCAAGAACTGGGGTTGAAAGTTCTCCGTCATCCGCCCTACTCACCAGACCTTGCGCCTACAGACTACTACTTTTTCCAGAATTTGGATAACTCCTTGGCGGGAAAAAAATTCAATACCCGAGAGGCAGTACAAAATGCCTTTGAAGAATTTGTTGCCACCCATCCAGCTGATTTCTTTAAGAAAGGCATCAATAAACTGCCACTGCCCTGGCAAAGATGCATTGATTGCATGGGTGATTACTTCGATTAATACAAATAAAAAATACATGAAAAAACATCGTTTAAATTTTTTCATACAAAACGGCAATTTCATAGGTAAAGACCTAATATTATACAGATGTAATTTTTTGAAGTGAAACTTCTTATGCGACTTCAAACGTTAAATGTTAAACGTTTAACGCACATTATCGGTCTCTCCTCTTTGTGTGAGCCAGAGCGAGAGAGTAAATGTCGATGTGTATGTATATTCTCACTGTTTAAATAAAATAGAAAATGTCTTTTAAAATGAAGTTTCACTTCTATCGTGTGTGAATCGCACACACACCTTTTTTGTATATTATATATTTCTCTACTAAGCTTAGCTCTAGGTACCTAGGACGCGACTCGACGTGACTCTGTGATCTTTCCTAACTGATAACCTTGCTTAAAATAACTGAGAAAGCCTCAACTCGTCCGCACATGTCCGTTCATGGTCTCATGTTACATTGACATGTCACTGTAATGACAATGTCACATTGACATTTACCGTCTTAAAATTGCATATGATTTGTGAAATCAAATGTCTGATTTTTTTTAATCACCAACTTTATTTAAATTAAAACTACATCGATATTCGTGTGAAAAACAAGATACAGATCATGATTTACACGATTTGTACTTATAATATTTATAAATATCTAGTTGTGACCCGTGGTTTCACCCGTGTATAATTTAAAAGAAATCGCTGATTGATGATTTACAATACTTCAGTATAGACAATATTTTTATCGGGCGGCCAGGGTTACGTATTCGTCACAACTCACATGGCTCGTTCGGGCCACTACACGACTCATAGACCCGAGCAGAGTGTTGAATTATTTTTAATTGTACATTATCTCCCAAACTAGTTGTTCAAATAAAATGCTATAAAGGACAAAGTTTATGTTAATAAAATTGTCTTGATGAAGAAGTAACTTTCGTTTAAGAAGAAGAAGGTTAAGAAGGCCATGCCTAATAATAATACTCATAAATCACTTTACAATTTTCAATAACACTTTGTCACACAATACCTTATTGTGGCTTATGTATATGAGATAGATATATGGTAATGCAAACTTTTTTAGATGTACTAAGGAGCAATATTTTCGTAAAACATTGTATTTATGTATCACTAACAATTACGCCAGTGCACGGGGATAAAGCCTTTCATGAAACTTTTATTTCTTCCGATTTAATAACTATCAATATTTAAAACTAGCCGGGAGGTGTAGACTTACGCTAGATAGCCTATATTATTCCTCGTAAATCTGGTTAAACAAACAAACAATTAAAAAAAAACCGCTTCATTATTTTAGTATAGATAATTATGTAAGTACGTATACATGTTTCCTCTCTATGTATTTTACTATTTATGTATTTGATTAATGAGGTCGTTACTTTGCAAAAATCCGACGTAAATAAATGATCCAAAAATTTCCTTGGTCCCTCGGCTGGGAACTGATTAACAGATGTTACTGACTGCAACAAGCACTAATAATAATTATTAGACCCGTTCTTTATTATTTAAATCATGTGTTTTTATTATGATTATTCTTATTAGTTCTTTTATCATGTTTTCTTTATAGATATATAACAACTCAGATAAATAATAATAATTGTTTACAGGAACAACCTTTTAACCAGTTCCAGGCTAAAGTAGCAAATAAATTTTTAAATAAATTTTATTTACATATTATGTATCTATAATTTTGGTTTATTATTACAAATTCTTTTATTTGGTCTACCTACTATTTACTTATTATACTTTTTCTGTACCATAATGCTGCTAGTTAGTTGGAAATAAATAATTGGCAATAAACCCATTAATCTCGCTGGTGAACGATATTAAGTGTAATAAAGTATTCATTTAAAGGCCGTTTAACCATTTTTATTTTGATCTGCCGTCTGTGATATTCACTCTTATTAGAGAGTGCAAAGTTATTTAAATTGAATATTTACGTAGAAATAGTTATTATAGTTACATTACACTTAAATGGAATTTGCTAAAGCTAGAAGTCGGTCAATGCACTGCAGGTTTAATAATTCTCTGACCGTGATAATGTTTCCATTATTTATATTGATGACGTATGTATCTTGGACCTTTTTGTGACGTAAGTTATAAGTTTATTTATTTACCTCGATGACCACTTGACCGGTTGTCCAACTCAGATATTAAAATATTAAACAGTGCATTGTAATAAAGTTATTAATTAATAAAATGTTGAATTCTACGAAGTCGTAAAATCGTTGTATGCTAGTTTTATTATCGAAAAGGTATTGTTATACCCGTGGGTAATAAAATTCCGTTTGTTTCAGGAAAATACTTTATTCGTAACCAAAGAGACAAAAGACAAACTGTCTATTAGATGTTCTCAGTCTTAGTTTTAATTATAGATACACGTCTATACTCTATTCTATACACTATACAGTACATGATGCTTCTACTTCGTTTTCGTTGTTTACATTACTCCGTTGGTTCTAGTCCTCTCATTGAGTTATCCTCTAGCAGATTTCTTCCTTTTGTTGCTTCTTGTATTTGCTTGTTTGTCCAAAACAGAACTGTCCTCCGTCGAAATATGGTTCACTTTTATGAGAGAGGTAGAAATTTCATTGGAGATTTCTCTCGACTTGGGGCAACCCGAATGGTGTAATACCTTCACCCTACAGGAGATCGAAGCCAAATAACCTAGTGTTGTGCTCTTGCGGTGAGTAGGGTTTCCAGAGCTCCTTGGGGTAGGGGGTACAAGGTCGGCAATGTGCTATGATATTACAAGTGTCCATAGGCTGCGGTAGCCGCTTATCATCAGGCGGGCCGTGTGCTTGTTTGCCATATAAGTCGGATAAAACATTTATTTACATACCCTAAAAATAAAGAGGGTTCGAAATTTCTAGTGTCTTAATTATAAATAAATATCTAATAATAAAAAAAATATAGTGTGTTTGGGACATAATAAGGTATGATTTCACCAAATTTCATGAAAATTTCTTTTTTTTGTAAAATATAAAAATATAAACCGAAAACATGGTTATTTGAATTTTTCACATAAATTTTGAGGTTGGGTGAAAAAAGTGTTAATACAAAAGTTGTAGACCTTTTTATTACCTACAACTTTGCATTTAACTTTTTTCCATATGACTTGTAGTTTTGCCGGAAGTCTAGATAAACCGTATTTTACCCTTAAAAACTAACCCCCCTAACTAACTTCCCGACCTCAGATCGCCAGTAAATTATTTTTCCTTTAATTTTTCTTATATTTTCTTCCTTTTCCAATGGGTTTCATACTACTATTTTCCCCTTTTTACCCTTTTCAAAGGCTTCGGCACTGGTCTAGTAGTTAAAAACCGATCTTGTTTCTTGTTGGCTTTTCTAAATAACAGGGATATTTTCTATAAATATTTTGACATGCATAAATGCCTTCTTAAGGATTAATTAAATAACGTAGTTGTTGAATTGATTTTGATAGAGGTTTTTTAAATAAATGATATTTATTCTAATGAATGAATTAACATATAAATACACTATGATAATTATTGTAAGATGTTTTTCTATTTTGGTATTTTTTTATGAGTCCCGTTAGAAATATTATTATATGTCAAACGTGTAGAATATCAATGACGTATCAAACTATCGACAATAATCCTATCTAAACATACGACATTTGAAAATTAAATTGAAATGTAAGTGTAAGTTAAGTGTAAGTGTACGCTACCGACCAAATAAATTCTTTAAACTTCCATACACCCAAATGATAATTACTACCTACGTTAGAAGAACGTCTGTGTTAGATCTACCGTAGATTTAGGCATAGATTCTTCCACGTTCAATTTCATGATAGTCTGCTAGGGAATTGTAAACAACACTTATCAGGTTAAGTGGATTTAGGCGTCCGTTTCATTAAAAAAAGGTGTGTGTGCGATTCACACACGATAGAAGTGAAACTTCATTTTAAAAGATATTTTACATTTTAATTAAACAGTGTGCAATATACATACACACCGACATTTGCTCTCTCGCTCTGGCTCACAAAAAGAGGAGAGACCGATAATGTGCGTTAAACGTTTAACATTTAACGTTTAACACTTGGAAGTCGCACAAGAAGTTTCACTTCAAAAAGGTGTGTGTGCGATTCACACACGATAGAAGTGAAACTTCATTTTAAAAGACATTTTCTATTTTATTCAAACAGTGTGCAATATACACACACACCGACATTTACTCTCTAGCTCTGGCTCACACAAAGAGGAGAGACCGATAATGTGCGTTTAACGCTTGGAAGTCGCATAAGAAGTTTCACTTAAAAAAAAACACTAATAAATATATTTTATTCCAGAATCCTGTAGAACACCTGATGATGATTCAGGGAAATGCGTATCCATTTATGAGTGTAAATCTTTACTAGATATAGTAAAAAAGAAGGAGAAAACAGCCCAGGATATCAAATTCTTGAAGGACTCTCAATGTGGTTTCGAGAACAACGTACCTACGGTAAATTATATTTTTGAATATTTGTGTTGTTTTGATTTCCTAGTAACGTTTCCAATAATTGTTTACATCAGTATCTTATCAATGAAGATTGTGAGAAATAAGTATAGTGCTCAGCCGGCAAGGAAACTTTTTTCGTATTTAATGTTATATTGAGCCCATATTGTTTTTTTTTGCGATAATGCGCGTGATTCTTGTCTCTTCCTTGAGCACTCGGCTACATTCTGTCACCATAATCTATGTAAGTTATAAACGGTGCCCTTCCACCATTACTACGACGATCTGTAAAGATTGCGCACTCCTTTATGCCCTTTCAATAGAGCTAGGCTGCCCAATTAATTTTAGAGGTTAACTATAATTTCGAATCCATGTTAAATAGCGGGCCACCAAGCGAAATAATACTCATTTACGGTTACTGTAGATTCACATTTAAAATGAGTAAAATTTTCAGTTAAAGATAGTTTAATAATAGTTGGCAGGTAAATTTAAATGCCTTTATGGCCCGCGGACCAGAGTTTCTACAACTTTGGAATAAAACAAATAAGAATGCATAGTTTAATAAATATATATGTATTATTAAAGCTTTAGGACGTTGGTTTAAGTAGTACTATATAAAAATTTGTACAGGTATGCTGTCCCTTTTCAAACGAATGTGTGACGCCCGACGGTAAGCCAGGAAAATGTGTCGGTCTGTATTACTGTAGACATTTAACTTATATGGTGCTGGATCCAAGTGGAAACGGTAATGTGGATTACGTTAACCGATCTGCGTAAGTCATTCTGAGTATCTACAGTTTGCATGAAGAGACTTAAGAAACCAATTTAATATATTTATTTGTTTTTTCGCGTTGTAAAGCATTATTGTTAGATAATTCAAATTAATTTTGAACAGACCCTACTCCAAAGGCCTTTTGATACTTACTCTAAGATACCATTGGTGATCCTTTTTTAGTTAGTTATTGGTACATATTAATTATATATTATGTACTTATACGCAGTATTTATATTACTTTTTTATACAACTGAGGTGGCTAATACCATAGGTATCACTAGCGCGTGTCCGACCTTGGACCCACCTTTCTGCCACAACACATACATAAATCACGCCTCTTTCCCAACGGGGTAGGCAGAGACCACGTCCTTCCACTTGCTACGATCCTAACATACAACTTTCGCTTCCTCGACATTCATAAATCTTTTCATGCATGCTAGTAGGTTTAGAGTACTCTTGAACTGACCTTTTCTCAAAACGTCCCCGATATGATCGTGGAACGTTCGTCTAGGCTTTCCTCTTCCAACCTTCCCATTTACACTCATCTTATAAATCTGTCTAGTCATTCTTCTTTCATTCACCCTCTCTACATGCCCAAACCATCTAACCATCCCTTTCTCAATCCGTGTCACTATATCTTCTTTCACACCACAACGTTCTCTTACAACATTATTTCTTATCCTGTCACTCAATTTCACTCCTATTATACTTTTTAGCGCTCTCATTTCTACTGCATTTATTCTACTTTCATGTTTTTTCTGCCACACCCAGCTTTCACTTCCGTACATGAGTATTGGAACTAACACTGCTCTATGTACAGCCAGACGAACTTTTCTAGAAATTTTCTGGCTGTTCATAAAGGCGTGTAGCTACCACAAGGAGCTCTGAAATACTTACTCACCTCAGGAATACAACACAATGTTATTTGACTGCTTTCATCTGTAGGGTGAAGGTATTTCACCAGTAGAGAGAAACTATAAATAAATTTCAACAAACCTAAAAGTACCAAGGAGTCTAAAAAAGAACCACTTTTTGTCTATCATCACATTACTTTAATCACTCACTCATTTTATTTATGCAGTTACGTAATATGACTTGTTAGAGCTTTAACTTAGTAAATAATCCTAAATTTTATATTTCAACGAACTACATTTTATCTGTACATAGCGTCTTTAATACAATTATCATGTACGATTATTTATTTTCTTTTTTATGAACAAAAACAAAGTAACTCATTTATATTGGAAACAAAAAATTATATAAAACATAATGTTTATTACAGTTGCATCGGTCCAGAGGAGCGTAGTGTATGCTGTGGGCCTCCACCAGAAGTAAAGTCCAAATTATTGACACCCAATGAAAGATGCTCGAAGGCCCTCACAGCTTTTCCACCTAAACGCGATAGCAAATGCTGTGGGGTTGAGAGCCTTGCAGGAAATAAAATTATCGGTGAGAAAATCATACATAGCAGTAACTCGAAATCTTGACGAACTTTTAAGCTACGACAAGAAACATCATTTCATATTTATTTAACTTGTTGTAAGCGAATATCCAGCTATAATTATGTACTTAGCAACTATTTTTCATTATGCAAATGGTAGTAACTTGCTACTTTGCTTAGTCACCATGCTCTGGAATCATCACAATATTTTCCTTCACCGAAAATTCAGATTCGTTAACGTCAGGATTTTTTGAAAACTCGCCTGGCTAGCTGTTACCCTCAAGTTGAAAATTTGTCGCCAAGCACCTATAGGTGTGTTACACCAGTACTTGAGAGGATTTCAACTAGGATTTTTGGATATCTTGGGCCACATCATCACTTAACAACAGATTAGATTGTAGCCAAAGGCTAACCCTATAACGGTATTAAAAAAAACTTTTCAACTGCGTCTTCATTAACGAGATATCCAAACATGTTTCCATTAAGACATCATCGCTAGGGGATAGAGGGTAGATTGAGTCGAAACATACGTTCCTACGGTGATACAGAACAATCCTTTTACTATTTATAATGAATCTTCCAGGAGGCACAGATACAAAGATCGATGAGTACCCATGGCTTGTGGTGATTGAATATATCAAGCTGGGTGAGTCGAAGCTGTTGTGCGGCGGGTCACTTATCAGCTCGAAGTACGTCCTCACCGCTGGACACTGTGTTGCTGGCAGTATTTTGGAATTAGGAACACCGTAAGTACGAAAAAGGGTATTAACAGCTGTTTTAGGGTTCCCAAGTTAACAATGAGCCCTTATAGTTTCGCCATGTACATCTGTCTGTCCACGGCTTAGCTCAAAGCTTTTTAGTACTAGAATAATTTAATTTGGTAAGGGTATGCATATTAATCACACGGACAAAGTGTTTTCTTTTATCGTTATATGTTTTGGAGTAGTGGCCACAATCTCACCTGATGTTAAGTGACGATGTGGCCCAAGATGATAACACGATAAACCTAGTGGAAGACTGGCTGTCAATTACATCTGCCGGAACACACCTATTGGTGCTTGGCGACAGATTTTCAACTTGAGGGTGGTAGCTAGCCAGACGGACATTAGAAAAAGCCCTACCACCATGCTATGGTTTCCTCACGATGTTTTCCTTCACCGAAAGCTCAGGCTCATTGCAGGGATTCGAACTCACGTCAATCGATGCGAAGTCTTACACGCTACCACTGAGCCATCATTGGTACAACCTTGTTTGGAAAAAAAAAATTAACTCTACACGTAAAGTGGGCATTATTCTTTTTCTCTTTCCCATGGTGTTAAATGTCGTTGAATAAGTTATTCAAAAATATTGTTAGTTTCTGAAAACAATTTTTCGATGCAAGGAGCCGTTTACGAAATATTAAAAGTGATAATTATTGTTAATGTCAAATGCCCGAAGGGGGCTTTGCCTGTCAACTAAATGGTTGTATTATAATATACGAAAAAAATCCCGGCAGTAGTATATATAACAAAGTTAAAAGGAAATCTATCACAGCTAAGTAGGCTTTACAAGTTCACGGTTAATAGTAACTTATAAAATGTACTAGGCAAAGTAATCCCCTACAAATTCCTGCATATTGTGACGGTAAACTATAGTACCATACATTGCGCGTAGCCCGACATGCACTTGGCAATTTTTTTTAAGATACATAATACACTCAAGTTGATGTTAAAGTCTTAAACAGTTCATAGTAAAGACAAAGGTATAATAAATGGAACTATACTGAAACTGTAGTAGCATGTATGGACTTCATATTAATCAAAGTGTTGTCGAATCTCAAAATGTGATTTAGATTTCGGTGAAAGATAACGTCTTGGTGAATAGGGTAATTTCTAATAATCGACTGGATAGCTATCATAATTAAGTTGAAATTTTGTTGGCAAGCGCCTCGAAATCAACTCGAAATATCCCAGTCATCAAGAAGAACTGGCAAGGACCTAAATTTGTCTTTATATATTTTTTAACTAGCTAAGTAAATAATGTTTAAAAATAGATGTGTTTCAATAGTAGTTGTAATAGTGTATAGTAGTGTTAGAATATTAAATATAGATGTGTTCAGGTAGGTATATTTGAGAGCCAGTCCTTCTAGGCTTAGCGTGTTACCATCTTTGGCCACATAATCACTTATTATTTTGCGAGACTGTGGTCGAATGCTAAACATTTATAGTATTAAAATAATCTAATTATTAGGAAGTACGTCCGCCTGGGGGAGTATAATATAGCAAACAACGGTCCAGACTGCGTGCAGGTGGAAGCTGGAGGCATCGACTGCACTCATCCCGTTGTTATTCTTCCTATAGAAAAAACTATACCGTATCCGGATTACAAGCCCTACGATATTCAGACTAGAAAACACGATATAGCCCTTATCAGGCTGAAGATAGAAGCATTCTATACAGGTAGGTTGAATTGTGTTGTATTATTATAAAAACTACCTGATGGTATACGCTTTTGCATATGGTAAAACAGTGTCTAATGCTTGCCGGGTTACTTATCGCTCTCATTCAAATGACTGAAAATCTGTCTTAGTATTTTGGGAGCAGTTCAGTCCACTTTGTAAATATTACCGATTGTATTCGTGACTTACAATCAAGTATTGGATCAAATTATTATACGGAATGAAACATATAAAAAAGACAACGTGAATTATTATGCACATGGCACTGGGATGAAACGTTATGTCAGAACCATACACGATGGGCATGAAGCCACTCTGTAGTCTCCACTTGACACTAATTAAAAAGTTGTATATTTTTTATCTTTGCCGTACCGTGAAACTGTGGGCCCATGACCCGTCTTGCGGCATCGGGTCCTTTAAGCGTAATGTGAAGAGATATTTATGCAGGCCGGCATGACAGCAACGTGCATATATAGACTGCCGATCTCTCAGTGGTCGCCGTTATGTTTGGATTGTATTACTTTTAACATCAGAGAAAGTGCAGCACATTTGCCGAGCTATATAAAAAAAAACTGTGATTTCAAGCATGAATAGTCATTTGGAGATGAAGGAAAATGGAAAAGCCATGTGAAATAGTTATAAAGAATAAACTTAAGGGTGTCATAAATCATTGTTAGTTATGAGTTTTGACATACAAGCCGAGTAAATCTATTAAGGATACTAATAGGTCCTTACATATGAAATAACAGTTTTATATGAAAAAAGTAAAACGAAAAAAATATCATGAAATTATACATTTAATCAGTCGAAGTATGTCCCATTATTATCTATGCACTTTCGCCATTTTATAGGTAGTTCATTGATTCCATTGCTGAAAAAGTTGTGGGAGCAAGAATCAATAAAATCTTTGAAGGCGTTTTAGACAGCCTCATCAGAATGGATTTTTTTTCCTTGCAAGAAATTGTCCAAATTCCGAAAAAAGTGGTGTCTTGTTGGATCAAGGTCCGGGGAATATGGTGGGTTTCGGAGACATTACAACCGCAGTTCCTCTAATTTAGTGTCCGTCTGTCATGAAGTATGGGGTCTAGCGTTGTCCTGAAGCAACTGTAGACTAGAGAGATAGACCAGGGTCGGTTGTTTAACGGCTAGCTTTTCTATGATTGTTTGCAATTGTTGACAATACAGATCAGCCGTTATCATCTGGCCAGATCTTAGGAAGTTGTAGTGTATGACACCAGCACTGGTCCACCAAATACTCACCAGTACCTTTTTCTGAGTCAATTTTCGCTCAGGACAGGATTTGGCTAGTTCTCCTACGTTCAGCCATTGTGATGAGTGTTTCCGATTGACGTAAAGGATCCATTTTTCGTCACAAGTAACTATACGATTCAATTTTCCCTCGTTATTGTGTCGGTAGCGTAATGTAATGCAGCAATCATTGCGTGTTTGTTGGTGTGCTTCAGTTAATTTATGCGGTACCCATTTCTCGAGCTTCTTCATTTTTCCAATTTGTTTCAAGTGAATTAAAATTGTTTCATCACTCAGACTGAAACCTGATGTGTTTTGCAATGGATCCGCTACAACGATCACCTTTAATTCTTCATTATCAACTAGGGTCTCCGGCCGTCCACGAGGTTTGTTTCGTAGGTCAAAATGTCCAGAACGTAAAAGTTGTAACCAAAAACGTACTACGCTTTCTTTTACAGTAGGTAAACCATACAATCATACCCCATACATATCATTAATCCTTCGAGCTGTTTCTGCCACAGTTTCTGCCACAGTGGAACGCATATTCGTAAATAACGCGATATTTTAAGTTTTCCGTTTTGTGAAAGGAACGACGTAAAAGAAAAATCAAATGGTGCGAAAACAAATGAATCACTAAATTCGAAACACAAATACACAAGCATAAATTTGAATTTGGAATTCCTAACCAAACACCAGATATTTGAGATCAAAGTGGTCAGTTTACCAAAACGCCAATTTCATATGTAACGACGATAAATGTATACTTTAATACATTCGACATAATTTTTATAATTCCAAACAAAGGAATAACTAACCCGTTTCTTTAATACTTTATAAGTAGATTACAACTAGTTTTATTGTTTCATGGTTATCAATTCATTTAAAATAATAATATTGTTAAATATGTATATCAAAATAATATATAATCTATTGATTGTTCTTTTGTATATTCTGTGGTAGTTGGAATAAATTTACTAGTCTGTGGAAAACCATTGAAGTTTTAATAGGTTATGGGCCCAGTCCCGCGTTTAAAAATATAAAAGCTATAGTTTTATGGTGTAAAATGGCTGGAAGTTATATTATAAACGTTCCAAAACTCAGGGGTCGTGAAAACTACGACGAGTGGGCATTCGCGGCGGAAAATTTCTTAATTTTGGAAGGCGTCGATATCAAAAAACAAGATGCCGGCGATGGCGAAGCAGATACCGTTGACGACAAAAAGGCAAAAGCTAAATTAGTGATGACAGTAGATTCGTCGTTATATGTACATATAAAGAATGAAAATACTGTTTTGGGTGTTTGGAAAAAACTCAAATCACTATTCGACGACTCAGGTTTTACACGTAAGATAAGCTTGCTGAGAAATTTGATTTCTATTCGCCTGGAAAGTAGTAAGTCAATGACGGCATACGTTACGCAGGTCATCGACACGGCGCAAAAATTAAGGGGTACCGGTTTCGACATAAACGAAGAATGGATCGGATCATTATTGTTGGCGGGTTTACCCGACAAATTCTCGCCTATGATAATGGCGATCGAACATTCAGGGTTAGATATTTCCGCTGACGTCATTAAAACGAAACTATTAGACATGAGTGATAATGTTGGCAACAGTGAGTCGGAAAGTGCATTCTTATCTAAAGATTGGCAGCGTCATAAAGGGAATAAAGTTGGCAAAACTGTAGAAACGTCATCTCGACCTGTCAAAGTCATCAAATGTTATAAATGTAAACAGACCGGCCATTATAAAAACCAATGTCCACAAACTAAGGAGAAAAAAGTAAATGCATTCAGTGCAGTGTTTCTAAATGGCAGTTTTGATAAACATGAGTGGTATATCGACTCAGGTGCGAGTAGTCACATAATGATTAGCCAAGAAAACATGACGAATGTGTCCAATAACCTCACTATAAAGGAGATTATAGTCGCAAACAAAACAACTATGCCAGTGTTGTGCTTAGGCGATACACAGATCACGACTGTTGTAAACAACAAGGAATATGATGTTGTCGTCAAGGAGGTGTTATGTATTCCCAATGTCACCACTAACTTATTATCTGTCAGTCAGCTGATAAAGCATGGTAACAAAGTCAGCTTTCAACGTGAGTGTTGTTACATAAGGAATTACCAGAATGAACTGATTGGTATAGCAAAGTTAGTTAACGGGGTCTACAAGTTGAACACAAGGTCAGCATGTTTGTTCGCAGCCGCAGAAACAACAACCTCAGATATAATATGGCACAGAAGACTTGGTCATATTAATAGCAAAGACATGAATGACATGAGAAATGGTGCTGTTGATGGTTTGGAGTTTGAAAAAAAATCTGATATCAGTAAGACAAATTGCACAATATGCTGTGAAGGAAAGCAAACTAGATTACCATTTCCACATAGTAATCACAGGAGTGAGCATGTCCTTGAGAAGATACATGCAGATGTATGTGGACCAATGGAGAACCAATCAATTGGTTTATCTAAGTATTTTTTGCTTTTCGTAGACGATTACAGCCGCATGTCGTTTGTCTATTTTTTGCGAAACAAAAGTGAAGTTTACACTTATTTTAAAGAGTTCAAAGCAATGGTTGAAAAACAGATGAATCGTAGTATAAAAGTATTACGAACAGATAATGGCACAGAATTTTGTTCAAATGAAATGAGAAATCATTTGAAACAATGTGGCATAATTCACCAGAGAACAAACCCATATACACCTGAACAGAATGGGATGTGTGAAAGGTTTAATCGCACAATTGTGGAACGAGCCAGATGCTTGCTCTATGATGCAAAGTTCCATAAAAAGTTTTGGGCTGAAGCAGTTCACACAGCAGTGTATCTAAAAAATAGAACAATAGCTTCAGGCTTGAACAAAAAAACTCCCTATGAACTTTGGACTGGCTGTAAACCAAATGTCAGTCATTTAAGAGTGTTCGGAAGCACAGTTATGGCCCACATTCCTAAAGAAAAAAGGTTTAAATGGGATAAAAAAGCCGAGAAACATTATTTAGTTGGATACGATGAAAATGTAAAGGGATACAGGCTATATAACCCAGAAACTAATAAGGTTATAACAAGCAGGGATGTCACTATTATTGAGCAGTACAATTCAGAAATAATGCAAGCTGAGGTACATGAAAACAACAATTCACCATCTGAGAGTGTTGACCAGCTAAGAGATGATGGCTCAGACTCTGAATTATCATCTAGTACAGTGAAGAGTGGAAATGACAGTACCTATATAGAAGAAGAGTCCGACTCAAATTATAGTTCTGTCGATGAATTTCATGATGTTGTATCAGTGAGGGAGTTAAAAAATTTGCAGAATGAACAATTTAATAAAGAAGTAAGAGAAAGAAGAAGGCCTGACAGGTTTGGTTACAGTAATGTGTGTGTTGAGACAGATACAGAACCATGTGGAGACCAGTTTATAACATATGACGAGGCTTTAAATGGACAAGAATCAAAGGAATGGTGTATAGCTATGCAAGAGGAATTGAAATCATTTGAAGAAAATGAAGCTTGGGTGATAGTGGACAAACCAAAGAAAGCTACAGTGGTTAAGTGTAAGTGGGTATTCAAGAAGAAAATAGATAGTGATGATAAAATAAGGTATCGTGCTCGGCTAGTTGCCAAAGGTTTTACACAGAAAGCAGGTGTTGACTATACAGAAACTTTTTCCCCTGTTGTTCGTCATTCAACAATAAGACTATTGTTTGCTTTAAGTGTTAAATATAATCTAGATATAACTCACCTAGATGTAACCACAGCATTTTTAAATGGGCATTTAAATGAAGATGTGTATATGTGCTTACCTGAGAATTTAGAATCTCATGATAGGGAGAACAAAGTGTTGAAACTTAAGAGAGCAATCTATGGATTGAAACAATCAGCTAGGGCATGGTATAAGCGTGTAGATGATTGTTTACAATCTTTAGGATATAAGAAGTCAGAATATGAACCTTGTCTATTTTTAAAACAAACTAATACTACTAGAACATACATAGCTTTGTTTGTAGATGATTTCTTTATTTTTTCTAATTGTAAGAAAGAAACTGAATTTCTTAAGACAGAATTAAAATCTAAATTTAAATTGAAAGACATGGGAGATATTAGACAATGCTTGGGTATGAGGGTCAGAAGGCAAAAAGGTGAGATTTTTGTAGACCAGGAACAATTTGTTGATCATTTGTTGAATAAGTTTAAAATGAAAAATTGTAAACCAGTCAGTACACCAATGGAGGTAAATTTAAAACTTAAAAAGGGAGATACTTGTTGTACTCAGTTTCCTTACCAGCAATTAATTGGTAGTTTGCTTTATTTATCAATGTTAACCCGGCCAGATATACTCTATTCTGTTTGTTACTTAAGCAAGTTTAATAACAACTATAATGAATCACACTGGAAACATGTAAAACGCATTTTAAAGTATTTACAAAAAACTAAACATTTTGGTTTAAAATATGTCAAAGATGATTTAGATGTAATAGGCTATGCCGATGCTGATTGGGCATCAGATTGTGTAGACCGTAAGTCTTATACAGGATTTATGTTTAAAATGTCAGGTAGTATTATCTCATATGAATGTAAAAAACAAATAACAATAGCTTTATCTAGTACAGAAGCCGAATATATGGCTATGTGTGAGGCAAGTAAAGAAGCTATTTATTTAAGAAACCTGTTATTAGAAATGAAATGCAGAGATGAGTCACCTATTCTGTTATATAATGACAACCAGAGCGCACAGTTGTTAACTAAACATAGTGTTTTCCAAAAAAGAAGCAAGCATATTGATGTTAGATTCCATTTTGTTAGAGAAGCTGTTGAAAATAATTATATAACAATAGAATACTTAAACACAAATGATATGCCTGCGGATATATTAACAAAAAGTTTATGTTGTCAAAAACATTATCACTTTGTTAAACAGTTAGGTGTTAATCTTATAAATTAAAACTTGTTTACTATACTGTATTTCTCATAGTTAGTTGTTCTTTTTTATTTTTATATGTCAATTATTTTGATAAGGGAGTGTGTTAAATATGTATATCAAAATAATATATAATCTATTGATTGTTCTTTTGTATATTCTGTGGTAGTTGGAATAAATTTACTAGTCTGTGGAAAACCATTGAAGTTTTAATAAATATGAATTTTTAAAGAGAAATATAGTGTGTACCTTATATTCTACTACTATATGTAATAATTGACTATGACTAATCATCGATCTAATGTGAGTACTTGTTAAGAGAGACAGGGTTGTGATTAAAGTATCAATGTGTTAATTTGTTATGAGGAAGTCTTGTGATAGGATTTATTACTGTCTAATAGCGCATCTGTCTATGGAATCTTGGCTCTACCGTGCCAATACTGTAACTACAGATTCAAACTTTGCTAAATTGTATCAAAACTTTCGTATAATATGAATAGAACTAGCTAAACGATAAAATATACTTGTTTGGTCGTTTACAATTGTATTAAATAAAAAAAAAAACTAATACAAATATTAAATTTATGTAAATATCACAGGTTTCTTCGTAGTTATACTTTTGATTAAATTGGAAGTACGTTATTATAGTTTTTTATTCATTATCACACTTGACGCGGGATTTAATAATTTATTTTTCATTTAAAGTTTGTAACTGGTATGCTAGGTCTAACTAAAATGATGCAATGATGTTGAAGCAATGATGGCTCAGTGGTAGCAAGTACGACTAGGTCGATTAGGTGAGTTCGAATCCTGAGCTTTCGGTGAAGGAAAACATCGTGAGAAAACCACAGCATGGTGGTAGGGCTTTTTCTAATGCTCACCTGGCTAGCTACCACCCTCAAGTTGCAAATCTGTCGCCAAGCACCAATAGGTGTGTTCCAGCAGCTGCACTTCAGAGCCAGTCTTCCACTAGGTTTCGCATTTTATCATCTTGTGCCACATCGTCACTTAACATCAGGTGAGATTGCGGCCACTACGCCAAACCTATAACGATAAAAAATGCTAAAGTGGCAATAGTATCTAATGCGTACAGCACTGGAAAAAGTACTTTTTTATCAGTTTTGGTTTAGTCTTGTGTCGATATTAACCTACCTATTGGTGCTTGGTGACCGATTTTCAACTTGAAATTTTACTTCAATTATATTAGAAGAACATGGCAACATTGAGCTGATGCTGCAGCATCATCTGAAATCTGCAGGATAACTAGCTCTTCACCAACTTACAGCAGAGATATCGTGTTTGAGCTCATTGTAATGGTCTCCATATATAGGTTACTTGTGTCGGGTTTTTATTAAATTTTGTAGAACGACGCGTTTCTGAACGCATCCTAGATAGGATAATGTCCCGAGCAGCCAATCAGCGATGACGTCGCACTCTCTCTAGTCGCCGTCTTCCTTTAGACAGTGTAGTAGTAGTCACGTTAATTATTATAATTGTTGTGAGTGCTTTCCATCCGATTTTTTGTACTCGAATTACGAAGGTCTGAGCCGAAGGATCCGAAAAAAAAATTATACTTAATTTATTTTAAATTACAAAATACTCTAAAGCTAATAACATGTGACTCCGGCCGATGCTAGGCTTACAATGCGGTTTTATAATTAATACAAACATAATGTAGGATGGAGTCGGGTTGCCGAACGTTTCTACTGAAATTGCTGACTCGATCTCAGGTGCACCGTGGGACTGGGAACTGAGCTCCATATTTACTCTCGCTCAGCAATTATGATTCGTTGCGAGGCGTAACACGCCTGCTATCGTTGTATACAAATAAAACCCACGCTAAAATATTAATTTTATCTTGTACATATAGAAAGTCGGTTTTAGTTGTAAGATCGACGTAAAAAGTGTGTTTATAAAAGTTTTATCAGAACCAGAGTCAGGCGTTTTGAATTTATGTTAATCCATTTCAATTGACTTAATCGAAAAATTAGCGGACGTATCAAAACTGTTTTAAAATTTCAACATATAATAAGCTTGCCTTACGTCTATATACTATGAGGGTAATAGTTAATTCAAACATTCTAATTATAAAGTATTTGGTCTAATTTTCCAGATTTTATACGGCCTATTTGCTTGCCGTCGATGGATTATACAAAAAGTCCCCCAGAAAATTTTGAGTTCTTTGTCGCCGGTTGGGGAAGGTACAAGCAATTTTCGAACGGCACTAATTTACGCAGCAAAGTAAAACAGCACGTTAAGGTCCCATATTATGCTAATAGAAATGTAAGTACTGCCTAGCTATATATTTATTCATAAATGATACCTGATTTTCAATAACTAGACGATATATCACTACATATTAGATACTATCTGTGACCCTCGGTTTCACCTGCGTATAACTTAAAAGAAACCGCTGTTTGATGATGTATAATACTTCAGTATGGACAATATTTTTATAGGGCGGTCAGGCTTATGCGTCACAACTCATGCGACTCGTTCGCGCCACTACACCTGTAGTCATAGACTTGGGCCGAGTGTTGAATTATTTTAATTTTACATTATCTCCCAAACGATTCATCTATTTACTAAGTTAAAAAACAGGTTAATTCTTGTTCCGGTTCCTAAAAATATGTGCGATAGCTCATTCGATTCGGAATGGAGTTTAGAAAAAGATATCTCGGGGATTTATTAGCACATAAAAATTTCAATTATTATTAACAAAATAAAATGGAAAAAAAGACATTCAGTTTTTCGTAATTAACTCAAAAACTAATAATATTTAAAAAAATTGAAAAAAAAACATTCTTAAAGAGGAGGAAATTTCCCATGATAAAGTCTTGACTCCCGGGATTCTATCTCCATTGTTTATAATTTTATTTACAAAAAATAATTTTTGAATTCAGTACCGAAAACGCGCCAATCGTTCCCGAATAAATCCGAGCGCGTGTGACGTCACAATGTAAATTTCTACTCATTGTAGCACACAGCTGATATAGTGTTCTGACTCTTAATCGATGAAATTCCTTTAACATTATGACGTCACAAACCTGGCGATCAATCGTGGCGCGTTCGTAGTTATGTGAATCTTTTAAAAATATTGCAATTTTTAATTGTTTATTATTAATAAAAAAAATGTAAGAGTTGTTCCAATTGACTATTATCATAATTATGATGAATCTTTAAAATACATAAAAAAATCGATATTCTTTTTTTTTCTAATACCCAATTGTATATGTATAGATTATTCAATACAATATTATGGATGTTTTCGCATAAACTAAAAAAGTAGTCTTCGATATTTTCAAAATGAAAACGATTTTAACGATTGAATAACCATTTGTTTATTACAGGAATGTCAAGAGTCGCAGAGAAGATTACGTGGAGGTGAAAACCTTGTTTTGGGGAATGGGCAATTGTGTGCGGGCGGTGAAACTGGGAAAGACTCTTGTAACGGTGACTCTGGTGGACCGTTGATGTATGTTGCGGGTAAAACTTTCGAAGTAGTCGGTGTTGTTAGCTTCGGAGCAGACGTATGCGGTACAACTGGCATCCCCGGCGTGTATACTAACGTTTACGAATATTTGCCATGGATAAAAAATACAATAGAAGCCTAAAATATTTTACTGTCTTATTAATATTAATAAATAAAAAAATATATGTTTATGCTAGTGTTTTGTTTTAAATAATTTAATGTCCCAGCCGTCAGGAAAAAAAAACCAGTGTCCCATTGAAATAAAACTAAAAATTAGAAAACTATTGTAAGAAACTGTCAAGTGATAATTTAATTTATGCATTTGAAGGGTTCCGAAGTCAAAAGGAACCCTTATAGTTACGGTATGTCCATCTGTCTGTCTGCGGCTTAGTTCAGAGATTCATAGTACTAGCAAGCTGTAATTTGGTATGGATACATACCATTTGACTTGGTACATATTAATCACAAAGTGGTTAAATAAATTGTTTCCCTTCCCTACACGTAAAGTGTGAATGATTTTTTTCCTCGTCTGTCAATCGGTATCTGGTTGTATGTCTGTGTAAACTATTTTTCGATTCAAGTGTCCGTTTGCGAAATATTAAGCTTTAAAGTGTGAATTTTTGTTAGAGTCAAGTGTCCCCTACAAGCTAAATGGTTGTTTTATATATGTGAAAAAATTCATGGTAGTAGTATAAATGAAGTTAAAAGAAAAACGATCAGAAGTAAGTAGGCTTTACAAGTTAACGAGTAATAATCAATCTATACTAATATAATAAGGCGGAAGAGATTTATGTTTGATTGTTTGTTTGTTTAAACACGTTTATCTATGGAACAGTTGTCGCGTGGACAATTAAAAAAGTTATAAGTATCAGAAAATAAATATTTAAAAGGTTAAGGAATTGAAATGCAAAATAGATCTATATGTGTATTCCGAAGGCATTTGACATTAAGATGAAATATACAATACAGAGTACCTTATTTAAAGTCTAAAAATTTCAGTAAATCCTTCACTAGTATAGTTAGTCCACGTTTATGTATCTATCCGGACCAGGGCTGCTTGTAAAATCCGTCTTGAGATACTTGTGTATATATGAAGTTGGTAACAAGCACTAGATATTCAATCCGCTCCATTTTTATAGCTGCATCGCCAAACCAGCATGAATGAAAGTGTCCATCAAGTTTTCCACTAGTTTAATAAACATTCTTGACTCTTGACAATGTCGGATAAATAGTTTCAAATCTTTCGAATATCGATTACAATGTGAGGGGCCTCTTGCAGTGTAAGTATAACTCCAAATAATAAAGTAGAATATGAAAATATAAATAAACTTATAAAATATTATATAAAAGGCTGTATGTGTTTAGTCATAGACCTGATCGGTAAGTCATCATGAAATATGTCTAGTGTCAATTATTTTTTAGTATCGTTCTATATTTTAAATTTAAAAGGTTCTTTCAACCAAAAATACAATCTCTGTATGCAGCCTTCTTATTTTATATATATACGAACGTAGAAGAAGTTTGTTATACAATATTTAAATAATAAATGATCTAAAGATAAGATGCCTTCGGAAAGCAACCGAAAACAATAAATGAACTAATGAGAAAACAAATAAGGTGAAATAAATATATATAATTAAAGATAAAAATGACTGATAAAACATTCATTACACAGTCAGATTTAAAAAAATATTTATTTATATTATAGCCGATTCATGAGAAATAATATAAGCTATCAAGCATTAGGCTACGCCTCTCAGCGAGCCTTAAATATTGATCTTTGTTAAGTCGGAAGAAACAGCGCACCCATCTGCTTTATCCACGTGAGCTGGCGTAATAGTTAGTGATACGTAAATACAATGTTCTACAACAATATTGCTCCTTAGTACATTTAAAAAAAGTTCGCGATACCATATGCTCATCTCTTATAAATAAACTACAATAAGGTATTTTGTGACTTTTTTTTAGAAATTGAAAACTGTCTTATGAGGATTATTGTTAGGCATTTATAGTATGTTATTTGGACGCATAGCTTAGAGAGATAATGAAAAATTAATATGATTTAACACTCTGCTCAGGTCTATAGGTATCATCGCTTCTAACGCTTCAGGTAAACGATGGAAAAACGTAGTTTTTTAACTTCTACTAGTTGTGAGGCATAATCTCGATTCCGACGATTTTGAGTGCGTGTACTCATGTTTTGTTTATTTTACTATCTTATATCGGTGAAAAGATGAAAAAATGTCCTGCCGTAGGCAGTAAATTATATTTCAAAACTCACCACATTGGCGCTAGCGTAGCAAGAGGGAATGATACTAATTATTCATGATTTTATAGTTCTTACTGTTGTAAAACTTTAAATAATAATTTAAACAACCATGGGAAAAGTCTGTGGAGTAGAGCTCCGAACGCGTTTATTTATATTCTACAGAATTAACAAAAAAGTCTTTAAAATGACTTTTGGCGCTATCTTTAAAATTTCAACTTGAGGGTGGTAACTAGTTTTATTCGGGCATTAGAAAATACCCTACCACCATGCTAAGGCTTAATAATAATGTTTTTCTTCATCGAAAGCTCAGGTACTTTGCAAGGATTCGAACTCACGTCGATTGACGCGGTGTTTGTACACGCTACCACTGAGCCATCATTGGTTCAAAGATGCTCTGTGCTTAAGCTTATCTGTTTTATGATGTATGCCTTAATTATATGTGTACCGGTAAAGATCGTGCAAACATTTAGTAGAGAAATATTGTTCAAAATTTTAGCAGAAGCATATTTAAAACTACCTCTTGCTGCTTTGATACGACTTGAACAGGGTTATTTCTACAAAAGATATCCATGTTTTCCTGCTATGGAAATACTAAAAAAAAGCGCCGCAAGGTGAACATAACGTCTATTTGGCATTCGCATTATTTTTGCCTGATTTAAATACGATGTTGCCATCTGAAAATTACCTAAAGCACAATCAAGCACAAACGTTCTGTACCTACTGGACTAAATTACTCCTTCCAGTTAGGAGCCGCAGTCCATAAACGACTTCCATAACGTTTTGCTTCGAGAGAACAAGAGAATCTGTAAGATCTAGGTATATACACGGTAATATATACGAAGTTTTTAGCTTAAATACTGTCAAGTCTTTTAAAGTATATTAAGGCGAAAGAAACAATTCCTTGTATCGTGTTTAATATCAGATTCGAAACACAGTTCCGAATCCATTGAAAGACCTAAGTTGCGTGCTTCATGTGTGGATTGTACATATAATGTACAATTTTAATATTAAACAATAAATAACTAAAATAATGTGAAGAGGATACGGTATGTTAGCAAGTATTCGAAAAAAACAAAATAAACTTTCTGTTGTTGGGTTTTTAAGTCATAGGGGTGACGGGGCATGGTTGTCTCACGGGTTGGTTGTCACGGAAGCCATAATGATCGGCGTTGGAGGATCGTAATAGCAATATATTCTCTCTTACTTTACTTTAGTCAACTCAGAAATGTCATGAGGTCATGACGGAGATACATGCGTTTGTTTTTCATACAGTGAAGGTAGTAAAGTTTTTGTTCAACTGAGTCGAGTCTTGTAAGTTTACTTTAAATTTGTATCATAGTAAACCTTTTTGTGTATAATTGATGCCGAATATGTGCTTCATGATACAAATATATGTTTTTTCAAGTACTTAAACATATATTTAAAATCATTTTGAGAGGTTAATATCTAATTCGTGTTTTGGGACAATTTGTCTCAGATTGGCTGGAGCTGGTTGTCATATGTAATACCACAAAATTTGATAGACTGCCCAATGCTAGAGCAGTTGCTGCAGCATCAAGCTATACAAGAACCCATGTTAATCACTATTCTTGCTCCGAGTCCTTATCAACGAAGACGAAGACGAGTAAGACGATGAAGAGATTTGCTAGGTCTGTTTGTCTCCATACTCTACTAAAATATCTAGAGTTAATTGCCAGGATGGCATATTATTGGCTCAGGGTACAGGTACATCTTGGTCTAGCATGGTGATTCTAATATTTCGACTGATTTTAAAGATCAACTAAATACATAATTCAGTTATAACTACTTTCATTTAAAAAATTTCGTCTAAAAAGATTTCTGATTTACTATAGTCCTACTTAATGTTATTTTCGTTACAAGAATTGTAGTTTTTTTTGGTACAGTTAGTTATGTACAATGATAATAAGATAAGAGTATTCAAATGATTTAAATAACTGTTTGTTTTATTTTCTCTTCTTAATTTAGTATGACTACATACTGGGGTACTGTGATAGCCATTCGTGACCCAGGTTTAGAAGTCACACTTCGCTTTCAATTATAGAAATGTTGTATTTTCTTCAATGGATAATGTTAGAAGAAGAGTTTTTATTTCCTTTTTTAACCCCCGACGCAACTAAAAGGGGTCTTATAAGTTTGTCCACTATGTGTGTGTGTCTGTCCGTGGCATCGTTGCTCCCAAACGGCTGAACCGATTTTGGTCTCGTATTTTTTAAATATGAAAGGTAACAAAGTCAAGAAAGTCTGTTCTGCCGTCTGATGATTATCAGCAATCTTCTAGTTGATAAAATGATGTGAGCATCTTTCACAGGTCTAATCGCTTCTAACACGCTAAACCTAGTTGGTTCTCAAGTGCAGCTGCCAGAATACACCAATTGGTGCTTGGCGACAGATTTTCAACGTAAGGGTAGTAGCTAGCCAGGCGGGCATTAGAAAAAGCCCTACCACCATGCTATGGTTTCCTCACGATGTTTTTCCTTCACCGAAAGCTCAGGCTCATTGCAGGGATTCGCAATTCACGTCACTTGACGCGAAGTCCTACAAGCTAACACTGAAATAATCAATCAAATTACTTCATTGAAATGGTCTCAACGAATGGATTTCTTGTGTCGGGGGTTTATTAAATTTTCAGTTTACCTTGTAATTGGAATAAATACGCTATCCATTGATATATAAATCTCATTGCTAAACTAATTATATGAACACTAAATATCCAAAAGAAAAGCATGTACTTCCAACCCCGGTCTACCTTAATTAAATACAAAAGGTGAATAAATCCCAAAAACTAGCATAACAACTACCATTACCCAGAATAAAATGAATCAACAATATTCTTCACTATCACTACATAGTACTCGTATAAAACAAAGTCGCTGTCGCTCTGTCCGTCCCTATGTATGCTGAAACCTGTAAAATTACGCAACGGATTTTGAAGTGGTTTTATTTTAATAGATAGAGTGATTTAAGAGGCTGGTTTATATGTATAATACATGCAATAATATTGTAGAGAAACACTGATAAATTTAGAGGTTTCCAATGTGATTTCGTAAATAAACACATTTTTTGCGCTTACATTGCAAACGCTGGCTGAACCTCACGAGATAAATCAAAATAATGTACCACGGTATTGTACACCTTAAAAAAATAAACAAAAAAATCCGCGATGGTATATGTCTATCTCTTAAGGATAACCCACAACAACCATTTTTTATCCTTTAAATTTTACGGGAAAAATGGCTTATTTACGAAGTGATTTTAAGCAATACAGCATTAATCCTTATCCAATTAAGTACCTTAAATAAATTGTCCATTTAATATATATCAATATGGCTCTTTACAGCATGTAATTTAAATGAATATTTCCGAAGATATTACAGATTTAAAATGCAGGGACATAGCGGTACGGCGGTGCCGGCCCTATATACTATGGTCAATTATATGTCGGTCTTCGGCTCCCGCCCGTACGCTTGCGGTCTTTTTCGACGTAGCTAAGGCCTTCGATAAGGTCTGGCACACCGGACTAGTCTACAAGTTACATCAATTAGAAGTCCCGGATAGGCTAGTACACTTAGTCCACGATTATCTACGCGACCGCACTTTCCACTACCGAGTGGAATGAGTACTATCTACCGCCCACCCTATACACTCAGGCGTCCCGCAAGGTTCCATTCTGGCGCCTTGCCTTTTCAAGAAGCCCCCCGGGGTCGAGGTAGGGTTCTACGCTGGCGACACAGTCATATACGCGTCAAACAGATACAGGAAAAATCTCGCCTGCGCAGTCCAACGTACCGTGACCACTCTTGGGAAGTGGTTTTGAACGTGGCGAATAGAAAGAAAGAAAAGAAAGAAAATACATTTATTGTAGATAACATACGGACACACAGTATTGAAGACAAAATTAACATAACATAAAATTAAAAACTAAATAAGAAAATTTAAAAAAGACAATGTTATCATATAAACCCATGTGCCGTAGTACCACTACAAAGGGCACACAACTCAGCATAAGCTGGATGCCACCGTTCTAAGTGACACCAGCGCTGATTTTCAGTTGCGGCCAAGTGGGTTTACAAGAAGTAAGATATGTATTAAAAGTCTTGTGTACATAATTAAATAATAATAGAATATCAGTTGTATATATTTATAAGTACATATATTTTATAATATAATAAATACGTACAAGATAGATTAAATTAAAACAAAGGAAAAAGGAGTTAAATAGCGGAAATGTCCAGATTACAGTTTTCGAAACACGCCTGAGATTGCAGTAAATAATTTCTTAATTTGTTTTTAAAAGATGACAAACTAGACGCTGACCTTATTGGTGGTGGAATATTGTTCCAGCATTTACTGGCGTTGTACCGAAAACTGCCTCTAAAAGCTGCTGTACAGTGACGAGGAGTTACTAACTGTATAGACTTAAACCTACGCTCAGATGATCTATTACTACCTACCCATTTAATTTTATTATAGAGGTACGGTGGTGTACCAAATTGCATTACCCCAAACAGAAGACATGCGAGATGTAATTTTCGTCTTGCTTTCATTTTTAAAAGTAGGTGCTTATTGATGGTAGGCGTGACACGGCTTCTTGGTGCTATAGTGAAGCAAAAACGTGAACACGCATTTTGGACTCTTTGTATGAGACGAGATGTTCTAGCAAATAGTCGAGGACCGTAAACTATATCTGCATAATTCAATTTTGATAGAACCAATGATTCTACAAGTTGCAACCGTAGCTCTTCACTCAAAAATGGTCTCATTTTATATATAACTTTCAGCCGATAAAAACAGTTGCGGACACATGCAGCAATATGTGTCTCAAATCTCAGCTCTGTATCCATAACTAACCCTAAGAGTTTCGTGCTTCCGAAACACGTTCTATTGGTTCGTCCATTACCATCACTTGTTTATTAATGGAAGGGAGATGACTAAGCTGATGCTTAGTACCAAATAACATATATTTTGTTTTATTAGGGTTAAGTATAAGTGAATTGCGCCTTGACCAGTCTACTATTCTTACTAATTCTTCATTCATTACATTAATGGCGTTATCGTAGTTTTGAGGCTTAAAAGATATATATAGTTGTAAATCATCTGCATAGATGTGATATTGACAATGTAATAAGGACTTAGTTATGTCACAACTATAGAGTGTAAATAAAATTGGTCCCAATACAGAGCCTTGTGGGACGCCTCTGTTAACATTGCGAGGTGTAGAGTGTACAGTTGACCCATTAGGTAGATTTAACTCAACCATTTGAGTTCGATTAGATAAATAACTGTTGAACCAGTTAACTGTAGCTCGGTCAAACCCATAAAATGTTAACTTTGAAAGAAGTAATGAGGTGTCTATGCTGTCAAATGCACGAGAAAAATCTAATAGCACTAGAAGAGTGCACATTCCTGTGTCTTGAGCTGCGAGAATATTATCAGTAACATCTAATAAGGCAGTAACAGTGCTCCTATTCTTTCTGAATCCTGACTGAGCATCAGGTAGTATGCCATTATTTTCGATAAAGCTTATCATTTGTGCTGCAACAATTTTCTCTAAAACCTTTGATAAACAAGGTAAGATACTAATAGGTCTAAGATCTTTAAAATTTTGAACATCCGATTTTTTAGGTAAAGGACGGACAATAGCTGATTTCCAGTAGTGAGGAAATTCAGATGTAAGTATAGAAGTATTGATTATATTTGTTATAACTGTGAGAGTCTGAGGTAAAGTCAACAATATCATTTTTAAATTAATTTGATCAGTTCCCACGGCATTTGATTTTAATTTATATATAATTTTTTCAATAGCATCTGAATTGACAGGGCTCAGCGAAAAGACTGAGTCACCAAAGCGATTATACTCAAAATATGTTAGTTGTGATATATTAGTTTCTACAGTACCCGGAATATCTAAAAAATGATTATTTATAGCGTCAGCATCTGTAAAATGAGGAGGTATTTCATATTCTGTCGGTGTAAGTAAAGTTGATTTCAAATTTTTCCATAATGATCTGGGATCTTTAATTTTACTATTTATATTTTGTCGGAAATACGCAATTTTTTCATAATACAGAGACTTGATAACTAAAGATTTTAAATCTTTATAGTAAGCTTTTGTACTTGGCAACCTATTATTTATAAAGCGCTGATGTGCTTTATCTCGAAGGCGCATCACTAACCGTATGTTGTCAGTGATCCAAGGGTAAAAGCGTTCTTTAATTTTAGCAAGCTTACTAGGAGCATGCATGTCAAATATATTTATAATATTTATGTTAAGATATTCTACAACATCATTAACATTAGTCATATTTGAAGTTATATCCCACGGAGTAGAATTTATAACTTTGACAAAATTATTCATACAAATATTATTAAAAGATCTGTAATGAACTATCTTTGGGGGAATTTTATGTTGTTTTATCTGAAACTCACATGTTATGAATGCATGATTACCAAGCGTACCTAAAGGCTCAACTATGACATTCTTGGCATATGAATTGGAGCACACGACGTCAATAAGAGTTTGACTGTGTTCTGTAAAGTGAGTCGGCGATTTAACTAATTGGGTTAAGTTAAAAGATTTCAGAAAATTTACAAAATTAATATACTCTGTATCGTGTACGCTAAGAAAATTTATATTAAAATCACCTAACAATATTATACGATCAGAGAAAGATAATGAATTCATTGAGTCAGTGATAGCGTCAAAAAATAGATTAGTGTTAACCCACGGTGGGCGCTATGCCGTACCAATTACGAGTTTCATTTTGTTAAGTTTTAGAGTTAACCACATTTGTTCAACCGATATATGCACAGCATCAACAGGATGTGCATGAATACGCACGTTTAACCCTCGTTTTATGTAAAAACCCACACCTCCACCACTTCCACAGCGTACGGCGGTAGGTCGAGGAATATGCCGCAAGCGGTATCCAGGGACAAAAGGTGCTCGGCCGTCCTCACCCGGCCTCAGCCATGTCTCATTAATAGCCATCACGTCAATATTTCTAAATTGTATTGCTTCTATAAAATCATCATGATTTGTTCCAAGTGAACCCGCATTTAAAAACCCAACCTTAAAAATTTTAGAGACCATTAATAAATAAATGTACAATGACACTCCATGTTAAACAAATTAATAGAAAGTGATTAATCAATACTGAATATTGCAATAAATACTTATAAGTAAAATATGTAAAAGTTTTAAAATAATATATAAAAATATGAGAAAAAGTAACTACAAAGCCTGTGAATACTCCGGCACATAGGGCATGAAATACAGATAAAAAGTAAGTACGAGATACAAGTTTAAATATTATAAAAATAATAAAGATACAGTACAGGATTAAATTTAACCAACTTAATTGGAACCAAAAATTCGTTTGATATCCGATTCATCGCGTATTCGTTCTATATGATTCGTTTCATTCTTCCGGGCAAATATATTTCCCTGTTTAGTCCAAATATATTTCCAGTCATGTCGACGTCCCAATTCACGCGATTTTCCGAATAGTTGCCTGTTGAACTTAGTTAAACGCTCGTTGACGTATAGTCGAAGACCAGGCCCAGGCAAATCGAGGTCCATGGTCGTAAGGTGGCGGCGCACGCGAGCCGCTTGTAGATACTCGTCGCGCAAAGTACAACGTACAAATCTGACAGCAATATTTCTAGGTCTCACAGTATCCGGTGCGTTCTCACCACCTGGACGATCTCGACGTACCATTCCGACACGTTCCACGGAGACTATATCGTTCTCACTCAACTTCAAACCCAACTTCACAGACATGAGATTAGTAAGATGATATAAACTTTCATCTCTTTTTTCAGGAATGCCAGCGATCTCAATATCATTCTGTAGTAACTCTTGATCACGAGCATTAAGTTGTTGTTTTAATACAGTGATTGAATCTTCAATGTAGCTCTTGTCTAGTGTGTGGGATTCTGAATACTTATTCTCAAGCATTTCAATTTTTGACTCTAGTATGTTAGTACCTTTATTATAACTTTCAGAGTTTGCTTTTTCCAAGCAGTCAATCCTTAGCCCCAAGTTACTAACTTGTTCCCGACACGATCTCAGCTCAGTCTTAACAATGCATATCTCTTTACAGTACTCACGGACTTCAGTTCTCAAGGCACTCATTTCATTGCGAAGGTAACGGATCTCTAGTGCCAACGATATGTTCAAATCGGCATCAATTTTCTCTGCAACCTCGCTTGAATTTTTACAGGGCCCTGAACTAACCTCTGTACTAGTATCAACTGAAGTAAGCACGCTTATACAACCAGGATTCTCAGGTATATCAGTGGCGAGCTCAGCTGAACGACAGGCTTCACTCTGTACGCGATCATTTAAAACCATTCCTTTTACTGGCGTGGATGAGTTATCCTTCCGGGGGATTTTTATTTTACAATTAGGGCAATTCCAATTTGGTCCTATCATTGTGGATTCTATTGGAATACCCACGCATGCTCGGTGGAATATCCCCGGACATTTCGTGCAACGCACGCCCTCGGATGAGTTTAAAAATTTACCGCAACCTCCGCACTTCGGTTTTCCCATGATAAATTCTTTATGTAGTAATATAATGAATACTACAGAAGTGATATTTATAAAGTTAAAAAATGAAAATATTATTTTATATTTTGATATAAAAAAAAAAAAAAAAAATATCACAAGTTACCGTGTTGCGAACGCACGACCAAAAACAGTACTGGAATCGTTGATACGCGCCGCAAACCAATCGGCTAGCCACTGACTATTAGGGATGGTGAAATTAACAATCTGATATATTCTCTTTATCAACAGGAACTATGGTGTATATAATAATTATGTTTAGCACCATAAATCGTACATCCTCAAATTGTGTCCTTTTAAAGTGCGAATACACTGAACTTCCAGAGTTTGAACTGTTTTGTTTCGGCAGTTATTTTTCTTTGAACGGTAACACAATCACTTTTGTTTTAATTATGCTCTTTTTTATTATAATTTATATACTTATATGTAAACTGATAAATATACACTCAAACTGCCTATAATTTAGTTCGAAAACTTCACTTTTAACAGGAATTTTATAATTTAATAGCGGAGTTAAAATAAAGACGTCTTGTTTTAACCAAGTACCCACTTGTTTTTTGTTATAGCTATCAATCCGGTAAAGAGCGCCGCGATTATGTTCGAACCACGTACATGTAGTTTACCACGCTCGCTAAGACCCCTCTCGCTATTCGGTAGGAATATCCCCAGGGCCACCAAGACTAAATATCAGGGTGTCACCCTCGACTCGAAGCTTAACTTCAACGCACACGTCACTATAGTCCGGAAAAGGGCCGTCTGGATCCTTTCCTGCTTGCGACCCTTGCTCAGTTCGGTAAGAAAAATATCCTTAAGACATAAGCTTAAACTGTACAAGATGTGCATCCGTCCGATCTTGACATATAGCTGCGCCGCGTTCGCACATATGTCCAAACATAACTTTGCCCGCATGCAAAGAGTCCAAAATCGGTTTCTCCGTCGCCTCTCCCTCCAGCCTTCGTTAGGAACATGGACCTCCACAAGGACATGAGGCTCCCCTCGATAGAAACCTATGTGAAATATCTCACTAGGAGATATTTCGATATCGCTTCGAATCATCCCAACCCGGTCGTAAAATCCACCGTAAACTATAATCCAGACAACTCGATCCCAGTTGTCCAACGCTATAAACGCCGCCCGCGAAATCTCTTTGTCCTACCCTAGCGCGTTGCCACCTTGGAGCCACCTTCTTACCACGAGGAGCACTGGAAACCCTGCTCATCGCAGGAATACAACACAATGTTATTTGACTGCTTTCATTTGTAGGGTATTTCACCAGTCGGACTATCACAAGTAGAGAGAAATCTGTAAATAAATTTCAACACACCTAATCGTGCCAAGGAGTCTAAAAAAGGACCATCTTTTTAAGTGAAACTTGTTATGCGACTTCCAAGCGTTAAACGTTAAATGTTAAACTTTAAACGTTTAACGCACATTAGTTATCGGTCTCTCCTCTTTGTGTGAGCCAGAACGAGAGAGTAAATGTCAATGTGTATATATATTGCACACTGTTTAATTAAAATAGAAAATTCCTTTTAAAATGAAGTTTCACTTCTATCGTGTGTGAATCGCACACACACCTTTTTTTTGTCTATCATGACATTACTTTAATCACTCACTCATTTTATTTATGCGGTTACGTAATATGACTTGTTAGAGCTTTAACTTAGTAAAAAAGTAAACAAATCCTAAATTTTACTTTTCAACGAACTACATTTTATCTGTACATAGTATCCTTAATACAGTTATCATGTACTATTATTTGTTTTCTTTTTTATTACCAGAAACAAAGTAATTCATTTATATTGGAAACAAAAAAATAGATAAAAAATACTGTTTATTACAGTTGTATCGGTCCAGAGGAGCGCAGTGTATGCTGTGGGCCTCCACCAGAAGTAAAGTCCAAAATATTGACACCCAATGAAAGATGCTCGAAGGCCCTCACAGCTTTTCCACCTGAACGCGACAGCAAATGCTGTGGGGTTGAGAGCCTTGCAGGAAATAAAATTATCGGTGAGAAAATCATACATAGCAGTAACTTGAAATCTTGACGAACTTTGAAGATACGACAAGAAACATCGTTTCATATTTATTTAACTTGATGTAAGCGAATATCCAGCTATAAGTACTTAGCAACTATAATTCATTTTGCAAATGGTAGTAGAAAAAACTTACCACCATGCTTTGGAATCATCACGATATTTTCCTTCACCGAAAGCTTAGATTAGTTTTCGTCAGGATTTTTTTTAAACTCGCCTAGCCAGCTCGCTTACCCTCTAGTTGAAAAATTGTCGCCGAGCCCCTATAAGTATGTTCCACCAGTATTTGAGAGGATTTGCACTGGAATTTTTGGACATCTTGTGTCACATCATTACTTAACATCAGATTAGATTGTAGTCAAAGGCTAACTTATAACGGATTTAAAAAAACATTTCAACTTCCTTCTCATTAACGAGATATCCTAACACGTTTCCATAGATTCCAAGATATCATCACTAGTGGACGGATTGTAGAAAAACTCGAAATATACGTTCCTATGGTGATACAGAACAATTCTTTTACTATTCATAATGAATCTTCCAGGAGGCGAAGATACAAAGATAGATGAGTATCCATGGCTTGTGGTGATCGAATATATCAATCCAAATGAGACGAAGCTGTTGTGCGGCGGGTCACTTATCAGCGCGAAGTATGTCCTCACCGCTGGACATTGTGTTGCTGGCAGTATTTTGGAAGCAGGAACACCGTAAGTATGAAAAAGGGTATTAACAGGTATTTTTAGGGTTCCGTTGACAAGGAGCCCTTTTAGCTCAAAGATTTTAAGTACTAGAATAATTTAATTTGGTAAGAATAATTTAATTTGGTAAGGGTTAATCACGCTGATAAAGTGGTAAAATACCATATTGAAAAAAAAAAAAGTTTTTTTGGGTACCCCCTCTACACGTAAAGTGGGGAAGATTTTTTTGTCTCTTTCCCATGTTGAATGTCGTTGCATAGGTCGTTCAAAAATATTCTTAGTTTGTGAAAACAATTTTTCCATGTAGGAAGCCGGGTACGAAATTAATAATTAGAAAAATTATAAGTGATAATTTTTGTTAATGTCAAATGCCCGGAGGGGGCTTTGCCTGCCAACTAAATGGATATTTTATAATATACGAAAAAAATCACGGCAGTAGTATATATAACAGAGTTAAAAGGAAAACTATCACAGCTAAGTAGGCTTAACAAGTTTACGATTAATAGCAACTTATAAAATGTACTAGGCGAAGTAATTCCCTATAAATTCCTGCATATTGTAACGGGCAACTATAGTACCATACATTGAACTTGGCAATTTATTAAGATACATAATACACACCAGTTAAAGTTAAAGTCTTAAATACTTCATAGTAAAGACAATAGTATAATAAATGGAACTATACTGAAACTGTAGTAGCATGTAGGACACCATATTAATCGACGTGTTGTCGAATCTCACAATGAGATTTAGATTTCGGTGAAGGATAACACCTTGGCGAATTGGGTAATTTCTAATAATCGTCTAGATAGCTATCATAATCAAGTTCATCATATCATCATAATCATAATCAAGCATTAAAAAAATCAAATTATTAGGACGTACGTCCGCCTGGGAGAGTATGATATAACATACAACGGTCCAGACTGCGTTAAGGTGGAAGCTGGAGGCATCGACTGCACTCATCCTGTTGTTATTCTTCCTATAGAGAAGACTATACCGCATCCGGATTACAAGCCCAACGATATTCAGAGTAGAAAACACGATATTGCCCTTATCAGGATGAAGATAGAAGCATTCTATACAGGTAGGTTGAATTGTGTGGTATGATTATAAGAACTAGCTGTTGGTATATGCTTTTGCATGATGGTAAAACAGTATCTAATGCTTGCTGGGTTACTTATCGCTCTCATTTAAATTATTGAAAATCTGTCATTGTATTTTGGGAGCACTCCAGTCCACTTTGTAAATATTACTCATTCCTGATGAATATAAGAATTGAAACGTATAAAAAAGACGATGTGAATTATTCTAAGTCAATCTGCTATGCAGATGGCACTGGGATGAAACGTTACAACTTAACCATGTACGACGGGCTTTGAAGCCACGGATTTACTGTAACTTCCACTTGACACAAATTAAAAAGCTCATGTCCCCGCGACATCGGGTTGTTCAAGCGTAATGTGAAGAGATATTTATGCAGGCCGACATGACAGTGACGTAGATATGTGGACTGCCGATCTCTCTGTGGTCGCCGTTGTGTTTGGATTGTACTGTGCGTACCATCAAAGACAGTGCCGTAAATTTTCCGAGCTCTATAAATGAATAGTCATTTGAAGATAAAGGAAAAAGGAAAAGCCATGCTAATAATTATATAATGCAGATTTATCGTTATCTTCTGGCCACATCTTAGGAATTTGTAGTGTATAACACCAGCACTGATCCACCAAACACTCACCAGTATCTTTTTCTGGGTCAACTTTCGCTTGGGACAGGATTTGGCTATTTCTCCTGCGTTCAACCACTCTGATGAGTGTTTCAGATTGTCGTAAAGGATCCATTTTTAGTCACAAGTAACTATACGATTCATAATTCCCTCGTTATTGTGTCGGTAGCGTAATGTAATGCAGCACTCAATGCTTGTTTGTTGGTGTGCTTCAGTTAATTTATGCGGTACCTACCGATTTCTCGAGCTATTTCACTTTTCCAATTTGCTTCAAGTGAATTAAAATTGTGTTATCACTCACACTGAAACCTGCCGCTATTTCTGACATATCATTAATCCTTCGAGCTGTTCCTGCAGCGCTGTTGCCACGGTGGAACTCATATTCATAAATAACGAGATGTTTTAAGTTTTCAATTTTGTGAAAAGCACGACGTAAAAGAAAAATGAAATAGTGCGAAAACAAATGAATCACTAAATTCGAAACACAAATACACAAGCATAAATTTGATTTGATAGATAGATAGATCAATAGATTTGATAGATTTGATTCGTAAATAAACTCCAGATATTTGAGATGAAAGTGGCCAGTTCAACAAAACACCAATTTCATATGGACAAAAAGGAATAACTAAACAGTTTCTTTAACAATTTTTATGTAGATAAAACTAGTTTTATTGTTTTATAGTTATCAATTTATTTATTATTATAAATACGATGCTTTTTTAAAGAGAAATAGTATGTACTATGACTAATCATTGATCTAAGGTGAGTACTTGTAAAAAGAGACAGGGTTGTGATTAAAGTATCAATGTGTTAATTTGTTAGGAGGAAGTCTTGTGACAGGATTTATTACTGTCTACTAGCGGAACTATCTATGGAATCTTGGCTCTACCGTGCCAATACTGTAACTACAAATTCAAACTTTGTTAAATTGTATCAAAGCTTTCGTATAATATGAATAGAAGTAGCTAAACGATAAAATTTACTTGTTTAAATTTGAAGGATTTTTTTTTATCAAAAATATTAAACTTGTGTAAATTTCACATGTTTTTTCGTAGTTATACTTTTGATTGAATTGGAAGTACGTTATTATAGTTTTTTTTTTCAAACTTGACGCGGGATATAATAATTTATTTTTACTTAAAGTTTGTAACTGGTATGCTAGGTCTAGCTAAGAAGATGCAATGATGTTGAATAAGTGATGGCTCAGTGGTAGAGTGTACGACTTCACGTCAATTGACGTGAGCTCGAATCCCTGCAATGAGCCAGAGCTTTCGTTGAAGGAAATCCTCGCGATAAAACCACAGCATGGTGGTAGGGCTTTTTCTAATGCTCGCTTGGCTAGCTACCACCCTCAAGTTGAAAATCTGTCGCCAAGCACCAATAGGTGTGTTTCGACAGCTGCACTTGAGAGCCAGTGTTCCACTAGGTTTAGCATGTTATCATCTTGGGCCAGTCATCATTTAACATCAGGTGAGATTGCGGCCATTAAGCGAAACCTATAATGATAAAAAAATGCTAAAGTGGCAATAGTATCTAATTCGTAAAGCACTGAAAAAAGTACCTTTTTTATCATTTTAGGTTTAGTGTTGTGTCGACACTCATCTCATCTTAAGTGACGATGTGGCGCGAGATGGTAAAACGCTAAGCTTAATGCGAGGACTGGTTCTGAAGTGCAGCTGCCGGAACATACCTATTAGTGCTTGGCGACAGATATTAGAAAAACATGGCAACATTGAGCTGATGCTGCAGCATCATCTGGAATCCGCAGGATACCCAACTCTTGAACAACAGCTTACAGAGGAGATATCGTGTTGGGGCTGATTGGCATGGTCTTAATATATAGGTTACTTGTGTCGGGGGTTTCTTAAATTGTCATTTTACCTTGTACATATAGGGAGTCGGTTTTAGTTGTTAGATCGACGTAAAAAGTGATTTTATAGAAGTTTAATCAGATCCAGAATTAGGCGTTTTGAATTTATGTTAATCCATTTGAATTGAATTAATGGGCAAATAAACGAGCGTATTAAAACTGTTTTAAAATTTCAACATATAAAAAGCTTGCCTTACGTCTATATACTATGAGGGTAATAGTTAATTCAAACATTCTAATTATAAAGCATTTGTTTTAATTTTACAGATTTTATACGGCCTATTTGCTTGCCGTCGATGGATTATACAAAAAGTCCCCCAGCAGATTTAGAGTTCTTTGTCGCCGGTTGGGGAATCTGCAAGCAATTTTCGAACGGCTCTTATTTACGCAGCGAAGTGAAACAGCATGTTAAGGTCCCATATTATGCTAATAGAGATGTAAGTACTCCCTATCATAAATGATAATTACTTCATTTTCAGTAACTAGGCAATATATCTCTACATATTAGATACTAGCTGTGACCCTCGGTTTTACTCGCGTTTAATTTAAAAGAAACCGCTGATTGAAAGACAATGTTTTCATCAGGCGGCCAGGGTTATGCGTCACAACTCACGCGGCTCGTTCGCGCCACTACACTTATAGTCATAGACATGAGCCGAGTGTTGAATTATTTTATTTTACATTATCTCACAAACTATTCGTCCAAATAACATGCTGTAAAGAGCAAAGTTTATCTACATATAATTGTCTTGATAATGAAGTAACTTTCGTTCGTAAGGATTAATATACCATGCCTAAAGTAATGTTCATAATTCAATTTTCAATTTTCAATAAAATTTATTGTGGCTTATGTATAAGAGAAATTAAGAAATAAGAAAGGATAAAAAATAGTGATAAGAGAACGTTGTGGTGTGAAAGAAGATATAGTGACACGGATTGAGAAAGGGATGCTTAGATGGTTTGGGCATGTAGAGAGGATGAATGAAAAAAGATTGACTAGACAGATTTATAAGATGAGTGTAATTGGGAACGTTGGGAAGGCCTAGGCGAACGTTCCACGATCAAATCGGGATCGTAGCAAGTGGAAAGACGTGGTCTCTGCCTACCCCTTTGGGAAAGAGGCGTGATTTATGTATGTAGGTATAGCCTAATTTTTTTAGATGTAATAAAGAGCAATATTTTTATATCAGCATATCACTAACCACTACGCCAGCGCCCGCGGATAACACAGTTGGGCAGCGCTATTTCTTCCGATTTACGTAACAAAAATCAATATTGAAGGCTAGCTGTGAGGTGTACCCTAAAGCTAGATAGCCTATATTATTCCTCGTGAATTTGCCTGTCATATTTTTCTTATTCATCATATTTTTATTAATTATGTATGTATATATAATTTTACGAATTCAACTAGTGGTTTGAGAGATTAGCGTGTAGAAACAAACAATCAAGCAAAAAAACTCACTTTATTATATTAGTATAGATAGATAGATATCTCAAGAGATTTTTTTGTCATATCTCCCTTGATTCTTCGTCGAACTTATTGATCAATATTTCAATGCTTATGATCTTCGCCATTGATGGAATAGATAAATAGTTTAAAATTAATGAGTTTGTTAAAACATTGATTGGAATCCTACCAATAAACTTAACGAACATGGACCTTTCCTCCTGACAAATACTTTCTCATATACAGTGTAGGCTCAAAGTTGTATATAATGTAATTAGCTGTGCCCACGGTTTCACTTGTGTTAAGTTTATTCGACAAAAACGACGCCAACACGCTAGGATGTTATTCCAGTCAACAAGTTAAAAAACACGTTAATTCTTATTCCTGGTCCTAAAAATATGGTGACAGCTCATTCGATTTGGAATGATGTCTAGAAAAAGGTATCTCGAGCATTTATTAGCACATAAAAAATGACATTTTTATTAACAAAATTAAATGGAAAAAATATATTCCGTTTTTCGTTATTAACTCAAAAACTATTAATATTTAAGAATTTTTGAAAAAAAAAACATCCTTAAAAAGGAGGAAATTTCCCATAAAAAAGTCTTGACTCGTGGAACTCTATCTCCATTATTTATAATTTTTACTTACCGCCGAAAATGCGCCTTACATTACGGCCTTGGACGCACTGCCGCTGAAAACAGCTTAACACATATTAGTTACTCATGATCCTAGTGCGGTAAGTTGATTTTACACACGCGTGTCAAACAACGTTTTTCAACACATTTACGAGAAAACAGTACAACAGGTAATGAAGCAAAGTTTTTCATTACATTATTTACGACTTCGTTTCGGACTCGTCTACTTGTTTGTTATTTCCAATTTCTGTTTTCACATATGATGACTTAAAAGTTTTAATAAGTATGGACTATGTAGCCCAGCCCTATCGTTGTTCCACTTCCCGTACTTGCTAGACGCCTACAACCTACAGCTTGCCAGATTGTTTAACGTTCATGGTTACTGCTCCTCTCCTGAGGATCGAAGCTTGAAGTTATTTAGTTTGTACTATTTCTCATGAATCTGGCTATCATATACATTCACCAAATAATTTTTCAAATACGACTGGTACTTCCAGAGCGCTTTTAAACAAAAAAAAAACACATTCAAATTTCAACATTCAAACAAAAATCTCTTCAGCCCTGCTACATTAGTTAGATTAGAGGTGCCCAGACTTTTTTTGTCATAGACCACTTTAAAAATTTTGCTTGTTCCGGTGGACCCCTGCAGGTACATTTCTCACGTCATGTCAAGATCAGTCCAACCGTTTAGGAGATTACCCGTAACAAACAGACAGACCGAGAGACTCAAAAATTTTAAAATAGTTTTTTTTTTTATTGTATACTTTTATATGCATTTAGTAAAAAGCTGTTATTTTGACATCACGTACAGACACTTCAATTTTATTATATGTATAAATATGCAATATAATACTATGGATGGTTATGCATAAATTAAAAAAGTATTCTTCTATATTTTCAAAATGAAACATTTGTTTATTACAGAAATGTCAAGAATCGCAGAGAAGCTTACGTGATGGTAAAAACCTTGTTTTGGGGAATGGGCAATTGTGTGCGGGTGGTGAAACTGGGAAAGACTCTTGTAACGGTGACTCTGGTGGACCGTTGATGTATGATGCGGGTAAAACTTTCGAAGTAGTCGGTATTGTTAGCTTCGGAGCAGGTGTATGCGGTATAACTGGCATCCCCGGCGTGTATACTAACGTTTACGAATATCTGCCATGGATAAAAAATACAATAGAAGCCTAAAATATTTGACTATCTTATTATTATTAATAAATAAAAAAATATATGTTTATGCTAGTGTTTTGTTTTAAATAATTTAATGTCCCAACCGTCAGGAAAAAATACGTATACCATTCAAATGAAATTAAAAAATTAGAGACTCTATTATGAGAAGCTATCAAGTGATAATTTAATTTATGCATTTTTAGGGTTCCGAAGTCATAAGGAACCCTTATAGTTACGGTATGTCCGTCTGTCTGTTCCCGACTTAGCTCAGAGACTCATAGTAAAATGAATTGTTTAGGGTACCACCTTTAAACGCAAAGTCGGAATGATTTTTTTTTGTCGTCTATCACTTCGTATTGGGTTCGTTCAAAGATATTGTGGATTTAACCATTTTTCGATTCAAGTGCACGTTTGCGAAAGATTAAGCTTCACAGTGCGAATTTTTGTTAGAGTCGAGTGTCCCCTACAAGCTAAATGTATGTTTTTGGATATGTGAAAAAATTCATTGTAGTAGTATATATAATGAAGTTAAAAGAAAAACGATCAGAAGTAAGTAGGCTTTACAAGTTAACGAGTAATAATCAATCTATACTAATATAAGAGAGAAGAGTTTTTTGTTTGTTTGATTAAACACGCTAATCTCTGAAAGAGTTGGATTTGAAATTTTTTTTTGTATAAGATAGCCAGATTCATTAAAAATAATATAAGCTATCAAGCATTAGGCTATGGCTCCCAGCTAGCCTTAAACATTGATCTTTGCTAAGTAACTTGGAAGAAACAGCGCACCCCGATCTGTTTTATCTGCGTGTGCTGGCGTAAATAGTTATTGATACGTAAAAACAATGTTTTACAAAAATATTGCTCTTTAGTACATTTAAAAAAAAGTTCGCGATACCATATGCTCATCTCTTGTACATAAACTACAATAAAATATTTTGTGTTTTTTTTTTTTGAAAATTGAAAACTGACTTATGAGGAAAATGTCGTGAGGACGGTTTTAGGTATGAATGTCGATGGCTATAAGAGTAGGGGAAGACCAAAGAAACGATGGATGAACTGTGTGAATGATGATATGGTTAGAAAGGGAGTGACTACCGAGATGACGACTAATAGAGAAGTATGGAAGTAGAAGTCATGTTGCACCGACCACAAATAAATTGGGATAAGGGCAGGATAATGATGACAGTGCTATGGATATTATCGTATAAACTAAAAAAATATTTTATTAGATATTTTCAAAACGAAAAGAGTCGCTAAAAATATATTTCCAGCGATTTATTTAAAATGCTTTTTTTATAGAAATGTCAAGACTCGCTGAGAACATTACGTGGAGGTGAAAATCTTGTTTTGGGGAATGGGCTATTGTGTGCGAGCGGTGAAACTGGGAAAGACTCTTGTAACAGTGACTCTGGTGGGCCGTTGATGTATGATGCGGACTTTCAAAATCGTCGGTGTTGTTAGTGTTGGATATAAAGATCGTGGAACAACTAATATCCCCGGTATATACACTTATGTTTATGAATATCTGCCATGGATAAGAAACACAATAAACGTTTAAAATAAATCATTGTATCACCTATAAATTATTATATAAAGAGAAGTTGTTACGTGTACTTATCTACACGCTTTAGAAAATATACCTCCTTTGAATACTCACACTCGATGTTATGTATATTTCGCAGTTGGAATTCTTAATTGGGTTTTTGAATTATTATTTTTTTGTAATAAATGGAATGATCATATGAAAGTTTTATACAAAACTTTTTTTTTCGCAATATGTCGCGTGGACAATTAAATAGTTATTAATAACAGAAAATAAATATTTAATGATTATGGAAATAATTTGCAAAATAGATTAATAAGTGTATTCCGCAGGCATTAACATTAAGTGAGATATAAAAAAAACAGAGTACCTTTTTATAATCTATTAATAATAGTAAAACCTTCACTAGTAAGAAATAGTCCACGTTTTGAATATATCCGTAACACAGTTGCTAATAAAAAATCAGTCCTGAGAAGCTTGTGTTTAACTAGATATCCATTCTGTTCCAATTTATAGCTGCATCCTCAAGCCAGCACGAATGAATGCGTCCGCCAGGTTTACCATTCGTTTGATAATAATTGTTGACTCTTCACAATTTCGAGTAAAAGATTTAAACTCCTTGGAGTACCGGTTATAGTTCGAGAGGTCAATAAAATATAATCATAAAAGATAAATAAACTTGTAAAAATCTTGTAAAATAATGTCCGTATTCCACCACAGACGTCCCGTCGGTCAGCCATGTTTCATCTCACGTCACATTTCAATTATTTTTCGTATCCTTCTATATTTTAAATTTAAAAGGTAATTTCAGCCAATAATACATTCTTTGTTTACGGCCTTCTTATTATATGAACGTAAAAGAAGTTTGTTATACAATATTTAAAATAATAAATTACCTATAGATGAGATGCCTTCGGAAAGGAGCATAAACGCAATAAATGAATAAATGGGGAATCAAATAAGGTGAATTAAATATACAATGAAAAGATAAAAATGATTGAGAAAACAATCATTACAAATATTTAAAAGTTATTTCAAAATAAAAAATAATTTTTGAATACAGTACCGAAAACGCGTCGATCTTTCCCAAACAAACCCGAGCGCGTGTGACGTGACAATGTTAATGTCTACTCATTGCAGCACACAGCTGATACAGTGTTTAGACTCTTAATCGATGAAATTCCTTTAACATTATGACGTCACAAACCTGGCGATCAATCGTGGCGCGTTCGTAGTCATGTGATTCTTTTTAAAATATTACAAATTGCAATTGTTTATTATTAATTTTAAAAAATGTTTTACGAGTTTTCCAATTGACTATTATCATAATTATGATGAAGCATTAAAATACATAAAAAATTGATATTTTTTTTTTCAAATACCTAATTGTAAGTAAGTTTTAGGTTATAGGATATATTTTATTACATGAAGTAATATGCGAAATAAGCAGTGACCATAATGGTGAATCAATTTAAAAAAAAGACGCTTTTGGGACAATTGAATTGCTTACGCCGAGTAAACCATAAGAGATATATCAAATTAATATTCTACGAGTACATAATTATAGATCTTAAAAATACCTACAAAAAGTCAGCGATAGCATATACTTATCTTCTGAAGATCACCCAGAATAATCGTGAGACTGTGACTAATAAGAAATTGTATATACTATAATCATTTTATTGCAGGCGTCCCGTGTGTGTTCGTCGACCGACAGCGCAAGTCTGTTTTACGGAATAAGTACATATCGCTCATTTTTATATAAGTACTAGCGACCCGCCCCGGCTTCGCACGGGTGCAATGCTGATACTAAATATACCTACCTACTACAGAATGTCCTTATAAACGACGTTTACAGCTTTTTTGTCATTAGACAATACAAACATGTTCTGTTTAGAGGTTACTCTTGAAAGCGCCACATATAATTGACCATGGTATATAGGGCCGGTACCGTCGCACCGCTATGTCCCTGCATTTTAAATCTGTAATATCTTCGGAAATATTAATTTAAATTACATGCTGTAAAGGGCCATATTGATCTATATTAAATGGACATTGTATTTAAGGTACTTAATTGGATAAGGATTAATACTGTATTGCTGAAAATCACTTCGTAAATAAGCCATTTTTCCCGTAAAATGTAAAGGATAAAAAATGGTTATTGTGGGTTATCCTTAAGAGATAGACATATACCATCCCGGACTTTTTTGTTTATTTTTTTAAGGTGTACAATACTGTGGTACAATATTTTCATTTATCTCGTGGGGTTCAGCCAGCGTTTGCAATGTAAGCGCAAGAAATGTGTTTATTTACGACATCACATTAGAAACCTCTAAATTTATCAGTGTTTCTCTACAATATTATGCATGTCTTATACATATAAACCTTTCTTTTGAATCACTCTATCTATTAAAGAAAATCGCTTCAAAATCCGTTGCGTAGTTTTAAAGATTTAAGCATACATAGGGACGGACAGAGCGGCAGCGACTTTGTTTTATACTATGTAGTGATACAAATTATAACGATGATTTATTTGAACCTAGGTCTTTTACCTAGATTTTAATTGTTAACTACTCTTTGGTTTGTATTAACTATTTATGTATTTAGATAAGGCTAGAAAACCCAACAACAGAAAGTTTATTTTGTTATTTCCAATACCTATTAACATATTATTATTCTCTTTACGTTATCTCATTAATTGTTTGTTTAATATTCATATTGTTACGTTCGTGGGTAATAAGATGCCGTAGTGTCACTCAAAAGTAATTTATTCGTACTCAGCTAGTACAAATTAAATAAAAATAAAACACAATAACAAAACAAAACACATAAATCGTTCACCGAATATTCTCACAGAATAACCCTGTGTAGGCACTTGTAGAATAACACTGTTTGTTTCTCTCTTATTTCGCTTCTTGTTGTCGCTTCGCTTTCGAATTATTAACTGCCGCGTCTCGCAACTCAGCTCCCTTATATATCTAAATGACTCGATCCCGAAATCTCTGGAAGGTCCAGGAACTCCTAACATCTTGTAAACAACTTACGTCATCGCTTATTAAAACGAGGGGAACGTTTAATTTATGGCCCATTGTTTGCTGACAGTTTTAGCGATAAGACTTTCTATGTGTGTGTCGTTGAACCTAAGATTATATGTCACACGACTGCACTATGATAAATTCACGATTAGAAATTTCGAGAAAGATGATTTTTTTTCTATTTTCTTTTTGTTCTAGTCGTATCAATATGATATTTAAATATACATAGCGTCGGCCTAATATTATGTTATCCCGCTAAGGTCATTCTCACACCCTCGGAACTAGTTGCATTGCTTTCGTGGCTGAGCGCCTTAAGCGCTCGCCCCCAAGCCCGAGTGAATTGGTAAAAGCCGTATGAGGATTCAGGGCCCTTATGGCTTACAGTATAGTCAGTTCGAAAAAAAAGGTCATTTTCAATCGAAAACTACTATTAAACTCAAATTAATAGTTTAGACTAATAGGAATTGAACAATGCAATAATATTAGTCCTAATTTAGTAATGAAAGGCTTAATTGAAGTGATATAGTCGTTATTCTTATACTGTTCGGTCGATATCGGTCTAAAATTTTAACAAGTTCAAAGTAGTTTTCGATTGAAAATGTAGGTACTTGACAGGTTAACATATTAGGCCGGCGATAGATTAAGCAATTTGTTACTAATGAAAGTAATGGAAGATATCAAAAATAACCAGCCAAGACCAAGCTCCCTTTCTTCTATACTTAAAAATTAAAAAGTTTTTTTTTATTTAAATAAATTAGGGGTTCAGAATGTCAGTGTACCTTTTTAACACGGCAAAGTGCAAGAACTGTGCGTTAAGCATAGTACAATCCGACAACAGCGGTAATCACTGAGCTATTAAGAATCCATGACCAGTCACGAAAAGATCAATTTTTTTTTTAAGTGAAATTGCGACTTCCAACCTGTTAAACGTTAAACGTTTAACGCACATTATCGGTCTCTCCTCTTTGTGTGAGCCAGAGCGAGTGCAAATGTCGGTGTGTATGTATATTGCACACTGTTTAAATAAAATATAAAATATCTTTTAAAATGAAGTTTCACTTCTACCGTGTGTGAATCGCACATACACCTTTTTTAACCATTTATAGGCTTATCATTATTTCCATAATCTCACTTAGTCTAGAAGGCTGATTCTCATGTGTAACTACCGGAACACACCTATAGATGCTTGACGAGAGAGTTTCAACATAAGGCTAGCTAACCAGGCGGGCATTAGATAAATGCCCTACCACCATGCTATGGTTTCATCAAGATGTTTTCCTTTACCGAAAGCTCAGGCTCATTAGAATGGAAGACCGTACACGCTACTACTGAGCCATCATTACTTCAAATATAAACTAATAAATTATCGTTTTTTTTTCTTTGTTATTTTGTTCAGAACACTACATTCGTCTGGAATCCATATAATGTATTAGTTTCCCCTTTTCGATAGTCTGTTGATTAAATGATAGCCATGTATTTTTAATAATTTCTGCATACTCCATTAATTGTCATAACGCTGATTTCATATTTTATTGTCTATATGCTATTATTTAAACTTATTGCATTAATACTCGTATAAGCAAATATCTTTATTATATCTTATTATATCTTATTCTTGTATATAAAAATACATGTCTGTATGTATGTCCCCTATGGAATCCAAAAGGGCTGGTGCGATTTTCAGACAATCTTCATATTAGTCCAGCAGGTGATCCTGTAAAATTTGTTAGCGATCGGTTTTTTTTTCTGAGCCACAGCAATTCGTGGCCGTGTTTGCTAGTATTATTATAAAACAAATCTATATGGCTTGTTAATTATATGAAAGGTTTTTAATAAGGTCATAACAATTGTGTATTCTAATAAAACACAATAATTGAGATTTTGGGCGTAAACTTACTCCAGATGTTGTACACCAGTTACATTTAATTATGGAATTCGACCTCATTCATATGACCACCTCGAGCAACCTTGCACCGATCGATACTTAGGAGGCAATTTTCCACCACTCTTCTACAAATATCAACCGGGACGTTGGCAATTTCTCGTTCGATATTGTCCCCGAGTTCCTGTAATGTTGTTAGCTTGTTGGCATAAACCGCTGATTTAACGTAATCCCATAAAATAAATTCAACGAAATTAAATCGCACGAGTGAAATAGCCATTCCACTGGACCATTTCTCGAGATTACACAGTTACCGAACGTTTCTTTCAATAGATAATTACATATTTTTACAATAAAGTCATATATTATATTAAGATTTGGAAACCGTTTAAAAACCACAAATTATTAGTAATTTCCTCATTAAGGAACGATGCAAGGAAGGGGGCTCATTGTTATTGTTGTCTCGTGAGAACATTAATTAAAGGTTAATTATATCATTAGAGGGTAGTGAAGATGTTGAATCCTGAAAGCTATTTTTGAATGAGTAGAGATATCATAAAACGGATGATGCCAATCGATCGGGCGTGGTCGAAAACCCTCATTTTGATACAAAGTTTTTTTTTTGTTTTAGTATCGGCCTCCCCTTCAAACAGAAAACCCCAGAACCCCAGAAACTCCCGTACCAATTGCCTTTGTTCTCGCATCATCTGCGGCTTTTATCTCCTTCCCAGTTACAGGCTTTAGACAATGCAGCATGTCCTCTAGGATTAGGAAATTTTCAGCGGCAAAAGTCCGCTCAATGTAGTTATCTCTGCCTTTCAACTTAGGTACGTTGTCCAGATAATTGGCTGACAATTTGTACAATGCGTTGTGGCAGTTGACAAATATTTCAAATTCCGCCGACACAGTTTCCTTGACAAATGTTTATCTGTAAACGATATTTACTATCCTGTGTACCACTGACTACTTAACAATTAAAAATTTAACTATTTTTCTGAATCGGGACTGGGCCCATAACCTAAAATAAAACTACATGTTTTATTTTAGGCTGCCCCGAGCAACACCAGGGCACAGGTCTTCATGATGCGACAGATGGAGCTAGAGCTTTTTAATATGAATAAATCTATCATAAGGAAATCGATCGAGGAAGGGAGAAAGGAAGAAATCGATTCATTTAAAAATAAAAACAATTATCACTCAATAAACTCCATGTATAATTAATTACTGTCTTTTTAATTTCTATCTGATAAAAAAATTTCTAGCGATTTTGTAAAGAAACATTTTATTCCCAACTATTTTAACTCTGCAGTTTTCTAAGAGATGGCGATAATAATATAATAAGATTCTAGATATAAATATTATACATTTATGTATCTTCTTTAAGTATTTGTTTGTTAAATTATATAATAATAATAGATAGCACATGTGGATATTAATTAAAAATGATTATGTTTAATTTTAAATCTAAAGGTATGATAGTTTTTTTCGTAAAGTGTATCATAAAATGTATAAGTAGTGGGATAGTGGAGGGCTCAATTTGCTTACCCTAATTAGTCTGAAACCTTTATCTGTTTTCTTTTTCCCTATTTGGCGGACTGTTGCACTCGATCACGTAATAGTCATGTATTTTTAATAATTTCTGCATATTACATTAGTTACCATAATGCTGATGCTAATATTTTATTTTCTATATTGTTACGTAGTAAAACGAAGGCTATATATTACTCATCTTATTATAATAAATAAACCGTAATTAAATAACAAATGAACCTTTAGAAATAATAAATACAACATTAATCATATTTAAGCAATTTAGTTAGCAAGCTGAAGTGGCAGTGGGCCGGCCATATCTCGCGAAGAACCGACAACCGCGTTAACGCGGGGTAAACGGGTTCTTGAGTGGAGACCGCGAATCGGCAAACGTAGTGTAGGACGCCCTCCAGCCAGGTGGGATGACGATCTGCGAAAGACTGCAGGCAGATGCTGGATGCGGACAGCTGAAGACAGGGCGCTATGGCGCTCATTAGGGGAGGCCTATGTCCAGCAGTGGACTAATATAGGTTGATGATGATGATAATGATGAAGCAATTTAGTATCATTTTCCCACTTGGCTGTACGATTACAAATATTTTGCCGCTCATTTACTCGCGAAATGACAGGTGAGAATGATATTAACGTCATACACCACTGTTTGACATTCCGTAAATAATTTGTAATGGCTTAGTAAAAACGAACATTATTGAGTGTTTCAGTGTGTTCAAAGACGACTTTTCGTAAATGCGAATATTCTACAATTACTATATAAGTAAAGTGCCGACCGAACTTTCTCTTTTTCCTGCGATTATTTCTGTTCATTGTTCTACCTCGACCGGCAACGAAGAGGTAACTTTTATTGTCCACCTGTATTGTTTCTTGGAAATTCCCGTGCTATTCTCGTCGTAATATTTTCTCGACACGTGGCTATCGTGAACTGTATAAACAGATAGCAGATGCATAGAGCCTTGGATATTCTCCCATTTTGATTAGCGCTGCCGTTGAATAGAACCCCGGTGAACGGGGTTCTTAGTACTACTTTTTTATAAGTACTGTAACTTCAAGCTGTCTGAGGACTACCGTGCGCCAGTAGTGTTGAGAAGGTTCCACGCCTCTCCACTACTAACCTGCTGACAGGACGGGCCGCTGCTCCTGCATACAGCTAAGCTTACACCAACTTTTATACATCCAGCCACCCACACCGAGTCAACCATCTTAATTTTAATTTTATAACTATACCACATCACACAGTTAATTTTTCTTTCTACACCGTCGCTTGCCTATGATTACCCTTACCCGAGATTATAATATTATGATACCATAAGCAAACCGAATTGGATAAGAAGTTGTAACGTTAAATATTAACGTTTTATCTGTATGGTTATTAGTCTTTGTTTTTTATTTATTCTATACCAAAGGGTTTTAAACATAACAATGTTTTTTTAGCATTCTGGTTATGTAGGTAATCGCAATAATACAAGCAAAACATAATTATATTATACATACATTATAATAGGAGATTAGTAATAAAAATGTAGATATTAAAACACTATTTATGTTAGCTTATCACTTGATAATTTATTATACAAGGCATGAAATTGTAATTGAATTAAACACAAAAATTAACATTTGAAACTCTGGCGTAAATAATTCATGTTTGAAGGGAAACTTCTTTGGGTACGGTTAGTAAAAAAATGTTTAACATCACATTATGTTACAGGCCACACAAGCCTAAAATCTGTTGTGTACAAAATCAAATAGAAAGAAGTTCTACTTCAATCACGTAGCATGTGTTATGGTTACACGCATTTTTTAATTTATTTATATAGCTTTAAATTTCTAGTTCTTTAGGTGCCTTATGAAAAGTGATGAGGATGAATGTTTACGATGTGCGTGCACATTGTAACAGAACGTCTACACCATGAAGTTGCTAGCTAAACATCTTTTTGTTGTGGTGGAGATAGTCACAGTTCCATTTTATATATGTCGCAGGATTGTTTAATTAGCTGGTTTACATAACTGCTAGCTGTTTTACAAAACAGCTTCGTAATATTATTATATAAAGCTGTATAATGTTAAGAGTTAATTAAGAGTCAAAACACTGTATCAGCTGTGTGCTTCAATGAGTAGACATTAACATTGTGACGTCACACGCGCTCGGGTTTGTTTGGGAACGATCGGCGCGTTTTCGGTACTGTATTCAAAAAATTAGTTAATTATTTTATTTTGAAATATTGCGAAAAAAAATTAGTTTTTTATTAGCAACTGTGTTACGGATATATTCAAAACGTGGACTATTTCTTACTAGTGAAGGTTTTACTATTAATAATAGACTATAAAAAGGTACTCTGTTTTTTTATATCTCACTTAATGTTAATGCCTTCGGAATACACTTATTAATCTATTTTGCATTTTAATTCCATAACCATTAAATATTTATTTTCTGTTATTAATAACTATTTAATTGTCCACGCGACATATTGCAAAAAAATATATTTTTGTATAAAACTTTTATATGATCGTTCCATTTATCACAAAAAAATATATATTCAAAAATCCAATTAAGAATTCCAACTGCGAAATATACATAACATCGAGTGTGAGTATTCAAAGGAGGTATATTTTCTAAAGCGTGTAGATAAGTACACGCAACCACATCTCTTTATATAATAATTTATAGGTGATACAATGATTTATTTTAAACTTTTATTGTGTTTCTTATCCATGGCAGATATTCATAAACATAAGTGTATATACCGGGGATATTAGTTTTACCGCAATCTTTATGTCCAACACTAACAACACCGACGATTTCGAAAGATTTACCCGCATCATACATCAACGGTCCTCCAGAGTCACCCTTACAAGAGTCTTTCCCAGTTTCACCGCCCGCACACAATTGCCCATTCCCCAAAACAAGGCTTTCACTTCCACGTAATGTTCTCAGCGACTGTTGACATTTCTATAAAAAACGCATTTTAAATAAATCGCTGGAAATATATTTTTAGCGTCTCTTTTCGTTTTGAAAATATCTAATAATACTTTTCTTAGTTTATACGATAATATCCATAGCACTGTCATCATTATCCTGCCCTTATCCCAATTTATTGGGGTCGGTGCAACATGTCTTCTTCTTCCATACTTCTCTATTAGTCGTCATCTCGGTAGTCACTCCCTTTCTAACCATATCATCATTCACACAGTCCATCCATCGTTTCTTTGGTCTTCCCCTACTCTTATAGCCATCGACATTCATACCTAAAACCCTCCTCACGACATTTTCCTCATTCCGTCGCATCACGTGCCCATACCATGACAACCGATTTCCACACAATTTTTCAGTTATCGGTGCCACTTTCAGACTTCCTCTGAATATCCATAACACTGTATAGCATTTTATTCATTAAACAGCGTTTTAACGCTATGACCACTAACTAAACTACTAAATTGATAAAGATTAGTTAAATTATATATAAACAAAATAATGTGTATGAGAGAAATCATTCAACTGTTAATAAAAATGTGCTTCTGCTAATACCTATAGTATTAGAATGGCTTACACTTATGACTTACTAACATATTATTGTAATGTACAGAGAATTAACATTTTACTCTTTTATTATATGAGAAAGTTTTTGTCCGGAGGAAAGGCAGAGGTTTAAACCGCTATGCTAGTCAACGACATCGTAGATTTCAAACACTAATCAATTAAAAACGGAAAATAAAATCTACAGAAATCAAGTACTTAGTAATCGATCTTGAGGCTATGGCGTCATTTGGCGGATTATTCGGTGTTAAAAAAATTGATCAGTACTTACATAGGTCAAAATGTACTTTAGTTACTGATCATAAAACATTGACCACTCTCTTGGGTACTAACTTAACAAAGTTAGTAAACATTCGTGTCGTAAGGTGAGCCTTATTCATTGGTAATTATGGTTATGATATAGCCTATATAAAAGAAGAAAATAATATAATAGCAAACTACCTTCCTAGTATGCCTAACCCTGAGGAGCAACCCTCAAATGCCGAGCTTACTATATACAAAATAGAAGCTTGTTTACTAACAGATAAAGTTAGGGATCTTCCTATAAAAGAAAGTATAAAATAAGAGTATAAAAAGAAAGATCTCGTATTAAAAGATACAGCGCTATATATTCTATTCGGATGGCCCGAACAACATTACTCAATCGAGATTAAACTATATGGTCACAAGTGAAACGAACTGTCATTAGAAATTAAAACCGTTTTATGACAAAGTATGCTTATAGCACTACATAACCAAAGAAACACAATTTTAAAAATATCAACATTTTAGTATATCCGGGCAAATTGGCTATACTTCTTACTTATACATTACTTCTGACCGAGTTTTGCTAGTGGCGCTATCAGAATAAAAATGTCGCAAGACGATGTTTAAATGTTTAAAGTCTTAAATGTACGCACGAGATGTTCAGCTAATCCATTGTTTGATACGGAGAGGACTTGATGTGTTTTATACATCTTCTTTTGCAAAACAAATAAAACTCTTGCAAACTCTTAAACATCGACTTGCAACATATTTAATATTTATTCTCATAGCGCCACTAGCAAAACTCGGTCAGAAGTACTGTTCGGCGGCCGTCTAGTTTGCATTTTTCATAATATAAAACTAGATGCAAAGAGAACTCGTGCATATGCCGAAATACAAGCAAGCATCAACAATTATAAATATTTAGCAAATTTGGATAACGTGGGAACCAAAGGGGAAAACGTCTTTAATTATGCGAGGAAAGATACATGTTGGGAGCCACCGATATTCAACCGACGTACCCATAGTTATTACTACTTATACTTATACGTACCATCCCGATCAGATGCACCATCGCTGTCAGTCTGTTGAGCAACTACTACAGAGTTTCAACCGACGTTCAGTATCAACAATTCATACCGACGTATAAACAATTATCCTCATCTCAATAAAAAACTAATGGGCAAATTCAAATGGAGTCACCACACAAACACAGACTCCACTTGCATACTGAACATTGCGTAAAAGCCGACGCAACATGCTGCCACCTCGGTGCCTAATAGAGGAAATAAGTTATAACTTTAGAGGTGGACGAATATAGTGGTAATATTTATTATAGAAGTTTAGTTTAGATTACTACTGTTAATAAAGAAATTCATCTTTTAGTTATTATGTCAGATATAAATTATCTTTTTTAAGTAGATATAATTTCATTAAAATTACGTTTCTTTATTCATAACAATTACATTGAATTCCAAAACATGTTTTGTTATGTGTCATGATCTACAATTTTGTTTTCATTCATTTAACTATACACGATATGATCAAAAGGCTTACATGTTAATAAGTTTAAATAGTTTAAAAAAACACGCTTTAACTACGCATTAAAATTATAAAACTTTTTAGTCTTGTAATAACATCTCGTTACCAAGCCCAATCATATGAGCCTAAACCAGAGGGGAATACTAGTAGCCACTAAAGAGTTCCACTATCCACCTCCTGGCTCCATCATCAGATGAGCACGTAGATACCAAATTATAGTGTTGTTATTCAAACTACATATACATACAAAGTTTCATTTTGATACGACAATTAGAAGTAGGTTAAAACTGACTTCTAAGTTTTTTTCACATTGTTTGTTAGTTACAAGTGAAGCTAATATAAGTGTGTTAAAATATGTGTTTACTTTAAAATTAATAAATATATAGGTACTTACATCTCTATCAACATATGGGACCTTAACGTATTGTCTCACTTCGCTCCTCAATGTAGTGTCGCTCATCTGTCCCCAACCAGCGACAAGGAAATTAAAAACTTCTGGGGGGTTTTTTATGTAATCCATCGATGGCAAGCAAATAGGCCGTATAAAGTCTGAGAAATTAGAACATTATTATTAAGTACATACTAAAACAGTCATGGAAGAGTCCTATGTTCGTTGGCTAGTTTCTAACAGCAAGCCAAATTTTCAGAAGAATAAAATAAGATCTTACAGCTTAGAACTTGCGCAGTCTATAATATAATTCGTATATTCGAACTAGCCAAGTCAAACTCTAGACTTCAATATATTATCCTAAGTTATAAGAAGAAATGATATTTTAAGTTGTTATAAAATATTTCATATTGTTATAAATAAATTTCAGGACTGACAATTGAACTTGGCAAGCATTTAGATCTCACTTCTTTTGTCGTTGAAGTCAACAACCAAGGCATAATATTGAACTTGGCTCTCATTTCACATTTATGTTTTTGATGGGATACCATTACTTTTATACAGAAACTATCAATAGGTACATATTCATAATAAAATTAATACCAAATGGTTTTTGTTAATCTACTGTATTTTCCTACGTTTACGGGACATAGTATTTTTTGTGTTATATTATATTTTCTTGTACCTTGTTCGAGTGAATTGCCCATTCAGTATCCGGAATTTGTTTTTAACGTTTTCTGTTTATTCTTCATTTTGCCAAGTCGGGGCGGTGTAACGTGTGCATGCAGTTGTATTCTACAAAAGAGCTCTTTTGTGCCTTGATTTGACTTAAGTCTAAATTGATAAGGTGTACTCCATCTAAGGTTTTAACGGCTGCCGCTCGCTGGGGCACGTTCGCGTCAAGGTTTTATCACACCACTCCCCACACGCCGTGGTCCGAAATACCTTTTATTTATTTATTTATAAGTAATGATCTTGCACTATTGATGTGTGCTAAATATTGAAATAATAATTAATACTAAATCCCAGTTAATAACGTAATAAATACGAATGTCCACTATACTCTTATTAGTTATAAGTACTAAAACTGATAAGTTTAGATAAAAAAAAATTAGGATGATATTCCACTCGTTCTATATTCACGTGAAGACCTTAAAATCCACATGAAGACCGGCTATCATCAATTTTGATTGCTGATTCTTACATTACAGGCACTATAAGTAAGTGTTCCTAATAGAATCAATTAATAGAAAAATTATAATAAATTTACTACTTTCAGATTTATTCCTTTGTATCACCCAACTACCTATCTGGATACCAAATTTACTACACAACAACTTACTAGGTCATTTGGAACTGGGTTAGAGTTTTGGTCTAGAGGTCAGTCAGTGATAAAAATTACGTTTTTTGGACGTTAACATCTAAATAACTGTTTTGATGTGTGTTTATGAAATTTGGAGCACATATGTATTTTGCAATATATGAGCCAAATTTGACATGTTCATGTGGAATAGTTTGAGTTATGAGGGGATCGAAAGTAGCTCTAAATGGTTCGTGTAATATTATTACACACGGTACTGCTTCCCATTCTGTTAGCTTGAACTTGGCTTGACACGCTACCCCGTGTCTAGATAAGTGTTTGATTCCAATCATACCAAATAGTAAGTTGCAGCCGAAATGAAAAACTGTACCTACAAAGGCCACTGGCTCTTAAATGCTGTTTCAAAATGCAATGACTGGGGCTTGCTGACATATTTTCAAACGTATCCGAACGTTAGACACTGTTTTACTATCATGCAAATGTACCACCAGGTATCTTCAGGTAACTACACAATTCAACAATGAAGGAATGATGGCTCAGTGGTAGCGTGTACGACTTTGCGTCGATTGACGTGAGTTAGAATCCCTGCAATGAGCCTGAACTTTCTGTGAAGGAAAACATCATGAGGAAACCATAGCATGGTGGTAGGGCTTTTTCTAATGCCCACCTGGCTAGCTACCACCCTCAAGTTGAAAATCTGTCGCCAAGCAACTATAAGCGTGTTCCGGCAGCTGCACTTGAAAACTAGTCTTCCACTAGGTTTGGCATGATATCATCTTAGGCCACATCGTCACTTAACATCAGGTGTGATTGTGGCCACTACTCTAAACCTATAATAACGTTAAAAAAAACCTACCTGTATAGAATGCTTCTATCTTCAGCCTGATAAGGCCAATATCGTGTTGTCTCCTCTGAGTATCGGAGGGCTTGTAATTCGGATGCGGTATAGTCTTCTCTATAGGAATAATAACAACTGGATGTGTACAGTCCCTTCCACCCCCTGACATCAACACGCAGTCTGGACCATTATATGTAGTATTATACTCTCCCAGGCGGACGTACTTCCTAATAAGTTGATAAAGTTTTTAATACTAGACCAGCGACCCACCCCACCCCACCCCTTCGCAAGGGCAGAAAAATATTTTGAAATCGGATTTTCATACAAACTTTAATCCCCTTTTTCACCACCTTAGGGGTTGAATTTCCAAAAATCCTTCCTTTGTGTTCACCTACAGTGTAAATGGAACTCGCATGCAAATTTTCATGGTCCTAGCCCCAGTAGTTTGGGCTGTGCGTTGATCAATCAGTTAGTCAGTCAGTTTCTTACTTTATATAAATATATATATAGATTTGTTTAGCAATTGACCAATGTTAAGAGATGATATTGCCCAAGATGATAACACAATAGCTATAGCAAACATAATAGCTATTTTGAAGAGCATTAGAAAATATTCTACTTCCATACTGTAGTTTTATTAATGTGAGATTCATTGCCACGACTATTATTATGGTGATCAAGCAAACTACTACTGTGCAACCATAGCTTCAGTTATTCAAGTTTTGTCTTTAATATAATATGTAATAACCACCTAATTTAAAAGATTTAGGCAATTGAGAAAAAGTTCTTTAGAAGAAGAAGTTTCTTTAATTTAATCGTAATTTGTGTCTACAAAAATAGATGTCAAATCTTCTGAGCACTTACGGTGTTCCCATATACAGAAGAGGGCCAGTAACACAGTGTGCAGCGGTGAGGACGTACTTCGCACTGATAAGTGAACCGCCACACAACAGCTTTGTTTCACCTAGTTGGATATATTCGATCAAGACAAGCCATGGGTAATCGGTGATTTTTGCTTTTTTGCCTCCTGGAAAATTAATCATGAATAATAAAAGTTTTTTGAAGTAAAACTTCTTTAGGAGCGACGAGGAGGTAACTGGACGACAATGCAACGGAAGTCCGTTACGGCAATATAGCGTCATGTTGAAGTAAAATTTGTTTAGGCGCGACTAGGAGGTAACTGGATGACAATGCAACGGAAGTTCGGTGATGACAGTCGGGATGGTGGTAACCATCGGGGTGGTGGTGACCGTCGGGGAGTGTTGGCAGTAGTAATAGTATATAAATAGTCTAGTAAACAAATTCACAAACGTGTTAATTCTTGTTACTGCGTATTCTTGAAATCTGTGTACTGCTATGCAAAAATTCTCAAATGATGTATTTATTTTTAACTTAATCGCCATCTCTTATAACGCCAAAAAGTTTTACTTCAATCACGTGTGACGTTTACACGCTTTTTAATATATGTTTTCTGTATTACCGTTTGCACGTATGTTTCGACTCATTCTACACTCTGTTATGACACATGCACATACAAACATCTAAAGTTGTATATGTGTATTACATAATCTATAACTAGAAACAAAAACCGGCCGTTCTGAGAGGGTCGTTTTAAATTAGAAACGTTGATATTATCCTGAAAAGGTCATCAATTAGAAGCGCTCATCGACGAACCGCAACGCGTGTGTACCAATTGACTGTTCCTTACAGAATGAGAACGAGCTGGGATCAAATCAAATCAAAATATACTTTATTCAATTTAGGCCCCAAGAAGGCACATATGAACGTAAAAACACTACTCTTACCTCGCACACTGCACTAAAACCTAGTTCGCACTAGGCTAGTAATGTAGTTGAGTAACGAGTAATTTAGTAACTAAATAGTCGCAACTGCTGCACAAGTGAGCGGTGCTTTCGGTGATAATATAAACAGTCTGCTAACGTAGGAAAGTAAATAAGCTAATAAAGCTTTTAGTAATTACTATTTTAGAAAAGATGGATGAATAAATTTGGGTGCTAAAGAAAAAAGCTATTGGTACGAAAATGGATCAATTGAAGAGACCAACTGGAAACAACGAATTGTATTTTCTAAGTCCATGTATGCAGATTGCTTCCTTTTTTATAATGTGGGGACTTAATTTTCCAAAAGCACTCATGTTCCATATATTTAGATACAAACGTTAAAGTTGTTTCTTCACTCTCGCGTAACGATTTTTATGCGACTGCTAATGAACTCGACTAAAACGGTAGGTTCGGTCTTGTGCTGATGAACTAGTGAGCAGTGACGTGTGGACGGGGATGCTGCTCGCCTGATAAAAACGTAGGAAAAATGGCTACAAACCCTGCACTGAAGCTCTCGGTAAAGGAAAATACTGTGATGGTTCCATTAGTTTTTTTACTGCCATCAGCATAATGAAAAACAGTCGTTAATTACTTGGCGTATTTTGGCATTTTCATTTGTGAGCCAGTTCACGTAAACACCCGCGAGTTACCGTTTATAGCATCTAACATTAACTTAAACTTTAGACGATGTTTCTCGCCGTAGCTTCGAAATTCGTAATGCAGTAATTTACTGATATGAATATTTAACTCACCAGCAATTCTATATGTTACGGAGTCTTGAATCCCACAGCATTGGCTGTCAGGTTCAGGTGAAAAAGCTGCAAGGGCCCTCGTGCAAAATTCATTGGGTGTCATCATATCCGGATTTATTTCACGTGGAGGCCCACAGCATACACTATGCGCCACTGAACCGTTACAACTGTAGTAAACATTGTTTTAGTTGAGTTTTTTATTATAAATATATAAAAATCTTTTGTGCGTCTGTTAGTGAACGTGTAACTTCTGAACGACTTAATTGAATGAGTATGATTACACACTTTTTTTTTACTATCGAGATGTTGGTTCACAGCTGCGTAAGGATCTGATAGGTGGCGCTATAGTCGAGCTATTAACTATAGAAAAGTACAAATTGTACAGAGCAACGTCTTTTTTTTCTTATTACAGCTCGGCATATTGACTGTACTGTCCCTGATGTTAAGCATAGTCATAGAGTCATAGCGTAGTCATAGATATAAGATATAATCCAAATACAACGGCGTCCACCGAGAGATCGAAATCCATCGGCGCTCGCCGCTGTCATGCCGGGCCAGCTAGTTACTGATATAACTGATGAAACTTTAATATCCAAAAGAGTAAGTACAATTTTAATGAATCTTTGATTCGTTGAACGTGAATAAGTAGGTACATAATATTGAACTAATCGGTATCAATAATTATCTTAATTTAGAATCAGCATCACTTTGCTTGGCGGTAACGTAGTACATTCCAAAAACAATAGCGATCACCGTAAAATCGACAATGCATCGACGGTCATGTCTGTCATGCCAGCCTGTAATCTCAGCAACGGGATATTCCAGTTAATCCCGAAGCGAGACAAACCAAAAGTGCGTGACTGTGACGGACTTATCACCAAATTCATGGTGGTCACGATCCATTTGGGTACACGTCCCTACCACGCTTCATAAATGGCAACACCCCAGCTGATTTAACACACGACATACCCAAGCGTGCCACTATAGTGGGTGTTACTCCTGGTAACACGATTGTCGTGCACCCTGCAATCATGTATCCTGTGACTGACAGTTTGGTGAAATACCTTCATCCTATAGATGATCGTAGCAAGATAACCTTGTGTTGTGTTCCTGCAGTGAGTAGGGTTTCGAGAACTCCTTGAGGAAAGGAGGTTTAAGATCGGCAACGTCTTATCTATACCTATTGTGTTATAAGCGTCCATAGGCTACGGTATCCGCTTACCATCAGGCTGGCCGTACACTTGATTGCAACCTTAGCTGTATAAAAAAAAGGAGTACAAATATTCCACATAAGTACATAATGTCAAATTAATAAGTACCAATAACTAACTAAAAAAGGATCACTAATTGAGTAAATGATATCTTTGAGTAAGTATGTATTGCAAGTAAAGAAATTGACTACGTCTTATCTTTGCCGTACTGTGAAGCTGTGGAATTGTCTCCCAGCCAGTGTCTTCACTCCTTCCAACAACATGGAGTCCTTCACACATAACATGAAGAGCATTTGACAGCGGCGAGTGGTGTAGGATTATAGATACCTCAATAGTCGACGATATTATTGGATGACACTGTGCTCATTATCTGATACAGTCTCGTGAATTTGTCGTACAATGGTAAAAACAAAAACAATAGCTTATTGGAGTCTTGAACGAGGATCTCTTCAAATACAATTTCATTTTGAAATTCATTTAAATAATCCATTCCATGTAGAAAACAATTCCATAGCTCTATAATGCGACAAAGGCAAAGAAGATATATTAAATTGGCTTCATAAGTCACCTCATACAACCTATAAATACTCAGAATATCTTACACAGATTTCCTCATGAAATCCATATTGTTCTTACCATTTGTATCCAGCAGCATTTGAATGAAGTGACTACAGTAATACAGACTAACACATTTTCCTGTCTTACCGTCGGGCGTCACGCAGTCGTTTGAAGAGGGACAGCATACCTGAAAATACATTTATTGAGAACTAAACCAACGCACTAAATCTTTTATATTTTAAACTAGATAGTCCTGTTTAGATTGTGGTTAGGAACAGTAATGGAAACAATATAGTTTTACATATGGCCTTGTCCGGTAGAATACTATACCTACTTATATTTCATTATCTACCTTGATTAGATATTTATGTTAATAATTATTGCAAACATAAATATGATTTCATTAGATACTAATAAATATTTAAAATAATATTTACCATTGGTACTTTGTCCTTCAAACCACATTGAGAGTCCTTCAAGAATTTGGTTTGCTTGGCTGTTCTATCTTTCTTTTTTACTGTGTCTAATAAAGGTTTACACTCATGAATGGCTACACATGCCCCTGATATACCATCAGGTGTTGTACAGGATTCTGGAATAAAATATTTATTATGTTTTTTTTTTGGATGCCGAAATCAACTTAAGTTGATAATGACTGTTTACAATTCTCGAGCAGACTGTCGTCGAATTGAATGTGGAAGAATATAGGCATGGGCCTAAACTTACGGTAGATCTGCTGGCACACGTTTTGTTGCCACAGGGTAGTAACGGTCCCACTGGTAAGTCCTAGATTTTTTTTGTGTTATCTCGCTCTGTTGCCTTTTGGATAAACAAAATATTGGCAAAACCCATTTCAATAACTAATTAAAATACCGTTTAGTTGGTTTCTCGGCTTGCACTGATCAAACGGTTTGCATTAGGTAGACATATGCAAATTAGTTAATTAAAAGTATTTAAATACAAATTGCAAATTGTCAAGTGTAAATACACGTTACAGAATTTAGTTACCAGATGATCGGTGTACTGTAAAATAATCTAAAAACAAAACAGATAATGACACAACACAAAACAGTCATAAATATATGTGTAAAGTATTTAAAATTATTACACCATGAAGATTGTCATATCGTCTAGCCTTTAAGTACAAATTGTATACGAGTAATTACTGATAATTAAGAGGATAAATGCAGGGTAGGGTAAATGCTGACGGGTCTCAGGGATCACATTTGATCCACGAATGCACCTTAAACTCTGGGGAAATGTTTATTAAACCACTGTCGTCATTTATAGATCTAAGTGCTGGGCAATGAAAGAGATGCATGAAAGAAAGTTAGACGTGACTGTTAATGGATGTGTGAATTAACTAGAATGGATAAGACTAAAAATAAACATATCAAAGGAAGACAGTACAAGCGACAGAGAAGCTGAGGTTAGCGTGTCTTGGGCATGTGAAGTGTTGTGAAGGGTATATCTGTAATTGTAAAGTAAAATTATATGAGACTTAAGTAGATTTTGCAATTATGGCTCAGAGGTAGCTTGTACGGATATCGCGTCGATTGACGTGAGTTCCAATCCCTGTAATTAGCCCAAACTTTCAATAAAGGAAGCATGTTTATGTGAAACCATAGCATGGTGCTAGGGCATTTTCTAAAGCCCGCCTCGCAAGCTACCACCCACATGTTGAAAAACTGACGCCAAGCACCTGTAGAAGTATTCTAGCAGCTGCACTAGAGAGCCAGTTTTCTACTAGGATTAGCGTGCTACCATCTTGGGCTACATCGTCACTAAACATCAGATGAGGCTGTGGCTAAGCACTAGGGCTTGACCAACTGTCTTAAATGTGTTTAAGTTTTATTTTTTATTTAAATCAAACAAGCATCTTGTACTAACACTTTTAAAGTGCTAAATACGTTTACCGAACTGTCAAAGTTAAATACGCTCTGGATACTAGTTAGCGCGGATAAACACATTTAGTTCTGAATTGTCATCTCGAATTTTTTCAAATATTCTTTATTACATTTATTCGAAATAAAGATGAGTAATTATTCCGATCTGCTCTCCGATGACGCCAAAAAAATTATACAATTTTTAACAGGTACCTATGCAGGTTGAAAAGAGCAATTTGTTTGAAAGTCTTTCTGACGATAAATTTATAATAGATAATTATCACATTTATTACATATAATGAACTAAAATATTTTCAAATATAAAATTCCAAAACGTTTATACCGCAATAATGAACGTTTCTATAACGCATACTGGTTGAATATTGAACTTAGGTTTTAATTAAATTCTTGTTTAACTATAACTCAAACGAGAAATGAAACGCAACTACCTACATTACCGACCAGGTTACCGATATTTAGCTAAATTAAAAAATCAATCAGTTGGTACAAGACACAGTTAAATGAATTGAAATTAAAAATGTTTTATGTATTTATTAGTCAAACTTATTCCTCTAATAAAGTTATCTGACAATTATCTGACGAATGAAAAATCGACCCTTTAGTTAAACGAATTTAACAAATTTTTAAACAGTATTTGGTACATGTCGCCCTAAGCCTATAAGACTAAATTTATAAAATGGTTAAAAACTTACGTGCGTCTATAAAAGCTACTGATATTAATAAAATATAAAAAATTGTATAAACGATAATCATTTCGATGCACTTTATTTGCAGCTCTCCGTGTGTGTTCGTCGCCCGACAGCTCAGCTCTGTTTTGCAGCTTCTGTTTATATAAGTATCATATTGGTAAATTATTATATACAATTATACTCAGGTGATAACGTTCACCCTTTTGAACCTAGGTAAATGGTAAATGGCAAGTGCTCTTCGGGTTTTATCCTTTTCCTCAAGATGTTACACTCCGATACATAAAACAATATTATTTCTAATTACATATTGGTAAACTGCACACTCATAGCTCATACCAATACAATGGAGTACCAAATAAACACAATAACATTCTTGATTTAGTACTTTGTAATGATGTACTGTAGGTCGCCAGATGTCACGATCCTGTAGTCCCAGTTGACTCTCATCACAATTATCTTATAATAACCATTCCTTTTAATAAAGTAATTCCTTTAAAACTTGCACCATGCATTAAGTCACCAAGAAAATCACCAAAGATCGCCTGAAAATTTCTTTTAAACTTTAATGTCCTCGTCTACGGCCCTAATTAGGATTATAATTACAATTTAGCAAGTGAAAATGTAACTGCTCGTAATTTATATATAGATAAAATTATTGGTTGTTCTGCCAATAAATATTTAAATACCTTTAATGGGTCCGTATAATTATAATATATTGGGTCTCCTTTCTTTATATCCATGCTCGCATGACAAACAAGTAGGTTATTGTCGTTTATAGACATGTGCGTATTACTGACACAGTCATGAGCCAATAGTGCCGCCTTCAAGTAAACTCCTCGCAAAGTTTCCGTGCACCCAACAGCTGCAATAGGCACCCCGCGTACTTCGAAACTGTTTACATCAATTGCGGCGCATATCTTTTGCACCAGATTATTCTCGTTATCGTTATCGTTGAGTAGATTTAATGACTGGATAAACTGTAATTTATAAAAACTAAAATTATTTATTGACTACTTTCCTATAGTTTAATTTTTGTTTTTTTTTTAATCAATTGGGACAAGGAATTCCCTGAAACAACATTTGATGGTGCTATTGAATATTGCTATTAAACGCTTAATGAGCTTCGTATTAAATCCAGTTTCCAGAAAGTTCTTCTCAAGTGATTCTTACCCCACTTGGTATTCAAAAACGCTAAAAAAGGTTATAAAAGAAGTATATAAATATCACCGTAAATATAAAACGGTAATCAACACAATCGGTATATTTAGTGACCTCTCAAAGGCCTTCGACTGCGTTGACCACAGTACGCTTATATTAGGTCTTTACCTATGAAATTGCCGTTTTGTATGAAAAAATTTAAACGATGTTTTTTCATGTATTTTTTATTTGTATTAATCGAAGTAATCACCCATGCAATCAATGCACCTTTGCCAGCGCAGTGGCAGTTTATTGATGCCCTTCTTAAAGAAATCAGCTGGACGGGAGGCAACAAATTCTTCAAAGGCATTTTGTACTGCTTCTCGGGTATTGAATTTTTTTCCCGCCAAGGAGTTATCCAAATTCTGGAAAAAGTAGTAGTCTGTAGGCGCAAGGTCTGGTGAGTAGGGCGGATGACGGAGAACTTCCAACCCCAGTTCTTGCAACTTGGAGACCATCTGTTGTGCATTATGAGGTCGCGCGTTGTCATGCAGGAGCAGCGGAGACGAGCGATTGACCAATGCTGGTTGGAGATGTGCCAGCTTCTCCATCCTTGTGTTCAGTTCTTCACAGTACACATCTGCAGTAATGCTCACCCCGTTTGTTAAGAAGCTGTGATGAATCACACCGGCGCTAGACCACCAAACCACCAAACCACCAAAGTTATTATAGGGTGGATCATTGTCTGAATGATAGTGATGTCTGGAAGTGACTCCCTCTCTGTGCATTCACTAAATTATAAATATTATAATTTGATTATTTACTGTAAATATGTATTATTTAAAAAATAATAAAAAAAATTGGGAAAAAATATTTAAAAAAAGATAAACCCGATCGAGTTACTTGCCGGTTCTTCTCGATGACTGGTATGTTTTCCGAACCGATAGTAGAGTTTGACGTTCATAAGTGCCTTCTTATGACCTAAATTTAATAATATTGTGTATATTTTGTAATCTTTATTCATTCATCGTTCTCCGTAATAAAAACTCAAGACATTGGAAAAACTTTCCAAGTTAGAAATCCTATATCAAAGAAGTACCAAATTGTTTTGTAAATGAGTTGAAGAACGTACCTACATCTATAATGAAAAGAACAGCAATGGAACTTGAGACCATTTAGATCTCCGCTCTTTAATCAGCGGCAACGACTAACTTGAATGTAGTTTGTACCGATCTTGGCTCTTTAGACTAGACTCCCTAAATTATTAATATGATAATGTATTATCATTTATTTATATGATTATTGACTGTAAATATTATTTATATAGTTGGGAAAAAATTGAATAGATATTTTTTATTTAGATTTTTACAAAAAAGCGTTGGCGCCAACGCTCTCTCCGACGATGGTAGTTAACCGTATCGTGTCGGTAATATAAAAGGGATTGTGTATGGGAGTGAGAAATAAAAGGGAGAAATAAAACATGTTGTTTTATTTTAGGTTATGGACCCAGTCCTGATTCAGAAAAATAGTTTAATTTAGTCAGAGTTCAGATTGTTATGTAGTCAGTGGTACACACGATAGTAAATATCGTTTACAGATAAAAATTTGTCAAGGAAACTGTATCGGCGAAATTTGAAATATTTGTCAATTGGCACAACGCATTGTACAAATTGTCAGCTATTATCTCGACAACGTACCTAAGTTGAAAGGTAGAGATAACTACATTGAGCGGACTTTTGCCGCTGAAAATTTCCTAATCCTAGAGGACATGCTGCATTGTCTAAAGCCTGTAACTGGGAAGGAGATAAAAGTCGCAGATGATGCGAGAACAAAGGCAATTGGTACGGGAGGGTTTTCTGGGGTTTTCTGTTTGAAGGGGAGGCCGAACCTAAAACAAAAAAAAACTTTGTATCAAAATGAGGGTTTTCGACCACGCCCGATCGATTGGCATCATCCGTTTTATGATATAGCTACTCATTCAAAAATAGCTTTCAGGATTCAACATCTTCACTACCCTCTAATGATATAATTAACCTTTAATTAATGTTCACACGAGACAACAATAACAATGAGCCCCCTTCCTTGCATCGTTTCTTAATGAGGAAATTACTAATAACTTGTGGTTTTTAAACTGTTTCCAAATCTTAATATAATATATGACTTTATTGTAAAAATATGTAATTATCTATTGAAAGGAACGTTGGGTCCAGTCGAATGACTACTTCACTCGTGCGAGTTAATTTCGTTGGTTTTTTTTTTAATAGGATTACGTTAAATCAGCGGTTTATACCAACAAGCTAACAACTCGGGGACAATATCGAACAAGAAATTGATAACATCCTGGTCGATATTTATAGAAGAGTGGTGGAAAATTGCTTCCAAAGAGTCAATCGGTGCAAGGTTGCTCGCGGTGGTCATATGAACGAGATCGAATTCCATAATTAAATGTAACTGTTGTACTACACCTGGAGTAAATTTAAGCCCAAAATCTCAATTATTCTGTGTTTCATTAGAATACGCAATTGTTACGACTTTATTAAAAACCTTTTATATAATTAACTAGTCATATAGATTTGTTTTATAATAATACCAGCAAACACGGCCATTAATTGCTGTGGCTCATAAAAATAAACCGATCGCTACCAAACTTTACAGGATCACCTGCTGGACTAATATGAAGATTGTCTGAAAATCGCATCAGCCCTTTTGAATTCCATATGTGACATACATACAGACATGCATTTTTATATATAAGAATAAGATATATAATATAATTTGCTTATATTAATGCAATAAGTTTAAATCATAACATATAGACAATAAAATATGAAATTAGCGTAATGACAATTAATGGAGTATGCAGAAATTATTAAAAATACATGGCTATCATTTGATCAACAGCCTGTCGAAAAGGGGAAACTAATACTGTATATGGATTCCAGACGAATGTAGTGTCCTGAACAAAATAACAAAGAAAAAAAAACGATAATTTATTAGTTTATATTTGAAGTAATGATGGCTCAGTAGTTGCGTGTACGGACTTTCTTTCTATCGACATGAGTTCGAATCCCTGCAATGAGCCCGAGCTTTTGGTGAAGGAAAACATCTTGATGAAACGATAGCATGGTGGTAAGGCATTTTATAAAGCCCGCCTCGTTAATTACCACCCCCGTGTTGAAAATCTGATGCCAAGCAACTGTAAGTGTATTCTGGCAGCTGCACTTGAGAGTCAGTCTTCCAGACTAGGTGAGATTATGGCAATAATGATATCCCTATAAAAGGTTAAAAAATTGCGTTGATATTTATATTTTATGACCTTTTTATGACTGGTGATAAATTCTTAATCTCTCGGTGATTACAGCTGTTTTCGGGTTTTACTATGCTTAAGATTAGGCACAGTTCTAGCACTTTCAGTGTTAAAAAGGTACACTGACATGCTAAACACCAAATTCATTAAAAAAGCCTTTTTTTAATTAAGTATAGAAGAAGAGGAGCTTGACTTGGCTAGTTATACTAATTGATATCTTGTATTACTTTCATTAGTAACAAATTGCCTAATCTATCGCCGGTCGATTCACTTTACTTTTCTTTTCGAAATTCCGGAAACTAATGAGTAAAGTTTATTGTTGGCATTCGTATTTATATAGGTGAAGAATCAAAAACGTTCATGCAAGATTGCAAGCACACATACCACAAGTCGTATTTCGTCCCTTTGCACGTCTGAACAAGCATTACATATGGCGGCGGCGGCGGCGCCTTGCATGTCTCTCGACACTTTGTACTAAATATGTAATATGCAAGTTTTAACAAGTAACAGTCGCTGAGCTTCTTTTAAATATTATCTGCCTACATTGATAGGTGTAGTCAAGCCAACATTTTAGCTTACGAATTGTGAATCCCCATTTTTTGTCACGCCAATGTAGACCCCCGTCGAATCTCCCGTGGAGCACTAGGAGCACCTGGACAACTTTGGGAATAAAGGGTCTACACTATTAATTTAATTTCAAAAGTAGTTTTCGACTGAGAATGGCTTAGCGGAATAACATAATATTATGTCGACGCTATGTATATATAAATAATATATACAAATATTAAACAAAAAGTTATTGAGATAACATTAAGAGGATACTATATGTTAGTAGGTATTGGAAATAACAAAATAAATTTCTGTTATTGGGTTTTTTAGCCTTATCTAAATACAGAAATAATTAATACAAACCGAGGATCAGTTAACAGTTAAAAGCTCGGTAAATGACCTAGGTTCAAATAAATCAACGTTATCATATGTATAACAAATAATTGTATATCTTACTTATATAAAAATGAGCGAATGAATAAGTACATACTTATTCCGTAAAACAGACTTGCGCTGTCGGTCGACGAACACACACGGGACGCCTTCAATAAACTTTATTAAAATGATTATAGTATATACAATTTCTTATATTATATTAATATCAGTGACTCTTATTGATGCACGTAAGTTTTTAATTTTTTTATAGGTTTAACTTTTATTCACAATCTCACCTAATGTTTAGTGACGATGTGGCTCAATATAACACGATAAGCCTCGTAGGGGGACTGGCTCTCAACTGCAGCTGCCGGAACATACCTACAGGTACTTGGCGTCAGATTTTCAACGTAAGGGTGGTAGTTCGCTAGCTATCTAGCGAGGCAGCGTGCTAGCTAGGCAGCCTTTAGAAAATGCCCTACCACCATACTATGGTTTCATCACGTTTCTTCCTTCACCGAAAGCTCGGGCTCATTACAGGGATTCAAACTCTCATCAATCGTCCCGATGTCCATACACGCTACCACTGAGACATCATTTGAAGAATCTACTTAAGTCTCATATAATTTTAAGTTTACTTTGTCTGTATCTAATGTGTTTTTAGTAAATTCTAGATCATTATTCTTAATGGCTAGACGGTATAACCTAACCTTCATGATGTCGTTAATAATATATATTATAACAGACAAATTAGTCTGCGCTTACCAACTATCAGCATTTCATTTTTATTGAATAGATTAAAAAGAGGTAGGTAAAGTTTGTTTTTTGTTTATTTGTTTGTTAAATATTTACTGTATTTATTTATCGTAATAATATAAAAATGTAATGTGTCATTCGTTCGTTTGTATATACGAGTAGTTAAGATTTTTTTATTTATATGTTTAACATAATATATCATTTTATATTATCCTTGCAGATCTCCCAACATAATATTACATATACATTTGTGACTGTTTTGTTTTTTGTTTTTAGATTATTCTACAGTACACCGATCATCTGCCAACTAAATTCTATAACGTGTATTTACACTTGATATTTTACTTTTAACACTTTTTATTTAAATATTTTTATTTGAAACCAATTTGCATTTGAAATTGAAAAATAACAAAGTATTTGTATTGAAATACTTTTAATTAAACTATTTTGCACATCTCTACCTATTACAAACCGTTCGGTCAGTGCAAGCCGAGAAAGCAACTAAACAGCATTTTAATTAGGCATTTAATTTATTTTTATCGGTACATATTTCCATAAAATAAACAAATACGTAGAGTTTTTTAAACCATAAGTTGTTGATCAATACAGTTACTAGATAACTTTTAATTAATAATTTATCCGAAATTTCTTAGCTACTTCCGCTTGCAGCTGCAAACGCCTGTATTTTTTTCGGATAAACTATTTACTTACGAGGGATTTCCGCAATGTAACGCCTTTGTCAATCAAATGGATAAGTTTTGTGCAATTGCTACTTCGAAGTGTCCAGGAAAATTAATCGAGTAATTTTATCACACGATACAAGTCTCCTTGGAATGTTTCATTTCTTAAAACTTACTTATTATCATAATAATAAATATATAGTAAAAAAATGTTTTATTAAAGTCGGGTCAGAAGGTCACATCCGATAGGAGTGTGGTGACGAGAGATTACTTTTTGACGCATTTTTCTTTGGCATGATTGTTTACGCTAAAACAGATAGTTTCATAGGTTAATAGTTAGTTAGTAGCTTACCGTCCTCAAATAGAACAACGATTTTGTCTCAGGCCCAATAGAGATACAATATTACTTTTTAGAATTAAATTGGTATCTCTATGTCATTGTGTTTTATCGACCACACCCATAAAACCAGGACTTAATCGCTTTAAAATCATTTTTGGTAATATCAGCCTTTGCAATAATACATCTGTGCAAACATTTTAACATCTCAATCCCTTGAGTTTCTCCCTTCGATCAATTAGTATTATTGAACACGGAGTCAGCCATCAAGTCTTTGTAATCTACAAGACACATTGTGGTCAATCTTAAGTTGTTCGATAGACTTTCACGACTGTTACTATATTACATACTTATAATTATCATACGACTCATTGTGTGATATTATAACAATTTCATGCGACGCATTACGAGCGCGGCCACCTCCCTCTCCCAATATTTTGTTAATTACTATTTTGTTACCCAAAAAGACAACAGTGCGTGATGACAGAAAAAAAAGGACTTACCAGTGTGACCTTGCGGCAGTAAAACATTTGACGGTAGATCTACCGTAGGTTTATACCTATAGATATGTTCTTCCACGTTCAATTCCACGACAGTCTACTAGCGAATATTAAACAGCAATTATCAGCTTAAGTGGATTTCGGCATTCAAACAAAACAAACACACAAATAAATATGATCATGTGGATGCGAAACTAATTGTGAAAAAATTAAAGAAAAGGTAAAGAAAAAGAGAGCGTGTGTCGCCTGCCCTGGAGATACGTTCACATTAAATCTTAGGTACCAAATAAAAATACGTACTCAACAATTCGGCCAACTTGATCTCCTAAATGACAGGTCTCGGCTTTACTTTAATAATTTCTTATTGTTTTTCTCTTATGCGGTGCGTAAATTATGGATCGTATTTCTTCAATGACATGACGTAAAAATATTTTGAAATGTATCAGGCATATATCGCACATGCGCATGCGTGAGTGAAAATAACACGCGAGCGGCAGAAGATGGAACTTTAAAAGTGAAATATCTGATCCACTGACCATTTCAGGAGACGAGGTACCGAAAGCTCATACGAATGGAAACTTGGGAACTACTTACTTTATGTGAACGTATATAAAGATAAGAAATTTAACGAGGCGTAAACAAAATATTTTATTCCAGAATCCTGTAAAACACCTGACGGAGCATCTGGGAGATGCATATCCATTTATGAGTGCAAACCTTTATTAGATGCAGTAAAAAGGAAAGATAGAACAGCCAGGGAAACGGAATTCTTGAAGAACTCTCAATGTGGTTTAAAAAACTACATACCAATGGTAACTTTTTATTTTTGAATATTAGTGGTTAACAAATTATTTATTTTTACATTTTTAATAATAATTAACATAAGTATGTAATGTAGGTAGATAATGAAATATAAGCGTAGTGTTCTACCGGACAAGGCCCTATCTAACGCCATATTGAGCTCGTACTGTTTCTGCTACAGTTCGTCACCATAATATATGCAAATTTAAAATAGCTCAGGACTACGTACATAATTTTACAAAATAAAAATATTGTCCAGGTATGCTGTTCAGAGGAACAGCCAGCGTTTGTAGAGCCAAACAACTGTGTAACGCCCGACGGTAAGCCAGGAAAATGTATCAATCTGTACCAATGTAGTCACTTCATTCATATGCTGCTGGAACCAAGTGGAGTGGACAATATGGATTACATGAAGAAATCTGTGTAAGACATTCTGAATATCTATAGCTTGCCTGAGGTGACTTACGAAACCAATTTAAAATATTATCTTTGCCTTTGTCGCATTGTAGAGCTATGGAATTCGATTGTCTTTCCCATGAACTGGATAATTGAAACTAATTTGGTATTTGAAGAGACTATTCTAAGTCTCCAACGAGCTTATGATAGTTAATAAAAAATACAAGATACATGATTGCAGGGTATCTCACCTGTGTGTCCTGTGCTGGAAACCGCTGGTGTATATATCCATTAATGAAGGTAGGGACGTGTAGTCGAATGGATCGTGACCTTCATGCACTTGATGATAAAACCATTATAGTGACCGTTTTTAGTTTCTTGTGTTTCGGGGTGAACCGGTGTATTCAGTTGTGTATTTTATTACACTAACCGGAAACTTCTCCTTACTTTTAATTCTTAAGTCTATCTATCTCTTAAGTTTATCTTATTACTTCTTTATTTTTCTTATGTTCTACGTTAGTTATATTCTAATTATTAGGTACATATACGGGGCTGTCCTTGATCTTAAACCTTTACAGGTATGCTGCGAATGTCCATGGCATGTGGACAGGTGACAGATGGATCTTCTTTACTACCTGGCGGACTTTATCCATCTTCAGGAAGAAAACCCGTGTTACCTCTCCCGTGTTGGAGCAATCGTAGCGCACCTGCCGTTCCCTGCCAGTTTTTCCGCCTATGACTCGTTTTGCATAAAACACCGATATGAATCGTAGTCGGGCGCAGTTTATTTTGAGCGGCCCACTTTCTCAACTCATCGGCACGCTCGTTCCGTCAACGTGTGCCAACGTGTGCTCGCACCTAGTACAGGTGAACGGAATGCCTTTCCGCACGGATCTCCCGGAGTATTCTTTGCACCACGACGGCCAGGCGGTTCTGGGTTTACCAGCATCTTCAGCGACGATTAAGAGTCGCTAAAGATGCCGACATCACTTTCATTTACCTTATGGATCGCCTGTATTGCCCTATGTAACGCAAACAACTGTGCCTAGAACACCGTGCAGAAGCGCTCCACGCGGAACCTACGGAACTTAGTTTCACGTCCCTTTCTCCCACTCTACCGTCGGTGAAGATTCGGGAGCCGCCTGGCTCTGGAGGGATTTCTAGGCTCTCATACGTCTCGCCCACGAATTGTATCTTGGACTTTTGGTTTAATTCGAAAAAAAAAATGATTACAATAGATTTTATTTTTCCTCAATCAGAGCACAAATAACAATACTTGAATGTGACCGAGAGCGAGTTTTTGGCGGTAACTTAAAGTGTCATGTGGTGGTTTTTGTTTTAATTCATAAACTTATGTTATTTGGCCCTATATTATGTAATTTTGGTGGCATTTTACGTGATGTAGTGTGGTTGTTGTGCACAAGTGAAGTGCATTACAATAAATAACTAGGAACATTCATTTTAAGTTGCTACAAAGGCTCCCTGGAAAGTTTTAATAAGGGTCCCCCATCTTGTTGGAGCGATGTTTAAAGATTACAGAATGTTTCCTTCGCTTTATTGACAAAATGTAAAATACTTGACACTGGCCTAATGCACGAATAGTGCCGAGCTATAATTAATAAGAAAAAGATAGCGAGAGCTGTCAAGAAACATGAATGTCAGGAATGACATTCCCTAAGACGTTTACAAAGCTACCCTGTGAACTTATGTATATTATAATAAAATTACATTGCGTTTACAAAGAAACACTAACATTGTACGGGATGAGATACTCAACGACGGATCCGACGGCTCGGCAGACGTTGCTCTGTACAATTTGTACTTTTCGGTAGTTAATAACTCGACCATAGCGCTCCTATCAGATCCTTACATAGCTATGAACCATCGTCTCGATAATAAATAAATATATATGAATATAATCATACTCATTCGATTAAGTCGTTCAGAAGTTACACGATCACTAACAGACGCTGACAATATATATATATATATATATATATATATATATATATATATATATGTGTGTATAGTTATATAATAAGAAATTCAACTAAAACAATGTTTACTACAGTTGTAACGGTTCAGTGGCGCAAAGTGTATGCTGTGGACCTCCACGTGAAATAAATCAGGATATGATGACACCCAATGAAATATGCACGAGGGCCCTTACAGCTTTTCCACCTGAATCTGACAGCAAATGCTGTGGACTTCAAGACTCGGCAAAAAGTAAAATTGTTGGTGAGAAAATTACACATATCAGTAACATTGTGCATTATGAATTTCGAAGCTACGACGAGAAACATTTTTTGAAATTTAAGTAACTTTATGTTAGTTAAGAAGAAAGAAAGAATAACTGGCTCCCAAAACTGCCAAAACACGCCAAGTACTTTGCGACAGTTTTTCATTTAGCGAATGGTACTAAAAAAACGTATCTACCATACATTGGAACCATCAAGATGTTTTCTTTCACCGAAAGCTTCAATGTAGGGTTTTTAGCCACTTTTTCTTCGTCAACAAGATATGCAAAGATTCTAATACATTTCCACAGAGACATCATTACTAATGACATCATCTACGGAGTGTAGAATGAGTCGGAATATACGTGCCCACGGTGATACAAACCAATTATTTTAATATTCATTATGAATCTTACAGGAGGCAAAGAAGCAAGCATCGATGATTACCCATGGCTTGTGGTGATCGAATATATCAAGAAGGGTCAAACGAAGCTGTTGTGTGGCGGGTCACTTATCAGCGCGAAGTACGTCCTCACCGCTAAACACTGTGTTGCTGGCAGAATTCTGTTATCTGCAACACCGTAAGTGTTCAAAAGATATGATAGCTATTTTTATAGATACAAATTACGCTCAAGTTAAGTAGACTCATACTTTTCTCAATGGCCTAAGTCTTAAATAGTTTAGTGTATTAGATAGATACAGGGTATAACAATGAGATGGGTCAGTGCGGAGAACTCTAAAACTATAGGTAAGTCATATAAAAATATGTTCTAAAGAAACATGACATCGATTTTAAACATAACATAAACTGCATTCATAGACATTCAAAAGAACTCATTCACTAATAGACTCACTCGTGACTCATAGAGTCATTTAAAAACAAAAACAACTTATGTTGTTTTATTACGAATATTGATAGTGTAGGTTGTAAGGAATAGGTAAATATTACTAGGAAATCCTGTATCTAAATGAAATTAAAATAAAATGTTGAATTGAAATATTTTATTTATAAATGCTTAAAATTACTGCCATTATTACAATAATCGAACATTTTAGGTAAAGATCTTGTTACTGCATTTTTTTTACATTGTGAGTTTGCTTTAAAATGTTATCTATAGATGTTATTAGACCTTCGATCGTGTCGTAGTTGGTTTTGTAAACCAATTCAGTTTTGTTATGAGTTATTATTTAAAAAGTCGAGTTGGGATTCGACCATACTTGGAAAGATGACGCGACGTGAAGGATGACAATGTTATATTTCATTTAACTGCAGGGTTGGACTTTTGGACTATGATGGACGTTTGAACAACGTGTACACCAAAATATTAGATCTATTACGATTTCTACGTGATATATTGGGTGAAGACATAGTCCGAGTTTATTTCCAACAAGATGGAGCACAGACACACAACAGCCTAATACCAACGGATTTTTTAAATGATAACTTTCATCAGAAATGGATTAGTACAAATTAAGTCACCAGATTTAACTACACTAGATTAATTCTCGTGTGGTTACGTTAAAAATGAAACTTTACAAAACCAGCCACGACATCTTTAAAGATCTAACAGCGGCTATAAAGACCATTTTAAACCTACCCGTCTAAACCTACAACACATACAAAACCGTTATCTAAAAGAGTTGATTCCTATTGTGTCGAAGAGAATGTTATTATTGTCAAAATTTCAAAAGAAAATAATGAAATACATCATTTTAGCCTCGGAGTTTCCTAGCAACACTTATTCCTTACACCCTACACAACCAATTATCGTAACAAAATAGCATAAGTTTTATTAATGATTAGTTTCGATTCCCGACTCTTGTATAGGTTTTTTTTTCAAAAACGATATATGCAATTTTTGTTGTCTTTAAAATCAATGTTATGGTTCTTTACAATATATTTCTCTATTTCTTATAGTTTCAGAGTTCCCCTCACTGATCCATCTCAATGTTACACTCTGTATATCATAGTAAAGACAAAACTATAATAACTGAAGCTATGATTGCACAGTAGTAGCATGTTTGGACACCACATTAATCGTCGTGGCATTGAATCTCACATTGAGACTCAGACGTTGGCGAAGCAAAACCTCGTGATAAAACTACAATATGAAAGTAGAACATTTTGTAATCCTCTTCATGTTCTAATTTCATCCTCAAGGTTAAAATTTGTTAGTAACCACCCATTAAACACGTTACCTTAGTTTGACATCATATTCAGATCATATGTGTCATATTTACACAAATTTTATACACATGATGTAAGAATGATGTCAAATATTGGTCATGTGTTCACTGGGCACTTAGAGGTGTGTTCCGGCGCCACGGGTACACTTTAGAGCCAGCTCCTCTTTGCTTAGCGTATTAACGTCTTGGGCGACATCATCTCTTGAGATTGTTCAAATGTTAAACAAATCAAGTATTAAAAAATTTATCAAATTATTAGGAAGTACGTCCGCCTGGGAGAGTATAATACTGCATTCGATGGTCCAGACTGCGTCCGGTCGGCAGGGGGTGGTTTCGACTGTACACATCCCGTTGCTATTTTTCCTATAGAGAAGACTATACCGTACCCTGAAGCGGGTCACGATATAGCCCTTATCAGGCTGAAGATAGCAGCATTCTATACAGGTAGGTGAAATTATGTAGTTACCTGGTGGGCATTTGCATAATTGTAAAACAGTATTTAACGTTCACTAGGTTACTTATCGCACTCAATTCAAACATTTAAAAATATGTCAGCCTCCTATCATTGTATCTTGAAACAGTATTTAAGAGCCAATTGTCTTTGTAGGTATAGCGTTTATTTTCGGCTGCATTATCTCTTACTATCGGACTATGTGGTATGATTGGAATCAAACGTATAATAAAGTAGATAATTTTATTTTTTTAAATGTGTAACTTTTTTGCGGCTTTGAAGTCAAACTTTTTTGACATTGTACAAGATATTATTATTATCATTTATACTAATAAAACAAATAGGTCATGTCAGAATTTAGAGACAGTATTTATTGATAATCTATTTCAGTATTTACATCAATTTATTTGTAATGCTTGCCAGAAGGCTTATTTTCAGTTTTTGTTTCCGAAAATATAGGGGAGGATCCTTTAGACTGTCATATTCAACTTAATGTATTGTCTGTTCAACTTAATGATAGATAATTTTATTCTTTTAGATTAGTGCCCCAACGGCATTCGGTGTCATGATAGGTTGTTTGACTGTATTAAAAATATGGTCCTTGTCGATGTAATTCCTAATGATTGATAATGTTATTCTTTTAGATCAGTGCCCTAACGGCATTAAGTGTCATGATAGTTTCTTTGACTGTATTAAAAATATGGTCATTGTCGATGTAATTCCGAATTATTGTTAATTTTATTCTTATAGAACAGTGCCCGAACGGCATTCAATGTTATGATAGGTTGTTTGACTATATTAAAAATATGATCCTTGTCGATGTAATTCTAAATAATTGTATATTTTTTTAATGATTCCAAAAGTTAACGGATTTGTGGCTACATCAATGTAAATGAGGCGTTGCCTCACACTAGTTTGTTGTGTTGTCGTTATTGTGAAAATCTCGTGACACATCTAGATAAGATTAGCTGAGGACCGATAATAATGGAATAAAACAAGAGAGGCCTATGATCATCAGTGACTGGTTACGAGTTGAAAATTATGATGATGATGATGATAAAATCATTTGTTAGGATATCCATAGTATTAGCAAAAAATTTCTGAAAATTTCTACCTGTTAATTAATATTGTTATATCTCTGGGTAGTGAAAATGCCGTTAGATTTTACATAAATAATATTTGTACTCGGTGAAACAAAATTCAAAGAAGCTCATTATACTAGTCTTTACTATACTGTGGTCTTATTTACAGTATCTCTCTCTATGGTCCTTTAAAAGATTGTTTCTTTTTATGGTTTGTTATTTCCACTTCGTTGTTCAAAACAGATCTGTCCTGACTCGAAACATGGCTTAATAATACATCCACATAAAAGGAGGGTTGAAATTAATAGAAATATCTCGAACTCTACGTCATTGTTTAGAAGGGGAAGGGTTCTATTTTGGGTCTATTGTTTGGAAAATTAAAAAATTGTCTAAATTTTTGAAAAATGTTACGGCGTAAGCAGATTTTTTTCATCGTAGCTGTATGAGACCCATCGTTTATATACCATACCAATCGACTCAGAAAAAAACCTTGATTCTAACTTTGTTTTGAGTCTACTTACAGCAAATACGTTTTCTTGTTTCGATATACTGAACAGAAACTATCGTACTTTACTGACATCCACTTCGGAGGGCACTTTTTTTAGCTCGTCGGTGAACAAAATTCCATCTTACACCCCGAACGACCAATTTTTATGAACTCTTAGAATTTTCACATTATCCTACTATGCTAATAATTATTAACATGAATTTTAATTCGACATAGCTCAAAGAATTAGCAAGCTGAAGTGGCAGTGGGCCGGCCATATCTCGCGAAGAACCAACAACCGCTGGGGTAAACGAGTTCTTGAGTGGAGACCGCGACTCGGCAAACGTAGTGTAGGACGCCCTTCGCCCAGATGGGATGACGATCTGCGAGAGACTGCAGGCAGATGCTGGATGCGGCAAGCTGAAGACAGGGCACTATGGCGCTCATTAGGGGAGGCCTATGTCCAGCAGTGGACTACTATAGGTTGAATAGATAGATAGACAGATAGATGAATTTTAATATGAAATTGTCGTACATGTACAACAAATATCGTACGGTTCTGAACTCTGAGGGGCCTTCGGGCCACAGAGTATGGGTAGTTTAGATGCTGCCAGTTATCATTCAGAGAAAACTCTACTGAAAAAGAGATGTAGTAATGAAATTCTACGAATCAACCGATTGGTATTAATAAAACTTGAAAAAGTTTTTAAATTGTTTAAATAAAGCTCTACTGTTACAGGATCGATCCAGAATTAGGCGTGTAGAGTTTAAGTTATTAACTTAGTCAGCAATAAATAACCTATAAAGATAGTTTTGAATTAAACCAAACAAAAATTTTGCCATACATCAATATACTGGGAGAGTAATTGTTCATTGCAAAGTATGCTAAGCTTTTGTACGCGTTTTTAAATAATAAACATAAATGTGTTCTAATTTTTCAGATTTTATACGGCCAATTTGCTTGCCGACAATGGATTATACAAAAAACCCCCCTGCAAATCTCAGGTTCCTTGTCGCCGGTTGGGGACTGTATCAGCAATACGAGAACGGTACTAGTTTGTACAGCGAAGTCAAACGACACGTTGAAGTCCCATATGTTGATAAAAATGTAAGTAACTACTTATCTATTTAAAAATAGCCTATGTTTTTTCTTATAACATCAGCAATCTGATAGCGAAAGTTCCGTCAAACTCGGTCCAACCATTTCGGAGATTACCCGGAACAAAAAGACAGACAGACAAAAGTTTTAAAAATGGGTTTTTTGTTATAGGTATCGTGTATATCGTGTATACTGTCATATGCATTTAGTAAAAACCCGTTATTATGACATTAAAAACCGACACTTCAATTTTATTATATCTATATATATTTACGTCGTGCATATTATGACATAACCTAAAAACACACATTTCGACTATCAAATTGATATTTGATTGATTATTGATTATTGATTATCATAAAAACAAATTTTAATACTATAAACGTTTAAAAATATTTTGAACGACAAAATCCTAAATAACTTCCTTTACCTATACAATATTTTTTGTGAATTTTTGTTACTACGTGCATCGTTAATTTCGTATTACTTAAAACTACAGTAGACGAAAATAATAAAACCAATTAATCCAAAATTGATCGTACGAATCGAAAATTAATCGAATTGATTGTATGCCGTCCTACATTTAATTGATTAGTTTATTTTTTAATTTCTAATAAAAATATGTATATTTACGTAGTTCCTACATTTTTACTGCGGCAACACGCAACGAAGGATATTGACTGGAAGAATTAATCTTGTTGTTTGAATTCAGGCGTTTAATAATTCAGTTATTCTAGATTGCGATTTCAATTGTTGTTATAGTTTGTTTTTGATATTTAATTTACATCCCTCAGTTGATTCAAAGCATAATCGTATTAACAATAATATTTTATTTAAAATTCATTAAATACATAAAATTTGTTATTGTTACAAAGGGCGGCCTTATTGCTGAAAGCAATTTCTTCCAGGCAACCTTTGGATGGATATGTTTTAAGGACAAATTAGAGCTAGTATGGGTGTAACGAGAACAACGTACTTTAAATAATGTAATACAATATAAAGTTTATCACAAATAATATATATAGATACTATAGTTAAAGAAGAAACAAATATATGATATATAGACTATATTATTATTATATATAACTATAATACAAACATATACTATATATATAATTATTAAAATACATTCTAATACAAACAGAATATCATAATATATGTATAATATTAAAGCGATAAATAATAATCCTTGATCGATTTTTTAAATATGCTTAGCGATTGTACGCGTCTCAATTATATTTAGTTCTAAAAAGAATTGATAATCGTAAAATAACTAGGTACCAAATTTAATTTAAATAAAAATAAAATAAATAAAAAATTTAATTATAAATTCTCTAAAATAAACATTTGAATCTTAAAGAAATAAAGGAAACACATAAAGATTATTGTTGTTGAACTTAATTCAATTTCTCAATTTAATCAAATTATCTCAATTTAAGTTTTTCAATGATAATTGGCTTTTTTTTTGTCTCGTGCTTTATTTATTTTCTTTTAAGACGTTCGCCATTTGTAAAAATTCGATGTGAAGACTGGAAATAAACGATTTTCGCATACTTTTGCAATAGTATAAAGTACACTGATGGATAATAAACTGCATCAAAGTAAAAGATGACTTTAAAATAAATATTACAACCAAGTACGTGAACTTTTCATATAAATTTAAAATGACATTGGTTCGTTAATTTTAAAACAGCGTAGTATCATAACCTTAAGTTGAAGTTTGTTCACTGGAAATGGCCGTTAATTTTTTTTTAACGAAAACGATAAATGCAACGGAAATTGATTTAATTGAAAAGTTGGTTTTAAGGATTGAAAAGAAGTTTAAGCGCAGAACTTTTTATTTTAATGAGGTGTGTTACCTCCACTTGCCCTTATTACTGATTCTAATCGGTTCCGAATAGATCTCAGTAGTGTTATTAAATGGTCTTGCGGAATATTGTCCCATTCTTGTGAAATTGCTATTCTTAGTGCTGCCACTGTGGGCACATGATTTCTCGCATATACAGCTCTTTTTAAATTGTCCCAAACGTACTTAATGGGATTAAGGTTCGGGCTGCGTGCTGGCCGATGTATGGTACGTATCCCAACCTCTTCGCAATATTGTCGAACTTGTGCAGCGGCGTGCGGTCGGGCGTTATCTTGTATTAGAGTAAAATTTTTGCTTATAAATCTCATGTAAGGTAACACGTGAGCTTCTAAAATATCTGTTATATAGCGATGTGCCATCAAACCCCCGCGATTATCGTTTAGAGGAACTATGTCGATGCACACAAGTTTCGTTCGTCCGTTCATCGATATGCCACCCCAGACCATACACGAACCGCCTCTATAAGGAACATGCTCCTCAATGCAACTTTGAGCATATCTCTCTCCACGTCGACGATAGACACTTTTGCGACCATCTGCACCATATAAATATGTACTACACTCATCGGTGAATAATACAGAGGCCCATTGATCTTCAGGCCAATTTAGGTGTTCACGCGCAAATATTAAGCGAGCTTGTCTGTGAGTTGCAGAAAACTTAGGAACATTTGCTGATCTAAAAGAGGTGAAAGCTCCTTAATTTAGCCTCTTTCTTATTGTTTCTACACTCACGTTTACTCTACGCACTTCATTCAGCTCTGTTTTGATGTTAACTGAAGCGAGGAAACGAATTCGCAAGGAAGTTGACACAATAAATCGCTTATCATGACGGGTGGTCACCCGAGTTCTGCCGGTACTGCCACGTCTCCTTTTGTAAGCACCTGTAGAACTTCTCTAGAAACCTTTTGTACACTCTAAAAACCGTAGACTGGTTTGAATTTAAATTTCTAGCAATAGTTCGTTGATCCAAGCCTTGCCGGACCAATGCCACAATTTGTGCGGCTTGTTCGGACGAAATATCCATATTATTGTACAGAAACTCTTGTTGAGTTAGAAAGACTACCTAACAACTCTATTGGTAACAATAATTCAAATGTCAAATGAAAAAATAATCAATTAAAAACTTTACCCTAATAACATAAGTCTGAGTCAACGCGTAAATTTTCTTTTCCCGATTTCATTTGTTTCATTTCCTTTGCTGCAGTTCCATTTTTAAATTTTGTATTTTTTTAATGATTTACGCTAATCTCAATATTATGCTTCAAATAAGGTAAGTATTTTAATATGCGTTTTATTTCAGTTAAAACGCGCCTTTAACACATTTTGAAATCCTCTGTAATGCCATTATTAACGGTTTAACCTCTAGCTTTCCTCCGGACAAATACTTTCCCATATAATTAAAAAAATGTTATATTTTTTGAACATTATAATAGGTCTTTACCTATGAAATTGCCGTTCTGAAGTACTGGCCATTTCTAATCAAAATATTTTTTTTTGGCTAAGAATTCTGATTTCAAATTAATTTTATTTTAAAAACATGGAATTCTTTTTCAAAAAGTAGTCATTTGTTTATTGATTAGTGTTACATTTTCATCGCATTTCAATCTTTTTTGTCATCATGGATACGTTAAAAATTCGAGTAATTATGGAATATGAGTACCGTCGTGGCAGTAACGCGGCACAAGCGGCACGCAACATCAACGACGTTTACGGAGCTAACACTACAAACCAACGCACCACCTGTTATTGGTTTGCTCGCTTCCGTTCTGGGAATTTCGACCTGCAAAATTAATCTCGCGGTCGTCCGAAGACTTTGGTCGACAATGACGAATTAAAGGCGATTGTGGAAGCTGATGATACACAATCTACGGCTGAATTAGCAGCAGCTTTCGACGTTAGTGTCAAAACAATATTGGTCCATTTGCTTCAAATTGGCAAGGTAAAAAAGCTTGACAAATGGGTACCCCACGAACTCAATTATCGCCAGCGCGAAGTACGCGTCGAGACGTGCCTTGCACTGCTCAACAGACACACAAATGAAGGAATTTTGAACCGCATTGTTACCTGCGATGAAAAATGGATTCTGTTTGATAACCGCAAGCGCTCAGCAAGTTGGTTGGATCCTGGTTCAGCACCTAAACAATGCCCTAAACGAAAACTTACCCCTAGAAAAGTGATGGTCACTGTTTGGTGGTCTAGCGCCGGTGTGATTCATCACAGCTTCTTAACAAACGGGGTGAGCATTACTGCAGATGTGTACTGTGAAGAACTGAACACAATGATGGAGAAGCTGGCACATCTCCAACCAGCATTGGTCAATCGCTCGTCTCCGCTGCTCCTGCACGACAACGCGCGACCTCATACTGCACAACAGACGGTCTCCAAGTTGCAAGAACTGGGGTTGGAAGTTCTCCGTCATCCGCCCTACTCATCAGACCTTGCGCCTACAGACTACTACTTTTTCCAGAATTTGGATAACTCCTTGGCGGGATAAAAATTCAATACCCGAGAGGCAGTACAAAATGCATGGGCGATTACTTCGATTAATACAAATAAAAAATACATGAAAAAACATCGTTTAAATTTTTTCATACAAAACGGCAATTTCATAGGTAAAGACCTAATAACATGTACCTAATATTAAAGAAGGTAAAATGTTCTAATAATGTTGTAATATTAAAGAAGGTTCAATGTTTTTTTAAACAGTTTGTTTTCGTTGAAACATGTTATTTTGTTTGTATAATTCAAATTATCTTTATTTATTTATTGGTTCATATAACACACGTTGCCTAATAAAGAAAATGTTATACAAAGCTGTGGATATTTACGAATAAAAAAAAAGGTTTACACCATACTTTACCAATAAAAATTTGTTTGTTACAGAAAATTTATGGGGGGCTTGAGAAATTGTATTCTGATGATGGTAGCTTTGTTTTTGTGGATAGCATACTGTCTGCCGGCGGAGAAGCTGGTAAAGACTCATGTAAGGGTGACTCTGGTGGACCATTGATGCATGCTGTCGAAGATACTTTCATAATCGTCGGTGTTGTTAGTTCTGGACCATTCAAATGCGGTACAAAGAACGCCTCCGCTATATACATGAATGTGTATAAATATGTACCATGGATAAGAAGTACAATCGAAGCCTAAAATAGTGTACTGTAAAATAAAACGAAGAAACGCGAATACTTGTATTTATGTAGACGTGTTGGAGTTACACTTCTTTTGAATAGTTAAAACTCACACTCGTTATGGAACACATAAAATCGTGTATGACTATCTTCAGCACAATAAAACAAGCGATTTATCAAGCAATTTCATGGTAATGACTTTTTGTTACAATATGCTTGCACATTGTAGGTACAGATTCATTCTTATCATTATTAATTCATAACGTGCCTAAGAAGTATACCTAACTTCAAATTTATAAATAAATTTAAAAAATCGGACATATAGCGAGTGGAACTCGCACCCTGAGGTTTCCATAGTGATTACATAACATTATATATTTAATATTAAAACCTCAATAAGTAATTTAATGTTACAAAAGAGGCCATAAATATTTATGTTATGTTTACGTGAAATAATAATATATTATAGAAAATGCCAAGTGTGTGTCGGGCCACGCGCAGTGTGGGGTTCCATAGTTACCAGTCACCATATTACTCACTTAGTTGGAGCTTAAATAATTTTCAATGAAACTTGTACGAAATTACTTCTCCAAACACATTTTATAAGTTGGTCGACCATTACTTACTAGTTAAGTTGTAAAGCATACTTAGCTGTGATCGTTTTCCTTTTAACTTCGTTGTTTATACTACTGCCGTGAATTTTTCACATATCTAATAACAACCATTTAGACGGCAGGGAAGTCACTCGACTCTAACAATAATTAGCACATTAAAAATTAATTAAAACATTTTTAAGAACATTTATTTGACATTTGACTCCCTTCTATATTCTCTAGCATAAGTAATCCTAATTGTGAATGAAAATTATTAACGGAAGTAATACGAGTACTGTCCCTGCCTTCCAAATGCAATGCAAAATTTTTATATAGTCATATATTACATGGCAAAAACTTAAAAATAATAAATTGACATGGATTATTTAGAAAATGAAATAATCAATTTGAAAAGGAATCACGTCAGATTAAATATGGCTTAAGCTTACACTTATATTTTGATTGTTTGTTTATTATTATATATTTGTTATAAAGTGTGTAAATGTTTAAAAAACCATAGGGCATGCGGCTAATGTTGTTGCATACAAATCTTCAATCAATGTGATAATAAAAAACCGATCAGGCACAAGCCAAGATATTGTAATTCTATAAAAATGAATAAAATTTCATCATCAGATGAAGATTATGAATCAACAAAATCCTTACATGTATTTAGTGATCTGAAAATTGTTCTAAGGCTAACTAACCACAAAAAAAGAAAAAAAAGGTCCCTTACAGAACCTATGTACCTGAGTGTAGTGCATGTGTGTTCATACAGTGTAATGAATGTGTGTAGTCTCTTGATGTGATGTTATAAAGGGTGGGGTACAATGGGACTGATATATTCGGTAGAATAAAAGTCCCAAAAACAAAACAAAAAAATATTATTTTAGAATAAGTTTGTTTCAGTTTTCAATTATTCTACATTTGTATACATGTCTAATTTACTAATACTAATAATGTAAATAAGTTCACTACCTGGTTTTTATTTCTATTTAATTTGAATTTGATTATGCGCCATAAAAGGGTAAACTCAGTTTCAGAGGCGTGCTGTTACAACCCTACTCTATACCCTGCATTGGCTGTTTCAGCAATACTACAATACATTTCCATACCTTTATAAATGCTACTATATTACACATTTTCTATTGCCTATATTATTTATGCCTATATTTTATTTCTTTAAGTTAGTTAGTTTCCAGTCTCCGTCAAATGCAGATGAGTTCCCTGCAAAAAAAAGACTAGAAGTCACACAGTAATCATAATTTAAATTGTGAAAATTTAAGTATGACAATTAAATTTAGGCAAGACTGTTTTTTTTAAAGCCTACCACTTTGGTTGCAAAACATTACAACATTACACAGTTTCAAAAAAAGACTCGCTTTTAAACGCAATTGTAAGTTGGAATGGAACGTATAAATTTAAATGGAAAGGAATATAAATGGTTCTCCTAAAATATAGGTACCATAATATGGCCTTACCTTGCTCCATATTTAGAATTATTGATGCTGTGTGGAGATATTATTCTGTTTGAATTTATATTGCAAAATTATCACTTGGGCTACCGGATTTCAGTGATAAAAATAACATTCTATAGTATTTTAATATATATATATATATATATATATATATATAAAACTAAGATTTAGGAGCAATGTTACCCATCAAGTTGGGAAAATTTGGTACTGTTGTTACTTGGAAATTTTAAAGATTGGATCGAAGTAGGAGCCTTTTTAATGTAACCTTTGTAATGTAACTATGTTCCAAACCCATCTCCAAAATATGAATTGGCATTCAGGTTTTTTATCGTTATAGGTTTGGCGTAGTGGCTACAATCTCACCTGATGTTAAGTGACGATGTGGCCCAAGACGATAACACGCTATTGGTGCTTTTCGGCAGATTTTCAACTTGAGGGAGGTAGCTAACCATGCGGGCATTAGAAAAAGCCCTACCACTATGCTATGGTTTCCTCACGATGTTTTCCTTCACCGAAAGCTTAGGCTTATTGCAGGAATTCGAACTCACGTCAATCGATGTGAAGTCGTACGCGCTACCACTGAGCCATCATTGCCTCAAGCATTAAAGCCGCTATATTTTAATATAATCAGTCTTCAACTTAATAAAGCCTTATATTCATTCTTATAGCTACAATGTTGTTTGTTAGCTTTAACAAATATCGTTCGTTCGTTCTATAGATATACTTAGAGGAAAACTTAATTTGCTTAGATTTTCTATGCAAGATACAAATAAAGCTTCTTCTTCTACCGTAAGTGTGGTTGGAGCACCTGATGGCCTAGTTAGATGGTATCCCAGCTCGTAACAGTTTTAACTGGTTAATTATTATTCAACGTGAAATACTATATTGTTCAAATGATAATATAAAATATATTATAAATTACAATTAATGACTATAAATAATACTTGTATAGTTATAAAAAAAAACTTAAGAGAATATTATCTATCGAGTTCTTTCCGGTTACAGTCGATGCCTGGGATGTTTAAAGAACCAGTGGTCGTATTTTGACATGTATAAATTCCAATAGATGATAATCTAAAAATTCTAAGGATTAATTAAATTAATTAGTTCAAAACGGTTATATTGACGAAAAACATGTAAAAAAACCACGCACCGCCGGCAGTCCAAACTAGCGAGTGAGACTTCTTTATATAACGCGAACAATTTTAGACGCGATCATGTTCCGTCTTCTTTCTTCAAGTCTCTAAAGATACATGCGGGAAAGGAAGGAACAGGAGTGGTTTCGCATCCGACTAAAATGAATTGGCGTGCAGTTTCGTTTTCTGTAGAATTTTTATTACATCTAATGCAGTTAATTTTAAGCGCAACCAACTCGAAAGATCATTCAGTAAAAAATTATTAAAATTTTAAGAAACTACGACTTTTATAAAAACTATGTATTCTTCTGTTGTCCACGCGAGCGAAGTTGCGCTCATAGCTAGTTATAGAATAATACCTAGATACTCTTTTTTTTTCGAACTGACTATACTGTTAGCCATAAGGGCCCTGACCTCAAACGGCTTTTACAGCTTCACCCGGACTTGGACCTAGATACTCTTTTCGTTTGAGCCTATATAGACATCGATGTAATGAAAAATGCTACTGATTAACCCGTCCGGGATCTCATTCGGCATATAATTATGCCAAAATTGGGCCCAAAATCATTTTATTATTGCATTTTTATATTTTCATTATTTATAAAATTTGGTATTTTTAAGTATTATTTTTAAGTAATATTATTTAATTACTGTTATTATTGCTTACTTTTCTTAATTATTAATATCATATTGTGTTTAAGACATACATTTACAAATTTATTTATCAACAAATTCATTTACTAATGAAACGTTAATGTTGTAGGAAGACGAAACTACTACTAATCTATTACAGGCGGAAATATGTATATCACTGGCACGAGACTTCCCGTTTTACCAATAAAATAAAAATCATTATATGAACCACTCTCAACTATTTAGTCAAGTTAATTAAAGGTTAAACTAAACATGGTGGTGTCATACTACAGATAGTGTAGGTACTTTTTGATTAATCGGTTGAATTGAAGCGTCTTTTTACGTGAAAACCACTTATCCAATATACATGTATTTTATTTTATTTCATAGCTACGTTATTTGGCCAGTATACCTATATTTTGTAAAATAAAGTAAGTAACATACGAAATAACCAATGGTAACAATAATCGTGAATCGATCCGGAAAAAAGACTCATTTGGAGTGCTTAAATGGCTTACCCTGAGTACCTATAGCATATGAGATATATCAAATTAATATAATGCAATACGTGAATTTGACTAAAAATTTTATTAATTTGCTAACTACTACTAACGATGCTATTTTTATAAATAATCTGTTTTATTATAAAGGGCTTTTTAAAGTCGTAGGTATTCCGACTTTTTATTTATCCATCGCGTCGTACGATCGCTCATGCAAAGTTTATGGTAACACTGGTTGTTAATCACTTAAATTTTAATAGTAGGTAGATTATTTATTCAGTGACTATCTGTATCCGCGGATCTGCTCGCGTGGAAAACTAAAAAGGCTTATTTTATTTGCATGGAACCTTAATTATTTTTCTAAAATGTAGTTACTCCTTATAACATCGTCTATCTGCCTGTGAAAGTCCCGGTAAAATCGGTCCAACCGTTCCAAGATTAACCGAACAAAAGGCGGACAAAAATTTAAAAAAATGTTTTTTTATTTTGTAATAGGTAGGGGGAAGTGGGGCAGATTGATACAGAAAAATTCAATGTCGTATTTTATACATAAATAATTAATAAAATATTATTATTTTATGTTTATTGAATGTTAAATTTTATCAATATTATAATATGAGTCATAAGAATCATTAAAGTTAAATAATAATGAGAATAAAATTAATTTAATAAAAAATGGGTTTTGTATCATTGTGCCCCACGTACGGGGCACAATGATACATAGAATGGGGCACTTTAGTATGACAATATATATGTACAAATATATAATAGGAAATAAGGTTTAACTGGTGGACATTATAATAAGACTTAAGATAAAAAAATAAAGGAAAAAATATATGTTTCAAAGGCTTTTCTCTTTAAAACAAAACTATACAAAATACAATGTATTTAATTATTTAATAACTACAATAAAAAATGTTTAGGTACAGTCATGTTTGCACCATTGGTAACAGTTCCAGGTATAAGCTGAGCTCTATTCAGTAATGACAAGTTCCTAAAGGTATCTCAATTTATGCTGGCACCATTACCACCGCTGTGTGGTTGACCGTTATATTCGTTTAAATTATTTCAAAAAGTACAAAAGAAAAAAGTTCGAGACGTTCCCTTTAAAGAAATAGTAACTGCTAAAGCACAGGTATTGCAGTTGCAGCTGCAAAATAAACGCTTGTCTTATATTCACACAAACACAAACTTACTAGATGCAGATTTTTTCGTAGATATAGGGTCAGATTCAATTGCAGATATTTCATTTTCTTCTCAATTTCGGCAGCATTAATAATTGCACTAGTATCAGTATCCACAAATACGACTTCTATTGTATTTACCGATTTTATCACATTCTTATCACTTACATGGATGTGATTAATACGTATCAATGTGCCCCGCGTATTGATGTATCAATGTGCCCCAGCAGATAATTAAAAAATAAAAAATCCAATAAAACCATTGAACACATTAAAAAATACTTCTAATACCGAATGTTGGATAGATTAACTAACGTTTCGTAAGTTAATTATATCATATAAAACAGCAGAGAAATACTTTCAGATACTTAAGTATTTTTTAGTTAGTCGCACTAAAAACACACTTACTCTGTTCCAACGCTAACGGTTAACAAGCGGTCAGCGTGGTTATAGCTGTGGAGCTAAGACATGTATATGGACGTTTTAGTTTTGTCGGGTCTCTAATAATGTTTGTTAATATTGAAATATTGTTGGTGTATCAATGTACCCCTTGTATCAAAGTACCCCACTTCCCCGTACTGTGTATACTTTCATATGCATTTATTACAGAGCTGTTATTTGATATTACGAACAGACACTTCAATTTGATCATATGTAGGTATAGATAGAGATAAAAAATTGATAGTTGTAGTGTTTTTGCTAAAAAACACCATTAATTCTGGGTATTCTTTTTTTAACTGGCAATATTACGAACGCTAAACTATGGAGAGAAAAGGTAACCCTCCATACCCACACAATAATCAGGTCTAAAAGATCGATGTACATTTGGAGTTCGTTTTTACAGTATAAATCCCTGTTATGGAAAACAAAATAACACAAAAATAATTGGTCTAATCTCATTTTTAAATAAAAACACACGTACATGGTGAAACTATAATGGTCCTTTTAACTTCGGAATCCTAAAAAACTCAACAACAGACAGATCGACAGATGTGCGAGCTAGTCGTTGGAGTTTTTGACGGGATCTTGACCTTTCATGTTGTGGTTTTCATTTTTAATTAATTAACTTAGGTTCTTTGCCACTATATTATATAATATTGGTGGCATTTTGCGTGATATAGTTTGGTTATTGTGTGTTCGTGAAGTGGATTAAAACTAATAAGTGGAAACATGGATTTTGAGAAGTCACAAAATCTCCCTAGAAACTTCTAACAAGAGAGGCACGATCGTGTTGGACCAACTTTGTATATAAAAATACTACGAAGACAACACATTGAGACTGGCAAGTGCTTTTTGCGGCGCCAAAACAAGAAGAAGAAGAGCTAGTCGCAACTCGTCACCAATGTTGCCAACTTAGCATTTTCGGTACTAGATTTGGAACTATTTTAACAAGTCTTGCACTGAAATCTACCTATTCATCACCTAGCACTATTTAGTAATCATGCTTATATGTTTCTGGCAGAATAAATCCTGCAACTTTTTAGGTCGCTTTATTTTTGTAGGAGATTTTATATGAAATAAAAAGACATATACGAAAATCATGGCTATGTTCATCCTGTTCTAACCGTTATTAGATGAAAGAGATATAGTGAAGATGAATGGATATAATTTTGTAATAATTATAACAATTTACTGAATTGAGCTAGTTTTTTCATGTGTCCGTTTTCTATAAAAAATAGTTGGCAAAATTATTTTATTTCCTGTCCAATAAAATTATAGCCAATTTATAAAAAGAACAGTATTGGATAAAACGTAACCAATGTCTTATTTATTTTATTATTTTCTTTATGGCCACTGGATAAAAATCCTTTAAGGCAAGCTTTAGTAGTCTTTTATAATCTTCAAAATGAGTTCAAACAGAATGGTTGCTCCCTTATTAGAACTACATGTAGCATATAAAAATAATAATTTACTGATGTTCGTTATCTACACAATTTATTGGATCTTTCTTATACAAATATATATTTCCGTGTCATGTATTTTTCCTTTTTAAAACGACAACCGTTAGCATAGAGTTTTAGACCATAAAGATATTATTAATTATATATTTTACAATCCATCACACTATCTATAAGAGATTATTTGTTGTAACTCAAAATGCATGTTTCCAGTTTATATTTATAATCCACTTCACGTATTCACAATAACCAAACTATGTCATGCAAAATGCCACCAATATTACACAATATAAGGTCTAAAAACCTAAGTTAATGAATTAAAATAAAAACGTCAGCATGGTAGTTCAAAATCCCGCCAAAAACTCCGTAAACAAAATCTATTGTGTGTGTATTGCTCACTAAATAAACATGTAAATACACAGCTGTGTCCTCAAATTCCACTACAGTCCTTTTTCGGCACAGATTTTAGCATTATCTTTGAAAATACAGTGCAGTCGTATCACTTTTTGTGATGTCATTTAGCACTTACCCGTGGTATTGAGTTGGCAACCCTGCTCGTCACAGAGTTTGTTATTCTGTGCTTACTGGCTTTCGATGAGGTTGTGTTTCGAATTTATTTCACTAACGCATATTTTTATGAAAGTGAAATAATAGTTTTCTTGAATGAAAACGCGCTCGAACTGTTCCGAATAGTGGGAAAACGACTTTTAATACTTATTGTAGATATTGTGAATTGGTGCTGTTACGATATCTTGATTCATGTGGCCGATACATGTTTATAAATATTGATTTGTTACCATGTTTTCTGTATTCAAAAAGTGAAGTGAAATGTAGGTATTTGTAAAAAATATAAAATATATTCAATATCAAAATACTAAAATGGAACGCTTGTTAAAAAATAATTATTACGTGTTGTTATTAGTGATTTAGAAATTATTTTGAGTTGGTAGTGTTTATTTTTGACAATGGAGGGAACTACAGAGAAGGATTGTTCGCCACTATGGAGCCTTTACCAGCAGATAGTCTCAGATATGAAGGTAGGTCAAGTAGTTGTGGATTTAGGGATATTTATGTTCTACAGTTTTTTACGGCTAAATCGTTCATGGAAACTGTTCGCGTTTAACATGAACGGCCGGTGTTCCAACTTTTAAACGCGTTGTCTACCTCATAGACTTTTTAATAAAATAATATTATCTACTACATGAGTATTGATTATCAGTTAACAAGTTCAGCCCAGCACTGCACTAATCAAACGCTCACAATAAAACATAAAGCTAGACGATAGTCATTTTATATATATAAACAAACATTTCAATCTTCAATATATTCTAGAATGATTTAAAAATGCCACTTAACATTTGAGAGATGTTGACATCCAATATACATATACAAACATTGTGTATGTGTGATAGATGTTAACAAAATGTCACCAATTTTTAAGTGCTGCTGTAAAGAAATGCAATTAATAGAATATGCAATGGCTTCTAGCATTGGGAAACATAGTTCATAGTAATGCATTTTTGTGATAGACATTGTGTCGGTCTGGGTTTTACAATCTCCTTAATTGTAATTGAAACTTATCAGATATTCTAAATAAATAATATCTCAAACCATAAATAACCATATCACTTAAAACATTTCGAATAATTTCATGTTAGATTGGAGTAAAATGAGCCACTGTTGAATAAAAAAAAAAAACTCAAAATCTAACTAATAATTATCTATATTAAAAATTCTTTAGTACTGGCTATACATGTAAATTTTTTTCCAAAATTCCTGATGGACATCCTATACACTGTCCAGGTTTAATTTAAAACTGGCTTGATGAATTTTTATGAAATTATGTACATGGGAAGTTTATTCCATTGGTCAATAGATAGGCTTTAAGACTTTTCAATAAAACTTTTAAAATGGTAAACACGAAGACCTTAAATGATTTTGGAAAAAAAATTGTACATGGGAAGTATTATATATATATAATAATAAAATATATAATTAATGACCTATAACAATAGTTAATAATACTATAAGAAATTGTAAAAAAAACTATAAACTAATATTTTTTTATTTCTCATTAAGTATAAATCATTCTAAAATTGATAAGATAAGAATTGTCATTAATATGAGTAAAAATAGAATTATGAGACTATACTAATTTTGTGTAACAAACACGTGCAGAGCCATGGGGCACAGCTATTCTAAAATAAAATTAATATTGCTCACCTATAAATGTTCAAAAAACTCCTAAGGTATCCATAACTAAATCTGAAACACACCATAACTAATCTGAACACTGTAACTATGGAATAAAATGTTACTGAGTCAAATGTGTTAAGATTGTTGTTTGACAGTGCACTATAAAAAAAAATTAATAATGGTAGCAAATATCACAGAATCAATTCCTATTCCTATAATAATAATCCTACTAGGTTTTTCAAGGAGTTTTACTTATTAAACTATGAATGGGCATACTTTTGTACCCGGCTTACAGTTTTCTCTAACCCCATGGGAGACTGGTATTTGAACTGTAGTGAATCCTGATTAGCATTAAGTTCTCCTATTGTATAGTAATTTGTATTCAGTGGAATAATATTCAGTATACATATAAGTAAAAATGACATACTTTTCACTGGTTAGCATATCACTTGAAAACGCCTAAACTGATTTGGCTATTTTTTGTTTTAAAATGGTCATAATAGACCAAATTATGTTTTAAGCCAATTAAAATTGTTAAAAATTCCTGGAAATTTTTCAAATTGGGAAAAACTTTTATTCCTTTTTTCTAATAGATTTTTGTATGAACTCAAAACCAAAGAAAGTCACAATTCAAAGTATATGGAAGAGTTATCAGGGAAAAAGAACAGCATAGGTGGAGTTGTGGTCGAGTTATTGACTATTAGGAAGGACACATAATGTCTGCTGGGCCAGCTGGTAATTAAATAAATATTAATATCTTAAATCCTAAGAGATCATAAATTACCTCAAGAAATTTCCATACAGTGACTGACATTTTAATAGTTTGCCAATTATGTTCTTGCCTGTATTAACAAATATTACTATAAGGTCTCACAGTCAAATGCAGAGGGTACAGAAAACCTATATAAAATTTGACTCCTAAGGGCCCAAACAATACTATGCTTTCATCAATTTCTTTTTTGAATACAGGTGTGATTTGATAAATATTTAATTTTTTCTTGTATCTGTGTTACTATGAATCTAGTATAAATAATTGAAACTTGACGTAAACATTATATTGTGTGTATGTAGGTTATTTCTATATTTTTACACCTAATGCTCGCCAGTGTGTGACTTAAAATAATAACTAATTAATAGGCTATTTGACTGGTTTCTGGAAATCATCCCAGATTGTTTAATGGGGTTTCTGGAGCCGAAAATTAGTACTTATTTTGAATTATTTTGTGTATTTCTTCAAATAATAACAAGAAATTTCATTATTTGAATAAGCCACCAAAATGCTGTCTTGGATTTAGTGACGTCACACGTTTGTTAATAACGTAGAGGGAAAAGCTAACAGAATCAGTCTTATTACTTTCTCTTTCACTACCTACTAAGCGAATCCGCGATATACAAAACAATTAAGAGCAAACGAAAAAGGGCAATATTTTCTGTGTCTTTATCTACTACCTTGCACCAAATATAGTTGGAAATAGAATTCAAAATATAAAATATAAACAAAGGTGTTGCCAATTCAAATGATATCGTCATTTGTGGGCTTTATCAAAAAGTATTAAAATATCTTATACGCATAACTTGAATAACTAACATAATAGTCTACCACAGTATGCATCAAATTAAGTAAGTAAATGGTAATAATTAGAATATATTATTATAATATGTATAAAAATCATTGAACACATAACTAAAAAATGGAAACTTAAAATATCACGTTAATGATATAATATCGATTAATGATGTGTCCCATACACATCTTGATATTTTCTCCTGCGAAACAAACCCTGTGGCCGGCCGGAGACCTAGTTGATAATGAAGAATTAAAGGTGATCGTGGAAGCGGATCCGTCGCAAAACACGTCAGAGTTAATGGCAGGCAATGGTGTGATTGATAAAACACTTTTAATTCACTTGAAACAAATTGTAAAATTGAAAAAGCTCGAGAAATGTGGTACCGCATGAATTGACTGAAGCACCCCAACAAACACGCATTGACTGTTGCTTTAAATTACTCAACCCTCACAATAACCGTCAAATAATGAGTAGTATCAGAGTACACAAAACTTCAACAAAAACACCAGAATACCTATTTGTATGTGTCCAAAAAATGTGTTATAAAGTGGCTTTTATTGCTAAATAGATGATTATTTTTGAAACAAATTATAAAAAGGTTTTTAAAACCTTAATCTGTGCATTCATATTATTTTTCACACGGCAAATACTCATGAAATTAACAGGTCTTATAGTTTTGATAGTAAATCGTAATACTGGCTCATTGGTTGTACTCCTAATTCTATTTAATTTTCAATAATTTACTATTTATATGTTAGTATAAAATGAAAATGTATTTCAGTGGAATCACGATAACTCGAATTTCAAGAGAAATGCAATTCCAGTTCATGAGTTTTCGACTTAAAGTACTGCAAGTACATAGATGTGTTACTTAGAAAGTTAAATGATTCATTCATTGCTCGATTGCATGTGTACAAAGGTACAAAAGCACTAGATTATTTACCTAACCAGGATGGCATAATGGCATTTGCGCCAAAACCCTTAACACTGAAAAAGAAAAACAAAAGCACCACACACAAGGAATGTTAAGAAGGTATGGTATAATTTAGGAAGATCATATTGCTATGAGTTTGGGGAATTCTAAGTAAAACGTCATTAAATTTTACTAATTGAATTTCTAGTAGACTATAAATATGTACTATCAATACCTCACAGGGAAATAACATTTTTCGAGTAAAGAAATGTAAATCATTCGAAGGACTGCATGTTTAAGGGTTCAGCGGAAGGGAATGGCCATTTTTTGTGTCTTACAGAGTATTACGACTTAACGAGGTTCGAGTTCTCAAGATTCCACGGTAATAACTACATTATTATTTAAAAAAACTCCAGAATTATCCATTGTAAAGTTTTGCATTTTGCTCCTGGATACATTATTATGAAGATTGATGTGGAGTTTTGATCTATAAATATGAGAAATAAATAATATTTCTTTGGTAAATAATTTCTTCCTTCTTAACTATCTTTTACTGTTTACATTTATTTATTATATTTATATTTTTGAAAACTTATATTTGCCTTTTTATTTATTATTTTATTATAGATATAAGTGTAATTCTTATTTTGGTTTATTCCTTATATACCCCTGGAGAAGATTATAGGGATAATAGAGATAGGTGACACGCTGTGGTTGAAAAGGCAAGGACAGAACAATTTCTGTCGCACCAGCTAATTAATAAAGCTTAATCATTTTAACTTAAATACAATAGTCATTTGATTATACAGAATAATTATTTATAAAGCAATATATATTGGATGTAGCATAGTAAATGGATTTAATATGCAAGACATGATATGTCCTCTCATTTGTCCTAGCAGTCCTTGAAACTCCTATAGAATATATTTCAATATACACTTCTATGACTTATTGAAGGTGATATCATCAATTAAATACTTACTTAAGCGATATTATAGAGAAGCGTTCCCCAAGCTATGTTCATTAGAAAGTTAATCAGTATTTTAGTATACAGCATTTAAAAAATGAAAAAAAAATTAAAGTAACTGATTTTTAGGGTTCCGAAGTCAAAAGGAACCCTTATAGTTTCGCTATGTCTATCTGTCTTCCGCAGCTTAGCTCAGAGATTCTTAGTACCAGAAAGCTGTAATTTGGTTTGGGTATACAAATTAATCACGCCGACAAAGAGGTAAAATAAAACTATGAACACAAAACTGTTTAGGGTACCTCCCCTACACGTAAATTTATATAGTGTATCGTTGGATAGAACGTTCAAAAAACCATTTTTCGATTCAAAGATCTGTTTTCGAAATATTAAACCTTAAATTGCTAATTTTTGTTAGAATCAAGTGTGTCCCCCTCACAGCTAAATGTTTTTTGATATGTAAAAAAATTCATGATAGTAGTATATATAATGAAGTTAAAAGGAAAATTATTACAGCTTGTAAGTAGGCTTTACAAGTAAACGAGTAATATTCTACCAACTTATAAAATTTACTTGGAGGAATAATTGCGTACAAATTCCATTGAAAATTACTTAAAGCCCCTTCTAAATCTGCATATAATATTATGACGCGCAACTACGGAACCTTACACTGCCGTGACCCGCACGAACTTGGTATTTTTTTATTATTAACTATTTTGATCAAAATAACTGTTAAGCCAATTTGAAACAAATGAGATCCTGGGAGATGCACTCTTACGCTCGTCGTACACGCTACGGTCTATCGAAGAGGTTTACTTGTTAGAGTACCTACGGCAGAAAAAAAAAGGAAAAAAACTGGAGGTCGGCTGCAAGTCGCGTCACACAGGTTCATCGTAAGGTGTCAACTGTGGTGTCACATACAAAAATTGATTATCAATTTAGCTCCGGTCACCTGCGCAGGTTTAAAAAACTACACAGATTTATTCCAATATACAGTCTGGTTTACCTGTGCAGGGGCGGTAGGGTGCAGGGTACTCTTCGGTAGGCCGTAGCGTGTGATGTCGGCTTTACGTATAGCTTGATACAGCATGTATGTGTTTTTTTGATGGGTTAGTGGAAGTATTAACTCGGGAGTTCAGAATATAAGTTATACAGTGTCTGGTATAGAAGAAATACGAGAAGCCGAAGTGGGTTGCGTCATCAGTGTGCCGGTGGTTGTAATCTAGATGAGTATGAACCACACGCATGCTTTTTTTAATATGCAGCGATTGCAGTTTCGACGTTCGTTGTTTTGTGCACTGAGTACATGTGATACTAGCTTTATTATATGGGATGTTATTCGATGTTGTTCACACAGTTGTTCTGCTTCGTAGATCCTGTGTGATTTTGTAAAAAGAGTAAATATTTTTATAACTTATTCAGGGTAGATATGGGTATGTGCTTTAACTTAACATTCCAAGTTTTTTTTCTTTACTTATATGTTATAAAGCTCAAGAGATTATTTGTTTGAACGCTCAAATCTCTGATAGTACCGGTCAGATTGGAAAAATGCACATAGGCATTTCATAGCGGATTTATTGAAGAAGGTTTTTTTTTTTTTTTTTTGAACTGACTATACTGTTAGCCTTAGGGGCCCTGGAGCCTTTACGGCTTTTACAGCTTTACCGGGCTTGGGGGCGAGCGCTTAGGGCACTCAGCCACGAAAGCTAAGCAACAACATCCGAGGGTGCCAAAGTGGCCGAACCTCGGCTCGGACTGTTGCGCGTATGCAATTAAGTCGCGATCTGACTAATTCCCTATCCGTAATTCGATCTAAACTAACTATACATATATACATGTTTCTGCCCCCTGGGAGGAGGGAAGGAACATGTGTATGTGTATTTAGTGGTCTGAAAATTTTTGTCTAATCTAACTAGGCAAAAAAAGAAAAAAAAAGGTCCCTTACAGAACCTATGTACCTATGTGTGTTGTGCATGTGTGTATAATGCAGTGTCATGTATGGCTGTGAAAGCTAGTGATTGTAGAGTCACTTGTATCGCGCGAGCGGCTGCTTGGCTCAAGGGCTCCATGCCGATGGATCGGACCTAGGCTTGAGTTACCGCAGAGGAGGGCGGTCGTGGCGGGTTTATTGAAGAAGGTCATCTATACATATCTATATATACATATCTATACAGATACGTTACGTCATTGATGTAGTGAATACACAAGCGTCCGTCAATATAATTTAACTACACTAATAATCACTTTTAAACATTCCATTTAATCGGTACGCGTGACTTCATCATGTCAGAATGAAAGAGCTATCGTAAATTGTCTACCTATATTAATATGGACTAAATTAAAAACGATATTATTTATTACTTAAACGTAAAGTTACATACAATTAGTTTTATATACAATTTTTCAATGGACTGCGGGAAACTAAATATGTGTATGTTATTCCGTAATCTATAGGTTAAGTATGAGAAGTGTTAATAATATTTATAAAACGTAAGAACAAAAAAATATCTCAATCGTTTTTGATGAAATTTGGTACAGAACAAGTATGTCATTCCTTTTTTTTATAGTTCTAATTTATCAAACAAGTATACCCCTCACCTGATCGTAAGCGGCTACCGTAGCCTATGGACGCTTGTAATACCATAGGTATCACTAGCGCGTTGCCTACCTTAAAACCTACTTCCCCAAGGAGCTCAGGAAACCCTACTTACCGCAGCAACATAACACACGGTTATTTGGCTGCGATCTTCTGTAGGTGAAGGTACTCCACCAGTCGGGCTACCCCAAGTAGAGAGAAATCTCCAATGAAATTTCTCTGCGGTCTAACTATCTTGATATGTTATATGAATTGTAAATAATAGATACGATAGGTGTAGCGCTGCGGTGCCGCATTCGCGTCATAGTATTGCGGGGTTCGAGTTTCCGTACCCCCGCCTGTCTCGTTATTGGCGCGGCTCGCGCTTTGCGTCGGGTTTGCATTCGTTTTAATATCCAAAGAGATGTATCGGACGTCCGAGGGCAAATGTGTGGCCTTCGAGTTCATCGGACCTAAATCCACTGGATTTTTTGTATTGGGGCTGCCTCAAAGAATAGTTGTACCGTAAGCCGATCAGGCACGTCAGGACGTAGCCATGTGAGGGAAGCCTTATCAAAAATAAGCGATCGACGCTATACGAGACTGCTCAGAAGAACATTTATCCGTAGATGTAGGGTTTGCATAAGAGTGAATGGCAAACAATTTGAACTTATATTATTAAATTATGTCAAATAAAATATTATTAATGTTATTTTTTATTGAACTCAGTTGTTTAGTTGCAGTTGATTGTAAAAATGTTCCAATAATGCAAGTTTCCAACGGAAGACCAGCGCTGTTTGTTTACAACCAAAATTTTGGTGAGTTGGAGCCGTTTTGTAGCAACTGGCAAATAAATTTTTTATTTCTTAGTAGGTGTATGTGGGGGTATTTTAGATTGTCTATGGTTTTCAATATCTTTGGTACAAATAAATAAATCTTTCTTTCTTTCAAAATTTGTTATTTAGTCAAATTTACTCCTTTTCTTAGATTAATAGCAATAATTCACTATTTACATTAGATACAATAATGAATTATGCCATTATAAAATCTACTTAAAACCTTAAAAAAGACATTATTTTAAAATTAACTGTGCCTGGCTCCGTTCGCGTGGACTACTAAAATGGAATGGAACCATAATTATTTTTCTAAAATCAAAGTAGTGTAAGTAATAACATAAATAAGATCTTAGGATAGGATGCACTCTTACCCGTCATACACGCTACGGTCTATCGCAGAGGTTTACAGCTTTGCAGAAGCAATAGTAATTAAATGCGGTGATGCCATCCATATAATGTTTATAAGCAATAAGGTATTCAGATGACAACATGCATATTATACATATATAGAAACAAAATAATTTATTCATGTTAACAAATGCCGTGTTGATACGTTTCAATTAGTTCTTGAAGGTCTTTAACAAATATGCTAAGTTATGCATGTATATCTTATATATATATTATAAAACTCAACGTCTTTCTGTCTGTCTGTCCGTTTATGTTCTTTTTACGCGAAAACCACTTAATCGATATATACTATTTGGTAAACGGGTTCTTGAGGTAAACGGGTTCTTGAGTGGAGACCGCGACTCGGCAAACGTAGTGTAGGACGCCCTCCGGCCAGATGGGATGACGATCTGCGAAAGACTGCAGGCAGATGCTGGATACGGACAGTTGAAGACAGGGCGCTATGGCCCTCATTAGGGGAGGCCTATGTCCAGCAGTGGATTAATATAGGTTGATGATGATGATGATCATATATACTTGTTTTTGTTTTCCATTTATAGCTATGTTATCTGGCTAGGTTAAAGGATATATTTTGTAAGATAAAGTAACATATGAAATAAGCAGTTACGATAATGGTGAATCAATTCGGAAAAAATAAGCTTTGGGATTTACGCGAGTAAACCATGAAATATATCCAACTACATAATTGTAAGTATTGAAAAGATCTACAAAAAATTCAGCGATTGCATATGTCTATCTTCTAAGAATTACTCACAATAAATGTTTTTGAGGCAGCACGATTCGCGCGTGCGATTGACCGATAGAATTCATTATTTTTTTGAGAATGAAGAAGCAAACAGTTATTTTTTTATTACGACAAAGTAATCACACAGTCTTATGCTAAGCGCAGTATAGTCCAAAAACAGTTGCGGCCACTGAGAGATCGTGAATCCAACGCTTGTCGCCACTTACTTACTTATGCCAGCCTGCAAGCCTCGGCAGCTGGATATAGACTGGCCGATCCCGAAACGTGACAAATCAAAATAAAGTCGCTAAAACTACAATTCCGATTGATAACTGATATATACCGGGTGATCTCGGAAAGTAAGTGTGCCACAAAAGCGGGTATAATACCTGGTTTATGGTGGTCGCTATACAGTCGGATATAATGATCGTATCCTATCATCCAACAAATTCTTTCACTAATAGAAAACTACGCTTACACTGAAGGTTATAGGTTATGTTTGATTGTTATTAATTTTTATATTGAAGGCATAAAAAAGTTCCTATGTGTGTTGTGTGTGTAACAAATAATTTGTGTTCCCTTTTTTTAACAGACTTTAAGAAAACCCATATGAAACTGTACTTTAATCTAAATTGTTTGTGAAACATTATAGTCATTAATAAATTTTATTATTAATATATAATCATAAATTTGTGCTATAAAAAATAATGAGTTTACATTTCGCCAAAATTAACAAATTTTCAACTAGCAACAGGCTTTAGTCACGGTTCATATCTGTAAACTAGCTTTTTACCGTGTTTATTGCGTCATATGTATGTATTAATTATATAGGTCATGTTGTCATGTAGATATTTGGTTTTTTATTTGTTTAATTTAAACAGGACGGCCATTTGTCAATCCAACAATACTCTTTTTAAATATATAATTAAGGTACAGCTTTAAATGCATTGACTTTTGAAGGCTGCTACAGCATGCTCTATATGGTAGACAGTTATAAATTTGGAAAACAGTACTTGCCTATTGTTAACAAAATTAAATAATCAAGTTAAATGAAATTAAATAAGTCGTTATCTATATGTATACATACAATAATGAGTACATGAGTACATATAATAAAATTGAAGTGTCTGTTTTTAATGCAAACAGCTTTTAACTAAATGCATATGAAAGTAAATACGGTACCTACACCTTTTTTTTTTTGTAAAATTACAATTTTTTTACAAACCCAAGTATGAGTAAAATTACAAAGCAATGTATGTTAATCCAAAATTATAATAGTATACGAGTAATTTTTCTAGACATGTGAAGTAATCTACAAAAAATTGTATTTTATACCCTACACAAAAACCTTTAATTATTACAATACCCGATTTAAAAGTTAGCTAAATGTGTTGTCTTTCAGTTTTCAATACAGTTTTTGTGAAATTACCATTGAAATTTTTAACATACACGGTTAAATAAAAGCTTGTAAAAATAGAGCGGACACGTTCCAGCGACCACAATTAATTGTAATAAAACCACTTGAGATTTAAATCTCTGAGGTAAGTCTAATATATCATCACTATGCAACAAAAACACGTGGATATAATTAAAGAGACGGTTACCGAATAACGGTAAAATTTAAATTAAACAGAGCGTAATGATCGTGTATACTACACGTTACACATGCATGTATACTTTACGCACACGCAAACAACTCGCGTTCATTATCTTAATTGTTTTTAATAAAGCCGTGATAAGCAACAGTTCAGTCGATTTTTGGAATCGATATTTTTTATGGTATGTGAAGAATTATTGAAATATTTTTTGCTCGCAGTTTTACATTGACGAAGAATCTATATTAATAAATCTGTAGTTCAATGATTAAATGTTTTTTTTTTTATTTCCTGCTAGACGTCTATTATAAAGGACACCGATCAAGAATATATATTTTTTTACTGACTCCACCGTATGTCCGGATTTACCTAAAAAATGATTTCATCGAATTTTTTGAATTTTTTTGGTAGAGAAGCTTAATATGTCATTGCTCCATTGATAGATTATATTATGAATTGTCAATAAAACTTTTAGAAACCTTACAGTTTTTTTTTTTACTTTTATTATTCCTCAACCGATTTTGATGAAATGCTGTAAACGGGAAGTACATATATAATATTATTCTCCAAATGGCTTTAAGAATTGTTGTTAATAATATGAGTAAAAAAAAGTGCGCATCGAATCTAATTACTGCATATTAAATGCGTTTTTTCAATGCCACGATGGTGGCAAACAAGCTTGGGGTCCGTCTGATGGTAAGCGGTCACCGCAGCCTATGGAGCTTGTAGCAACAGAAGCAACGCATGCGTGTTGCCGACTCTTTAAAAACTTGTTCACTCCCCTTTTGAGGACCCTCGTACTGTAGTCCTCTAGGAAAACATCAACTGTCCGCGACCATTTTGGGACCAAAGTATGAGGATGAACTCCCTGCCGATGGCGAGCGGTGTAATTGACAGATTACTAAAGTAGAGATACAAGAGACCAGAGATACAGAGACAAGTATATATAAACTAGTTTAGATCGAATGATATGCAATTACCCAGATCGCGACTTATTTGCAATCGCTGTAACAGCCCGAGCCAAGGTTCGGCCTCTTTGGCACCCTCTGAACTAGTTGCATTGCTTTCGTGGCTGAGTGCCTTAAGCGCTCGCCCCCAAGCCCGGGTGAAGCTGTAAAAGCCGTTTGAGGCTTCAGGGCCTTTATGGCTAACAGTATAGTCAGTTCGAAAAAAAAAGGCGAGCGGTGCGATGGTAGAAGGTAGCCGTTGGCATCATGTTGAGCAATTCCTCGGAACACAACCCCATTATACAAACTGTAGAATATGCACAAGAAGGCGAGGAGGAGTCACGGGGCACTGTTAGTTAATTCTAAATTCGTGAACAAATCTTTTGAGTTTCTCGATATAAGCTGTTTTATACGTAAGTATGTCAGCGGTTTCTAAGCTTTTAATACTGCGAAACACTCAACAAATATATATTTTCTTTTATGGAAGCCGTCATTATAATATGATATCAAATTAAAGACGTGCTAGTTGTGATGGTCGAGTGGTTTAAACCGTCGGAATATCGATTCAATGTCTGCAGGTTCGTGCCGCATACTTGCAGGACATGTATAAAGTAATTTTTCGGAATTCCCTTGCAGTTACTATATTAAATTGGTAACACTATCGGTTGATGGTGAATGAAAACATTATGAAGAAAACCTGAACGTATGAGAAATGGTCTTGTTTCGCTGTATCTATGTGGGAACATTTTTGGATTGTGGATTTCTCGGCCTTTGAAATCGCCAATACGTCACGGGCTGGCGTTGTGATCAAATCCGTGTATTCCGTCGGGAGGATACCTTTGCCCAGCAGTGGGACACTTACATTCTGGTATGGTTTTCTATCTATATGAAAAGATGGTTGAGGTTCGCCGTTGTGCGCGCATCACGCAAAAAACTACTGGAAAGATCTTGATCAGTTTTTTTTCTCGACATGGTCTTTATTAAAAAAAACACAATATCTTCATTACCAATAATTCTGTAGTCCGTGCGAGCGGGGCCGCGGGCGCCCCGATATACCTATAAAGACGGTACATTTTGAAATAAGAGGAGTGTTAACATTTATTAGAATTTTTGTGTTATCCTAAAATATTAGTTGTAACAATGGAAAACAACCTACAAAACAGCCAAAATAGTTCAACGATCTAAGGACAAATGTTAATTATTCATGAAACCCTGATGACTTGTCCGCGGAACTTTTGGGTTCCGCATAACCCACCTTAGAAATCGCTCTTGTATGCGTTTTGTTTCTCGTTCCGCGATATACTTAATGACCAACAGTTAAAAAAATATTTGAAGCAGTGATAGTGGACACGGCGTCGTTCGATATGAGTTCGAATCCCTGCAATGAGAAGGAAAACATCGTGATGAAACCATAGATGGTGTTAAGATATTTTCTAATGCCCATCTAGCTAGCTACAAGTTGAAAATCTGTCGAGAAGAACCTTAGTAGCACCCACCAATACACAGTATTCTGGCAGCTGCACTTGAGAGCCAGTTCCCCCACTAGACTTAACGTGGTAGCATCTTGTACAGCATGGTCAGTTAACTTCAGGTGAGATTATATCCAAACGGTAAAGCTATAATGAATTAAAAAACCGTTGCAATTCATGATTTTCCTATGATGATGCCTCGTTAGTTTTCGAGTATTTATAATGAACGATACATATACACTCCCCTAGATCTTATTCAACCGTGGTTTATTCGTTCACGCTCTATTTCGTAAAACAAAAACACTATACACGTACTAAACTTGCTTACTTTTACGAATCACACACATTTTAACCATGGTATTGTTTATACTTTACATTTTAAGAATTTTACAATATTTTGGAATGAAGTTCCTCGTGACTTGCGGTAGGAATTGATTTTTAGAAATCGTCTCGTAAGGAAAGATAATTATGTCCCCTCCATATGTCTTTTTCTCTCTCTCTATCTCTGTTTGCTTCTATTATATACGAGTGCGTGTTTGCGTATGAGTGTCTAGATTCGAGTAGACGAGTTTCGTGCGCGGCCTTCCTCAGGCGGCCGCTAAATAGTAAAACATTACACTTCGGACGGGGTCACTCAGGGTGGTCTGGTCAAATAGGCGTGCGTCCAATAATGTGGACATGGTTTGTCAGTTTTTTTTATGGTACATATATATTACAAATAAAACGATGTGTTCTTTATGAATTAGAATAACTGGTTTTTAAATAATATTGTTTTTTAGTTACTTTGTTCCTGAAGTACCTGAGGTTCCGAGCCGCACACTTTTTTCTTACCTACTAGCTTTTTCCCTGGACTTCGTTCTCATTGCCATGATAATGATACTTAAAATATTATTAAAATTCTTGTCTATAAGTTAACAATGATCTGTTTTAAAAATGTTTTTGATAATTAAAAAATATACACCCATACAAATAAATCAAATGTGTCTATCCGTATTTTCCAAACAGTTTTTAATAAGCTTTACCAGTATAACGGTTTTGTATATTATCAAAACCTAAACACGTGGTTTGTATGATTTTTGTTTCCTGTATGTTTTTTTTATCCGGCTTAATATCTGAGACGGCTTAACCAATTTTGATTTACAAACTTTGATTTACCAGTAGAGGACTCTTCAAAGAGTAATCCAGATTGCATATCATTACGCTTTTCCATAGAAGCTGAGCAGTAATTATAAAATTACAATTTACAAAAGTAAAAAAAAAACAGTTCTCTTTTAATCTAGATCATTATAAGTAGATCCCGTGGATATTCACGTGATAGGAAGTCGCATGTATCAGCTAGTAAGTTATAAAATGTTTTTTGATTGATATATTGTATGATATTTATCAAGTCTGAAACTTAATGCCGGTGTCACATTGACCTTCGCGAGTAAGCGTTCACCTAACGTGTAAAGGTCGCTATTATTGACTTTTTCTGAGCTTAGATATTAGAAATATCCCGTGTACTTGATGCGAAGATCACCTTTCCTTGAGGTCATATGAAAGTTTCTTGGCAGTCATTTTTAGTAATGTGAATATGCTGATTTAATATTTATTAATCATTGGTCTTTTGTTTATTATTTTTGATAGGTTTATCGTTTGACCACAATCTCACCTGATTTTTATGACAATGTGGCCCAAGATGGTAACACGCTAAGCCTACTGGGAGGACTGGCTCTCAAGTAAAGCTGCCGGAATACACATATAGAGGTGCTTAGCGACCGATTTTCAACTTGAAGGTGCAAAGTAATGCCCTACGACCATATTGTAACGCGTTGCTGTAGTTTGTCTTTTTTTTTCTTTTTCATAATAAAATCAATTAAAACTAGTGCGTATTTGAACGCAACGTGTGAACATTTTAAAGACATCGGTGAAGAACTTTCTCGAGGTTCATGATTATGAAAATTATTTTATTCAGGTTCGTAAAAAATTACAAATCCAATATTTTATAATGAATAATAAAGTATCCGATATTTGTAATAAATCCGGTATATAATAATTACTACCGGCGCCCCGCGGCTCCGCACGCATTTCTTACGCAGTAATTATTTTCATCCCGTAATTTCTTTTTTACTCCTATCATTGACAATTCATATAGAGTATCAATTCAGGAATGACATGTAGGTACTTCCCGTGTACAATTTTTATCAAAACCTTTCTTATGGCCTATCAATTATGGAATGACGTACTTAATCGACTGAGAATGAATAAAAAATATTCCTATTTTTTTTACAATTTGCGTATGGATTTGCTTAAAATCAGTTCTTAGTGAGCGTCTACAAAATTCAAGTCAATCGGACCTATAGTTTTGGAGATCTTGCGATGAGTTTGCGAGTGGTATTTCGCTTATAAAAAGATGCGATTTTAATTCTGTAAGCGGTTTCAAAAATGGTGAACAACATTATAATTGTTGTTTTATTTATTAAACGTTTTAATGATAATAATTATAAGATAATAATAATATAATTATGATTTAATTAATAATAACCAATTTTACTTAGCACAGAATGTAAGTAAGTCAGTAAGTTACTCCGTCTTATTAATCACCACTACAATATCGACGGTGGAAAGGCTAATCGACTGTCGCGTCGTGCATATGACAACCTTACACTTTATTAGTCAATTAGTCTTAATAACTTCGGTATAATCTGTATTGGCCTATTATAATTTTTATTTATTAACTGACTAGTTGACTATTTAACTCTAACTTCATTTAACATAACAATGTCATTTTCGATTCAAGTGTATTCGTTTAAAAATAGAAGGTTGAGTGTAGAATTGTCTTGCAAATACAATATTTAGAAAATAATAATTTAAAGACAAGATTAAACGTCTATTAATTATACGTCGTCATTAAACTGGACTGCATAAATGGAGGTTATAAATTAGTTAATAGGTCAAAAGCGTATATAGATTTTTTTTAAGTTAAAGGAAGTTGTAAATAGTTTGTGTGTGTCGGTCGCTGCTATGTATAATAATTATCATATAGTATGCGAAAATAGCTTCGGTTATGGTTACTATAACTGCTATAGTTACGTGAATTTTTATGTATACATATTATAAAACTCAACTTCTCTCTGTGTGTTTGTCCGTTTATATTCTTTTCACGCGTAAACCACTTATCCGATTTACATGTTTTATATTTTAATTCATAGCTATGTTATCTGGCCAGGTTATAGGACATATTTTGTACATAGTTAATACACTATCAAAAGAAATAAGCAGCGACGATAATGGCGATTCAGTTCGAAAAAAGACGCATTCTGAGCGCTTAAATAGCTTACGCTGAGTAAACCATACGAGATATATCAAATTAGTGTTCTACATAATTGTAAATCTTTAAAAGACATACAAAAAAGTCACCGATAGTAGATGTCTTCTAAGGATCACCCACAATAAGCATTTTTTGTCTTCCGTCTTTTGAGCGCACAATTCGCGCGTACGCTCTATCGACTGCATTCTGTAATTCACGCGAGCGGAGCCACGGGCACAGATAGTAATATAATAAAATACACTGATATTACCAAACTATTTTCCTAATTGTTTTACGTAATTTAGCGTAGTAAGCCATAGTAGCTATTGAGCCGAGATGTTGCTGGTTCGATTCTCGCACATGACTGTCTTTTGTCCGACGAGCAAATTTTCTACCGTTTAGTTACCATAAATACAACCAATGCTTAATTTCGAATTAATTGACCGTGTGTGAAATTGTGTAAAAAACGTATTTTAGCTTCAGTAGTTTTCAAGTTCAATTTCTAGTCAATCTTTAGTGATTTTGTTTTTTTACAAAAAGCGTCAGTACGTTTTTACGTACAAGAAAAGTGATTGTCAGTGTACATTGATATAATGATTATCTTTTGTTGTTGTAATTGACTGCGCACCCTTCATTTATGTGAAAAAGTCTAAGAATAAGTTATCAAATTTTTCCGTACCTGACCTTTTAAAAATTAGGTGCAGTTTCTAGATTTGTTTTTTAGAATATATTTGGGACAAACTAAAATATTAGAGCGTGTATAAAAACCAACTGGCGCATCGTACTGTAGACTTGCCAAAGTAATACACAGGACGCACAAAAAATTTCCGGATTTAGCCACTTAGATTAAGAGTATTTAAGAACTAATTACTCACGACATTTGAAAATGGAACTCTTTGGCATTCAAATGCACTTTGTTTCATCTATTTGTCACTTATTATTAGGAGCCATTTTAAATTTTGCGTGTCAACGTTACCACGGATTTAACTCGTAAAAATTTTCGTAGTACGATTTACTACGATTTTAAGTGTAATTTGACTTGTCAGCAGAGTGTATCTCGCCTTGAAACTGCTTTTGGCAATTAAGCACCACGCAAGTTGACTGTTTATAGCTGGTTTGCAGAATTCCAACGCGGTAATCAAGAATTATTTACGCGGTCAACGATTTTCAACACCAGAAGAGGCTGATGAAGAGTGTAAAAACACATTTCCGAGGTCGCCGCCGAGGAGTGGCATAAATGTTTTCAGAATTGGTTCATTCGTATGAAAAAGTGCATTGAAGCTAAAGGAGAATATTTTGAGATACAATAAATTGATTTTTGCCATAGTATTTTTTCTCGTTTATTCCAGAGCGTCCCACGTAAAATCAATTTCGATAAAAGTGTAGTTATCTAATACACCCTCTACGGGAGCGGTACCTAATTTAATTGTATAACGTTCTGAAAAGTTAATTTTAAGCTTATCTAGAAATATCATTCGAAGTACGTTTTTTACATAGGCAACGTTAATTTTTGATTCTCATCTCGAGGAACGTCTTGCCAGTATTCTACAGATTTTACAACTGTTAAACGATGTATTTCTAATATTAATATTTAATGGCAACATTAACACGAACAGAGCAGTTTAAAAATAACTAGTTCCATTATTATCATTAAACTAGCTGTGACCCGCTGTTTCTTTTATGTATCCTATCGTTGTTCTCCCTTCTAGTACTTGCCAAATTGCTTGACGGTTATGGCTACTGCTCCTCTTGTGAGGATTACAGCGTTGCGTCATACATAGTCCTTCCTCAATAATAATATAAAATATCTTATTAGCGTCTGTAAGTGATTGTATAACTTCTGAACGACTTGACCGATTGAACTCATATTCAAATAATATATTTGTTTGTTCAGAAAATGGAGTGGTATAGAATCTGTAAACGACAGAGTCGCGACGCTCTTTTGACATGCAGATACTTGAAGGCCGGCATGACGTAGTGACAAGCGATGGATTGCTGATGTTGGTCTGTTGTTGTTGTTGTTTTTGCATTTTAATGTGCTTACCGTGAGGTGATGTGACGTCAGTTTGTCGTGCTAATACGTAAAAAATAATATTTCCATAGCACGGCACTCGCGTATATTAAACCATCAAAACCAGTCAACTTAAAATGTGCAGGTTATATTTGGTTGAAAAAAAAACTTATGTCCTATTTATTACTTCTATGTCAAATATTATTATGATTCGCGCAGCCGCACAAAATTGTATGATAGGCGAACATTCAAACAACATAGCCAAATAACATAGCTATGAGTTAAAATAAAAAAAAACATGTAAGTCGGATAAGTGGTTTTCGCGTGAAAAGAACATGAACGGACAGACAGACAGAGAGACGTTGAGTTTTATAATATGTATAGAAAATGATGAATTCGTAATGAGATTTCCTATCAGCAAAATCCTACCTATTTAATCGCCTTAGGGGATGTGTTTTTAAAAATCCTCTCTTACGGTCGGCAGATAAACAAATACTTTTATATTTTTATAGGAAAATACTGAATATACATATTAAACGTATTATTTAAAATGAATTTCTTCAACTCCAGCCGTTTGGTAGTTATCCTCATCCTCGCTTTCATCCGATAATTCATTTATGTTAATGATAATTCGTTGTGATATACTAACTAGTAAGAAACGAATAACAAAAAAATGGCATGACACTTCTAACGCTACTTGTAAGCGATTGATGCGGGAGTTCGAGGCACTTGGTTAGCTAGCGCAAACTGTTTTATTCTGGTTTTAGTCACTGTGTTTATTACACTACTTCAACCGCAAAAACGTCTGTAAACTAATTTATATGTAGTTAATCGACTAATAGATAAATTTTTCCACAAAACAATCGATAGCTTTGGATTATCAAATAATCTATGTTTAATGACATGTGTTAGCTTGTAAAGGCGACAGATTTTCGACTTAGGGCATTAGAAAATGCACTATTACCATGAAAATATATAGATATAAATAAACGTGAAACAAGCTAAATGGATGAAGTTACAGACGGCTGCTTCACTCACTTCTTTTATTAATATCGCGTGTTACAAAACTGACATAATAAACACAATTGGCCACGACATGTAACAAACAGTTCGCAATCCGAATACCGTAACACGCATGTGTAATACATTTTTAATATATGTACTTCTATATTATCACTGTCATAAATTTATCACAAAGGTGTATAATATACAAAATAACATTTAAGTTCACGTCTTCGCATTGGTATATCTATATTAATAAATTTGTAGTTATATATATTAATAAATCTGCTTGTATATGTAATTATTTCAAAATTTCTCTCTACTTGGCGCATTCCGACTGGTAGAATACCTCTACCTTACAGAAGATCGCAGCCAAATAACCTTGTATAGTTTCTACGGTGAGTAGGGTTTCCAAAGCTCCTTGGATTAGGGGGGTTCAAGGTCGGCAACGCGCTAGTTATATCTATGATATTATAAGCGTCCATAGGCTGTGTAGCCGCTTATTATCAGGCGGATCGTATGCTTCTTTGCTACCTCATGTATATGTTATTAAATAAAAATAAAATAAAAAACAATCTGTCTGTTTGTATGTTATGTCCGAATTTTACTAAAAAAGGGCTTCACCGTTTTAATGAAACATCATTCATCATTTAATCATTGATAGTCTATAAGAATTGTCAATAATATAGTTGCCAGTCTAATATAATCGTATGTCAAAGAATCATGATGTGTTTCAATAGGTCCGTTAACCTCGTTGTAAATGTTTGTTTATCTCATGTCTAGCATATTTGTTTGGCAGATACCGCCTACGTTTTAGTTAATTTCGGGTTTAATGATTAATTTCTCAATACCGGTTAACATTATTGTTTCAGCGTCCTAATTGTGGGAGTTACTTGGAATTGAGACGACAGACGACAGACTTGGATAGTCGATTTCAGAAGCTTCATTTTTTTTCTTCAGTATACATTTCTTTGGTTTGATTGCAAGTGAACTGAACGATGACTGCTAATAGATGAGAATTTATCTGAGATTGTAATTTTATGTGACCAACAATTGTGTTTTTGAGTTTAGCTGTATCCTTTTATAGCTCGGTAAAATGACTGTATATCACCTGATGGTAAGTACGGTGACCGTCGGTGACACAAATATCATCGGCAATATTCGATGTCATGCCGGCCTGCTGAAATGCTTCTTCATGCTTCGTTTGAAAGACCCAGTATCATAGGAAAGATGGAACACGTCGGCTGGGAGACCCTTCCACATCTGCACGGTAGGGCAAAAGTAGGAATTAGCGAATGTCTTTGTTCTTGTCATGATTGCTGTTACCGTGTAGCGGTGGCTCCGTAGTCCAGACCGTGTGGTTCTGTACTAAAAGTGATGGGAAACGGTCAATCAGTTCTTCAGAACAGTCACCATGATACAGACGATAAAACACGCTCAACAAGGCAATGGCGGAGCAGTATCCATGAACTTCAAGCAATTTGGCAAGTACACGAAGTGAGAAAAATCATAGGCACACACACAGGTTAGTTGAATATATTTACACAACTAGTAAAGTTTAAAAGGTTGGACAATTGGTTCTCACTCTATTATAACTTGTTATGGAATCGCTGCTTGTCACCGACACCACAACTCGTTTATATTTAAGTTCCTTCATCAACATTACATTCGTTTCAAAACATGGCAATCTACTATCAAAACAAACATTTGCTTAAAATATTAAATATTTATTTCATAATTATGCCATAAAAACCTGTCCAAGGTAACTTGGGTAGTAAAAAATTACCTATATCACATTTCATCGAAATCGTCAAAGTCGTTTCCGAGAAACTAATTAAGTACTTATAATCTATTCTTAATGTAATAAAGCGGAAGAGTTTTTTGTTTGCTTGTTTCAATACACTAATCTCTTGAAACTACCAGTCGGATTAGAAAAAATATCTTGTATATGATAGTCAGATTCACGAAGAATAGTATAGGCTACCTAGCATTAGGTTACATCTCTCAACTGGTCTTATATATTGATTTTTCTTAAGTAAGTCGGAAGAAATAGCTTTATCCGTGTGCGCTGGCAGAATGGTTACTGATACGTAAATATAATGTTTTACAAAAATATTGCTTCCTAGTACATGTAAAAAAAGTTTGCGATACTATATGCCTCTTATACTCTTATACATACTCTTCTAAATACTCTTATACATAAGCCACAATAAGGCAATAAGGAAAATGGTAAAGTGATTTATAAGCATAATATTAGGCATGGAATATTAATCCTTACGAACGAGAGTTACTTTATCATCAAGACAACTTTATCTAGATAAACTATGCCCTTTACAGCATATTATTTGAACGAATAGTTTGGGAGATAATGTAAAATTAAAATAATTCAACACTCGGCTTGAGTCTATGACTATAGGTGTAGTGGCGCGAACGAGCCGTGTGAGTTGTGACGCCACCCCTGGCCACTTGATAAAAATATTGTCTATACTGAAGTATTGAATTTGAATTGATTTCATCAATTAGCGATTTCTTTGAATTTATACGCGGGTGAAACCGCGGGTCTCAGCTAGTATATATAATATGTATCAATACAATAATTTCTCATTTAATTGTATTTGATTTTTTAAGTATATTTACTAACTCGTGGATGCGTCTTAGAATCTTGTTGTTCCACGGAGTCTACATATCTTATCTGGACTAAAATAGAGCTGTCTTTTTTATCGTTGAAAAGGGGATACTTAAAGAGTGGTCCCATTTTAATTTCATTTGCATTGGACCTTCGACTTCGAAGATACACCAGATACACATCCTCAAAATAATTGAAATAGGTTTTATTTTTTGTTAAAAATTGTCTCGAATTTATTCTGTTGTATTTTTATTGCTGCTTAGCTCCTGCATGAAAGCGTAATGATATGTAACTTAAGTCCTTCATCTGATTCCGTCATATATTAATCTGACAACAAATGAACTCCTTCTAAATTATATCCAATACACTCATCTGTTGTATTGACTCGCGTCCACTTATTGTATGTTAATGATACTGTGCCGATAACTTTTACGTACGAGTTTACATCGATCTAATAAATGTATTCATCTTAAGGGTGATTATATTGAAAAGGAAAAATAGATTTATTGTTTCATTTTATTTCAAACTCTTCCATTCCACGAACTTTTGGACCTCCCCTCGTATGTCCAACAACGACTGTACAAATTTAAAACTCATTCGGATGAACGATGTGCTAACGCATAGAACACGAACACACAGAACACGAACACACAGACATTCATTATTATATACATTTATTTTTAGTATCTACTTCATTGTAAATATTAAGCAAAATATCATTTATGAATAAAAAAACAAGAATACCTATATTAACCCGTCCGCGATCTTATTCGATTTATATCTTATTCGTATGCCGAATTTCCAGGCAACATTATTTTTTTATTGCGTCATCATACCGGTCCGATTAATAAATCTGCGTGTTTGTCCTGTAAATATAGTTTTTCTAGGTTTTCTCTATATTTTGTGATACATGACATATTTATCTCGTCTATATCTGGATTGAATTGAAAATGAAACTTTTTACACGAACAGTATATGCCATTCCATAATTGTTATCTTATATGAATTGCCCATAATACAAATTAAATTAATTATTGTATAATAAACGTGTGCGGACCCACCGGGCAACACTAGTTGTAAAACAAGAAGGTTAAGACCATGCAAATGGATAATTATTAATATCATCTCTTTCTTTCCCATTCGAATCATGTTACATTGGGTTAGCAAAAGACAAATTTAAATAATGTTTATTTCTCTATAGCTGTTATTTCCAATCTATGTTTTTCTTTCAGAATTTAAAAGTATATTTAAATAGAATATCAATATCTTACGATAAATATCAAAGCGCTGGTTCATTGAATGACACCTTTATAGGGACTCATAATATTTGGGGTGTTACGTCACAAGGGTGCGTGTATCGATTTCTCCAGAAGTTTGGGGGCTACCTAATGTTGCAATGTACTCGTTCTGTATGCGTGCTTCTCATCTTGTAATATAAACCGTTTTATTATTCTCATAATGATCTCAATTGTTTTATCTAGTAAAGAAAGTTTTGTTATAATTTTCCATTTAGAGTAAAATTACATCTCGGATGATGTACTACAAAAAATTCGATCATTCCCTAATGTGACGTCTTTATACTGTTAGAAAAATACTACTCAGGCTGCGAATCACGTAATACGGATTACATACTACGAATCAATGCGTTTGGCCGCAGATCACACCTATCAATAGTGCGGGTCAATAGTAACTAGCAGGCCGGCATGACAGCGACGACTATCGATGCATTATAAATCATGCGGTAGTCGCCGATGTTATTGGATTACACTGTGCTCACCATCAGGTACAGTGTATATATGTCACTATGCCGTGCTACGATAAAAAAAGTCAATAGTAGCTGTCGCTAGTCAATAGTACAACCAGTAGGTCATTAATACGGATTCAATATTCACACCGACAAATATCAAACAATGCAGTAAACAAACATTATTTTTTTTGCATTTTAGTTTTGTAAGTTTTTTAAAACCTCGATTATTTTAAAATTATGATCGTTGGAGTTGGTCCATTTGCAGTGGAATATAAAACCCACAAGAAAATTTACATGAAAAACATTGTCTGGCCCATTTCACAGGACTCTTAGCGACATTATGCAAATTATTTATGAGTTTTGTTACGCGTTTGTCTCGAATTTCGTAGAATTTACGTCACCGCCTTTCGAGCGACTTTCTGTATAAATTTGAGTGGCTATCGCAAAATTAAGTCGTTCGTTGCATTCTTATCAAAAAAGGACGTGCGAACATGTTTTACCAGTTCTTTAGTTGCATTTTGATAAAAACATTTTATCAACGTCTGCCTCGCCAGTGACGTAATATTACCTTTTAATGTATATTGGAATTATTTTAATGATTATTTAGATAGTTTGGTTGATTTTTTTATATTTATCTAATAGTAGTTGCTATTCTACAGATCTTATCATGTAAAAAAGTGTATATTTAGCTAATTGTTACAAATATAAATAGTAAAATAGATCCGCCGATAGAAGTTGAGTTTATCCGAACAAAGCTGAACACGCCAAGAACCATATTTTGACTGTAATAGAATCGTTTGACGGTATGTACGTTATCAATTAGCGATGATAAAACCTTTCAGTCAATATAAAGTTTTAGTTTTTTGAGTACATTTAGATAATTTTACGATAATCTCTGTGAAAATCTATCGGAAAGCTGTACTTGAAAATGCATTTCGGCATTTAATAAAATCCACATTGGACAAAATTGACTTATTGTATCTACTTTGAATTATTATTAAGCGAAAAACTCTATAGTCTGCATATATTAGTTAAGGGACGATATGCTTTTAAAAATAGGACATTTCGAATTGATTTACAGAGACTGGATAAATAGAATAAAAAATGTAAACGATTATGTAAATTCTGAGCGTTATCAAGAATTCTGTGGTTACAATGGAGCTGGTATAATATTATTCTTTACAAGAATTCTGCAGTTGTTTAGGGGCAGTTTATGATTTTTAAACTAAGGTTGATACTAAACTGATTTATGTAGATCATGTGATACTCTGATTTTATATTACAACTGGATAATACCGACAAATAAGGTCATTATTAAATTTAAAACAATTAATTTCGCAATAAAACTTGTATATATTTATATGAAATGCGTAGTTATAGAGAGTAGTAATTTGAAGAAGACATTTGTATAACTGTATTTACATTGAGGTAAGAAAGCGTGGAATTTTGTTATTTTAATGATGTAGTAATTAATAGACTCATAGGAAAAGAGTACTTAACTACTTTTGTAGAAGTTATTTGTTAAGTATTCCGTAGATAGTTTAAGAAAGTTGATGTTAAATGTTATACAAGCTGCGCCCGCGGCTCCGCTCACGTGAACTACAAAATGCCGTCGGTCGAGCGCACGCCCGTATCGTGCTGCTGCCGCTCAAACGACGTAAGTCAAAAATGCTTATTGAGGGTGATCCTTATAAGATAGATATATGCTATCGTTGACTTTTTTGTAGGTCTTTTTAAGATATACAATTATGTAAAACGTTAATTTGATAAATCTCATATGGTTTACTCAGCGTAAGCCGTTTAAGCGCCCTAAATGCATCTTTTTTCCGAATCATTTCACCATTATCGTCTCTGCTTATTTCGTATGTTACTTTTTCTTACAAATAGTATACTATGACCTGGTCAGATAACATAGCTACGAGTTAAAATAAAAAAACATTTAAATTGGCATAGTGGTTATCGCGTGAAAATAACATAAACGGACAGGCAGACAGACAGACGTTGTGTTTTACAATATGCATAGAATAGTTGTTGTCCAGTTGAAAACCAGCGCTTTGGCAATTTGGCATAGCATATGCTGAGCTCGGGTCCTTATTGATGTTGAATGCGGCATTTGTTTTGGCAACGTTGCAACCTCATAAATATTAGTAATACCTACCTATTGTAATTTCGTGTTTGTAATTTGTGTTTTCAACATCAAATAAATGTGCTTTCTTTCTTTCTATATCTATAAGTATTATAAAACTCATCGTATCTCTGTCTGTCTGTCCGTTTATGTCCTTTTCACGCGGTAACCACTTATTCCGATATACATGGTTCTTTTTAAATTAATAGCTGTTATTTGGCAAGGTTATAGGATATATTTTGTTAAATAAAGTAACATACAAAATAAGCAATGACGATAACGGTGAAGCAATTCGGAAAAAAGATGCTTTTGTGGCGCGTAAATGGCTTACGCTGCGTAAAATGTATGAGATATATCAAATTAATGTACTTCATAATTGTAGATCTTAAAAAAAAACCTACAAAAAGTCACCTATAGCATATGTTAATCTTCTAAGGATCACCCACAATAAGCATTTTTGGGGCAGCACAATTCGCACGTGCGCTCGACTGACAGAATCCCATAGTCCACTCAAGCGAAGCCGCGGGCACAGCTAGTATCGATGTAATTGTGGTTTATATACACATCGCCATTTACACGAGGAAGTGCAAAAACTGTCACTTGTCGCTTTCGTCGGTTCTTGATAAACAGGGTATATTGAACATAACATGGTATGGTATTACCATACGCCCGCCGCGCGACGTCAGTTCCATGCGTGACTCGATTGCGAAATCACATAACGGATCTTTATTATTTTCACCGAGAAATGCAAAAACGCAATACTTGGGCTTTATTGAAATCTATATTAATAGTATAAAGGTCAATAGATTGTTTGTTGGAACACGCTAATCTCTGTAATTGCTTGTCAAATTAAGAAAATTATTTTTTCATTTTATGGTACGAGTAGTATTAAGGAGGGTCAACTACTTACTATAACTTTAGGTGTAACTTTACGTTACGACCCTATGGAGCGGAGCTGAATGTCAAACAACCTGGCAAGCTGTTGGTAAGTACGGAAAGTGGGAATAACGCTATCGTTCCCGTGTGCTGCTCATGCTTACGCGGGAACGTTGGCGGCGGCTCGGTCAAGTATTTTTAAAACGGGTGAAACCGCGGAGCATAGGCTAGTAATGCTATACATCGAGCTGCCAATGCACAAATACCTTAAGAATGTACATGGCAATGTTTGAGTTGTATTTTCGGTTACTTCTGTTTTCATTAGTTATTAATTATTATAGTAATATTAGAAATGATATACTCGTATAACATACTTTTTCGATACTAAAAACTTAAGAAACTACTAATTATTGATTCACCGTAAGAAGACTTGCAGGACACATGTCAAATGTTTGTTTTAGAGTTGTAGTATAATTTATATTGTAATTTGATTTTACGATTATCGATTCTTCTTTAAAGCTAAATATAACTGATTATACGATTATGCTTTAAATAATTGAGGGGTGTGTAAGCTGTGTAAATGAGATGACTAAAATAAAGTATAACAACAATTTAAATCCGGAACACTTGAATTATTGAATGCGTCAGGCATCCAAACAACAAGATTAATTCTTCCAGTCAATATTCTTCCTTGCTTGTTGCTGCAGTAAAAATGAAGGAATTACGTAAATATATATATTAATATTCGTAATTTTAAAAAAGTACTAATAAAGGATCACCCACAATAAGCATTTTTGTCTTCCGTCTTTTGAGCGGGGACAGCACGATTCGCGCGTGCTCCTGCGCGTGGCCCGAAACGCACTTGGCAAAGTTTGGTTATTTCAAGACGATTATTATTCATTTGCCATGATAAATTACTACGTGATTACAATTCGATATAGATAGCTCAGTAGTAGCTTGCGAGTTTTTAATGTGTTCGTTCCAGTTATCGTGACGCTTCACGAAGAATAATATTTTGTAAGCAATTGCATTAAACATTGCATTTCAAAAAATTACATACAGTATATGTATTTCGCATATGGAGTGCCGCCGGTGGAAATAAGTAAAATTTTGCAACAACTAACCGTGAAGAATCCGGTCTAGATAATTTACAACGCTGTCATGGTTGCACGGTGAAGCTATCTGTCTATTGTTTTTGCTAATACTTTAGTTATTAATTATACAAAACGTGGTACTGTTACGTGAAGTTATGATGACTACATTGTCTCTAAGAAGTAGGTCTACAGTAAAAAGTTCCACTTTAATAGCTCAATGGGTGTTATGAATGTACTTGTGAATAGGGAATATTACAAAACGTAGTTTCGTTGAATAATTTTTTGTTGCCTGATTTGTCGCTTGCAGATTCATTGAGTTTGACAAATTATTGCATATCATTTAACTATAAATCTCAATAGTTTTTGTTTTTATTGTTTAAACAATTTATCTACCAGTCTTGTTACAAACTATATAACTTCACGCGAACGACTTTTAGGAGCGGAGCAATTACTAATGCAAAGTGTATGTCAGAAAGAGAACTAAGTATCGAGGGCTGAGTGCGAGTTAGCTGCCTGACGAGAACCGAGCATTACTGAGAAGGGCCGAACTGTGAATGCAATGACTAAAATAAAAATATTGTATATGACTGCGAAGTACTCTAAGTTTCAAAGAGAGTATTTCAAAATTTTAAATACTTAAAGAAAAGTGTATATAAAACATGTTACGTTCGCGTGCTAAAACCACTTTTAATAGTGCTATCTTACGTCCAGAGCCCGTGGGATCCGTGCCGACCCGTTACTCACTACAGCACAATAATAAAAACGCACTCGTTTCTCGGAGGATTGATCTCGTTTTGTGTCTTGTGACACGTTCATTGGGCCGGTTAAACGGTACTGTAACGTCGTGTTCCTATTTTTCTGATATCGGTTGATCAAATCTTAGAGCTGAAGAGAGTGTTTGTTCGTTTGTTTGTACGCGATAATGTCTCGAACTCGAAATCGATTTAAAATAAAGGAGCCTCACAGTAGTCGCGTATGATGTGTAACATGTGACATGTAATCATACTATGAAATTGAGATGAAATATATGTGAAGTAAAAATAATCGTGAAAAAATATATTTTTTCACTTAAGTCCAGAAAAAAAAATCCGTACTAAAATGTTTATTCGAATAATTCAATATTACTTACTCGCATTTTTTTAAGAATGATGAACTTTGTCAGACGCTTAATACTAAAGATAATATTAATTTAGTTTACACATATAATTATAACCTCCGATTTTATACACAACACTGTATAACTGTAGATGAGTGCACAGCTGATGCGTTCTCCTTCTCTATTTCTCTTTCTCTTTCTCTTTCTCGTCACACACACGCATACACTATGTTGGCCGACAGTACGTCTTGGTACCAACCTCACGCAAAATGGGTTGCACCATCTCTCCGCCAACGCGCGCGCTCTTTGATCAAATAACATAGCGCGCGCTTCCCTGGTTTCCTGTAACACATTACTGTCCCTTTATCAAAATCACTCTCACAAAAAATATCCACCGACTGAGAGAAAAGATGTTACACATCAAAAATAGTTTATTCAATTTTGGCCTTAAGAAGGCTTTTATAAACGTCAAAACACTACCGCCAGTTCGGAAAACATTCCAGTCATCGAGAAGAATCTTCAAGAAGCTCTAACTATTGGTTTGATTTTAAAAATCCTGTTTGTGTTTTATTGCTTATTTACTGAGACAAGTGACTGTATAACTTTACGCTACTATTCTAAGAAGCGGAGTGTAGCTATGAATGTGAAGCAATCTGGCTTACCGTAGGCAAGTACGGGCAGTGACAACATCGATAGGGGTGCGTTGTCGGTGATGCTGCGCGGTGAAGATTTGAATGAATAAATTTAACACGGTTGAAACCTATGAAAACATGCATGTCTTACAATAATATATCTATCAGCATTTAGTAGTTACGTGAATTATTTTTGGGAATTACACGCCCTATATTATTGTCCTGCAACAATCCAAGAAAGCAAAGCCTTCCTGAAGGTGGGCAAGTACTAAATCACCACCGCCTCGACTCATAATGTATTGATGATTTCAAGCATCAAGGGGATTTTATTTTCTCGCAAGACGTTTCGTTTTTCTGTAAATAAGTCTCTACGTCAAAACTATATTCATGTAAATTAAATTAGCACATATATGTATGTTAATTCTGAAATAATCCTTTGTATATCCGAAGCTCTAATATGCGAACTTATGTGTCATATACGTCTATCTGATTTAGGACCGATTTTTCACTCGCCAAATAACTTTATTTGTGGAATAATTTTGACGTTTTGATAATATGTAATAAATAAATAATAATAATTTGTGGACAACCTGTGAAAATTCAGAAATTATTCCTTAATTAAAGTTTTGTGTTGGTAGAAAAATCGGCCCTTATCTCATAAAGCTAATTCAAAATTAAAAGACAATTCTTATCGTGATTGTATAAAGGATTACAAAGTTTTGACTTTACATTCTTGTCTGGGTTGTAATTATTACCTGAAATAACAAAGACTTTGGTAAATTAATGCTTTCATCAATAAGTTGTTTTAGTTGGTGGCTGATTAATCTGCAAATAAGTTTCTAAAGGTAATAATTAACAAACTTCAAGTAGAATGTCTGTTGAAAATCCAATTAGAGTGATGCTAACGATCGCCTGAGGGCTACAATATGATCGGGTAACCGTTGGGGAGTTATCGTCTATACAAAAGTTCATGTGTCGTCCAATTATAAGTGCTTAGTTGTAGTTTGTTCGACGCTTTCTGGTATTGCCACGGATTTGAGTTGCTTTCCTTTGTCGATCAGATTACAAAGATAAAATGAAGTGATGTATTAATTTACTCCACAGCTGCACAGGTCGTATCTCGAATAGGTACCTAACTCACACGTAGTAGTGTAAAAGAATTACGTACAAATTTACGGTTTACAGCAATAAGATGCAGCAATAAGATTTAAGAAATTCAACTAAGAGTTATTTATTACCAAATACTGGAGATAGAGCGGAGTAGTAGACATTAAGAGAGGCCTTTGTATAAGAATAGACCGACAAAGGATGATAGATGATAGATATAATGTTGATGCGGTTTGTGTATGTTCGGTGCCACTCAAAGCAGCAGTGGGGTTACTGATGAAATGATTGTGCTGCTTGACGGCGGTTTCAAAACTGTACCGTGTCTTTGTAGTAATTATATTATTTACTAGACTCTTTACAACAAACATTCTGATGTTATGTATCCCCATTGCATTGCGATGTTTTCTCACTTTGCCCAGTCACTATGTGATTTCCAATAGGGTGACAGTTGCTACGATTGCCGTGAGTTTGAGTCCCTGCAATGAGACTGAGCTTTCGGTGAAGGAAAACATCGTGAGGAAATCATAGCATGATGGTGTAGGGCTTTTTCTAAAGCCACCTTGAAGTTGAAACTCTGTTGGTTTGGTGTGGAGACGTTTGGTCTCAATCCCAATGTAATATCTTTTAATGAATCTTATTTTCCTCAAAAGGTAAATTTATAGGAGTATCAACTTTGGTGTAACTGTATCTTGAATTTGTGTTATTAATTAACATCTCTGCGTCTCTGTTTATAATGGTGGTGCTAACTGTTTAATAATGTGACTATTGATTTATGTTATTTGCTATCTATACTATATCAATGTATATGCTAATGTAATAATGCTCAAAGTATTGTTTGTTTGTTTGAACGCGCTAATCTCTGAAATTACTAGTCAAATTTGAAAAATCCTTTTTGTAATTTAAAGCATACGTCCTTAAGAAGTGGATAAGTAACCATGAAGATCACACAATCTCGAAAGCTGTAGGTAAGTACTGGAAGAGAGAACCACGATGAGCTACAGGAGTACGTTGTCAGCGACGCTGTGGAAAGTTGGTGGAATAAATTTAATACAGGGCTAATACAGCTAGTTTGTTATATTATTTTACGAAATTTCTACGAATAGAGATTACATTAATTTACATAGCTTTGGTATTCAAGTATTCATAAACCCAATCGTGCCGAATCGTTGTTTCGCTCCGGTACAGTTTTAGATTGGAAACAATTCTTGCTTCGCTATTTGTTTAGTCGTTAAGGGAATATTTAGCTGGAACGATTTGTATGCGGTTTGCCCTACTGTACGAGTTTACGTCTGCTCCAATGACCTATGTAATAAGTAATTCTATCTATTCTATCAATCTAGATTTTACTGCTGTTAAATGTAGACTTTCTCTGTTTGTGCTATCTTGCGTATCAGTATGCAGTTCTTGTGCTGGTAATTTAATGTCGGCTATTATTTTAAACTAAGTAAATATACTGTTTGTCAAAAACATGAGTCTTAATGTATAACAGCGGTACTACGATATAAGCTTTGCATTCTAATTTAATATTTATATTATAATAAAATAATTAGCCTATGACATGCGTGAATTCCTTGAAAGAATTAACGAGACAAGTGATATATCTTTAAAAAATACAGAAAATATGTTATGGCCTGAAAGAAATATATTTTTACAATAAACTTTTTGGTGTAGAATTGGTTTACTACGGATTTTGAAGGGTCAAGGAGAAACTATTGTAAAATGGCATGAATAAACATTACTTCTTCCACTTAGAAATTCAATAGAATTCTACAATGTACCACCTATATCACCAGAAATTGAATGAAACATTAAATATTGGTATCAAGGCTATTCCGCATTGGCTAACAGAGATAATCGTGCCACTAGTTCAAATTCATATTCGTAGTGATCTGAGTGATCTGACATCCGTCCGCCTGGTTGTTATACCTACCTACCTACTTGGCCTTAACTCGCGACCCACAAACGAATTATGAAATTCGTTCCGTTGACGTCTCCAATATAGCCGAATCTAATTCGGGGATTTGTTACGATAATATTTGAGTTGCAACGTAACGTAAAGGCAAGAGTGCGATTTGTTTATTATCGTTATGGTTATTACCTAGTTGCCTAATTCGCTTTTGGCTCCGTGTTTTTTTTTCTGAATTTGGTAGAGTCGGTAGAGTACTCATAAGCTCATCACCTGACTATGTATTTATACGTGTTCAATTTATATGACCAACTCTTCATCGTGCTGCCTTCAACGCAGCCGTGTAGTCTATCGTTCTCGCTTCCCCTAAAAAGTATTTTTTTAATAAGTACTTTTTGTAACTCGTATTTATTTCTGTGGTAAGCTGTCATTCTCTTTTCATTATAACCTCCGCACACAGAGTAAAGCATTTTTTTATTGAAATAATTACAAGCCTTTTGAAAATATATTATCAAGAAAGGCTTTATTGGCAAGGTTGATTTTAATTCTACATTCTCAAAAACCTGTAATAACATTTGTGTTTCGCAAAATTAATTACTGGGCTTTATATTGAAATTGCTGTAAAAGGCTTAAACTAGTCAACTATTGGGTTATATGTTTATTTAAAACTAGCTGTCTCTGAATACGTTGTTCTGTCCTTTCTTAAAGCGCGAAGTATCGGTTCGATTTTTGTGGTTTTCATTTTTGGCACTAAATCAACATAATATAGTGAATGTTACTCAGTTTCGGCCGTAAATATAGCTGTTAACACATATAATAACAGACAACGACAATACCTAGGTTAAATGTCGGATAGTTGTCCAACATTTTGAAATAATTGTATATAAAAAATATATATATATATATATAAGATCATCATCATCATCATCATTTCAGCCGAAAGACGTCCACTGCTGGACATAGGCCTCTCCCAAAGATCGCCACAACGACCGGTCTTGTGCTGCCCGCATCCAGTGGCTTCCCGCAACCTTTACCAGGTCGTCGGACCACCTTGTGGCGGGTCTGCCCACGCTGCGTCTTCCGGTACGTGGCCGCCACTCGAGAATTCTTTGACCCCATCGGCCATCCGCTCTACGAGCTACGTGGCCCGCCCACTGCCACTTAAGTGTAGCTATTCTTCGGGCTATGTCGGTGAATTTGGTTCTCCTGCGGATCTCCTCATTTCTGATTCGATCACGCAGAGAAACTCCGAGCATAGCCCTCTCCATTGCCCTTTGAGTGACTTTGAGCTTTCTTATGAGGCCCATAGTTAGCGACCACGTCTCAGCACCATATGTAATCACTGGCAACACACTGGTCAAAGACTTTCGTCTTGAGACACTGCGGTATCTTGGACGAGAATATGTTACGTAGCTTCCCGAACGCTGCCCAGCCGAGTCGGATTCGACGATTGACCTCTTTCTCGAAATTGGATCTACCTAACTGGATTATGTGTCCCAGGTAAACATAATCTTCAACAATTTCAAGCGTATAGTCTCTGATCTTCACGGGAGTTGGCGCTACATGGACGTTCGACATAATCTTCGTCTTGTCCATGTTCATTCTAAGACCAACTCGTTCAGAGGCTTTACTGAGGTCATCGAGCATCGCACGTAGGTCCTCCATGGTCTCAGCCAAGACTACTATGTCGTCGGCAAACCGAAGGTGGGTGGTGTACTCGCCGTTTATGTTGATGCCTAGTCCTTCCCAGTCCAGAACCTTGAAAACATCTTCCAGTGCAGCGGTAAACAGTTTAGGAGAGATAACATCTCCTTGTCTGACTCCCCGCCGCAGCAGGATAGGTTTCGAGTTCTGATCCTGCAGTCGAACTGACATAGTGGCGTTTTCATACAAACACTTCAACACTTCGATATACCGGTAGTCAACTTGGCACCGCTGGATAGACTGTAGTACAGCCCAGGTCTCAATCGAATCGAAGGCTTTCTCGTAGTCCACAAACGCTAAACAAAGAGGTAGGTTATACTCTTCGGTCTTCTGTATAACCTGCCGTAATGCGTGTATGTGATCTACGGTACTGTAGCCTTTTCGGAAACCGGCTTGTTCGGGATGCTGGAAGTCGTCGAACTTGCGAGCGAGACGGTTCGTAATAACTCTCGAAAACAGCTTATAAACATGGCTCAAAAGTGAGATGGGCCTATAATTCTTCAATAGGGTATTGTCACCCTTTTTGAAGAAGAGTACCACCACACTTTTGTTCCATGCCTGCGGCGTTTTACCTTCGTGGATGACGGAATTGAACAATGTCTGAAGGGCCCTCAGTACTGGTTTACCATCCGCCTTCAATAGTTCGGCTGTGATTCCGTCATCTCCGGGAGCTTTGTTGTTTTTAAGCTGTTTGAGAGCCATACTAATCTCGTAACTACAAGCTGACGTCCGGGATATCTTCTGTGTAGTGTCGAGTCAATCTAGCTCTTGGGTCTTTAGCTAGATTCGTAACGGGTTCCTGCGTTGACGTGTATAACTGTCCGTAGAACTTCTCGACCTCTCTCAAGAGCTCGGGTTTGGATGACACGATTCTGCCGTCGTCAGTCTTCAGCTTTGTTAGCTGGCTTTGCCCAATACACAGATCTCTTGCGAACACTTTGGAGCCTTTGTTTCGCTCTATCGCCACTTTAATACGATTCGTATTAAATTGGCGTATGTAAGATTTCAGTGACTTTGAGATCTGCCTATTAAGCTGCCGATAAGCACAGGCATCACCTTTAGACTGCAGAATCATCTCACGCCTCTCCTGCATGAGTTTTAGAGTAGAGTCCGAGAGTTTTTTGGTCCTGTTTGTACGGTGGGTCTTAAAGAACTTGGACCCAACCGTATGGACAGTTTCCACGAACCCGTCATTATAATTGTCCACGCTGTTTTCTAGGCAATGAAAACGGTTTTGGAGCTCCAGCTGAAAGCTCTCGGGGTTTTGGAGTTGGATCTGTGCTGGGCGGAGCGTAGACTTCATCAGTCGAGCTTCGAGCTTCAAATTAAGATTCTTCTTAAGCCTCTTACCATAAGGTGATCACTTCCGGTCTTGACCGCAAAAAAAAAAAACGGATATCTTTATATAAGATATTGAAGTAAATTTTGCTTTCTAATGAAGACCAAGTCTATTAGCTACTATGTGGTTGATAGTAATTGAATATAATTATCACATATATTTAAAAAGAATAAACAAATACCAAGTACTAGTTTTGAGGATAGATGTCCATTATATGGGTTAGATGCCTCGATGTTTTTAAACAAAATGAATGACCAATAAATGTTATTTTTATCTGTATGAAAGACCCATTGCATTTACTTTAATAATTATAGGATTCTAATAAGAACCAATAATACAATAAAAGTTGCCTGTTACAATGTTTTATAAATGCACGTTTTTTACGAACTCGGTTTGTTTCAATAGTCACCGTACACAGTATAAAGTAAGCCTTATGTTACCATTATTTGGGCATGATAGGTTTATGTATAATATTATATAGCTGATTTGGTATTTTTATATCGTGGAGAAAATTTTCTTCTAAGTGGAATTTCATATCTACGAGATATTTCGTTGGTCTCAAAATCATTTTTTGACAGTTTACATACAGCTATTAAATTTTCATTCGGAACTTGTTGTTTAACACGCGTGTATATGAACTGTTTCACCGCACGTTTCGCCTAAGTCGTCGCTAGTTCTTTTATCTGGGCCGTTCGGTGCCGTGGCCCAGCTCAGTAAAAAACCTTTAGGGTCGGCGGACGAGAAATGGGTCGAGAGCGACCGCGTGCGGATGTGCCTCCACTATCGTTTTCAGTTAAAAGCCTTCTCATGAGATTTGATGGGAAAATTTTACGTATACTACATTCTAGTTCAGTTAAGTAGACGCACGCATCATGTGACGGGAGTACTACATAATGAAGTTAGCCATTAATGATAATGATGTGGACTAATTTATCTGACTTTTTTAAGATTAAAATTACGTTTATTTATACAACGTTAAATCATTTTTATATAATTAAAATAATCAGAGAAGCTTGCATACTTTAAAGGCGATAAAATAAATTTGGATGAATAACTAACATGATGTGTATTGTTGATAGTTTCCCGATACTGTTTTGAATGAATATATATTTCTGTATAAATTTAATCGAACTCAGTTTTGTGAACCTTAAAAATAAATAAAATAAATTCCAATATCCCGAAACACGAGTTGTGTTTTCAGACTGAGAATAGCGCGGGTTATAAAGTGCGTCACAGGCGGCGAAGATGCTATAATATTTTATTTTAAAATAAAATATTGCTCGCCATACAATCCAATGGACTTTCATACACCGCGAAGATAAAATATTTTAATCTTTCAGTATCTTAAGAATACCTAGCGATATGTTATTTAATCTTAAGATGTTGTGGCGTGTTCCAAGGTGCGTGGCGAGGGGTGTCGATGATGCTACAGAATGATGTGATGTTCACGTGTGTGACGCGCTTTACTTATAATGAAATACATCTTACAAATTGTTCTCAATGTCGTTCTTGTTTTTCAAAAGTTATATCTAATTATAATTTACACAAGAGGTTGTCTCCTTACGCAAATAGAAAAATACTGAAATACAATTTGGGTTCAAAATTAAATTCGAGCGACGAGAACGAATTAAACGAAAGTTTGTTATTAGTTTAGTGGTAAACTGTAGTATCTCGTGGCCGGAAATGCGCGCAAGGGGGCGGGGGGGATATGTTTGTTAGCGAGCGGTGGTGTTAGCGACTCTGCGAAATTGGTTTATTATTGCATTAGTTGCTCTAGAGAGCGTTTGCGTTGACAACGTTTTTGACCATATTTGAGAATTTAACTAGTTCATATTAATAATGAACTGATTTAACTCAAAAATCATATTGAGAAATCACCTTTAAAGTTTGGCAGTTCGACACTACTTTTTAATGGAAATTAAGAAATGTGGCCACGCAACAGGAATGTAAATTCATCAAACAAAAAAAATGTCACTGGGCGGAGCGAAGGCAATGTCTAGCCTTGTGAACGGGCGGCAGGTAACAGACCGAACAAAAAGGGCTTGCCGGTCAACTCTCCGCGGGATAACGGATATTTTACGGGTCTTTGGCTACTTGCGCTCGAACCGCTCAGCGTCGTTACAAACAAGTACATTTAAGCATTACATAAAACATAAAAAATAATATTTATGTAAAATATACATCTGTTTGCCACACTTGGAAAATATAATCAAAAAGATAAAGACAATCCTCCAACTTGTTTTGCTCAGATTGCAGCGCCGCGCCTGTACTTATTCTTTTCGCGTTTTTCCTTTAATTTGTAGGTATTTGGCCTGGTTATAGAATCTATTTTGTTACATAAAGTAACATACGAAAAAGCAGTGACAACAGTAATTAATCAATTCGAAAAAACAACGCTTTTGGTGTGATTAAACGGCTTACGCTGTGTAAATCATAAGACATATATCAAATAAATGCTCTGCATAATTGTAGATTTTAAAAATACCTATAAAAAAACAGCGATAGCGTGTATCATCTTCTAAGGATCACCCACAATAAGCATTTTTGGGCAGACAACTCGAGCGTGCGTTCGACCGACAGCATTCAGTAGTCCACGCGAGTGGAGCCGCGGGCACAGCTAGTTTTCTTATTAAAGGTAAAAATAAACTTGCGTTATGGCAAGTAACCTGTAAATACATTATCAAAGATCAACAAAACGAAACATTGACGAAGCGGACTTCGCCAAAGATTACAGAGACGGAACGCTTTGAAATCCAATAATTTCTTTGCTCACCGTAGTTCTCAGTTATAGGTTGAACTAGAAATGGGTAATGTAGTTTTAAAACATATTTTCTCCGGCTTTCTTGTCGCCCTACTCGACATGTACCATTTGCCAGGAGATGAGTTTTGCGGTGACGTCGTAGCGAAGCGTTTACAGTTTCTAGTACTTATACGGAGTATTTGCAGCTTTTTCACATTACTTTCTTGAAGAATTGATTTGTCATTATTTGTTTTTACTGTTTCGCTTGCCTATCTCCTTAATATTACGTTTTGTTTTTTATTAAAGATAAAATACCGTCGTGTTACTTTTTTCAAGCTCGTATCTTGAAATCACATCTTATATGTTTTATTTAAATATGTTTTTGTTATATGTACATATTTGTCAGTTTAAAAAAATATGGACAAAATCGTAAACACTTAGTTGTTGTCAAAATGCAACCAACATCTTTAACGAAATTGCATTTTTTATAGTGTCTGGGAAATTTAACGGCTTGGTGGCAACTAGAGTGCAATCCACAATGGCGACTACCGAGAGATTAGTAAGCCATCGTCGCGTCGGTCGCCGCTATGACACCGGATTGCAAAACCTCTAAGACAAACCAAAGGATTGTCACTGTGGCGGATTTATTACTATGTGCATGGTGGTCGCGACCCTGTCAGTTCAGATACCTACCACCCCACTTGATTATTGGATACACACCGGCTGATATAGGAACGCTACACGCCTAAGCGCGTCACTATAGCGGTTGTTACACCTGGTGGTCGCCATCTAGTCTTGTAACAGATACCTTATCACCTTGTAACGACGTCTAATGTGTGTTCGCTTAAAACTTCTCCTTGTTCTTATGCCATCAAAGTAGGGTCGGCATAAATGTTTCCTCTTTCACTTTTGAAGTTTTCCACCTGTTTTTTTTTTTAATAAATTCGTCTATATTCTAACGCTGCGCTGTGTAAATGCATTATTTTTTTCTGTGTCTAGTATCTGTAACGGGACACAGTTGCTAGCTGCTATTTTTGGACAAAAGTAACAATTAGACACTGTTCGAAAAATCACAGCAGGTTTAGACAGACGGAGGGATTATAACGATGGTACCTCTACCGTAAACTTCCTCAGGAAACCTCTATAAAAACCAATGCCGGACTGGCGGAGGAGGAGGTGGGTGCATTCATTCATTCATTCGCTACCTTCTCCTGTCAGGCCGAACCAAGAGTAGAGGGGTCGGGGAGTTCGTCTTTTCATTGCACTGGTTCGGCGGAAGGAGAGACAGAGCCTTGCCGCGGAGTGTCGCGGTGCATGCTCGCGTGATTCCGTGACACCTCATTACCGCGGCAGACGGATCACCATGGAGTTTTAGGGAGTAGAAATCTCACATAGTCACTCGCTCCCCCGAGACCGAGACTTTTTTTTCGTCAGATGGAGACACATTTCGCCGTCAATATTTACAGGCAAGTCGACCATTTCGATGTCGATCCTGTGTGCGACACAGCCTGACTAATGTGTAAAAACGACTACAATTTTATGATTTATTAATGTTGCTTTCGTCTTATACTGACAACATTTAGTTCCTAATTGCTAACTCTAACACTTTGATTGCCAATCTGTGGGTGTCAAGTCGAAGCAACTATAGACAAAAACATTGTCTACCTATGTTTCGTGAGATTTTATATTGATTGTATAAAAATAAAATATTCACCGGTAGCTTGTATCGGACACAAAACACATAAGTGTCTACGTTTGCGTAGCGGCTATACGTCCTATAACATACATGAAACATTGCTCCTATGTCGTGTTTATTTTTATTAAAATGTAAAGTGTGAAATATTTTCACATAGAAAAGAGCACCTGGCCGGCTCCGTAGTGCAACATCGTTAGGAAACAAAACAGAATCCTCACCTATTCATGTGAAATATGCCGTTTCGTAAACACTCGGGTCGGTAACACTTCCGGGACCAATATCCATAAATTGATCGAGATTATAATTTACAACACGTGCGTTGACGGTGGAGGAGTCTGTTCTATGTAAACGATGTCTCGCTTGGACGCGCGGTGTGCTCAGGTAAATGAACTTGTGGAGATTTGTTTTTTTGGTGTATAATAGTCATATTACTATTTTAGGCTTTTTAAATGTATCCTTTATAGGTTTAAGCGTTATAGCTATATTCTCCTTTTAAGTGACGATGTACCTAAGATGGTAACACGCTAAGCCTAGTGGAGGAACTGGTTCTCAAGTGCAGCTTCCAGAACATTCGAGATTGATAGCTAGTCAGGCGCGCATTAGAAAATGTTTTGGTTTCATAACGATGTTATCCTCCATCAACAGCTCATGCTCATTGTAAGTATTCGAACTAACTTCGATCAACGTGGTGTTCGTAAACGCTACCACTCAGCTATAATTTCTTTAAAAATAATATAAAATCTTCTGCTTACCCTTATCCCACTTAAGTAGGGTCGGCACAACGGGTCTTTTAAACTATTATTTTTAATAATAATATAAAATGTAGGCTAAAAATATAGTCTCTGTAAAATTACTTGCATAGTAAAGATCAGTAAAACGAAACACAACTCTGAGCTTCATAGAACATTCCTTCTTGTCTCTTATTTTTTTTTTGCAACATATCTATAAAAGTAATAGTTTAACGCTTTAACTACGCACTAAAACTATTTGTCTTATTAACATCTCGTTACCAAGCCCGATCTGTGTGATTTGTCAAAATGAATCATATGAGCCTAAACTCAAGGGGTTTACTAGTAACTACTGAAGAGTTTCACTATCCACCTCCTCGCTCGATCACCAGACCCTCGTTACCAATCCAAATCTATTGGACTTGCCAAAACAAATCATATGAGCCCAAACTTCAGGTAGCCACTGATGTGTTCCAGTATCCACATTCTGGCTCCATCATCAGATCAGTTCCAAGATAACAAATTATAGTGTTGTCATTCGAACTATATATACATATAAAGTTTTATTTCGATACGACTATTAGAAATATGTTAAAATTGATTTTTAAGATTTTATTACATTGTTACTTAGTTACAAGTGAAGCTAATATAAGCGTGTTAAAAACGTCAATGTTCACTTTAAACATTTTTCACCATTGACACTCTAACTAATTTAAAAGCAATGCAATTTCATGCATCTTTTATACTCTATACTGTCATTTTGCATTGTTAGGGTTGCCATAATTGTTGGGAATTGATACCAATAAAATGAATACTCACTTTAATAAATAAGGTAAATTGTAAATTTAAAAACCCTTGACACAACTAGCCTATTTATTGAAACTATTCCAATGAACCCAATTACTATACATCTGCTGTAAGTTGGTGAGAATTTATTAGGTATCCTGCAGATTCCATATGATGCTGCAGTATCGGGTCAAAATCGCAATATTCTTCTAATATCGTTGAAGTACCAGAATAACAACTTTCGACTCGCTCAGACCCGTGCAATATGTTTACAGTTGATGAATGCAACTAGAAAAAAGGTGAACTTCAAACGGCTAAAGAGATCTTCTTGAATCATAGCTAAGAATATTCTCGATCAAGTTAATTTTCAAAACGGTACTGAAATATGGCTACAGTCTCGTTTATAGAAGAAGTATGGCACCCCTACGCATATGTCGCTTTAGGAAGAACCCGGATTAGGACGTTGGGTAAATTGCATAAGTAGTTACAAATATTTTACTAAAATAAATTGTCAACCACGGCAATGATTAATAATATGATCGGTTGGCCATTCTGTATTATTATTCCTCTTTGTTATTTTTTGTCGTGTTCAAAGTCGAATACCAAAAGTAATTGATATTCATATAAGGGTTTGTAAATATTATTGTTTGAAACATATATGTGTTAGTAATTTGTTATCATTTGTAGACGTGTTTGCATTCTACGAAGTGCTCGACTAAGTCATCGAAACTACAATATACATAGGTACTAATATAGTTTCACTCATGTTGTATGTTGATTTGTTACATTGGTGTGTTATGTGTTTTATATTAAAACATATCCATACCGATTTTGATTGAAGATGTACGAAGAAATGGTAAGGAACCAGAAACGACGTGACGTTAAAGGGTCGATATTGAGGAAACATTTGTTCTGGTTTCTAGGAATTTATATAAGTGCATTTAAACTATTTTCTTTCTACTCTTGTCCCATTTAAGAAGAGACGGCATAATATTCTTTCCTCCTTCCTGTTGTGAACTGAGGTTCGGTGTATTACTACTCATAATCGGCGGCCTGGTTGATGTTAACCTTCCTTGGAATCTCCTTGTTGGTGTTTAGCTGGCGATAGATAAATTGCCACTAACATCGTCTTTATGGGCTTCCACTACTGTCTTACAAGTATAGGAGTCAACATTATAGTATAGTCGTTATATCTCGGCAACCACTAATCTAGTTATGGTAGGACGTATAAATATAAATGACTGATATTTAAATCAAGACTTATTTCACATATTATTTTTGTTATTTAATTGATGTTGTGAATGTATCGAATTTTAAGAAGCACGGAAAAGGAGCATTTTTTACGGTTGCTATTGTGGCGAAATCACATAATAAATCGTAATTAACATGCTCCTTTGATAACGTAGGTTGATCTTTGGGTTACCACTGTTGATAGAATATAACAAGTTATTTAAAATATGGTACAATCAAACTTAAATCTCAACATTTGTAAATTGTTTTATGGAGCTACATCGGAAGATACAAACACAGAAACAGATAGACAGTCATTTTTTATTAATTGTCATATCCTTGGTCAGTTTTCGTTATTTAAATGTCTAGCAGGAAATCTGAGAAAAAGATTACATATTATACCGACAGAATTACGGATTTATTAATATAGATAAGATGCCACTGAAGATTTGTCTCGAACTAACATCACAGAAGTGTTGTTTCAAAGATTCGCTTTCAATAAACGATCGGTGAAAGGTACAATTTTTTACTAAAACATTATTCAGTACACCTTAACGTTAGAAAATCAGCAAATGTAAATTTAAACATTGAATTTACTGACGTTCTTTTTCTTTTAAGTTTAAACGAATATCTGGTATAAATTCTTCAACTTTGTATACGAAACTATATTTTATCTAGTATTTAATAAACAAACGTTGCATTTAGGACAGACCGCATTTCTTTTGATAACGCTTGCGCTTCGTGTATGTGTGCATTGAAATATTCGGTTGAATACATAATGTTATGTTTATTTTTAAATGAATCAGTGAAAACTGATATGTAAGAATCATTTTCTGTAGACTAATGATATTATATGCTTACATAATTACATACTTTTGTAGTATATTCAATGAATGTATCAACAGTAATTGAAGAAAAAAAAATAGTCGCTACGAGACGCCAGGCAGATGTGAAACATCTAAAATTAGTCATATTTTTTTTAATATTGAAATATGATGATGTAATAATATAAGCTTAAATTTAGTTTTGTTTAGTCATACTAATTTTGTAATTTATTTGTTTCAGGTAAAGTGTTGTAGCGGTTCCATATGCAATTGTACTAGTGAGCGATTATATTAATTTTTTTAACCCCTGATGCAGAAACAGGTTGTTATAAGCTTAACGTGTGTATCTGTGGAATCGTAGCTCCCAAACGGCTGAACATATTTTGATCTAGTTTGTTTTTGTTTGCAAGTTGTCTTGATCGAGAGTGTTCTTAGCGATGATTCAAGAGGATCTGTTCAGCCGTTTGGAGATTATCAGCTCTTTTCTATTTGATAAATGGAAGTGAGCATCTTTCACAGTTTTAATCGTGTCAAAATTTGGTATTCTGTTACTTAAATGATATTAAAAGACCACGACAATATTGAGCTGATGCTGCAGTATCATCTCAATCTGCGGGATACTTAACTCTTCACCAACTTACAGCAGAGATATCGTGTTTGGTCTAAATAAATAGGTTACTTGTGTCAGGGATTTATTAAATTTTCTATTTACTTAGAATTTTATTGTATTGGTCTCAAAGAGCTATCCGACCACAAATACTCGCCTCAGGAATATATGCTGTTGTCACGAAAAAAGGATATCATTTTGTTCTGTATTATATTTTTAATGTTCTTATATAATAACAACAGCGCGCTCCGGCTTCGCACGGACAGCAGAGTAATACCTATAACTCTATTGGTTTACGCGGCACAAGTTAGTAAAGCTCCCAGTCGGTATGACTTTTTCCGCCATCTTCAACAATCGTCGTTATATTTCAGTCAATTTACACAAACCTTTAATGAATTATTCACCTAACCCTTCCTCGTGAATCACTCCGTCCATTGATGAAAACCGTATGAAAATCCGTTTGGTAGTTTTTGAGTTTTTGTCATGTATTTTTTTATCGTTATAGGTTTAGCGTTTTTGCCGCTATTTCACCTGATCTTAAGTGACGATATGACCCAAGATGGTAACACGCTAAGCCTAGTGTGAGGACTGGCTCTCAAATGCGGCCGGAACACACCTATTGATGCTTGGCGTAGATTTTCAACTCTAACGTGGTAGCTAGTTATGTGGTCATTAGAAAAAGCCCTAACACCATGCTAAGGATGCCATGCGATAGGACACACTATCTTAGTTATTACTTGCCAGATTGCCTAACGTACAAGTCCGCTTCAAAGGCGTAGATCGATGTTATATAGCAAATCATATCTGACTCGTAGGTTCCAGAGATTAGCGCATTCAAACAAACAAACAGTCTCTTGAGCTTTATAATTTTAGTAGATATATGATAATAAATCAGTTTGAGCATTACGAGAGAGAAAATGCCGACTATGCCGTGTTCCCACGAGAGTTTTTCTTTAAAAAACATAATAATACCGGTTCGTGTAATCTTGTGGCGAGGGCTCTCTGCGCACGTAATGGTCACGATTACCGCCCGATTGTAATCGTTGTGGTATTCTCCTCGCGGTTAAGTGTCAACAAACGACGTTCTTGCTTTAAGATAAGGTCGAATACTTTGTTAGAACAATCCTCCAGATACATGTTTAGAGGATTCTTTTATAGTGACAGGTTAAAAGTACTGCCTTTCTTTTTAAAGTTTAAGAACCGATTTTCATATATAGCCCGCGTTTCGTAATTTAGATGGGGAGTAAAATTGAGTGTTAACATAAAGTGAAGTCACACAACACAACCCATTATATAAACGGTAGAACACGCAAAAATAGGCAAGATCTCTCCTCAAACTTATGGGTTCCGTATCGTTCGTGAGTTTGGGATCGTCAATGATTCTCACAGCTCGTCTTTGCGCCCAGTCAAATAGCCCAAGCTGGTATATAGGTGCTCCTGCCTAGAGGTGAAAGCAGTACTCCATATGGAGTCGAATTTGCGCTTTGTACAACTGCAGTCTTTGCTCCTGAGAGAAGTACCGCTTCGCTCTGTTGATCACACCCAGCTTTTTCGAAGCAGCTTGATCTTGTTTTCCAAGTGGGTAGAGGCTGGACAAGGACGTCGCTGGAGATGTTGACACCCAAAATCCAAATACTCTTCGAGATGGTGAGGGGCGTGTCCTAGAATTCAGGGCCACAGTAAATGGCGTTAGCGGTGAACCCGCAAATTTGTGTCTTTGTGGAGTTGAATCTGACTATATTATCCTGACCCCAGTCGGAGACCATGGATAATTTACCCTCAATTTCAGACACAAGTTGTTCGCGATTTTCTACCACAACTGTACGAGGGATGTTTGCACGGCCCGTGTAAAGTGTGTCTTCAGTACTGTCGTCCGTATAACAATGAATGCCGTCAATGGATAGCATACCATTGATATCCAACAGAAACATCGTTGGAGATAATACCGAGCCTTGCGGGACGCCAGCATTTACGTAAATGCTTTCAGAGCAACTACGGTCTACTACGGTTCTTATGCGTCTCCTGGCTAGAAAGCTAGCAACCCATTAGCAGAAACCCTTTGGCACTCCCTATGATGATGGTAATTTCGATAGAAGACCCCGGTGCCAAATCCGATTGAACGCCTTCGCTATATCTAAGCTAACTGCTAATGCTTCACCTTGACTCTCAATGGCTGAAGCCCATCGGTGTGTGAGATCACCAATCGAGCGACCGTCGCGAAAGCCATACCGGCCATGACGGTCGATGATCAAATCATGTTCTTTTAGGTATCTTAGTTCCACTAGGCTTAGCGTATTACCCATCTTGGGCCACATCACCATTTAAGATCAAGTGAGATTGTGGCCACAGCGCTAGACTTATAACGATAAGCTCAACTGCGAACACCTACAATCATGGTCTCTAGGTAAAGTTTACCTTGGTATAGGATATTTTCTGATCTCGAAACAGTTTGCGCCCAATGAACCGGCTGTATTACGAAGAGACATAAACAAAGTCAAAGACATAAAAACAAGTAAGCGTATTTGCTCTTAGCATTTGCTATTGCTTCAAATATCATTGGTATATTATCAATGGCGCGATGTATTCCCTTATATAGTCATGTTTATAGTTAGGTACGAAGTTCCAGTTATCGAGTTACGGTTTGATACACAAATTGTGAATCTTTTCCAGCATCATCAGTTGCAGTGTAGCTCATATATATACCATTTCTACTGAGAGTTGTTTGTATTGTATGAATATTGATCAACACAAAATATATATGAATAGATTTTTTGAAACTATATTTCTTTTGGCGTGTTTAAGGCAGGGTAAAATCGAGAGCTGCGCGCGCATCATGTGACGTATTAAAGTCCGTTTTCATTAAATTAGCCAATGACAATGATAACAATTCATTTTATTGATTTTATTTTATTAAATACTATCTCTGCCCGCGATCTCGTCTGCGTGGACTTCAGAATAGGGTCTTTACCAATATCCTAGGTCCTAATCCGGGTTATAAGCTGTCTGTGTACCAAATTTCATATAAATCCATTTAGCCGTTTTTGCTTGATTGAGTAACAAACAAATAAACTCACTTTCACATATATAATACTAGCTTCTCCCGCGGCTCCGCTCGCGTGGACGCCAAAAATGTTTGTTACCGGCATAAAAAGTATCCTATCTTACTTTCTAATACCTCCAAGGATATGGGAACAAAGTTTCATGATGATCGGTTATGTAGTTTTCGTGTGAAAGCGTAACAAACAAACTTACATTCACATTTATAATATTAGTATGATATATAATATATATATATATACTAATTAAGTCAGAATAATTTAATAAATAAATCTGGTATCTTTACTTTGCTTATTACGCGCGTAAAATGCGCGAGTCGAGAGTCTGGCATACTTGACGTGATTTATACGCTAATTTTAAACTCGCGCGATGTTTGTGGACACGATATATTGGCATTCAGTTTCAATACATCGTCGACGCGATGCGCCGAACCATCTCCTACTAGACAAGGACTAAACGCATCGTAAACTTTGATCGTGTAGACGGAGCATTACAGTAATTTTAACTTTGTTTATACAGATCAATGTTAACAAATTTCATAATTACGATTTCGTTCGAAACCAATTGTAATGACCTCGTTAAGTAATAAAAATCCAATATTTTTGCAATACTTTATCGCCCACACATAAAATAGTAATGGCGAGTGACTAAGCCGATTGACCTTGTTATACGAATATGTCTCTAAATAGTCTAAACCAAACCGAATTTGATACATCATCGTATCACAAATATAACCGCACGGTAATAAAATACATATTCCCAAAGCAACTGTATTTATGTCCCCGGCTAGGGTAACCAAATATTGGATATCAGATTTGCGGAAAGTAGAACCTGATGAAATTTTGTTTTGTCTATAAGATGGTGTAACATTTGAGATAAAGAATTTTAATTAATTAATGACAATGTTACATACAAAGAAAGTACATATATAGGTATATTTTAAATTAAAAAAAACGTGTAAATCCTCATTATAAAATATTAATTTCAAGTTCTATTCGAGGTATAAAGAAAATAATTATTCGGGTATACATTTTTATTATGATTTTTTTATCGATAAAAATCAAAAAAACTACTTTACGAAATTATCTTAACACAATTTTATTTATTTACAATGATTTATAAAATGGTATAATAATAATAGGAAACTGCAATAATGATAGAAATAAGTATTCGGTTATACATTTCTTATTATGATTTTTTTATCGATATAAATCAAAAAAATCTACTTGACATAATTATCTTAACACCTTCATTTTATTTACAATAATTTATAAAATGATATAATAATTATAGCAAACTGCAATAATAAAAAAAGCATGTAACCGTCACACGCAATTGAAGTAAAACTTAAATGGTCACCACCATCCCGACGGTCACCACCACACGGGATGAGATATAATACGTTAATAATAGTCGCGCCTAAAGAAGTTTTACTTCAAAAACTAATTGTTCAGAGTTGCTCTAGCTAACTAAATAACAGTCATCACGTAGACTATACATTAGACACTGTATAGCCATCATACATAGACTATGCATAAAAATCTTACGCTTTTGTTAACGTTACGGACGTTTTTTGCCGGCTGGGGTACCCCTCCGCAACGCCCCATAAGGAACTTCCAAAAAGTAAATCTATAGTAAGATCTATCAGGTAGTCGTAAAGGAAAGGTTGTAAAACTCCAAAGAGTTTTTCCTGTATTTTCTTAGTGTATAGTTGTATTTAATTGTGATAATAGTTACGATGTTATTCATATTGAGAATTGAGATATTAGCGTCCAGCATATTTTTTTAACAGAAAGTATTTTCTAGGTCTCGAGTATCGAGGAGTCCTAACTGTCGCAGGACGTTCGGTCACCCTAACCCCAACCCACTTTCCATGATTGGTAATTCGATCCCGATCGCGCTGAGAATGGAAAGCGGTCTGGTGCTAAAGGAAATTAATACGTCAGTTTGTATGTTTTAAGACGTTTTCAAGGGTCTAGTATCTTATGACATTTGGAAATTTGAAATTTATTACCGGAACGTGTTCTCTTTTTCGGTGTAACATAAACTATTACATATCCTAAATGTTACTTACCGGGATAAAAGTATGTGTTAATTATAATATTAATTATAAATAATAGAATACTTACCCGTGTCCAATTGGATCACGACTCGAATATATTTTTTTAACACAACTACCGTGGCAAACAATTTACGGTCTGCCTATTGGTAATTGGTTATCGTAGCCTGCAGACGCTTGTAATTTCAGAGATACCATTAGCGCGTTGCTGAATTTGAATACACCTCCCTCAAATAATTCTGGAAACCCTACTAACTGTAGAAACACAACACAAGGTTATTTGGCTCCGATCTTCTGTAGGGTGGAGATATTCCACCAGTCGGGCTGCCCCAAGTAGAGAGAGATCTCTAAAGGAATTTGTTTTAGGATCAGACAGTGTGTCATAGTAGCGATAAATCTCTAAAGAGATTTATCTGTACCTTACCTCTCTTAAAATCATGAACTATACATAAGACATACGGATATATGTAATAGGAATGTTTTATCGAGACGGTTAGAGTACTCTTGCCAGACTGGATCGCGATCCGAAGGCACGTGGTTAGAAACCAGTCAATGACTCGCTAAAGAGGCGACTGTTTCGTCTCCAGCCCGTGTCTTTCCGGGTGTACTTCAAGTTTTTCCCGTTATATTTGTGAGTCAGTATGACAGCTGACGTCATTCTTGGATCTTTAAGTAAATATAATGTAGACTGGTTATTTTGAAGCAATGATGGCTCAGTGGTAGCGTGTACGACTTCGCGTCGATTGACGTGAGTTCGAATCCCTGCAATGAGCCTGAGCTTCCGGTGATGGAAAACATCGTGAGGAAACCATAGCTTGGTGGTAGGGCGTTTTCTAATGCACGGCTGGCTAGCTACCACTCTCAAAGTTAAAATCTATCGCCCAGCACCAATAGGTGTGTTCCGGCAGCTGCAATTGAGAGCCACTTCCACTAGGTTTAGCGTGTTATCGTCTTGGCCTACATCGTCCCTTAACATCAGGTGAGATTGTGGCCACTACGTCAAACCTATAACGATAAAAAAAAACACAGGTAAGAAAGCATTGCAAAAGATAACATGCTAAAATGCAAATAGCTGCATTCCGAAGCGCTTTTTAGCTATAAAAAAAAACCGTATGAGCTAATAACGTTGAATGTAAATCGCTGTGCAAAATTACAAATAATTATAATATATCCGTAAGCAGTTAAATAGAATCGGCGATAAAAATAGATTAACGTTTTACTGTGTATTTACTACCTACTTATATTTCAAATGAAATTTACGTTTTGGATGACTAATACAAACCTTGGTAATGTATTTTTATACACTGTAAAGTAACTGTAACTATACACATTTTTGTAAACTCTATAGTGCAAATATATTACTAGATGTGCCCGCGGCTCCGCTCGCGTGGTCTACAAAATGACTTCGGTCGAGCGCATGCGCGAATCGTGCTGCCCCCAATCAAAAGACGGAAGACAAAAATGCTCACTGTGGATGATCCTTAGAAGACAGACATATGCAATCGCTGATGATTTTGTAGGTCTTTTTTAGATCTACAATTATGTATATCTCTTATGGTTTATTCAGCGTAACCCATTTAAGCGTCCCAAAATCGTTTTTTTTTTTTCGAATTGATTCACCATTATCGTCACTGATTATTTTGTTGTTGCGTCTTTATCTAACAAAATATATCCTATTATAACCTGGCCAGATAACATATCTATGAATCAAAATACAAAACATATAAATCAGATAAGTGGTCTTCGCGTGAAAAGATCATAAACGGACAGACAGACAGACAGAGAGACGTTGACTTTTATAATATGTGTAGATGCTCCCTAAGCTGTATTATTTTCTATTTAATAATAACCCGCTTACGTTTGACAAAATCTTTGTCGTTGAATAACTATACTTAGCTACAGTTTTCAAAGTAGCTACATTTCGTCAATTCGTAGCTTTTTGTAACTATGATAGTAGTATTATAGTTGAAAAGTATTGAAAATGGATTGTATTGACTATGGCTTGTTGTATACTAGGAGGCTCAATCCGATGAATTGCAAAAGGCAAATGGCTTGTAAACTTCTAAAAAATAATCGACGAAGAACGCATCTGTCTGTTCGCCTCTACCCAGGTGAGAAACCCTTCTCATAAGAGACATGCCTGAAGCAGTTTCTTCGCACGAACGTTTTATTTATTAACTAGTTGTGCCCCATGCCCTTTGTTAAATTTATTCGTCCATCTTCATCGCGCCGGGTCCAACACACTTATGTACCATATTGTTCTCACCTCGTGTATTTGCAGTTTGACGTTTATAAATAAATAAAAATAAAATAAACTAATATTTACTTAAGATGAGCAACATTTATGGTTACTGCTCCGCTCTTAAGGATTATAGCGTGAGGTTTATATCTGTAATCTATAATAATTTATATTTATACATATTATAAAACTCAACGACTCTCTCTCTGTCTGGCCGTTTATGCTCTTTTCACGCAAAAAACACTAATCCGATTTACATGGTATGCCTTTAATTTATAGATAAATTAGAAAATTGTAGATTTTACAAAAGACCTACTAAAATGTCATATAACATATATCTATCTTCTAAGAATTACCCACAATAAGCATCTTTGAGGCAGCCCAATTAGCGCGTGTGCTCGACCGACAGCATTCTGTAGTCCACGCCAGTGAAGCCGCGTGCACAGCTAGTAATATTAATATAATAAACCTGAAGAGCTTTTTTGTTTGATTAATGTTTAATCGGGATAAACTCTGAATCCACCAATAGGATTTCAAAAATTCTTTATGTATATGATAGCCAGATTCATGAGGATTAGTATAGGCTATGTAACTTCACGCTACGATCATAATGAGCAGAGCAGTAATTATGAACGTCAAGCCATCTGGCAAGATGTAGGCAAGTACAGGAAGTGGATCAACGATAGGGCTCTACACGGACGCGTCGCGTCGTGGAGAGTTTGCCGAGTAAATTTAAAACGGGTAAAGCAGTAGAGTACAGTTTGTAGCCTATAATAACTTTTCTTAATTAATCGGCTATAAAATTTAAAAATAACTTTTGTAATATGATTTGTCTGTAACATTAGCTCTTTCAAATAAACAATCTCTTATTTTTTTTAATGTCAGTAAAGACTACTTGTGCCGTACTAGCTTTTACCTTGAACTTTTAAATACACTATGAAGCACAAAATATGCGTGACTCAGATTTCAAATTGATAGACACGTCACAAACGTGAGATAAGCACATTCTTCCAACAGAATGGCTGAATCTCAAAGTTACAATTATTGGCTATTGCGTCATTTTAAACAAAATAAAATCACACGCAAGCGCATTATTGAACGTATAATATCGAACCAGTAAGGTGTTAAAACTTGTGCCCGAGATATAAAATCGATCAGCTTATTGGGTAAGCCGTTCTCGGTGACAGAATTTAAAAATGTTGCTTTCGGGGTCGGCTATAAAAATACTTCAATCGGCTACCCTAAAAGTCGGTTCAGATCGGACCCCGTTCAATTTACTGAGCCCCGTTATCCATTCGGGTGCTTACTTAACGACTCGCAATTTACTGTATTGCTTTTCAAGATATTTGTTCTGCTCTCTCTGACTAAAATAAATCTGAGTGAAATACGTATAAGTAGGTATATTAATCTATTTTTCAGTAAAACTTATTATTCACTGTCAACTTTTCAAGTTTATCCAAGTAAATTAATTATTTTTGAACAATCGTAGATCAATATCTTAGCTGCTGATTTAATTAGTAGCTCTTCAACTTGCGTAAATTGTTTACTAACATAATTTATTTTTAATAAGAAGCGATTACATCTTTACATGTTATAAAACTCGAACGTTTCTCTGTCTGTCTGTCCGTTTATGTACTTTCCACGTGAAAACCAAAGTAGGTAACATAAGTAATAAGCAGCTACGAAAATGGTGAATTAAATCGGAAAAAAGACGTATTTGGGGCGCTTAAGTGGCTTACTATGGGTAAACCATACGACCACAATCTTCGTAATTTTGTAATGAGGATTAATCAATAATGGTATATAAAATAATTACAGGATATTTAAACAAAAAACTATATACTAATATTGTAAAAATCTTACGTGATTTGTTGGGAGTTTTTGGCGGGATCTGAAAATGCCATATAGCGGTTTTTGTTTTTTATTCATAAATTTGTGTCATTTGACCCTATATTGTGTAATACAGGTGGCATTTTGCTAAATGAAGCTTGATTATTGTGCACAAGTGGATGGGAAATAATAACACGGATTATGATTTCTGAGATACCACAAAAACTCCCTAGAAAGTTCTAACAAGGAAGCCTGAAATCGTCATAACACTGGAAAATATATTCACTCGATAATGGCAATAATGGTTTTCAATAAAGAGGACCGATTGCCAAGTTAGGAAGAAGAAGAAGATTGTTTTTTTGAACGCGTTGATCTCTGCAACTACCTGTCATATTTGTAAAATTATTTTATAAATTGTATATCTTATTTAATGGAAAGGTTGTATAACTTAACACTATGATCCTAAATAGTGGATCAGTAACAATGAACGTTAAGCAATCTAGCAAGTTGTATGCAAGTATGGGAAGTGAGCATAAGGGTAGGCTACATAGGTGTGTTGGCGGCGGCGTGGTGAAGAGTTGTGAAATCGTAGGGCACAGCTGGAAAACAATACAGGTGTGCTGGAAGAGGCACGGTGAGTGTTGTGAAATCGTAAGGCACAACTAGAAAACAATGTAAAACGTTACCTAGATATGAATAAAGACGCTACCAGTAGCCGGTCTTTAATAAAGGAAGACGGTACATCTGATGCTATTGATGGCGCAACTGTCAAACATGCTATTAGAGACGCCGGTGGATGCTGCATCTCATTACTTTCGACAGGAAGCGGAGCAGGGCCGCGGCCGTGCGGCGCAAAAACTAGCGCCTGCCGGTGTCGATGCCCCCAGCGGCACTGTTAATTATGTGATGGCCTGATGTACCGTATGCCGATGTCGATTGTCGGAAATTATTTTTTTTTATAATATCCTGCGTTCATTCCATGCATTGGTTAACTAATTGCTTCTATTTTAGTAATACGCAACACGTTATTGTTTAATAATCACCGTTAGTAAAATTGGAACGATATGGATTTTAAGTAATTTCTGAAATAGAGATCATTATTTTGCTGTTTGCAAAAAGCTGTTTTAAATTTACACTGTTTTTGCATAATGTTCAACTACAAATACATGTTTATTTTTCATTGCAACATCGTTTTATTTTAATTGATATATTTATCAATAACTTCGTAATGCTTGATATTATACAGGTCATAGGGATTATATCCCTTGAACAAAATGGTATAATGTAAAGCCGTAATTTTATTTATGAGGCCACTCGGACGTCATAGCTACTGAAATCTTTAATAGTTAGTAATAAGTTTATTTATTTAGTAAGGGCAATGCCAGTAATACGCATATTAAATAATATGATATGGTTCCATCACGATGTTTTCCTCCACTGAAAGCTCAGGCTCATTGCAGGGATTCGAACTCACGAATGTCGACGCGATGTCGTACAAACTACCACTGAGCCATTATTGCGTCATTAAGCTTTAAAATGATGTTTGAATCATTAATTTTGATGAAGAATTAACGGAGATATGGCGTTGCTAGAAAAAACACCTTTGAGAAACAATATTTATCATTACATAGTATAAAACAAAGTCGCGTCGCTCTGTCCGTCCCTATGTATGCTTAAATCTTTAAAACTACGCAACGGATTTTGATGCGATTTTTTTAATAAATAGAGTGATTCAAGAGGAAGGTTTATATGTGTAATACATGCATAATATTGTAGAGAAACACTGATAAATTTAGAGGTTTCTAATGTGATGTCGTAAATAAACAAATTTTTTGCGCTTACATTGCAAACGCTGGCTGAACCCCACGAGATGAATCGAAATAATGTACTAGAGTATTGTACACCTTAAAAAGGTCAACAAAAAAGTCCGCGATGGTATATGTCTATCTCTTAAGGATAACCCACAATAACCATTTTTTATCCTTTACATTTTACGGGAAAAAATGGCTTTTTACGAAGTGATTTTAAGCAATACAGCATTAATCCTTATCCAATTAAGTACCTTAAATACATTGTCCATTTAATATAGATCAATATAGCCCTATGACAAAAAAGCTGTAAACGTTGTTAAGGGCATTCTGTAGTAGGTATATTTAGTATCAGCATTGCACCCGTGCGAAGCCGGGGCGGGTCGCTAGTGTATGATAAACCGAGTTAGTAAACACATTTACTAACAAACCGACAGAAAAACGTTGCGTTTTATAGTATGTGAGAACAAATCATTATCAGCCCCTATGATGTCATTATCAGCCCTGCTGAAAATAGGCCTCTCCTAATGCTCGGCACCGGGTCTGATCTCTAGTTTTCCGCATCTAGTAACTTCCAGCAGCCTTCAGCAAGTAGTAGTTCCATCTGGTTTAAAGGCATCGTTACACGAAGATTGCCGAGACGTGGTCTCCTTTCAAGAAGTTATATGGTTGTCTGACGTTAACTTGTGGACCAGCCTCATCGTAATTGTCCACGTCTTGGCACCGTAGTTCATAACAAGTAAGACACACTGGCTGAAGACTTTCTTTAAATCGATTGTTTCCAAATATAGTATTATTTACTCTCATTTTAGCAATTTCTTGCATAAACGCAGTAACAAAGATAAGAAGATATGTGATAGTATTTTTACATAAATTTTCACGTGCTTACACTAAGTCACTAATATCACAGTAAGTAGTATCACAGTATTTCCTAATTTAGTAAATAATGACCTTTTCTACACAACATAGGCGAAATAAATAATTAATTATATATTTAGATTTGCCATTTTAAGGACAGGATGGAATGAAAGGACTGGAGTTTTTAATGCTTTACAAATGTCACAAAAATAGTCGACCATAACGCCAAAAACTATCGACACATTAATTTATCATCACTAAGAGATGTCGGCGCGTGACGGCGCAATTCATGGACTCAACGCACTGGACTGTATCTAGGCACGGATCCGCGGTTTTAGTTCCGTTCTACAATATGCTTACTTACCAGAACAGCCGATATGAATGACATTGTAATAAATATACCTACATATAACCTACATATACCTATACCTACCTAACATAGTAACAAAACATGTAATAACTAATCAGGATTACCCATTGTTTATCCTGCTACTGTGAGCTACGTATGTCGATGGATTCTAATCTTTGTGACGTCCTCGTTGCTTTGGACCTTAATGTTATTAGGTGAAGTGCTGTCATTATGTTGAGTCGGTACCTAATAAAAAATACTCTTTCACGTCGACAGTTGGCTTCATTTGGCTTATTTACTTCGATAAATAAAAGATCAAATATTTTGTTGGCTCTTGCACTTAATATACCAGTAGCGCTAGGATTCATGGTCACAATTCTCATTAAATAAGTGTTTGATTTGAAGATATCTTAATTCCTGGTTTATATAACACAAAATATAATCGCATTATATTTCTATGTAGGTATAATCTAATATTTGCCCATGCAAATTAATATTTGTTTTCTAAATCCACACGGTCCACTTAATTTACCTAACGTGTTTCCACGAAAATGATTTTGCATTTCTTCGACCGTTTATGAGCATATTTGGTTAGCTCATTAATTTTACAGTTCGCTCCGACTTCGTAAAGTTTAATTTAACAATTCCGGAATAGTTTTTAATAGAATTTCCGTAAATCGGCCTATTAACTCACCAAAAATAGCATTGGAAGCTTTTTATGTTCCTGTCTGCCGCTGTTCGCTTTGATTAATAATCTGACGGGTCATTAACCTTCCGAAATATCAATTCGTGTGAGACACAAAAGGCGAACAGAGCTGTAGGTGTGTACTAGTATAGTCGGAAAAGGGGAGTGAACACAAAAGAGAAATACATGAGAATGCATCTTTTGTCCGTACATGTCGACGTTTTTTGTATATTTTTTTGTTAATATATAGAAAAAGTTCCTTTTTCTTTTTATATTTTGGGACAGAGACTGGACACCATTGTTAGTAGGAACGAGTTCGTAAGGCATATGTATAATGTAAGGTACAAGTTGAATTGCCATTGCATTCACCGGTTAGTTGCCTCGTAAGTATAAGATTCGTTAATAAATCGCCGTCCTGCTCCAAAAAAAAACAATTATTTAGATTGGGCCAAAAAAGTATTAAAAAAATCAAAATCGAAATTATACTTCATTCAATTTAGAACTAACTCGATCGGTTTTATGATTGTTTTTACAGTGTGATTATTGTTTACAATTTATAATTATATTTATTGGATGTACAGAGAAGGAGTCATTTCCAGACATCACTATGATTCAAGTAATTATCCTTTTAACAGTAAAACCCGTGGCTGGTTCTTGGACTTATTGTGTGCTTATAGAATCTAATATGACTACTAATTGGTCGTTATTTATAGTGTTAAAACTATTTCGGTCATTTACAAATTCTAGTTTAGCTAAGTTTTTGCGAACATACATTATAATGATCAATTAGTTACACATTTGCCTGAAGCTTGGACAAAATACGTCCTAGACACAACCATTTTAATTACAAATAATTTTGTATAAATTAATATTACTGCGATGAAATTTCTGAATACGAATCAGACAAATTGGATACACGACATGAATATTTGACAACCATTTATAAATTCATATAAAGCGTCGTCAATGCTAAATTGGCGTACAAATGGACCGTAGTATAATAGGATAGATTGTTCGTGTGGTAGGTACCCAAGTTTGAAAGTATGAAAGGCCCGTTCATATCTCTTTTATCGTCTTTATTGAAAGTCTTCAATAGACTAGTTGTTTACTCTACGATCGTTAATCATTTATATTATCAGTTAATACATTTACTTTCAAGTCTATATGTTTATAGAACACTAGCAATCGCCTACGACTTGTCTTTAATTACAATATAAAATGTAATGACAATAAAATATACACGATATCACACGGGGAGTAGGGAGCTTTCTATGAGTGGAAAAAAATTAGTTCCAGAGACTATTTCTTACAAACGTATAAACCTTTATATATTATCATCTATATTAATATGCAGTTCTTTCTGTACATTTTTTTTTCCAAATTATCCGATAGACATCTTTACATAGTATAAAATGCAGTCGCTTCCGCTCTCTGTTCGCTTAGATCTTTTAAACTATTCAACGGTTTAATTCAGTTTTCAGCAATAGATAGAGTGATTCAAGAGGAAGGTTTATATGTATAATACATACATATTATAGTACAGAAAGGCCTAAAATTTCAAAGATTTGTAATGTGATTTCGTAACAAACATATTTTTGTGCGCTTAAATCGTAAACGCTGGCTTAACCTTACGAGATAGAACAAATTAACGTACTATGGAATTGTATGTTTTCAAAAGATCGATAAAAAGCTCCGCGTCACACTGCCCCATATTAATATCTACATTGCACCCGTGCGAAGCCGGGCGGGTCGGTAGTTCTATATAAAGAACACTGTTTACGAATGTCATTAAAGATAATAGAGGTATAAATATGAAATTAAATATGTAATTGCCGTTTCATTAGTTAAAATATCAAGTACGACGGGAATGACTGAATCCATCTATACTTGTTATGATTTCTTCGCGATGTTTCTCATTAAAAAAATCTATAGTAGATCAGACGTATCAAGATCACACTTTGATATGAATCCTATAAAAGAATTTAAGGTTGGCACAACTAACACAGTATAGATGTTCTAACAACACACTGCTCTCACAGATATAGCAACGCTCGTAGAGCTTTAATGTCGCATTTTGATACACTTGCCAACCACGTTCACGCTGTTACAGTTAGTATTGTGCGGTATGACGTCATATACTCGTATGTAATGGCACTTCAAACTACGCCGTAAGAAGAGTAATGTGTTACAAGCTCATTCTTAACAAACCAACTTGTATAAGTTCTTAGATACATTTAGGTACTATTATTACAGTATGATATAATGTTCAAAGTCAAGTCTATAATACTGAGGGTTAATGTAGCTTGTCTTAGTGAACACAATGTTTAGAATCGGTCAATCGTTTCAGAGACTACCTCCTAGAAACTTTTCCTCTTTATAAAAATAGTTAGTTATAGTTACCACTTTGGTTGCAAACAAGCTTACAGCCCGCCGCGTGTCTGATGGTACCTAGCGCGTTGACGATCTTGAATCCCCCTACTCCAAGGAAGCCCTACTCACCGCAGGAGCACAACACAAGGTCGTTTGGCTGCAATCTTCTGTAGTTTGGAGGTATTCCACTAGTCGGGCTGCCCCGAGTAGAGACAAATCTCCAATGAAAATTTTCAGTGCCCTACCTCTCTTTTTTGAGGCAATGATGATGACTCTGTGGTAGCGTGTACGGACATCATGTCGATCGACATGGGTTGAAATCCCTGCAGCGAGCCTGCGCAATCGGTAAAGTTTAAAAACATCATGATGAAACCAAAGCTTTATGATAGTATAAATGTGTTCCGGCAGCTGCAGTCTCTCCACTAAGTTTAGCGTGTTACCATCTGTGGCCACATTGTCATTTAACATCAGGTGACATTGTAGACAAAACGCTAAATCTTGTAAAGAATAAGAAAAATGATGTATAACCGTCAGCTTATCGCAAAAGTCATATAGCGTGTACAAATTTGTAGTCCTTATAACAAATACTAAGAACACGCATGATTTAGTGTACTATCTCACACATATCTTAACCCGAGGATTCGCAATTCATTTCCAGCACGAGTTATGTGACCCTCGGATAGTGGTCCATTTGACGTCCGCTTAATGGACACAAATAAATTAGGTTAATTGGCGCTGTACACTGTTCTTTGTAATTCAATGTTATTTTTAAAGGTCAACGTCGTGTCGATGACCATTCTTAAGTTATATCCGTTAGATTAAGCATATAATTGGCAAGTTACGTCACCTAATGCAATTCATTTTTAATTGTGTTTCTCTTTATTCATATAATTATTTTTATTTATTTATTTGATAAAGGTAGTGCCAACAGTCCGCATATTACACACTAGCTGTGCCCTGCGGTTTCACTCGCTTATAATTTAAAAGAACGAAAAAGTATCATAAACAACATCAGAAATAGGGTAACTTATACTACTTAAAAAGTATGAAATAATTAAAGTGTGTGTTAAAACACGAATGTTATAGCAGTACCAGGGCAGTTCGCATTCATTATCTCGTTCAACGTACGCGGCGCCGACGCGGCTAGCGTAGCGGTACCGTGACCCTTTGCTATATGGTCCGAGATACAGGATAGGAGCGGGTGAAACTCCTTTTACGTTTTCAATAAATATGCTTTGTGAAGTATTTGAGTTTTCATTCACTAGTATCAATTCACTGACCGGACATCGTTAGAAATAGTTTATTAACTTTAGATTTCTTTTAGATTGCCTTACCTTACTTTATTTTATAGTAGTTCGGCACATTGGCTGTACTGTTCCTGATAAGAAATCTATCGGCGATCGCCGCTGTCATGCCAGCCTGCATAAATATCTCTTCACGTTACGCTTGAAGGACCCTATGTCATATGAAGGAGGGAACACATCGACCAGGAGATGGTTCCACAGTTCTACGGTACGACAAAGAAGATAAGACATAGATAACTTTTTAGTTCGTGCCGAGATGGAGGTTACCGTAAAACTGTGATTCCGAAGCCCAGCGCGTGTGGTTCTGTTGTGGAAAGGAGAGGAAAGAATTAGATTGAACAAATCTTCAGAACACTCACCACGATACAGATAGTAAGTAGAACACACATAAACGTTAGAACACACAATGACAGTGTATTATGAAGTATTTTTATGTGGCTTTTGTACCTTGGTACATGCCAACGAAACCCGCAATACCATAAATGATTTCCTCTTTTCTCTAGGCAACAACACCATCCTTTAATAAAGCATTTATAGCTTATCATTTCATTTAGGTTAGAATTATCTGTAATAACTAGTTATTAAGTAAATAATTTGCGAATATTTGGCACATTAAATAATGCAAGCTATCGAACAGCTGTCTCGTTAGTTAAACATATTCTTGATGATGTAGATGACGCCTTGAATGTCATTAGCATCAACGATTGGTATTAATATTTTTTTTAACGAAAATGATTTTTCAAACTCTTTGTCTATTGTTCGCAATAACGGGGAGCAAACGTTTTAAAAAGTTATTTTTGTCATTAATTTGGATGAAGAATTCAGGGAACCATAAAAAACCTTCGAGCAATAATATTCCCAAATTGATTTAATTTACAAGTGTTTATCCCCAAACGCAAACAGAGGAATTTTAACATGTATATCTGTGTATCTGTATGTGGCATCGTTGTTTACAAACGGATGAATAAATTTTGATTTAGTTTTTTTTTGTTTGAAAGGTTTGATACAGAGTCTTCTTAGCTAGGATTGAAAAAAATCTGTTTAGCTATTTTCAGATCATCACCTTTTCTAGGTGAAGGGATTGTAAACAACTTCCACAGGTCTGATCGATCCGCAATGTTGTATCATGTTATTTCAATGATATTTCAAGTACATGGTAAAGTTGACTTGATGCTGCAGCATCACCTGGAATTTGCAGGATACCCAAATCTTTACCAAATTACAGCAGAGTTATCGTGTTTGGATTTATTTAAACGGTCTCAATGAATCATAGGTAATTTGTATCGGTGTTATTTTTTATTTACATTGTTAAATTCGATAACCTCGATCTACATGTTGACTTCGTACTTAGGGGTCGTTCATAAAATACGTTCGCACTTATGGGGGGAAAGGGTGTAGCTTCCTATGACAAGGGGGGTCGGGAAGTTCTAAGGGAACGTGACGTTCGCAGCTCATCAAATATTTTTGCAAATTTTTCTCTTGTTTTTTATTTTTATATATTTTTTTGTTCACGTAGAAAGTCATTTGTAAACATGTAAATATTTATTATGTTATTTTTTGTTATTTGTTTTTCGAGTAGCGTTGAAGTCACGTGGCGTCACAATCAGATCCCTTGTATCTCTAATAATTGCAAATAATGAATATATAAAAATGTCGAAATTTGTGTACTATTAATTGCAATGTATCACATATGTGGGGGAGGGTATCTATTATTCGTGACGCAATATTGATAGGGGGTTCGCTGACATAGCGTGACAAAGGGAGGAGGGGGTGTAAAAAGGTAAAATTTTGCGTGATGTATTTTATGAACGCTCCCTTACTACTTCTACATAGAATTCTTAATATTCTCTTCTCACGAACACCGTAGAATTGTAAACGTACCTAATTATAGGAAGTTTCGTAACGAGAGTTGCCTATTCAGTCGTAATGACTGGTGGCTATTAATGAAGTGCTGTGAATTGAAGCTAACTGTAAGTAAAGATCTTGTTGGGTCTTATTATCGAAACTCTTTAGGTGTTAACGCTTATTAGCAAATAATTGCTACGGAGCATTGCTTTATAATACGCTTAGCGTAAAAGGAACACTATAAAATATGGATTCATTATAATTTGTTAACAGAGTTTTTGGCCGGATATTAGTCTTGGTGGTTTTTATATTAATTCTTTTTTTTAAATAATAATTCGTCACATTGACTGTATTGTCCTTGATGGTGTAAGCACAGTACAATCCAAATACAACGCCGACCACTGAGAGATCGAAATCCATCGGCGGTCGCCGCTGTCATGCGGGCCTGCATAAATATCTCTCCACGTTGCGCTTGAAGCACCCGATGGCATAAGAAGGAAGGGACACATTGGCCGGGAGATGGTTCCATAGTTTCACGGTACGACAAAGATATAGAGAACTCTTTAGTTCGCGTCGAGATGGAGGTTACCAAGTATTGATGGCTCAGTGGTAGCGTGTACGACTTCGCGTCGATTGACGTGATTCGAATCCCTGCGATGAGCCTGAGCTTTCGGTGAAGGAAAACACCGTGAGGAAACCATAGCATGGTGTTAGGGCTTTTTCTAATGCCCGCCTGGCTAGCTACCACCCTCAAGTTGAGAATCTGTCACCAAGCATCAATAGATGTGTTCCGGCAGCTGCATTTGAGAGCCAGTCATCCACTAGGTTTAGCGTGTTATCAATCTTGAAGGAACTTTATAAACATATGGTTATTTGGTCCTATATAATATCCTATGTAATATTTGTGGCGTTATACGTGTTCTATTTTTTCTATTGTATACAAGAGAAGTGTATGTTATAATAACAACTAGAAACGTGCATTTTGATTTGCCACAAAAACTCCCTGGACATTTCTAACAAGTGAGCCACGACCTTGTTAGACCGTTGTTTGGTTTTTGTTAATTATAAAAAATATTCAATCCACGTGACATTGGCAGAATTGTGTATGTAATGTTACAAGTTACCATTATAATATTAAATTTATTTAAATGATGTATGTGATTAACGTGCTATTTTATTGACAAATAAATATCGGTAGAAATAGCGACTGTGCGAATCAGTTACCTACTTCCTTGATTGGAAATTCATTTACGATGTCATAATAACTCATTGTTTTGCGTTGGTGGCAAGTTAACGCTATTTCCCCAGTATGTATGATGTAGAAAGTTATTAACAAGTACCACTATCACACAGACTTAAGAAAAAGGCAGAAGGCTGCGGATGAAGAACAGAACTGGGACATGAATTTAGCTGTGTGTCCTGGCAACCAGATGAGAACACGTACGATCGATTGAATAATGTTGCCAGGGTAGTTAACATAAGTTTTACTGTTTATTTAGCATTTCAGTAGTGTTGTCGTTAATCCATAATCCGTCATCAAAAATCTGATTTTATACTTGAAATGAAGGGCCCCTAGGACTAGGAATTGAATACTAATACTAAAATTGTTAGGGAGATTTTCGTGTTCTGTCAGACCAATACTAATATTATAAAGCTCGAGAGATTGTTTTTTTTTTGTTTGAATGCGCTTATCTCTGGAACTAATAGTCATATTATAATAATTATTTCTGCATTGTGTAGTCTGTTTATTAAGGAAGGTTATAGCACATATAACATCACTCTACAACCCTTAAATGATAAGCATTGTTAACCTTCAACATCAAGAAATCTAGAAACCTGAAGGCAGGTATTGGAAGTGATAACAATGATAGGCTACTTAGTAGGTACAAGAGTTCGTAGGCGGAGGGGCGTTGGAGAGATCGTCGAATAAATTTAACACGGGTAAAACCGTGAGGCATATTTAGTTATTACATAAAAATACATTTGTCAATTTTATCTGTGAATAATATTATTTTAGTCTGGCCTAACTGGTGGCGTTAACCTTTTTTGGGTCGAAAAACCGTGATCACTAGACCTTAGCCACAGACAAAAACTATATATGTAATATTCAAAACGTTATAACTAGGGTTTAAACAATCGGTTTAACCGAAGTTCTGTTCATTTTTGTTAGGTGAATAACTTAGAAATTAACTTACTCTTAGTGCTGACGAAGTTAAAAAAAAGGTATAATGTTTGTTATGTAGAAGAAATAAACTGATGAATTAGTTTCATAATTTATGTGATAATTTGTATTTCAAATCTCGGGATTGAATAAAACAATATCTTACTATAATGAACAATTAAATGACGATGATATAGAGACAAGTCTTCACTAAGCCAATAAATAGTGAAACTCAAGAACACAACACACTGTTCACACAGTTCCGCATTATCCACATGTCAATCGCCATAGATATAAATTTGACTCTGAAAGCACTTGTCGAATCAAAGGTTCAAATTTTTCGAAAATCCAAGGTATAACTACTTATCTCATCTTTTTTAATAAACACTTTTTTATCATTATATGATTGAAGTTTTAGCCCACCTGATCTAAGTGACGATGTGGACCAAGATTGTCGAAGACTGACTCTCAAGTGCAGCTCCCGGAACACACCTATTGGTGCTTTGCGACAGATTTTCAATTTGAGAACGTGGTAGCTAGCCAGGCGGGTATTAGAAAAAGCCCAAAAAATGCTATGGTTTAATCACAATGTTTGCATGTTGCAGGGATTGGATCATGTCTCATGTCAATCGACACCATGTCCGTACACGCTACCACAGCTATCATTGCTTCAAGATGGCTTGCTTGGTATTGGAGCTCCACTGGAGGCATCAATGAATTAATCGCATTGTTTTCCAAAATTGAAAACGGTTGTTGATTCAACGCTAAAATTTCTTGCTAAGGCTTCATGGTTTTGCATAGAATGTGGGTCTATGATTTTCCACTTGCAGAATAACGTAGAGTTTGCCGATAATATGAGGTAATAATAATGATAATATGCCACAAGTACTAGTGCTAAAGTTGTCGTTTAACAAGAAGCAAGTGTAGATCGATACAATATCGCCTAAGTCGACGGCGAATAAGTATCATGACTTGACTTCATCGTGTGAATTGGATATTGGATGTGTTTGCTGTCTTTTATGTTTATTTCTGTGATTGTTCGATAATGCAGAAGTAGAACCTATGTCGAGTGTAATGGGGTCTGAGGTAGTAACGGACCGAGGGGAGAAGTGGCAAGTCAGCGTAAACATTTCTTTATACATTCTTAGCGCGAAAATTGAAACGAAGTTCGGTTGAAGTTCGTTTTCGGTATAATCCACATTCGGCCCATCTCTAATATAATCATTACTGTGATTAAACTGTCATTTGCATGCGGGTTTGTTTGATACGTGGTTTCTGTTGCCGAGTTTGTTTTAAAACTAGCGGTGCGCCCGCAGTTCCATAATTATTACGCAGTAACTATTTTCATTCTGTAATTTTATTTTACTAGACTTTATAAATAATTAAAATTAAGTGCGAATTTAACACAACGTTTAAAACGAGGACAATTTAAGTGGCGCTCCGAAGGTGCACATTTGATATTGGAGGACATTTTCATCAGCGGCCACAATGATTTCACAGTCCTTGTGAAAATGATCAAATCAGTCCGCAGCGTAAGACCATTTCGATCACTAAGCCGTTCTCATTAAAGGTTGTAAGCGTGAAGTTTGTTATTGCGGTAATATTCCGTCCCAGTCGTATGGTATACGATACTGCAGAGGTATGCTACAATTGCATACCATAAAGGCAGACGATCAATTTCTACACAGTCTTCGTGTAATTAATTCAAGAAAATCAAAGTCAACATATTTTGTTCAATTTAGGCCCTAAGAAGGAAGGTACTTATTAACCTGAACACTAGTATCAAAAGTGTCGATTGTTTCGAAAAACCTTTAGGTTTATCGATTATTTTTTCGTAATTAACGTCCGGGCGACCTAGCGAACACGGCGAAAAAATGAGTCATTCGCGTGATGTGATGGGATTTCTAGCAGTTGTGCAAATTGTGTACATGCCTAATAAAATATAGCAAATTCATATCATATCATTAGTACAATCTCCAATATCGATGATTTAATCGATAAACAATAGTTATTTAAAAAACACTATTTAGTCAACACACTACTAGAAAACCCGGCAAGAAACTCGATCGGGTTTATAAATATTTTAAAGTGAAACTTCTTATGCGACTTCCAAGCGTTAAACGTTTAACGCACATTATCGGTCTCTCCTCTTTGTGTGAGCCAGAGCGAAAGAGTAAATGACGGTGTGTACATACACATATATACATATATTAATATACATATATTGCACACTGTTTAAATAAAATAGAAAATGTCTTTTAAAATGAAGTTTCACTTCTGTCGTGTGTGAATCGCACACACACCTTTTTTTTTACAGTATTTGTATTGTTTAAAGTTATAAATTTAGTGGATGTACAGAGAGGAAGTCACTTCCAGATATCACCGTCATTCACGGAATTTGCTTCCACTATAAGACCGTTTCGACATCGAATTAATACACTTTTCCTATTTTCCCTTCCTCTGGCCTCTACACGTATCAGTTTCATAAGAACGGATGGAAACGTTCGTCGGTCGTTCGCAACTGACTATTAGTTTCACCGTAATGTACCTGCTCGTGGGCTCACTATGTGGGATGTGGGTGCATTGCGATCGGTCACGCCTCCGTGGTTCGGCACGTTATGCTATTGCGAGAGATGATGGGTGTTGTTTGTACCATAATGTTTAGTTCGGTGCGTGGTTTGAAAGGCCTTGTGGCCCAGTGGGTACAAAAACGCTATGAAGAAACAGGACCGCTTGAGAAATGTTATTTCAGTACCATCGCCATCTGGGAAAAAGTATAGAACTGTCGATTTGACGGCGTTTAAAAGTGCCAGTGCATCGTGGGCTGGTCAGATTAAGCCTGTGACTTCCCTCGGAAAATGGCCTTTGCACTCCAGCGGAACATTTACAGGCTAGAATTATTATTATTTTTAAGTAATAAGTATATACATGTACTATCCAGTGATTATATAGTAAATGCTCCATGATTAATTAATTAATTTATTAAGGACTATCTGTGCCCGCGACTCCGCTCACGTGGACTACTAAAAAAGCTTTTTATTTTTGTGCGGAATAATAATTATTTTTCTAAAATAAAAGTAGCCTAAGTTATTCCTTATAACATCGGCTGAAAACCCCTTCAAAATCGTCCCAGCTGTTGCGGAGATTACCTGGAACAAACAGACCGGCATAAATTTTAAAATTTGGTTTTTTGTTATAGGTGTCGTCTATACTTTCATATGCATTTAGTAAAAATGTGTTATTTTGACATTACAAATAGACACTTAAATTTTATTATATGTATAGACTGACAACAGTATCTAATACTATATTTATTTTATAGTTAATGACAGTTTAAATTGAGATCGACGCTAAGTCCTTTTACACGCTACGATTGACCCATTTACAGTAACAGTTTATTGTGCCTGTTACCTTGCTTTTCACGTATCCATTGATACAATATTTATTCTTTACTCCTAAAGAGAGAAAATGTTACATACAAAGTCTGTGTTTTGTTTTCAAGGACATCTGTGCACACATCGGGTATTGGAAGAATGTTTGTTACAATGCATATATTTGCTAAGCACGATCGGAACGCTACAATGAAAGGGATCAAGAGTACTCGATCTGAATATGAGTATCTGTTTAAAATTTTGGAGCCGTCGATCCCGCTGGTTGCGCGATACCGTACAACATTACTGCACTTCACACGCGCTCACACCCACGCAGTTCGAACTTAGGACTTTCTTTTCTATGTAGTTAGACTTTAAAAAACAATTGACAGATAAACTAAATACATATAAGCATATGTTTAATCTATAACTACTAATATTATAAAGCTCAATATTTTTTTTGTCTCTCTGATTGAACGCGCCAGTCTCTGGAACTACCGGTCATTAAAAAAAAAAAACTGTTTGCATTTTATCGAGGAAATTTAAAGTCTATATAACTAGCCACTTCGATCCTATGGAGCGGTGCAGTAACCATGACGTAGATCGCTTTGATGCCCTAAATCAGCGATTCCTAAAGTGAGTTCCGTAGAAATGTCACCAGGGTCCCGAGAATCAGTTACATATGTTATTGAATTTTTTAATTATTGTGGTTCTTATTTCCATTTTTACTAATATTATTTTGAAATAGTTCGATAATTCTAGTAGAATTTTCATTTGTTGTCTTTTAACATCCTTTATTATATTGTTATGATAATTGTTGAGTTTTATATTATCGTTTAATAATATCTCGATACCAAGCCCAATCTATTTGACTTGTTAAAATGAATTATTTGAGCCTAAACTCGAGGAGTTTGCTAGTAACCACTGATGAAATCCACTACCCACCTCTCGCTCCATCATGAGATCAGCTCCAAGATACTAAATTATAGTGTTGTCATTCGAACTACATATATATACAAAGTTTCATTTCGATACGACAATTAGAAGTAGGTTAAAATTTACTTCTAATATTTAATTACATTGTTTGTTAGTTACAAGTGAAGCTTATATAAGCGTGTTAAAAATAAGAAGTTTGTTGCTACACAAGTTGGTAGTATGTGAAATCAAGCAGATTATACACATTTGAAGTTTAAAAAATGCTTATACAGTTTTGTTTCTAAGTTATATGCCTATAGATAAATAACTAATTTACTTTTTCATTTTCGAAAATTGTATCATTGTACTTTTGACAAACAAGACTATAAAACTGTTCGAGTGTTTAGAAATTTAAATCGCCTATGTCAAATATATTCCTAATTTATTCCACAGATTGTACTTATTACAAAAACTGCTTACAAAAAAACTAACAGGAACAGACGGGACTCAAATGTATATGAATATGCAAGTATGTGCCACCGTGGTCGCTTTACTAGTTAAGGTTCGTTTACATCTAACGATATTTCGGTGTACTTTCAAAACAATAACGACTCGGTGGTAACGTGTACGGGCGCAGCGTCCATCGATGTGAGTTCGAATACTTGCAATGAATCTTAAGTTTTCGGTGAAAGAAAGATCTCGATGAAACTATAGCATGGTGTTAAGGTATTTTCTAATGCCCGCCTGGCTAGCTACCGCTCTCAAATTGAAAATCTATGGCCAAGTAGTATTTTCTTGCAGTAGCACTACAGTGCCAGTTCCCCCACTAGGCTTAGCATGTCACCACCTTGAGCCACATCGTTACTTAACATCAGGTGAGATTGTGGCCATAATGTTAAAATATATAAATAACTAAAAATATTGTGGCATTTATGAACAAGGTTTAAGTAATAATTCCTTGCTTTTTAATCTATACTAATATAATAAAGCAGAAGAGTTTTTTTGCATGTTTGTTTAAACACGCTAATCTCTGAAACTACCAGTCTGATTTCGCAGTGAAGATATTTAGTCAGAATGAGGTAACGAGTTATGTTACACAATTATAATGGATTTATTTTATTAACCAAGACAAAAATCGATTGATAAATATAATAATCGTAATTTGATTTCCTTTATGTTAATTCTGAGTGAAAAGTAAACACTTTCGAAAGTGAAACACTAACAATTCTTTATTAACTTCTTATTCGTATTTATTTTATATTATTATTATATTATTATATTATTATTATTATTTTATATAATTCGTATGTAAAACAAGTCGCTGGATATGAACGCACCCGTTTCAACGCTTCAAGAAGCGGTGCATGGCGTACGGAGCGCTCGGTCAAGTTTTCTATAATAGCAGTGTAACGTTCGTGTATACGTATTGTGTAATTATTGTCACAGATGTTCGTGAGAGGACGCGGCTACAATGTCAAGAGTATGAGCACTATTGTAGTCCTCGCGCTATTTATACACTCATAATGAATTTCTACTTGAGTTCTAGTTATTACGATACATAATGGATGTAATATTATCTGTCCAGCTTCAGGAAAAGCTGGAAAGTGTAGCATTTCGTTTTTTGGTTTCTGAAACCAAAAGGAACCCTTATAATTTCGCTATGTCCATCTGTCTGTACGCGGCTTCGCTCAGAATTTCTTAGTACTAGAAAGCTGTAATTTGGTATTCATATATATTTGGTATATCCATATTAAATTATTAACACCGCCGAAAATGTAGAAAAAAAAAATGTTTAAGGTACTTCCCCTACACTTAAAGTGGGAATTTTTTGCTCTCGTCTATCTCATCTTGTGGATTGTCGTTGGATAGGTCGTTCAAAGATATTGCGGATCTATAAAACCCATTTTTCGATCCAGGGAATCCGTTTACGAAATATCAACCTTTAAAGTGCTAATTTTTGTTAAAATCATTCCCCCCCCCTCTCTGCCAGCTAAATGGTTGTTTTTGGGTATCTGAAAAAAATTATGGTAGTAGTATATATAATGAAGTTAAAAGGAAAACTATCAAAGGTAAGTATGCTTTACAAATTAACGAGTAAAATAGGCAATAAACTTATAAGATGTACTTACTGGGGGAAGTAATTTCGTATAAATTCTGCATATTGTGACGGGAAGTTTCGTAATACAATGCGCGTGGACCTACACGCACTTGGCAAATTTTTATTTCTTGTAGCGCCACTATGTTTAAATTTCTCTTCACGTCATGTTGGAAGAAACTTATGTTGCAGGAATGAGGAAACAAGCTAGCCGGAAGATGATTTCACAGCTCTGTGGCTCCGGAGCCTCGCTTGTGTTGTCCTGTTATGAAAGTGTAGAAAGGGAAATCATTAGGTTTAACTGCTCTTAAGATTCTCTTTTGCATGGTCGCGTCTCGGTATGGGTTATTGTATATTCATGCCAAGAGTCCTGCAGGCCGGTAGAACAACGATGACTGTTGATGGATTGCCAATCTCTCGGTGGTCACCGTTGTTTTTGGAAAACTTTGCTTACCATCAGGCACAGTGCAGTCACTATGCCGTACTAAACTTCCTATGTCATGTTAAGTAAACTTTATTGTCGAAAGGATATTATAGGGTGGGTAATTACGTAAATGACGGTGATGTATGGAAGTGATTCTCTCTGTAAATCTATTAAAATGATAATAATTGTAAAGAATAAAAATACTATAAAAACAATTAAAAAAATGTTCATAAGCTCGATCGGGTTTCTTGCCGGTTCATCTCGATAACTGGGATGTTTTCCGAAACGGTAGTAATATAGTCGTGTTTGATGTTCACAAGTGCCTTCTTAGGGGCTAAATTGAATAAAGTATTTATGTTTTTTTTAATATATTTTATTATTGTTATGTGGTATATAAAAGTACTACCTTATTTTTATGTTTATTTAGATGATGGTTGTGAAGTAAATACATTTGTAGGAATTTGCTTACCAAAGTAATTTTAAGGTTTCTAACGGTTTACGCGTCACGCTAGAAAATTAGATCAGTTTGATATAGTTGGTCAGTGTGTCGGTATAGTATAGTTTATTTATTATTCATGTATATTTTTATTTGGTAAATCCATTAGGTGTTATAAAAAAGTAAAGTTTGTGAAAATGTTTGTAGGAGATTAACTCTTGAACCACTGATCCGAATCTATCAATCATTTCACCGATAGAATACGATACCCCTGAATGATATAGGCTATTTTTTAATCTCAATGGATTTTATATTGTAATTAACATGAGCGAAGTCGGCGGCGGCTGCTAGTGAATTATAATTAAGTTGATTCATGAATTCTTTTAGATACTAATTTGCTGTTTATTCAACAAACGTGGTTTCCCAAATTCTTCTTGCTTATTTTTTAGCTTATTAACTTATTAACTGTTATAATATCTTTTTCAAGTTATATTAATACTTAGTGAAACAGTGGAATATTGTTTTAAAGTAGAGTATTTATTTATTATTTATGTGCAATATATCCGAAATTACTCTTATTAACTATTATGTCTTTATTATAATTACGTGAGAAAGATATAGTTTTACTACGTTGTAATGTACAATTAATATATCCCAAGTTAAGCCGGTTTCTTTTTTAATAAAAGATGAGTAGCTCATTATAAAAAGGTTTGTATCTTTTAAAGGGCACCCTGAAAAAAAAAAAACAAACGAATAAAACATTATCAACAAGGACGTGTGAAAGTTAATGCTACGTTAGTTAAAATAGAAGTTTCGAGAACAATCGAGAAATAAATACTTTTATGTTAGACAAGAAAAAGTTTAACGTAAAGTCCGTACGCAAGGTACAGTTAGTCGAACAATGATGGCGATTCGCGATTCAGCGCACGGAATACGTGTCACGGCTGATCCGATGCGAATCCTAAATTGTATTATCGATATTTGTGTCACGTTCGCATCACTACTTAGCCAGCGTTTTCTCTCTTTCGATTTAACTCTACGAATTTCATATAAATGCCGTCTTTATTGTGTCCGTAATAAAACGGTTTATTTGTTGGTTGTTGTCGTTGTTAGTAATGTTTCGAATTTTACTTTCATTAATTCGCAATCTTATCCGATGATGTCATGTGGAAAACATTGTTTTTATAGATATTTTTCAATGTTGATTTTGAAAGTGTTTATTTATATTTATACTCTTGAAGTCTGAAATACATAATATCCGATTCGTTTTGAATATCATGTGAGAGTTTTTGTCGGGATCTCAAAGTGTCATGTGATGGATTTTGTTTTAAATTCATAAACTTACTCGTATGTTATGTGGCCCTATAATATGTAACTTTGGCGACATTTTATTGTGATATAGTTTGGTTATTGTAAACAAGTATAATTATATATAGTAAATTATACATATAGGTAATCCTTACTTATATTATAAATGCGAACGTTTATTTGTTTGTTACTCAATCACGCAAAAATGGCTGAACGGATTTTAATGAAATTTGGTACATAGATAGTTTATAACCTGGATTAACAGAGAGGATACTTTTATTATCCCGGTAAAGGCCCAATTCTGAAGTGCACGCAGACGAAGTCGCGGGCACATCTAGTAGGTAATAACAGGGTTCATGCATTTTCGAATGTCATAAAAATTCCCTGGAAATTTTTACAAGGGGCCGCCATTTTGTTGGAGCTACGTTTGAAGCAGAGACAAATTAAAATAATTTGAAAACTCTTATTATTTTATCAGAATAATTTTCGTATTTGTAAGGTAAGCACGTCATTTATAAATTAAAACATTTCCCGGGAATTCTATAGAATGCCGGCATTTTATACATTGCCTATAACGTATGTTTTTAGCAAAGACAGACAAAGATTTAGAAATTTACTTCTAAATAATAATAAAATTAATAGTACTACTTTATGAACTACATGAACTTAAAACTACATAAAATACGTGAAACAAAGATGTGTGACTTCACCAGAAGGGATTAGAAGCGTCTTTGCTGTGACGTCACATAATAGACGAGTAGACAAAAATACTCACTGAGACCCGTTGACGTTTATAAATTGGGTTAATGAAGTAAAGATTCGGGTCGTGCTCGCGCCATAATGCCGGTGTTGTGTTTTTAATTTGGTCGAGTTGTTTATGAGAGGCTCTCGTGTCACCTTGAAACAACGGACCTGTCCGGACTCTGGAAAGAGAATTAGTATTGTACTCGGCACGCAGTTTTTTATACTTGTGCGTTTAATGAAGAGTTTTTATGAGGTGGATTTAAAATGACGTTTAATTTGTTTTTAATTGTTGTTTTAAATGATGACATATTTCGTGTGACTGTTTTATTTAAGCTTATATTTTACAAAATTACATTATTTACAGAATGTTTCAGAGTATTTAGAACTCCAAGTGTCCACCTTTTTTTTAAATATTCAAACATGATCATATTTTTGTGTCATTAACATTCTGAGCGAATTACTGGTTAGTCGATGGAATAATAAAACTATTTAATTTCGACACAAATAAAAAGGATTGTTATAGGTATCATATCTTTCCCGTATTGTGAAACTGTAAAACTGTCTCCCTGCCAGCGTATTCCCTCCTTCCTACAACGTGGAGTCCTGATTAATTTTTTGTACCACGACAATGGCATACAAGCTTGCGGTCCGCCAGATGGTAAGCGGTCATCGGAGCTTATAGACGCTTGCAATACTGGAAGCATAAAATGAGCGTTGCCGACCCTTGAACAAAATAATATAACGTGAACAGACATTGGAGCAAGCTGACATTATAGTGGTAAACGCCGATGAATTATAGATCTTTCGGTGTTTCCGTTGTTTTAAGAGAGGTAGGGCACAGAGGAATCTTTATGGAAATTCCTCTCGACTTGGTGCAGTCCGAATAGTGGAATATTTCCACCCTACAGAAGATCGCAGCCAAATAATCTTGTGTTGTGTTCCTGCGGTGAGTGGCATTTCCAGAGCTCCTCGGGTTAGGAGGGGTTCAAGGTCGGCAACGCGATAGTGATACCTAAGGTATCACAAGCGTCCATAGGCTCCGGTAGTCGTTTACCATCAGGTGGTCCGTATACTTGTTTGCAAACTTAATTGTTTAAAAAAAAGGATTGCACGCTGCTATACCAATAGTACTTAAAAAACTTAAGTTTTATTATACATTATATTTGCGATTATTATATAATTGCGAGAATTATTATAAACAATCACCTTTATTCGTATTGATTGTAATAATTTTAAATTCGATTTACTTCGGACGGACTCATCTATCGTCAGTGTGTTTACGAATGTATGACCCGTGAGGCCAGGTTGAATCGTTGAGCTAAGATCAAGATTTTTTGCGAATTAGAAGCAATTTATGTTCTTGTACAAAAAACTTGTCCGCTACCTTGGGGTACTTAAATAAATGTTAAAACTGATAAGATCTGAATACCATCTAAAATACATATTATTTATTACCAGCTGTGTCCGCGACATCACGCGCATGAACTGCATGATTATTCTTTATTAATTCTTTGACTAAATGTCACGTTTTACTGAATACCTTGAATTGCTAAAAAAAGAAGCTTAGGTTACTCCGTGAAGAGTCCTCTACTTGCCAATGAAAGTCCCGTCATAATCGGTGTATCCTGTTATTCAAGGTTAGCCAACAAATAGGTAGACATACAGTAATAAAAAACGCATCTTTACGTTTATATATAACCATATCATCATCATTTGAGCCGAAGGATATCTACTGTTGGGCATAGGCCTCCCCGGAGATCGCCACAAGACCGGTCCTACGCTGCTCGCACTCAACGGAGTCCTGCAACCTTTACCAGGTTGTAAATTCACTATGTGGCGGTTTTCAAAAACTCTTCGGCCACATCAGTCATCTTTTCTAATATATATTAGAAAAGATGACTGATATATATATGTATATATTCCGTCTGCTGCCACTTAAGTCTAGCAATTATTAGGGTTACGATAAATTAATTATTAAGTAACCGTATGTGTTAAGAAAAAACACTTTACTCCGATACCACAGACTGACTTTTCAATTTAATTTAATTGTGTAGATTTAAATTTAGGTTGATGAACACTTTGGTAATGTATGTCCAAAAAGGTGACTTATTTCTCCTCTGCAATGTCAGTGCGCACTATGCAGGCTTATAGTCCATGTTTATTATTATTATTAAAAGAGATATTATAAAGTTAACCCGGGCTAGCTCGCTGTAGTTATTCATTACGGGATTAATTTATCCATGGAACCGATAACCGTGCGCCGTACGATACTGGCAATATTGCGACGGTAATCAATTTTAGAGAGCCCTTAGTTCACGTAACGCTTCTGAAATCGTGTTATAAAATGTCATTTTGCGATCAGGTGACCTTATTGTATTTGTTCAGAATGACTTACAATTTTATTAAACCTTTGTTTTTTTATTTTTTGTATACATTAGCGTTTGAGCACAATCTCAGTTCATGTTAAGTAACGATGTTATTAAATATAGTAACTGTAGGTATTAGATACATTCCACGTACAATACATATACTGTAGTTCCACGGGAACTAAGTTTCCTATCTGGACTAATCTTGTACACCATTCCTCGAGTTACGTCTTTTCGAGTTAAGTTACGTCAAACAACATTTTGACATCATTATTTAACATTCCTTAAATTCACATGTTTCGCAATCGACCGACCCACCGAACACGAGTTGATACATTCTTTAAGCCTAAGGTTTAAAAGATTTTATTTCTCTTTTTTTTTCTTTGTAATTACATCACAAAATTAATGAGTTATAGCCAATAGAGTACCAAAAATAATTACTAATTTTATAAACAAGTATTTCAAAAACTTGCTTTGAGTAATAAAGCATATATTTTACATTATAAATCCAGTTAACGTGGTTTCGATTAGGTTCCGAGAACCTAACATTCCGTAAGTATGAGGACAGCCTGTACTCTTCTTTACTTTTAATTTTATCATAATTGCTTAATTTCTACAGAAAAGCGTAATAAGCTACTTTTAAATAGGATAACCTATATTCGTTTGAAAACTCCATATCACAGTAACCCATTTTACTAGTATTTCTTAAAACGCGCATCAAGTTTCAGACGTGAACTAAATCTCTTCTCGTTATCATAGAGATTAAAATAATTGATGAGAACGCGTTTCAGGCTAGTGGCCCAATTAAACGATCTGGTTCCTGATAATTTACGGTGAGCGGTGACGTGTCGTTTGATGCCAACTTTGCATGCTAGATGGTGGTGCTAAGAAATCATAATTTGCAATGTTGAAGCAATCATGGCTCAGTGCTAGCGTGTACGGACATCGTGTCGATCGACGTGAGTTCGAATCCCTGCAATAAGCCTGAGCTTTTGGTGAAGGAAACATCGTGAAGAAACCATAGCATGGTGGTAGGGCTCTTTAACTAATGCCCGCCTGGCTAGCTACCACCCTCAAGTTGAAAATCTGTCGCCAAGCACCTATGGGTGTGTTCCGGCAGCTGGACCTGAGAGCCTGTCTTCCCACTAGGTTTAGCGTGTTACCATCTTGGGCCACATCGTCACTTAACATCAGGTGAGATTGTGGCCAAAAACAGTAAATCTATAATGAATAATAAAAAAATGTTTATTTTCAAAATACATAGGATTTCGTGTTATTCCTATAAAAACCTATTGATTCTTTTTTCAAGTGAAAACTAAATATGGTCTTAAACGATTTTACTAATAATATTCAAATTGCCCTTTCTTTGACATCTGTTATAGACGAGGAACATTTTTTTATGCATCATAGTCAGTTTTCATATCATATAAAAAATAATTTGTCATATGATAATTATAAATTTGTGACTGCTATTTTTCATATTTATATATTACATTTGTGAATAAATTTGTGAATTATGGAAAATAATTAGGCACTTGAAAATATAAATCTGTGTTGTTATTACCCATATATTAGGAGTTAAAAAGGCTCACTTTAGACTTGAGACCCCTCTCGTTCCTTTGTCTTAAGTAGATTTACATATATCACGTGTGGTAAATAGCAGTGTTAAAATTTAATATCACTGCTATGCAATTATTTTATAATAGCATTAATTTCCACGCTTTATCTGTTAAATAATGGATGTTAATATCAACACTTCTAAACTATTGTTAGTGTCATGTGATCGCGTTCCTGTATTTGTCACGGAGTTAGAATAATTAGATTCTTAAAATAGCCTCAAGGAAATGTCGGCTGACATTTATTTTTTAACATTGTAATAATAGTTTCAAGAAAGTTATGTGAGTTCACGATCGTGTTTCCTCATTTTAAATTTGTTACAGTTTTTTCTTATATTATTTGTTTTTTGCTAGTCTTTGTTCATTATATTCAATTTTATTCTTGTGATGCCTTCTCCAGCTGCTCGAGGTCAGCAGACAGCTTGTTATATCGTGCCCTTTTTAGAATAGTGTGACATAATAAATTAATTTTATATTTTTTGGATAGGTTGTTCAAAAATATTTGTGGGTGTGTTAAAACCATTTTTCATGTCAGGGATTCGTTTGGGAAATATTAACTTGAAAGTCTTATTTTTGTTAGAATCAAACTGTGTCCCCCCCCCCCCCCGAACCAGCTAAATAGCTGTTTTTGGATATGTGAAAAAATTCACGGCAGTCGTATATATAATGAAGTTAAAAGGAAATCTATCACAGCTAAGTAGGCTATATAAGTTAACGAGTAAGTCGACCAACATGTAAAATATACTTGAAGAAGTAATTTCGTACAAATCCCATTGAAAATTACTTAAAACCCCTGCTTAGTCTGCATATTGTGACGGACAACTACGGAGCACTACAATGTACATTAGTCAACATGTACTTGGTAATTTTTATCGTCTTAATATGAACATTACTAAAATATGAATACTTGTGCAAACCGAACCACACAGCCCTAAACTAGTTAAACCAATTAACGAGTTGTAATTTTTATTCTCTAGTCTGTTATCCGTTCACGATCTTTTGTATAACTTGTTTTTTGTTTGTTCCAGGTATGAAATGAAACTGTTCAGAGTATCAAGGACAAGGTTCCTCTGGCTGTAAGAGTTGTAATAATAAATGTTTATAGAAAAAAGATGTGGCAAAAACCGTCGAAACTGTATAGCACCTCCACTCACTACGGAATATTATTTATATCTTTAAGTAGCTGTATTGTGGTGACCGTCGCCCGCCGGTTATATTAAAGAATACATTCTTATAATTTTATTTGTGCGAAACCCTAATTCTATTTCTAAAATAAAAGTAGCCTAAGTCACTCCTTATAAAGTCAGCTATCTGTCAGTGATAGTCCCGTCAAAATCTATCCAACCGTTTTGGACAAAAAGCCGGAACAAAAAGACAGACAGACAACAATTTTGATTTTTTTTTAATGTTATAAGTACCGTGTTTTCTTTTATATGCATTTAGTAAAAACATATTTTTTTTTGACATTACAAACATACACATCAGTTTTATTTATTTGTATAGATTACTTTATTAAATGGTTTTAAATTATACCTAACTAGCGGACCGCCCCGGCTTCTCACGGGTATTTAACAAAAAAATCAAAAATTATAAATATTCATACGGATCCCTAACTTTTTATTCTATCGCCTATGTTCACCAGGAATAATGTAGGATTGTAATGGTGAATTTTTTAGCCGGACCAGGGGGGACGGGTCGGGGGCCCGTCTTCCCATTGCACAGGTCCGGCGGATGGGGGGAGACAGTTAGGGTGTACCGGACTGTCTCCTATTAATGCCGGAGGCTCAGCAAGCTGCTGGGCCTGCCGCTGGCGCGACGCGGCAACGAATGCCAAGTGCGAAGCCCGCGTCGCCCCGTTAAGGCGGCGGATGGTACACCGTGGAGGTTTAGTGAGTGTAGGAGTCTCACATAACCACCCGTTTCCCCCGAGACGGGTGTGTACCCATGAAGGGTTCCTCCACGTTATAAAAAAAAAAAATTCTAATGGTGAAAGAATTTTTCAAATCGGTCCAGTAGTTTCAGAGCCTATTCAATGCACATACAATCAAATCTTTCCTCTTTATAATATTATAATACCTAATGTATACGTGTACGAGGTACCTATACATAACATATACATTTTTGTCTGACACTTTGAATAGGTTTGAAGGTTATAAAGTTTATACTACTTGTAGTGTACACAATTTCATCAAAATCAATTAAGAATTGGTAATGTATGTAGTTTTTGATTATTATTTTTTTTTACAAATTGTCATTGTATTCTTTATTTTTTTTTTTAAGTTTATCAATTCAATCAAAAAATACTTTATTCTATTTAAGCCCCAAGGAGGCACTTATGAACGTCAAACACTACTGCCGGTTCGGACAACAACCCAGTCATTGATAGAACCGGCAAGAAATTTGATCGGGCTCACTTCTTTTTAAAATTTCCAACGGAGGGAGTCATTGCACATGAAATCGTCTGAAAATTAAAGAAAATTGTTGCTGGCCTGTTTTAGATTATGCTCTAACTTGAGGGGCTGTTTCTTAGGATCTCATAGAGCAAAGTTCACGATGATTGCTGATTGATTGATTTTTATATGCGCTCGTTTCGGCCTATCCGAATTTAGACTTTCAAGAAATGTAATTTTAATGATTTATTAATTTTAGCTGTAAAAAATTTAGTATTCAAGATATCTATACATTTGACACGGCATTTTGAAGGAGCAAGCTAATATTTTTTATGTGCCCGATTAAAATGACAGGTGCTGAAAATGTTTGTTTTTTCAATTTAAATATAATTGCAGTGTCATCTGCAAAAAAAAACTATTTCAGCACTGTTCTCAACCACTACAAACAGATCATTTATATACACGAGAAACAAAATCGGTCCCAGAATCGAGCTCTGAGGAAAGCCGATTCAGGCCAATTATCCCGAGGAGGTTGCCCCATTTATACTTTTTCCGACAGCAGTCTTTTAAATAAGAGATTAGCAGATTGAGAGAAGTCCCACACACACCATAGTGTTTCAGCTTAAGTATAAGCGTACTGTGCTCAATGTAGTCGAATGCCTTTGCTTTGAGAGATCTCCGAATGCACCGATTGCATCCTGCGACTCGTCCCAGGCCCTAAATATATGACTTTGCACCCGCGTCAGTGATTGATTTTAATTTCGTGAAACCATACTGCAGGCCACCCAAAATCTCTTGTGCTTTGAAATATTTTACTTGCTGCTTAATTTTCACGAAAATCTTACTAATCGACAGAAGTACAGAAATTGATCTATAATTTTCAACATTAAATTGAGTATTGACATTCAATTCTACAAAATTTCATAAAAATCTGTCAAGCCGTTTTTGAGTTGAATCTGGACATACAAAAAGTTTTTTTATGTATTCGTGATCGTCCTTTGTATATTATATAGGTGTCTATAAGAAAATTCAAAAGATTACATGTTTAGACATAATTACAGCTTTATTATATATATGCTCTGCTAAATAACCTCACAAACAAACTCAGCAGCCTATATGTATGGAGTTGAATGTGTTATGACGGGTCGATGACATCCCATTAGCTCCAACGATCGACCTGCGCCCTTGAGCAGTACGTGATCGAAATATCAATACACATGCTCAGACTTGGACAAGTTCTAGGGTGCATTGTATTATTTTGGCGTCTGTGTCAAATGCACATGTAAATGTTTAACTATTCAATTAAATTTCATTCACAATTTATTTGGTATAATTGTTATTATTCTTCATGGGAGGTCAGCTAAGTACAGTCCAAAAACAGTGGCGACCGCAGAGAAACCTATACTAATATAAAAAAGCGGAAGAGATGATTTGTTTGATTAAACACGCTAATCTCTAAAACTACCTGTCGGATTCGAAAAATTGTTTTTGTATATGATAACTAGATACACGAGGAATAGTATACAATATACAAATAGTATAGAATAGCTACACCTCTCAGCTAGCCTTAAATATTGATTTTTGTTAAGTAAGACTGAAGAAATAGCGCGTCCTAACTGCCTTATCCACGCTGGCATAATGGTTAGTGATACGTAAATACAATGTTCTACAAAAATATTGCTCCTTAGTACATCTAAAAAAGTCCACGATACCATAGCCTATCTCTTATACATAAGCCACAAATAAGGTATTTCGTGACAAAGTATTATTGAAAATTGAAAAGTGAATTTATAATTTATAAGTTACTTCATCATCAAGACAATTTTACGTAGACAAACTTTGTCATTTATATCATGTTATTTAGACGAATAGTTTGTGAGATAATATAAAATTAAAATAATTCAACACTCGGCTTGGGGCTATGACTATAGTTGTAGTGGCACGAACGAGCCGTGTAAGTTGTGACGCATAACCCTGCCCGCGCGATTAAAATATTGTCTATACTGAAGTATAACAAGCCATCAATCAGCGATTTCGTTTAAATGATACGCGGGTGGTACCGCCGGGCACATCAACAATAAATCGCCAATTGCGGCTAAATAGAAACTGAAATGCGACGCGCTTAAGCGAAATACTATGATGGGCTTTTCGCCATGTGTAAGGTGGTCGCGATCCAGTCAGTATAGCCCGCCAACCCGAAAGATATGATGGTGGCTCAGTGGTAGCGAGTACGGTTTCCCGTCGATTGACGTGAATTTCTGCAATGAGCCTGAGCTTTCGGTGAAGGAAAACATCATGAGGAAACCATAGCATGGTGCTAGGGTATTTTCTAATACCAGCCTGGCTAGCTACCATCCTCAAGTTGAAAATCTATCGCCAAGCACCAATAGGTTACACACACTACACCTGCAACGATGAAAACATATATAAATATTCGATTCGGTGTGAATAATTCATAAGTTCGAATTGTTATTACATTTTCATATATTTTTTTAATCTTGACACAATCTCACCTGATGTTAAGTGACGATGTGGCCCAAGATGGATATCACGCTAAACCTAGTGGAAGACTGGCTCTCAAGTGCAGCTGGCGGAACATACCTATTGGTGCACGGCGACAGATTTTCAACTTGAGGGTGGTAGCTAGCCAGGAGGGCATTAGAAAAAGCTCTACCACCGTGCTATGGTTTCCTTCACCGAAAGCCCAGGCTCATTGCAAAGGTTCGAACTTACGTCAATCGACGCGAAGTCGTATACGCTACCACTGAGCCATCATTGCTTCAATGCTAATTTCTATGCGAAATTAGAATCGATAAATTTTATATGTTTCGATTCAAACTTTAAATAAATTCATGAGTTATTGAATTTTTTTTTAATGTACTAAATTGGAATCGATTATTCGTAATTGGAATTTAATATTCGTTTCCAAAACTATTCGCACACCCCCATGTAACAAGTTAAACTCGATCGGAGCCACGGGTTTTTAAAACTGTTAAAACGTATTCCGTGATTTCGTATAATTAGCAGGAATGTGGGAGGTAATCAAAATCGTATCTGAACTAATATGGGGGACATTATAAAATATAGCATATCATAAAGCGTGACACTGAATCATTAATCTTAATCATTTTCAGGGAAGGTATTCTCGCTATTTAATGACAGAGGCCGATGTGTGATTTTATTATTTATGCTGTCAACTATAGGATTTTGATGCTTTGTGTTTTTAATATATATTTTTTTGTTTTTATGGTTACATGTCCGTCTTTTTTGTTGACTTAAAAAAAAGGCGGTGGTTCTCAATTCGAATGTATTGTTTTTAATGGTAGTTCAGCCGTAACTTCTTTGTTTATGAACCGATTTAGAGGGTAGTCCCATTTTAATTTCATTGGCTTTGAACCTTCGACTCCAAAGATAAACCAAGGAACATAATTGGAGTTGGTTTTCTCGTTTGTTAAAAATTGTCTTGTTTGTTTCTATGACGAAGTTTTAGCCTTAATTTCAATGCTAATGGCGTTTGGGACGGCTTTAAAAAAATGATATTTCTATTTTGCCCTCGCCTGTGTTTGTATGTATGCGCTTTAATTAGAAACTATACGGCTGATTTTTAAAATTGGTTTAATGGGTTCATCTTTACATATATATATATACATCCCTTCTAGGAAATTTTTTGTGTATAAAATGTTCAGGCAACACTATGTATGTACAAACTTATAGATGTCATAATTGTATTTAGTTTTGATTCTCAGAGAAGTCACTTTTATTATTATTTTTTGTTTTCAATCAATTAAATCAAGTCTCCAAATTTATGCTAATTGATTTTGCTGTTGGTTTATCCGTGTTAGGGCGTGGCTTTTTTTAAAGTAGCTCGGCAAATTGTTGGCTTTGTACTTGATGGAAGTCTGTACGATGGTTAGTAAGTACAAAAAAATGCCCATTTAATAACCCATTACTCTTGCCGGTTCTATGTTACAATGTAGAAGGTGCAACTACTCTGTGGATTAGCGAATGCATACAAGTTGTGTTCTAAGGTAAACAATGCGAGTCCACGTCTTAGCCCGCGTCGCTCTATCTATACTACGCGCTCCGTATTAGAACAATTTACAGCAGAACTGTTTATATGCCGAGCTTACAACCCGCACGGACGGTGTAGGGTTGTCGTGAAGTATTATGTGTGTTTAATACATGTATATCATACGCAACAGCGTAAAATAAAATACTCAGTTACAAACCTATACTAAAATCCAGAAACTACTTCACATATTTGAAAAAATCTTCAAACGCTTTATACTATTTATTGAAGAGGGTATATAACTTTACGAATCTAAGAAGCGGAACACTAACGATTAACTTCGAGTTGTGGGCAATTACGGGTAGTGAGAAAAATGATAGTGCGTTTTAGTCGGCGCGTTAGACAGTCTGACGAATAAATTTAACACGATTAAAACCATGGGGCACTTAGCGATGCCTATAAAAAGGGGGCCCCCACAAACGATGCCTATTGTTACGATGGTACTCATGAATAGAAACTTGTATACCATGCGTTCTCTGACTGTCTCTAACATTCACGGTTGAACAAAGCTTTATAAGCGACTAGCAGTGCCCCACGGTTTCACTCGTGTTATATTTATTCGACATACTCTGTCGTGGCGGATCGTACCACTTCTACTTGCCTATAGCTTGCCAGTTTGCATGACGTTCATAGTTACTGCTCCATTCTTTAGTGTCGTAGCGTGAAGTTATATGGCCTATTCGAATCCTCATGAATCTGGTTATATAATACGTTCATTAGTTTCTAAGCTAAGCCCACTTTTGATTATGAACTACAGTTCAAGATACATCTTGGAGAAATTAAATAATATTTATTATAATAATTATGTGTATTAAAACTGTATAACATAATATTTTAAAAATATTGTATTTACATTTCAAAAAATTTATATTTAAACATGCACTGATTAAAACATACGATGTATATTATGTAAATAATACGAATTGTGTTCTAGGGAATTCCTCATATACATACAATGAGCAAAATATGCCCATAAACTATTTTTTGCTTGGATAAAGTTTTGTTTATACAACGATGGTGGCAAACAATCATACGACCGACCTGATGGTAAGCGAACGGCACAGCCTTTGGACGCTTGCATCAACTGAAGCATCACCCTTTAAACATCTATTAACTCCTTTTTTGAAGAACCCCATACTGTACTCCCTTGCGTAAACCTCAGCAGGGAGTTCATTCCACATCCAGAGCGTTCGCAGAAGAAAACTCCTCTGAAACCGGACTTTCCGGTTCCAAGGTGTGAGAATAAAATCCCTGCCGATGGGAAGTTAACCGATAGTCCATAAAATTTGTAGTCGCGTGCTAGGCTTATCAAAAAAGCCCTAAACCTAGCGCCAAAAGCGCTAAAATGACAGCACTGCAACACGCACTAAAACATGAACCGTTTCAACTCAGTCCGCAGGAGTAACAATCGTATTATTACTGGCTTCATCACTGCGGTTCCTTTTAGTTAGGTACATAGCTATAGGCTGCTTAACATCAGATGGATCGCATGCCTGTTCTCTACTTAATGACTATAAAAAACGAGTTTATTAAAATGTAAGTATCAACCCTACCCACAGTTTACGTTTGAGAATGTGTTTCGTGTAGTATTTTTATCTCTCGGTCGCAGGTTGAATGAACATTAGTTTACATTTCGCTTTAGTTTAAACATTACTCTTATGAAATTATCTTAATAATGCTATATGGTAGGTCTTTATCATTATTCCATGATAAATTGTTTAAAAACAAAGTTGATAGTATAGAAATAATATTTTTAAAGCTTTTGTTACTTTTATGGCTTTTCTAGAGTCGTTGGATGATAAGAACGAGTGAAGCGAGTTGTGTGGTAAAATGGGAGGTTCTTTCAGATCGCTTTTTCGGAAAAACGTTTGGAAAAAATCACTATTTATTTTACAGTAACTTCTTTACGAACAATAAGTCGACGTATGAGCCTATCGGATGAAAGAAATTTTTGCACATTTATACAAGCGCGCCATAAAGTTTAATTCTGTGTGTGGTCACAATTACGACTGCAGTGGAGAATTCGGTTCAAGTATTAATGTAGTAATATAGTGGTTTTAAAATGAGAGCGTGCGTTCCTCTAAATATTATGTCCATGAGTGTAGTTTGATGGACAAACATTCAAACATACGTACATGTACATTTATTATTTTTACACAATAAAAATAATAAAAGTCAGGAAAATGAATTTATATTATTTTTTTATACTACAAATGTGGTAAACAAGCATGGGGTCCGCCTGATGGTAAACAGCTACCTTAGCCCATAGACGCTTGTAATACCAAAGGTATCACTAGCGCGTTGCCGACCTTGAATCCACCTACCCCAAAGAGCTCTGGAAAACCTACTCACCATAGGAACACAACACAAGGTTATTTGGCTGTGATCTTCTGTAGGGTGGAGGTATTTCAGCAGTCGGGCTGCCCCAAGTAGAGAGAAATCTCCAAAGAAATTTCTCAGTGCCCTACTTCTCTTTGAACCCACCCTTCCCCAAGGAGCTCTGGAAACCCTACTCACCGCAGAAACAGCTATAGGTCATTTGACTGCGATCATCTGTAGGTATTCCAACTATGCTCTACCTCTAATTACCAATTTATCATTGATTGCTAACTTCATCATGTCACATTTCCGTTACATGATGCCCGCGTAGCTCTCAATTTTGCCCTCTATTAAACGCGCGAAAAAACACGTCTTCAATAAAACAAATTGCTACAAGATCATGAATCAAAACTACCAATTAATCGGTGGTTACGAAATTATTTATTTTAAATCCGTCTGAGATCAAAGCGCACGCTCACTCGAGCGTCGCGAGAGTTGCACGCCACGAAACTGTTTACGTTTCCAGAACGTTCTATGCGAATGTGAGTTACGTCTGACTTTTACTATTGCCTTGATTTATGTCAATCATTTGATACTTGAAGATCGTGAAAAATTGGGTTAATTCAGCAACGTGTCTGTGATTATTTGAATTTACGTTTTGAAATTTGTGCTGAAGTAATTTCTTGGTAAACTAGTCACACCTGGTCTTTTGTGTATTGCTATTATGGGATTTTAGTTTTGAAAGAGTAAAGGCGCTTTTATGAGTGTCGCATAATTATAATATCAACAGATGAATCGTCTCACAATATTCTTCTGTTTAGTAGATTTATTACCCGGTTTTAAGAGTGTCGGATAATTATAATATCAATGAATGACTCGTTTATCACAATGTTCTTCTATTAATTAGAATTAATACACTTCCATTCAGGTAAGTATTCAAGTAAATCACTCCCAATGAGGCGCTAATGACCATCAAATTCTACTAGAGGAAATGTATGTTTTTTTTTAACGTAAAGTATAAATAAATATTTCTTATGGTTATAGGTCTTATCTACACAGACTGTGCTTTCAAAAACATATTAAATTAAAATATAATAGTTATTATTAATTTTATTCACATTTGTAGAATAACTAAGACAGCGTAATATCGCAGCCAATATTTTCCGAACAGTTTTTTTTTGGCATTGTTATATATTTACCTTCTTACGGACCTTACGAACTATAGTAACTACTTTTGACTTCTCAACATAGTGTACGAAAAATTATTAGAAATATTTACAAAAGAGAAACAATTTGTCCAACAACCAAACGCTGTGTTACGTCATGTGTGGGATTCATCAATTTCATGTTAAACGGTCCCGTTCGCAAAGTATTATTGGGTCCGTTTTCCCACTTTTCCTAACAAGGCACGCTTCAGGTCGACGACTCGAGTGACTGTTTACATTACACGATACGATTTTAAATATGGTTTGCTTGAGATAATGAAATACTAAAGTAGAGATAATTTGTAGTATTTTTATAAACTTTAGGATTACTTTCACCTAACGTAATTTCTAAATATAGTGAATATCGATTAAATATATATTATTTGAGAGCGCATAATCTCACCTGATGTTAAGTTGCGATGTGACCTAAGTTGGTGACTCGCTAAGTCTAGTGGGAAAACTGCAACTGAAGCTTAAGTGCAGCTGCCGCAACACACCTGTAGGTATTTGGCGACAGGTTTTCAACTTGAGTGCGGTAGCTAGCCAGGCGGGCAGGCATTAAAAAATAAATACCCTTTTTTATACTACAAAGGTGGCAAACAAGCATACGGCTTGATGGTAAGCGGCTACTGTAGCCTATGGACGCTTGTAATGCCATAGCTATCGCTAGCGCGTTGCCGACCTTTAACTCCTCTACTCGAAGGACCTCTGAAAACCCTACTCACCGCAAAAACACAACAAAAGTTTATTTACCCGCGACCTTCTGTAAGGTGGAATTATCCCACTAGTCGGACTGCCCTAAGTAGAGAGAAATCTTCAAAGAAATGTCTCTGTGTCTTACCTATTTTGAACACCCCCTCCCCCAAGGTGCTCTGGAAACCCTAGTCATCTTGGGAACACAACACAATGTTATTCGGCTGCGATCTTCTTTAAGGTGGGAGGTATTCCACCTGTCGGGCTGTTCCAAGTAGAGAGACATCTCCAAATAAATTTCTCTTATACTCTATCACCATGCTTTGGTTTCATCACACGTTAAACCTAGTGCACCTATTGGTGCTTGGCGAAAGATTTACAATTTGAGGGTGGTAGCTAGCCAAGCGGGCATTAGATAAAGCCCTACCACATATGCTATGGTTTCCTCACGATGTTTTCCTTCACCGTAAGCTCGGGCTCATTACAGGGATTCGAACTCACGTCGAACGACGCTGTGTCCACACACGCTACCACTGATTCCTCAATGCTCAAAGTTGCTGCGCCTACAAGTTAGTAGGTTGTTACGTTTATTTGCTTATAACATATTTGCTTTACCGAGACGATTATTGATAGATTTGTGGTACAGTATCGGAAAAGCCAGAACAACGACTTCCCAGCCAGCTAGTTTATGAATGTAAATGTATTCGTTTTTTTTTACGGTATGGAATATCAAACAGGTATGCAGTCCACTTGATGTTAAGTGGTCACTGCAGCCAAAAGCTATGTATAACCAACCTCAAAAAGACTGCATTCCTGAACCAGTGCTAGTAGATTGTTACACCTGAAGACTGAAATAGAAAATCTCATATACCAGGGCGTATTGTCAACCACATTCTTCGGGTTGAAACACAGAAGAGCGAACATTGCGGCATAAGTATGTGTGGAGGTAATACTTCTGCAGTCCAACTTCTTTTTCTTTCTTTCTTCTTAAAAAATATAAAGTAAATCTTAACCTTACACCATCTTACACCTAAGTAAGGCCAACCAACTTTTCCATTCTGAACTCCTAACTGCTAAGTGTCAAAATATACTTCACAATGAGAGCCCGTGATGATATATGACATAATAAATCAATAACTTTAAAACTATATAGCCATTAATTACGTATTTAGTAAGGGCAAAGTGATGACACAAATCGCTTAAAAATATAGGCCTGAAAAAGGAAAATTCCGATTATATTTGGTGATTTTTGAAGCCGATATTTTGCGATTATTGTTTTTGCTTTGATCTTGCGAAATAAGATATTACTTGGTTGATTTATGTTTCATAACAATCATTAATCTAATAGGAATAATGTGTTTTTATGTGGGTCGTATAAATATCGTGTCGTATGCTATAAAAAGCCCCACGTGTCACATAGGCATTATTACGGTCGAGTAAGCTCGGACATGACAATATAGTCGGACCGTGCCTCCGGGTTGTTGTGGGTGGTATGTACGTCATATGTATGGTCTGAGAGGCTGCTAACACCCCATACAGTCATCGAGATAGGTAATGTTTGTCATTTATCCTTCTTTTTTTTCATTGCAATTTGTGTATTCGTTTATGTATAGTATCTTGGGTCTAAGTACATTATATGTATGAGTTTTGTTCAGACATGAAAATGGTTGGGACAGCCCTAGAATAACATCGAATACTTTTTTGTGAGGGTCCAGCGGTCTTAGCTATTACGTAGTCAGAATATTTATATCACGGAAAAGTTATTTGATACAAATTTTATACTATAAAAGTGGCAAACAAGCATACTACCCGCCTGATGGTAAATAGCTATCATAGCCTATGATGACGCTTGTAATAACTATAGATATCACTAACACGTTGCTGACGTTTAAACCCCCGACCTCAAGGAACTCTGGAGACCCTACTTACCGCAGGAGTACAACACAAGGTTATTTGGCTGCGATCTCCTATAGGGTGGAGGTATATTCCACGAGTCGGATTGCCCCAATTATGACATGTATTATAGTGAACGAGAAAGTGTAAAAATAAGAAGTGTACCAGTATATGTTATTCAAGGTCCGAGGAGTGTTCCTCGGACCAAAACAAAGAAAGCAGCGCGAGCACTGCTGCTTTGGGGCAAAAATAAATGTGATAATGGCACTCTGCTCGATCTTTCGCGAACGTTTGACGCCATAAATTTAAATTTATGAGTAAAACACAATCAAACGGTTTTATAGCTATGTGGTCAATCGCTCGCAGTATGTTGAGGAATAGAGGACGAATCCTCCATGGTTGCACTCCCCAATCTGTGATACGGGGATTCCTCAGGGATCGAATCTAGGGTCTTTATACATAGGTACATTATGTGCTGATATTATTAGTAATTGTTTGGTAGACTGTAAATACCACATGAATGAGGATAACATCCAGCTGTACATGTCTTTCAAAAACGATGAACTTGTGTCTTCGGTCCGCAAGATTAATGAGGAACTTGATAGGGTTTTTTATGCTAAAGGGTGCAAACAGGTAGACGGCCCACCTGATGGTAAATGGTTATCCTCGCCTATGGACAACTGCAACATCAGGGGCATTACAGCCATGTTGCTGACCATAGGGACTGTATTTCAATCTCTTTTTGAAGAGCCCCATGTCATAGCCCTGGGGAAAACCGAGCTGGGCAACCCATTCCATAACCCTAGCGTACGTGACAGAACCTCTAGAGAACCTTACTGTTGTTGCGTTTCGGCTAGGTTTTAGAGTATGAGGACGAGCAGCCAGCTTGGGTTGAGAGGGTTGGTTGGTTGAGATGAGCAACGGCGAAAGGTGCGAGTTTGGAACGGTGATGAGGGCACTATATCAAAAAGTTCCTCAGAGCATTCTCCATTGTACATGCGGTAAAAGACACAAAGAGACCCGAAGTCTCTGCAAGGTTGTAAGGTGTCTACACCGCATATTAGCTCAGGATCGTTCAAAATGCGAACAGCGCGCCTTTGCACGGAGTCAAGAGGAGAAAGCTGGTAAGCAGGAGTACTGCATAGCATAAGTGTGAACAGTACTCCGTGTGAGGTCGTACTTGCGCTTTATATAGTACAAGCCGTTGCATCTATGTGAACTACTGCTTGGACCGTTTAAGAATACCCAGCTTTTTAGCTGCCACCTTAGACTTACTCTTCAATTGACATTGCACTTCACTGTATATATCGACACCAAGGATCCCTATATTACTAGAGATCTTTAAAAGAGTGCCCTGGAACTTAGGTGCTATAACAAATGTTTTTTTTTCGTGTGAAACCCACAAACTTGTGTCTTTGAGGGATTAAACTGGATGAGGTTTGCCTTTCCCCAATCAGATGCACTTTCCAGAGACTTTTCGACCTCAGACATAAGTTCGGTCCGGTTTGGCTCCACAACCGTGCGAAGAATGTTAGCACAGCCCGAGTATACGGCATAACTTGGGTTATTTATATCCTGCATTGTGGATATGTGCGTGTGTGGCCAGCTTTATGGTTAAACTGACATAAGCGGACACGGGACAACGTTAACGAGATCGGACGGGTAAACTCGTAAATAAGGAAAGGACGATTTACGATCGACGAGGTCTGGGCCGCGAGACGATTAACCCATCTGTCGCCGTTCTGTGATAATCTATTCAATCTATATGGATTGCATGGTAAGGAACATGCATATGTATAGTGATATAATACACTTTATTTAGCTAATGTAAAAAAAAATAAGCATTGATGAAACAACGTTAGTGTGTACGGACCCCGCGTCCGTCGACGTGAGTTCCAATCCCTGCAATGAGCCTGGTTTTCGGTGAAGGAAACCATCCTAATGAAACCGTAGCATGCTGGTAGGGCATTTTCTAATGGCTAGCTACCATTCGGCCGGCGAATTCCTATTCCAAATTTCATTACTTATTAAAAGTTATATTGCCCACATTATTCTTTATAAAAAGTTTTTGTTTTTGAATCCGACTGAGACCGACTTCAGAGATTAGCGCGTTTAAATAAAAATTGCGTTTCTTTTCAATTCGTGCATTTATTTACACATGTGAGGTTTTTTCCGTGTGTGATTAAATACATGTGTGCAATTTTCCACTTGCGGATATTTCTTGTGGGTTCATGTAACATTGCACTTTATTCTGTGCGATTATATCATGTGCAATTTTTCCAAGAATCAAACAAATAGACAGAAAGACAAAAACAATGTAATATTCGTGATCAGTTTCTTTTGTGATAGATGTTTATCGAGAAATTTGAAAGAAAAATTCATGTACGTACAGATGAAATTACAGATTTATTAATATAGATTACGTGCTCTATATCCTACGTTATCATTAAACTGAGATATAATAAAAATAATTATTTTATTAACTCCGCTTCCTCCTAAAAGATGAATGGCCACAATAAATCGGCTTAGTTGAAAGGCGAATGACGCGGCTTCGTACTCTTTGATGTTCCCTGTCGTGTGGATCCAATGCCTTTCAACCTTTTCTTAATTCTATATTGATATTATATAGCTCAAGGAGATTGTTTGTTTCTTTTAACGCGTTTATCTTTGAAGCTATAAGCCTATTTATTTAGAAAGAATATATAACTCTACGTTTCGATTTTAATGATGGCAGCGGTAACCATGAATGTCATGCAATCTGCCAAGTACGAAAATGTGAAGAACGATAGGTTGCATGGGTGTTCAGCGGCGCGGTGGACAATCGGTAGAATAAAATTAATACGGTTGAAACCGGCGGGCACAGTTAATATTTAATTATATAGCGTCGTGTTTAACTTTTGTATTAACTATTTATTCAATTTTAAATATGATTTCTTTTGTATTAAAACTAGCAACAACGGCTTCGCAACTCTATTGGTTTACGCGGCGCACGCCAGTCAAGCTCCCAGTCGGCATGATTTTTTACGACATTTTCAACAATCATAGTCATATTTCAGCCAATTTACACAAAACCGTAATGAATTATAGGTACATCTAAACCTTCCTCATGAATCACTCCGTCCATTGATGAAAACCGTATGAAAATCCGGTCGGTAGTTTTTGAGTTTATCGCGTTCAGACAGACAGACAGACGGGGCGGGGGGACTTTGTTTTATAATATACTACGATGTATAGATTAAGACAAAAACGGAAATTGCCCAAATTTCATGTTTTTTGTTGGTGTCCATTCTAGAATACCGTTTAGAAGGCCTGTAAATTTCTTCCCTATAGTTGAAAAATAAAATTTACTTTGTGCATTTATTTTATTAAAACGAGTATTTTGAAGTGAAACTTCTTTGGACGTCATGGTAGTAAAATTCCAAGTTCGTATTTTACCCCATCGGTTTGCAATGTAACTTTTCTGACGGAAAATTGCTAGAAACCGAGAAAGATAGATGAGCGCGAAGTGTAGCCGTCATCTATTCAATAGAATATATGCTGAGAGACAACACGCATGCAGTTTAAACTGGAGGGTCTAAACGCATTAAATTTTGCACAGTTCCTTACATAAACTTGGTGTGCACTAAGATTGAGTTTTTGGTAATTCATCTCCTAAGAGGTTAAATAGGTGGTTAAAAATAGGAAGTTTTCTGAGGTATTGGTGATAGGAAATCCCATGATGTATACGACTAGTCGCTTCATAATAATATTTCATAAATGTCAAATTTGTATATTTGTTTTTTCATGAAGAAGATATTTATTCTATACAGATACGCGGTAGGTGGCGCTGAGGTCGAAGTATTGACTACTGTAAACGGAACACCTCTCTGTGGCCAGCTAGTACCGCTATATAAGTATTAATGTTACACTTTTTAAACCTTTGACATATAATACATACTTCGACATATTGCGTTATGATGTCATTTTAACACGCTTATATTAGCTTCACCTGTAACTAACTAACAAACAATGTAATAAAATCTTAGAAGTCAATTTTAACCTACTTCTAATTGTCGTATTGACATGAAAATTTGTATATACTCGTACATGTAGTTCGGATGACAACACTATAATTTGGTATCTTGGAGCTGATCTGATGATGGAACCAGGAGGTGTATAATTCAACTCTTCAGTGGCTACTCGTAAATATCTCGAGTTTAGGCTCATATGATTTGTTTTAATCAAGTCAAATAGATTGGGCTTGGTAACGAGATGTTATTATGAGACTAAAAAGATTTATAATTTTTAGTGCGTCATAAAAGCGTTATTTTTAACTTATTTTAATTGTTACATTGAAGATGTTATTAGGATGGCGGAATTAAGCTTTTGGTTCTTTAAATTTTTGTTGGTATTGTAACATTTTGCCATGTAATTTTTACATTGGCACCTTAGCGATAGCCTTCTTCAAATTACATATTAATTGTGTTATTTTACGGACGGTTAGTCTTAGTTTTACTGTCTGCTGTGGATGTTTTAATATTATATGCTTCGTCGTCTCCAATATTTCGGTATTGCATGACACACATTGTAATAGTTGACGTCTACAGCAAGCCTGTGAGAAATTTGTCAAATCACATGAGACAGTTGGACAATAATTTGAAACTTAGTGGAAATTCTATTGTTATACAATTTATTAGACGGAACAAATAAAGTTGATTATTAATCATGCCGTGAATAGTTCAGAAGAGTCCTTTTGTTCAATTATCAGGGGATAGAGTTGTCTTTAATATAAGCCAAACATCACCGAACCGAATTAGGGTTACGTTAAACCTTAACTATTTAAACAAATGATATTAATATTAGTGTTTAAACTTTTAGTTGAGTTCAATTATTTACTGGTCAACTATCACTAAGTAGTAGTCAGTTGTATCCTAATTAGAATTGCATCTAATCACCATATACCATGGCGATATGAGAGCTCACAATCAAAGCCCCATAAATTAATAATGGTAGGAGCAGTCGCCAGTCCCAAAATCAGAAAACTTTAGTTTAAATCAAAAACATTCCCAATCAGTAGGATTGGGTCGGGGTCGTCACAGTTTAAAGTTTCCACGGTACTAGTCGAACTATTATTATAATTCTACCAACTGTACCCGCTGCTCACGCGCGATTTGTGCTGCCTCAAATAATACACATACACATGTTCCTTCCATCCTCCCAGGGGGCAGAAACATGTATATATGTATAGTAAGTTTAGATCGAATTACGGATAGGGAATTAGTCAGATCGCGACTTAATTGCATACGCGCAACAGTCCGAGCCGAGGTCCGGCCACTTTGGCGCCCTCGGATGTTGTTGCTTAGCTTTCGTGGCTGAGTGCCCTAAGCGCTCGCCCCCAAGCCCGGTAAAGCTGTAAAAGCCGTAAAGGCTCCAGGGCCCCTCAGGCTAACAGTGTAGTCAGTTCGAAAAAAAAAAAAAAAAAAAAGCTGCCTCAAAAATACTTATTGTAGGTGATCTATGCTATCGCTGACTTTTTGTAGGTCTTTTTAAGATCTACAATTATGTAGTACATTATTTAATATATCTCGTATGTTTTACTCAGTGTAAACCATTTAGTTCGTCTTTTTTCCAAATTGATTCATCATTATAGTCACTGCTTATTTCGTATGTTACTTTATCTTACAAAATGTGAATCTTATGTGAATGATAGTAGTGATGTCTGAAAGTGACTCCATCTCTGTGCATACACTAAATTATAAATGTTATAATATGATTTATTGACTGTAAATTACACAGTTGAAAAAAAAAAATTGCCCGATCGAGTTTCTTGCCGGTTCATCTCGATGACTGGGATGTTTTCCGAACCGGTATTAAGTTTATATATTAGTTGTGTTTGACGTTCCTTCTTGAAGTGCCTTCTTAGGGCCTAAATTGAATAAAGTATATTTTCATTTTGAGTTTGAACAATCTGTTTAACTAATATGACAACTGTTGTAAAGTTGTTTATATTCTATAATGAGCGAAATATATGCATGGGTCAACTAATTTTTTTAATGATACTATATGAGATGAATTGAATAGTATTTTCTTTTCTCGTATATTCCAATGATTATTTGAATAAACATGCCACCTTTTATGAGAGCAAATAAATATATTTAAAGTCTAAGATATACCTACATATAATAAAATTAAAGTGTCTGTTTGTAATGCCACAATAACAACTTTTTACTAAATGCGTATGAAAATATATATGATACTTATAACTAAAAATCAGTTTTTAAAATTTTTGTCTGTCTGTTTGTTGCGGCTAATCTCCGAAACGTTTGGACCGATTTTGACGGGTCTTTGACTGGCAAATAGCTGATGTTATGTGGGGTAATTTAGGCTTAGGGGAATTTAGATTCTGTAATCCACGCGAGCGGAGCCACGAGCACAGCTAGTAATAAAGTTAATTGTGCAAGTAAATTGCATGGTGGTAGGGCATATTCTAATGCCCGCCTGGCTAGTAGCTAGCCACCCTCAAGTCGAAAATATGTCGCTAAGCACCTATAGGTGTGTTCCGGCAGCTGCAATTTCGCCAAACCTATAATGATAAAAAAGTATGTCGTAATATTTAAGTAGATACAGGAGAGTAAAAATACCTAGGTCTTGTCTTAAATTACGATCGACTCTTTGATTTTTTAATGATTTACGTAAAATACATTATAGTAAAATCGAACTATGTGAAATTAAGTTATTTCACGTTCTTTATTGTATCCTAACACATTTTGTGTACAAATTATGGGAATAATAGAATATACATAGGTAATTGGTAATAGACGATATAACTGTTGAATTAGACTACTGACCATTGAATTACGTTGCTTTGTTACTGAAAACAGGTTTTTTAAACGAAAAATTACGCTTGCGTAGTGTCTAAAGTGTCATGGAAATTCGTTCTACTTTTGTTATCGGCAGCGTTCTCGAACACGGATCATAGGTATGCTTTCTTGGTAATCGTAATAATATGTAACAAATTATCGTCGCTCGAACGTGTGGTCGGACTAGTTTGTCACTCTCACCTTGACACATCCAAATAAGCAGTCGACTACTATCTATGAAGAGTTTTGGAGCTTAACTTAATGACGTTTGGGATTAATTTTATTTGTAATTGGACACACTTTACTGAAAGAAATAACAACATAATGTACCAATTACATAATTTGTACAAATTACATATGTTTTTCTTAAATAACTTTCATTAGAAGAGGAATGAATTGACGTGGCTTTAGTCCACACGCATCACCAAAATCATAATTCTTTTTAAGTAATACTTACATATTTCAATGGTAGGTATATTCGTTATTGTGTACTCAATTGGTTCTGGATCTTTTTATTTCTTATTGGCCATGAAATAAGTAGGTTTGCATTCTCTTTGTTGATTCATATATTATACTGAGTTTTGTGCGATTCGCACAAGTCATAATCCAAGTAAGTATAGGTTTACAAAATTATTATTTATCTATTTAATAAAACATACAATTGATTTAAACAGACTTGCCGCCTAATCAGTGGATAACAAGAATTATTATAAATGTCTCTGAAGAAAATAGCAAAATGAAATTTTCCGTTCGAGGGTTTTCAGCAGTGACGCCTTATTCTTACCGTACAGAACTTTCGGAGACTATATAAAACAATTGCTCGGAGCTGAAATAGTTATTATTATAATTTTAGTGTAAGGCCTACTGGCCACGTAGCGTAGCTTCAAACGCACAATTTCGTCATTTGCTGATTGTTGTACACTTGCTTGCAGTTTGCGTATTAAAAAAACGAATCTCTGTCCACGGAGCAACAACGTCGCATTTGCGTAGTGGTAAGCAATCGTCACTCAGCCGGAGCTGCAACATGTTATTTCTGAAGCGTATTGCATCTAAGCCCGGTGAAGCTGTAAAAGCCGTAAGGTTCCAGGGCCCCTAAATCTAACAGTATAGTCAGTTCGATAAAAAAAAGACGCGTAGACGAAACTGTCTTTGTAATGGCGGCATCGGCATTCACTTTTGTTTATATTATTGAGCAGGTGTATCTTTCTGTGTATAATAACAGAATCTCTGACAATTATATTGCAGCAACAAACAATCTACAATTAATGTTATTTTCGATATATGGTTGAAGCCAATACATTCTACGACTGATTCGTTCTTTTTTATACTACTAAGTTCGCAAACAACCATACGGCCCGCCTGATGGTAAGCGGCTTCAGTAGCCTATGGACGCATGTAATACCATAGGTATCATTTGCACATTGCCGACCTTGAATCCCCCTTTCCCAAGAAGCTCTGGAAACCCTAATCTTCGCAGGAACACAACACAAGGTTATTTGGCTGCGATCTTCTGTAGAGTTCAGTTATTCCAGCAGTCGGGCTGCCCCACGTAAAGAGAAATCTCCAAAGAATTTTCTCTGTGCCTTACCTCTTGATCGCTAAATGACACTAACCCAATAAAAAAATAAAGTTTAGCAATGCTAAGCTTGCAAGAAATTACTAATATTTTATGACTCTCATGAAGCTTGAATGACGTCACGTGGACAGAACTGAGAGGCAAAAAACGACTGTCGTCATTTCCAGTATTTATGCAACCTACTAATGATGCAATCGAGTCTAAATTAAGAGTGTATAGTCAATATTAATAGAAGATTTTCTCTTGTAAATTTCAGAACAGCGCGCCAATGTGGGAGGAGTTCATATCAAAAGCGACGAAACTTCATACAGCACTGAAGTAAGTGTTATCCTTGAATCAATATACAATTCTTGTACTGATCATATTAATTTTATATCACTTGATATAAATATTTCTACGCCTATGATCGAGGGTTTATTTGCTATATTTGGTTCTAGAACATTGATTATAATTACATAATCAATCCGTAAAACGTTTGTATGTTATGGGTCAGCATATCTTTATTAAATACAGATATAAATATTAAATATAAATACAATAAAGTTGGTCTATTAATTTGGTCACCACCACCACCACGCTATCGCTATTTCCTCGTTTATACTTAGCAGGATGCACCACGTGTATTTGATTTTGGTTTGATTTGTTGTCTCGAGTTTTAATGTTATTTGCTCCCTCCCCCCCTTACATCCTACATTACATTACAGCCGTTGATAAGTATTTTTTTATCCATCATTAGTTGTGGTTGCATTCATCGTTTACAAGTAAGTCTCATAAGATCTCCCCTTTATTAATTCGATATAAGTGAAACGATCCCGTCGCGTCGCCTCGTGTCGGTCTGATCGCAACTCAATAGCCTTCTCAATTGACGCTAAACGATCATCATTGTAATATTTGCATCGAGGTACGTGCGCCTCGGAATGCACAGGGAATTACGTGCCAGATATATGATACTCTGAATCGATGTGTTGTCTTCGCTTAGCTACTGTGCATATATACCTACTTTGGACTTTTGTAGAGTACTTCAGTTTTACCACTAGGCATGCGTGCACAGCAAGGAACAGTCCATCGATAACAAAATACGAAATCGGTTTAGAGTATCAAAATTATTATCCGTGCTTTTGTTTTTACTTGCAACGATGATAATTAAATGCATGATAATGCAAAATAAATTAAGAAAGAAAAATGTTTCGCGGTTAGATTTTTACTATTAAGTTTACGTGGTCGTATGGCATTTTCTAATACCCACCTGAAAATCTATCCCAAGATCTTTCTGTGTTACGGCATCTGCACTTGAAAACCACTTTCTGTAGGTTTAGCGTCCACATCGTCATTTAACATCAGTTTGACCATATAGGTAATTTAAAAAAAACTCAACTACTTCTATTAGGATGTCATATATATGCAATATAGATTAGAGTGATGTGGCCTAAGGTTTCACTCGTGTCCAAACGAACATAAGAAATCTCTTGAACTTGAATATTAATATAGATTTAGTTATATGGGTTTAGTTGAGAATTCCGGCTTAGTTTCAGATTTTATCAATGTATCAGGTTTCAGCGTTATGATTCTTTTATTACTTACAAAATTTATTTATTATATGAATGTAACACACCTATATGCTTTGGTTTGCAAATTAGATATTTAGGTATAAGATGCAGTCTGTTATATTCATCTATGAATAATGTATGTCTACATTAATATTGTCATACTTGTGTTATTTTTTTTTATACATTAATGCGTATTAAAATGGTAATTCGTAACATTTCAGGTCAGCTTTGGTCGCGATTGCTGCGTTTCTGGACGCCTTCCAGAAGATCGCAGACGCTGCCACCAATGCCAGGGGTGAGTGTATTTTAAATATTGTATACAATAGCCTGCTATCACACCTAGACTGGTATATTATTTAGCTTCTGTACACAATAAATTTTATGTATAGTGGCTATTATATTTAAATGCGCATTCAAAATTTCGTGTCTTGCTGCTGACCGTTGACTTCCTTCGTCGAAAGCCAACCCTGGGTATAGCAGACAGGCCATGTTGCACTTTAGAGCGAATAATCAAATAAAATAAAATGTAAAAATTCGTGTCCTAGCTATTGACCGTTAAGGAGTTCTTTCGTCTTGAATGAATCCTGGGTATGGAATCAGATCACGCTTAACTCTTTATCTTCGGAACTGAATGAACGTGTAGAAATTCAACTCCTTAAGAAGTTGAACTCCTTAAGTTGATCGAATTAAACTTGCAAGATTTGATTACAGGCAGACATCAGGACAGGTACAAAACTAAATGAAAGCTTGTAAAAATAGTCCAAGCCCGGGTGAAGCTGTAAAAGCCGTTCGAGGTTCCAGAGCCCTTATGGCTAACAGTATAGTCAGTTCGAAAAAAAAATGGGTAAAAATAGTATTTCACACGAATGTTTACTTTGACACGCGCTACTATATGATGTAGGTTCAATAAAATTTAAAATCTATAAAAATATTTATTATCACAATCTCATAAAAAAATAGCATTACACTTATTTATAGCTTCAGACAGATGTATACCATCACTTGAGATCTTAACAACGAACGTTATTTTAATGCTAGATTATCAATTAAATCGTTGAAACAAATTATATTAAACTAATTCCGCATTGGATTAAAAAAAACTACTATTACTATTACTGTGAGTATTAATATTTGTGTGTTCAGACGACGAGCGATAACGCGCGTAATCTCCTGCAGTTGGTACGGTCTTTCATATTACATGTTACGGTCGTTTCATATTACACGATAGATTTGATAGACACATTATGAAGTAATTAAAAAAAAACATTTATTGATTCCAGTGTCGGATATAATGTTGCAATCAAACTCGTAGAGATACTTTTTTTAGAGTTGGGTGGACTCAGTGTGTCCGTTTTCTTTTTATAATTTTAGTTAATAATATATATAACTACAAAATTATAGCTTCTTCTACGTTCATTTTATAAAACATATGTACTAGTATTAGTGTATTATCTATGCAACTAAAATGCAAACGGACGTAACTTTGTACCGATTACCGGTGTCTAGAAACATTTTTCCTGAGCGCCGTATTAACCCGCGATGATGTGATTGATTTATGTTAATATATTGTATGTGTAGGCGTACCGTTACAAAACGCGCGTTAGATTTTGATCATCTGAACGTAGTCATGATGTTCAAAACAGTAATACGGTTTTCATTTGTTAATTGTTATCTTAAAATGATTAATGTTACTAAATTAAGGTCTGATAGTCTTTTTTATCCATTCCTTGTACTTGAATACATTGGTGTAAACGCCGGGTATGTCTTCGATACCGCATGGCAACGGTCCGAAACTGACGACGCCTATAGCCTCGAATGATCTACCGTTCTCGAACATGAGAGGTCCGCCGGAATCGCCCTTGCAAGAGTCTTTACCGGCTTCCCCTCCTGCGCACACCTGTTTCTCCCATAACGGTGTTCTGCGACTTGTATATATCGGTTGACAGACCTGCGTGTGAAATGATGACAAATTATGAGAGATTTATGAAATAGAGAATTTATTTACACATGATATATCTATATTCTTAAATGTATAATTCTGTTTTTGATAGGGTGTGGCACCGTAGACTTCTCTCTAAACTTCCGGCGTATGGACTTCCCGACAACCTCTGCACCTGAATCTCCGGCTTTCTACATGAACGCAAAATTCGTGTCCTTGTATAAGGATGTGATTCGCAGTTTATATCGATGAACGCTGGAGTTCCTCAAGGCTCTGTGCTTTCACCCACTCTGTTTTTTCTGCATATCGATGATATGTTACCTTTAGGTCGTACTCACAGATGGGAGGAACTTGTCATTGAACTTAACCAATACTTGCACCGCGTATCTATATGTGGAGCAAGTAACTTGATTGAGTTCAATGCCAAGAAACCCAGATGTGCGTGTTTCACATAAAAAAGTCTCTGCTTTTCCCCCCCCTACTCTTCAGAATGTCTCACTAGCAATGCGTGACTGCCTCAATATTTTAGGTGGGGACGTTACCCAATGCATCGAATCGCTTCAGCTTCGCAGGAACATCGGCTCGCTGAGCGTGTTCTACCGTCTGTATCATTGTGAGTGTTCTAAAGAGCTGTTCAATCTAATTCCCTCCTCTCCTTTCCACAACAGAACTACACGCGCTGGGCTTCGGAATAACAATTTTACGGTAACCTCCATCTCTCCACGAACTAAAAAGTTCTCTATATCTTATCTTTGTCGCACCGTGTTTGTGGAACCATTTACCGGCCAACATGATCCCTCCTTATGACATCGGGTCTTTCAAGCTTAACGTGAAGAGATATTTATGCAGGCCGGCACTACAGCGGCGACCGCCGAAGGATTTCGATCTCGGTGGTCGCCGTTGTATTTGGATTGTACTGTGCTTACCATCAGGAACAGTACAGTCAATGTGCCGAATATCATAAAAAAAGTAGAGATGCATTTAGTCGAAGTTAAAACATTACTCGAGAACCGGGACGGCAGTGGCTTTGTCTATATAAAAATTGAACCGTCTATCTGTTACTTAGAAGGTTTTTTAAGCTCATATGACCATTTGCACGTTATACAACTCGAGTGAATTCAGTGAGGAAAATGTTTCTTTTTTAAAACTGTTCTTTATCTCATGACTGAGATAGACTACTATACAACACGAGTGAATTCAGTGAGGAAAATGTTTATTTTTTAAAACGATTCTTTATCTCATGACTGAGATAGACTACTGCATCAGGACCTCCAATAAATCATAGTATTATGAGAACTCACCTCGGAAGGGACGTACGGCAGCTTGACGTGCAACTTGATTTTGCTCTTCGGTAAAGTGGTGTTGACCGCACCCCATCCGGCGGCGTACAATGCGAATTTTTCGGGTGGCAATAAGGTGTAATCGACGCTCGGAAGACAGATCGGACGGATGAAATCTAACAAAATTGTAAAATGTACTATATGTATATATAATGCTTAAGGCACCGCTAGTGCTGAAATAAAGAGCTTGTATGTGTTGCAAGAGGTAATCTCTAAAAGTATCGGTCTGATTTATTGATAGTAAAGCTACATTCAGGCTGATCGTTCCATTATAATATTCGATTAAAGATCTAAACGGATTATTTAAAAGTATGTTCATATGAAATTGGGTTTTAGATTATTATTTTTTTGTGATAAATGGAAATGTCATATAAAAGTTTTAAAACAAAACTATTTCTTTTTTGCAATATTTCAAAAGTTATTTCAAAATAAACATTAATTTTTGAATTCAGTACCGAAGCCCCCGGGCAAACCAGAGCGCGTGTGACGTCATAATGTTATTTTCTACTCATTGTAGCACACGGCTGATACAGGGTTTTTGACTCTTAATCGATGAAATTCCTTTAACATTATGACCTCACAAACCTGGCGATCAATCGTGGCGCGTTCGTAGTCATGTGATTCTTTTTAAAATATTGAAATTTTCAATTGTTTATTAAAATAAAAAAGATGTTTTAGGAGTTTTTACATAATTATGATGAAGCTTTAAAATACATAAAAAAATTGGTATTCTTTTTTTTTTCATATACCCAATTGTCTTGTTCAACTCTTCACGACTGATGTACACTTGTATAGGTTACTCAAACATTTAATCAAGGTCATGTTCAGAAATGCATAAAATCTATATATAACATTTGTCTGATTACCAGTATAGGGCGCCATCTCCACCATCCTGATGAGGGCTATATCGTTTCTCCTCAAGGGGTCGATCGGGTTGAATTCGGGGTGGGGTATAGTCTGCTCTATGCCTATTTGTACAGCACCTGTGGTGCAATCCGTGCCGCCGGCTTCCACACGAACGCAATCAGGCCCTTCGTTACCCGTGTCATAATCACCTAGTCGGACGTATGTGCTGGAATTTTGGGGAAAAGTTAATAATGAGACTTTAATAAAAAAAAATTATATATATACCGCTAAGGTGGCAAACACACATACGACCCGCCTGATGGTAATCGGATACCGTAGCATATGAACGCTTGTAATACCATAGGCATATAAGAAAGCTTTTTTGATGGGTCGTTCACGACACCTGTCCGACTGGATCGTGACCACCATACACCAAGTGTAACACCTGCTATATCGACGTACTTAGGCGTATCAAGTTCCGGGATCAGTCGTTGGATATCCAGTAATCAAGAGGGTTAGTAGGGTTACCATACCCGAGTGGATTGCAACTACCATACGCATGTTGATAAAATCGTTAAAGTGTCTATCTTTTGGTATGTCACATATCGGGATCAGCCGATGTATATCCAGCTGCTAAGAGGGTTACAGGCCGGCATGACGACGACGACGACCATCGATAGATTACCGTAGATCTCAACGGTCGCCGTTGCTTTTGAATTGTACAGTACATACCACCAGGAACAGCGCTGACACTTTGTCGAGCCACTATAAAAAATTAACTATTGTCTTATATTACACTTTTATTTATTTTAGCCGAATTATTTGGTAGTCACTTATCATACGGTGTTCTGGCCGGCCATACTCAACCGATGATTCACAGTCTGTATTCTGAGCGCATAATATTTTACTAATTAGACTATAAGTAACGATAAAACTTAAACTTTAGTCGTAAAACTATATATAAATACCCAGTAATTCCGCTTTTGTGGCCAAATTGAATGCGTACTTTGACGTCACGATTCGATTTAACCAATAGCGTTGCGTTCTGCGTTTTTAAATTTTCTTCATATTTTTAACACTTTTTAGTTATGAAAATCTATAAACAAAATGCGAATAAATAACCTTATAGGTGCAATTCTGTAGTAATAAAGATTCCGAATAAAAATATTTAATCTATATTAAAACTACATGCATATTCCCTGTTGTTCTTATACTTAATTTCTGGAGTCCTTATAGAGCGATAGAAACCTTAGATAGGCTTTGACAGCTACACTGGGTTGGGTGAAAGTTGATACAGAAAAGATAAATTCATATGATTAGAATTAATAAAAGTGCATGTTAAATGTTTATAAGATGTCTTTTGTTTTTAACACCTTGTTAATGGTACTGAGGTGATCAATAAATGTAATTATATGGTATCTTACGGCGTTCCAAATTCGAGGACTTCACCGATGACGCAGTGTCCCGCGGTCAGTACGTACTTCCCGCTGATGAGGGCGGCGCCGCACAACATCTTTAGTCTTCCATCTTTGACGTAATCTATGAGGGCCAGCCACGGGTACTGGTCGACAGTTGTTGCTGTTCCACCTGTAATTTTTATACAAGTTACACATAAATATAATGTTGTTTTATAAACAACCTTTTAACATTTCACCAATCTATACTAATATAAAAAAGCTGAAGAGTTTTTTGTTTGATCGCTTGTTTTTGTATATATACCAAAAGCCAGATTCACGAGAAACAGCATAGGCTATATAACTACACGCTACGGCCCTAGGGAGCGGAGCAGTAACTATGGACGACAAGCTGTAAGCAGTACGGGAAGTAGAACAAAGATAGGGCTACACGTACGCGTTGACGGCGGTACCGTGGAGTTTGTCGAATAAAGTTAACACGGGTGAAACATTAGTGCACAGCTAGTAATAAATAATTTGATTCGACAAAACTATATAGAGTTTCTTCGTATAGCACGGCAAAGAGACGGTACTATCACTGGATGGTAAGCACAGTACAATCCTAAAACAACGCCTACCAACGGAAGACTGGCAACCCATCGCGCTGCGTCAGAGCCCGGAACGCGATAAACTGAAAGAGAGCCTGTATGACAGGTTTATGTGCATGATGCTTCGATAGGGTATGGCACGGAAGTCTTTTAGGCAAGCTTCGATCATACGGCATCCCTGAAAGCCTGTGGGTCTGTATCCAAGACTTCCTAGTGAACGGTGAATAGGAGTCGTGGTTGATAGCTGCTCTTTTGGTCCTTGGGCAACTGATGCCGAAGTTCCTCAGGGGTCAGTACTCTCTGCAACGCTATTTTTGCTACATAAAATGACCTGCTCCAACCCGGTATCTCCATTCCATCACAGGAGTACCAGACGCCGTATGGGTTTCCATCCATATGTAGTTGATGTTCGATTTATCCGCACAGTGAACCCCATTTGAATGGAACTCACTACCCGCATCTGTTTTTCCTGATTCATATAACATATTGGTATTTAAAATAAGAGTGAATCAGTTTTTACTGCGGCCTCGTCTTCACTTTCCATGAGATGTGACAGAGGCCAAGCGTCGGCAATATGTTATAAAAAAAAGTTAACCCTGAAGAGCCCGTAGGAAAATTGTCAGTAGTATATGTTTTTTCTGTTCAATATATCGTAGACTCACCGACGATCTTGTTTCCGACTACTCCATCGATGCCGCAGCACTGACTCCGAGGGTCCGGCGGTGACGCGCTAATACTCTGCTCGCAGTTACCTATGAATGGCAGAGGGCAACAAACGCCATAGTTATCTTCGCTTGTACACCTGTAAAATGTAAAATAGTTTTTGTCTATCGTTTAAAATCAAAACGAAAATTTAAAACTTTATTATAATTATGTTTCTCGTTAAATATGACAATTATCTTGATATTCGACAGTAAAATCTATTTTTTTATACTACAAAGGTGGCAAATAGGCTTTCGACCCGCCTGATGGTAAGCGGATACCGTAGCCTATGAACGCCTGCAATACCATAGGTATCACAAGCGCGTTGCCGATCTTGAACCCACCTACCCCAAGGAGCCCTGGAAACCCTACTCACCGCAGGAACACAACACTAGGTCATTTGGCTGCGATTTTCTGTAGGGTGGAGGTATTCCACCAGTGGGAATGCCCCAAGTAGAGAGAAATCTCCAAAGAAATTTCTCCGTGCCTTACCTACCTCTCTTTATTTTTGCTTATAACGTCTACTGAATTGAACACGGTTTTCGTTTTTTGGGAATCTATAACTCATCTATAAATCTATAACTCATCAACCTCTGTACAACTGAATAAACGACACTACCTATGACAAAATGTTTATAATTTAGTAACATTTTTTTTTTCAAAATGAGTTACGTGTTCTGGTGTTTATGTTTTATGCAACAAGTTTTATTTATTTTGTCACTATTGTACCGTACCTACTGTATACACCTTCAAAAATGCTACTTTCATAGTATTTTTTCCAATTTTGTCTTTAAATGTTTAAAAATAGACCTAATTACTCATAAAGACAACTATTTAAATATGAATGCGTAAATGGGTTGAGAACTCCATAATCAAAAGACCTGTTAACAAAATTACTAACGCAGCATAAATATAATATTAATAAATAGAAATAGTTGTTAGTTCATGTGGACTGATGTGCTGGAGCTCGAAATGCTAAGCGTGCGATGTAGTGGGAAGGTCGATTTTATGACGATGAACATTGAAAATCCGCATTTACGCTGTGTGCGTATATCTCGGATGAAACTCGACTATGAACTATTTAGTCACAATAATCGAGACCTTGACATTCTCAAATTCTTGTTTCTGAACCAGTTTCTTACGTAGTTTATTCACGTTCATAGTAAAAAAGTAATTAATTTTTTATCTAAAACAAGTTAATATGACAATGTAATTGTAAATCACGATATGTCATTTTCTAGTTACCTATTTATGAATCGCATGTCATTTTATAAATTAAAGACTTTTATAACGTCGGAGCTATCACGTTTATACCATATATATATAAGTAACATATTTCTATTTCTCTTCGTACATCTATCTGTGTGAAATTAAAACCTGCTACCCACCATAGAGAAACGTCTAGGCGTGTCGAGTTCCAGGATCGACTGGTGTATACTCAGTAATCAAGCTGTAAGGTACGACTGTCACTACCACTATGCACATAGTGATGAACCCGTCACAGTGACACTTATTTGGTTTGTCGCATTTCGGGAACAGCTAGTGTACATCCAGTTGCCGAGAGACTTCCAGGTCGGCATAACACAAAACTCTGTAGTCGTAATTTTTCACAACAGTTTCCCTTCTATACATACATATTATAAAACGCATAGTCTCTCTGTCTGTCTGTCCGTTTATGTTCTTTTCACGCGATAGCCACTAATTCGCTTTACTTGGTTCTTCCTTTAATTCAAAGATATGTTATCACCACAAATAATAATTTTCATATTAAAAAAAAAGAAAGTTTTGTGCTTAATTTCTTTACCTTAAAATGTTCTCTATTTGGAAAAAAAAGTTGTGTGTAATATTTACATTTACGGGTCGAATCATATAAAGTAAAACATATAAAGTACCCTAATTTAATAATGAAAAAAAAATCGTTACCCTCGTCTATAAAATATCAACTTATAATAATTTCAACCGTACAAACTTTATTACATAATGAGAAAAAAAAATCAAAACGTGTTAATTTTTTGGTAAGAATTCTTAAAACGTGTCAAATTAACATATTTTTATGTGAGAAGTAACATCAAAACTTTTTTTTTGCCACCCTAATCTAGATGGCTGATTTTGATCACCAAAATGGAAAAAGAAAATTACTTATTTTTCTAAAATGATTGTGTTCGAAACTTGTTGCACTATCCAATCAAATATACTTTATAAGCACGAAGATGCAAGTCTTTCGTAAGAACACGTTACCTCTACCGGAACCTCTATAAATGTCTAATTCTTGACAACGATGCCGAATTGATGTTCCTGGATTCTAAGCATCGCTCTCGCGATCTTTTTCGATGTGTGTTGAATGACTTGTTGAAGGACGCCCGGAGTGTCTAAGGAGTAACTCATCGAGTCTCCCTACATTTTTAATCATTCTCTTCGCAGTTGATGAAGTTAAATCGCTATTTCGATAATATTTTGTACGAAAATTGCGAACAGTAATCAACCATTAAATGTTTGTAAAATATTTCTAAATAATTAAAACGCGTTCTTCTTTTGTGTAGCGCTTCATCTTCAATAACTCTGCACTGCTGTCAGCTGTGACGCTGTATTTTTTTAACTTGTCAACACTTACCGCACAATTGCAACAAAATTCAAATCGTGCGAGAATTTCAGGACATCCGTTATATACGAGTATATAAAGTATGATTTGTATTAGGATTCATACTCACTTAGAGTCCGTTACCAATTTCTTGTTCTGGGCGGTGACTGGTTTTCGCAATTTGTTGGTAAGATAATCACATTGGAAAATATTTATGCATTCGCCGTTCAGACCCTCTGGAGTGGTGCATGGTTCTGGGCAACACACCTGTAATGCAATTCATTGATTCATTATTAACTGTTATCTATACTGTCATTCGGTTGTTCCTTTTTTATGAGTTGCAGAGCTGATAAAATAATATTATGACTAAAAAAATATTTTAGATTTTACTGTTACGTACTGTTTTTGCGTGACGCGTGTTTAAGCAGTTTTTTTTCATACTACTTAGGTGGCAAAAAAGTTCACGGCTCATTATGTTAGCGGTTACAGTAGCCTATGAATACCTGAGGTATCACTAGCGCATTGCCGACTTTGAACCCTATGCCCCAAAGGAGCAATAGAAACCCTACTCACCGCAGGAACACAATACAAGGTTATTTGGCTGTGATCTTCTGTAGGGAGAATGTATTTCACCAGTTGGGGTGTCCCAAGTAGAGAGAAATCTCGCCCTAACTCTCTTATCTATGTAGAGCATACCTTCTATACTACTATTTCTACTTCTACTAGATGAATAAATTTTATTCTGATGTTTACATTTGACTTTGGGTCATCCTTGGTATTATGTAGATACATTTTTAGGAGTCTTAAAAAGTTATTATTAAAAGTATATATTATGCGCATACGCATTTGAAGCAATGATGGCTCAGTGGTAGCTTGTACGGATACTAGGTCGATCGGCTTGAGTTCAGTTCTTGCAATGAGTCTGAGTTTTCGGTGAAGGAAAACATCGTGATGAAGCAGTGTGGTTGGACTCTTCTAATGCCCGCCTGGCTTGCTAAAAACCTCAAGTTGAAAATCTGTCGCCAAGCCCGTATAAATATGTTCTGAAAGCTGCACTTGACAGCCAGTTCCCCCACAAGGCTTACTGTGTTACCATCTTTGGGCACATCTTTACTTAACATCAAGTGAGATTGTGGCCGCATACAGTACTAATATTATTCATCGAGAATCAATTTTCACTTTCAAAATAATTAAGTATGTGGAGCTCTTAAATAAAGGAAGACGATGCCAGAGCGGTGGTATAGCTCCCATACTTCTCTTTTCTTGTACAATATTGAATTGACGAGAACGCCACACAATAGGTTCTAATTTATTAGTGGGAGTTGTAGTTGTCGGACTATATACTATCAAGTTCACTTGATTTATTTTATAAATACCACGTGACAGACACATTGTGGTAGACATTAAGAATACAAAATAGTAAGAAGACATTACCAGCGGCTTATTGTCTTTGAAACCGCACTGCGACCTTTTGAGTGTGAACAGATCGAGTGGAGTTCTCTCTTTATTGGCAACTAGGTCCAGCAGTATATTACACTCGTATAGTGATTTGCAAGTTCCGGACGCACCAATCGGAGTCGTGCATAGGGATTCTGAAAGATTTAGAAAAGTGACTTATTTCATCATCAGTCAATGCTGTTCGATTGAACCGAGTACGGATGCCCGAGTTAAATAGATATATCGACCTCGGTAAATACTTTTTATAGGAACCAGTTCGATAGATTAAGTAAGCATTTATTTCTCGTATTTTTATTGTTGTTATGTCTTGAGTCTTGACAGAATCATTTGTACTGCATCTGATGGTAAATAAAGGTCCAAACGTGAATAACCATCAGACTTCAAGCCTATAGTGTACCTTTACCGTACCGCGAAAATATGGCCAGCCAGTGTATCGCCTCTTACCTATGACATCGAAGTCTTTCAATAGAAACGTGAAGAGGTACAGTGGATTACGATTAAGGGACCACTATAATTCGTCGGTATATCTGGAAGTCGCTATATGCATACGTAGAAAGAAAAAAACAAAAGCAAGAAAGACAGACAACAATATTTATTGCCAGACAATACAGCCGCACAATGCACATATATTGCCTAAATTCTTTGTTTTAACATGTATAAACAAAAGCGTATTATTACAACTGTTGACCGTCTGTGCATGTAAACAAAGGATAAGAAAGCTTTATGATTGAAGAATGAACATTTGTGTGTTAGTTTGATGGGTTTGGTCGTCACCGATCGCAATATCTGACTTTTTATAAATAGTTCATTAAACCTAGTCGCTATACCCGAAATCGGCGTTACATCCGAAGTCGCTATATCCAAAAAACCGGTCGTTATAAATTAAATCCACTGTATTTGTGTAGCTGGCAACTGGCGACGCATTGTTGATCTCTCGGTGGTCGTCACTCTTTTTGGATAGTACACTGCTTGTCATTAGGTACAGTGTTGCCAATTTGTTTTGCTACCATACAAAACAAAAAAGACGCAAGTAGATAAACGCTAGATGTTTCAAGTACGTGTCAATCACTGTATATGATGATAGTCCAGACCGGCTTAAATACCAATTCACCATGTAAATCAGCGGCTCATAAACTTCGAAAGCTACGTAACACTCAAAACATCTTGTTTATTTTATGGACCGTTCAACATACAAAGAACATATAACATATAAAGAACGCACAATTATATTATAATTCTTATATAACATATAAGAACGTACAATATAAACTAAGTTTTGAAAATAAAAATTTTCAAAGCCAAAATAATTTCAGCGATTAAATGACAAAAATGTAACTGATTCATGGAAGTTTGACGACTTTTCTACGGTAACCTTTTCGGTAATCGCTGCTCTAAATGATTGACATAATTTAATGATTTTTATTTTAATATTAAATAAAGTTTTCTTTGACAAAAAAAAAGTTTTTCCAAAATCTTTATGTATTTCTCATAGTAAAGACGTTTTGTCTCGAATTAATACAAACGTCATTAGTGATTTGTACATTAGGTATTTGAAAAAAAAAGAATATCGATTATTTTTATGTATTTTAAAGCTTCATCATAATTATGATAATAGTCAATTGGAATAACTCTTAAAACGTATTTTTTATTAATAATAAACAATTGATAATTGTAATATTATAAAAAGAATCACATGACTACGAACGCGCCACGATTGATCGCCAGGTTTGTGACGTCATAATGTTAAAGGAATTTCATCGATTAAGAGTGAAAACACTGTATCAGCCGTGTGCTACAATGAGTAGAAAATAACATTATGACTTCACACGCGCTCGGGTTTGTTCGGGAGCTGTGCTTGTCTTCGGTACTGAATTCAATAATTAATTTTTATTTTGAAATAACTTTTGCGCAAAAAAAAAGAAATTTTGTTATTAACTTATATATGATCTTTCCATTTATCACAAAAAATAATAATTCAAAAACCCAATTGTCGTAAGTCGGTGGTTTTTAATTTTTTTTAGCGTCGAAACTCATAACTTAATAAATGTTTTACGAAGCCTTGAACGAAAAAAATCCTGGTTTTGTATGCATTATTTAATGGAAATCATAGAAAACTACGATATTGACATAACATATTGATTCCGCTGTAAGTTAATCAAATTTTTGCATTAAATGGCAGGTATGTTTTTATTTTTGACCAACTGCGCCCAAACTTTGCAAATCAACTTTGCAACGACAACCTTTGCAAATATTTCTGGTCTAAATGATATCAGAATTATGCAGATTCATTCCTCATTTCGATTTGTGCTTTCCAACGGGTTACGAAAGTAAAGTGAAATCTTTATAGACCGCGATCTACTCAAAATAGAAGCATCATGACTGCATGCGTCAGATTCCAATGAACGCTTTGAAATATAAACTGTGTTTTAGATAAAATTTCTTGTGGTTTGTTTGTCATAAGAGATTTCTATACATACAACTCATTTGTTGAATTAGTTTCTATTGTTTATGTAAAGGTTGCTAGTTTGTGTAGTACTACTATAGCTTAAAACATAGGTTTTTCATTTAATTTTAATTTAATCCTCCTCCTATGACACGATCTCGTTCCTGTTTCATGCCAGTTTGAAGACCTTAAATGTATTCGTATTCAAGTTATGCGCCGTCATAATTAATGTGACTCTTACTTTGTGGGTGAACAGTATTGTGTATCTTTTGTGTCCGATGTAATTATTACATTTTATTGTATTTTTGCAACAGACTTCAAAACAAGAAGCTTCTCAGTTCGATTTCATCCTTTTTTTTTTTTTTCGTACTGACTATACTGTTAGCCTTGGAGCCTGGAGCCTTTACGGCTTTTACAGCTTTACCGGGCTTAGGGGCGAGCGCTTAGGGCACTCAGCCAGGAAAGCTAAACAACAACATCCGAGGGTGCCAAAGTGGCCGAACCTCGGCTCGGACTGTTGCGCGTATGCAATTAAGTCGCGATCTGACTAAATCCCTATCATTCGATCTAAACTAACTATACATATATACATGTTTCTGCCCCCTGGGAGGAGGGAAGGAACATGTGTTCGTATTTAGTGGTCTGAAATTTTTTGTCTAATCACGCTAGGCAAAAAAAGAAAAAAAAGGTCCCTTACAGAACCTATATACCTGTGTGTTGTGCATGTGTGTATAATACAGTGTCATGTATGGCTGTGAAAGCTAGTGAATGTAGAGTCACTGTATCGCGCGAACGGCTGCTTGACTCAAGGGCTCCATGCCGATGGATCGGACAAACGATTTCATCCATAACTTCTTTGTTTATGAACCGATTTACATGATTCTTTTTTACGTTATATGAGGAAATACCTCAAGAGTAGACCCATTTTTCCATAATTTAATCCATAATTTGTTAAAACTTGTCTTGTCTTTAAATTCATTCACTATATTAATTAATTTGATGATAGTTATAATATAAAATTCATAGTTTATCTTATTAATAACTTGACTGCCAAGGTTGCCATTAATGCCAATTTTACGCGCATTTTGTGTGACGTTAAGAGCCGAAAGGTTAAATCTCATTCGACATATTAATTTGTCAAAATTCTATTTGCCAGAGCGTCATATTACTTTTGCCGTGAAAGTCTCGTTTTAACTCTGAAATTTCGGATTAGGACGAAGTAATATTTTATATAGTACTAGCTGTGCCCGCAGCTCCGCTCGCGTGGACTACTAAAAGATTTTTTATATTTTATGCGGAACTCTAATTAAGCCTAAGTTATCCCTTACAACATCAGCTATCTGCCAGTGTAAGTCCTGTCAAAATCGGTCCAACCGTTACAACCATTACAAACAGATACGTCAATTTTATTATATATATATAGACATATGATAATGCATTCAAATTGAACAAAGAAGTATTTTAACTAACAAAAAAAAAAGTTAATAATGCATAAGAATTTTCAAAAAATATTCATTGTTTAGTATAGAATTATTTTAACTTATTTTAACCATTATGTAATATGGCGGTATAACATCAGTAATAAGAATTGTTAGTTATTGTTATTTCAAAAACCCGGGAGTGATATTTTTTCCTGTTTATTCCTTAGGTGACGCTAACAGACATAACGAAATGACGGATAGTGTTTTCGATCACAAATGTACCTCAAAATGTAGTTAATATTTGTATTTGTAATTTATTAGTGTTTGAGAATATGCAAAAAGGGTACTTGAAGTGGTACGTAGTGGTAAGGACAAGGAAAAATATAAAATAAAATTTTAATTCTCTAAGTATTAGACTTGTATTAAATGAAACTTTATAAAGATATTTTGCTGATATGGATGAATTTTCGAAAAGTTTTACCTTATATAAATAATTGATTTCGTATATATCTTTACTTATATATATAACACATTTCCATAGCATAACGATGTGGCCCAAGGTGATAACACACATAAATTATTTGTTTGTATCGTCATCGTCTACGACTGGGGTGCTCAAACAGTCGATCGCGACTACTGGTCGGTCCCGAGAGCTTCCCGATTCTATATTTTTTAATCGTTTGTAGGTTTTAGCGTTATACACAATCACACCAGATATTAAGTGGCGATGTGACCTAAGATGGTAACATGCTGATCCTAGTGGAAGACTGGCTCTCAAGTGCAGCTACCAGAACACACCTATTGGTGCTTGGCGACAGATTTTCAACTTGAGGGTGGTAGCTAACCAGGCAGGCATTTCGAAAAAGCCCTATCACCATGCTATGGGTTCCTCACGATGTTTTCCTTCACCGAAAGCTCAGGCTCATTGCACGGATTCGAACTCACGTCAATCGACGCGAAGTCGTGCACGCTACCACTGAGCCATCATTGCTTCTTTTGCATTTGGTTTCTTCGTTTTATTATTCCTCATATTATTAACAAGTCATATAGCTTATCGATTAAGAAATGACATATTATACTACCCAGGTAAGAAGATTCATAAAAATCGGATATGAATTAAAAAAAATCGATTATGTACTAATTTTTTTTTGCAATTTTTGTTTTTATTCTTATGCCTATCAATCATGAAATGATGTATGATTCCCGTCTACAAAAGTTCATCAATATCGATTGAGAATACTTAAAAAAATACGATCTCTTAAAAGTATTTTTGAAAATTCATATAACCTGTCAAATGAGCAACGACATAAAGCTATCCGTGTACAAAATTTTAAAACAATCAAGCCAAGTCAAGCCGTCTTTGAGATAAATCCGGAGTAAAAGAGACATTAGATTCTGATAGAAAAAAAAGTCATATTCGTGATCACTGTCCTTTATAATAGATAGACACGAGAATAATGAAATTTGCAAAAAAAAAAATAAATCAAAACTACGGATTTTTAATATAGATATTCCTTTTTTTTTATTATATCTGTGTGATTATTGAAATAGTATTCGCTGAAAATTCACATTTAGAAACAAAAAAAATATGATTGTGGTAATATGGCATTATTTCTGTTGGATTCCATTATTGGCTGTATTTTGTTTTTGTTTTATTCGTTATGTTATATAAGGATGTTTAAATTGCCTCGTGATTATGAGATTAAATAAATTATTTTAATCACAACGTAATAAATCTTTTAAGTTTTATTTTTTGTTAACATGCATTCACGTAGTTTCCTTTGTATATTGTACATCAATTAAAAAAAATGTATAAATCATTATCAGAGTTATATAAACATGTTTTATTTATATACTGTATTTGCAGTCAGTTGTATTACATAAATCTCATATTAAATTTCTTGACTGATATGATCATTTTTATAAATATGGAAGGTGATTGCGTCATTATAAATAAGACTCTATAATTATATAAAATACTTTATCTGATCAACTCTTCACCGCGCCGCTAACGTACCCGTGTAGCCTGTAATTGTTCTTACATCTGTGTACTTGCCTACAGATTGCTCGACGTTCATATTTACTACTTCGCTCCTTAGAATAATAAATAGCACGAATTTTTCATATCTTAACTCCTTCCAAACATTTATTTTATTTTTGACAGTTCGAGTACAACTCAATTGTGATGTGAGTGATGTCCTAATGCGTTACTGATTCGATTTCCTAAAACAATTGTTTTTATTTATGAAGAAGTTTTAATCGATTTAACACATTGATAAGTATTTTATTTTTGCTCAACATTTTTGTTTTATAAACATACCCGGCGTTTAAATGACAAATATTTTGTCTATTAAAATAAACCATGCATTTATGTACTATATATAACTTTTTCTATACATATATTCTCAACCTACTAATATTCTATATGCAAAATATAACGTTTTACGATATTTAACTTCATTTGCTTATTTTATTAATAATTATATACATAATAAGTAAATTAATATTTAATATACATTTCATTAAATGAAAATATTTACATAATCTGTGATAAATATTCGATGATTAATATTAGAATTAAAGACCAAGTCACTTCATTATTGAAAAAAAAAATCTGCGTCCATGAACTGTTGCATTTTTTTGTCTAGGGTTGGTTGTTAATAATTATATAACTTCATAGGCGTGCTTATGTCAAAAATAAAATAAATGGTTGGAAAGGATATAACTAGCAATTCAGACATTATCGCGTTCAATCAGACAAACAAAAAAACAATATCTTGACCTTTATAATACATATTATAGTAAAGTTTGCGTATTTTGGGTTTGTGATAACATGACGTGGAGGTCACGGTTCTTGAGTTTCAGATGTAAATTTTAACGCTATTGCAATGAACGTAGATGTGTATTTTCTATGTTTGGTTTAAGCGAATGTACTTGTTATGTTTCTATTCCTTTCATTCCGTTGACTAAAGTCATTGCCAATAATGCTATTTCTTTTCGCTTATCACCTTATCAGAAATAATTTCTATTATCTATCTTCAATAAAGTGAGCCCTCATAAAGGTCATTGGGGATATATGATAGAGAGCTTTATGATAGTTACTGTATGATAATTTTCGTTTTAAAAACTGGTCAATACCGAGTCGCAGATTGCTAGTCTGAAATGCTATTGAATTACCAGGATCAAGCACTCCGTTAATATTGTAAAATTATTTCAATATGATTACCGCTTTTGAGCAAAAGTGAAGTAAAAAGTAAAAACAGCTGAAACTGTCTAATCGAAATTACAAAGGAACCACGATGGATTTGTTTGGGATTACCATAATATCATTCAGACACTTTGACCGGTGGAGATAAGAGGTCATCCAATCACGTAATAATTTTGTGTGTTTCGTTTGAAGTATAATCTGTTTGTTGTTTTTCCAAAAAAATAGTTAAAATTTGGTTCAGATTTTTTCGTGTTTTTAGGGTTTCGTAGTCAACAAGGGACCCATATAGTTTCGCTTTGTCCGTCCGTTCGCGGCTTAGCTCAGAGATTCTTAATACTAGAAAGCTGTAATTTGTTGAGTATAGAAATTAATCACGGTGACAAAGTGGTAAAATAAAATATTGAATGTACCTTCCGTTCATGTAAAGTGGGTATAATTTTTTCTCGTTTGTCCCATGCTGTGGGCTGTCGTTTGATAGGTCGTTAAAAAATATTGCGGGTATATGAAAACCATTTTTGATTCAGGGATCCGTTTGCAAAATATTAAGCTTTTATAGTTCTAATTTTAACACACCTCCGTACGTGCTATATCCTTAAAAAAAGAGTTGGTAATTTTCTCTTCACGTTTTAATATAAATAGAGATATTCAGTGTTATAAATCCATTAGGACTTACTACACTGTAAAATGACCGTTTCATTGGTTTGTAACAAGCCGAGGATACGAATACATGCTTATTAAAAATTGTAAGGTATGAAAAATTTGTGATGTTTTCTCGATATTGTTATAAACAAAATATTTAATATTTCTAGAAACCGTTTTGTTTTTATGAGTCACACCTGGAGCGGAAGCTTGACCCTGTTCATTTTACCTGTTCACAGAGTAAATAATTTCGAAGATTATGGATTAAATGGAATTAATTAGTAATTAATAAGAATATGATATGTGCTTAGTCTCAGATATTAAAAACTGCTTAAAAATGTCTGTTGCTACACATTATTTAATGGGATATGTATAGAATACTGTTCATGCAAATGTCTGAAGTAAAGAAGTATCTGATTAGTTGTGTACCTATAAAAACAAATCAGTAACAAGTTCTATTCAAATGTTAACCACATTGCAATTCATTAAAAAAAAATGACAGACTAACTTGTTTTAGTTTGTGTTAATGATATTCATTAAATAAATTCTAATAAAAATTAAATTATAATAACCGTTTTCCGCACCTACTAGTTTGGTGTCAAGTCCGTTAACCGCATCATGAGTAGGCATTGTGGTCAGATTTACAGTTAACTTTTAAACTGAACTGTGCCTACTTGCCCTTTAAGTGTAAATCCCCTAAGTGCGATAAGTGATTGGAAAATTCGAAGGTACAAGAGCGCACGGAATGTCGCTTATTTTTGTGTACGACTATATCATAGCCAACAGTGACACCAAGCCCGGTAAAGCTGTAAAAGCCGTAAAGGCTCCAGGGCCACTCAGGCTAACGGTGTAGTCAGTTCGAAAAAAAAAATCTAGAATTATAATGCACATTATAAATACAAACTATCACGCCATTTTTTACATCCTTAGGTATTGAATTAAAAAAAACTGTGAACCACGTACATTTATTTTACTTTCTAACTGAATTGTTCGTCGAGGACAGATTAGTAGACTTCGCCCAACGATTATCTTATGTAGAGAATTTTAGTATTAAAGTTGTGTGAAATAATTATGGTCCTTATTAAATTTGTGTATACAATGTCTTGTTTTAGAATGATTATTAATGACGTGTAAAAAACATAATGTCGCAGGCTTGGTATCAGAGAAACATCGTAACATCTTTGACACGGACACCGGACACCAGATTTGCCGGAAAATGAGTTCAAGGACCATGTCTGGCAGGTTTTACTGTCAAAAGATTATAGAGTGGATAATTATGTGAGTGATAGTGATGTCTGGAAGTGACTCCCTCTTTGTTCATCCACTAAATTATAAATATGATTATTGACTGTAAATATTATTTATACAGTTAGAAAAAAAAGATAAGTCCGATCGAGTTTCTTGCCGTTTTTTCTCGATGACTGGGATGTTTTACGAACCGGGGGTACTGTAGTATAGTAGTGGTTGACGTCCATAAGTGCCTTCTTGGGGCCTAAATTGAATAAAGTATTTTTTGATTTTAATTTTGGCCACAACTTGATTTAGGGATGAGCGATAAGAGAAAAACAATATCGGTAAGTAAACATCGAATGTTTTGGTGCTACTCAAGGGGTTAGACCTTTTTGTTGAGTTGCTACTTCTAGCATTGTTAAGGAAAATAGGCTGTGGAAGTGTCTCAGACGGACGACCTTATATTTATGATTATATTTTTCTTACGTACCTACGGAAATACGGACCCTTGAACTCCCATTTCCGAACAATGTGGAAGTATCGTTTTTTGATGTATCTGTTCATTACCTCAATATTTTAAACATATGATTTGGATTTTTTTACACTCAACATCGATTTAACGATAATTTTTCTGAATATCTCATCGCTAACTCGTTTCCGTGACCAGTCGGTTCAGTCTGAGACAACGTAGATCAGGGATGCTCAAACAAATAGTGCCGGCGATCTACCACAAAAAAATATGGGCCATAATCGACTGCCGTTCATTTCATAGTGTTTAAACAAATGACATTTACTACACTTTAATTGAAATAGGTAGAAAACTTATGAACTCACAAATTATTAATTTTCTCTGGTTTGTTGTTGATGCATTACACTTCATATTATGTAGGCATTCAGATGTACTTACACTACGTGTAAAATCTTCAAAGAGTATTATAACATTTATCATAGTTGTAATTTATTATTCGATTACTTTTCATATAAGGGTATTTTATTACTGAGTGACAACCGCAAGCAATATGTCTGGTGTTCTTTAGTTAGCCGATTGCGATATTTAGATTTCATTATTTTCATTTCTAAAAATGTTGACCTGAAAATCTGAAGACCTATTTTTTTCATAAGCGGATACTTCTCATCAGAAATGTCAAAATTAAACTAATAAAACGAAAAAAATACTACAGCTGTCGTTGTACGAGTTACTGTTGCCGCGAGAATTTTATGGCTAATTACCTACTTTTCGGGAATTCCCACTATTTTCATGAGTTCGAATCCCTGCAATGATCCTGAGCTTTCGGTGAAGACAAACGTGATAAAACCACAACATGGTGGTAGAGATTTTTCTAATTGGCTAGATGCCACTTTCAAGTTGAAAATTTCCAAGTACCTATAAGATGTGTTCCGGCAGCTGCACTTGAGAGCCAGTCTTCCACTAGGATCAGCGTGTTACCATCTTAGGCTACATCGCTACTTAAAATCAGGTGAGTTGTGTGTAAAGCTAAAAACCTACAAATAATTAAAAAAATAGAATCGGGAAGATCTCGGGGACCGACCAGTAGTCGCGATCGACTGTTTGAGCACCCCAGTCGTAGACGATGACGATACAAACAAATAATTTGTACGCTAAACATCCTTCTAAAGGATAACATGTTTAGACCGGTTTCGCTCTCTTCTTTATTGTGTTTATAAATATATTAACATTATTTATTTATTTGCTAATGTATTTTTTTTTAATTTAATTAATTGAGTTTGTAAAAGCGTACGCTTGAATTTAACTACATTTGACATACATACGCCGACGTCTGATTGCCAAGAGTCACAGCCTAGTTCGAGTACAGGAGTTTCTAGAAAATCGAGATAAAGTGGACCTTGTATATTGTAATCAAAATGTAGGTATCAATGCACATTTGTAATATTTTAAGATTAATTGTGTTTACTTATTATCTTGTATATAAATAAAATGATTGAGTTTTACCGTTGTGCGCACATCACGCAAAACTATTAGATAGTTTTTGATTATTATTTTTTGTTTTACTCCTTAGATACTAGGTCCTTATCAAAGCAAAAAATCACAATATTTTCATTCAATAAAAAGGTATTAAAGTTTTAATTAACAAAGATTTTTATAAGCACTACACGTTCTTCTGACGCCCATGCGGGCGGAGCCGCGGGCACAGCTAGTAAAGAAATAAAAATAAGTTGTTATTGTTTATTTATTTAAGTTGTTTGGGCCTTGAATTATGGTAATTTACTAATACAATTAAAATAAAATAGAATATAAGTACCTAATTGCCAATTTTAAAATGTGTTTTATATTTTGAATAAATTATTGTACAGCTAATCTCATTTTGACCTCTAACAAGTTGACAATAAGTGGAGAGTTTGTCTAATAATTTTAACACGGTTGAAACCGTGGGGCACTTATAGTAATATAATAAATGCGAAAGTGAGTTTATTTATTTGTTACTCAAACACGCAAAAACGGCATAACGGATTTGTATGAAATTTGGCACACAGATAGCTTATAACCCGAACTAAGACAGTATATTTTATAAGGACCCGATTCTTAAGTCCACCCAGACGAAATCGCGGACACAGCTATTTTACGATAAAAAGCAATTTATCTCCGAAACTAGCAACCGGCCCGATGTTTATGAATCAAAAAATAGGGGAGGTACAAAAATAAATGTTATTACTGACAACTCTTACTTTAATAATAACTAAAAAAATGAGTTTTTTTAGTCGCGTTTTTATTTTTCTTCATTAATTATTCTGCTGCAGTGTTGTTGATTACACAAATTGAATTTTAATTTAAATATTTATTGTATACATGTTATCATTTTTATTTTTGAATGTTAATTAGTATGTCATTAATTAATTAAATCATTTTATAATGAGACTAAGGTACTCGGAAAAGTCATTAGTAGACCGCATCATCAGAGCAAATTAACACGAAATTGGCTAGGATCAAAAATATTTAAAAGAATGTTTCGTTAGTTTGAATACATATTAAAAGTTCATAAGTGACGAATGCATTACAATCAGGATACATTATTGTACAAATGTAAATATGTTAGAGATTTGAACCTGGGAACGACCAGTTAATGGAAAATACGGGTCAATTAATAAGCACATAGCCCGTTGCTAAATTAAAAAGTGTGCTCAAAACCGGCGTGAATGCTTGAAGGGAATTAACATATTATTTGAAGATAGTAATATGGTATAATGTACTATGAATTTCTAATAAGTAGGTAATTGTCAAACCGCTGTCTTGCATCGCATTTCGTGTGAAATTTTCCTAAAAAATGTACTGTCGGAAAATCAATAACATGTGCGATTAAATTATGCTTTTGTTACGCGGTCATAAATTTATTAAATAAAAAAATGCCAAGTGCGTGTCGGGCAACGCGCAGCGTAGGGTTCCGAAGTTGCCCGTCACAATATGCAGACTTAAGGATCATTCATGTTACACTGGAGTCGGGCCGGGTGCCGGTAATTGATGCTACACCGGCCCGGTATAACATGAATCATTCTTTAGAGAGCGGTTTTTAAGTAATGTTCAATGGAATTTCTACGAAATTTTAGTTGATTGATTATTACTCCTTCAATTGTAAAGCTTACTTACCTCTGATAGTTTTCCTTTTAATTTAAATATATATACTTCTACTATGAATTTTTACACGTATTCAAAAATAACCATTTATAACGTAACTGATTGCCCATAATTCACCGTAGTGTCTAGAAAATTTAAATAACTTCTTGCTAAGCTTAGCTTATCGTTTGTTCAGTTTAATTACTTAAAATGTTTTTTTTTTTATATATGTATTTCACGTCTCATCAAACGATTATTTTTTTATTTGAAATGTTACATTATTTCTGGCTAACCCATTAGCGACATGCCCTTATATTAAATAGATCAGTAATAATGATTCGTTTAATTATACTAATGACGACCATTATAATATAATAGCAATAATAGCCAAGTCACTTAATAATATTTTAATGTTAAAATAAATGTTAAAATAAAATCAAATATAAAAACCATCTATCATTCAGGTGATAGACGTATAATTAACTATAGCTTCTGCCAGCGATTTCGTCTATGTGAACTTCAGAATTGGGTCTTTACCGGGTTAAAAAGTATCCTATATGTTAATCCAAGTCATATACTGTGTGCCAAGTTTCATCCAAATCCGTCCAGCAGTTGTTTCGTGATCAAGTAACAAACAAACATGTCAAACAGATTATATACCTATATAATTACAGTGGGATACTAATGGATATAAAATAAATATTTGTACAGTCAATTATCTGTCGTCCTTGACTTTGCATGAGAATGACAAAGAGCTCATTCAAGTACATACATAAATCTGAATTAATTCTTCAAAATATAAATAAAAATAAAAGGTTAACACCCAGTTAGGGTCAATACACTGATGAATGGCAAAGGTAGTGAGTGGCATTTCCAAAGAATACACGTAACCGAGTTGAACCGGTGAGGAAATAGCCTGGGCATTGTAAACTAATAATTGAAGTGATTTTAGACAAAACGTTCCAACTTAGTCCTATGGAGTAGCAGCCTATTAAAACTGACCTCAGGACTGCGGTCCTTTTAAGGTCGTTTATATATAGACTAGCTGTGGCCCACGTTTTCACCCGTGTTAAACTTATTCGACTAACTGTCCACCGCGCAGCCGCAAACGCGCCCATACTTGACTACAGCTTGCCAGATTTACTTGATGCTCATGCTTACTGCTCCGTTCCTTAGAGTCGTAGCGTGAAGTTATATAGCCTCATAACATTTTTCAATAAATAGGCTTTAAAGTGTAAAAGGGATTTTTCAAATCTGTCTGGTATTTCAGAGATTAACGCATTCAAAGTAACTAACAAAAAATAATCTTTTGATCTTTATATTATTACTATGGACAAAGATACTTTTTTTTCTTTTTCGAACTGACTATACTCTTAGGCTTAGGGGCCCTGGAGCCTTTGCGGCTTTTACAGCTTCACCGTGCTTGGTGGACAGAGATCGTGAAAGAGGTGCTCTTTGGCACGGACAATCAGCGCTTACAATAATAATTAAATGAATATAAACACTTGGTGAATATGTTTTTCGCTCTCGGTTGCTTATCAAATAGTTCATCCATATTTTATATCTCGGGTCATGTATATACACCAGTTTTTACATACGCGCATAGGCTTATTATTAATGTATTGTGTAAAGCAAAAAAATAATACTTAATAGTAAAAATCGGACAAGTAGCAAGTAGTACCCGCGCCCTTTAGGGTTTTGGGTCTTGGTCTCCGGGAAGTTCCCTATAAGTTTTGATAATTGATCACTGAGTGCGAATTCTAGATTTTTATTATGAAGAGCTTTATCTTTTTATTGGGTTAACTATGAAACTTGTTTTTTTTTTTTATATTTACAGCATTTCGAGGTCGTAATTCGTATTAAAAAAAAAAAATTTTTACATTATAATTTCACAGGAGATTACAAATTCCTTACTTTCGGATTTATTTCTTAAGTGTTGTCAAAAGACCTCCCTTCTTTCCAAATTTCAAGACTAAGTCTGCAGGAAGTACCCTATAGCGTTTGGTAATTGGTCACTGAATGCGACTTTTATTATGAATGGGCACTTTATTGTATTTTTAACATAGAAACTTGATTTTAACAGCAGTATGAAAGTTACAGATCTTTCTATTCGATATTAATTTCTAGTTTATACCTCAAGTCGTTTTTGAGAACAAGGGTCTTGACACAAGGACAGACAGACAGGAGGAAAAAAACATTGATGTCGAAATACGTCACTATGTAAACCCTTTAGCTCTCAACGTCATTTTGTGTGAACAAAATGCGGGTAAAATTGGCATTAATGTCAACCATGGCAGTCAAGTTATTAAATAAGGTTGTTTAACTTAACTGTCGATATACACGTATCATGTGCATTGTGCACGGAATTATCCACAATTTTGACAGATTTAAAAAATCAAAATAAAGCGATTATCAGCGACTGTTCCCATAAAACATGTTTAAAAAAATCATTTGATATAATAGTAATTTACTGCTATTAATCCAAACATTGGTTTAAAAACGATTCGATTGTTTTGGCTTTTATATCCTTCATTTGTTATCTTTACGAGATGTCCCCTCGATGAGTTCAGGTTTAAGGACAGTATGCACTTGATATAGTGTGCTGTTCCCAGTCACTTTGTTAAGCCGAAATCCTAACTATAATATTATAAATGTAAAAGTAAGTTTGTTTGTTTGTTACTCAATCACGCAAAAACCTTTAAACGGATTTGAATGAAATTTGGCTTAAACCGATTAAATTATGATACTTTTTTATCCCGGTAAAGACCCAATTTTGACATCCACGCAAACGCAGACAGAAGCTAATAAGAAATAAATACGAGACAACTTATTTTTCAATATGCCGGTAGCCTAAACTAAAAAATACACATGTGTAATCCGTTGAAGCTATTTATTTATTTTTAAAATGACCAAGAAATGTTATTCAATTTCGTGTAGATGTCACTGTATCGCCACTTAGACATATTATTTATTGTATTAGCCATTTTATGAAGCAAGTAAATAAAACGCTTGACCCCATTGAACTTCTATTTCGCACTCGTATAAACAAAACAAAAAATTAAGATATTTATATAACTTACGTCCTGTTGCACTGTAAGTGTACCCGACGACCAACACGGCAAGGATGATGGGTGACATATTTAGCTTATAATATTTAACAGGCACGGTACACTAGTAGCGCGTGAAGCGCGAGTGCGTCCTCGCCGATGTTTGTAAGCACTCTAAGGCCTTAGCGTCGGCGGCACTCTGAGCTGCCGAGCGAGTTCCGCAAACGCTATTGCCACTCTGCCAGTCGTAAGCGCACAGATTTTAATGTCTAGAAACCGAAGTGACACTTTGTTTTTATAATATGTTCACCATGTCTACCTATTTGTATCTTTTTTAAAGTTCCATTTAGTATTTATATAATTAAAAGTACTCTTAGAATTAATTATAATAATTAATAATTTTCTTTTACATAATTCATATAACTTTAATTTATAGCTGTGCTCGTGGCTTCGCTTGCGTGAAAAAAATTAATTATTAATTGTTAATCCAAGGTGTCAGCTACCTCCATACCAAATTTCATCAAAATTAGCCCATCTGTTTGAGCGTACAGAAGTAATAAACATACAAACACACTCGCATATTAATGACGAGCTGTAACCGCGACTTCGTCTGCGTGTACTTCAGAATTAGGTCTTTACCGAGATAAAAAGTATCCTATGTGTTAATCCAGGTTATAAGCTATCTGTGTACCAAATTTCATTAAAATCCATTCAGCCGTTTTTGCGCCATTGAGTAACAAAGAAGTAAACTCACTTTCGCATTTATGATATTAGTACTAAGGATGTTGTGTACTATAGTTTTGATACACATTAATACTGCAATTATTATTATTATTATTTGTTACATTAGATTTATACTTTTGTTTGCTCATTTTTAGGGTTCCAAAGTCCCAAGTTCCAAGGAAATTTTATGGTTTCGCCATGTCCGTCTGTCTGTCCGCGGTTTAGCTCAGAGATTCTTAGTACTAGAAAGCTGTAATATATTTATCACGCTGATAAAGTGGAAAAATAAAAATTACTGTTTAGTTTACCTCCCCTATACATGAAGTGGGTATGAATAAGTTTTTTCTCGTGTAGGTATCCATTTGTGTGGGGTGTCGTTGCATATTTCGTTCAGAAATATTGCGAGTGTGTGAATACAATTTTTGGATTCAGGAATCCGTTTGCGAAATATTAAGCTTTAAAAGTGCTAATTTTTGTTAGATTCAAGTGTGTGTCCCTGCCAGCTAGTTGGTTGTTTTTAGATATGTAAAAAAATTCACGCCGGTAGTATTATACAAGCAGTTAAAAGGAAAACTATCATAGCTAAATAGGCTTTACAAGTTAACGAGTAATGGTCGACCAACGCATAAAATGTACTATAAATTACTTAAAGTCCTCCTTCTAAATCTGCATATTGTGACGGGTAACTACGGAATCCTACACTGCGCGTGGCTCTACATTGTATGCGGCAATTTTTAGTTGCACACAATAATATATATTTTTTCTATAATACCGCTGGTTAGTTGGAAGAAAATGCTTTATGGCATTAAACTCACCAGTGATTTGCCGGACAATGAGTTCAAGGACCATGTCAAGCAGGTTTTACTGTCAAAAGGTTGTTATAGGGTAGATCATTATGTGAATGATAGTGATTTCAGGGAAGTGAAGTCTCTCTCTGTGATAAGACGCAGATAATGACGTAATGAAAATTTTATTTTGCTTCCAAATACGGCATATATGCCGAATAAGATCGCGGACGGGTTAATATGATAATATGATTAATCACTGTAAATATTATTTATCACTTGGGGAAAAATAATTAAAAAAAGGTAGGCCCAATCGAGTTTCTTGCCGGTTCATCGCGATGACTGGGATGTTTTCCAAAACGGTAGTAGTATTTGACGTTCACAAGTGCCTTCTTAGGGCCTAAATTGAATAAAGTTATTTTTTATTTTGAGTGTAGTAAAAACAGTCCAATAAAGTATTCATTCAAATATAAAGGATACCATTAATATGTAATTAAAATATAATATAATAAAAAATTGTTTGTAAATAATCTTATTAAGTCGAGTCCATTTTTTGTTGTTGCCACGTTAACTTGTTATCTTTTTAAAATGCTATATCAATTATTTTTTTCTTTGAATCTATATAAAATATCTGTACCGTATGTTTTTATTATTTTCCTTATAGCTTTAGTATTATGTTTTAAAATAGCTAGAACTATTCATTATTAAATCGAATAGTGGTCGGTATACTCTTGCCATTATTCAGCTTTAATTTTTTACAAGCTTTTTAACTTGCCTTGTTAGTATGGGTCAAATCTTACAACTGAATTTTAAATTAGTTATTCCTAAGCGATTGAACTGAAATTTTGCATGCACCTTTAGTTTGTATTACAATTCATGGTTAGCTAAATGACGTCGTTCCAATATGTCGTCCCAAAGATGTCAGACAAGTTATTTTTATGCGTTCTCATGATATGGTTATCAAATGAAAGGGATTGCTGAGAAGAGTACGAAAATAAAATGACGTCATGCGAAATTTAATAAAAGCATGTTTTTAAAAAGTTTAATTAATAATTTATGATTTCTTTTTGATTAATTTTTATGTAATTCAGATACTGCCTTCTAATTTCCGGTATCAACCCGGTGTTTGGTGTTAACTAGGTCATTTAATAATAATTGTAATATCTAATTTAAAAAAAAATATCTAATTGCAACCAATATTTCACACCGCACCTTGTGCCTATACGATTGAAGTTTAATGGTGAACTTATGACATTACTAAAATTTAAAATAACAATCTTAAAATGCGCGATAACAAAAGTATCCCTGTTATCTATTGTTTTGTTTTCGTATGGAATTTGAATTATGATAGTGAAGTAGCGGTTTGTCCTAATAGATTTGGAATCGTCCACACGGTGGAACTAATGTGCCGATGAATTTTCTAATTTATGATTTCGTAGTTAAGGTTTATTTTACACCTACCGTGAGATTTGCGGACGGGGAGTTCCGTGGTGAGGTAAACACTACCAACGCGACGTTGACCTCGCTTAAAATTCAAATTATATGTTCGTTTATTTTGTTTTTGAAAAGTTTTGTGTTTCGACCGTACCTACAGTATTTTTGTGTGTGTATAATATTGGCTTGGTTTACAGTGTATGTAATGAATTACGTAATTGATTAAATTGGATTCAATTATCAGTATATTTTCGCTGAAAATACTTCTCCGTTTTTATCACTAAATATATTTTGTTTTGGAACTTCTTTTCAGAGATTTTTTATTTTTATTTATATTTCTCTTGACGCGTTTAGTAAAAGGCAACATGAAGAATTGAGTGCTGCGCGCGCATCATGGGACGATAGTTTAAAAATGTTTTAATGAAATATATGAATTCACAATATTATCATTGATGGCTAACTTCATCACGTAGGATCAAATTATTTATTTTTTGTTGCGTAAAAATTATAATTTACACGCGTACTTTTTTGCATAATATCTTTCATTGCACAGAGTACCTATCGTAAATAGTCTATTGCTATTGTTCCATAATGTATGTTTCCATAATCCATAATATATATCATTTTAAAATTAATAATGGATAAATTGTAATTAGAATTACCTTTTCAGAATTCATTAACCACACAAAGTTGTTGGAATTTACCTCATTATTAGATTAAATATAACGGTCGTTTAGTCTAACTATAGTAATTATGCGAAAATATGTAATAATTGATGTTGCTTTGGTTTTTTTTTTTTTTTCGAACTGACTACACTGTTAGTCTGAGGGGCCCTGGAGCCTTTACGGCTTTTACAGCTTTACCGGGCTTGGGGGCGAGCGCTTAGGGCACTCAGCCACGAAAGCTAAGCAACAACATCCGAGGGTGCCAAAGTGGCCGAACCTCGGCTCGGACTGTTGCGCGTATGCAATTAAGTCGCGATCTGACTAATTCCCTATCCGTAATTCGATCTAAACTAACTATACATATATACATGTTTCTGCCCCCTGGGAGGAGGGAAGGAACATGTGTATGTGTATTTAGTGGTCTGAAATTTTTGTCTACTCTAACTAGGCAAAAAAAGAAAAAAAAAAAGGTCCCTTACAGAACCTATGTACCTATGTGTGTTGTGCATGTATGTATAATGCAGTGTCATGTATGGCTGTGAAAGCTAGTGATTGTAGAGTCACTTGTATCGCGCGAGCGGCTGCTTGTCTCAAGGGCTCCATGCCGATGGATCGGACCTAGGCTTGAGTTGCCGCAGAGGAGGGCGGTCGTGGCGGGTGTGCGGGAGCGAAGTTAACCGTACGTCCCCTGCGGAGGGAACGGTGGTTTCGCGGGCGTGGGCGCGAGCACGCATATGTTGCGGGAGCGGACGCGTAGTAATTATTAGCTTTCTCGATGTCGTCGTCGGGATCGACAAAGAGATTTCGCGGACGGCGTTTATAACGTTTGGCAACGGGGATCGAGTTGTCTGGGACGTAGTTCACGGTGGATTTTACGAGTGGGTTGGGGTGATTCGAAGCGCTATCGAAGTATCTCCTGGTGAGATATTTCACATAGGCTTCTATCGAGGGAAGCCTCATGTCCCTGTGGAGGTCCATGTTCCTAACGAAGGCTGGAGGGTCAAGCAGGCGACGGAGAAACCGATTTTGGACTCTTTGCATGCGGACAAAGTTATGTTTGGACATATGTGCGAACGCTGCGCAGCTATATGTCAAGATCGGACGGACGCACATCTTGTATAGTGTAAGCTTATGTCTTAAGGACATTTTGCTTACCGAACTGAGCAAGGGTCGCAAGCGGGAAAGGATCCAGACGGCCCTATTCCGGACTATAGTAACGTGTGCGTTGAAGTTAAGCTTCGAGTCGAGGGTGACACCTAGATATTTAGTCTTGGTGGCCCAAGGGATATTCCTACCGAATAATGAGAGGGGTCCTACCGTGCGTGGTAGTTTACATGTATGCGGTTCGAACATAATCGCGGCGCTCTTTACCGGATTAATAGCTATTCGCCACGTTCGAAACCACTCCCCGAGAGTGGTTACGGCACGTTGGACTGCGCAGGCGAGATTTTTTCTGTGTCTGTTTGACGCGTATATGACTGTGTCGTCAGCGTAGAGCCCTATCTCGACCCCGGGGGGCTTCGGGAGGTCGCTGACGTACAGATTGAAAAGGCAAGGCGCCAGAATGGAACCTTGCGGAACTCCTGAGCGTATAGGGTGGGCGGTAGATAGTACTCCTTCCACTCGGTAGTGGAAGGTGCGGTCGCGTAGAAAATCGTGAACTAGATGAACTAACCTATCCGGGACTTCTAATTGATGTAGCTTGTGGACTAGTCCGGCATGCCAGACCTTATCGAAGGCCTTAGCTACGTCGAAAAAGCCCGCAAGCGTACGGGCGGGGGCGATACTACTTTTGGCAAAGTTGCTCGTGATGTGCTCCGTGAGGCGGTGCACTTGATGTGTACACGAGTGTCGGGCGCGAAAACCGAACTGTTCGGGAGGGTACAGGTTTTTAATATCTATAACGGTTTTGAGACGGTTCAGAAGGAGCCGCTCGTAAAGTTTTCCTAGTGTGTTTAAAAGGCTGATCGGGCGATAGCTATCGGGAAGCGAAGCTTTTTTGCCGAGCTTGTGAATACCTATAACTATAGCTTTTTTCCAGACGGCTGGAAAATAGCAGTGGGCTATGGCTACATTGAAGATGCAGACCAAAAGAGCTATGAGGTGATCGGGAAGAAGTTTAAGTACTTCATTCCTGATACCGTCGGGGCCGGGGGACTTTCTAGGCTTAAGGCCTTTAATAACAGTACAAATCTCGTCATGCGTGACCGGGGTTAACGTTTCCGCGGGGGGAATCGACGTTAGTTCCTGAACGGCGGTCTCGATAGTTTCGATGTGGGCAGTGTCTACGTTGTCGCAGTTTGGGGAGCACTGGCTCTCCAAGCTTGCGGCAAGGCATTCTGCCTTATCGTCGCTATCGAACGCGGGTGGGAGATCGGGGCCTCTTTCGAGGGGCGGCATCAGGGCGGTAGCTTCTAACTTCAGAGAGCGGGCGAGGTTCCAGTAAGCCAGATGGGACGGCTTGAGACCCTCTAAGAGGTTATCCCACCGGTGACCTCTGTACTCGCTGATGCGAGTTCTAACCTCTCTCTGAAGTCGCCGTAACCTACGGGTGTTATCCCTCGTCGGATAAGAATCGTGTGCACGTGTCGCGGCGTTCTTTTCCGTGATTAACGCTCGTAAGCCGGGGGGGAGTATAAAACGGCGTTCGTTCGCCGCTTGCACCTCTCTCGAGGCCTCCATTACGCCGGTTTGGAGGTAGTCGACCAGGGAATCGATTGCTAAGTCGGCGTCTGCTGTTGACTCTAATACGTCGGGGATCCTAGCTAGGCTGGACGGGGTCGCGTTGTCGGATAGGTAGCGATTTAAGATCGCGTAGTCAACTACTTTGACTTTTGGCGGACTGGGGTCGAACGGTTGCCCGAGTTGTAAGATAACCGGGCGGTGATCGGAGTCTAGTTCGTGTACGACTTCTATAAGTCGTAACCGAAGTGAGACACCTTTGAGGAGGGCTATGTCAAGTACTGTCGGTTGACAATTATCTTGAAAGTGCGTGGGCTCTAGCGGTGCTATGACGTCAAAGCTGAGCACATCGCATAGTAGGTCGAGTATAACCCCGTTAGGGGTGTTACGCGAGTTGTTGAAATGGGTGTGACCGCTATTGAGGTCGCCTGCTATTATGACGGATTGACCGAGTGAAAGTAGCGCCTCCAGATCGGACTGAAGGAGTCTTTTACTCGGGGAGAGATATGCAGAGACAAGCGTGATTGACGGATGGCCAGTCATGCCTATTCTACAGACGGACACTTCCATATTGGTAAGTGCGGGAGGGTCTATTGGCATGCAATAGAGGGAACGCTTGTAGTAGATGAGCGTGCCGCCTCCTCGGGTGGCACGGTCATTTCTGACTATATTGTAATTTGCTATCTTAGGGTCGCGCCTACTGGGTTTTAGAAGTGTTTCTTGTACTAGAAACACGTCTATCTCCCGTTCCCTAAGAAAGGTGGATACTAAGTCCCGTTGTGGAAGGAGGTTACGCGCGTTGAAAAAAGATATGTTTAGGCTTCTAGGCTTAATGCGAGCCATTTCTAGTTGGTGTGTTTAAAGCTGCAGCACGGGACACACGCTGGAGCGTGGCTGTCAGCTGGGGAAAGCGTTTGATTGCTTCAATCATGCCGTACTCAGTGCCGCACTGATCGTACGCTAGCACTTCTTGGTAGTCGTGCTCGAGAAGAAGCATGGCCATATAGTCGAGGCCGAAGCGTTGACTACATAGCGGGGAGGCCTGAGCCTTGGGAGGTTGCGGGCGGGGCCTGGGGCCCCATGCTGCCTGAGGGGCTCGCATGGGTGGAGGAGGCGCGCGGGGCGCGGGGGCGGCTGCCACCGGGGCGCTGGAGGCGCCCGGGAGGCTGGGGAAAGCCTCTGGCGTGAGCAGAGGCTTTGGCTGTCCTACTGCGGGACGTTCCCTCTGAGGAGGGGTGTGTCGCGTATTGCGCATAGGGCGCGTAGGGCGCGTGGGGCGCGGGGTGCGGGGACAGCCGCGATAGTTCGCGGGGTGACCCGCGTTGCCGCATAGCACGCAACTCGGAGGGGTAGATGACTCCCGAGTGCGCGTGCACTCGCTCGTCGCGTGGTCCCCGAGGCACTTAACGCACCTGGGACGGAGATGGCAGTTGCGGGCCGAATGCCCATACAACTGGCAGTTGTGACACTGCGGAGGACTGCGGTTCTTTTGTGGAGGCTCTACGGCTATTCCGGAGAGCTCACACACTTTCCTAACATTAAAAATGGCTCTGCCCTCGGGGGTCAGTTCCAGGATGACTAGAACCATGTCGAGAGGTCTGTTTTTTGATTGTCCGCCGTGCATTCTGTGCACTTCGCGGACAGGGAGGGCTTTGGCTAAGAGGTCAATTTTGACCTCCTCGGGTGTGATTTCCACCGGAATGCGGCGGATTACAACCCGGAGGTGACGTTCTTCCTCCAGGGAGTATGTGAAGTATTCCAGGTTGCTGTCTCGGAGCAACCTGGTGAATTTACGGTGTTCGTCCGAGGTGGTCACTTGGACGCGGATACCGTTGGCCGTGCTACTGGCCTGGGTGTAGTGGATACGCATATCTCTCAGTTTTTCCGAGAGTTTCGTCCAGACCGACTTGTTCTGGACCGTGACGGGGGGCGGGCGACGCGCCTTTCTGCCGGCAAGGGTACCGGCAGGCGCTGAGGGCGCTGCGGAGCGAGGGGCGTGGCTATTAAGCCCGGTTCGCTGCGTTTTTTGGGGTCTCGACTGAGTCTCCGGAGACTCTGGGCGCGAGCGCGAGGCCCGTTTGGCGGGCTTGTTTTTTTGTACGAGGGTGAAGCCCTCGTTGTCTGTTCGTATTGCCGTGTCCATTTCGATGGACTCGGGTTCCAGGTCCGGGCTAGCGGGAGAGTAGCTGTCGTTTGTTGCTACAAGCGACGGTGTCTCCGCTTCGGGGACTAGTGATGAAAATTGATTTTTCATCGGTAGCGCAGAGGGCGTTGGGGTCGGGGCTTGAATGCCCGGGGAACGTGAGCGCGACGATGGCCGTTTGTACGGCGTTTGACGGTGAGCGCGTGTTGCTTTGGTGCATTGGTATATTTAGTAGGAAAGAGATAACGAGCTAATGTAATATATTTGTTTGTGTTTCTTCAATAATAAATATTAGGTACGTACGTACATGCATGAGTAAATTATACATAAAGCATGTGAAGCAGAACTGCCAATTGTAAACACTCTGTTTTACAAGAAAAACATTATTCATTATATTGTTACGGCTTGAACATAAAGGAATGAAAGGAAAAAAACATCTTTCTCGAAATTTCCAGGACCGTCCGTAAAAATCGTGAATTTATCATAGTGCAGTCGTGTGACGTATAATCTTAGGTTCAACGACACACACATAGAAAGTCTTATCGCTAAAACTGTCAGCAAACAATAGGCCATAAATTAAACGTTCCCCTCGTTTTAAAAAGCGATGACGTAAATTGTTTACAAGATGTTAGGAGTTCCTGGACCTTCCAGAGATTTCGGGATCGAGTCCTTTAGGTATATAAGGGAGCTGAGTTGCGAGACGAGTCAGTTAATAATTCGAAAGCGAAGCGACAACAAGAAGCGAAATAAGAGAGAAATAAACAGTGTTATTCTACAAGTACCTACACAGGGTTATTCTGAGAGTGAACGATTTGTGTGTTTTGTTTTGTTATTGTTTTTTTTTTTTTTTTTTTTTAATTTTAATTTGTACTAGCTGTTTACGAATAAATTTGTTTTGAGTGTCACTACGGCATCTTATTACCCACGAACGTAACAATATGTTGTAAATAATGGGATCTCAAAACTAAATGAAACCATAATTATTGAAAGGCGAGACATCTACAGAAACAGTGGTGAATTTATTATTAACATAAGGTCTCATTCATACATAGAATAATCGTTTTATTTCCCGATCTTGTTATGATACAATTTCTTTTTTAACTGACATAAAAAAGAGGTTCTCAATTCGAGTGTATTTTTTTTATGGACGTTCAGCCATAACTTCTTTGTTTATGAACTGATTTAAATGATTCTTTTTTCGTTGCATAGGGTACACCGCAAGGGTGGTCCCATATTAATTTCATTTGCATTGGACCTTCGACTTCGAAGATACACCAGAGAACTCCTCAAATTTAATTTATTCAGTTCGTGAAATCGTGAAAAATCACGATTACGTGAAATTGTTCCGTACGTTCATCGTTATTAATAACGAATCGTCAACGACAGTGTTTATTATTAACGGGCCGTAAAGAACACTCGATTTGTTTCATTTGTATAAATATCTTGGCGAAGATGCGCTCGGTGACTTAAAAAGAAACATCATTTTTTAACGTAGTTCGGCGAAGTCACTGCGGTATTCTTGATGGTGCAGTCATCGCTGTAATTCCGGCTCTAATATCTCTTCACTCTATGTTTTTATGACAAAATGAACATTATTTTAATACACAATTACATCAAAATCGTTAGAGCCGTTTCCGAGAAATTAATTATTTTTTAAATATATTTGATAAGGATTGATAAGAAGAATGGGGGCAGGCATTGGTGTAACCAGCATTTACACGGCACTGGCAAATGCTCCTGTGGCATCAAAACAGGAAAAATGAGAAGAAGAGAAAAAACATATTAATACGCTTTAGCGTCTAAAATATAATTAATTGTAAAATATTGTACCGAATTGATAAAAAAAAATTTGAATATTAAAAAATTAATTGCTAATAATTATGTTACAAAATTTATGTTAAAACATTTTTAACAAGTATTTAAACTTTTATGTCATCATTTGTGAAAACGTTAATCGGAAAAAAATTGTTAGTTAACAAATTTTTAGCTGTAAATATATAAATATATATAAAACCATCGTGGTTTTATTCTTTCAAGTGTTCAAATATTAGCATAATATTTTCAAATTTATCAATTGATATTTAATAGTATTAAAAAATTATTTTATGTCTTAAACTGTTTTCACCGGCAGTGCGCTCAATGTCGTAATGACCGCACGTAGACCCATTTCCAGTTGTAAATAAAAATTATACATAATCGAGATAGAGTTCCGGAAGCCAGGACTTTTTTATGGAAAACTTCCTCCTTTTTAAGGATATTCTTTCAATTTTTTTTTTTCTTAATAGTTTTTGTGTTATTAATAGAGATTGACCGAATGAGGTTTGTGCCGAAGCCAAAGTTCGGAGGGATTTTTTTTTTCAATTTTAGCGTTAATAACGTATCAAAAAATATTTACGCTGCACTTGCCATTTCTCTTACACACCTCTCGTTCTCTTCTCACCTCTGCCTGTTACTTCCTCAGACCCCAACACACTCGTGTTAATGATTTCTTGTGGTGGTAATGGTAGCAATGGATCTATTTTGCATTATCGAACCATCCAACTTCGGCTTCGTCCGAACTTTGGTTTAACCTAATGTTTAACGAACTTCGGCCCATACTGATAACGAAAAACTAAATTCCGTTTTTTTTTTATCTTATTTTGTTAATAACAATTGCTATTTTTTATGTGCTAATACATTCTCGAGATACATTTTTCTAAATGTAATTCCGAATCGAATGAGCTGCCGCTCATATTTTTAGGAGCTATATCTCGAATTATCACCGCGTTGAACTTGTTAACTAGACTAGTTTTCTGATTGTAATAAATACACTTACTATCAGGCATATATGTGAGACATTCTAGTTTACTCGGATAACCTAACATCATTTGAATGCGATACACCTAGTGTCATTATATCCTATGCTCTTCATAATTATCGCTTTTACCGTAACTGATCCATTTTATATTTTGTTGTTCCAGGAGCGACGAAAGAAATCGGCACTGCACTGACCAGGGTGTGCCTTCGGCATCGCGCCATCGAGACCAGAATGAAGACGTTTATCAGGTGAGCTTTTTTCTAATCGCAGATTTATTTAGTTCCTTGTAATAATTAATAGTTACTTTATAACGTGCTGTGTCATATGGTTTCACGAGTTTTAAAGTTATTGGACCAACTCTTCACCGTGCAGCCGCACTCGTGTAGTCAGTATCCTTTATCATAAGTGCTTACAGCTTTCCAGATTGCTTGACCGTTTATGGTTAGTGCTCTGCGCTTTAGGGTAGTAGCGTGATGTTATGTAGTTTAAAACCTTCCTTAACTACTGGTAGCTCTTGGGCTTTATAAATGACAATGATTAAAACCGAAGTATGCTAACGTCTTCATTAGCTTCAGCTTATAAAGGCGGGCACGCATACTTCCGACAGATATTAATTCTTGTCTGTATCGTTTCAAGAGCACGTACAATCTTGCCAACATCGTCCAGGCAACATTACGAGCTGTATATAAGCTGTAGTACATTTCATTTTTATACTAAAAGCTGTATTGTCAGCTATATAAAGGCTGTACAAGCGTTTATACTGCCCTTATAAGTGCAAATTAGGCATAAATTATACAGCTTTTCACGTTATAGGAGCTCTAGAATGGATGTAATACTGTGTGAGACAATACTGATACTATCTTGTAAAATTATTGTAAGAATAAAAGTTTTAATTCGGTTTAAACGAAAATTAAAAAAAAAAATCCATTGCGTCACGTTTTTGTAGATAGAGATTACCGTAAAACGGTGGCTCTAAACCTCAGCGCGGGTGGTTCTGTCATGAACTGGAGAATAATGAAACAGGTTGAACAATACGTATGTGTGAAGGAATCCAAAAGGATGCATAATATTTGAGGACTGATAAAGCTATTCAACACGAAATGGCTTTTAATTTAAATAAGTATACGAGTGCACTAATTTGTTCAATTTACTTGGAAAAACGCAACGGTATTAAAATTCATTTTACAGCTCATATCTTGCTTGATAAATATGTCAAGGGTCATTAAGAGGTTTGCTAGTGTTTTACTAATTTAGTTTATATATTCGACTGATAATAAATCCATTATTGATACAATATTATAACGAGCTTCACGTAATTTAATTGATGAATATTGATATTTATAATTGCTTTTTTACGGTTAAGAGTGCCTTGGGTGTTTCCACGTCGCTGCCATTGCGGTGATATGGTCCACCCGCTTGGGTATCACGATCTGGTATGCTCTAAGTGCGCGCCACGCTAATGCACATGTAATAATGTCACGCTAACCTTAATGACGTTTTACGTCGGTCTTTTGCCAGCGTCAAAGATTCGACGGTATGACGCTTATGCCCTGGAGGATGGGTCGACCCTTGGTATGGGATGCCACGAGCGTGGATACTTTGGCACCGTCCCATCTTTCAGTTACTTCATTTAGAGCTGGTGCAGCATCTGCCTCAGTGGAGGACCTCAAGCGGCGCAAGTATGTAGCTCTTGGTAGGGGCTACATGTTTGTGCCGTTTGGAGTAGAAACTATGGGACCGTGGGGTCCTAGTGCACGTAGCCTTTTTAAGGAACTCGCGAATCGACTGGTCGAGTCGTCTCGCGACCAGAGGGCTGGCTAATATTTTGGTCAGCGTATAAGCATTGCCATACAACGTGGCAATGTGGCTAGCCTTCTGCATCCATTTCCATCTGGCGGCGAGTTGGATGGCATTCACTATTTGTAGTTTTTTTTTAAATTATTATTATGTATTATGCATTGGTTTACCATATTTAAGATTTGTATATAATTTGTTTTTATTGCCAATTACCATTTCTAGGTAAACTGTACCGGAGTAATATTTCTTTAAATTATGGAAAGTTAATTTAATAACTTTTTCTGTACTATACTATACGGATAACTAGGCAACGTAATCCTAAAAATAAACGCTTTGAAAGATGTGTATATTGATTCCTGTATTTTATGTTTCAGTGACGCATATATTAGTGACTAGTTATTAGTTTTCGTTTTAAATGTAATAATCAAAAAGTCAATTCCATCTGTTGATGGAAATATATTTAACTACCATGTAGGAAGCGCTATGTATTGACAATATTTCTAACTAACATTATAGTTGTTAGGCTATTTACATTCTATAATGTGCGCACGGTATAGTGTGACTCGCACGGGTCAACTAGTGGTTTTGAAATATAACGCTAACTCTCAAGTGTCTGCAAAATCGTAGTAACTCTATTCTATTTCCGTAAAGGTTTATACGTATATTTTCCTGCTTTGTAGTCTTTCACCGAATGGTTTCTATTCTACTTGCACGGTTACTATGGAGCTTGTGAAATTTGTTTCAGCACGCTGATGGAGACGCTGGTAAGCCCGTTGGCGGAGCGCGCTGAAGAATGGCGGCGAGGTGGTTGCGCGACCGGAGCCCTAAGCAAGGAGCACGCACGGGACTGCAAGCGAGCCCGAGCCGAGCTGCGTCGTAGGATGACAGACGCACAGCGACACGCGCGAAAAGCGAGACGAGCTCCGCCCGACGCCAAGCGACGGGCTGATGTCTGCATGCAGGTCACTCTTTAAACTCTTCGATCCTCAGCTTCTATCGGATAGCGGAAGCTCAGATTATTTATTTTAAGAAAACCAACAGTAATTAGAGACACAGTCAGTTACAATTCTTCACTGATAGGTTACAAAATAAAATAATATGCTCCTAATGCACAGCGAAAGTGATATTGAGAGAAGAGTTAATGCTGGTAATAAGATGAATGGTGTGTTACACGCCTTTATGAACAGCCAGAAAATTTCTAGAAAAGCTCATCTGGCTGTACATAGAGCAGTGTTAGTTCCAACACTCATGTACGGAAGTGAAAGCTGGGTGTGGCAGAAAAAACATGAAAGTAGAATAAATGCAGTAGAAATGAGAGCGCTAAGAAGTATGATAGGAGTGAAATTGAGTGACAGGATAAGAAATAGTGTAATAAGAGAACGTTGTGGTGTGAAAGAAGATGTAGTGACACGGATTGAGAAAGGGATGCTTAGATGGTTTGGGCATGTAGAGAGGATGAATGAAAGAAGATTGACTAGACAGATTTATAAGATGAGTGTAATTGGGAACGTTGGAAGAGGAAGGCCTAGACGAACATTCCACGATCAAATCGGGGACGTTTTGAAGAAAGGTCAGGTCCAGAGTACTCTAAACCGACGAGCATGCATGAAAAGATTGATGAATGTTGAGGAAGCGAAAGTTGTTTGTCAGGATCGTAGCAAGTGGAAGGACGTGGTCTCTGCCTACCCCGTTGGGAAAGAGGCGTGATTTATGTATGTATGTATGTAATGCACAGCATTCAGCGATATCGTCATAAAAAAATCAAAGCTTGTAAATGTAATGATCAAAATTCAAGAAGGTGCAAAATACATACAAAGAGTGGTAAGGTATAGAGAAAATTTTCTGGAGATCTCACTCTACTTGGAGCAGCCCGACTGGTGGGATACCTCCACCGTACAGAAGATTGCAGCGAAATAACCTTATGTTGTGTTGCTGCGGTGAGTAGGGTTTTTGCTGCGGTGAGTAGGGTTTTGGACGGAAGGTGGGTTCAAGATTGGTAACGCGTTAGTGATATCTCTGGTATTACAAGCGTATGCAAGCTACGATAACCGCTTACCATCATGCAGGCCGCAAGATTTTTTGCGACCGTAGTAGTATAAAAAAAACTGAAGTGACAACAAAATGTCAAAGTTCCTGATCATAATCTACATTATTACATATATTCTTGTTAAAAATGTTCTCGCTTTTTTCTTACTAGTGTTGAATAGAACATTATTACTATCGTCGCTCATACAGTTGAAGAAATTACCAGCTCGCCATAGGCAAAAGTTTGTCGAGACATTAAGGGGTAGCTTAGATAAGATTTCGGGACAGTTAACATTCTTAGAAACGATTTTAAGCAGATAATTTACGAAGTTTCATAAGGGGCACAACAAACGATGTTCTCGACAGCAAAAGTCATTCATTATAATTGTCTGGTTTGTCAAGTAAACGGTAACAAGTATTATAAATAAAGTTTTTGTGATTACAGGACGTGCAGGAACGAAAGCAGCAGCTGGAGGAGATGGAGGAGAAAGCTGTCAAAGCGGCGCTTATCGAAGAGAGAAGTCGTTTCTGTCATTTCGTCTCGCTTCTCAACCCGGTCGTTGTGTGTATATTTCGAAAATATAATTTTTTGGTACACTGTGACCATACTTTGTTGTGGTGATGGTAGATCTCACTGGTTCTATTTTCCAAAGGACGGACTTGGGTTTAGGCAATTTTGAGTAACTGGTGGCAATTTTTGAATTAAGGGATTAGGTACAAAGTAAATATTTAATGTACAATAGTTCTTTACAGCCAACATCTGCATTTTTTGACTTATAGATTTTTGACTTTTGACTTATTAGACTTAATTCCTAGTGTTGACTTTTCTGTGCGCAGGAGAGTGAAGTGGCGATGCTAGCGGAGGTGGGACATCTGCAGGAAGGGACAGAGCAACTTCTACGACACATCGCCGAACCCAGAACTCTACCAGCTGCCAGTTTGCAGGTATATCTTTAATTTGATTTAAGTCTATAGTTGCATAAGCCAGTTTTGGAGTGTAGGTTATCCATGCCTATCAGATCAGATGCCCTATCAGATAAATTTTGAAATTAGTAAGCTCGTAGAACGTGCACCGCTGCAAAGGATTTTCTTGTCGTGGATCAGTAATACCTCGTTCCCAGGCTTCGAAGGGGCTTAACAGTGCCTGGCTTCAGTGAGAACTGCAGCTTTGTTTGGAATTTGTTCTACATGCCCATGGTCCACTGTAAGGTAGTGGTCTAAAAGTAAATTGACTAACACCATTGATTATAACATTGTAATTAATGTCAGGTTGTCGTTCCATCATAATCTTGTCTAAAGTTATGATCCGCTGAAGGCTTAGAAATAGGACTGATACTACTGATATACAAAAGCAAGGTAGACTTGGGAAACGCCTCACGGATAAGGAATGTATCTTTGTAAAATATGTTGAATATATTCGACGAAACGTTGCCTTTCAGATGTCGTAGGCGTTTTTAAATTGAATTTACTTACTTCATGAAGTTCTGTGCAGTCTTTGATGCATGCACTCATTGTGCATATTTCTTATTTTTCTATTTTAGCAGAACATTATTTAATGATTCAACTAAAGTATTGCAATAGAAAGTGTGCTGATGATATTTTTTTTATACTTAGACATAATATGCTGTTATGCTCAGCACTTGTTCCAGATATAACATAATGTAACAAAATATATACTAAAAACTGGTCAGAGAGTACATCTATGATTTAAGTGAAAAATTGTCTAAATCGATTAAGTGTTTCTCGAGTTACAAGCATACTAAGAGAAATGTATATTGTATGTAAGGAAGGATAAGGATGACAATCAATGTGTGCAGGTGGTGTGCGACATAAAGTCATGCTCTGGCGCGTGGGAGTGCAACTCGGCGCCGCATTCTCCGTCAGCGTCGGGTTCCTCACGGCTCGGCAGCCGCAAGTCTTCCCTTACGTCAATATCGTCACTGAACAGCCAATGCTCGGATCAACACCACGGTAAGACAAACTACAATGAATTCTGAAGGGTTGGTTGATAGTTCAGCTTCGCAGTTGTTTCATTCTTGACAGAGTGATCGTGGTCGTGAAATGTGTCTCGATCAACCAATCAGTCTACTGCGTGTTGAGACCTTTTCTAGGTTCAGCGTGATACTATTTTTGATGGCATCGACACAAAATCGTTTTTTTTTTTATTTATTAATTTATAGATTTTACGTCTGAGGCCGAAGGTGGGATTATTGTCACTACTTACCGTCAGTTCATATCGATCATGTCTTACTGTACATATTTTTTAACGTTCGTTTACGTTTGAACTGTTTGTTGTACGGCCGTTTTCAATAACATATCAGAGGCTATGGATAGATCGCTATCATCGATTAATACAAATAGAATATCAATCCTTAGTTTGCGTTTCATGAATAAGGGTTATTTTCGTCTGAAACGTGTAGGTAAGTTCGCTTTGTATGAGCATTCCTGTCTCTAGTAGTCTATCTTTCCTCCCGATGACAGTTATAAACGTTCGATAGGAAATGCTATCCATTGATATTTTATTGAAATAATAGTAAGGGCAAAAGGATAGATTTGTCTATCTGTAGTACCTGAAACAATTAATAGATATGTTATTGAAAAGGGCCGATAGGTAAGAGACGATGACATGTAAATACATGTATTCACCTGTATGTACAGGCGGCGTATCTGGCTCGACGGTTAGCTGCTCGACTCCGATATCGAACGGCTCGTCTGCGGCCGCGCTCGCTAATAACAACGAGCACTGTCTCTCGCAGGTGCGTACCGTCAAATCTTACCAATACTTTAGCATTTTAAGGTATAGTTAATTTTTTGTTGTGCAAGTGCTTTTATATTCAAAATTATTTTAAATTTATATACGTATGCCATAGCGCTTATTGTTATATTTTTTGTGATGTATTGAAACAACATTTTTTTAGACGTAGAACTTAGACGACATAGAAACGTAGGTGTAAGATAGAGTAATTATAAGAAGGAATTAAATAAAAAATATACATAAAGAGAAGAAGAAATATAATATACTAGCTGACCTGCCCGAATATTTAGCTCATTAATGTAAACAATCTAACAATGGTTATGTTAGTTAAACAGATTGTTAATAGATGAAGCCTTAAATATATTTTCATTTGCATTCGTAATGAAAAAGTTTTTAAACATTCTTTAACACAAATATTAAATATAAACTATTTGGCTATGATTTTCGTCAATAGCGGGGGACATGAGCTTTAAAACTATATGTGAATCATTCGTTTTGATGAAGAATAAATAGTGTTGTTAAAAATGAACATCTTTGAGAAATATAGTAGATAGAAAGTTCCATCGCCATGAATAGTCATGTATTTAGAATGACAAATTTTACAAATATTTTAGTAATTAGGTCTAAAGTGTATTTGTATTCCCAATCGATGTATTTTTTAATAAATCAATTAATTAGTTAAGAGAAGCTAAGTGTTCAGCGCTTCACTTTAGTACGATTTTCTTTCACAAGCTTTTTCGTGTTTATTTTCACATGTTTGATCGTTTTTATTTTTAATTATCACTTTTAATCTCAGACCAAAAGAATAAAATATCTCCTGGTCTAAAGCTTTTAATGTATTTTTTATACATTTAACCCTTTCTTGTATATAAACACAAAAGTTTAATTAATTATCAGTGTAATGTTATTTTAATGTATTCTGTTATTTTTTTTATAATCAACAAAAACAGACATTTGATCCGGAAACAATGGTAAATTTATTTGTGCCTTGTCTGAAATTCAACAGTTTAGTAACGAAATAATTGAACACATGAAAGGGTTAAGTAATGTTAACTTGAACAAGTTATCTAAACATGGATTAATAACAAAAACATTATTTTTAATATGCAGTTATCGCCAGGTTGTTTGGTCCTGGATTTTCAAGTTAATAATTTTCGTACAAAATCAGTTTTTAAACACCGACCTAATAGCGATTGCAACTTCATAAAAAAATTGGTGTTCATCATATTAATTATAATATGATGTTTGATCCAGAGGTGTTATGGAACTCCGTAACCGTATCCGAAACTGTCGGATGTCCGAAACCGTAACCGTATCCCATATAAAAGATTCGAATAATTTCGGATATGAACGGTGTAGAATGCGATACTGTCGAATATCAAATATTACTTAAAATATCAAATTATGTAAAATTAAGTTTATATCATTCACCTACAAAGGTTCAAATAATAACTATTTCACTTCTAAATACAATTCTTTGAATAATGTTATATCTATAACTGAAACTATCTGAGATAACTAAATATTCGGTGGTGTCCATAACCGAAACTATAAAAATATTCTTATATCCATATGCAGATCCGAAATGTTATATCCGTAACAAACTTGGTATGATCCACATTTACATAACGTTCGACTGGCAGTTAGTAGGTGTCGCTTTGTATGTGTTTGTGTGTATATGTATGTGTTTGTGTGTGTATGTGTATGTGTATGGGGCAGCCGGCGCTGCGGCTGGCGAGCGTGTGCAGCGCGGACTCTGGGTTCCGCTCGCAGGACGCGTTGCTGAGACGCTCGCTCTACGTTGATAATGTAAAGCTTTTTCTTTTTTTTTTTAATTTAATTTTGCTTTATTCAATTTAAAGAGTGAAACTTCTTTGGGCGCGATTAACTTTATTGCAACGTTTCTGACGCTGATAGCTCAGTGATGGTGTGTACGGATACTGCATCGATAGACGTGAGTTCGTACAACTTCAATGATTCTGAGCTTTCGGTGAAGGAAAACATCGAACCTATATCATGGTGGGAGGGCATTTCCTGAAGCCCTTCTGGCTAGCTACCACCCTCAAAGTTGAATATCTGTCGCCAAGCACCAATATGTGTGTTCCGGCAGCTGCACTTGAGAGCAAGTCTTCCACTTGGTTTAGTGTGTTACTGTCTCAGGCCACAAAAAGAGTATAGTACTCGTAGTAGACAAATACAACGCGTGTTATTAATTAATAAATGTTTATATAAATTTAATTATATTATAATGAGTAATATTTTTTATCGCCAAAGAACTTTCACGCTGTAACATGTACTAACACGCGCTTTTGTTATTTTTTTTTTAAGTTTAATATGGTTTATGATTTACGACGCAGCATCGTTACGTATTACTGATTTGGTTGTCCATCTTGTTGGGAAAATCAAGAATGGGGTATAAAATATATACTTAATTCAATTTATTTCATAAAAAGTCACAAACTGTACGTCAAATGTGTCCCCGTGCCGGCAAAAAATCGAAATCGGCCTATAAATATCATTTCTGTTTTTCCTAAAGATCTGTATTCTTTAAAGATTTACCGAAGCATCAGAGATGTGGGTTAATCTATTTAAAAAAAAACACAAATGTGCTTAATTGTAAGGAGACGTTCATTAAAACGTAAGTTTTTTTTAATTCGGACCAATTCTGCGAGCAAGCCTTTTGGATATAGCTTAGCTGATGTAACATAGTCACTTTGTCAAAATGCCAGGCCACTTTGATTGTGTAATAAGACGGCTTCCAATAGGTTTCATATAGTACGATATGTTAATTTCTGAGGAATTTAGATTAAAAAAGGAAAATAGGTCCTGATTTTGTTTAATGATTTCTGTTCTTATTGTCGTGTATAATATATCGTATTTTACAATATAAATACGCATGTTATTTGTGTAACCCCGCCACGACCGCCCTCCTCTGCGGCAACTCAAGCCTAGGTCCGATCCATCGGCATGGAGCCCTTGAGCCAAGCAGCCGCTCGCGCGATACAAGTGACTGCACAATCACTAGCTTTCACAGCCATACATGACACTGCATTATACACACATGCACAACACACATAGGTACATAGGTTCTGTAAGGGACCTTTTTTTTTTTCTTTTTTTGCCTAGTTAGAATAGACAAAAATTTTCAGACCACTAAATACACATACACATGTTCCTTCCCTCCTCCCAGGGGGCAGAAACATGTATATATGTATAGTTAGTTTAGATCGAATTACGGATAGGGAATTAGTCAGATCGCGACTTAATTGCATACGCGCAACAGTCCGAGCCGAGGTCCGGCCACTTTGGCACCCTCGGATGTTGTTGCTTAGCTTTCGTGGCTGAGTGCCCTAAGCGCTCGCCCCCAAGCCCGGTAAAGCTGTAAAAGCCGTAAAGGCTCCAGGGCCCCTCAGGCTAACAGTGTAGTCAGTTCGAAAAAAAAAAAAAAAAAAAAAAAAAAAAAAAAAAAAAAAAAAAATTTGTGTAACAGATAATCGCTAGTGTGTGTGCACTTAGATTATTTACTCATATCAAATAGTACATTTACCTGTGGCTGTTAATATTTCAAAGTATTATTAAATTAATGTTTTTGGTTGATTCTGTTCAAACTTTATGATATATAGGCTAGTGTAGTTTAAAGCTTTTGTTATTATTTGAGAGAATTAGTAATGAAAAATTAATAAACATTGGAAGTTTATTTATCTTACTACCTTTAGTGTACTTTAAAATATGATGTGAAACCAATATAAAAGTACCATTGAAGTTCGTTCCCTGTTTGGTGAACCCGAACTACGTTTTCTATTGGAAAATACAAGTTACTAGCTGATCCCCGCGAATATATCGTACGTTTTAGAATGTTAACAGTGCAATTGAAAAAGAGTTTTTTTTTTACAAGAAAGCATCAATATTGAATTATTTGTCTATATTTTGTCAATAGCGTCAATCATACGCCTTAAAATGATGTTACAATAATTAGTTTTGATGAAGAATTAACGGAGATATGACGTTACCACAAAAATAAGTTATTAAGGGGAAGACTGTCATTAATTAGAGAGGTACAAAAAAGACTATAGTATATCAGTATTAATGACTTTCCAGGGTTCAGACAATCAGAGCGTTAGCAGCGAATGCATTGTACCCGCGAAGGGTAACATCGACGACGGACACACCGACGATCCTTCGCACGACGGTCTCGGGAACGCTGGTACGTTTTGTTACTCGTCACATTTGTGACGCACTATACTATATTCATCATACGAAGGCTCGCATGACATATCCACAGAACGTAAATTGTTACGTCGTGCAAATTATGATATAACCTAAAACATGCATTTCGCCTATAAAATATCATTTAAAAAAAATTGGATACTGATAAATGTAAAAATATTTTGCAAGACACAATCCTAAATAACTTCCTCTATACAATGATTTTTGTGAATATTCGTTGTTTTTTTTTTGTTACTACGTGCATCGTTATTTTCTGTTACTTAAAACTAGAGTAGACCAAAATAATAAAACCAAGTAATCGAACATTGATCGTACGAATCGAAAATTAAACGAATTGATTGAATACCGTCCCACATTTAATTGATTAGTTTATTTTTTAATTTCGAATAACCATATATATTTACGTAATCCCTACATTTTCACTGCAAGCAACAAACAACGTAGAATATTCAATGGAAGAATTAATCTTGTATTTGGCGTCAGACCTTCAATAATTCAAGTGTACCAGATTGCGATCTCAATTATTGTTATATTTTATTTTTCTTATTTCATATACACAGTTTACACACCCGTCAATTAATGTAAATCTTATTTGTATTATCGATTATATTTAGCTCTAAAAAAAACAATCGATAATCGTATAATGTACTTCCAAGTTAAGTTACGCTATATACAAGCCTCCTTAGGGTGAACCAAGTGTATGTAGTCTTGTTAATTAGAGACGGGTTTGAACCGCAGTCAGTCGCGTGAACCGACTATATATTATTCATTTACTTTGTTGGACATGTTGAGGGCAATTAAACTAAATTATGATCAGATTGATCAATATGAATTAAGTTAACTCTAATGTGAATACAATCTAAAAATAAATTTTAGAAACAGTATAAATTAATGTTATTTTGATTTATCTACATATAATACGAGTATATATATAAACTAAGAAACTGATTGACTGATCGATCAACGCACAGCTGAAACCGCTGGGGCTAGGAACGTGAAAATTAAAATGCGGGTTCCTTTGACACTGTAGGTGAGCACTAAGAAAGGATTTTTGAAAATTCAACCCCTAAGGTAGTGAAAACGGGGATGACATTTTGTATGAAAATCCGTAATTTTTGAAGATAGATCAATGAAAATTAGTATTTAGCAATTCAGTCAGAAATTAAAAAAGAAGGAGTATTGCTCAATTGTGACGCGAGCGAAACCGCGGGAAAGCGCAAGTATTTTATAAGAGAATATAAATGAAATGTCGATTTATAAAAATCGCTTTAAAATTCTTTTAATCCTTTGTAACAGCTATTGAAAAAACAATAGGCGTTCAAAATCAAATGTAATACACAAACAGAATTCACACGATTCACGTGTGCGCTCAACCGACGGCATTCTGTAGTTCACGCAAGCGGAGTCGCGGGCACAGCTAGAACAATGTATTATTTCATTAATGGTTTGTACTGACATTGTGTGAAAAATATAGATTAGGGGTCATATGAGACTTTTTTTTCGTGATATAAATTTGTTTGTACACCGAAAAAAGGTGTTCCTAGAAGTAATGTACTTCGCACCGCAAAATAGGGATAATAAAACACTATGCCACTATACTCTGTCACTAAATGAACCCGTAAATAAAACTTCAAGGATCAAATTAAAACATAAAATATTGCCGAGTGTTGACATACGCCTTGTTAATGTTTGTCTAGGACCCTTTTTACTTACGAATATATAAGAAAGAAAGTTCTGAGACAGGGTACATGGAGTGTCCGGTATTCTTTGGTCTTTTGTGGAAATTCTGTTATTGTACGGTATTTTACTGTAATGCTAGATGGTTCTTTTGGACCTATTATATTAACTTGGTGATTCAAACCTGATAATTATTACTTCACCAGCATCAGCTACATGGCCGGATCTGAAAGACACGGCACAATTCGAGAGAGCGGCGACCGCTATCATGGGTGGTAGACCTCACACTATTTCAACTGGTGAGCTTCTTTATTTTTAACCACTTTCTGGTTTATAACCTTGGAGATAATGGATTCCATTGACATGATCCCATATCCACTAAAGACAGTATAATCAATAACTCTAAACATTTAAAAAAGATAAATATACGATAAAAAGATAGTATTATACGTTCATAAGTGCCCTCTTAGGGTTAAAATTGAATAAAGTATTTTTACTGCTTAATCTTACAAAGAAAACTCACTATACAAGCGGCGCGCTATGATGGCCATTTTGACGGTTATCCGCTCATGAAGTGTCCTATAAGTTTTTATGTAACAAATGGCTGTTCTTTATTGTCAATAGTGACGTGCAGTTAATAATAACATTTATCGAATGTATAATTTTAGAGCACAAAATTAATTTATTATACTGATTTTTTAACTATATATATTGTGGTCTAACTATATAATATGACTCCGCGAACAAATGTTTACACGTTTTCACTAACAAAAAAACAGCGCCATTTGAGTGAATCATTAATGGATTATAAAATCGATACATATTTGAAAAAATAAAAAGTAATACGAATGTCACATATAGGATCGCTGGCCAGCACAACTACTACCTCCGGCAGACTCGCGTCAATGGTCAATGCAAAATAAAGCAGTTTCCACTTGACGTTCCTTCGAAAATAACAAAGTTTTAAAATGTGTTATTTTCGTTTTATTAAAACTTTTTAATCAGCTGCTAATTGCAATACTCGTTATAAATCCGAAAACTTATAGATACGACTCGATATTTGTTTATATCTTTTTCAAAAATAAATTGATTGATATTTCACATCACTATTATAATGTGTCAAAACGGCCATCATAATCTGATGTAATAATATGTGCTATTAAAGTATTTAAAATACAAGGGTTTGTTGAATCGACTCGCGCGCCATCTATTACGTGAGGTTTGTAAGTGCATATTGTACGTGCGTGCGCGATGTCGCAGGTTACGAGCGCTCGCACCCGCGCGCCGCGCTCAGCGTGCACACATTCACCGAGCACGAGACGCAGCGGGACGCGAGTGTCTATGCGCGTCCGCCATTACCCACGGTATGTATCGCTTAAGCCGGTCGCACACGCTACGGTCTATTGGACAGGTGTGCAGTTTTATAAAAGCTGCTCAGGTGTAAATAGAAAATAATATTTTTAAGTGACATCGTACAGGCTTCGCTTTGTATTTTGATGAGAGTAACCAAGAAAAATGTATTTATTATAAAAGAATACAGTGTCAGCCTCTTCATAAACTTTGGTTTAGTGAATGTCATTTAAATCGACAATATATAAAGATAGCATTAAGACTCGTTCAGGGCAATATCCATCGGGAAGATTTGCATATGTCATAAGAAAAGCGGAGTCGCCCAACTGTAATGTATCCTGGAAGATAGATAATGTGCATCACTTACTGACGAATTGTACCAAAAACATGACCGAAAAGGAGTCGCTGATGAATAGTATGAATTTAAACTGTCAAAAATATGGGTTTTGCCACAGCATTTTTGCAGAACCTTTTTGCGGATGACTTAGTAGTGATGTCTCATGAGCAACTCTCGTGATTTGATGCTAGAAAAAGGATGAGGTAAATTGGACAACCATATTCGACGGAATAAAAGTCTCTAGAGAATAAAAAATGCACACCTGCATAGGTAAAGCTCTCCGATAGACCGTAACGTCTGTGGACTGCTTTACTCCTGTCAGTCTGTCAGTGGGTTCAAGGTTTACTTCGTTGTGTCTATTGTATGAGTAATGAGCATTTATTAGAACGTTTTGGCGTCTCTCGGAACGGTCCGCGGCTCTCCTGAGGTCGGTGTGTTCGTACGATTGATTCGCGTCAGTACCGTCGTCGTATTAAGCATATGCGCTTCCATTCTATTTTATTCTTTATATCTATACATATTATAAAACTCGACGTCTCACTGTCTGTCCGTTTATGTTCTTTTCACGCGAAAACCACTTGTCCGATTTTTATTTTTATTCATAGCTATGTTATCTGGCCTGGTTACAGGATAATTTGGTTACTTTTTTTATACTACAAAGGTGGCAAACAAGCATACGGCCCGCCTGATGGTAAGCGACTACCGTAGGCTGTGGACGTTTGTAATACCTTAACTATTACAAGCGTGTTACCGATCTTGAATCTCTTCCCAAGGAGATCTGGAAACCTTACTTACAAGGTTATTTGGCTGCGATCTTCTGTAGGGTGGAGGTATTCCACCAGTCAGACTGTGCAGAGTAGAGAGATATCTTTAAATAAATTTCTCTCTAGATAAAGTAACATACGAAGTAAGCAGTGATGATAATGGTGAATCAGTTCGGAAAAAAGACGCTTTTGGGACTTACGCTGAGTAAATCATAAAAGATATACCAAAATAATGTACTACATAGTTTTAGATCTTAAAAATACTTACAAAAAAGTCACGAATACCATATGTCTTCTTCTAAGGGTCACCCACAATAAGCATTTTTATCTTTAAAAAGACCCGCGGGCAACTGTAGCTGTTGGGAGCGATTCGCGCGTCTGCTCGCCTGACGGCATTCTGTAGTCTACGCGAGCGAAGCCGCGGACACAGCTAGTTTTAGTATATTAGTATATTAGGTACAAGTGTTTTATATAATAAACTTGTAGAGATGCTCGTCGCTGGAGCGTCCTTCAGTGCCGGCGAAGTCGAACAACGCTAACAGCGGACACCAAGAGTTCAAGCCGAGCAAACCTTCCTCACTACCGCCACACCTCACCAAAGGTATTTTATACTTATTCGATGTTTCTTACCTTCTTTGCTATTACCAGGCTGTACTCAGCTACTTGAATCAAATGTTGTAGATGAAGAACCGCTTCTGCCTGTATGTACCACAGCATTTGCTGATAGGGTATCTGCCGCTCGGCTGCAAGGTACAATCTGCGACCCCTATGGCCTATAGACATAACTAAAGTTAATTGTAATTGTACATGCTCGTTTATAGGTTTAGCGTTGTGGCCACAATCTCACCTGATGTTAAGTTGTGATGTACCTCATTATGGCAACGCGCTAAGTCTAGTGGGGTGGACAGGCTCTCAAGTGCTGCTGCCGGAACACATCTATAGATGCTTGGCGGCAGATTTTCAACTTGAGGGTGGTAGCTAGCCAAGCGGGCATTAGAAAATAGCCCTACGACAATGTTCGCCTACACCGAAAGCTCAAGGTTAATGTAGGGATTCGAACTCGTGTTGATTGGCGCGGTGTCCATACACGCCACCACTGAGCTGTCATTGTAAAAAATAAATAAACAGAACTTACGCTATTTCAATAAAGTAGAAAATAAACAAAGAAATGACATCAGTAATGACATTTTTCACTATTTATTCACATGAGACGATTCCCTTTTATATTATCAAATAGCCAATATGAAATCACGGATTGCTAATAAAAAAGTGTTGGGTGTATGCGGTTAGGAAATAAACGTTTGACTTAATTTCTTTTATTCATAAATTTCCATACAATCGTACTCTAGCGTGAGCGCCGTAAACGCGACCCTCCTAATGGTCTGCGGGACGCGGGAGGGGAACAAGACCGACCAATAAGCTAGTCTGTTGCCGTCCGCCGGCGGCTATGATTTATGGTCTTTTCACGCGAAAACCACTTATCTAATTTTCATGTTATTTATTTTAACTTATAGCTATGTTGTCTGGCCAAGTTATAGGATAAATTTTGTAAGATAAAGTAACATACGAAATAAGTAGTGACGATAATAATGAATCAAATCGAAAAAAAAACTTTTGGAGTGTTTAAATGGCTTACGCTGGGAAAAACGTAAGAGAAACGTCAAATTAATGTTCTATATAATTGTAGATCTTAAAAAGGTTTCCAAAAAAGTCAGCAATAACGTATGTCTATCTTCTAAAGGTCAACCACAGTAAGCATTTCTGTCTTAAAAAAAAACACGACGATAATTATTTGCTCCACGCGAGCGGAGCCGCAAGCACAGCTTGTTATATTATATGTAAGAAAGAGTGAGAATGAATGTGTTTCCCTGTATGTTGTGTGTAGAGGTGGGCGGCGCGCTGTACGTGAACATGTCGGAGCTGGCTTCGCTGGCGGCGAATCGCGCGCTGCAGCATCACGCACCCGCCGACACTACGCACCATGAAAAGGTAAAAATAACAAATAGTCCAGATTTTTTAAGTATATGAAATCTCAGAATATTTTTATCAGACGGCCCGAGTTGCGTCACACTCGCACGGCTCGTTCGCGCCACTGCTGCTAAGTCATAGATCCGAACCGAGTGTGTGTTTTAATTTTCTATATTATCTCCCAAACTATGCGTCCAAATAAAATGCTATAAAGGGCAAAGTATTATCTACATAAAATTGGTGATGAAGTAACTTTTGTTCGTAAAGATAATATTCCATGCCTAAAAATAATGCTCATAAATCAATTTTCAATTTTAGATAAAACTTTGTCACAAAATACCTTATTGTAGCATATCTATAAGAGATATTGTATCGCAGATTTTTTTTAGATGTACTAAGGAGCAATATTTTTGTAGAACATTGCATTTACGTATCACTAACCATTACGCCAGAGCACGCGGATAAAGCAGTTCGGGAACAATGTTGCTTCCGACTTACTTAACAAAAATTAACAAGCTACATTTTGTCAAAAACCAGCACAATTTGATTACTGGAAGTAAACATAAATTATTCGTACCGTGTTTTAGATTCAGTAAGAATATTGAATGTTATTTCAGTAATGGTGTTAGATTCTATAATAATATCCCGAAGCACATTACTGATTTGTCAGACAATAAGTTCAAGGACCATGTCAAGCAAGTTTTACTGTCAAAATGTTATTATAAGGTGGATCATTATGTGATAACTGTAAGTGACTCTCTCTCTCCGTGTATTCACGAAATTATCATTAATAATATTGTTTTATTATTGTATTATGTTAATAATATTGTACATTGAAAAAAAAACTGGTAAACCCGATTGAGTTTCTTGCCGGTTCGTCTCCGTGATTGAGAATGTTTTCCGAACCGATAGTAGTGTTTTGACTTTCATAGGTGCCTTCTTAGGGCCTAAATTTAATAAAGCATTTTATCATATTGATTTATTATATATATTCCCAATAATAAGATTTAACTCTTAAATAATAGATGTACTATCAATTATACGCTCTTTAATTTGTCGCGAACTGGATTTATTAACTTAATTTTTTTACGTGTTAATCACTCACTTAATTTAAAATTTGATATTTAGAATTTTGTTTTTGTTTTCATTATGCTGCGGTATATAATAATAAGATGTGCACATGTGCAAAGATACAATTCAAACAGTTTGTAACTTGTGAATGAGTAATTGTTAATTCGTTATTTTGTGAATGTGTCGTTGATGTGACAATAAATAATAGATGTGTCACCAGGATCGAATCACCAAACAATATCAAAACACAGATTTGATGAAATCCCTAAGCTAGGTGATCAAAGATGTGGCTGGGTTGGGTTTGGGATTGACTTGTGATAAAAACAGCAGGTGACGAGGGGCGAGCACCAGAAACTAATAATATTGGAGAAGTTTTAAGTAAGCGTTATTGATATCGTTTGTTGATTCGATTCTGGTGACACATCTATTATTTTAGGAAAAATGTTATCAACTAGGTCATTGAAAGTAAGTACATTAGTTTGACGATAGTCAAAAATAATACCATTAATATTAGGGCAACTGAAATTAAATCAATATTTTCAATTAGACATAACAGACGACGGAGGTTTAAAATTGGCGTTGCTTGTACTTATGTCACATACCATCAATTAATAAGTCGCATATGTTTAACTTAAGTTATACTTTGGCATTGGCAGTGACGGCACTTCTTCAATCGACGAGTTCAAACGGTGTCATAAAAACCGTACGATACTTGTTTTTTTTTAATTACCATTTCTGATGCTTAATTTATAAAAACATGTATTTGAATATAAATACAATAACCCATTTGATTCATGTTTAAGATGTCAGTATCATTTTATATATTTTTCATATTAGCTACACTACATATTTGTATATAGATATCTACATCTGTATTGGTACAGTTTTTACCACGTAACATATTGGCATTCGTCGTATATTAAACAGGCTGGCTTAACGATGGCCCTACTTTTGAATAATAATCTTCTGTAACTAGTTCTACAATCACTTTATTTTCCTGTCATCTTAGTTAAACTAATTAATATGTTGCACGTAAAAAAAAATCCGAATCAAGTAGTCATTCAGCTTGTGTACATAATTCTTCCATCATTCTTGGTTCACCTCCACACGCATCGCTTATTTTGTGAATAAGGAATTATTTAAGAGTCAGTGTTAAACATCCTCATATTGGTAGTTTTGTCCAAGTAGTACATCGGTTTCGCGCGGCGTTGTCGCGTTGATCTGGAAAATATAAGATATTTCACTATTCACTATCTTACCGATTCAGACGAAAATAATTTACGCACAAGGGCTGAACTCGTGCCCCGTGTTTTAGACATCAGTTTTTGAGCAAATTGAAGTTGTTTTAAATTTTGTTATATCAAATAAATAAGCCATGTGAAAACACCTAACTATATAATCCTTAAAAGGCGTGAATAATTTGACAAGCCAACTTTCATCAAATTTCAAAATTACTCAAAATTTGACATCTGGGTTGCCTAATTTATACTGTGAATCAATGTGTTAGTTTATAGGCTTACTTATTTTAAGTACACCGCACATGAGATAATTTTTAAAGTAGGACCTACCCATACATTTTAAAGCTTAAAATGGCCGCCTTCAAATGAAATTATTTTCGACTTGTCAATGTGTTCATCATGCTTTGCATGAAATCAAGTCAATTAAGAAATTACAATTTTAATTTATTTGACTTCACATAGTCAATCCAAATAAAAACTATGATACAAGTTCAGATAACTGTCACACTCCACTCTTACTTCACAACCGGAATTGCCTGATGGAGGAGGTAACATCATCAGGACTCGTTCCGGGAGAAGAGTAAGATTTCCAGACTATTATCGCCCGTAGGACGGTCTCTGAAGGGGGGTGGTGTAGCGTAGCTTTACATATTTCCCACTGGCGGCCGGTGGCGCGGCGGTGCAACGATGCGCTCGCGCATCTCAGCCGCCCGCGGCACCGGCAGTCCCACACCCTAATCGAAGCGAAGCGCACGCCGCCTCTCGCGCTTCATAGCTATTAGATATGATATATATTGGGTTTTATATGCTACTTAACATATCTCATACTTTATTATATAGAGTCTAGATAAGAAACTTAATTCGAATACGTTGTTGTAGTTATTATTAAATTAGAAATGCCGTCCAACTCACTACCCGAAAGGAAAATTCCCAAAAGTCTGACCGAGGCTTAACGTGTTACCATCTTGGGCCACATCGTCACTCAACGTCAGGTAAAATTGAGGTCAAACAAAAAAAACTATAAAGATTGGTTATTGATTATTTCATTGAATAATTGGCTATTAAGATTTGGTATTGGCTAGCACTCTGATCGCGTTACGCGTCGACTTGCAAGTTCCTTATAAAGGCTGCGTGTACTCGGACCCCACGATTCCCGAGTTTCGACTCCAAACAGCACAAATGTGTACTACTTACGCCGCTTGAGGTTCCTGTGCTGGCCTTCAATGACGTAACTAAAAGATGGGATGGTGCCAAAGTATCGACGCATGTGGCGTGATTTATTATGGGCCAACCCATATTTCAAGGCATAAGCTTCATACCGTTGTATCTTAGCTGACCCGAAGAACGATGGCGGACCATTATTGGTATCAAGCGCCAACAATCTCAATGGAATCTAAAATAGGATCAGCGAAAAATACATGACTAAAAAATTCTATTCAAGCGGACTACGTACAGTTTGTCCCAGTTAAATTTGGCGGCGAGTGTCTCCGAAATCTGTCCTTCTTTAAGCTGTTTCTTGACGACCCTCTCGACGAGACGTAAGGACGCGAACATGTTTTGAACGTTCGACGGCTGTCGGTTGCGGGATGTTGTCTGTAATATTTATCACGTTAATTTCTTTAGGTTTGTTGTAAGTTTTTAACCCTGCACAGGCTACCGACCTGGCTAGGAATCTGTGCGTGCCCAGACACGCTACGACGTGCGGTTAACCTGCGTAGGTATACCTGTACAGGTAAACCTCTCACGGTATGGTTGGCATAAGGTAAGAGAGGTAAGGCACAGAGAAATGTCTTTACAGATTTCTCTCTGTATGAGGCAGTCCGACTGGTGGAATATCTCCACACTACAGAAGACCGCAGCTAAATAACTATGTGTTGTGTTTTTGCGGTGAGTAGGGTTTCCAGAGCTCCTTGGGGTAGAGGGGTTCAAGGTCGGCAACGTGTTGATGATGCCTATGGTATTACAAGCGTCCATAAGCTACGGTGGTCGCTTACCGTCAGAAGAAACGTATGGTTGTATGCCACCTTAGTTGTATAAAAAAGGTAAAATTACTTAAAATATAGAAACAAAATTAAGTTACATTTTGACAATGTCAACAGAATAATTACAACTTATTTCGTAATCGTATTAGGTATAGTCTAATTGCAAAAAATCACTGTAATAGAATTCAAGTAAAACATTATCCGTGTCGCATAACAACCGACGCTTTAATTATTTATTTGTACACTAGGAAACATGTAAGGGCAATGAAAAAACCCGAGGGAATACCTACACTATGAGTTGACACTCATAGATAAACGATTATTCTTAACTAGATTCGCCCTGCGGTCTCATCCGCGTTAAATCTATCGTAAAGGAACCGTGCGTTTCATCGGAACCATAATTAGCATATTATTATGTTGATCCATAGCCCATAACTAGTACAATTTAAAAAAAATGCCGATCTTTTGCTCCGTTACCGTGTGAAGGAAAGACAACAAAAAATATACTTACGCATTTATAATAATGATATACTATATGTTTATCTAATACGTCCATGCCCAACTTGCGGCACGCTGAGTCTTTGTGAAAGGTCCAAACATGAGCCTCATGTATTATTGAAAGCACCTACTGAAAAGTTCGAGTTTAAAATCTGTAAATTTTTGGACCATTGGTACATTATGCGAATGCAAGGCTCGTGTTAAGTAGTTGTTATTTATATATGGCCAAAGAAAAAAGTTAGGATGTATATGATCTCAAAGATTCTTACCATAATTTCAACGGCGTTGAACAGTTTGCCGAGTTCCTTTCTCTCCCTCTCGCTGAGGTTCGGGTCCTCCCAGTTGAAGACGCCGCGGTCTCTCAGCTTGGACTTGATTTTGTCTAACGTAACTGGCGATGACTGTTCAGGTATCTCGCCTGATTTGTAAGCGGCTTTTGCGTCGTGCATCTCGTCGCTTGGACTGGAAATATTTTTGCTTTGTTTAAATACTATTATTTTATTACCTGTGTAGTTTGTAGTGGCTTACACCAGCGGAATATCGATCCGATATCCAACGAGTTTTTTTTTAGAATTCGCATACATTTACTGATTTAAATAGGTACCATATCGGCTGACGGTGAAAGAAAACATCGTGTGGAAACCGAAGGTAAGAAGCGGTAAGAAGTGTTCTTGTAAAATATATGGCAGTGCTGATATCTCGTTGTTAGAAATCGCGAATACGTCGTTGGCTGGCCTGGTGATTAGTCCTTGCTTTCCTGAGGAAAAGGCTTCATTGCCTAGCTATGTTTCTGATACCAGTTACAGTACTGATCATAATCTACAATGCGGTTATTAGTCTGCTTATTATTCTCTAATTCAGTTATTTTTCGTAACTCAAATGCCAGAAATATAAAAAAGGCAGGGGAGGAGAAAAGACTGACCAATAAGCTAGTCTGTTGCCGGCAGCCGTGAGATTGATTTATATGAGATTATTTTACCGCGGTGGAGTTACGGACGCTGCATTTAAAAAGACTATACAATCAATTTAAAGTAATGCTTTAGCGAGTTTTTATTTAATTATATTGAATAACATATAATATACAAATAATTAAGTTTCATATCGACTGCGTGTAAAGATTACACGTACATTTTCTTTTGTATTTAGTGGTTTTTTGATTAGCAATTTAATAAAGATAACAATATTATGTGTGTTAAATATAATATCTATTATTAGATATCTGTACCAGTTGCAGTAACATGCATAAACTATCTTAAGATATAGAGTATCATCTCAGTAACATGTATATCCGTGCACACTCGCCGCTCCGCGTCCCGCAAACTATCAGGAAGGTCGTGCTTACAGCGGTCGGGTTATAAGAAAAAAAGCTACCTTACAGAAATTAAGTACCTGTGTGGTTTGCATGTGTGAAGTGCAGTCTCATGTCTGTATGTTGATATATAGTCGGGGGATCGGCCCTAGGCTTTAGTTGCCGAAGGAGAGGGTGGGTGGCGGGTGTGCGGGAGTTAAGTTTACCACCGTATATATGGAACCTGTGTAAAGTTCGACTGTGGAAGCACTACCGCCACATCTAATTCCGCCGTTCCGCTCCGAAAAGTGTAGTTAGGAACACACAAACCGTTGCAACTAAGTCCTTAGAAATTGCAAATATTTATCACTGGCCTCAGTTAAGATTTCGGTCATTTTCGAGGTTGGTTTTAAATAGCTACAAGATACATTAACCACTTAACTTTGGATTAAATGATTGTCTCTTTGTTATTTTATAACATTAAAACTGTATTTGGTATAGTTTAACAGTTCCAAGTAGTACCGTATTGAAGGCGGTGCAGAATGCATTGCTAACGACAGGATTAATAAATTAATCAGACATGTTTCTCTATTCGTTTGTAAATAAGTTTGTGTTATTTGTACTTACCATTGTAAGCTGTAGTTGATGTTTACTGCTAAACTGAAATGAACATAATTTATTTGAGAATTTAGGAAAATTGAAACCTTAGTATAACAAAGTAGAACTGTATTAATCTGTAGTGAAACCAACCAATAGTCGTTGCAAAGTGCAGGCGGAATATTAGCACCAACAGAAACGATAGGTGTCGTTTACCTTTCTTTAAACTTAATTAATATTTACTGAAAAAATGCCAAGTAAAGTGGTAGGAAATATATTCCCTGTGCCTGGTTAATTGTTTTATTATATAAATAAGATGTACGTACGTATGTTTATATGTTTTTTATAATACAATAATAGACAGAAGGTGAAACAAGAGTTCAAAATGGTAAAAAGATTGATTATTCGTACGGTACACAAAAAGATCGTTGTTCGAAATTCTGTCTGTCTTTGAAACTCTCTTGACCTCTCGGTGGTCAGTGTTGTTCATGGATTGTACTGTGGTTGCCATCTAGCACATTACTGTCACTTATCGTGCTACAATAAAAACATTACCAAATGCGTGTCAGGCCACACGCAGTGTAGGGTTCCGTACTTGTCCGTCGCAATATGAAGACAATTACTTCTCCAACTACGTTTTTTAATTTGGTTGACTATTACTCGTTAACTAATAAAGCCTACTTAGCTGTGATAGTTTAACTTCGTTATATTTACCACTGCCGTGAATTTTTTCACATATCCAAAAACTATCATTTAGCTGACAGGGGGTCCCACTTGACTCTTTAAATTTGTACTTTATAGGATAATATTTCTCAAACGGATCCCGAATCGAATATTGGTTTTCACACAACCGCAATATTTTTGAACCGCCTATCCAACGACAAGCTACAGTATGGAATAGACAAGGTTACCAAAAAAAGCTTTCTATAGAGTACTAAAAATCTCTGAGCTACGCCACGATCGGACCGACGGACATAGCGAGACTATAAACATTAAAATGGAGTAATTATAGAAAATTTGCATTTCATGGCATTTCACGTAATTCATATAAAAATAATTCATTTCTTTCGGTTGGGTAAAACAATATCAGGCATTAATAATTTTAATAACCCTATATAAATGTCTAGGTGATGTGTTTTTGCGTATAACAGTCAGTCGAATATCACGAGAAATTTAAAACTTTTGTGACGCACTTAAACTTTTTATAACGCTATATAACATTTGTTTTTACATTTCTTATTCTCAGTTTTATCTCGCACTAGGTAAGATCGGCAGAATATAGTTTTCTCTTTCACTCTCCTATACCAACTATCATCTCAGTATTCATACCTTTTATACCCATATCATTCCTTACACAATCCATCCATACCTTCTTCGTTTTTCATCTACTTCTATATGCGTTGACGTTCATATTTCTAGTTATATGATCTCCATCCCTCCATGTCCTTACTACGCTAAACTATGACTCCTCAAGTTATCTATACTAATATTTATAAAGTTCAAGAGTTTTTTTTTTGTTTGTACGCTCTAACCTCTGGAACCACCAATCAAATTTGAAAAATTCTTTCGTTCGTTGATCTATTTATTGAGAAACGTTATTGGAAATCTAACATCTCGCAACGGCCCCTAGGAGTGGAGCAATTACCATATAAAGTTTAGGTCAGGATGTACGCTAAGCGGGAACGATATAGTATTACGGGCGAGTAGGCATTGAACCGAGCATTACCGAGAAGGGCTAAACTGTGAATGTCTAAACTAAAAATATTATGTCGAAGTACTATAGGATTTCTATAAATAATCTATTTTTTAATTAAACGCGAGTAAAGCACTAGGGTGCCTCTAGTGTATAATAAATACAGTTGATATATTAGGTCTTTACCTATTAAATTGCCGTTTTGTATGAAGAAATTTAAACGATGTTTTTTCATGTATTAATCGTATGTATTGTATGTTAATCGAAGTAATCACCCATGCAATCAATGCGTCTTTGCCAGCGCAATGGCAGTTTATTGATGTACTTCTTAAAGAAATCAGCTGGACGGGAGGCAACAAATTCTTCAAAGGCATTTTGTACTGCCTCTCGGGTATTGAATTTTTTCCCGCCAAGTAGTTATCTAAATTCTGGAAAAGTAGTAGTATGTAGGCGCAAGGTCTGTTGAGTAGGGCGGATAACGGAGAACTTCCAACCCCCAGTTCTTGCAACTTGGAGACCGTCTGTTGTGCAGTATGAGGTCGCGCGTTGTCGTGCAGGAGCAGCGGAGACGAGCGATTGACCAATGCTGGTTGGAGATGTGCCAGCTTCTCCATCATTGTGTTCAGTTCTTCACAGTACACATCTGCAGTAATGCTCTCCCCGTTTGTTAAGAAGCTGTGATGAATCACACCGGCGCTAGACCACCAAACAGTGACCATCACTTTTCTAGGGGTAAGTTTTCGTTTAGGGCATTGTTTAGGTGCTGAACCAGGATCCAACCAACTTGCTGAGCGCTTGCGGTTATCAAACAGAATCCATTTTTCATCACAGGTAACAGCGCGGTTCAAAATTCCTTCATTTGTGTGTCTGTTGAGCAGTGCAAGGCACGTCTCGACTTCTACTTCGCGCTGGCGATCATTGAGTTCGTGGGGCACCCATTTGTCAAGCTTTTTGACCTTGCCAATTTGACGCAAATGGACCAATATTGTTTTGACGCGTCGAAAGCTGCTGCTAATTCAGCCGTAGATTGTGTATCATCAGCTTCCACAATCGCCTTTAATTCGTCATTGTCGGCCAAAGTCTTCGGACGACCGCGAGGTTCATTTTTCAGGTCGAAATTCCCAGAACGGAAGCGAGTAAACCAATAACAGGTGGTGCGTTGGTTTGTAGTGTTAGCTCCGTAAACGTCGTTGATGTTGCGTGCCGCTTGTGCCGCGTTACTGCCACGAAAGTACTCGTATTCCATAATTACTCGAATTTTTAACGTATCCATGATGACAAAAAAGATTGAAATGCGATGAAAATGTAACACTAATCAATAAACAAATGACTACTTTTGGAAAAAGAATTCCATGTTTTTAAAATAAAATTAATTTGAAATTAGAATTCTTAACCAAACAAAAATTATTTTGATTTGAAATGGTCAGTACTGCAGAACGGCAATTTCATAGGTAAAGACCTATTATGTAAGGCATAATATTCTCAGTGATTGTAATCTTCACTCATAATTATAATAAAAACTCACAGTACATAACTATTGTAGCCGCATTTTTAATCAGTAATTTTGTTAGACGAAGGTGAATCAAAAAATTCTAAGAATCAATATTATAAAATTCATTATTAAAAAATTAAACAAAAATATATTATTTTTCTACATAATCTCCCTCCAATGCAATGCATTTTGAATAACGCGTTTCTAACTTCCTTATTTCTTGCGAAAAAAAAAAAGTTTTTTGTCTCAAAAACTCTCGACAGCCATAACCGCGCTATTATCGTGAAATTTAATTTTGAGAATTTCCTGTTTTAATTTTGGGAATAAGTGAAAATCACTTGGGTCTTGAATATGGTGGCTGGTCAAGTAGATTGTAGCCACTACAGCGGATTGCGTTGAGTGCAATTTCCGATCGACGAGCGGGAGCGTTATCGTGAAGAAACAATACGCCCAACGACAGTTTTCCACGACGTTTTTCTTTAGTCGCTTCGCGCACTTTCGGAATTAAATTGGCGTAATAGAGTCCTGTAATCGTCTGACCTTTTAGCATGTAATCAATAAAAATGATTCCTTCATTATCCCAAAAAACTGAGGCCATAACTTTGCTAGCGGTAGGAGCAATGTGAAATTTCTTAATGGATGGAGAGTTTAGTCGTTTCCAAGACATGCTTTATGTCCCACGGTTGGACTCACGTTTTATCCATGGTGACAAGGCAACGTCAAAAATTATCCGAATCACGATGGAACATTTCGAGATTACGCTTAGAAATTTCCACACGTCGCTTTTTGTTTTTCTCGCTTAACATTCGTGGCACCCATTTTGCTGACACTTTTTTGAACCCTAGTGAATCAATTAAAATGGATTTGAACGCTACAAAAAGATATCTTTAGGATCTCAGCTATATGTTTTGTAGTTCTTCTTCTGTCTTCCAAAACATATAGTAGAGAATAAGGTACAGCATAATGTCTGTTGAATGTCCGAAAAAAAAATCTTTCGTAGAAATTTCTTTCAAGCTGAGATATTTTATCACCGCACGTAACTCACTTTTATCCATAATTTTGCGTCTTTAGCAACTCATTGCACATAAAAATTTATTACGTGCGAATGAACTGACAAAAACAAGTGACAGTTGGCATAAAAAATGTGTGATTTCTCTTTACTTTGAATATCGAACTTCTCCCAAAAAGGTTTTTGTATATATGCACTTCTAAGAACTTTATGATTCACCATTAAATTTCTACTGTACAGTTTAATTACTTCATGTTTGATTGAATTCGAGAAATGACGTTATTACGATTAATTTGAAAACGTATCTTCATACCCTATACCTATTGTTAATTCTAAATGATTTCATAGTATTCGGCACGATAGTTTGTTGTAAATCCGTGAATCATTTTCTTGTTAAAAGTTTGACTTTAAATACTCACAGTATGTTCAAAACGAGTGTAACACTTTTGTATAACATTATCCTTGTTTCTATTGTTTATTTCGTTTGTATGCCGTTGAAACAACTCGCACAGTCTCGGTTCCGAGTACGACTGATGTGAAATTTATCACGCCGTGTAAAGATATGCACGTTTGGTATTATACCGTGTGTTGATTGTAAAAATGCATTGTATATAGCGCGTATAGTGTGATTTGATACTTGTAGGAAATTACTGATATATTACATTTGGATACTGTTAGTCCAATATTGAATTTCTTATTATTATTATTTTGTATAATAGCTCGGCACTTTGAGTGACTTGTCCCTGATGGTAAACCCAGTAGAAACCGAGAGGTCGAAATCTATCGGCGGTCGCGGCTGTCATGCCCGCCAGCATGAATATCTCTTCACGTTACGCTTTAAGGACCCGATGCCATAAGAAGGAGGGAACACATTGGCTGAATTGTGGAATTATTGTGTCATTACGATGAAATATTTCAAATATTGCTCCTCAATTGCTACATGTTGTGTGACTATTTACATAATATAATTCAATCTTTGCGATGATGTTATGCTGAACATAAAATTTTAATAACACATTTATTTCCAAATACATTTAATATGAAGTATTAGGTGTTCTGTTCTGATACTTTATTGTCACGCATAAAAACACGGCACCACAAGTCTTGTCTTAATTTTTTTTTATACTACAAAGGTGGTAAGGCAGCATACGGCTCGCCTGATGGTAAGCGGCTACCGTAGCCTATGGACACTTGTAATACCATAGGTAAAGCTAACGCGTTGCTGATCTTGCTCCCCCTACTCCAAAGAGCTGTTGAAACCCTACTCACTGCAGAAACACAAGGTTATTTGGCTGCGATCTTCTGTAGGGTGGAGGTATTCCACCAGTCGGGTTTCCCCAAGTAGAGATAAATCTCCAAAGACATTTCTCTGTGGCCTACCTCTAAAATACCAGAAAACACACATACGCGCTTGCATAAATATATACGCTAGCACTCGTCACATTTCTTTATTTCTAGTAAAAATGTATTATTTAAAGTATTAAAATATTTGAATGTGTCTGCTTATCGATGTAGTTTATTTTCCACAATGTAAAAACCTTGCATTTTATTAAATCTATACTTATAATAAAACATTAAAGAATATGTGAGAAAAAATACAGCGGTAGAGTTTAGAATCAAGGTCAGAAAACATTTCGACAGTTTTTTGTCTGTCTGTCTGTTAATTTACACGCCAATCACGCAGAAACTACTGGACCGAATTTGATGAAATATGGCATGATTGTAATTTTTAGTACGTAGTAACATTTATTTCACATGTGAATATTTGTATGGTCTATAAATTGTATTTATGACGTTTATATGTAAAATAGGAATGGATGTGTAAGTAATACTTTGATATAATTTAAATAATATGTAAAATGAAATAAAGTGAAATGGTGCGAAATTAATTCAAATTATTTTATCTTCTCGTAATTTTCAATAGAAATAATAACCAAAAACGTAGATAACGTTCTACGTTTTCAGAATTAATAATAGATAATGCTATACGGAATAGTAGATTCGTTTTAAATGATCTGAGACATAACAAGGAAGAACGTTGATAATAATAATACTAAACAATTATGAAATAATATATATGTTGTGTTTATCCCGCATTAAAATGATCGCGAATTTGGCTTGATTTTTATTGTCACACTTATTATATATTTTCTGTAAGCTCCTGTTTTAATGATATAAGGCTGATCTTATTAATATTGTAGATTTTAATATTGTTTTTAAATTTGTAAAATTATTAAGAATGTATCTCTTAATTATTAATTTTACAGTTCGGTCTATTTCATTCTACGTTACATAGATATCGTTGTTTGGTGGTTGTTTTTGCGCTATAGAGATCTTTATTGAATTATACTAAACAGACATAATATAATGCGTCATTGTTCCCTGGATATTAACGGTTAATAAAAATAAAACTATTAAACAAACGTAGCTTATCCTATAGGATTGCAAAATTTTAAATTTTTGTATTGAGCTACTCTGCCCTTGTGTTTTCTGGATAATATCGTTCAATAAATAAAATGATTCTTTTGATTTATTGCGTTACGATTAGGATATGTGGGGGCTGTTGGTTACACCTCCACATTAATATGTCAATCGTAGTAATAAAATAATACTAGGCAATATGTATAACTAATATATTGCGATAATATACAGAGATGAACAATTAAAATATATGTAATGGCGGCGAGTCAACAATTGTGCGCTAGAGGTGGGTGTCTCGCTCTGAACGTAGACGCACGTCGCAACGCTCGGTGCCGTGAGCCGCATTGGTGGTAGTGTGACGTCACGTATTATACCGCGGTATAGAGTTCAGTAGCGGAGCGGATAGTACACCACAGATATAAATTTTAAAATTCAGCTACTTACTTTAACTTCCAAGTTGTATCATATTGTAGTTTGAATTTAGGTAAAATGCCTAGTAGAAAGTGGATGGGATTTTATAAATATTCCATTCCTCTAAAAAAAGTGAATGCCGTTAATTCATAGAAAAAGGGGAATACTATCAAGTGAGACTCGCTACTGAATGAATACTAAGAAAAAACTACATACTCCAGAAACCTGTAGGGAACAAAGTATTTGGTTAAATTCACATTGGAGACGTATGGGAGAATATCGATGGATCGAAAGTAGTCAAGGGTGGAAGGCACGGCTCACTCCTAACCGTGAGTGTCACGCTGAGTTTAGGGAGTTAGTAACATTCACAGAGTGTGAGATAAGGTGGGCTACTAACCATGATTGTCACGCTGTGTCTCGGGAGTCAGTACAATTAACAGAGTGTGAGGCAAGGCTGACCGCTAACAGTGAGTATGACGCTGCGTCTAAGGAATAAGAGACATTAACAAAGCACGAAACACGGTTAAATCAAAGATGTTGAGTTTCAGTAAACCTGATCTTTTATGCGCGAAATACCACGCGGACGAAGTCGCAGGCACAACTAGTAAATAAATATAAACTTAGTATCCTTTGAGTAAATAAGCCTTTCACCTGTGAATGAATAATTTTACCTATTTTATTAGACAAAAAGTAAATAAATAACATAACACAAAATAATTTAACTTGGTATTGTTCGGTCTCCCGCGACTCAGTGTTTATTTCCTAGTACGGGGATACACAGATAATTCTTATTCTTTGTAATTTTGTACCATTTAAAAAGTATGTTCAATTTAACATTATTATCATTGATGTCTAATTTCATCATAGGCAGGCGGGATAAAATTTTAGATTTTTCTTTTCTTACGCCATGAAAGTATAACTTTCTTAAGTACGTACATAAGAACACACTTTTTTAAAGATATAATTATTTCAAAAATAAATAAAATACCAAAACTTATCAATCTGCGTACACGTTACGTGCAGTGGAATAATATCGGCGCATAAAACCATTGTTCGGTTGAAGAATGAGTACGTTTGACATAACAACAAGTCCGATTCAAGTTCGGATATAATAACTATGATACTGTTCTCACAATCGAATTACTGCTGCTTCCTGTTTCCAAAACCATATCTTAAATAAATGCTTATTATACACTTTTACAAACTGAATAAAAAAAATTATATATTCTCGAAAAATCTGGAAACGTGGTAGAATGTACTCGAAATCAATTGTGTATCGATTATTTTTTTCAAACTGACTATACTGTTAGCCTTTAGGGCCCAGACGCCATCAGAGGTTTTGACGGCTTCACCAGGCTTATTGCACATATATCGAGTATATATTCGTAGGTACGAGAAGACATCGCACGCAGTTCACACACACACACACATTCAAAGCTTATTGGTCCGATTACGTAATCAAACAAACTATATCTACAAATAGCTCACTTCCCCTTATTTTAAACGATGTCGTAAACTTTAAGGCTATTTTCCCGTTTTATTTGTCTATATACACGACAGGCCGTGTCCACTCTCTCCTGCGGCAACTCAAGTCTAGGTCCGTTCCTGCAGCATGAAGCCCTTGAGCCTTGAGATACAGTGACACTGCAATTACTAGCTATCGGCATACACATGACACTGCACTTCACACATGCACACTACTCAGGTACATAGGTTCAGTAAGAGACCTTTTATTGGCTGTAATAAGCGATAAAAGTAGTCTAAAGAACAGAGACTGTGTAATGAACTTGAATAGTCAGTTTGTTTAACTTTTCTTTCAGTGAGTACGAGTAATTTGCGTAATATCTAACGGCATATTCACTACTCGCGGCCATAACAATACTAATTCATTAGCATTTAGACTTATAAAAAATATATCTGTAGATATAACATTTTTTTCTTCAGATGGCCGGCCTTCTTAATTTCTTATAAGTACGGCTAGTAACTAAAACTGTTACGAGTATATGTCCTTTGATGTATATCGTTACCCAGTATAAATAACATTGTAACTTATTTCTACCTATTTTTCTGAACAGCCTGAAAAGTTGTCAACTTGTTTTTTTTTATCGTTGTGTCACAATCGCACCTGATCTTAAGGGTCGACGTGGGCCAAGGTGATAACACGCTAAGCCTAGTGGAAGATTGGCTCTCAAGTACGGCTACCGGGACGCACCTATTGGTGCTTGGTGACAGGTTTTCACCTTGAGCGTGGTAACTACCCAGGCGGGCATTAGAAAAAGCCTTACAACCATGTAGTACAAGATCCCGCTGCGGGATTGGTGTACTCATCGACTTTTTGTTTAAAACCAAATTTTTATGTTTATTTATAATTAAGAGAATATATATTTACTAGGGTGCCTATCAAAATTTGGCCGCCATTATTTTTAATTAAATTATTTTTAATTGATTTTTGGTAAAAATGTTCGTTTATTTATTATTTAAATAAAATAACGTCTACATCACGGTAATTAATATGAAGATTCTAAAAAATCACGGTTGCCGTTGCGCACTTGGCCGCACTTCTTTGCAGCCAGGTGTAAACAGGTATGATTTCGATAAATTTATACGTTCATAGCCTATATTTATTAATTATAGGTCAAATTGAAGCTAATTTTTTTCTATTAATTATCATATATAGTTGCTTAATTAAATCTGGCCGCAAATAAGGGTTACTGGCTGTTAAAGATAATAAATATTTAAGGTAGAGTGAAAGAGAGTTAACGCGTAACATCATTAGTCAGACGAGGACAGCGAATGCCGGCTGTGCGACGCTTTTAAGCCACTGCGCATGCGTCGAACGTTAGTGTTCTCAACCACCGGGGAGTAATAGAGACGACTTATAATAAATACTCCAAAAATGTGTATTTTTTTCAAAATGACAAATTTAAAAATTGCAACAAAAAATTAATATTGATTTGATATATCGACGGTCTAATTAGCAATTTGTCTAACTCCTTATTTTTCAGAGGATATTTTCCTTATTTTTAACATTTTGATGAAGCAATAATCCAATTACAAATTATTTGAATGATTCAAACTTAAATATTATATCTCTATTAGATATTAATGATATTAAATGGTTTTTTAAAATGATAATAAATTTTGAAATAATTGTTTTTTTCGTACAAATAAAAGATTCTCTAAAATGGAGTTAAACAATTTGCTAATTAGAACGTCGATATTTAATATTGATTTAAAAAATAAAAAAATAAAACCAAGGTGACTTAAGTAAAAGAAAATTTTATTGCGAAAGTATTATTTGAAAATTTTATTAGATTTTATTCAAGTATTTCATTGTCTGTTACATATTAATTAAACATTTAAGCAAATTAAAACAATAACATTAGCAAGCACTTTTGGAATGATACATTATTAAAGTCGAGTACATTGCTTTTTTCGTTACACAAAAAACACGACTTCATCTTTATCAATTTTATTTTACGTTAATTAATATAATAATTTTTAGATGCACAAATAAAATAACAATGTAAATATAAAACGTTGTTTATTACGAACTCCAAAACAGCGTGGTTTTTACGTTATAATAAAAATGCTGCATCTGTTCAGTTGAGAGCATTCGCTGTCCTCGTCTGACTAATGATGTTACGCGCTAACTCTCTTTCACTCTACCTTAAATATTTATTATCTTTAACAGCCAGTAACCCTTATTTGCGGCCAGATTTAATTAAGCAACTATATATGATAATTAATAGAAAAAAATTAGCTTCAATTTGACCTATAATTAATAAATATAGGCTATGAACGTATAAATTTATCGAAATCATACCTGTTTACACCTGGCTGCAAAGAAGTGCGGCCAAGTGCGCAACGGCAACCGTGATTTTTTAGAATCTTCATATTAATTACCGTGATGTAGACGTTATTTTATTTAAATAATAAATAAACGAAAATTTTTACCAAAAATCAATTAAAAATAATTTAATTAAAAATAATGGCGGCCAAATTTTGATAGGCACCCGAGTAAATATATATTCTCTTAATTATAAATAAACATAAAAATTTGGTTTTAAACAAAAAGTCGATGAGTACACCAATCCTGCAGCGGGATCTTAGACTAATGCTATGGTTTCCTCACCATGTATTTCTTCACCAAAAGCTCAGACTCATTACAGAGGTTCGAATTCACGTCAATCGACGCGAAGTCTTACACGCTACCACTGAGCCATCATTGCTTCAAAATGAATTAAATAAATCAATTGCAGCTAAAGTTTCTTGGAAATTTCTGTCTACTTGGGGCAGTCCGACTGTGTTCCTGTAGTGAATAGGGTTTCCAGAGCTCCTTGTGGTAGGGGGTGCAAGCTCTACGACGCACTAGTGATTCCAATCGTTTTACAAGCGTCCATCAGGCGGGCCGTACGCTCGCTTGCTATCTTAGTTGTGTAAAAAAGAACTCTGGACGTTATCGGGGTATCGTTTGTTCCCAGGTTTGCTCAGAGAGTAGCGCCAGTGAATCGTCACTGGAATCCTCGAGCGGCTACGGTAGTCAGGGTGCCTTCGCAGCCGAAGACCATGCCATCCAACATCAAGTACAACACGCTGAAGGTGAGTTCAAATATCATTGACTTTATAGTTGATTTTAATGTGTTCGTATTGTGATTGTTTGTGTGAACGTATGTTTGTTTGTTGTGTACTGAGTTCGTAGATGTAGTTGTGTTGTTAATTTCTTATTAATATTTTTTTGTTCTTTAAGAATAATCTTTTGTTTAACTGTTTGGCTACTTAGCAATCACAGATAGATATGTTATTAATAAATTCAACACTGTCTGACCGATCACCAGACAGTTTGTAGATCTTAGTTTATTCTTTATGCTATCCCTGAATGCGATAGGTGGCGCTGTGGTCGAATTATTGACTACTGGATAGGGCAGAACAACGTATGCGAGGCTATAAAAATATAGGATAGGAACCGTGTAAAAAGGCCTCTGCAAATGTCGGTGGAGTAAACTCAATAATATTTCCAAAGACGTATTTATACCGATCTGATATTAATTATAATTAGCTGTGCCCCACGGTTTCTCACGTTTTTTTTTATAAACTCTCCACAGCGCTGCGCCGCGTCCAATACATCCGTGTAGCCATGTCGTTATTCTACTTCGAGTACTTAGAGCTTGCCAGGTTGCGTGACATTCATAGATACTGCTCCGCTCAATAGGGTCGTGGTGTGAAATTATATAACCTATATTGTTCCTCATGAATCTGGCTATCTTATATAGAAATAGGTTTTGGAACAGTTTTGGACTGGTAGTTTTAGAGATTAGCGCGTTTAAACAAAAAAAACTTTTTAATTTTTCTGTTTTATTTTTAATAATTATTTTAACCTTTATTGCCAACTCCGTTAGAATTGTATCATCTAAATGGGAAGTCCTAGTTCCTTAAATACAGGCTAACCTAGTTTAGGAACCAGAGCTACGATGCTATGTATTATGAGTGACTCAATAAAGAATTTTATTATTATTATTAGTATATAAAAATTACCAAATATGGGTTGTTAAATTAGCCAAATAGTAATTATTGTACAAACCGACATTGCTGTATAATGGTACACAATTTTTTTTTTATTATATTTTTGTTGGGTAATTAATTTATGTAGTTTAAAAAGTTCGTGAAAGTTTTTTGTTATCATTTCTGTATTTCTTTGTAGATGTATGTTTAGCCGTTGATTTTTTTCTTTTAAATTGGTTTATGTTGTTTTCGTGTTAACCCGCTTTGCACGCCGATTCCGTTGCTCAGTCGATACTTCCGAGATCGTGATACTGCGCCGCGAAACCGAGGACACGATAGCGGCGGCCCGCGAGAGCTTCTCCATATCCCTCGGGAGTCTGGAGGAAGCCGTCCGCTCTCTGGACGAGGCTAGCGAGTCTCCCACTTTCGCCACGATAGGCAAAAAACCAGTGGTGCCTAAACGTCGACCGGTTTCTATGACAGGTAAACTTTAAAAAAATATTTCACCTTTTTTTAACACAGATTTTTTAACGTTTAAGGATGACGGGTTTAGGTATATATATATATATATATATATATATATATATATATATATATATATATAAGCGGTAGCTGCTTACTATCAGGGGGGCCGTAAGCTTGTTTGCCACTTTTGTAGTATAAAAAGAGGCTGAGTTGTAATGAAGAGCGAACCATTATTGTTGTAACGTACTTCCTTACATCGTCACTTTCAAGGAAAGTAATTGTGGTCAGTCATAATGAAAACAATCTATTTATTATTGTAAGGCTTGTTTAGTATTAGTACCCTGAGTTGTCATTGTTTACGACGTTAAACCACTATTATTAGGAAAACGTTTCACGGTCAAATCGGTGACGTTCTAATGAAAGGTCGGGTTAAGAGTACCCACTCTAAATGGACGAGCATGCATGATAAGATTATTGAATGTTGAAGCGAAAAATGTATACCAGGATCATAGCAAGTGGAAGGGGCCTCTGCCTACTCCGTTGGCAAAGAAGCGTGGTTATATGTACGTATGTAAATACGAACATCACAACATCACGCTACTGCGCAAAGAAAGTCCCGTCAAAATCGGTCGAACCGTTTCGGAGATTATCCGGAACACACAGACAGACAAAGAAAAATATTAAAAATTGTGTTTTTTTATTATAGGTAGCCAATATAATCTCATATGCATTTAGTAAAATGTTATTTTGACATTACAAACAGACATTTCAATTTTATTAAATGTATCGATTTGCCTTTTAAATTTTCTGTAAGGACATTGTGTAGGATAATGTGTAAAAGCTCACTAAGAGTGTATGAATGTTCACATGATTTTTTTTATAGCGACAGTGTGGTCTCGCCGCGGTTCGTCCAGCTCGTTGGGCAAGCCTCCACCCCCCGTGCGACGCTCCTCCTCTATATCCCGACCTCAGCGTCCGCCTTATGTGCAGGTATTCATAATAACCAATTAACCATTTTTAAATAATGTGCAGTAAAAGATCAACGCATAGCAACGATAATCGCAATTCATCATTGATCACGATTCATCGTCGACTATCAATCACGTCTCGTCTTCTATTACGATAATACTGTTGTGCAATTTAAAGAACTCGTGATGAGCCCGTCATAAGCGGCTTCCACACTTAGTGTTTTGAGATCCGCTAACATATATCGAAGTCCTTGTAGGCTTTTCCGTTATATTTGTAGGCCGGCGTGATATCGGACACTATTGAGAGACCCTATTGTCCAGAGGTCACCACTCAGTGAAGTCTTATGTCAGCTTACCATGAGTACATTGTTGAACATGAGTACATTACAGAGCAAATAATATAATTATTGTCATCTTGTATAATTTCGTCGTGGTTGTCGGAGTGACTTAGATAAGCAGAATATTAATTCGATATCCGCAACTTTAAACCTCGACGTGTACCAACGTTTTTTTCTGAATTCGCGCACATTTACTAATTCAAATTGATAAAACTATCAGCTGCCGCTGAAGGAAAACATCGTATGGAAACCGATTTCTCGGCGTTTGAAATCGCCAATACGTCGTGGGCTAGCGTCATAGTGATTAAGCCCGTACCGTCCCTCAAGAGTAGGACATATTGCCCAGTAGATGGACGTTTATAGACTGGTAATATTATTATTATGAAAATTTCCCTAAGGCTCACCACTATACCAGATCTTGGATATTATGTCTAGATACACTTTTGCGGAGATTGTTTCTCCGTCATGCAAAACAATATTTCCACGTGTACCCAATAGCTCATTGGTTTTCCAACTATTATGACAATTATATAAATATAATGACATATATTTGATTCAGGGTAACGCTCTGAATACACAGGGTGGAGCGACAGATGCGGACAACCTTCCGCCGCCGCCGGCATTCCTCTTGCAGCCGGATACCGAGACAAATCCAGGTGAGCAGTTTCGCTGGATATAAATTAACCCTTTGCGTTCTAGGATTCTAGGATTCTTCAGGCAACTTGAGTGATCAGTAACAGATGATATTCTTTGTCTATGCTATGAGGCATTTACCGAGAGTATAATTAAATTAAAATATTTTACTTTTGTAGGAACAGGTCCAGAATTATACTGTTTTTGTTGATTACTCCATTGTTGTTTTGTCGGAGGATTTATATTAATGGTCTATCTCTAGATCACTGTTACATATTTTTGTTTGTATTTAAGAGTAGTCACCCTAGTAGTTCTGTTGCAGGAGTATCACCGCCATATCCACTTCTGCCGCAAAGCAGCAATGCTTGCATCGGTGTGTTTCAATTCAAAGGCAAACACGCAATGGCATAATATGAGATGTTCCAACCCAGTCCTTTTGAGGTTGTTTACATAAAGCTATAGGCTGCAGTGATCGTTTAACTCATGCTGAGACAGGGACCTATTCTTCTTCTTTTTGCTCACTTGGCAACTCGTCCTCTTTATTTAAGAACATTACTGCCATTATCAAATGAATATAGAGTGTCCAATCCTATGATGATTTTAGTATTCTAACAAGATGGTGGCTCCCTTGGTGAACTTTCTAGGGATTTTTTCTGTCCTCTCAAAATTCATGGTCCATGGTATTATTTCCAATCCGCTTCAATTGTGCACAACAACCAAGCTTTATTGTGCAAAATGCCACCTGTAATACAGAATATAGGGTCACTTTTTTCGCAATATTTTCTTCTTTCACAGCAATTACTATAACCTGATCTTTATTTTTATTTTTATAATACGTATCTTATTATATACATTTTTTATTTCATATTTATTTACTATTTTACTTACATTACTTAACCTCTTTTATAATACAGCAATATACTTTCACGATATATACATACAAACATATAAATACAGTGCTGTTTTTAGTTAGATCATATCTAGTGTATTACGAATTTTATAATGGACAAAAACATTGAACAAATAGTTTGTCTAAAAATTTTAGATCACCAATGGAATTTCATGTTCGGAGACACTGAACACGTTACAGAAGGCTTACGACTTTATCAAAACACGTACTTATTAGTGGTACAAAGCGTTCAAAAGCGGTCGAGATATGCTGGAAGATTTGCCTCGCCCTGGTAGGCCATAAACGTATTCAACTCAAGTTAACATCGCAAAAGTGAAAGAAATAGTGACTGAAAATACTTATTTAAGTTTGAGAGAAATAGCCGCTTAACTTTGTGTCTCACGAGTCGATCCGCAGCCTAACTATGTAATTGTAAACCATCTAGCAATCGGTAATAATTCTGAAATAGTTACTGTCATTGTCAAATTCGTACCACGTATCCAGTTCCCGACTGTGCTGCCCCAAGCGGGTAACTGAAATACTAAGAATCTGAGCAATCTCTACGAAAGCTTCAAATTTCGTACTACGTAAGCGCAGTGACCGCGACTGGACTGTGACTGTTATGGAATTTGAACTGTCAAACAGAAATCAGACAAATTGCGGTTACTAAGGTAGGTAATATTCAGTTACTTCGTGAAAATTTTTATAAATATTATTTTAAAACCATTATTTAATAAATATCTGCTGCTCGAAGATACAAAGTTTTGTTATATTGATATTGTGTTATAACAGTAGTGATATATTTGTTTTTATTTACGTAGGTATATTGGACAATGGCTAGGGCATTTTTACTTTTGGAGGCAATGATTGAAGAGGAAGCAAGGGAAAATAGAGATCGTCGAGTGCTTGCAACGGCACGCATACGACGAAATCTAAGATTTCGTGCTCAATCCCTGGATTTACCGGACGCAGAGTTCAGGGCCCATTACAGGCTTACTAAAGAATTATTTTTAAGCCTGTGCTCTGAACTGGCGCCTCTAATGCCAAGGTCCTTAAGGAGTACAAAAGTGGATTTAAAATGCAAGGTATTGTAAACTATATCATCATTCAATGTACCTACCTAAGTAGGTAATCAATTAAATTAAAAGGACCATTGTGACTATTATCCTATAACATAACATAATTTTGAAATTAAATAATTTTATTGTCATCGTTCCAGGTACTCACTGCTCTTTCTTTTTATGGAACTGGTTCATACCAGAAGCCAGTAGGTATGAGCTATTTACACGCTCTTAGCCAATCAAGCGTCTCACAGGCCATAAGAGAAATAACTATGGCGTTAAACAATGACGCTATTTTGATTAAATATATTCATTTCCCCCAAACACAATCAGAACGAAGAACTATTGTAAATGGGTATGTACCTAATGAATTAAGAATTTACTGATTAGATTTAATTCATAATAACTTCAACATCTTATTGCATGTATATTAGCATTCAGGGTTGTCTGACCATTTTGTATTTTTTCAGCTTCTCAGCTAAATTTGGCTTCCCGGGAATTCTAGGATGCATAGATGGAACCCATGTGGCGCTCGTCCAACCTAGTGATAATGAGGAACGTTTTTTTAATCGCAAACATTATCATTCCCGGAATGTTCAAATTGTAAGTAACATTCATATTTCAATATGCATCCTATTTGAAACTAAAAAATAAAGAACATTTATTCACAAAGCGTATTTAAAATATTTACAGATATGTGACAGTGACCTCAACATTTTAAATGTTGATGCTACTTATGGAGGAGCTACTCACGACGCCTATATTTGGCGTAATTCAATAATTCACGACCATATGCAGAATCTCAACAGAGCTGGGGAAAATTTGTGGTTTTTAGGTAAGTTACATTTTTTAATTCAATAACAGACAAATATTATATTGGTAAATGTTTAATTCGTCAGCAAAGTGTGAAGATTATGTCAAGCTTCCACTAGCCACTCTTTGGGGAAATCTATGTACATCTACAGCCTTCTGAGATGGCCAATAAAAATGATTAAACCTTGTCATTGGTCTGTTTCAGGTGACTCTGGTTATCCCCTGAGGCCTTGGCTGTTGACACCTATTGTCAATGCTGCACCAGGAAGTGCCGAGGAGCACTACACAAATATGCACACAAAAACTAGAAACACTGTGGAAAGGTGCATAGGTGTTTTGAAAGCACGTTGGCGTTGCCTTCTGGCTCACAGAGTGCTCCATTATGATGAGGGTTTTGTTGCAAAAATTGTAAATGCATGCTGTGTGCTCCACAACATAGCCAACAAGGCAAGGCTGTCGGTTTCTGAGCTTGCAGAGGAGGAAAGTGCTAGGGACACAGCATTGCAGATGCGCCCACATGCGCCGCCACCTCAATTGGCTGTGGAATCTGATCTAGAAAGGGGCCGCCAAGTTAGAACTGCAATTGTTCAAAGATTGTGGTTGTCGGGAAGGGATAATTAATATTACTGTGCACATAAATTGTTGTTAATTTGCTTTGCAGCTAGTCTATAATATAAACATCATTCAATGTTTAATATATAAAAATAAAACGATGACAACAAAATTGTTTTGTATTTTATTATTTATATTTAACACCTTGTTATTTTGCTAAGAGTTTATAATAATTTTGGTGAAGTATCATCACCTTCAGCTTAGCACACAATACAGATTTGCCTGTATTATTTTAAATTTAATAAATACTGCTTTTTATTAAAATGTTTAATTATTATTTTTAAATAATTCTAAGAGTTTAGTAAACTTTTCCTCCTGTGCTACCATCGCCTGAGCTATTGTATTAGCTGCTTGGGCATGAATAGTGGCCGCTTGCGCCATCATATAAGCAGCATCAGCTAACTTTTCCTCTGCTGCCACCCGTCGTTCTTCTAGTGCCACCACCCAACCTGGCTCCACTTTTGTTGATGCTTCTAAAACAAAAAGATTTTAACTTAATAATAATAACAAAACTGAATATTAAATGCTTTTACAAAAGATTCACAAGAGAAAAGTTTAATTCACATGGTATATATAAATTACAAAAAACTCTTTTAAAAGAAGTTGACTATATCAGAGGTTTAGGTATAATTTTTGATAAAAAAAATAAAATTGATAAGCACATTTATCACATTATCACAAAATCATTTCAAATACTAGGTTTTGTTTTGAGAAATTGAATATATTTAAGAATCCCAGTACTAATGTGGCACCTTTGTTATGTCCTATAAATATAATGGCAATTTAATTTTATTATATGAATCGTTTTTATATATCACATATAATGCTAAGTTAAGTTGGATAACCATAATTAATAAATAAACCTGATGTTATTTTAATGTCTAGGAAGACACATAGGCTAACAGTCCACCTGATGGGATGTGGCCATCATCCCCCAGGACATCTAAATTACATCTGTTACAAAATTTATTTTACAGTACTTACTGGTTTTTTTTTTTTGGTGGTTTATCTTGTGATTCAGTTGGTTGTTTATTTGGTTTGTGATGAACTGGTGAAGTACCTGTTACAATATTAACATTATATTATCATAACAGTTAAAAAATGTTTACTTCTTAATCTGTGAAGTAAGTTAAGACATACTTCTGGGTGGCAGCTCTTCTGCAACATCAATAACTCTGGCGATGGTAGCATCTTCCAGCTTGGATTCTGTTTCTTCTGAAAATTAAAAAGTGCCTAAATTAACTAGTCTCTACAATTATTATTGTATAAAGTAGTCTACAACAACATCTATAGCACTTAATTTAAGTATACACACTCATTTTATAAATGCAAGAGTAACTCAATCTGCCTGTTACACTTTCACACCCAAACCGATCAGCCTATTTTGAGAAATTAGATATGGAGATAGTTTGAAGCATGGGGAAAGACATAGGCCACTTTTGTTACAATAGAGGTTGTCTGGGGAAGTAATATCACCGTACCTAAATGATGTCAAAGCATGTGAGGTAATGAAATTGTTATAGGTAGATGTAACTACTTAACATCAAATGGTCAATCTGCTCATTCTGTCATTAAGTATAATAGAAAATACCTTTATGAACAACATAGTTTTCTCTGTCTTCTAGGGGCAACAGTTGTACAACACTTGCATGGGTGGAGGTACTCGTCGATGGTAAACTTTCTTGACTGATTGGCTGATAATCATAATAAACAGTCATTTAAACATAGGTTAAGGTTTAGGAGACACATAAATATAATATAAATTTCTTACAAACACTGGAATTCTGTGTTCACTATCTCCAAATCCATCACTTTTTCTTCGGTATCAGACAAAAAGCCATATTTGGGAGGCCCACCACCAGTGCCATGCAAATGTTGATGACTGGCTGATACCTTACTCTTTACTCTATGCTTAAGAGTAATCCAGTACTAGAAAAAGCAAGCAAAATGTTAGTTTTTTAACAACGACTCGGCAAAAAATACATACAGTGCGCCGCGAATAAAAATAATAGGTACTCACTCGCTTCCAGCGCTGTCCAGTTTTTGTAGCACCGCGCCCGTGAGCGTTAAGTTTTTGGGCAAGGTCTTCCCACATTCTGTCCTGTTGCTCTTTGGACCTTGCCCCTAAACCCACACCCTGAACAAGGGCACGGTGCGTGGACAAGTAGTCCAACAACTCCTCAATTTGAGTGTTTGAAACTTTATGTATTTCCATCCTAAAAAGAGCAAAGAAATACAATTGAGTCTTCAAAATATTCCATTATTTTAACCATCGTGATTATACACGTTATTACATCATATTTACCTTATTTTTTCACAAAACACAACAACAATCTTTTCTTATAAATCACCAACCACAGAACAATATACTTTCTGTCACCAACTGACATTCATTTCAAAAAACTTTCGGTTTCTGCCGTCGGTAACCATGGCGCTAGTTTCTATGAAGATTTCGTTGTGAGCGACAAATTAGAAACTGAGCATAAACTGAACTGCGACCGCGTACAAAATACCAAATCTGTGATTCGGTCACGCGACGATTTTGCAACGGTTTAGGGACTGGTTACTAGTCACTCATTTTACATAGTCGGTCAGCCGTATCATTTTAACACTCCATTACACGCGCCTTCAATAATCCCGTGATAACACGCGCGGGGCTCAAAAGTGCCCCAAAAGATTTTTCTTTTTTTCACTATTAGAGCTTTCTTTAATTCTTACGTAATCAGTCTTTATTGATATATAAAATAACAAACAAAAAAAAATCACCGTTTTTAACTAAATCAAGAAAAAAAATAGTTTTTCTTTAACCTTAGAAAACTATAAAAAACGATATAGATCCATCATTTTTGTCATTTAGTCATCATTAGGTACCCGGTCGAGATTTTGTACACTTTGGTTATAGCACTGGCTTATGGTATTTTTAACATGCAGTTCTGGTCGATCGATCTTTGACTCTTCCACAGTAATGACACCTGACCGTCTTAGTACTCTTGCGCGGGATATCGTCTTCCTGGGCTGTCATTGCTTTCATTGATACCTAAAAATAGCATGCTTCGTTCTTTTAGAGTTCTAGGAATCGTTTTGGAAAAAGCCTCTATTGCATCTGTGGCTTTAGGTATAAATACGCGTATGGATGTAAGAGGCTTGTGTACGAACGTTAGTTCTAAATGGTGTAGACTTCTATTCAAGACCTGATTTTGTTTTATAAGTCCGTAAATCTGATAATGAAGTATCTTCATCTGAACTGTCTGACTGCAGTGGCACGGTTGTAGTTTCTGACGCTGCTGAGTTTGGTGCTATCTGGTCTTTTTCATCATTTTCTCTTTCCGACTGTGAGTCATGTAACTCTTCTATACAGTGATCCTCTTCATCCTCATTACTAAGAAAGTCACCTATGCCTCCTTCTTCTCCCTAGTCAGACTCCTCAAGCCGCGCAACTATTTGACGATCTCTTCTATCCCTCTTTATTTATGTTAGTACTTAAAATGAACAAAACAGATATCTTATCACAACGACAAATAAATACTTACGATTTTAGACAAAAATCTATCGATAAATTGCATAAAATAACTAAAACATCTATCCTCGGCCATACTTAGAAAAGTCACGTAGTTTCACGCGTGGGGCACAAATGTGCCCCAGCAGCAATAAAATTATTGCATAGCGACCATCCTTGCGCAGACGTGGTCGACGCGATACCAAACGCATAACAAGGATACTAGCGACAGCTATTAAACGTCTCAAGTTCAAGTGTTGAATATTTACGTTATAATAAACAAACATTCTTGGCCGGGGCACTTTTGAGACCCGCGCGTGTAATAGAGTGTTAAATAATCACTTGGGTATGAAACATGTTGCTGCTCGCTCGGCTACTCCCAAAAGACCTGAATTTTCTCCAAAAACTCAATCGCATAAAAGTCGCTCAGGACATGCTAGAACGAGTCAATTCCGACTCAACATTCATGTAACGCATTGTTACTGTTACTGTATTGTACTGTACTGTCATTGGTACTGGTACCTGTATTATTGAATGTTTTTTATTTTTTCATTATCTTGTGACTTGTGTGTATGACTTGTCTTAAACAATACAACTTTATCTCACGCGACACTTCTTTGATGTGTCGATTTGTATTGTTTTTTTTTTTATTGATTTGTACTGTGAGGTGTGTTTGTCGAGTAAATTATTTGATTGTTTCTTATTTGACCAGTAAACGTTGGCTTAATATTGACAGCGCATCAAACTATAAACGTGGCGGAGACGGTAAAGCAGCTGACTGAACTGAAGCACACGCCGGCGTCGCCAGGGCTCGTCCGGCGCACCGTCCAGCAGCTGTCCACCGCCAGCGCCAGTCCCAGCGGAACCGACCAGCAGGCGAACAGTCCCACGCACTCCCCGCTCCCGTTCTCCACGTTCCAGCACAGCAGACCCGCTGCCCCGAACGTCGGCCACTCCCATGGGAACCTGAACCCGATATACGGGCAAACCGGTCACAGGATCGTCGGCTACGAGACTTCGCTCTACGCCAGGAAGAACAGCTTGAACTCCTCGGCTTCGGACCTGTTCCGAGATGGGCATTCAGGTTAGTTATCCACATATACGAATAGAATCATGACTGTTGTTAGACCTTTGTATCTCGGCTGGTGATGGCTGCTCGTAAGGAGTTTTTATAGGTAAATGGAGTTAAGTAATGTATTATATTAAAGAGTAGTGGTGACCGTCGAGAAACGTAGATCTTTCGACAGCCGCGACCGTCATATCTATATACAAAATGTATGTATACAACAGCGAAAGCAAGGCATTACCTGAAATTACACTGGCAGATCAAGATACGCCCTGTGTTAAAGCTAGGCACTATGACTATTTTTTTATGTTTACACGTCGACATTTTACATTAATACGATATTAAAGTTATATATATATATATATATATTATTATAAGTTGCTTACCAAAGCTCTTGTTATATTGCGGTGATGATAATCACAGTCGATGTTAAGTGACGATACGGTTAGATATGATTATACGTTAAACTTATAAATAATACTCTTTAGCTATCAGATACATCTGTCGGATCGCCGCAAATTAATTTTATATAAATTATAATTCATTGTGGTCACATCAATATCGGGAATATCCACCGCACGGGTTTTCTCATTGAATATTCGGTTTAATTCATGTGATTGATTAAACATTATTATTTAAAACTAAAATGTCAATTACAATAAATGGGATAATTCAACGAACCGTATGACGTTTTATTGTATTGTATAAACATTCGTTACGTAGTCATATGGTAACATAATTATCAATTACTACGTAATGTGTATGTGAACATAACAAATAATTAATAGATTTTCAATGACGTTTACGGGATGTTCCAATAGCGACGTGCCTTAAGGGATATTGCTGGAACATCTGTAGGTAGAACTTATTACTGCCTCTATTTTATCCCTAATATGACGTAAACTTATATCTAAATAGATCGCTGTTTTTTGTCTGCCTTTTTCTTTATGTTTAGCTTTTGGCCACAATCTTTTCTGATATTAAGTGCCGGTATGACCCAAGTTAACAGGCTAAGTGTAGGTGCTTGGCTTCATCGTAGTAGCTACCCAGGCGGACACTAGAAAATGCACTATCACCATGCTACAGTTTCATCACGATGTCCTCCTTCACCAAAGGCACAGGCTCATTGCAGGGATTCGAACTCACGTCGATCGATGCGGCGTCCGTACACGATAACTACCTCTGAGCAATCATTGCTTCGAATATGCATTGTTGCTTTGTATTGGCGTTTAATACATTTCTATGTACATCCAGTAATTAAGCGGGAGGAATGGGCATGGTGTTAAACCCGTTAATTTTGGTAAAACATCGAGTGTTATAGCTGTTAAAGCTATTGTTTAATCGTTGTTTTTTAGTACGGATTGTATGTCAGCTGAGGCGACGACGACAGCGAAAAAAGAAGGTGTGTGTGCGATTCACACACGATAGAAGTGTAACTTCATTTTAAAAGATATTTTATAATTTATTTAAACAGTATGCAATATACATACACATCGACATTTGCTTTCTCGCTCTGGCTCACACAAAGAGGAGAGACCGATAATATATTGCTCTCTCGCTCTGGCTCACACAAAGAGGAGAGACCGATAATATATTTCTCTCTCGCTCTGGCTCACACAAAGAGGAGAGACCGATAATGTGCGTTAAACGTTTAACGTGTTGGAAGTCGCATAAGAAGTTTCACTTCAAAAAGGTAATTTATGTGTTCCCCAGATTGCGTAGTTTTAAAATCTTGTCGGTCTAAAAAAAATCGGAATAAAAACTGCAATGTGTCTGAGCTTTCGGTAAAGGAAAAACATCGTGATGACACCAGATCGTGGTGTAGGGCGTTAGATTATCTAATGGTCGCCTGGCTAGCTACCAGCCTCAAGTTGAAAATCTGTCGCCAAGCACCGATAGGTGTGTTCCGGCAGCTGCACTTGAGAGCCAGTCTTCCACTAGGCTTAGCGTATTACCATATTAGGCTACATCGTCACTTAAGATCAAGAGAGATTGTGGCCACAACGATAAAAAAAAATAGAATCGTCTCAATTCGCCTTTTTTGTAATACCAAAATTTAACTATCGTATGTTTAACCGATTGTTCGATGGTGCTAATGACTATCGATATTTTATCAACACATCTCACACTCGTCACAGCGACTTTTTTTGGTTTGTCGCGTTTCAAGACAAAGTAGGTACGGTACGTATACTCAGCTGGCACTGGTATTGTGACATGGGCTGGCACTGGTACATTTTATATTTGAATTAGCTGTGCAATTTTTGTGCGGAACAATAATTATTTTTCTAAAATCTAAGTAGCCTAAGTTATGCCCTATAACATCAGCTATCTGCCAGTGGAAGTCCGGTCAAAATCGGTCCACCCGTTTTGGAGATTATCGGGAACAAAAAGATAATCAAAAATTTTAAAAATGGGTTTTTATTATGTATATCGTGTATACTTTCATACGCATTTAGTAAAAATCTGTTATTTTGACATTACGAACAGATATTTCAATTTTATTATATGTCATATGTGTTATATTTTTATACATATTTATATACGTACTTATATATTTAAATATCGGTTAAGGAAAATATAATTGCGATAATAAACGGGGAAATAAAATGTCACGGTCATTATAATAATTACTTAGTTGAATGTTTTAAATCTTTTAACTGTGCAATAGAATCTTATTTAATGGTGTAAGTTTTTCATAAAAATAAAACTTGTATTATTGAGCATTGACGATGATGTAATGGCAAAAATATGCTCGTAAAGACTGTGCTCCGAGTTGCTGCCAGTAAATAACCTCAAGAACATCGTTCTTGGATTCTTAACTTATGTGACATATCAGCAGAGTCTGAGCAGTCTACCTCTTTCCCCAATATGCTTTCGAAAGAACAGTAAGCGCTAACCAATGAGACGAACCCACGATTAAATACGTCTACTAAACATTAAATTACAGTTTAAAACCTTCGATTTTGCTGAAATAAGCGGAATTTGTTTTGATAAATATTTATGTAGGCCGATACACGGCGATAGCACTTACGAAAATGCTCTCGTGTCTCCATCTCGTATATTGTTGTGTATTTGTATTTGTCGTATATTGTATGTGCTTTTTCTCTTTCGAATTGTCGATATATATTAAATCTATGGTGCCTACACAATCAATTCGAAATTACCACAACTTATCATCCGATCACAAGATTTTTTTACCGTATTGTATTTTAAAGCGCGGATACAAAAGGCGGATATTAGACGTAAATTTACGTATCGCGTAGACTCTCTAAACCCCTCTCTAATATACGTCCGTGAATGTGCGTTTAATTGGTTAAAACTAACTGAAGCCATATTATCACCAAGCCACGCTAACCTACGAGATATTATTGATTTGAAATATCGATAACTTCAACATTTTACCACATATAGAAATGGTAAATTCTCAAACACGTATCGTGACGTAGACAGACATGTATGTACAAAACAAACAGAGTACATTTGAGATCATAATACGTCATCTTACGTCATTAGTTCAAAGAATATTTCAAAGAGAAGAGGTAAATAAAACTTAATTACGAACACAGATTCATAAAACGTCATTGCAGTATTTTATAATAATATTCATGAGAAAATCCCATACTTCTTTTTGCCTTAGAGGAAAAAGAAAAAGGTTTTTATTGACGAAATAAATCTCTGCAGATTCATTTAACAATTATGTTAGGTTATAGGACCGTTCGTCGAGTCAGCTCGAGTATGTCACTGTCACGATAATACTGCGTGGAGCATGAGGAGTCACCAAAATACCTTTATTCTATTTTAGTTCCACTTATTTATTTATAAGGATTGACAACAGTAAATCAAAACATAATAGCCTAGATAATAAAAAATATAGGTAACAATAATATTGAAAAACTAATTATAGCCAATAACAGCAAGCGTAAGAAAATTAATTGTTATAATTAAAATAAAACTAAAATATTATATATATATGGAAAACATTGAAAACACATGATTAAAATTAAATAAAAAAACATAATTATTTTCAACTAATGAAAGGATTCAATGAATGAAAGGCAGCACATTTCGCACGTGCGCCCGGTCGACAGCATTCTGTAGCCCACGCGAGCGGAGCCGCCGGCACAGCTAGCTTATATACATAGAATATTATTAATTTGAACGATTAAAACGTAATTAAACATGGTTACTTCATTCATAAATACTTGTTTACTACGCAACATTGACAGTACGATACACGGCAATGATTGAAGGAAAATTCAAGGTTTAAACCCATACGATTAATTAGAACTTAGAGTTATTTTGTTGAGGACAATTTGAAAAAAAAAATAGATATCGGGAAAAGTCATTGAACATAAACGTGTATGTTGAAGGGTTTTTTGTATAAAAAATGGTGCCGTACAGTTGCGTGTACACGACGCGAGGCGCGAAGCAAACGCTGCATACGCACAGCGTCAGCGCTGGTCAAACGTTGGAGGAACGCGTTCGAAAAACGCAAGTCTGTTAAAGGCCTTAGGGTTTGAAAGCCGAAGGCCTTAAGGGTATTAATATTAATCACGCCAACAAAGTAATAAAATAAAATGTGAAAAAAAAAAAAACATATTTTTAGTGTACCTCCCCTACACGTAAAGTGATATTTTTCCTGTCTTTCCCATAGTATGGGGTGTCGTTGGATAGGTCGTTCAAAAGTATTGCTCGTGACTGCGAACCATTTTTCGATTCAAGGATCCGTTTGCGAAATATTAAGCTTCGAAGTGCAAATTTTTGTTGCAGTCACAACCGTGTAATTCTATATTATTTAATCAAATTAATTATTATGATTGCTAAATTTCTATACTTTTTAATATTATTAGGTCCTTACCTATGAAATTGGCGTTTTGTACGGGAGGAATATAAAGTTTTTTTTTTTTTTTTGTAAAGTATAATTAATTAATAAAGTATATACCGTTGTTATCTGTGCACTTTTGTCATCTCTTAAGTTTAATCCTACTTTACTAAAAAAAACCATGGGGGGCGAGAATCAATAAAGTCTTTGAAGGCGGTTTGGACTGCCGCATCGGAGTTGAATTTTTTTCCTTGTAAGGAGTTGTCCAAATTCCGGAAAAAATGGTAATCTGTTGGTGCAAAGTCCGGGGAGTACGGTGGATGTCGCAGACATTCCATTTGTAGCTCATCTAACTTAGTGCTTGTTTGTTGTGCAGTGTGTGGTCTTGCGTTGTCGTGAAACAGCAGTGGCCTAGAGCGATTAACCAATCTCGGTTGTTAAGCAGCTAGTTCTTCCTTCATGGTTTGCAGTCGCTGACAATAGAAGTCAGCCGTAATCGTTTGGCCAGATTTTAGAGAGTTGTAGTGAACGACACCGGCGCTAGTCCACCAAACACTCACAAGTAACTTTTTCTGAGTCAATTTTCGTTTAGGGAAGGATTTGGCTGGGTCTTCAGGGTTCAGCCATTGCGGCGAGCGCTTCCGATTATCGTACAGTATCCACTTTTCATCAAAAGTAATGATTCGATTTAAAATCCCTTCATTATTGTGTCGGTTGAGCAAAGTAACACAGCAGTCGACGCGTGTTTTCAAGTTCGATTCACTCAATTCATGAGGTACCCATCGTCCAATTTTTTTTACTTTCCCGATTTGCTTCAAGTGGATTAATACAGTTCTATCACTTACCCCGAAGCCTGCAGCTATCTCTGAAGTGCTTTGTGATGATCCGCTTCCACAATAGCCTTTAATTCTTAATTTTCCACTTTGGTCTCCGGCCGTCCACGGGATTGGTTCTGAAGGTCTAAACGAAAACGTTGAAACCAAAAATGTACCGTGCTTTCTTTTGCGACACCAGTGCCGTACACATCATTAATCCTTCGAGCTGTTTCTGCAGTACTGGTGCCACAGTAGAACTCTCGTACTCGTAAATATACCGATATTTCATGTTTTCCATGGTGCGGTGTTAAGCGACGCCAAAGAAAAAAATAATGAGAAAAAAACAAATGAATGTTTTCAAAACTCAAATGTACCACCAGCTAAATCAATTTATAAATTTGAATTTGGAATTCTTAACCAAAGAGGAGATATTTCAGCTCAAAGTGGTCAGTACGACAAAACGATAATTTCATATGTAAGGACCTAATATTACGAATTTCATCAATTGATATAGGTATTTAAAATTGTGGATGTTGAGTGCCACAGAAAAAACATTTAAAGTAGTTTTAAAATTATCATCTTCATCCCGTAATCGCCATATAGGCATTTGCCTATCTTCTTGTACGCCACTCCTCCCGATCGAGCTTATCTCATCCATGTTTTACCCGCGATTTTTAAAGAGCTGGTTGGTGTTCGCTTGTTGAAGAAGTGTTAGAGAGATAGAGATAGTTTTAATATACTGATTAAAAATGCCAAGTGAATCTGTTATATATTGTTACGTTTAGATATATGTTCATTGGCACTGTTAGGTGTAAATGTAAGAGTCGACTAACACATAATTTTTGAGTGGATAAATATTTATTTTCTACTTATTTGACATCTAAAGTATATCATATTTTTTTATCATATTTCGATGACTGCTGATGAAATTTGTGACACCGGGGTCACTGTTGTTTCTGGAGTATTACCATTTCATACCGTAGTCATTTTGCTGAGCGAGCATAATAAAAAATATATAAATTTGCCCCGCGCTGTGTAGGGTTCCATATTTGCCTGCACAATATGCAGACTTAGAGAGGGGAGTAATTTCCAAAACGATTTTTTCTTTTAACATTTTATTTTGCCATTTTTGTATGCGTGAATAATATGTATACCCATACCAAATTATAGCTTTCTAGTAATAAGAATCTCTCAGCTAATCCCCGGACAGACAGACGGACATACTGAAACTATAAGGGTTCTTTTTTGACTTCGGAACCCTAAGAAGTTTCAAGATCAAAGACTAAAGTCAAGTTCAAATCCTTGGAAATATTACTATTTGGAAGGATTTCAGTGTCAATTATCATTGAAAGCGCAGGTATATAAAATGTTCTCTTCATATAATAGGTATATATAGCGAAGGGAAGAGCTCGCCTCAAGGGTCCAGTCCGTCAACACCTAGCTACGGCGAGAACAATTCCTTCTCGAGTTTCGGTCCGAGAGTCTCCAACGATTCGCTTTATGGACAGACTGGTGTGTATTATTTCCTGTTATCAACATATGTGCATAGTCTCGTCGGAGTAGGTAGGGAGATCTTCGTTTATGGAATACCTTTGTATCATGGTAAATCACGTCTGACATAAAAAATTGTCGTCTCCGCGTTCTCTGACAATAACAAGAACAAAGAAAACATAAAATGTTTTAGAGTTGTGTATACTTGATCATCAATCCTTAACAACATGTATCCTTACTAAAAACGATTTCGTCCTCGTAATTATTTAATAGAAATAAATTTTACCTATTACAATATCCAATTTGATCTTTAAACTTTCAGATGTAATTTTAAAGTATGTAACATACAGAATTCAATTGTATTATGCATGTATTCAACGCGAGTGAGCAGCTACGCAGGCCAGACGAGGTTCACACTAATGTTCATCTTTCTAAATAAACAATAGTTTTGTAGTCCACTCGAGCAGAACCGCGGGCGCGGCTAGACTTAAAGCTGGACCTACAAAGGATCGCATCCAAATGACCTACTACTGTTGTGTTCTGCGGTGAGTAGGGTTTCCAGAGCTCCTTAGGGTAGGGAAGTTCAAGGTCGGCAACGCGCTAGTGATACCTATGGTATTTCAGGCATCCATAGTCTACGGTAGCCGCTTACCATCAGACGGGCCGTATGCTTGTTTGCCACCTTTGTAGTGTAAAAATATTACGGTATAAAAATTGTAAAAAAATACTTACTTCCTCAGTATTTGAGATTTATATCACTTATAATATGTGCTTTTAATGTTTAAAGCCGTTAGGTTGCCAATTCGTAGTTATTTTTTGAAACGTTTTCTTTCGACAGGTTACAAAACGCAGCAGGAGAAAAAATATGTACAGAGCAACACAATATACGCACAACCGTCACAGATAATCGCCGGGTTCAACAACATGGCGGTCTCGCGGCACGAGACGCTCGGCTCACTCAGCCCGCTCAGTCCGCTCGCGCTGCGCAGGAGCATAGCGAGTCGCTCGCACAGCGCAGACAGGCATCATGTCGACCGTGAGTATTATTGCGCTTAGTACGTATCGTAACCAAACTTACGTTAAATGCAATACGCTATTTACTTTTTTTTAAATAGGTTTAGTATTTACTGAAAACCTCACCTAGTGGTAAGTGATGATGTGGCCCAAGATGGTAATACTCTAAGCCTTATTTCGCCGTTCTTGCCGAACGACGTGCTTATTGTATTCATACCTTATGAGTATAAAAACTTATAGACCTCGCTTCACTGGTTACAAATTTACAATTAACTCGTTGATAAAGGAATTTACTGCATTTGTCCTTAGCGATGTTGATCACACAATTTTCCGCTGCATATATTTTCCACATTGTTTCTATTAAATTAATTTCTTTCCTGACCTGTTAGTAAAGTACAGTAAATTAAGGGGACGAGAAACTACTGATAGTGTCACATACCGTATTGTAGGTATATGCCAACTGATCCCGAAAGGTTTGGTATGGAATCGAGTCACTAATATGTGATTTTCAATATTTATTTATATGTTATGTCGGCGAGTATAAAGTGTCAGTTAATTAGAAATAAAGTGAATAAAAACGAGACATTGAAATAAAACTATTTGTGTACAGAGAGTGGATTGATAGCGAGCCTGAGCGCTAAGCTCGCGCCGCAGCTGTCCCCGCGGACGACGCGCAGGGCCATGTCCGTCGCCGTCGCGGCTGATACACCGCATAAACCAAAAGGTCTCATACTGATTCTTTTACCTAATCTTCTTTATAATTTATTTCTCCATAAATTAAGTATGTGCGCTAGTGTCAACTTTCATTACTCAGTATTATTCATCGTTCAATACGTAGTATTCCACAGCGTTCACTGCATACTAGTGTCTAACGTTTACTACGAAGTAGTGCCCAGCGCTTACTACGCAGTAGTATCCAGCGTTTACTACGCAGTAGTGCCCAGCGCTTACTACGCAGTAGTATCTGGCGTTTACTACGCAGTAGTGCCCAGCGCTTACTACGCAGTAGTATCTGGCGTTTACTACGCAGTAGTGCCCAGCGCTTACTACGCAGTAGTATCTGGCGTTTACTACGCAGTTGTATCTGGCGTTTACTACGCAGTAGTACTCAGCGCTTACTACGCAGTAGTATCCAGCGTTTACTACGCAGTAGTACTCAATGTCCACTACCGACCATCGTCGTTCGTTACTACTATTAATGAAATGCTAGGCGATGGATTACAGACCTCTCGTTGGTTAATGTTGTTTTTGAATTGTATTTTGTTTACCATCAAGTACAGTGTAGCCAATTTGCTATGCTACTATAAATACCTTTAATTGAATTGATTGCAACTTAGTCCTGGCATTAGTGATGTGGACTGAGCAGCAAGCGAATATTGGTGAGTGAATGTGATGAATCGGTATGTTCAGGAGCAATGAGTGTCGCGGTCCAACCCGCCTTCCTCGACAAGCTGTCGGCCACCATACAGCAGCAGCGGCGGCAGCTCGACTCCACGCGCGCCACCACTGTTCGGGACTTGATCAACGCGCACGCCCAGGTGTGTTACTAACTTTACATCACTCGTGCTCACACTTGTTTACCTCCACCGAGAGCTCAGAGCTCAGGCGCGGTACCACTGGGCCATCATGGCTTCCAAATATATATAATACATATACAGTATAAGAGGATGGCAGTGGCAGTATATGATGTGGTATCCGCAGCCGGACCCCCGGATGTGCCACACGTCGCTCATGGAGCAGATCAAGCGCGGCGCGACGCTGCGCAGGAACAAGCACTGCAATGACCGATCAGCTCCAAAGATACGATAACTCCACTCACTCAGCTACGAATTCATATCTACTTAGGTTAAGGTGAGTGGGAATCTTTGCCGGTTTTTATGACTAACCGTTCGTTACGAAAACATATTATATATTATCTATTCCTTTATAAAACTCAACGTCTCTCTGTATGTCTGTCCGTTTATATTCTTTTCACGCAAAAACCACTTATCTGATTAACATGGTTGTTTCTTTAATTCATACCTGTATTATCTGACTAGGTTATTATATATATTTTGTTAGATAAAGTAACACACGAAATAAACAGTGAAGATAATGGTAAATCAATTCGGAAAAAAGACGCATTTGAGGCGTTTCAATGGCTTACGCTGAGTAAACCTTAAGGGATAAATCAAATTAATGTACTACATTATTATAGATCTTAAAAAGATCTACAAAAAAATCAGCGATAGCATATGCCTATCTTGTAAGGATCAGCCACAATAAGCATTTTTGAGGCAGGACAGTTTGCGCATTTTTTTTTTATCGTTGTAAGTTTGGCGTTGTGGCCACAAACTCACCTGATGTGACGATGTGGCCCAAGATGATAACACGCAAAACCTAGTGGAAGACTGGCTCTCAAGTGCAGCTGGCGGAACACACCTATTGGAGATTGGCGACATATTTTCAACTGGAGGGTGGTAGTTAGCCAGGCGAGCATTACAAAAAGCCCTACCACCATGCTAGGGTTTCCTCACGATGTTTTCCTTCACCGAAAGCTCAGGCTCATTGCAGGGATTCGAACTCACGTCAATCGACGCGAAGTCGTACACGCTACCACTGAGCCATCATCGCTTCGCGTGCGCGCGTCCGACAGCATTCTTTAACCACGCGAGCGGAGCCGCGGTCACAGCTAGTTATTAATATGACATACATTTATTATCTGTGACCCATGATTTCAGCCGTGTAGCTTGTAATTCTCACTTAGTGTACTTACCTATTTTGCCAGACTGCCTGAAGTTCATGGTTACTGCTTCTCTCCTTAGCATCGGAGCGAGCGTGAATTTATATAGTCTCATAACCTTCTAAATAGTGCAAAAATATTTTTTTTTAATTTGACTGGTATGTAGTTCGAGTGATTACAACGTTGACACAAACAAACAATCTCTTGAGCTTTATAACATTAGTACAGATTTATTAGTAAACGGAACGTATTATTATTCTTTTTGTGGTCGCGCGTGACGTGACTTTACGCTCGTCTGATTGGTCAAAACAAAATATGGTCACGTAATAGCGGCGACCGTTGATTGGTTGAAAGCAATCCGTTTGTGCACGCTCGCACGTAGATACTAAGGCTTCGTACACACGGCATTGTACTCAACATTTGTAATATAACATAAACGAATCAACAGCGGAATGTTCACAGGATACATTTTGCTTCGTGTAAAAGATGAATTCGTTCAACGTCACTCTGAATAACATTTTTTTTCTCCCTTATCTCGTGTAATATAATCGGGTTCTTTGTTAATGCCTATTTATTATCTTTAGATAGATTAAAGCCTCCTAGACACTTCTTTATTGTATATCCAAGTTCGTTTTTAATCTTCTGACAAGAGTCATTAGATTGTGATGTCGTTATCACAATGTTATTTCAGTATTTATAAAATTATTATATTTATTTTGCTTTTTTTTAATTACTTATAATCCATTACATCTTTATTTTAAATTTTCCATTCTACTTAATAATAATAACAATAATAATGATGTAATGAATGGTGTTTCCATTACTATAGGCTACTGTGTTACGCTTGTGATTATTAACCCACGCTATGTTTATTTTTGTATTGTTATTGAAGACGCCAGCGCATTCACCGCCCGTTCAGAGCCATTACGCACTGTCGACTATTCGGAACTTGATTACTTACGTGCTCCTAAACCATGGTAACTCAGGATACGAAATATCCGTTCCGTATATGATATTCCTATCTGGAGACTACATTAATTTGTGAATTTTTACTTGTTATTTTTATTATTTAACTAGCTGTGCCGGCGACTTCGGTCGCATGGATTGGAATTATCCATGTGGACAGAGTCAAAGGCATAATATGGTGTATCACAAAACTAAATTAAACAAAATGCGCCAAAGTTCAACGATTATATCACTTGTCTATCTCACTTGTGCGTGCGAGCGGCGACGTGTCCTTTTTTCAATGCGAGCACGTTGCAAAGCGTTCTGTTGAGCGGCGAGTAGGGGGCAGGGGGGAGGTTGTGATACTACAATTCTGCGGTCAACATTTCACACACATAATAATTAACACGCGCCAACAATTTGAGTGTATAATCTATAAAAATGGATGTTTGTATAATTATATTTTATGGACTCCAAAATGAGCGGAGCGCTTTTGACGAAATTTGCAGACAATCTCAATATTAGCCTAGCTGGTGAACCTGTAAAGTTTGGTGATGTTCGAATGAAATAAAATTCTAAGCCACAGCAACACGTGACCGCGTTTGCTAGTATTTTATAAGGAAATATTTTTTATACATGTACCTGTGTGCGAATGTTAAGGTCTGAGTAAGAGAAACATAGAAAAAGAATCACCATTGTCGAAATATCAAGAATCGTCCGGAATGTACCCGAAATATCGTGTATTTATCATAGTGTAGTCGTGTGTCGTGTAGTCATAGGTTCGACGACGCACACATAGAAAGCCTTATCGCTACAACTATCAACAAACAATGTGCTATAAACTAAACGTTCCCCTCGTTTTAAAAGCAATGATGTAAGTTGTTTACAACATGTTAAGAGTTCAGGGACCTTCTAGAGATTTCGTGATCGTCTCATTTGGGTATAAAAGCGAGCCGTATTGTGAGTTGTGGCAGTTCTAATTTCGAAAACGAAGTAGAAACAATAAGCGAAATAAAAGAAGAACTACATTCGATGATCGATTCGGTGAGCGATTTGTGGGTTTGTTTTGTTTTCTTTTAATTTGTGTTTCTTGGTGTACAATTAATTTATTATCGTGAAACACTACGGCATTTTACTACCCACGGGTGTAATTGTTACAACAGTTTCCTGGCCGTTTCATATAATTACAGGACTATTTTTCCACTTTGTGGACATAGTATTATTATTATGCTTAGTATTAAATTACTATTAATGTCTAGGGCATTGTATATACCTATTGAAGCTGAATCATATTGTCACCATTACAGTGAGTTCTTAGTAGGTGAGTAACGGCTTGCAAAGTACACACCCAGGCCATCGCCTGATGGATGCCTGAATTTTCATGAATAATATAACAGTATAGATTATTTATTTATTTTTCAAAATAATAGGATTTCAAAAATTATTAAACTGACGATGATTTAAAAGCAAGAAAGATAACCACGAGGATGGGATTTGAACCATCCTTGCTATGTGCCATTACAGAGTTCTCGACGCTGTTCAAATAAGTCTTGTCTTCGACACGCTATTTTTTAGCACTCCAATGCCATAGAAAGCTGTAAGATTGCTTAGATGTTTAGATATGTTGTTTTCTGCAAATTTTTAACTTTTATCTCTGTTCTCGGGAGAACTCTTTTTTTAAAAGTATCCTATATGTTAATCCTTAATATTAGTTATCACTTTGGCAAGTTTCATCAAAATCTGTCTAGTACTTTCGGATTGATACGCGTATACAGATAGACACAAAATTTGAAATAATTTTTTTTTTGCCTCTACTTCGATAAGAAAATAAAACCCGATTATAATTTTCAAAAAATGTACAGTTTTGTCTCGGTAACATTTTTATTATATGCATAGACAGTAGGCATGGTATAATTCATCGCGTGTAATACAAAATAGCAATAAGACGAACAGTTTAACACAAACAATCTCTTTTTTGTGTCCCTTACAAAAATGCGTATACTGAGTTACGTTCAAGAATTTTGTTCCCCGAACACATATGACGGTGTTTTTTACAGTAAATGGAATTTCGCACAGACGGTTAATTTTATAACAATTGATCGAACGTCTGCAACACCATGGAAGATAATTAGCAGAAGCAAATTTGAGCAATTTCCATATAAGAAATTTGTGTTTTGTACACTCCTACAGTTTTGTTTAAAGGCAAAAACCCCACATCGAGAAATAAGCATTATTCTTATTTACTTCAAATTAGTTGGTTTAAACACAACGAGACTAGATTAAGATTATTAAAAATACATTATATTATCGCTTTGCTCTTCCAAAGTAGGTAATTAAAAATCGAGTTTTTTTTGCTTGAATATAGGTGGCCTTCACTATAATGGGAAATTCCTATATCGTCATTATTAGATATGTTTCAAAAATGAGAAATGTTAATATGTTTTATACAAACGATAACCGGTGACTCACTCAATTAATGTATTGTTGCAAAATAATTGCAATGATAAATGAAATTCTCACGGGAAATTATGATTTTACCTTTGTATGTCACGTGTCATAATTTAATATCATATTATGGGGATAATCAATGATCGATTTCAAGAGTGTTAATGTTTATTCTTTGCACATTAAAATGCACCGTGCGTCTCGGCTTACCGACACATATGTATTCCAAATGATGGACTTGCCTTTCTTCTGCACAAACTGTTCTTTCATCTACCGAATAATCAGTATCCCTTTATAAATTCCGAGTCACCTATTTTAATCTATGACTTACACGCACGCGCACCGCATGCCATGGTTTAACTGCTTCCTCAATAAAAATGACGTTCTTTTGCCTATAAGTAGGTAGTTCCGATACGATACAGTGACACTTCATTCACTAGTTACCAACACACACTCATTACACTGAACTTCGCACCTACACTCCACTCAGGTACATAGGTTCTGTAAGAGGCCTTTTTTGAGGTTCCGTACCTCAAAATAAAAGTAAAACTGAACCCTTATAAGATCTCTTTGTTGTCTGTCTATCTGGCTGGCTGGCTCTATCCGTGTGTCAAAAATGAATGTAGGTATAAAGTTGAAATTAATATCATATATTAAAACTCAAGCTGCAGTAAAAAATATTTTTTCTAGGTTAACACAGTAAGAATATACAGACCTTAATAATAAAATTTTAAAAGTCGCATTTACTGATCATTTATTAAAACCTATAGGGTACTTCCAAGCTGCGTATAATTTTGCAAGTCTTCCTACAAGTTATGCAAATAATGTTATCCATATACATAATAGTGCCCCTGCTACATGTTAATTGAATATAATATCAAACATTATTTATCTATTTAACAGCGGGCAGCATAACCGTTAAAATTATCTTTGAATCATTAACTTTCATGAAGAATTAGGGAGATATGACGTTGCCGAAAAAAAAAACACCAATGACAAATAATATATAAAAATATTTTTATGTCCTCTTTTTTCATTAAAAAATCCTCCTTTTTCTTGCAAAGTAGCACTTATCTTCACTTCACTTTTCTGTCTGGTAACCCTACACGCGGCTGGACTTAATAAAAGCTATCTGTTCACGTGAAATTATATAGAAAGAACTCGGAATATGGATGAGAGTCGCAAGATGCTTTTAACCATATCGATGTCCAATTTGATGTTTAACTCCCGTACCGAAAGGTGCAATCCACCGCCTAGAAGGAAAAGAAATAATAGTTTTTAAAATTAACACAAAATAGTCATCGTCTCTCGAAAGTGTACAAACAATATTTTTATGGCATGAAGAATATATATTTATATATTTTATTAATACATAATTATTATTGTTTATGCTTTTTTTTGTGTATATAATATTTTTTGTATCTATTTATTTTTATTGTATTACTAGCTGTACCCGCGGCTCCGCTCTCGTGGACTACAGAATTAGCGTTTATAAAGACATTGTTTTTTTTTTATAATGACCAAGAATCTTAGAAGTGAACCAAAAAAAAGTCGATACAATAGTTTTTGCGTGATGCAAATTGTTTATATAGATAGATTTGGTAAATTACTCATGTATTTACATTTTATTATTTTTCTAGATTTTATACTTTTGTGTTTGCTCATTTTTATTAATTTTCTACTTACACTAGAATTTTTTATTAACAAAAATATTTTGGTTTTTTTTTGGAAGAAAATGCTATACTGGCATTAAGCTCGCTGGTGTAATAATCTGTGCAACATAGTATTCTTTCATAAATTCATTAAGTAAACCGTAAGCTCGACTGCGTACGTGATCTTACACGTCCCATGAGTTATACGTTCACACGTAGATGATCTCACGCTGTGACGTTCTGTGACGTCGTGATACACAATGTTTTATTAAGAATAATGTTTGCGGTCTGCGGTCAACGTACATAGGAGAAATTTTCTATTGACAATAATCGTTTATTATTATTATTACAGACGTTGTTAATTATTAAACCTGTTTATACAGTACCTACTTAAAGAATGATTAGTACTTACCTGTGAAATTTATGGAATTAATTGTATGTGTTACTTAAAGCCCAGTACCCACGAGCGTTTTGTCACGCGCGTTTCTGGAGCATTCTTATAGAGCAGGTATGGGCAACCTTTGACATGTTGAGGGCCAAAGTTTAGCGTGCAAATACGTTCGCGGGCCGCGTTTAAAAGTACTTAGTGCATTTTAATGTAGTGTTAATATTTTTTGCGATAGATATTAGACATGAAATAATACGACAATGTTATTTATTATAGTACAATTTATTAAATTAATAAAATGAAATTTTTCAAAATGTCTCCGGTCCGTGGGCCGGAGGTTGCCCATATCTATTATAGAGTAACCAGCTGTGCCCCACGGTCTCATCCGTGTTAAATTTATTCGATTAATTCTCCAGCGCACCGGCGGCCTACGTACCCTGTGTAGCTTAACGTTGTTCTGAATACACGTACTTGCCTGCAGCTTGCCAAATTGTTTGACGTTCACGGTTACTGCTCCGCTCCTTAAGAGTCTTAGCGTGAAGTTATACAGCTTATAACCATAACCTTCCTAAATTATTAATAAGTTATAAAATAGGGACGACGATAGTGTATGAAAAAGATCGATTTTTAATTCGATTCGAATTGAAATATTATGAAAAAGACGGTCAAAAAGTTAAAAAAAAAACGTGCGATACACCGTGAGATTCGTAATGACATTAGAAAAATGTGTAAAAAATTCTAACCCGTACATAAATTGCACAAGTTATAAACAATGAAATACTAATAAGAGGGGTGGGGTTTAGGTCTTTAAAAATTACTCGAAAACTAATATTACTAGAGAAATAAGAAAATATATTCTTAAAGAAGAGAAAATTTTAGAAAAGAACATGTCAACTCCCGAGGCTTCAACTCAGTTATTAATTATTTTCATTTAATGTTGAAAATAGGACTCCAGGCGGTGAGCGCTGGGCCGTACCTAACGCTTAAATAAAACATAACGTAATTCGACAATTGTTTTTTTTTTTTAAGAAACACCATGAACATGGATAAAACAAATAGTTTTTCTTGTTATTATAGAGAATCGTATATTTATGAAATAAAAAAAAAAAATTTAAGTACATTTACATTACATAGACACTATATTTTTCTTTTAGATAGGCAAGGTTTGTATGTGTTCAAACGGAGACGCTTTCTTTATCGGGACAGTCTTATCGCTACGAGACCCCAAATGGATAATTATTTTGTTCATAAACTTCAATTAATTTAAGCCAGTAAAAGGCATTTGAATCATTGAATACTCTTGCGTGCTGTAATGTGGTTTAAAATTAATAATAAAATCATTTCATGAAAACATTGTTATTGGAAGATGTCAATATCCGACAAAAAATTATGAGTAGAACTCGCGTCAGTTTGGAACCCAAACATTACTTGCTGTACAATAGTTATTGTACTATCTTTTATATAAATGTTTTTTATATATCCTCTTCATATATTCTCTAATGTAACTCGGTCTGTCCGTCTGTCTGTCTGTTAGTGCTCTTGTAACTCAAGCACCACTTAACGGATTCTTTATTATTTTACACATGTTTTTACTAAAAAGGTTTTTGGCTATGTTTTGAAACGCTATGTAACAAAAAATAAGAAAAAAAACAAGTAATAATAATATAAAAACAACACAGAAAAAAATAACTATCTGCATGCTTTTTTCGAATACTGTAATAATTGTTTATCAATCATTTTTATCTTTTAATTATATATATTTATTTTACGTTATTTGTTTCCTCATTACTTCATTTATTGTGTTTTCGGTCGCTTTCCGAAGGCATATTATCTTTAGGTCTTTAGGTCATTTATTATTTAAAATTGTATGACAAACTTCTTTTACGTTGCAATATATATAAATTAAGAAGGCCGTATACAAATACGGTATTTAATGGCTGGAAGAACCTTTTCAATTTATAATATAGAATAATTCTAGAAAAGAATTGAAGAGGGATATCATTTATTCTGACACCGTTTAGACGTCTATGGAAAAACACGTGCAGACTTTTATAAGATTTTTATAAGGTTATTTATATTTCGATCGAATCTAAGGCTTTCTCGTTGTTCACTGTTGCTAACTATAGGGGGAGATTATATTCTTCGGTCCTTAGTATAACAATCCGTAGTGCATGTATATGGTCCACGGTACTAAAGCCTTTTCGGAAACCGGCTTGTTCGGGAGATTGAAAGTCGTCAAACTTGCATGCGAGACGGTTGGTAATAACTCTCAAAAACAGTTTGTAGACATGCCTTAGGAGTGAGATAGCTGATGATTCTTCAGCAAATTACTTATTACTACAATCTAAGGTTATAAACCGTAGATTTTGCAAAAATAAGCGGGATTTGTTTTGGTAACGATTTACGTAGGCCGATACAGGCCCATAGCACATACGAAAATGATCTCGTATCCCGATCTCGTCCTAACACAAGCGTATACTATGCTCTCTCTCTTTCGATTTGTCAATTTATATTTATAGTAGCTGAGCCCGCGGCTCCGCTCGCGTGGACTACAGAATGCTGTCGGTCAAGCGCACGCGCGAATTGTGCTGCCCCAAAAATGCTTATTGTGGATGATCCTTAGAAGATAGACATATGCTATCGGTGACTTTTTTGTAGATATTTTTAAGATCTACAATTTTGTAGTACATTAATTTGATATATCTCTTATGATTTACTCATCGTAAGCCATTTAATCACCCCAAAAATGACTTTTTTCGAATTGCTTCATCGTTATCGTCACTGTCTTTTCGTATGTTACTTTATGTAACAAAATATATCCTATTACCTGACCAGATAACATATCTAAGAAAATTAAAAGAAAAACCATGTAAATCGGATAAGTGGTTTTCGCGTGAAAACAACATAAACGGACAGACAGACACAAAGTCGTTGAGTTTTCTAATATGTATAAATTAAATCTATGGCACACAGTCTCTTGTTACTGTGTATCGCTTAGTTTTTTTTTTTATAACTAAATCATTACTGTTGAAGAAGTCATGCAAATGTCCTGTAATACGTACGTCATCAATGTCTTATTACACATTGTTTTCGAGTATGCCTGTTATTCAAACCACGGCGTTGTAGTGAAGGTACACACGGGCAAGTTGTAATGCGGTAGCGGCTCGAACGAAGATCAGCGCACGGTGGCTCTTGAAACCACGGTACGACTTTACCGAGAGCGAATATCCTTATACTTATCCTTCCTTCTTACATATTACTAGCTGTCAACTTGTTACGTTAACCTTTGTTAAGCGTTGCCATTTTAATAATAATATACTGAAGTCCGTCGTTTTAATTTCGTGTAGTTTTAATGTCCGGATTTAACTCAAAAACGATGTGAAATATTCTTATGAAATTTTGTACAAGGGAGGCTTATATCATTGGTCAATTGATAGACTATAAGAATTTTAAATAATTCTTATAGAAATTGTAAATAAAGATGTGTTTTTAATTAATTCTTAAACGATTTTGGTGAAAGTTTGTACGCGGGAAGTATTTGTCATTTCTCAATTTGTAGGTTATATGAATTGTCATTAATATGAGTAAAATTAAAATTACGAGATAATAAAAACTTCTGCGTAAAAAAAAGCGGGTGAAGCCGCTGGCGCCCGCTTGTAAGTTATAATACTGTTTTTTTCCGAGATTAGTGCGTTAAAACAAAAAAAAAAAAACAATTTCTTAAGCTTTATGTAACATGAATCATCCTTTATAGAAGAGTATTTAATTAATTAATCGAATTTGCACGAAATTACTTCTCCAAATACATTTAATAATCCTACTTACCTCTGATAGATACTGACATGATTTTTTCACATATACAAAAAGAACCATTTAGCTAGCAGGGGGAAGGATTACCAAAAATTGGCACTTAAAAGTTTAATATTTTGCAAACGAATCCCTGAATCGAAAAATGGTTTTCGATGTGATGTGATAATTTTCCAATGGTTTTCGAAAAATCATTCCTACTTTACGTGTAGGGGAGGTATCCTAAACAATTTCTTTATTCAAGATTTTATTTAACCACTTTCTCGGCGTGATTAATGTGTATACCTGTACCAAATTACAGCTTTCTAGTACTAAGAATCGCTGAGCTAAACCGCGACAGACAGACGGACATAGCGAAACTATAAGGGTGCCTTTTGACTTCGAGCCCTAAAAACATGGGCACCACTATAAGGGTTCCTTTTTACTTCGGAACCCTAAAAACATGGGGACAGCAGCAGCAAGTCTCACTTGACGGCATTCCCCAGTCTCCAGTGAACGAACGGATCTCATTCTCTTTAAAACAATTGAATACTGAGAAAATCTCGTCCACTTTCTACCAGAGATTTTACCCAAATGCAAATAACATTGCAATATAGTCCGCAGGTTGTAAAGTCAGTTGTTGTTTCGCAAAATTCAATTTAAATCCAATTCATAACGTAATGACACCAAAGCCCTTTGAATTTTTTTTTTAAATTATTAATCGATATATCAAGAAATCTTAAGAATAAGATTGAATATGTATAATACTTCAGTATAGACAATATTTTTTATGGGTGGCCAGGGTTATGCGTCACAACTCACACAGCTCGTTCGCGCCACTACACCTATAGTCATAGACCCGAGCCGAGTGTTCAATTATTTTAATTTTAATTTATCTTCCAAACTATTCGTCCAAATAACATGCTATAAAGGGCAAAATTTATCTACATAAAATTGTCTTGATTTTGTAGTAACTTTCGTTCGTAAGGATTAATATGCCATGCCTAATAATAATGCTCATATCACTTTTCAAATTTCAATACAGATAGACATATGCTATCGCGGAGTTTTTTAGATATAATAAAGAGCAATATTTTAGTAGAACTTTGTATTTACGTATCACTAACCATTACGCCAGCGCACGCGGATAAAGCAGTTCGGTTGCACTGTGTCTTCCGACCTACTTGACAAAAACAGTATGTAAGGCTAGCTGAGAGGTGTAGCCTATATTAGTCAGATCGCGACTTAATTGCATACGCGCAACAGTCCGAGCCGAGGTCCGGCCACTTTGGCACCCTCGGATGTTGTTGCTTAGCTTTCGTGGCTGAGTGCCCTAAGCGCTCGCCCCCAAGCCCGGTAAAGCTGTAAAAGCCGTAAAGGCTCCAGGGCCCCTCAGGCTAACAGTGTAGTCAGTTCGAAAAAAAAAAAAAAGTGTAGCCTATACTAGTGGATCTAGCTATCTTATACGGAAATAATTTTTAAAATCCGACTGATAGTTCCAGCGATTAGCGTGTTTAAACAAACTCTTCCGCTTTATTATATTAGTATAGATTTTACATTCATCAGCCGTTAATATGCAGTGAATAATGGTGCATTGTAGTATGTCTGTTTTAGTATAATTTAATAAAAATCTTGATAGTGCAAAAAACACCAAACGATGGCTTCTATCATAGAATTTTAGAACAACATTGATAAACCAATGTAGTTTATATTTCTATTGAAAATGACGTACAGATTAAATAATTTGGATTAATTTCGTATAATTTCACTTCATTTCACAATATTATATTTAAAATAAATGACATTATTGCATATATATACATTTATTTTTATAAATGAAAACTTAAACGTAATGTATACTTGTACAAATAAATATCCATGCGTGTAAAAATTCATCCTAAATGTTACTATAGACTATAAACTACAATCATACCAAATTATACCAATTATTATTATAGAATACCAAATTTCATCAAATTTCTCAGTAATTAGCGTACAACTTAACAGACAGAGAGACAAAAATTTCAAAAACATTCGACATTTTTTCTGTCCGTGATTCTACTATGTGGTAGTATTTTTTTCAAATATCTTAATGTACCTACAGGTTTCGAAATGACACAAAAATTATTACTGAGCGTTGAAATAGTGGCTTTAAAATTATACTATAATATACTGTACAACTTTCATAACTGTAATTCTTCTATATTCAACTTTGCACATAATAACCTTAGATTACACATAATAACATTACATTAAATTATGGATACCTAAATTCTTAATTTGATTTGTAGCCGTGGAATTAAAACATTGAATTCCTTAGCAGATTTTCACAAATCTCATAGAAAGAGTCCTGTGTTTTAAAAACAAAGGATTTCCAAATATTTTGTGTCGTCTCTTGAACATTGTAACCCCTAATGCAGTGTTCTTCAAACTCAGTCACGAATCTAAATTTATTGCGGCCCGTTCGGTCGTGTGAGCTCCATTTGGATCTACTTTTTCACTGTTACTTTTTTTGACGGTCTACTTTTTATCCCAAAGCAATATTTCGTACATGGATTCAATACATGTAACTTATATACATACCTGAAAATTTTCATGGCTCAAAATTTTGTTTGTTTTTTTTTGAACATTTTAATCTTTGATCTAAAAGTCCGATTTGAGGAAAGAAGATTTGATTCGTGTTACGGCCCTAAGGCGTAGCAATAACCTTGATTGTTAAGCAATCTGGCTAACTAAGATTTAGAGTAAGACAAATAAAAGTCGTTGTAGTGGAAGAAAAAGAGAAGGGAAGCTTTTGGTAGATTAAGTTGTAAGATTAATTGGGGATAACTCCTCTCAGAAGGTTGGGCGCTCTAGTTGTTGTTACATTATTTATTAGAATGCATAAAGTCTCTGACAACGTTAGAGGTGCCGTAAGGAACTTTAAAAAAAAACTGGCAAGCTGTAGGCAAGTACGATATGCTACACGGGTGCGTAGGCGGTGGAGCTATGGAGTGTTTGTCGGATAATTTTAACACGGGTGAAACCGTGGGGGCGCAGTTAGTATCACTATACAAGTGGAAATAACTATGATAATATATTCCTTGAAAAAATTACCAGCCGTATGAAGCTGTAAACTAACTGTGTAATTTGTATACATTTATGCGAATTATGTATTACTAATTATTCATTCAATCTAACATTATTGATATTGGTCCGTCATCAAAAGAGTTTGAAGATCACTGCCGTAACGTGCCCTTTCGATTCAATATTGTTTTGTTACGTCTTTATTTACGATATCTCCAGTTCGTGCTAGCTCGATTTAACTAGGTTAATGAAGAACTGTAAAAACATCATAAAAAATTACGTAAGCTTTACGTAAAAATGGTACACACTAAACAGTCAATATTTTACCTATTGAGAATTCACGATTTTCCTTTGAGTCAGCCAGTGCTACGAATTGATGCACATTTATAAAATTTGTTCTTCCATTTTACACGTGTTGCGGTCGACAGCTCATTATTGATTTCTAAGGAACACGCTTTACGACATTGAACGCTATTCGTTTATCGCAATTTAGTAATTAATGTCTGTTTTATGTACATTCACAGGTTACCTACTCATTTAATAGTAAACAGAGACCTTTACCATTTATTTTAATTTGTAACAATTTCAATTCGGACTCGCTTCTAGAGCTTTTCGTTTTCGAAAGTAATAATTGCAGAATTCGCGCTAGCTGATGCTACCCGCGTCCTCTTGAGGAAAACCCAGTTGTCCATTTTGTAGAAAATTAAGTTCCGCGTTTGGGTCTTTGATAAGGTTCCGTGGTAATCCGCTTAGATGGGCTTCGATTGACCGAGATTCAATCTTAAAATGAACCTAACTTTCTAAAAATAAGAAAACATCTCATAGCAATGGCTTGGCTGTGTACCTTAAGCTGAAAACCAGTTGCTAAGCAGCTACCGGTTTGTTCCCAATGACAACGTATTGTTATCTTCCATGACCTATTTAAAAAACTCGGTATGTGTTCGATTCCTCAACTTTTTTCACCAAAACTTTAATTTTCTTGGTCTGCGTTTTTAGATGGCATGACTTGGAGCTTGTACTTTGGAGTTTAATTAATATGATAAAACTTTAACCTCATTGAAATGTTCAAAGATCCACATAACCTTTATTACGTATAGCCATTGTTAATTGTTATTTATAGTTAGTGTGGCTTCAATTGTGTTAGCAATGTAGTGAATAATGAAGCTGTATTGACCTTGTATAATGTAATAGGTAGCTCTGCAAAATGAACGACAATGTCTCTGATAGTAAGCACAGTACAATCCAAATACTACGCCGACCAATCGATAGATAGGTAATCCATCGGTACCTTTCACGTTATGCCGAAAACCCGATACCGATGATGGCTTTTTAAAATTTTATTTCGGAGTAATTACTCTAAAGAAACATGTTCATTTGCTGTTCTTTATAAAGGTATAACTGCCAAGTAACGGGCTGATAAGTAAGTAAGCATTTGTAGGTGGTGCAAAATTTTGGAATTTTCGGTTCAAACATTTTTCTATTTTGGCAGTTTAGATTCGTCTGATGAAGCTCGAATTACGAATGATCAGATGAATCTTTGAGATACTTTTGAATTGGTAACTGATTTGACAAACACACAAGTGTGATTGTCGTACAGGTTGTCAATTGTAAGGTGTGTTTGTGTGTTAGAATAAGTTCGTGGTGTACAGATATCGTTTAGTAGCTAGGCGGTTTGGATTAGACAGAATTTAATCAGCTTGTATCGTAAAGCAGATCATTCAAAAATATCATGAATGCAGGCTTATCACAACACACTATTTAGTAATGTTTGTATAGAATTATTAGAAAGTAAAAAATATATATAGTATATTTGTGCGGTCAAATTTTGTGTCAGGCGACTAATATACGTAACGTTCTCATTAACAAATTCATGTTGGTAGCCTTAATAGATAGAAGTGGTATCATATCGATATGTAAAAATAAACTTTAAAATAATAAAAGATATTTCTATACTTACACTTCTTTAATTTTTCATACATAGCAGCAACATGCTTTTGATTACCGTCTTGCATAATTATGTATTTTTAACATTGAAGCAATCGGCACGCATGTAGTTATTTTTTTTCTAAATATTAGAACATTTGCTTTTTCTGGTGTCAATTTCGCCACTAGTAGACTGTCTGCCTATAATTTTTCACGTTTCTTAACACACATAAGAGCGATTTTCATAATTATAACCCATGTATCTTATAACAAAAATTTGACCTATTTGACCTGCCGCCCTGACTTTAAGCCACGGGATTGCGCTGGCATACAAGACGATGGAACTTTGCTACAATTACAATAGGAATCAGCGATGTAGCAAATGACAAGGTTTTTTTATGTAGCAGCTCTTAGTCTATAAGCAGCTTTACAAAAATCTTTACTAATATAACTTAACATTCGAAAACTGTTTTAGAATTTATACATAACGATATAAGTAAAATGTAAACGGACATTCAATTGCAAATATTTCTCTGCGTATAATATTTGTCAATATTGCTAGGTAATAATTTTTTATTTCTGTTTTTTTTTCCAGGTCCTTGTGAAAAGTCACTTCCACCGACGCGACGCGACAATTTCTAGGGTCTCTAGTATCTTGTCATGTTATATTCTGTGGAGCGACTTTGTATTTGAGGTACCTAACCATCTATTCATCCATCGACAACACAAAGGTAGTCTATTTGTGTCAATTATCAAAAACATGCGACTAATGAGTTTTGAAGAAGTGCATTTCAGATTTTATCGTGATTTTTTTGAAGTAAATGTTTCTATTTAGTGAACTTGGGTTTTGACGCTCTTAAATTTTGATGCTATGTTTTCATATTCCTATATTAGTTTCGACATTGTACACAACCAAATATACTAGTTAATGTCTCTAAATATGATTCCAAATTATCGACTCTCCCACTCCGTTTTAAAGGTACTTTTTTAGGGCATGAAAATCAAACCTATAACAACTCGAGATCATTTGCATACATTTGCTAAATTTAAAGGCAAGTCTGGAGACGGCTCGTGTGCCAGTGTGTGTGTATCCTAGTAACCTCAACGTGAGTATCACATAAAAATATTAAAATAACTAATTGAAATATTTAATGTAAGCTTATTATGACATAACTATAAGATGTTCTGGAAGAATTATTTCCTTCCATCTTCATACCTCGTATCGTTATTATTTTCTCGAGATCCTCTATCCCTGGGACTTTACATACCAAATGTAAGTCAGCGTTATAAGTTTCAGATGCATGAGCTGTGTGCATGAGTCAAATAAATTGGGCCAATCGGTTACGTCATTCTTGAGGTATATGATATAACAGGATGAATAATTTCCACGTATTTCTTACATTAGAAAAAATTTCAAGCGTGCTTATCCTAAAATGAGCTTGAGTTTTTGGTGAAGGAAACACTCGTGGGGAAACCATAGCATGGTAGTACGGCATTTACCTATTGTCCGCCTGGTTAGCTACCAGTCTTATGTTGAAAATGTATCGCCAAGCATCTATAGGTGTGTTCCGATAGTTACAATTGAGGAGATTTTTTTTCTAAAGTTACCATGTTTTCCATCGTCGATCGCAGCATCAAGTGAGATTGCGGTGAAACTGTAAAACCTGCAAATTATAAAAGTATCATAAATAAACGATGGAATACAAAATTGACTGAGGTTATTTGAAATAAGTTTAAATAGTTTAAAAAAATAATAATATCACGATATATAACTACGCACTAAAAATTATAAAACATTTTAGTCTTATAATAATATCTCGTTAACAAGTCCAATCTATTTGACTTGTCAAAATGAATCTTATGAACCTAAAGTTGAGACGTTTGCTAGTAGCCACTGAAGAGTTCCACTATCCACCTCTTGGCTCCTTTACCAAGCCTAATCTATTGGACTTGTCAAAACAAATCATATGAGCCTAAACTCGAGAGGTTTGCTTGTAACCACTGATGTGTTCCACTGTTCACCTCCTGGCTCCATTATCAGATCAGCTCCAAAATACCAAATTATAGCGTTGTCATCCGAACTACATATAAATACAAAGTAAGTTAAAATTAACTTCTAAGATTTTATTACATTGATCGTTAGTTACAAGTTAAGCTAATGTAAGCGTGTTAAAATCACGATGAAATCTGAAGTCTACCATGAAACTGTCAAATCTTATCAATTATGACACCGAATCAGTGTATCGAAAATTCTTTTTCGACTAAAGCTACACATGCTACGTAGAGGTGTACCTGCGCAGGTAGACCGGAGCGTGTATTGGAATACACCTGTGAAGTTTTTTTATACCTGCGTAGGTGACCCGTGCCAATAAAAAATTCTTTGTTTGGGTGACAACGTACGGTTATCCTTTGCATCCTGTGCATGCTACGATATGCTGTCGACCTGCACAGGTAAACCACTACTAGCAATTATGACGTTATTCTACTTCGAACAATTTTCATATTATTCCGCGGACATGAACTGAGACTTAATAAAAACATTAATACAAGTTAGACGATAAAGTTCTTCAAAATAAAGATTTTTATGACACTGTAACTCATCATATAGCATGGTATGACCTTTATTATCTTTAACACCGAGGTCAACGGATTCGAGTAGACTTGTACGATCCTGATCCATGTAACACGTCGAGTCACACACTGACATGTCCTATAACATATTAGATGATAAGGAAAATTATATCCAATTGTTAAATAAAAATCATCATTAAGATAAAAAACTATTTTTATCGTGGATGTTTTGTTTGTAACGTTAGAATTATTTTCTAATTCACACTTGTTATAACACATTTTTCTATATCCAGACGAGGGAATCTGCATTTCTCTGTTCGTATAATGTTGTGGCTGAGTATTCTTGATAATAAAGAAAGATGGATAATTAAGTAATGAGAAACATTCCAATAAAAACATCCGCAGAAGCTTAATCACGGTATATAATTTTTCCACTTATGGGAGTAGATTTTTGTAAGCCCAGCCCATTGTTCATTTAGTACTATTCAAACAGCATCCTTACGTCCAATCATTATAAGAAGTGTGAAGCTATCTCCAAGTGTTTCAAGTAATATAATATTTGCATGAATTACATTTACTTCCTTCCATTCTTTTTGTTTTCTTTTATTAAATGTAAATTCGACAATTATCGCGATTATTTAAGAGTAATTTACAATTATATCAATGTTGTAATGTAGAAATACATATCTATATGTCAGTTTGTATAAGTATTGTATTTATTGTGTAACTCGGTAAGTTCTTCGGCGCGGACTGCGTCATGACTTCTCAGCGTTCTTGTCTCTTTGATATAAATGTAAACATATAGGTTTACATAAAAATCGGTGCGATTTAGTTTTTTTCCTGTCAAGCTGTTTCTGTGCCGCTCGAATTTTTCTTTCTCTAAGTCACGCTGTTTTTTATGAGTCTGAAGTCGATCTTATAGTTTGGTAATGATGTATGAATATGTAAACGTGTTCGTAGATTAGATAATGCCGTTATTTAGGTTGTTTTCAGATTAGATGTTTACACGCGCGACTATAGACTTTTAATGTGAAAACGGTTTGTTTGTTAATTTTATTAGCTCGTCTTTGGTCTTGATTTTTTTAATGATATATAACTACAATTCTAATGAGCTGTACTGATAGGTAAATGTTTGTAAAATCATAGATGTTTAGAATAGGAATTTTAACATATCTATCTAATATAAATAATTATACAGGTTGCTCTAAATTTATTATGATGCGTGATAATTTTATTATTAACGGTGATAATGTATAAGTGATGATGAAAACATTCAACAGTGGTTACTGTATTAAAATAAAATTGAAATTGTAACTAGGCATGTTCGTATCTCAAAGGAATATAAAGTTCCTTAAGGAAAAAAAATATGGCGGTGATCCGTAAAATCAGGCTTATTTATTTTTTCCAACTGTACAAATAATATTTATATTTAATAATTTAGTGGATGCTCAGAGAGGTAGTCACTACCAGACATCACTATCATTCACATAATGATCCAACCTGCTTGACTGGTCCTTGAAATCATTGTCCGGCAAATCAGTAATGTGCGTCGGGATCTTATTATAGAGCCTAACATTGTTACGACTAATTTATGTCTATTTCTAGTATTAAAACTGTGCTGGTCTTTGACAAAACCTAACTTGTAAAATTTTTCACGAATACATATTAAAGTATCAAGAATTTATTGCGAGGTAAAGTTAAGGTATTCAATTCCTGAAACTTGTTCGTTAGTGAATCCAGATTATACACCATCTGTGCGCCAAATTTCATCCAAATCCGTTTAACCGTTTTCGTGTTTGAGTAACAAACATTCAAACACATAAACATGCACACTATCACATTATCTTATAATATCTATTAGTAGGTTCTATATGACACGAATACAGCATTGAAGAAAAAACAGCGAGTTTGTCCAGTCTTCATTACTAGCAACTACAACTTTTGTTGTAGACTTTTTGTTTCAGTGTGTAAAAATTCACTTTCATTATTTTTTAATGACGCCCCTAAACTTGTTTAACTTGAAAGATCTACAAAAATTATACTTATAATGTAACGGATTCATTTTTAAGTTAAATCAATTTTATATGCGAACATCATGTGATTATTAACATTTCAATTTTTTTTTTTATTGTATTTAATGCGAGTTCAATTTGTTGTGGTTTTCTATTTAAATTAACCTTAACACGGTAGTTAATTTATCTGCTCGTTGAACATTGTTTGAATCACGTATAGGTACATATTATATATAATGGTTAGTGACGTATATGTTTCCTGGAACTGAATATAGACGCTACTCGTATGAAGGAAAATTTGTACGTAGCTACCTAAAGGGCATTCAAGTATTATATAAGCAAACTTTCAATGATTTTAGACCTCCATCCTATTCTAAATTGTACCCTCCCCCTCCTAATGACAACAGGTAAGCATTTTTTTTGTATAACTATTAAAATTAAAATTTTAAATAATTGTTTTCATTTTTATGATGCGTTAAGTCAATAATCAACAATATTATTAATTTAATTTATAAATATTGTTTTGAAAACATTTTCATTATTTTATAAATTTTCGTCTCAAGTCAGTTTTATAATATTCTCCTCACTCCCTTTGGTCGGAATAAATTGAAGACAACCACTTGAACATACCGTATTTCGCTTTAATTACCGGATCGTAGGTACGGTAAAGTCTAAAAATAACGGCTACCGTCTCCGTGATGCCGGCCTACTGATATGTAATGTCGTGTTTTTTTCACTGTTATATTGATAACTTTTTTTTAATGTAAAGCTGAATTTTTTTGTTTATTCATACTTTTGCTTTTTTGGTAGGACACGATGATTGTGTAGGACCAGTCCACGCGACCACCATACAACAGGTGTAACACCAGCTATAGTGGCACGCTTAAGCATGTCACGTTCCGCAATCAATCAGTCTATCCAGTAATTAAGCGGCATGGTAGAGATTGATATATGGATTGGATTGATTTTCATGTAAGTTGGATTTGCGGCAAGATCTGCGTATAATATACTAGCTGACCCGTGTGAATATATTGCCCATTATAGAATTTAAACAATCTAACAGATGACGTGTTCTTTAAACAGATTTTAATAAATGGTGCCTCCTACATGTTCGTGGAATACATGTTTGTAGATGGCATTCAAAAGATTTTCAATTACCTTTTTTATCAAAACATTAATTTAAAACTATTTGTGTATTTTTCGACAATAGCGGGGAACATAACCTTTTAAATGGCGTTTGAATAATTAATTTCGATGAAGAATTAAAGGAGATATGGCGTTGCCCCAAAACACATTATTTATCACGTGACTCACGGATAACTAATTTCTATTCCCTAATTCGTAAGATTATTCCAACTCGTAAGGTTATTGCAACTCGTAAGATCATTGCAACTCGCAAGATCATTGCAACTCGTAAGATTATTGCAACTCGTTAGATCATTGCAACTCGTAAGATCATTGCAACTCGTAAGATTATTGCAACTCGTAAGATTATTGCAAATCGTAAGATCATTGCAACTCGTAAGATTATTGCAACTCGTAAGATCATTGCAACTCGTAAGATTATTGCAACTCGTAAGATTATTGTAACTCGTAAGATCATTGCAACTCGTTAGATCATTGCAACTCGTAAGATCATTGCAACTCGTAAGATTATTGCAACTCGTAAGATTATTGCAAATCGTAAGATCATTGCAACTCGTAAGATCATTGCAACTCGTAAGATCATTGCAACTCGTAAGATTATTGCAACTCGTAAGATTATTGTAACTCGTAAGATCATTGCAACTCGTAAGATTATTGCAACTCGTTAGATCATTGCAACTCGTAAGATTATTGTAACTCGTAAGATTATTGTTTATTCATCATCACTTATACAAAACACTTTAATTTATCAAATTCACTAATCCAACCTGTTTAGTATTGTAATATGTATTTCGCATAACGTCCAAATAAAATATTGTCACCGAATTATTTGACCACGTCGGTTTGGTTTAGTGGGTATATATATTATTTGAAATAACGTGTGAGAATATTCCAGTAAATGTGTGACGTTTATATAATCGTATAATTCCTCATCAAGCGTGCGTATTCTTTTGCGCTCATATTTAAAGTTAAACCAAATTCGATAAAGAAAAAATGTAAACAAAACTCTTAGGGTCATCACAACTTTCGAAACACAAATCTAGTGGTATTTATTGCCTTAATTGGAACATTACATAACAATAATTTCATATCGATTACAATTAGGTACAGCTCATTATACTCGAATCAATCGCAAAACTTGAATACTATGTGCTTATACCAAAAATTCGAAAAATTATCTTAATAATTGTACTCGATAACCGTATATAATAAATAACTTCAGCGAAATTCCGATATTCTAAACAGCTAATTACAATTTAAAATATTTTTCTAAATTTATTTGACATAACTTTTCATACATGGTGATCTTAACTGATATTCAAATCAGCTGCATTGATACGTGCATTTTAATCCTACTATGGTCTTGATACGTTTTTAAATGTCAAATTTCTTTATTTTTGCCGATGAACATTCCTTGTCATTGTATGTAAGATGAGAAATTCTTGATTATAACATTTATAGAATTAAAAACCAAAATTTAAATATCTGCAATGATGTCTGCCGGAAGAGGTTGCTGATATCTGCCTGTAATTGTTTCTAGGCAAAGCTTTGTTAGTAAACATTATTTATCCAATTCGACTCAAATATAGGAATATTGTCAGATAATAGAAACTCAAAATTTAACATCTTCCATTATTTAACACTTGTCGTCGAATTAAAACTAATTATAAAACACGGTGACTATTATATTTCTAATCTAGCTAACGCTTTGCGGTGTAATGACTAATAGACTAACAAATCGATTTATAAATAATTAATATATATTTAACACGTTGAATAATATTAATTTCCCTTAGAAGTAAGGGTTTTAGTCAGAATACGTTACTAGTAATTTTAGATGCATGTAATTAAATTAACGCTCTCTGGTATTCAATTAAAATTATTTACTTTGGGTTTTTCTTATACCTATACATATTTATACAAATAAAATGCCAGGGTTACAAAAAACGATTAGAACATAGCCAGCTTAAAACACATATCTTGTATCTTACATTTTAGTGCTCGCCAAAATAAAGTAAAAAAGTGTGTATGTCAGCTCCGATGCTCGACTGGAGTTTACTCCTCAAGAACTGTCCTGGAATGTAGAATATACACAATTGGCAAGAAGAGTAAATAAAGGCATCTCTTAGGATATAGAATGAATGTAAAAATGTACATTCCCTCTTATTTCAACGGTCGATTTGCGTCTGGCGGCTTTCCCAGCAAACGAAAAATAATTAAATAAATCTCAACCTTATTTGAATTCCACTAAGGTTAAAATTTGTTTGCGGGATATTGCACATTAAATTTCATTCTTTATTTATTTTCATCCCGTCCGCCTTTTATCGTTTCTTAAGGAGTTAACTCCAATAATGTGTGTAAAAGTATGTACGCATTTAAGTAAGTTATAGTACATGGCGTAACAAAACAAAAATATTCACATTATTATTATTGATGGCTAAATTCATTACTTCGTGACATGACGCGCGTCCAGCTCTCAATTTTATCTTCTATTAAACTCGCCACAAGGAGTATAGGTAACATCAAAATATACGTCATCCGTTTGAAGGGTTTTTCCACCCCGCAAACAGCGTCATCAGCAGAGACCTCACTCCCATCGAACACAGTCGGTGTCTGCTTGTAAAAGCTGGCTAGATTCCCGGGTTACATCTAGACGTACCGTATTGCTTAATTGACTACTTGACTCATATCAAATTTGGAGCGGTAAATAAATACTTTCTGTAGTATTTGACTTAGAAACCAATATTTACCAACCAAAGATATTAAAAGTGTAAGATGGCTACTACTTATTTTCAATTCGGAAAATGTTTTTTTTTTTTTTTTAATTTTGATATCTGAAAACTCTGTCGGCCATGTTGTGACGTCATAGGACTAAGCAAATTTCATTTCGGATCTTATAAGTAACGAGCACGACGAAAGCTCTGCCACCTGGTGGCGCAAATCCGAATTGTTTACGTAAACAATACTTGACATTGACTTCACGTTATAAAATAATCACAGTAAATATAAACAGTAAATAATTCTGTACATTTTATTATATTCTTTATATTTATTTTCCTTATTTTACGTAGATAGGTAGCCAGCTAGCTATACGTATCTATGTATTAAAAAAGTTTCGGAACAAGACTAACAGATTGTGCTTCGTTCAAAATGTTGGCATTTTAATAAAAAGTATCGAGCTTTATACACAATGATGAACGTTTCAAATAACAAATGTTTGTTATCGACCCGAAGACGTCACAGCAAAGATAATATGGCTGACAGCGTTTTCGCCTGTTTACGAAAAGTAAACTTTTAGAATAAAGTTTTGCGGTGTTCTTGTTCCTATAAAAATATGGTAATATTTTTTTTCCTCTAATCGGACAATCATTAACTATTTCAGACCTACTTTAAAAAAGAGTCAACTAGCCTATTAATCCATTCTAATTTTTAACTATTCAATGTGAATATGGGAACATAACGAGGATAATAGTCAAATAGCACAGGAACAATTGAAAATACCCAGTTTACGACGTCACATCAAGTAACGTGTTTTGTACCTACGATGATATTGATTGTTCATACGTTACTTTGTACCGAAGCGTTTCGTCACTAAGATCCTTCCGCTGTATTGGACTGGTTTATCGTCCAAAAGAGGTGAACAAAACACGTGTCTCTCCTCAACAAGATATATTATTGTTTCTTGGAGCATTACATCTGGTATATTCGAAATTAAAGACATCGTTGTAGTTTTTTTTAATATACAATAAAGACAAACAAGCTTACGGATTGCCTGATGGCAAATCAGCTCAAATACAGATTTTATAATAAAAATACCCATAATTTTTTGCAGTATTATTAATGAAGCGAATATCATTTAGAAAATATCTGTAAGAACTCATTAATAAATTTAAATTTTTTGGGCTTGTCTTGTAGATAACTTCATAGCCATAAACTTTCGTATTATTGACGCGTCTCCAATTGAATCTCTCTTGTATCTCTGTTGAAACGCCACCATTTACGTGCAGTGATCGAGCCGGTCCTCGTAATCCTATAACGATACCCACTAAACCACGGCTAGCGGATAACTTCTGATTAACTTTTAGGTTAAGAAAAGATTGTGTATGTAATTGATAAATAACTGGTGAAAATAAACTATTACTATGTCATCATATAGTTTTATTAATCCCTTTTCTCGTGACAGCTTCTCGAGCCGTTTAAAAGTTTTTTTAATATTTTGTTAGAGGTAATTTAATTAAAGAAATGATGGTAGTAGCGTGTACGGACACCGCGTCGATCGACGTGAGTTCAAATCCCTGCAATGAACCTGAGCTTTCGGTGAAGGAATACATCATGATGAAACCATAGCATGGTGGTAGGTAATTAGAAAATGCCCACCTGGCTAGCTACCACCTTCAAGTTGAAAATCTGTCGACATACCTATAGGTATGTTCCTGCAGTTGCATTTAAGAGCCAGTTCTCCAAGCCTTAGCGTCCTACCATCTTAGGCCAAATAAGCCGAAGACAATATCTGCAAAATTTGAAATAATGAGTCAAATATAATTCATGACAGTCATTTTGTACAGAACTGATGATATCGCTCGATGTCATTCAGATACTACAGTGACATAAATGTGTTAACTGGGTTGTGATTAATCCAATACTTTTTATTGGGAAACGGTCTTTCAACAGCAGTGGAGCATTTACAGGACTGCACTTTCACAAAACCTTTTCAATAGTTACATTTAGTTTAGCTATTATACTCAAAATGTATACAATTCTGAAAATAACTGACTGATCTTTTAGTTGCAAAGATTTCTCTTTTTAACTTAAATGAAACATGTTGGAGAAAGCTTGCATCGGCTAACATCCTCAATTGATATGGTGTGTGATGCCACCTGGAAGATGGAGTGATCATCTACGTGAAGTGTATGACAGAAGTGGATTAATATAAGAGCAAATTGGGTAAGAGTGTAGGGGCAGTTAAATAGGTTTATTAAATGATAATATTTGTTCGTCTTAGTGTGGTAGAGGAGGTTTTAAACTGCCAAGACAGCGACATTGTATAATCAATCACTGCCAGTTGTCAGTGAACGAATAAGGACATAAGATTGGGTCGTGTGGCAAGCTTTAGGGTAAGTTCAGCAGTGGAATAATACAATATATTGTAACTAAACGGGGGTAGTTAAATCACTATGGCTTTTAATTTGACCCTAAACAAGGTATGTTGTATGTCACATGAGGACTACCGTAATGGTCCCGTTTATCAAACAGTTGATAGAAAATACACGTTGCAAACTTTGACGCAGAGTTAACATTCATATTCAAAATCAAGAAATACTTTATTCACTTAAGACCCTAAGAACGAACTCATGGACTTCAGAGCACTACTACACATCCCAGTCATTGAGAAGAGCCGACAAGAAACTCTATCGGGTTTACTCTTTTTTCAATTGTACAAATAATATTTAATAATCAAATTAATAATTTAGTGAATGCACAGAGAGGGAGTCACTTCCAGACATCACTATCATTCACACAATGATCCACCTACTCAGTGAAAAAACGACCTATATTTGACATCATCCTCAAATCATATGTGTAAAAATTATGTAAATATGATGTAAAACTAAGGTAAAGTGTTCACTGGGTAGCTAGCTGCCAACCTCAAGTTCGTCGATGTGTTTCAGTAGCCCCACTTGAGAGCCTTCTAGTTTTAGCGTGTTGTATGTTTGGCCAAATTTATCACAAAACATCAGATTATAATATTACGGACAAACGCCAGCCAATTAACCGATTACGTAAAATGTACGCATATGTTATTTGTCAAAAAGTGTGTTAATGTACGCACGTTAAAATATATACTGCTTTAACCTGTGTTTAAAGTATTTATTAATTTACACGACATTAAATTACTTAAAATAAAAGCATAGAAACAAACATAAAAAGTAACATAAATTATTATTTCAACATTTGTAATTTATTTCTTGATGACACTGACAATAACGTCTTCACTACAATAAAACAAGAGGTAAATAATAAACAACTTCATAGTGCAGACTTTTTGTTGTAATATGTATAAAGTCACTCAAAACACTATCATAACGCTCCCAAAGAAGTAAAACTAAAAAAAAAAACAACTCTATCCGGAATCATACTTGTGCATTACTAGAAAAACTCGATTTCTACGTGAACATAACACTTTTTATAATACTTATATTTATATTATAATTATTTTAAACCGCACCTCTTTGCCCAATATGGAAAATATTACTGTTATTATGACGTAACACATCAGCTGACATTATTTGGTTTTAACTGAATCAATTTATTATTAACTTGTGGCAGTAGCTTCGGCCACGTGATATAATTTAAAAAAAAGTAGCCGTCGTGGAACGTTGGCTGATTTGAAGCATCTAAACTATTTTATTAATTATATTTTGTATGGTGGTCGCGACCTTTACTGCTCTGCTTTATTGCTGGATATGCTTCAGCTGATTCCGAAATGCGACAAAACAAAATAAAATCACTGAGTGGTTTACTTTATTAGTATGTATATGGTATTTTTTATGTTATTAAATTAAATTATAAAAATAGATTACCTACGTGACACAAGCATTGAAGTCACCATAGACCAAATTTTTCAGAATAAAATAAAAAATACTTTAAATAATTTTAGCCCTAAGAAGGCACTTAGAAAACTAATTATCTAATTAGTCTAACAAATAATTAGTCTCAGTCGTTTGAATGTGTGTATACCTATAGCATAAGAATTATGGAAAACAGTCATTTCGAATCCAACTGGTATTTTCAAATATTAGCGTGTTTAAACAAAAAAAAAATGCTTTATTATATTAGTATAGATATAAAAGTATTTTAGGTTTAGAAATTCAGTATTAGGCCGATTAATTGTATTACACGACTTATAAAATTCATTACTTTCAAATCACATTATTCAGTGGTAGCAAAGAAATCGATCATAGTCAAGTTATGGATACAGTCATACTTTCAAATCACATTAGTCAGCGGTTGCGAAAAAAATCGATTATAGTCAAGATTGATATATTCCAATCATAGTTTACAGATTTATTATTCAGAACTGGCCATAAGAGTAAACAAAGTTATCAGAAAAATACTATGAGTTGATATACTTTGTTTGCCTGAAATATAATAATTGTTAATAATTTTGAATTGAAGGTTGATAAATAAGTAAATCATCTCCATCATCATCATTTTCCGTCCATAATTACATCGTATAGACCTCTTTTCTTGGACGCCACTCATCTCGGTCCTGAGCTGATCTCATTCGGGCTTGACCCGCGATTTTCACAATATCATCAACCCAACAGGCCGATGGACGTGCGACGCCTCGTCTACCTACCCGCCACGACCACCCTCTCCAGCAGCAACTCAAGCCTAGGTCCGTTCCTCCGGCATGGAGCCCTTGAGCCAGCAGCCGCTCGCGCGATACAGTGACACTGTATTCACTAGCTATCGACTCACACACATAACACTGCACTTCACACATGTACACAACTCAGGTACATAGGTTCTGTAAGGGACCTTTTTTTTCTTTTTTTGGCTAGTTAGTTTAGACAAAAATTACCAAATCACTAAATACATATACACATGTTCCTTCCTTCCTCCCAGAAGGCAGGAACATGTATATTTGTACAGTTAGTTAGCTCGAATTTCTATGGATAGGGATTTAGTCAGATCGCGACTTTTTCGCATGATCGGCAACAGCCCAGGCTGGCTTTATGTGCCACTTGTATTTCGCCATAACCATCATCATTGATAGCTTTTTCAACCGCTTTTGTTTGTTGATTGTTTGATGAAGGCGGAAATCCATCGTAACTAATTTACCTACCTGAAATTTCTTAGCTACTACCGCCTAGACGTACACGGAGTAGCTCAGAAACGGATAAATTATTTAAGATTTTTTTGTCGTCGATCCATCTCGCCACCGGTCTTGTGTACTTGTGCGATTTTGTGTACAACTTCAACTATGAGTCTCCGTGTATCGGCACTTTGACACATTGTTTTTAAAGACGAAAGGTAAGTAAATGGTTTATTTGCGTTCTACTACGGGTTTTCCTAATTTATCGACGTATATGTAAAACGTGTCTGTACGAAAGTCCAATGCGTGATTGAAAATATTATTGTTCCCCTGTTTTGTTGTTTACAAACATTGTTATTTTTAATAATTATAACATAACATTAACAATGTTTATGGTTTACTTCTGGTATGTATCAAAAATGAAGTAATAAAGTGAGCCTCAGTTCTCGTTAAGTGAATCATAGTGTGGAACAATAAGCATCTGAACGGTACGGCAAAGGTAAAAATTAGCGATCTTCTTTATATATATATATATATAACAGAAGTAATACGTTTGTATGGACTTAACGCGGCCTGCACTTTTTCTTGTCGACGTCACTACGAAGTTGATTGTGTTAGCACTATGAGACCTGGCACAAGTAGTGTGACTATTTCGATTTGAATGGGACATGTTAATTGACTTACATCTTCATGATTTTCACTGTTATCTCGTTATCATAAATCATAATATACTGGTAACAAAAGGTATGGGTGCAAATGGTTCCGAAATATATTTTGTTCTCAAATATGCATTTCATAGCTTTGTTGGTAAATATGCCGTTTGGATTTCCTACTAACGCATACGATGTTATTGTTTTTTTTCTTTCTGCTGATGATAGAACTGAGTCCTAGTCATTCTTATTTTCGCATGTGATTCTAAAACTGTTATTTTCTAGGTATATTTGTTTACTACAAAAAATATTTATTATTATATACAAGCAGATGCATGCGAATTTGTCCGCGTGAATTTCATTTCTCGGTTAAATAAGTGTGCAGCGCCTGAAGAGTAAGTACGGTACCGTCCACAAAAAGGTGACACAAATTTATCGGCAGATGTCGATGTGATACCGACCTGCTGAAATACCTCTTTACGCCTTGTTTTTGGTGTTCCACTGAAACTGCCGAAACTGCATATCTTAACTGGATTAAAAATGTTCTGCCTTTTTTATTGTTTTTCTTAATACTACTTAGTCTCTATAGAAAAGCGTATCTTGTCTTAATTTATAGTGTTATGGCAAAGTGATGGTACTGCTCCTCATTTAAGCAACCAAAAACCAGCGGCGACCAAAGATCTTAGACCTAAAGATCTAAATGTCTGATCTGAAGTTTGTCTGATTCCTATATTTAGTATGAAAATCACATCCATACTGGTTCAGTAGTTTTCAAATGATGCGCGTTAACACAGACAGACAATTACGATTTACTCGTATTATATATGTAAATAAAAAATTTATATTATATCAATTCCAAATAGTTACTCCAGTCATGAAGTCTTGTTTGTGCAGTGAAGTACAGTTTGAACTTGTGTGTGTTTTTTCGTTAAAATATTAATAATTTCATAGGTCAAAATATAATTTTTTGGTGAATAATCTTCTTATTAAGTTTGAAAATGTACTATCGCCAGATAATCGAGTGTTTATTTTAATTATTTTGACGAATAATCGATTAATAATAATATATTATTATCAATCTGTTTCAATAATTTATATAAGGTAAAACAAAACAGTAATTTTTTTTAAGTCTCGCATAAGGTTTTTGAGCTCTCTTAACATACACTAATAGACGTATTTGAAAGATGTTTAAATGTACATTCAGTCAAAAAAAAAATATCGGGAATGGATGATTTGTTTATGATTCCAAATTCTTTTTTTTTTTCTTAGATTGGTACAACTGTTTTTCATTTTGGCGCGGAGTTAAAGTTGCATAAAGATGAATCTGAAAGATTATTCTGTGTTATTCCTGTGATACACGGTTGTTATGACTATATCGTAACTGCAACTCCTTTCAACTAGGTAATAATATTTCCACGTAAAAACACCATTTCTAATTATCAAATCTGCACAATCAAACTTAATATCCATTTTCTTTTTATCTCATAACATTTTTAAAATATTATTTAAACATTTAGTAAATAAATTAGATTAGATGTCAATTATAAAATAATTAAACTCAGACGCACGGAAAAGCAGCTACGCGCTATATACATTTTCTTAAAATTTTTTAACAACCCGTACACGTTACCGGCCGAGCTAATAATAATGGGATATACTTTCAATATAATTAATAATAATAATAAAATGGCAATAAAAACTTCGTTTTCAGACTTTAGGTGTAGGCAAATTAGATCATACTAGAAATATTTCATCATCAATGCAAGCTTTGCTAGATAGATAAGGGCCTGAAATGGTTTGAAACATTCATTCGCATTCTGCCTCTAGTACAATAAATTGCAATTTCTTCGCTCTTGTTACTTTTAGGAACAATAAATACATTTACAATTACAAGGAAAACTTTTTGTTGTCAGCGACCACAATCTGCTTGACTATTACTACTGTCCAGGTCGGTACGGTAATCCTTCATAAACAGACCATCCGTCGGAGTGAACGGTCGACTTATATAGGGCTCCTATGCCTTAAAAGTTGATTCGAGAATTTCGAATTAAACCGTTAGCCTATAGAGCCCCTATAGGGCTTGGCATTCAAATTTGTGTGAATTATAAATAACCAAAAATGTGTTTCGTAATTCTGTGCGCCCTTCTGCCTACGGTAATCATCGGTGCGAGTTCATTGTCTCTGGAAAAACATGGATCTAATGGTGAGGAACTTATATTATTTGTCTCTTTATACTGGTTGACTTAAATTTTAACAATTAAACATTCAATATTCGAAACACTAAAGTAATGATATGGATATTACCGACAAAGTTTGTGAGACTGATACCACGAACAAGTGCTTTTATATTCGAGTTAGATCGAATTTTAAGACTAGGAAATTAGTCTGATCGCGAATTATTTGCATATGCGGCAACAGCCCAAGCCGTGATTCGGCCACTTTGGCACTCTTGAACTTGTTGACTCGCTTTCGCGGCTGAGTGCCTTCCGCGTTGCCTCCAAGCCCATTGAAGCTGTCAAAGCGCCTCTAATGGCTCCAGGGCCCTTAAGGCTAACAGTATACTCAGTTCGAAAAAAAAAATGAAACGAGATATCCTTTTTTATGAATTCATTGGCTAGAACATACGCTACAAAAATTTGTTATCATTTTTTTTTTTCGTGAAAGGTTTTTTCGTAGTAGCTATACTGACAGTGTTTCCAGAATCTATAAAAGATAGCTTTCAGAGTATAATTTCATAAAAATTTAATACATTAGCTTGCATTTCAACTGATAATATAAAATATTTGCGTTCTCATTATGTATACCTACTTATTAGTTTTAGGGTAACTGAGTTTTTAATATGTTTATTAATACTAAGGTTCTGCTGCATCTCGGCTTCTTTCTTACGATATTTTATTTCACGGTCAGCTTATGGTGCTGCTAAATTATAATATACCTAATATATTTAAAAAATAATTATTTTTGTGCTAAACCAATTAAAATTCTAAGTGATATCAGAATGAGGAAAATGTTATATTATTTTTGTAACACCGTATCACGTCATAAGATGGCCGACTACATTCAGCAGCTAATTTAAGTACAGTTACTAGGAAAATTTAAAATTGTTATAAATATTATAATTATAATTTATAAATATATATATATTATATTATAAAATTTGTTATATTATACATTAAAATACCTTTTTAATTTATTGTAATTTTTGTATGTGTGGTTGCCTATATTATCAAGTTATAGAATATCAGCGTAGCTTAAAATTTGAAAGTTATGGCGTCAAAATAAACATATTATCACCTGTCGCATTTATTTGTTGTTTCTTTAGCAACGATATGCATATTAAAAAAGAATACAGTGTCGGTTAGAGTAGAGAAAATCTCTTCTATCGCACACGCCTTTTCGAATTCAATGCATTTATTTATCTGACGTTTTTTGTCCCACTTAGTAAGTCAGAAGGTCAGTTGTCCAAGTTAGAAAGTCAAATATCCCGGATGGGTACTTCAGTTAGTCTTAAGTTTTTGAACTATCTATGGCTTTGTTATATGTATATAGGTACTTAATACCCCGGAAGGCCTTTCTGCATTTATGACAGAATTTAGTACAATGTCACTCTAATAAGTGATTTCTAAAATACCAAAAAACTATTTAAATTTGATGGCTTCATTTTGTGTATGGTTCAGAGTAATTCTTACTTCTTTATATAAATGTTTTGTGTTGTTATTGTCATAAAATTCGTACGTACGAATGCAAATCTCTATGACTGGTTCCCACGTCAGAAGTCTCTGTTGGGAATTGTAATTCCCATGTATTAATAATTTCACGGCATAGTTGTATAAAATCTTATGAATTTCCTTATGTAATATTTGTTTTGTATAATAATTGGGACTTTTGAAATATGAAGCAAGTAAAGATTATAATACATGCGATGATTATTGTTAAGATGAATTCTTTTTTTTTTACAGATCATAAATGTGGAGTTGAGGCAAGTTCTAATCTTTTACATCATAACCCTTGGTTGGTGTTCATTGAATACTATAGAGGGGAACGCAGGACCGTGATCAGGTGCGGTGCGACTCTCATCGACTCGAAACACATCATCACAGCAGCTCATTGCGTTCACAAAGTCAAATATACGAAGTAAGTGTATTTACATGCACTTGTAGCCTACGGTTTCATGCGTGTTTAATTTATTTCATGAGCCTTCCACCGCATTGCCACTAATGCATCCGTGTAGGCTGTTGTTGTTCTCACCTACAGTCGAAGCGTGTAGATAGATATATAGCCGTTATTAATATATAGGCTATCAAAACCTTAATACTGGTCCCAGAGATTAGTCGCTTCTATTAGAATATCTTAGAAAGACTAAACTTATTATTATAAAGGAATTCTGGTGCTCACAGTGCAATAATGCAATGCTGCATTAACATATTACATTCTACATTCCGCGTTTCTCGAATAGGGTGCCATTGAAGCTGGTGTCAGTATGTAAATTACCTCTTACTTCTTTTAAATTCTTAATAATTGAACACATGAATGATTGAAATCGTTACAAATAATATTTTCCAATTTTCAGGCTTATTGCTCGTCTTGGCGAATACGATCTAAATGAAGAAAAAGATTGCATTTCGGGAGTATGTGCTGATCCAGTGGTTCGACTTGAAGTAGCTGATATCATTATCCATCCTGATTATGATGGAACCGAACACGATATTGCAATTTTAAGACTGAAAGAAGAAGCTCCTTATACTGGTATGTATCTGTTGTCTTTTATTTTACTAGCTTTAATTTCTAAATTATTATCATCAGTGAAATTTCCAAAAAATGTTTATTGTTATCCACAAAACAAATTAAAGAAATAAAATAAACGATTGTATATTTAGTTCCCATTTAAATAATAAATAAATGAAAATACTTAATGTACCTTTCTGTAATTTATTGATAAATCATAAGACATTGCTAATTTATACTGACTGTAGGTGAAGTAATCATTTTGAGAAAATTTTCTTTGTTCAATTAAATAAAAAACGTCTTATTTCAATGACTTTACCATTAATTTTTTTAGATTAAATTAATTAGAACTGATAATCAGCAAACCCCTGAATATTGCAGTAACTCGTGAGTTAGCTAAAAACTGTTCACAAGTGAAATTGTTCACTATTCCAGATTTCATCCGTCCGATCTGTCTGCCTTCTGGAAACATTGACGGACAAGTAACATTCTCAGCTGCGGGGTGGGGTGAAATCCCAGTTATGGGCTTCTATAGTCATGTGAAGAAAATCGTGCCGTTACCGTATTGGAAACGCGAGGATTGTCAAGGAGCATACAGCCAGGTTACGTTACCCCAATGTGTTATCTGCGCTGGTGGCGAAGAAGGTATCGACACCTGCAGAGGAGATTCCGGTGGTCCCTTAACCTGGATCCGTGATCGGGTTGAATTGTGGGGAGTTACTAGCTCGGGGAATGTGCATTGCGGTGCGAAAGGATACCCTGGCATTTATACAAGTGTTGTGAATTATATCAATTGGATCAAATCTGTTACCAACTAATGAAGCTTTTCTGTTGGGGTTGTCAACTAAATATTTGTATACATTGAGTGCTGTTTACTCTTTACAGAAAGGTTGGCGAGCCCTTCTTTTTTTATTTTCTGTGTAATATGTTAACTTAATATTTTACGAAATTGATATCCAAACTTAAAACACCACACGCGTATTACATCTGTTGTTATATTTTATTATTTAAGGAAAGTAAGATGGCTGCTCCAAAATTATTTAATATTGTGATCCAGTGTCTGTCTGTTTGTTTGTTTCTTAATCAAATTTATGTATCTTATTTTTCATATATTGTTTTTTTTTTTAAATCGGAAACTTGTATTTCACCATATATTTTATAAATTTGGAGGCATTTAACCCTATATATCTTGACCATTGTCCATTGTTAACTATAATAAATATATTTGTACAACAGCATAGTTATAGAAAAAAGTGTGTGTGTGTGTGTGTATATGTGTCAGCTATGACGTGCGACTGGAGTTTGGCTAAAAGAGTAAATAAACGCATCCCTTAGGATATAGAACGAATATAAAAATTAAATATGCCCCCGCGTAGCGTTACTACTCATTTCAACGGTCGATTCGCTGATAGCTTCGCTTTGCTGCGGTGAAAAGACTTGAATAAATCTCAACCTTATTTTAAATATCTCCAAGGTCAAAAATTGTTTGCGTGATATTTCACTTTCGATTCTACTCCTAATATTTTTTCATACCTTGCGCCATATATCGCCTTAAGAAGTAAACTCATAAAAAGAAACAGTATATGAAATAATCAAATAAATAGTTTATGTTGTGACCTACTATAGGAAATAATGGGCAAAATAGGGTCAATTTATTCTTCTTCAATGTGACACCTGCAGACTGGAACCAATTTTCATGGATCAACGTTTTTTTTAAACTCATACAACTTATATATTGTACCATCGCTGTCATAACTTTCCTTTACTAGAGAAATTGCCAAAGACTGCATAGTATCTAAGTGACAAAGACCAAAAGACCATTTTGGTGAAAACTTCCTAAACCACCTTCTTTAAAGTGCCATAAAACCTTACTTAAAAGACTGATTCATCATGCATTTTATAGTGTATAAGGGAAAGGAGGTAGTCATAATTCTTAAAAGTTCCATTATTCTAGTTGCCACAATTAACTTATAAACTTATTGTCATAAAAGAAATGGTAGATGGGACAAGATTGTTTGTTTATATCCAGCGAGATGGTACGATACCAGTGTGCAACTGGATCGTGACTACCATACACATGGTGAGAAATCCGTGACAGTGTCTATTTTTTTTAATATACTGTGCTTACCATTAGGCACAATGCAGTCACTTTGCACTTACGATAGGTTCTTACAGGGAAATCTTTGATTTGTACACTCAATGGTATAACTATTTTGATAAAAGCTCGCATCGACAATATCGCATTAAATCTCCATCGATATATTTCGAAGGAACTCGACGGGCGAATTTTTGTGACCGACTCAACAAGTCGATGCGTTGTCTAAGGCAACGGGAAACGGTTAAACGACTTAGTTAAGAATTAATTTTAAGATTGCATTTATAAAAATGAACAAAAAAAAGATCTCATACAATTTTAACTCTTTCTCTTTTATATATACTTTTTTACATACTTATCGTATTACAAGTAGATTAACTTCGCAATTGTAAACAATTATTGTGTGAAGTTGTATCCAGTATTTGTAGTTAATAAGTGGTGCGGGTTTAGTAAGTTTCGAGGGGCTAATAGATTGAAGTTTCTTGAAGATTCGCAATCGATCACATTATAAAAAATAAAAGGAATTGTCTGTGATAACTTCAAAAATTATATTTGGTTGGGAGTCATGACCCCTACGACAAGCCTTACTAAATCCACGCCTGTAAATGTAATCATTAAATCCATATGAATTGTATTAATCTGATATTTGATTTCTCGAATTATAATAGAATTTAAACAAATAAAAAAATAAACAAAACAAACAAAAAGTAATCTTATACATTTAGTGGCTACAAAGAAATGTACGTATAATATTATTTAAGCCTTATTACGAATGAAATGGTACCTATAATATCTTAATTTTTTTTAATATACGTATATTATAAATTTGTATTTTATTTTCTAGTTGTTCATCCCCCTCCGTACACGCCCCCGCAGAGGTTATCTGCCCTTTAGGCAGTTAATGACACAACCTGAGCGCCACCTATCGTAATAATAAACTAGCTATCAACCATCGTCTAAATAAAACAAATATTATAGTGATTATACACTGAATTGGTCGTCGTAAACTAACAGACGCACATAAGATTTCTTAAAAGAATAGTTACGCTAAGCTCTCGTGACATCCATGGTTTATATTTTTACTAATACAGATCCTTTGCGGGCTCAAAGCTACATAGCAATCAGATGATTGGTTTCAGAGCGCATAGGGGACAAACAACTCTAAACATTCATTTTTGTATGTTACATAAGGATTGGGTATTGATTAACTTTTGTGTCGATTGGAAACATTGAGTCGGGATGATAACAATTTTTTTTACATAATTTTTTTAGGAAATTTTTGTTCTTGAAGTTATATTATTAAGTTATACGGTTCTGTACCTCATAATGAAAAAAAAAACGGAACCCTTATAGAACACTTTGTTGTCCATATGTCCGTTTGTCAAGACCTTTTTTGTCGAAAGCGACTTGAGATATACATAAAGTTGAAATTAATATAATATACTAAGACTAGACCTATGGCTTCATGCTTCTGTAAAATATCATATTTCTAGGTCAACGCATTAAAGAAATACGGCATTTCATAGTTAAAATAGCGCTCACGGACTGATAATCAAAACTTATAGGGTACTTCCCGCTAATTTGTCACGGAAGGAAATCTTTTCACAAAAGTTAAAGAGTAAGTCAAAAAATAAGGAATTTATAATCCTGTGTAAAAATATAATGCAAAAAATTTATATTCATATGCATTTTTTTTTCTCGAAAAGAGCTTATTGTTTATTTATGCCAAAGGGCGCAAACAGGCCGACGGCCCACCCAGGGGCATTACAGCCATGTTGCCGACCTTGGAGACTGTATTTCAATCCCTTTTTGAAGAACCCCATGTCTTAGCCCTCAGAGAAAGCCGTGCTGGGCAACCCATTCCACAATCCTACCGAACGTGACAGTACGATTCTATAGAACTTAGTGTTGTCACGTTTCGGCTAGGTTTTAGAGTGTGAGGATGAGCAGCCAGTTAATGGCGGACGGTGCGAGTTTGGAATGGTAATGAGAGCACTATATCGAAAAAGTTCTATACTAAATACAATTGAAATTAATAGCCAATACTGAGATCTATTTTTTTTTCAGGTCTGGCGTAGTGGTCATAATCTTACCTGATATTAAATGACGATGTGGCCCTAAAGTGATAACACGCTTGGTTGCGCCACTATTTATATTATACATTATTATACATTAACGCAATAGTGTTCCGTTCAAACTTACCTACCCACCCCCGCTCCCGCACCCTTTTCCTACCACCTCTTACCACTAGCCGCGGATGAGCGCAGTGTCACTCGCCGCCCGCACGGCACCGTTAAGGGTAGACTTTTTGTGTCGCACACGCATCGCACCCTGCACCGCACCCGCGCCGTCGCACGCGCCTACGCAACATATTTCACCCCGCTCCATATGTACAAAGTTCATATCGCTGGATTGCTGGTCATAAGATCGCATAGTGTATCAGAAGAGTATTTAAAAGTGCATCAGCGGCTACGTGGATCCTCGTAAGTACCCCACCTGTTTATTTTATCCCACCGTCCCCACTGTTGTGTTAATGTAATATAGTTCCGCAAAAATACAGTCCACTAATTAATTTTTATATAACCCGCGCCTCCAACGCTAAACCTAGTGGAAGTCTCAAAAGTGCAGCTGCCGGAACACACCTAATGGTGCTTGGCGACAGATTTTCAACTTGAGGATGGTAGCGAGCCAGATGGGCATTAGAAAAAGCCCTACCACCATGCTATATGTATTATAGAGTGGACCATTACATAAATTACTGTGATATCTGAAAGTTATTCCCTTTATATATCCACTGAAACTGAATTATAATAAACAAAACTGTAAAAAATGTAAAATAAATCCGATCGAGTTTCTTATCGTTACCGAGATACAGGAAAAGACTAATAAATTTATATTTTTAAAGTTTTTTTTAATCAACTGAGGTGACAATCCATCTTCTGTATGGTAGAGGTGTTTCATCAGTCGAGCTACCCCAAGTAGAGAGGAATTTCCAAAGAATTTTTTCTGTGCCCTACCTCTCATTTAAAGGAGCTCTGAAACCATATTATAAATAACTAATAATATAGAATATGACCTAATATATACTCAAAAGCAAAATCATACATGCTATCTATGAAATATGATTTTTCCGTATTTGAACAAATAGTGGTCAATAGATCCTCAATTTTTTTGTTTCTATAATAATACAAATTGATTACGGATAATGTTCTACAACAAGGTAATTTCATTATCATTTTAATGGTTAAAACGGCGAGTTGTGGTAGCGTATTGGAATTTCCTTAATAATTCAAATGACGTCAATGTTTTATTTATGACTCGGGTTATTGTGTATTTTTAGTTGAAACGTGAAATGATGTCTCTTGTTATATGTTTCTCAGAAGTAGATACATTTTTGACCTATATGGATACAACGAGACTTGCTGTGTGTTTAAGGAAAGATATAGAGAAATTTGCTAGTTAACGACAACTCTGTTAGACTGAATAACAGCCACCGTACACCAAGTGTAACTATCGCCGTAATTTGCGTTCCGGGATCAGCTAGTCCCGGATCCAGTAATCAAACGGGTTGGTAGGTGGAACTGTACACGTCTGGGTCGCGACTACCATGCACATGGTGTAAACCCGACACAGTGACTCTATTTTAGTCTTGTTTCGTTTTGGGAATAGCCGGTGCATATCCAGTTGCCGAAAGGCTTGCAGGTCAGAATGACAGTGGCGACATTTAAAGCGTGATTCGGGTTACACCGGGCACGGCTAAGCACGGTGGCACGGATGAAGTACTTCATACAAAAGTATACAATAAATGTTTGACCGTGTCCCAGCAGGCGCCCGGCCCGGTTTTTTTTTGGTGTAATTTTAATTATCTTTTAATGATTTTCGATCTCGCTGCGGTTTGGTTTCTACAGTTCCGTCATTTTGCTATGCTACATTATAAATTGACATTATACACTATTTATAACAATTTATTTATTATATGGAAAATAAACAGTTATAATTCCGTATTACTAATAAAATAATTTAAACCACAAACCGATATCAGTTTCCATTAAATCTAGCAATATACAAAAGGATTTGCTATTAGGTACTAAAAAATAATAACAGTCTAAATAATTTAACTAAAACACAGCCAAAATAGTAAAAATCAAAATAAAATATCATTAATAACAAATTATAAATATTAAAAATGAACTAAAAAATACAAAATTAAAGAACACAAAAAAAAACAAGTTCATGAGATACTTTGTCGTATGAATTTTTAAAATGCAGTAATAGAGCAGGAATAATAATAGAGCAGCAAATATATGAAATTTATTAAAATATTTATCATGCATATAACAAGATCTAAATAAAAACGTATTAGCTACATATAATGTCTTGTTGACTGGTAAATTGAAATGAAAATAATTTCTAGCATTTAGCCGGGGACATCTAAAACTGACTTTACTAATAAGGAATGGGGAATGAATAATGGTGTTCATGTGATAATTTCACAACGGTATTTTAAATTCCAAACTATGCATTTTATTTTCGTTTTTTAAAGCCCTGTAACTATTTTCCTATGCGTTTTAGCGAAACAATGAAAGAGACCTTTTTTGTAGAGAATTTGATTTCCTACAAGATAAAGAAAAGGGAAATTTGAAAAAATATATTTTTCAATGTATTCTAAATGAGCAGAGGACCCCCCCCCCCCATGTGCCAGCTCAATTTACGCAGTCTATAGCCCAGGTTTTAATATAATTTCGTTGAATCATGATATCCTTTACAACAAACCTCAAAACAACACACTCAATTATCAGCATCTAGAAAAACTTTACCTAAATTTATGTCGTCATTACAAAATCGTATCATTTATTTTATGTAATGCGCTACAAATTCTATTCGCTGACAATCAAAACCTATAGGGTACTTCTCGGGGACATACAGTCTTAAAATTTAGCATGACTTTTAGCATAACCAATAAAAATTATTGTGCGGTTTTATGAAACCACCATGCAAGTGAAACTTTTTTAAAATTTAAGAAATTACAGGTTTTCACATGATAGCTTGGCTGGATTAATGGCAGTTGCCTTCACCTCTCCTTAATAGATAAAAAAATACAACGAATAATATAATGTATAATTCCTAGCCAAAAAATACAAATGATTGAAGACACGTGACATACGTTCTTTAATAACACACATTAATATATAAAATGTTCCGAATTTACGATTATAATCCTTGACTGGCACGGCATATAATTCAATTTTATTTGCGACAATGTAATATAATGCGCCCTGTGATAGATGAACGAAAAAAATTGGGGCGATAGAATAAAAGTATTCTTAGGTAAACGCGGTAAAAAGATACGACTCTTCATACAAAAGGTCCCACTCACTTACCTTTTACTAATACCTAAGGGGTACACGTAAGTAATAAATTAGTAATTTCTAGGGATATACAGTCTTGAAATTTGGCATGAAAGGGGGTATACGTACATAATTAAAATACACAATTAACACATGTTAGTAAATAAAAATCGCGACTATCACACAAAAGCCCTTCCTGCGCGTGTATTGAATCTAAGATTTTTCGGAACAACAGTACAGACAGACATTACAACTGTATCGAAAAACTTCGTCCGATCTTAACATACAGTAGCGTAGTATTCGCCCATATGGCGAAATCAAACTATAGCCCTTTGCAAACATTGCAAAATCGTTATTTACGCAAAATAGTCAATTCCCTATGGTTGATTTGAAACGATGACCTCCGTAAAGATAGGAACTTCATTTGATCGAACCTTACATCAAAAACAAACAAATAAATAAAAAATCTCGCGAAGATCTATTTCGACAGAGCATGAAATCATCTGAACCCGCTGGTGGTATAAGCCGCAATATACACCCCAGTACCAGACACCCCGAAGGCAAAATGTAGACCGCGGAACATTTTTATCGACCCCGATGACGAAATTACGGTAACTAGCTCGTGTGTCCGCCCACGCCCGCGAATGAAGGAAGGGATTCCTTCCACAGGGGCCAGGCGATTAACTTTGCTACAGTACATCCGCCACGACCATCCTCTTCAGCAACGACTCAAGCCTAGGTCCGTTCCTCCAGCAATGAACTCTTGAGCCAGAATCTACTCGCACGATACAGTGACACTGCATTCACTAGCTATCGAGATACACACATGACACTGCACTTCACACATGCACACCACTCAGGTACATAGGTTCTGTAATGGGCCTTTCTTCTTTTTTGGCTAGTTACACTTTGACCAAATTGCCAGATTACTAAATGCATATACATTTCCTCCTTTGGCACCCTTGAGCTTGTTGCCTCACTTTCGCGTCTGAGCTCCATCCTCTAATGGCTCCAAGGCTCTTGGGGCTAACAGTATGTCAGTTCGAACACAAAAAAAAATATGTCGAAGAACATATCATAACAAAGTGGGCTTCAATCATGTAAAAATCGTTATATAATTCGTGGAAATAGAGGACAAACTTATAGGCCCACGTCCTGAATCACAACACATTTAATAATGCAATAAATAATTCGATTGCGTTTAATGGTGAAATAGCAATAACTTTTTAATTGCGAATCAGGCGCTTGAATTAACTCTATATTGTAAAACTGACAATTCTGACTCAAGGTATTAACTTTGTAATAATAATAAATAACTAGGCGCTTTAAAATTCCTCATTACTATTTACTTCGTGAAAATTAACTTTTGATTTAATCTGACTTGTGAAGCAATTAAAGTAATAATTATTTTAAATAACTATTTTTAATTCAAACGCATATTATAAATGTTATGTATAACAACATAAATATTTCTTCGAGTATTTAAGATGCATTCATAAAATTTACAAAGCAGATAACAAAAATAATCGTCGAAAATTTCCGACAAAACTTACTCTTAGCAGTATTTAAAGTTATTGGAAAAAAATATGAATGCGAGACTATTAAAGTTTTTTAAAGTAACGTTAAATGTTAAACGTTTAACGCACATTATCGGTCTCTCCTCTTTGTGTGAGCCAGAGCGAGAGAGTAAATATCGGCGTGTATATATATTGCACATTGTTTAAATAAAATAAAAAATGCCTTTTAAAATGAAGTTTCAATTGTGTTGTGTGTGAATCGCACACACACCTTTTTTTATTTAAAAAAATTGGTAGGCTGCTATGAGGTGCAGCGCTAAGGAATATCCAGGCGAGTGGGTTTTGATGCTTAATTTTTGCTAGGCAACCACCTATAACAGTACACATAAAATCCCAGGCGTCTGAATTGGGAATAATTTACCCAGGTATATTATACCACCCCTGTACCAAATGTTTTTGGCCGGTACACGTATCAAATAAAGATTAAAATAAAGTTTAATTTCATCATGTCCCATTTCCGTCACAAGCGCGGGCAGCTCTCAATTTCACCCTCTATTAATAAACACACAATAGAAGTATGAACAAAAAAAAAAAAAGGTTATATAGTTTTTTTTTCATAATACGAGTTGTACAATATTATTTCCATTCCACACTGATCATTTGCACTTTACTCGTAAATGTCGCATCCGGCGCGATTCTCATTCGACAATAAATCTGATGCAATAGTAAGTACAAATAGTCATTATAAAAAAAAATCTTGTGATTTAACTGAATGGTGTGGTAAACGTGGTATACTGTTTGTGGTGCTTAAGTTATGGATTAAAGAAATTCTGTTTGAAACTTCGCATGGGCGTAGCCAGGATTTTAACCAGGAAAAGGTAATGTTATTATTTTTTTAATACTTGCTGGACAAATTTATTTACTGTTCCTGGGAGTAGTCGCCAATCTCCCCCTTCCCGTACCTGGCTACATCCTTGAAACTTCGTTTACAATAAGGAATTATCCGATTTGAGAATGAAGAATATTAGAATAATGAATTAGTCATGCGTGGGAGTTGTTTTCAATTATACTATTTTTTATCGTGATCCGTCAAGCCAGAAGGCCATAAAACACCAGTGAGTGGCCAGTGGTGAGAAGCGAGTCTTCCCACACGTGACATAGCGAGAGTGGAGGGTAATCTCAGGATGAGAGTCATGCCGGGTTTGCAAGAGGTGTGCAGCACCTTGACAGTAAATAGTTTTGGCCATGTGAATAAAGAGTAGAAAATGATAATAATAAAATTATGTTTATCTCTATTTTCTATTGTTTGGAAACTGTCCGCACTGTTCAGGAACTCTCAGGAGCTCAGGAAACACAACACATTGTTATATGGCTGCGATCTTTTGTAGGGTGGAGATGTTTCACCATGTTGGGATGCGCCGGATAGAAAAAAAATTTCCGAAGAGATTTCAAGTAAAATTGTATGGATTTAGTAAAAAGTTTAATGTGTATATACTGTACATTATTCAAATAGTATTTGGATTTGATTATTATCTTAATTGTTTAATTGTAGAATCACTGTGCAGTACAATAGCGAGTACTAAATAAATATACTAATATTTTTAAGTTGAAACTTTGTTTTTTTTTTTTTATTATTATTATTTTAAATATTCGTATTTCTATTGGAGTTTGAAAATAATTCTAAGTTATAAGTTTTCACTTCTATGGGCAGTCTCTATGACTGCCAATTTTTTATTTTATGTTTTATTCTTTTATAACTTTACCGTTTGGCCACAATCTCACCTGATGTTAAGTGACAATGTGGCCCATGATGTTAAAACGCTAAACCTAGTGAGAAGGCTGGCTCTCGAATGCAGCTGCCGGAACATACCTGTAGATGTTTGGCGACAGATTTTCAACTTGTGGTAGCTAGCCAGGCGGGCATTAGAAAAATCCCTATCACCATGCTATGGTTTCATCACGATGTTTTCCTTCACCGATAACTCAGTCTTATTGCAGGAATTCGAAATCACGTCGATCGACGTGATGTCCGTATACGCTACCACTAAGTCATCATTGCTTCTGACTTGTGAATATCCTCGCGACTACAAACGAATAGGTTTCGCAAGCACATTCTTAGTGTAAAACTATAAACTTTTTTGTTAAAAATGTCAAAAATTCACTCTCATTTTTTTCATAACGCGCCTAAAAAGTATACATAAAAAAAAAAAACAATGAATTCCATGAGATCATCAAAATGACTTGGAATTTGAATTATATTACTGTTTTTATGTTTTTAATAATTAATAAAAAATATCTAACCAGAGATGATTCATGTACTGACGCAACGGTCAGAGTGTAAACGTCGACGGGTTTTTACTTACGTAGGTGTTCGTCAGGTGGGCCACAAAATCTGCGTGCCCTTTTTCTCTATTTTATATATTGGTATAATCTATATTAAAAAATCACTATTTCCGAAATATCTGGAAAAGTTCAGACTTTAATACATACCTACATCTAATATGTAAGAAAAAACATTGCGGATCACGCATACATGCAAAGCCTATCGGTCCGAATACATAAGCTAACAAACAATGTTTCTTTTAAACGATGTCATCATCATCATCATCTCTCATCAAGACGTCCACTGGAGAAGATAGGACTCCCACTAATAATCGGCACAATGAGCGGTCCTGCGCAGTTTGACCAGTTCGTCGGTCCACCTTGTAGCGCGTCTGCCAACGCTGCGTCTTCCCGTACGTGGCCGCCGCTCGAGAACTCTTCGGCCCCATAGATCATCAGTCCTACGAGCAATGTGCCCCGCCCGCCGCCAATTAAGTCTAGCAATTCTTAGAGCATTTCTGTTTTGATCACGCAAACAAACTCCTAGCATAGCCCTTTCCATGTCGGTATATAAAAAATAGATCAAGGTCACTTTAGAGATTTTGACCCTTTGTTTTAGTTGAATATATGGAGAGAGTTTTGGACAACAAAGCGAAAATAAAGAGCGACAAAAGAAATACATCTGAAAGATGACAACAATCACAGAGTAATGTAATGTAACAACACAGACCGTAAGTACAACTACAGAGAAGTTAATCACAGAGTACTGCGACTGAGAGCACCTGAATGGTGAGTTTGTTTCACTTTTGTATTGAACGAATAAATTATTTTCGTGAATACAACTGGTATTTTATTACTCACGGGTATAATATTATCACCAGCCGTGTCATATCGGGCAACATCTCTTACTTACGGCACTCAGCCGTGAAAGCGAGGCAACAAGCTCCAAGGGTGTCAAAGTGGCCGAACTTCTACTTGGGCTGTTGCCTATCCTACGAAAAGTCGCGTTCTGACTAATAACAGTGGTGGGGTGCGGTCCTTATTTTGAAAATTAATGTTATGTTATGTACGAGTCTAACAATTTTAACCCTTTAATAATGCTACCACTAGCTACTACCCTCAAGTTGAAAATTTGTCATCAAGTACCAATAGGTGTGTTCCGGCAGCTGCACTTGAGATCCAGTCTTACACAAGGTTTAGCGGCTTATCATCTTGATATATATATATGTTCAAATGTACTTGTTTAGTGCCCACTCCACCACTGGGACTCCAGTGCAAAATTTTATGTTTCTAGACCAGAGGTTCCCAAACTTTGTGATATGTAAATACAATGATGCTCTACAAAAATATTGCTCCTTAATAAATTTAAAAAAGTAAGCGATACTATATGCCTTTTTTATACACTAGCCACAATAAGTTTTATTGACAATTGAAAGTGATTTCTGAGCATTATTATTAAGAATGGCATATTAATCCTATCAAACGGAAGTTACTTCATCATCAAGACAATTTTATGTAGATGAACTATCTTTGTACCTTTGTAGCATTTTATTTGGACGACTATAAGTGTAGTGGCATGAACGAGCCATGTGACTTTTGACGCATAACTTTGGACGCCCGATAACAATATTGCCTATAATGAAGTATTATAAATCATCAACCAGCGATTTCTTTTAAATTATACGCGGGTGAAACAGTGGGGCGCTGTTAGTAAGAATAATAAAATCCAAAAATATATTGTCACAACACTGTTATTTGTGTGGCAACACCTAAGACAAATGTCACGTGATTTTTCTCTTTAGTCTCGCTGCGTCGTCAGCTTATAACACATATCTTGCAATCTCTGAAGTGTTTAGGTATATAATAATATAATGACTGTACCACAAGTGTCTTTCATTGAACCCAAGACAAGAACGTTATAGATGTTTTATTATGTAACAATATTGTTTGCACACACGTGAATGTGACAATTGAGCTTACATGTTTTTGACAATAGTAAGGCGCGAACGGTGCGTTTGGTGCTGTGTACACGGGCAACCGGAGTCCTAACCCCCCGGTTAATTTTTTCGATCTGACTACACTGTTAGCCATAAGGATCCTGAAGCCTCAGACGGCTTTTACAGCTTCAATCGGGCTTGGGGGCGATCGCTGAAGGCACTCAGCCGTGAAAGCGAGGCAACAAGCTTCAAAGGTGCCAAAGTGGACGAACTTCTACTTGGGCTGTTGTCTATCATACGAAAAGTCGTATTCTGACTAATAACAGTGGTGGTAGGTCCTTATTTTGAAAATTAATGATCTAGAACACTCGATATACGTTGTGCGTTGTCTGTTAATCAGTCAGTGGTAGAATTTCAGTTTTAAGTATTATTGTTTAATATATATCTATATCTACATTACTATTACAAAGGTAAATTTTGTGAGTTAGTATGAGGTAATATCCGGAACCACTTATTTGATTCTAAAAATTATTCTACTAGTAGATAAATCCATTATCTCTGTGTGATACAAGCTACTTTTTATTCCTATTAATTTTTATCTTGTGACTAACGCGGACGAAGTCACGGGCGGTTGTTTGTGTTATATAAACAAACTTTATTATGTCTTTTAGAAAGTACTCGTTAAGATCACAACTGTTACCAGTTTGTTGAACAGGAAAAAAAAGTACAACTTTTCATAATATAATATACCTACATAAATATATTATATATCTGAATAGTATTATTTTTAAATTACATAATAATGAGGTTTGTTAGCATTTTAAACATATAAAAATATACCATCACAGAGTTTTTTAATTGCTTATCATAGAAACTTTGACCCCTTTGTTGAATTTCGAGTAACTCCTTCTTAAACGATGCCTACAATATAAAGTCAATACCTTTACCAAATTTCAAATTTCTACCCTTAGTAACTTCGACAGGGCGATGAAACAATGTCTGGACATTGCATTATCTATATTAATAAAATAGTAGTTCTGTCCAATGTATACATAAGAACCCTGATCACGCTTTTGCCATTAAAAATGTTTGTCTCTCTCTGTTTATGATCCCCGGGTTTAACTCAACAATGGCTCAACCGATTGTTATGAAACTTTGTAAACGGTAAGCTTGTTCAATTGGTCAAATGACAGGCTATAAGAATTTTCAACAATACTTTGAGATATCGTATAAAAAATAGTAAAACATTAAATTTTTGTCAATCCCTAAACTAATTTTGATGAAAATTTGCACACGGTAAGTATATGTCATATCTCAATTGGTAGGTTATGAGGATTGTGGACAGAGCCGTGGAACACTGCTAGTATATATGAAACACACGATTAATGTTATAGTCATCTACTTGGAGCAGTCCGACTGGTAGAATACCTCCACCCTACAGAAGACAGCTAAATAACCTTGTGTTGTCTTTCTGCGGTGAGTAGGGTTTCCAGAACTCCTTAGGGTAGGAAAGTTCTAGGTCGGCAACACGCTAGTGATACCTATGGTACTAAAAGCGTCCTTTGGCTAAGGTAGCCGATTACCATCAGGCGGGCCGTATGCTTGTTTGAAATCTTCGTAGTATATAAAAATAATAAAATCCGGTATCCGCCCACTTTATGGACACGGTTATGCTACAGCCACTTTATCGGGCGAACGTTCGCAGCCACCTCGAGTTTGCATGTTCGGTATGGAATATAATACTAGGCAATGAATAACTGCCATTCACAGCGTATTGAAGGATACAAATATCTGTTAGCAGAATTGCATTTGGAGTTCAGGAATTTCTCACAGAGACACATATGATAACCGGCAACAGTATTTTAAAATCTTAAAACTGCATTTCTTCATAAGATTATCAATGACCCTATCGATTGTCCTACTATTCTAGCAGAAGTACATTTTAATATTTCCCATGTTAGGCATGATGACTATAACAAATAATCACTGAAATATTAATTTTAAATAATTAAATAAGATAAAAAGACTCAAAAAAACGTATTCATATTTATATTAAAAGCGAAATGAACATACACTTATTAAAATTAAAATACAGAATATTTGCAATCCGCCATGTTTTGTGAAACACCAATCAAAGCAAATGACGTCAAAGGTCAAGTTTCTTTCGCAGCAAAGTAAACATTATTTTGTTCCGTTCGAACTTCTCTTGTGTTAACGCTTATCGATAATCTCTGCACCGGTTTTGAAATATTTTAAAATTTGCCCTGAGTTTAAGGTACATGGAAAATAGTATACAGTCAATTTAATACTTAGTAAATAATATAGAAAAAGCTGTTATTTCCGTAGCATGCTATGTGTCTCTTCTCAAGGGTATTAAACTTGATAAAAATTTTAAAAAGTGCTGTTTAATGCTGTCAAATAACTACCCTGTCATACCAGGATCACCAGACGGTATTTGTCAAGATGTTTATTGAAATCAAGTGTCCTACGAATGCAAAGACCTATAAGAATTATGTTAAGGAAGGTGAACTTATTTTTTGTACATTTGATTTTAGTTATCTATAGCAAAATATTTACCATATTTTTAATTATTATTGAAAATTCTTATTACCTATAAATTGACCAAAATTTCATAAGAAGCGGTCAAGCCGTTTTTGATTTAAATCCGGACAAAAAAACTATACGGATTTTAAAAGTACGGACTTTAGTATATTATTATTGTAGTATATAACAATGGTTACCATGGCATCGCTTACCATTAACTGTATAATATAGAAATTTTACGATATAAAATAATAGATATGTGTTTAATATGGAAATTATAAATTAGGTGATGTATAATATGCGTGCTGTTGGAGCTCAGTTTAATTTATACAAATAAATAAAATTTAAGTATCCGTTTGTAATGTCAAAATAGCACCTTATTACTAAATGCGTATGAAAATAAACACTGAACATATAAGAAAAAAAAATATTGTCTGTCTGTCTGGTTGTTTGTTCCGGCTAATCTCTAAAAAGGTTGAATAGATTTAGACCGGACTTTCACAGGCAGATAGGTGATGTTATAACGAATAATATAGGATACTTTTATTTTAGAAAAAATAATTAGGGTTCCGCGCAAATAAAATAAGTCTTATTAGTAGTCCACGCGAGCGAAGCCGCGGGCACAGCTAGTAATAAATAAATAAACGTTCGTATCCAGTTGTCGCGACAAAAGTTTCTTGTCTGTAAAGGCACATCTAGTTATATTATATAATTTAGTAATAAATTGTAACACTCATTACTCCAGTCGTCTTTTATTCCTGTCATAAATACACGCTAGTTACTGAATGAGTTTGACGAAATTTAGCCAGTTTAACTTAATAAGCCCAAAAATAGTTATCTGAGGTAAGATTAGATTCTATTATAAGACTCCTAAGCATATAATGAAGCAATGATGGCTCAGTGGTAGCGTTTACGACTTCGCGCCGATTGACGTTAATTCGAAGGAAAACGTCGTGAGGAAACTATAGCATGGTGGTAGGATATTTTCTAAAGCCCCCCTAGCTAGCTACCACCCTCAAGTTGAAAATCTGTCGCCTAGCACTAACAGGTGTGTTCCGGCAGCTGCACTTAAGAGCCAGTCTTCCACTAGGTTTAGCGTGATAACATCTTGGGCCACATCGTCACTTCACATCAGGTGAGACTGTGGCCACTACGCCAAAACCTACAATGATAAAAGAAAAATATACTTATTTTCCAGAAATGTAGTTCATGGACCATGTCCTGCAGGTTTTACTGTCAAAACATTATTATAGGATGTTGATAATTAGTGATAGTGATGTCTGGAGTGGATGTCTGTATATACACAAAAATGATATAATGACTACATAACTGTAAACATTATTTACACAGTAAAAAAATGATAAACTGGATAGAGTTCCTTGCCAGCTCTTCTGGATGACAAGGACGTTTTCCGAACCAGTGGTAGTTTATTTGAAGTGAATTCTTTGGGTATAAACTGAATAAAGCATTATTGATTTTGTCATTTGAGTTCGCGCACAACTATCGCGTTAACGCGAACCTTCGCCGAAACGCGCTAATATGGCCGTAGCATTAGGGGAAACTCGTATTTATGTTGTATATTTTTCGAAGTGTCTGTTCACTTGTCAGTCGCACTCGTGCATCGGATATGGTAACACGTTCTCAATATTTCGTAGACAGTATGTTACGAATTTAGTGGATAATCTTTTATTTGTTAAAAATAATTTTCACGGGCGCTTCGGAAGTATTTTATTCAGGCGCTCAAATTAATTTCATGAGATACTTTATTTTGTTATTAATGTTCGTGCTCGCTACTGTTCTGACATACAATATAACGGCCGACATAAACGGTGAGTAATGTTTTATTAACTAAAGTATAAATGGAAGTGTTTTGTCTCAATTAGTAATTGTAAATCAATTGGTTAATTATAAGACTTTAATTCTATTTCATAAATGTTAATAACAAATTATTGAATTTTTGTTACTTCGTGACATATAACCTTGAACTCTGTTCAAAGAATTTTAAACAAGTATGCACGTTGCGCAATACTTACAGTAAATTAAATTAGAATTATTCGATTATAACTTAAATAAGTAGGTATTTAATATTGAGTCTATACATATAAGTAAATAAAATTGAAGTGTATCTCTGTAATTTTGAAGTAAAGCCTCATATGGTATTTTGTTATATTTGCTGAATCATATAGGGCACGACAATTATTTGACAGGATCTCTAGGTGTAAAATCCGCCATTTGTATACGCTTAGGCGTGTCGCGTCCCGGAGTCAGTCGGTAGTGTTGATTAAACATCGATAAACCTAGTTTATTTCTAAAGGAAAGTACATAATATGTGGTTGCATTTTGTTATAAACACGCGAATGAACTTTTTTTTTGTTTGTGTAAAACAATTGATAGTGAATCGATAAATCGATTGATTTCTTTTTACAAAAACATCGAGACTATCAGTTTTGGAAACCATCAATATTTTATCAAAAACTATCAGCCCCGGTGTGTGAATCACTTGATCACAGAATTGTGATTTTGAGATTGTGATTTGAGATGTTTAGTACTAAGGAGCAATATTTTCGTAAAACATTGTATTTATGTATCACTAACAATTACGCCAGTGCACGGGGATAAAGCCTTTCATAAAACTTTTATTTCTTCCGATTTAATAAAAATCAATATTTGAGGCTAGTCGGGACTTAGTGTAGACTTACGCTAGATAGCCTATATTATTCCTCGTAAATCTGGTTATCATATACAAAAATAATTCGACTGGTAGTCTCAGAGATTAGCGTTTTTAAACAAACAATACCTTATTTGATACCTCAAACAAAAAAACTATTCTCCTTTATTATATAAGTAAACATTATTTCAGTATTTTCTAATGAACGCCTTGCTAGCTACCACATTGAAGTTGGATATTCGTCGATAAGCACCTATAGGTGTGCCCTTTGGTATCGTCTTCGGTAAAATCGTCACTTAAGATCTAGTGAGATTGTTATTGGGTGTTTGTCTAAATCTCTATGTGAAGTTTGTATTACTGATCCAATTAAAACAAAAATCATTCACGTATAGAAAGCTACATTCAATATAAATGAAAAAGGCCATAATTTATCCTTATTAAATTGTATATTGTAATTATCGCGAGCAAAGTCATGGGCAGTTGCTAGTAAAAAAGATATTAGAATGTGTCATCTAACTCACTCGGTGGAGCCACGCCTGAGGACTATTGAGCTTGTTTTTAAGATGTTTTGCAGTACTTTCATATATTAATGAGTCATTTTCAATAGAATATAAGCAATAATACTTAATAATAATTTAACGCGAGGGCAACTGATGTTATTACTAATAAAATGTAGATAAAGCTAATTGAACTCTATTACTAACGAAATACACGACATAAAAACAAACTGCTATGAGGAAAATGTCTTGAATACTATAATTTATAAGTCGGCTTTATTACGAATGAATAACATACAGTTTGCATGAAATAATTATGTATAATATTCATTTTTTTATGTTCTTACATGGGCTAACTAATGGCTGAATTTTATGTGGTTTTACCTCGCGCCTCGTCAATTTATCGCTTTTCGAAGTCAACGCATATATGTGTATTATATAGGACGCTCATATAGGTAAATTACTAGCGGTGTCCCGCGTCTCCACACGCTTTTAATACGCAGTAATTATTTTCGTGTATTACATAGTTATTAATGACAATTAGGTTTTGGAAATAAATGGAAAGATCATATAGGTATAACTTTTATAACTAGTTTATTTTTCGCTATAATTAAAAATTTATATTGAATATAAAAATATTTTTTTCAATCCAGTACCGAAAACGCACCTATCGTTCCCGATAAAATCCGAGCGCGTGTGACGTTTGATTGTGAAAAAATAATTTCATGTTTATTTTCGTGATCAAACCAGAAATTAGGAGATCCGCAGTAGAACTTAAGTCACCGACATAGCTCTAAGAATTTCTAGACTTCAGTGGCTGTGGGCGGGGTGCATAACTCGTAAGAACGGAGCGGTGGCCAATGTACTGGAAGACGCAGCGTGGGTAGACCCGCCACAAGCTAGACCCATGTCCTGGTGAAGGTTGCGGGAACCGCTGGATGTGAACAGCGTAGGATTGATTATTACGGCGATTATTGGACGAGGCCTATGTCCGGCAGACATCTGTCTTTAGCTGAGATAATGATGATGAATTTAAAATTGTATAAATGAACATAATTTTAATTTGACAGACGGTACTTTTGTGAGTTGCACGCGCAACATATGACGTAAGTGTGACATAATGAAGTTAAATGATAATAATACTACTAATATTAACTAAACTCACAGTGATAATAATACTAAAATCACACGTTAGACTAGACTAATACTAAAATCAAAATAAAAAAATGCTTTATTCAATTTAGGCTCTACGAAGGCACTTATGGACGTCAAACACTACTACCGGTTCGGAAAACATCCCAGTTGTCGAGAAGAACCGGCGAAAAACTCGATCGGGCTAATCTTTTTTTTATTACATTTTTCCAACTGTTAAATAATATTTACAGTCAATAATCATAATTATAATTTAGTGGACGCACAGAGATGGAGTCACTTCCAGAGATGACTATCATTCATGTAATGACCTACCCTATTAAAATAACATTGACAGTAAAAATGGCTTGAACTCATTGCCCAACAAATCGGCGATAATGTGCTTAGGCATCTTATTATAGAACCTAACACTATTATCTACAGGACTCTTATTGGTCTTACTAATTTTAAAACATGGTACAACTAATTTACTATCATACATAAATAACGAATGTGCCATGAGTTTTAATATACCAGACCGTGTAAGTAAAACCTAAAATGTTTCATTATATCGAATGTCATCTTTGACAGCAGAAGATTCTTGTGGAGTAGAAGCTTCGACGAATCTCATCCACCACAACCCCTGGTTAGTGCTCCTCGAGTACTACAGACGCGGACGCAAAACCGAAATCAGATGCGGAGCCACACTCATCACTTCCAAGTATATAATAACGGCAGCTCACTGTGTGAAGAAAACTAAATTTACAAGGTGCATCATTTGTTTTGTTTTGAATGAGAAAATCGGTGTTGTTGATTTAAAGTTTTTTTCCACAATTCTTGGGATATTATAAGTAAAAAAATATCGCTGTAGAATGCCTTTCAAGTGAATAGTATTTTATATCGCCAGAATGTTGTAGCCAGCAGACGGATTTTCTGTTTACAATTCTAAATAATAATCAAATCAAAGAAAGCCTTTGGTGAAAGAAAACATCGTGATGAAACCTTAGCATGGAGGCAGGGTATTTTCTTATATCCACCTGCTAACTACCACCTTCAAGTTGAAAATCTGTCGCCAAATACCTATAGTTGTATTCCAAGACGTGCACTTAAGAGTCTCCACCCAATAGCTTTAACGTGGTACCATCTTGGTCTACATCGTATCTTAACATTAGGTGAAATTATGGCCAAACGCTAACCATATAAAAATTTTAAAAAATATTTTGAATTTCATACATTATTATTTGATGATATTTCACAGCTTGGTAGCTAGACTTGGTGAATATGATACATCCAAGGAAATTGATTGTCTACAAGATGTGTGCGCTGATCCAGCTGTTCTTATTAATGTAGCCAAGATTATACCTCATCCAGATTACGATGAAAACGAACATGATATTGCGGTACTGAAGCTGGAACACGATGCTCCTTACACCGGTAAGATTACATACACTTTCCAAGATGTAGAAAACTCAAAAACACGTTTTGAACACGTAAAAATACATGTGACATTTGCGGTACTAAACGAGTATATTCCGATAAATAGCGAAGCAACATAACAAAATATTAGACACAAATTGTCCGATATTGTTTGGCAAAAATTTGTTTGCATGTTGGCTGCAATCCGGAATTTAAAGTTTAGGTTGTTTGATCTATTATTTGAAACTTACCTTAAACCGTGGGATAATGTTGACTGTGTCCAAGATATGGATACTTTAACTAGCGTTCAAGAGCTTTTCGACAGCCTAGTACTTTTAGAAAGAAGGAAAATACATTTATTGCAGAAAACATACGGGCACACAGTTTTAAAATACAAAATTAACATCACATAAACCTGACGAAAAAGGATTTAAAAAAATGTCGTAATGCAATCACATAATTCCATGTGCCCCAGTACCACTGCAAAGGGCGTACAACTCAGCATAAGCTGTATGAACAATACTGTAATTTCGTCATGCAATACTTGTGTACTAATCAAGATTTATTAAATGGTTTCAAACGGTCAATTTCAATCGTAATAATGCTCATACCCCGTCTGTAATGTGAAGATTGTGTTCATTTATTTTGAATAGCTTCTTTCTGTAAATTACATAAGAAATCATTGAGCAGGTTTTTTATCATTTCTAGATTTCATCCGCCCAGCTTGCCTTCCAACAGGCGATCTCGATCCTACCATCACATTCGTCGCATCCGGATTTGGGGAAGTTGTGAACCTAGGCTACTACAGCAGCACGAAGAAAATCGTCCCTTTACCAAATTGGAGAATCGAGGATTGTCGGAAAGCATACGGAAGTTTTAAACTACCCCAGAAAATCATCTGTGCTGGCGGAGAAGAAGGCGTAGACACTTGCAGGGGAGATTCTGGTGGACCTCTTACTTGGATTAAGAACAAAGTTGAGCTGTGGGGAGTGACCAGCGCCGGTAATACCCACTGTGGAAAGAAAGGCTCTCCCGGACTGTACACCAAAGTTATCGATTATCTAGACTGGATCCGTGCTGTGATTAACAACTGAGCTGATTGACATTATGGAAGTAGATTTTAAATTAATGAATCTCAACGCTGTACAAGTTTTCTCTTTAAGATATTGTAGAAGTTTAGTAAATCCTTTAGGGATTTGATGTGATAAACAAGAGACTGACTGGATCACGCACCAAAACCATACATGAAGTGAAAAACAGGTTACTTCGTTCGAGGTCAGTGAATGTATGCCTAGTAAGAGTGTCCAATCCTGTGCATGATTTGACTGAGGATAAAAACGTTGTGCTCGCCGTCTTATATTTTGGTGTGAAAGATGTGATTGGAAACACGCACTAGCCCAAGAGGAGTATCAACTGAGTGCACAGAAATCTACATATCTTTGATAACCTCAGACTACGATCCTTTTGTAATAATACACTTATCACCTAACATCAGCAACTTCGTTCTCATAATAAAATGTTTTCAGGGTATCACTAGCAAGTATGTTTGACGACAACAGGTTACCATCAATAATGTATGGTAGAGATAGCGTAAATAGTTGCATTTAGAAAATAATTGTATTTAGAATAATTTTAAATTGTGGTTATACAATGTAATAAATATTACTTAAAAGACTATAAAAATCTTGTTAATAATGTTGTATGGATGCTCATTAATATAAAACATCTAATTTCTTATTTAAATATGTTGCATGTCATTAAAATTAAGCGCATGTTAATTATGTTTTTCTATCTCTTTCCCGCTACACAGACTACGATCTAGAAACGAGTGAAATAGAATGTACCTTGCAACTCTTTACTCAAGTCTTAACCCACTTAAATTAAAATTGTCTTGAATTAATAATTATTAATTGGATTGCTTTAAATATTCGCGGGTCTCTTAATTTATTTTTTGGGATTTTGATTGTTTCTGCACATAATTTGTGTACGTACTGAGAATCCGTTAGTGACAATACTTGTGTATGTCGCGACCCCTGCGCAGTCAGTCCTGATTCCAATTTCATTGACTGACCAATCATTTCACTGCGCATCAAACTATTTTTATCTTAATCCTGAAACCTTAGAACCAATCAAAAAAATTTGCCAAATACTTATCGGGACACGAGCAGTGTAGGGTCTCGTACCTGCCCGTCATAATATGCAGACTTAAAAGGAGGCATTAAGTAATTTTCAATGGAATTTGTACAAAATTAGTACTCTAAGTACATTTCATTAGTTGATATAATTAGCATTTTAAAGCTTAATATTTCGCAAACGGATCCCTTGATCAGAAAATTGTTTTCACAGACTCAAAATATTTTTGAACCAGCCATCCAACGACACCCATACCATGGAATAGACGAGAAAAAAATTATTCCCACTATACGTGTAGAGGCGGGTATCCTATACAATTATTTTTTTCGAGATTTTAGATTGTCACCTAGGCGGCGTAATGAATATGTACACCCATACCAAATTACATATTTCCAGTACTAAGAATCTCTGAGCTATGCCGCGGACAGACAGATGGACATAGTAAAACTATAAGGGCTCCTTTTGACTTCGGTACCCAAAAAATTCAATCATTATAACCAAAAAAAAATTGTTTACAAATAGATATTTTCTGTTTAAAGGCTAGTTATATCATACCTTTGAAATAAAATGATGTTTTTCTCCTGATATACAAAGTAGGTGAATAAAATTAAAATGAAATTTATGTTAAACAGCAAAAATACGTATTTATGTACTAACATTTATTAATTCAGACTAGATTAGAATTGTATAGAACGGAACAAACAATAAACATTAAAGATAATAAATCAGTCTTTCGTGTAGATATTTTTTAGCAATTACAGCTAAGGGTTTATAAAAACGGACTTCAAATTTACAATACGTCGATATTACAGAGTTTGGAGACATAAATCGCAGATGTTACTTTCACGTACTCAAATATATACGTTTTATTTGTTTATGAATTTAATTTAATCGAACCCATGTTTTCGGCTCTAAATTCAAAAGTCCGTGTCCAAATTAACGATATCAATAGAAATCAATATACAATATATTAGTAATATACACTTACGCTGTTGAGACTAGAATTACTTACATCGATTCTATTTTCGATCATGACTAATGACTTACGGTAAATATTTACAAGATTTATTCCTATTTACAATGGTAAAAAATTCGATTCCAGGTTAAACCGAAACTGGTATATTTCAATTATTTGGTTTGATTAGTATTGAATTAAATTTAAACTATAAATTAAGCAACAAAATACATAGATAAAGAAAGGCAGCTTCATAATCGCGTACGAAGAAGGACCTCACATGAAGTCGATCGCACGTCAGCGCCGAGCGCTCGCGCTCCCCCGACAGGTTTTGAATTGACAATGATTAAACGACCTTATGGAAACTATTGTATATTTGCTTGTATATACTACATTTATAAATAATTTATTGAACCGAAATGTATTCACGTTTAGTAATAGAGTTTTTAACGTATTTCAGTAACTTACTTATAAATTTATATTCAACTAGCTGTGCCCGCAACTCCGGTCGCATGGACTTATAAGAAGGCTTATTATTTGATATGCGCGTCACTCCAATTATTTTTCTAAAATAAAAGTAACCCAAGTTACTCCTTATAACATCAGCTATCTGTCAACGAAAGTTCTGTCAAAATCGATATAAACAAATTTTAAAAATTTGTTTCAAATATGTCAATAATAATTATAAAGGTACCGTATATACTTTCATATGCAAATATTAAATACTACTTTTTACTAAATATTAAAAATGAGTTATTTTGAAATTAACTTCAATTGTAGTATAGATAAAAATAAATGCACTTCGTTATTCCACACTTTTTATTCCCAAGTGGAAATATTCGTAAAATGTAGATGCCAGCCCTCGCTTCAGTACAGTCGAGCGCAAGCGACTAAACTCAGGGTCGGCAGGAGCAGTCTTTCTTTGCCTATCTATTTTCACAAATATTATGATAAAATTATAATTAGCAAAATAATTTAAACCTTTTTTTTATCATTTAGCAGACATATCTTTAATATCGATGGTCCACGAAAAGTAATTACGATAAACGCTATCACCATTTAGAATGATAATTCTTCTATATGTAGTTACCTATGGTAAGGGGTTCGGCAGACTTCTGTAAAAAGAGAGATATAATTGTTTAAAATTAGGTCTCTAGAAGGTACAAAGCTGAAGCATAACACGAGTATGTCGCAGTCTATTTTATTGTTTAGATTTCTAATTAACAGCTTAGCCCTTTTACTAAACGGCGCCGTTCGACCGGTGGCCTGAATGATGGTCCTGAATGGCTCTCTTTACTTGGGGAAGTCCGACTGGTGGAGTATCTCCACCCAACATAAGATCGCAGCCGAATAAACTAGTGTTTTTTTTCTTGCGGTGAGTAGGGTTTCCAGAGCTCCTTGGGATAGAGGAATTCAAGGTTGGCAATGTGCTAGTGATGCTTATGGTAACAAGCGCCCATAGGTTACGGTAGCTGATTACTACCAGGCGGACCGTATGCGTGCTATTGTAGCTATAAAAAAACAAATATTGAAAAGAGGTCGCCAATTCGATCCTATATATCTCATATTCCCGGCACATGGTTCATTTTTGTGTGATGGACATACTTGTGTCTGTGTTTTAAATGTGAGTTTTCATTTGTTTATTTACCATAATATAAGCTTTGCTTAGCTATGAATGAAATTGTGCATAAAAAGTCGGTTAAGAAAACGTAAGCAGCAATTAGACAACATATTGGACGGTAAGAAAAGTAACTGGTAATCATAATTGTATATCTACTTCCATTGGATATTATACAGTTTCATACCATACTTATGCATTTATAACATCTGGTAATTGAAAGAGTTACGAGTGTTTTGATGCAACAAACAAAGTATTAGTTACCTAGATAAATGTTGTCGATAGGTTTTTTTATCGTTGTAGATTTGGCGTAGTGTCCACAATCTCACCTAAAGTTAAGTGACAAAGTGGCCCAAGATGATAATACGCTAAACCTTGTGGGAGGACTGGCTCTGAAGTGCAGCTGCCGGAACACACCTATTGGTGCTTGGCGATAGATTATCAACTTGAGAGCGGTTGCTAGCCAGCCGGGCATTAGAAAATACTCTATGGTTTCCTCACGATGTTTTCCTTCACCGAAAGCTCAGGCTCATTGCAGGGATTCGAAATCACGTCTAGAGGATCAGTATTCGAGGTATTAACTCAGTTCACGGTTGCACATCCATCCACGTTTACCCAATGTTGAGTAAAGACCTTTCCTTGCTCATGATTTTGCACGGCTCTCATCTACATTTTACCTGCCCATATAATATTTTCTTCACCATCTGGTTTTTTATTCTACAGGACAGATTGCATGTGCAGATGAAGTAATTCTGTATACTCGAGAGATCGCTATCGAGATACCACAGTATATAAAGTAATAAATATATATAAATTCTCATACTCACTTCTCGGCACACTTTTTAATGTTGATTTTGATAAACTATCACTGTCTTCGGATTCTGAACACACTTGAAAACTTGTCTCTGAAACAATGACCAGAGTTAATAGTAATCCATATTAAACTTTTATCCACTTTATATTTTCAAAATTGAAAGCATAGGTTTGGAAAAAATCTCTGACATCTATACAGATATTATAAAGCTTAAGATATTGGTTTTGTTTGTTTGTTTGTTCGGACGCACTAATCTCTGGAAGTACGAATTAGATTTGCATTTTTTGTAAATTATTTTTGGATTATATAGGCTATATAATATCTTCACGCTTCGACCTTAGGGCAAAATTAACCCCAATCTATTTGGCGAGCTATAGATAATCAAAGACGAGAAGTGATGAACAATACGGGTGCATTGGTGACGAGGCGGTGGAATTATGGTCGAATAACTTGATAAATGTTTTTATTTTTTTTGTAATGTTTTATGAAGTCAAACATTTTTGGCGCGCGATAACAGCTACATTTCAAGGCCCAATTCGAATTTTATACACAATAATTTCAACGCTATGTTTTTGACTTAAAAATACTTTCGCCAGAGAGAGAAAGGGAAGAACAACTCATAAACATCAATACAAATAAGGCAAGATAATAATTTGATTGACAAAGGCTTTACTTAGCGGAAATCCATCGTAAATAATTCATGAAAAAATTTCTTTGCTACTTCATTACTTACGACATCGGGTCCTTCGTAACGTGAAGAGATATTTATGCAGGCCGGCATGACAGCGGCGACCGCCGGAGGGATTTCGATCTCTCGGTGGTCGCTGTTGTGTTTGGATTGTACTGCGATTACTATCGGGGACAGTATCCGTCAATTTACCGAGATACTATAAAAAACGCTGCAAGCCTCAAGTCGAAAATTCGTCGCCAAGTACTTATAGGTGTTTTCCGGCAGCTGCACTTGAGAGCTAGTCCCTCTAGGTTTAGCGTGCTACCATTTCCAATCATCATCATCATTTCAGCCGAAAGACGTCCACTGCCACTTAAGTCTAGCTATTCTTCGAGCTATGTCGTTGAAACTTCATCATGTCGTATTTCAGTTAAAAGATGCGCGCGCAGCTTTGCATTTTAAAAACTTCAACGCAAACAGAGGGGTTTTATAAGTTTAACGTGTATGTATATCTATGTTTCCGTGTGTTTTGTATGTAAGTCTATGGCATCGTAGCTCCCAAACGGCTGAACCGATTTTGATCTAGTTTTTTGGTTTTATTGATAACTTCATCGAGAGTGTTTTTAGTTCCACAAGTCTGGTCGAGTCGAAGCTTGGTATTCTGTTAAATGAATCATATTTTATAAGAATATGGTGATCTTGATCTGATGCTGCAGCATCATCTGGAATCTGCAGGATACTTAACTCTTCAACAACTTACATCAGAGATATCGTGTTTGGACTCATTGGACTTGTGTCTACTGTGTGACTACTTGTGTAGGAGATTTATAGAATTTACCTTGTAACCTCTACTACACGTGTCACAGTCAATAAAATTAGTAAGGGAGTGTGTTGTACTGATACTGAGCGTCTGATAAGGGCGACGTAGGGCAGAATGTGTTAAAGAATGAAGAATGAAGCTTACTTACCGGTATCACATCTTTGCTTGTTATGTCGACTTGGCATGTCTTGGTTCTCGACGTGTCCAAACGTCCTGAAGCCGACGGCGAACTGCGCGTACGGACTTATCTCGTACAATTCTAAAAATTATTTACAAAAATTAATATACTCACAACTAGTTGTAAACTTCAAATAATCACAAGACGTATGCGACACGAAAGATTATCAGTGTTTTGAAAATGTACACGCAGTGATCAACAAAAATACAGGTCATTATTTTAATCTGGTAGGTCTATAATCATCGATATAATAATATGCAATAAAATTTGGTTTGGTTACGTCATGTTAAAAGGATTAGCTGTTAGAAACTTATAAAATTTTGCTTTCATATAATTTATTTATTACATACAAATTCCACAGCACCTTTTTTGACATTTTTAAAATATTCGAATATTATTTAAGGTGCCAATTAAAAAGTAGTAATATTAAATTTCGTATACCGTGTGTATGAATGTATTTAGAATGATGTGTGTGAGTGTGTGTGTGATTACAAGATTCATGTTAAAATTTTTGACTAGTACAAACAGAGATAATTTTTTATAGAGATTTCTCGCTATTTGGGACAGCCCACCTGATGAAATACCTCCACACTACAAAGGATTGCAGTCAAATAACGTCGTGTTATGTTGCTGCGGTGAGTAGGGTTTCCAGGGGCCATTGAAGAAAAGGGGTTCAAGGTTCGCAACGCGCTAGTGCTACAAGCGTTTATAGGCTACGGTAGTCGCCTACCATCAGGCGGACTGTACGCTTTTTTGCCATCTTAGTTATATAAAAAATATCACTATGCAACAAACGTAAGTACTATATGACATATATTAATAAAAATGAAACAATGATGGCTCAGAGGTAACGTTTACGACTTTGCGTCGATTGACGTGAGTTCGTATCCCTGTAATGAGCTCGAGTTTCGGTGAAGGAAAACATCGTGAGGAAAACATAGCATAGTGGTAGGGCTTTTCCTAATGCCCGCCTGGCTAGCCACCACCCTCCAGCTGAAAATCTGTCGCCAAGCACCCATAGGTGTGTTCCGGCAGATGCATTTGAGAGACAGTCTGCCACTAGGTTCAGCGTGTTATCATCTTGGGCCACATCGTCATTTAACATCAGGTGAGATTGTGGCCACTACGCCAAACCTATAAAAAGCTTAGTATACATAGTCATCAATAAAAGTTAATATTAGATATATGGGTAACTATATCAAAGTAATCACTTTTATATATAAATATTAAGTTTTACCATCGACTTAAACTATTAATTTATATCTGTAAGTGTTACAGATTTTTTTTCAATGATTATTTTTTTATCTGATTAGTTTGTTTAGACTAGACGTTGGAATGTTAAATAAAATATTGGGTGATTCGTCCACTGATGAGGCGGCTAGTCAATTGCTCATTATTATTAAATGTATAATAAATTGTATAAAAGCCATTAAAAAATAAGAAAAAGAAAAACAAAATTATGTTCTATAAAACTGTGGGGAGTCGCATAAAGACACTTTCGTCCTCATAAAAATTGTTTTGGTTCTTAAAAACTCTACATAACATAAGACAGTTTAAAATTGTACGTGTACATATCTGATTGATATTAGGTTATGATAAATAATATTCCTCACCGTGTTTAGTATTATTCATCACATGTATCGGCGCACTGTATATACGGTTCTGTGTATTCATGGAGTTGTCCTTCGCGCTCGCCAAGTTCGTGTGCGACGTGTTCGCGGTCACGTTCCCGCTCTCCGATTTGTTATCGACAGCGATCGAGTCCCTGTATCCCGAAAGATTTCCTCCTCTGGAACAAATTTTCAGTTTAATTCGACTTATCTAATCACTTCATTTCCGAATTGTCCTTTCATTATCCTTATATATTCTAAATTCTATGAAAAATGTGTCCCAAATTGGTTGATATGGATCCCTAACTAAAAAAATTTAACGTGCAGGTTAATCTAACCAATCTTACTGGCCTGGGGACCTGGACGGCTCCGTGGCAATCCACAGTTCGGGTTTACCGGGTTCGCGGCGGCCGCCTGGGGGAGGACACGTCATTATTGGTGTATATATCCAAACCGGGCCATAGCGGAGTTTGAGGAGTTCCTCGACTCCCTGGGGCCGGCTGTTGCCGCTTTCCGTTATCCTGCTTGGCGATCTTAACGCCAAGTGACGGATATGAGGGGTGGGGGGGGCTTGTCTTCCCATTGCACTGAGTCGGTAGACGGGGAGACAGTTAGTGTTGGTCCGAACTGTCTTCTATTAGAGCCGGGTCAGAATGCTACCAGCGATCCCGTGTCGTCCCATTACGGCGACGGATGGTGTAACGTGGAGAGGGGGTGAAATGGATTTGTTGCGAATAGAACGGGTTCTAGAACAATCACGAAACTCTTACGTGACATTAGGTTACGACTGACACATTAATATTATAGAACGTCTGACATACCTTTGTCTCTTTACTAATATATAGATAGAACTCAGTAAGCATATCGTGAGAAGAATAGAGCTGCAGACGATAACCAGCATATTAAGGTCGAAGAGTTCCGCTGGTGGACCGATTTCACCTGAAAATTAGGGTAATTAAATATTATCTAGAAATCCGCAAACTAAGTATCTAACCAAATACAATGAAAGAAAAGTGGCATCTGCCGACATTCAAAGATTAATTGTCAATCATTATCCTATACATTAAATTAAGAATATGTCAGTGGTGGCCAAGATTTACAAGGTCTTGTCGAACCTCGCACAACTTAGTTGAAATTCTACGATCTTCCCAGTGAGGAGAAATACCACGATGAAGATATCGTGGTAGAACATTTTCAATTGTGTTTCTTCAACGAGTAAGTTATTATTCTTAAGTAAAAAAGTGATTCATGTTAAAAGCGTTAAAAGTTATATTTCATTAAATGGTAAATGATAAACATTGATAAACGGCAATTACATTAAAACAGATTTAGGAAATAACTTCAGAGAGTAGACTTTTTATTACAACTAGCACTAATATAAAAAATTAGGAAGATAGTTCCAAAAGTTTGTCCTCGGTAAGACTCAGTAAAAACTAGATATAAAGTGGTTCTCGAACAAAACTCACTTCCATCGTCGTTCTTCGTTGCGAAGTTGTAAGTTGTGGTAACAGAGCCGGCTTCATTCGTCGCCGTCACCTTCACCTGATACCAAGTCCCTGGTAAAAGATCAGCAATGGCGAAGGACCCGGTGCGATACGATTTCGTTTGGTACAAGGTCGGAATACTCCACGATGGTACATCTGTGAAGGACTGGTGAAAACATTTTGCAATTATTTTTTTCCACATAACATCTGTTTAGCTGAAAGAAAGTGTTTTATAGCATAAAGCTCGCCAGTGTTAAAATATGTATAATAATCTTCGCAATTATAAAAATACTAGCTGTGCCCCGCGGTTACACCCGCATATAATTTAAAAGAATTCGCTGATTGATAATTTAGAAATACTTCAGTATAGAGAATATCGGACGACCAGTGTTCTGCATCAGAAATCACACGGCTCGTTCGCGCCACTAATTTAAATTTAATTTAATAATATTTTAATTATACATTATCCCCAAACTATTCGTCCAAATAACATGCTATAATAGGCAAAGTTTATCTACATAAAATTGTCTTGATGATGAAGTAACTTTCGTTCGTAATGATTAATATGTCATGCCTAATAATAATACTCATAAATCATTTTTCTAAGTTCAATAAAACTTTGTCACAAAATACCATATTGTGGCTTATATATAAGAGATAGGCATATGGTAATTTGTGGTAATTTATTTTAGATGTACTAAGAGCGAATATTTTTGTAGAACATTATATTTACGTATCATCACTAACCATTACGCCAGCGCACGCGGATAAAGCAGTTCGGTAGCGCTTTTGCTTCTGACATACTTAACAAAAAACAATATTTAAGGCTAGTTGAGAGGTGTAGCCTAATGCTATATAGCCTATACTATTTCTCGTGCATCTGGCTATCATATACAAAAATATTTTTTAGAATCCGACTGGTAGTTTCAGGTATTAGCGTGTTTAAACAAACAAACTCTTTGTTTGTCTCAAAACTCTTCCGCTTTATTATATTAATATAGAATAATAATCTAGACTAATATTATAAAGATCAAGAGTTTTGTTTGTTTGAACGCACTAATCTCAGGAACTACCAGTTACGTTGGCAAAACTCTTTTTAGTTTTATTTATTGAAAAAGGTTATTAAGGTTATAGGTTTCTATAACATCACGATATAACCCTAGGGAGCGAAGTAGTAACGATAAACGTCAAATAATCTGGCAAGCTCTAGGCAATTACGAAGGCGTGGTGGATAGTCGGTTGAAAAATGTTTCCACCGTTTGCAAACTAAGCATTTTTTTAAACAACTAAGGTGGCAAACAAACATATTCTCCATCTGATGGTAAGCTAACTTGCGAACTTTGAACCCGCCTAATCAAGGAGCTCTGGTAACCCTATACACTGTAAGAACACAACACAAGGTTAATTGGTTGTAATATTCGACACGTATTCCACCAGTAGGACTGCCCCAAGTGGAGAGAAATCTCCAAAATTTATCAGTACCTACTGATAAATTACCTACCTCTTTTAGCATCCAGCATGCAGTTACATGTCAATCAGAAATCGTTCATTCGCGCGGAACAAACTCGCGAGCTATCAATTCTATACTAGGCTTAATGCCAAAAGATTTGTCAATTTAATTGTATCCGTTACTGTTTAATTTCCTGTTTTTTCCATCTACGCGACACAATTAATTAGTTACGTAAGCGTAACATAATAATACGCGTCAATGTTATCAATTGACGTATTGGGAATTTCACCTTCCTGATATGAATCATTCAAACGTACATTGTACAGCTTCATTTAAAATATAATTTATTTCTTATTAAAAAAAAAAATAGTAAGAACAGAATAAAAATTTGTATTTAAACGAAAATTGACAAAGGTTAACTGAATGCGGTAAAAGAAAGACTATTTCAATTCAGGCGCATCAAGGAGTTCTTCCTTAGCCACCTCTGCCATTTGAAACCGCGTTTGTAATAATTTGTAAATATGTATCGTAGGCCAATTTTTGTTCTGCAAGTGCAGATCATTGTTGCGCAACTTCTACTTTTATCTTTTTTAAATAATATGGGTTTCGCTCAAAAAATAATAAAAGCTTTTCTAGTAGTCCAGGCGAGCGAAGCCGCGGGCACAGCTAGTTCTTAATATAATTTAAATGAACAATGGCTTCTTGTCACTAACCAAAGTATTATGTGCACGTATCCACGCCCTGGTACCAAGCTGTCTGTACTCGACGTCCCAGGTTCGCAGCTCACAGCCGCCGTCATCCCAACCGGCGAGTTGCACGTATATGTGTGAACAGTTACTCCAAAGCCATTCATTTGTTGAAGGCGAGATAGGTACTTTCATAGAATAAAATACAAGTTAAGCCATGAATAATAGATTACTATGAAGGACTTATTAAAATCTCTCGTGAGGTTAAGTGACGATGTGGCCCAAGATGGTAACATGCTAAAGTGAAGAGTGTTGAACTATTTTAATATTACATTATCTCCCAAACTTGTTTAAATAAATAAAAATAAAATTTTATTCGTTGGTAAGCGCATCACTTGAGAACAGTTTGACAGAATTAGATAATTCTTTTTTAAATGGTAATCATAGGCTGGTTTAAAGGTAAATAAGGTTTTTAGGGGGAAAAAAATTAAAAATTACCCAGCTAATTTTGGGAAAATTCAGGACATAGCTCACGATTTTAATGATGGATAAGCGTAATTCGCAATCAAACAATGTTCGCCGGGACAGCGGGTAAAGAATAAAAGTTAAGAACTGAGGCATAGAACTAATTTCAGTTGCACCTGGTGCACCCACCAGAGTACTGAACGAGGAAATGGCGGTAGCGGGATTGTAGTGGTGTTCTAACCGACTCACCCACAGTCACCATGTGTATGGTAAAAACTCCATCACAGTGACTCGACTATGCGCGTCGCGTTTTTGGGACCAGTCGGTGAATATCCCGTTTTTATTTACGCAGACTGGTATGACAGCGGTGTCTAGCGATTAATTGTTAAACTTTCAGTGCTCGCCATTGTTTTTTTTATTATATTGGACTTACATTCAGGCAAAGTGCCGTCACTCTGTTATGTTTCTTTACAAGAAGCGATTAAAAAAATAAGTTACCTCCACCAAGAGTACTGACATCCATGTAAGCTGGCTGAGAAGTTCCGACTTTGTTGGTCGCAGTGATTCTCAGTGAGTACTTTGTACCACATTTGAGGCCGCTCAAGACGTGTTTCTGCACGCCTGACAGATTCGGGAGCTTGTTGGCTTGCCACGCTTCTTGCCACGGACCATTGGATTCCTTCCACGTGAGACTGTAACCTGATAAGTGAAGCTGATTATTTTGTAATGGACAAATATTTAAAACACGATAAAAATAAACCATAAAAAATGTCATTGCATTCCGAAAGTATTGAACTACGAATTAGTTGCAACTTGGACGAGGTTCAAGAATTTCTGCGATTAGGTATAATTGCAATGAAAAACATCTGCAGCATTATAATGTATCAGCTGGAGACTTGTACTGAGTGAAAATATCATAATTTTACGCCCGTGGGTAGTAAAATGCCGTAGTGTCACACGAAAGTAATTTATTCGTACACAGATAAAAACAAATTAAAACAAAACAAAAAAAAAACTCATAAACCGCTCACCGAATCTACTTAAAGAATAAACCTCTATGTACGTACAAAATAAGCTTGTAAGTGTCTCTTTTATTTCGCTTCTTGTTGTCACTTCCCTTCAAATTTATAACTGCCGCGACTCACGACACGGCTCCCTTATATATCTAAATGATTAGATCCCGAAATCTCTGGAAGGTCCCTCAACTATTAACATGTTGTAAACAACCTACGTCGTCGCTTTTAAAAAGAGGGGACAAATTAAAAAAGTAAGGTGTATTTTCTTCTTTTTATTTAATGACAACTGTGTTTATCCGCAATTCCGCCAACGTCACGTGAATGGAATATATTTCGAACTATTCTTGTAATCTTCAAACATAGCTCTAATAAGGTGGCATCTCTTTTATTAAAATAGTCCAGAGAGTTTTCGCGGCAACTTAAAATGCTTATTCTCAGTTATCATATATATCTATATACATATTATAAAACTCAACGTCCCTCTATCCGTTTATGTTCTTTTCGCACGAAAAAACTCTACTCCGATTTACATGGTTTACCTTCCAATTCATAGATATGTTATCTGGCCAGGTTATAGGATCTATTTTGTTACATAAATTAACATACGAAATAAGCAGTAACGATAATGATGAATCAATTCGGAAAAAAATATTCTTTTGTGGCGACTAAATAGCTTAACTCTGAGTAAACCTTAAGATATATATCAAGTTAACGTACTACATAATTGTAGATCTTAAAAATACCTACAAAAAATTCAGCGATAGGTTACGTCTATCTTCTAAGGATCACCCACGATAAGAATTTTTGAGCCAGAACAACTCGCGCGTGTGCTCGGCCAACAGCATTCTGTAGTCAACGTGACCGGAGCCGCGGGAACAGCAAATTATTTATAAATGACTTCATTTGTGCACAATAACCAAACTACATCACATAGACCGCCACAAAAATTACATAATATAAGGAAAAATAAAAGTTTATAAATAAAAATAAAAACCTGGCAGAAACTTGAAAGATGTGTCATTTATAATTTCAGTTTAACTTCTCCCTGTACTAAATTAATAAACTAATTAATTAATTTAGTAACGTGTACTAAATAAATCGTCCGATTTTTTGCTCTGTTACTTTGTCTGGACCCATAAATTAAGATCCACAAGTCCGTATATTATGAAAAAATATTGAAAGGCGTAGTCAAGGTCCGCGTCGTAGATTTTCCGTAAAAACGTCATTTTCCTTTTTCTTTTTCGATGCTGCGGAAGCTCTCATATTTGCTCGGCACTGGACTATTTAGGATTAAATATTAGGTTTCAATTCCTTCTTTTTAGGGTTTTGAATTCCTTTGATTTGCGTTTTCTATATTTCCGCGCATATTTACGACCCATATGAAACGTAATAGTTCTTCTCAAAATCTTTAGAATAACACCCGAATCCATGTCCTACCTGAATGTGTACTAATTTATAATTTTACACAACCATTATTCACAACAATAACGCGCAGGCGCTTACACTATCCCGATGACGTCACGGGCACAACAAATAGTTCAGACATTTTCAATCCATTGTGACCTCAACCGTTGTTATCGCATTATTAGCCTCGTAGTTATTAGTGATTGAAATCTGACGGTAGTTTGTAATATAGTTTAACCAGTTATCACTGTAATTAATAAGCGAATAGACGTTTTCACGTCAAAAACAGATTATGTTGCGGTAGGAAGCCCAAATAAAAAAGCCTAATACTTCCAAGATATACTCACTGATCTTTTGACTGGAACTTCTATTGGTAATATAATACGGCTGCTCCCATTCCACTAATATGGAGTCCTTATATGGAGTTGCCCTCAGTACAGGAGCTTCGGGTAAAGGCAAAACTATTACAGTGTACTCCACCGAGTCAGAACCGTAGAGATTTTTCGCCAAACATGTGTAGTTACCGCTCAGAGATTGGTCTATATCTGTAAATTAAATTTATTTGTAAAGGAGTTTACCTAAATCCAGATTATTTTTTCTTAATAGCATGGCAAAGTAACAGTATTTTGCTTAAAGAAAAGTAAAATCTAAAACAATGATAACCACTGAGATACCAGCAATTCATCGCTGTCATGCCCTGAAAGCCTCTCACAGTAGCTGGATCATCTTGAAACGCGACAAACTATCATACCATATCATCTCGGTTGATTGCTGGATATTCACCAACTGGTCTTGGAACGCAGACGCCTAAGGCGCCATTATGGCGGATACACCTGGTGTATGGTGGCCGCGATCCAATCAGACTTGAATCGGACTGATATTTGGCAGAGCATAAAAATAAATACTTTGTCCCACAGATTTAAACTTGGCTTAATTCTTGATCAAAATCTCATTTGATATTAAGTAACGACGTAACCTAAGATGGTAACATAATAAGCCTAGAGAGATTGGCTCTCAAGTACAGCTGCCAGATCACTCCTATAGGTGCTGGTGACAATTTTTAGCTTGAGAGTGGCGGCTAGCCAGGCGGGCATTAGAAAATGCCTCACCATCATATTATGGTTTCATCATAATGTTTTCATTCACCGAAAGCACAGTCTCATTGCAGGATTCTACCTACGTAGCTATTACAAAGTCATAATTTTTTTGCTTTACATGAAACGCTACAGCTGAATACGTACTGTTAATAAGCAGGCTGTCGTCGTGGTTCCTGGTGAACCTCGGATGGTGCGTGATGATGTTCTGCTTGTGATACCACACAGTGCGCGGTGGTGGTACTCCCACACACTGGCAGACCAGCAGCAGTGAGCTGCCGACGCCCACCGATATCACGCCTCCCAGTGAAGCTACTCCCGCTACAACTGGAATAGAATACCATACATAAAAAAGATTAGGAACTGGAAACCACTTGTTAATAGAACATGTGAAAACATTTTTTTAAGTGAGCAATTTTTCTAAATGGATTCTAACGATTTGGGTGAAATTATGAATTTAGATAGTGTATTACTTCTAAGATTTCCTATATGTCTATATTATCTATATAAATAAAATTATTGAGGTTTTTCGTTGTGCACACATCACGCAAAAACTACTGCATAGATTTTGTTTTAGTTCTTAGATATTTGGTCAAACAAAAAATATTTATAACGATATCTTCACAAACAATGATTATGTAGTCCACTTGAGTGTAGCCGCCGGTATAGCTAGTGCATAATAAGATTAATATCCTTTTTCATTGTGCTTTTTCACTAATTCCATGATAATCTCACAAAGGAGTGTTTAAAATTATATGAATAAAAAAAATGTAAATATGGTTGGGGGGTATAGTTTCAAAGGTTTATGATGGTTATTCAATTGTTATTAGGGGTATAGTATAGAGTATAGGGGTATGGGGGGGGGGGTTATTATCACTTTTTATTTGGGTAAATAAAGTAAGAGGAAATTGTACATTTCATCAAAATAAAGCATGTCGTAAGATATCAGTTGAGTCGGTATTAAATTGCGATCAATTTATTTGGTGGTCTATTAAATATTTTACGAAAAATGAACCCTACAAAATTCAAACCATGTAAAATTCAAGGTTGACAAACAGATTTAATTAATTCCTTTATTATAATAAAGATATACAAAATTTGTGTGAATAACTACGTTCTTCAGATTCTTAATTATATTAACCAATTAAAACTTAATACCTTGATAACCTAAGGACTATCTCAGCGACCATATTTAATGTCCATATGTATTACGCTAAATTGTTACGAGATGCAGGAAATTCTACAAATATAGTGTGATTTTACCTCGATGTGTCGGTGCTTGTGAGACTCTTCTAGTAGCAGGACCTTCACCAGGGCCGGTGGCTGCTGTGGCCCAGACCTCGTAGGCTCTCCCCGGAACCAGTTCCTTCAACTCTACTGTCGTACGACCCTCGCCTTCCACTCTGTACGTCTGCGCTGGACCGTTACTGTGTAGTGTAGTTGACTCGTGTCAATAACTCCCACATTATAGAATATAAACAATCTAAGCCTTCATATTAGTTAAACAAATTGTTAGTATTTATTACGTTTCCTACGGATAATACATGACGTCTCATAAGGAATGCCATCAACTGATACTACTCCTAATGAAAACGTTTTTTAATAATTGTTTTAACGTAACATTAATGTTAATTTGTTTTGCAGGGAACATAAGATGTTTTATTTTTATTTTGGAACACAATACCTCTCCTGAATTCTTTATCAAAACTAATAATTAAACTAGTACGTTTTAATTCTATTTCGAAAGTAATATATTAATAGGTATACGAGTGTGATAAGAAATGTCACCTGGATGTAGGTTTTATGTAGACGGTATAGTACAAGAGTTCGCCGTTGGCGTGTTCTGGCTTCTTCCAACTCACGAGAAGAGATGACGAGGATAGCACTAGGACCTTGATATCAGCAGGAGGACCAGGCACTGGAAAAAAAAACACTTTATATTACAAAATTATTTGAATTTGATTTTAAATTTTAAATTATTTGGACTTGTGTAAGTTGGAAAAATTCTATGGAAGAAATTTATTACATTCATACATATAGGTCAAGTTCATAAAAGAATGTTAAAAAACTCACCATCTTGTAAGGTAGCACAGAGTATCGGGTAAGAATATGGTCCGGTGCCAAAATTGGAGAACCCAGCAACTTTGATCGTATAGTTCGTGTATTTCTGTAATCCTTGAAGATAGGTTTCGGTGTGAAGTGATGTTTGGTTTACCCATGATACTTCTGCTGGAACACAAATACGATTCTGCACACCATTAATATGTAAAAAGGGGAGACCTCCACTGGACAATATTGCAGTCTGGTCTAACTACAGTAGCATAGCTGGATGTGGATATGCATCGGTTGCAACTGTCTGGCAACAGGATGCGGTGACGTCACACATTATCCATTCCAATTCAGAGCTATCTGAATTTATTTAAATAGAAGGAATTAATAACCTTCAGCTGTATAGAGAACGGTGTAGCCGACAAGCGAGCTGCCTTGCCCTGGTACCACTATGGGTTGCCAGCCGACCCTCAACGAGCTCGAAGATACTGCTGTACACTCCACTGAAGAAGGAGCGTGTTCAGGAGCTGGTAACAAAAAAAATGAATAGTTGAAATAACTTCACTCTATATTTATAAATGGCCTTAGTTTGACCAAGTACTAACTGGGTAATTGAAAATTACAAAATTCGAACCTGACCTTTTCGGCTCTACGTTCTTTTGCCTAATATTGACATAACTGGATCGATTATTCCATATTACATAATTTACATACGCAGGTGACTGGACTACTTATTATCTGGTAAGTAACTTTTCAATTATATTTTACTCTTACCTCCTTCTCTGGTATTTTGGAAAACTGGTAAAGAAAATGGACCTGCACCAGCGCCTGTGTAAGCAGACACAGATACAGCATACCTGAAATTTAAATTTTAATATATTTATGTTGTTTGTAAAAGGTGACTTTAATCGCAAAAGGTAGATTAAATTGCTAGATGGTTTGTCGATCCTGATCGGAATTCGATTATGGACCATACCATACATGTACCATCCTTCTACTTTCTGTGTTGAATTAGCAAAGGTCACGCTGCTGTGTCCCAATCGGAGTACAGTGTTTAACAACACATACTGGTTGCAGGTCTAACTCAGTTCCCAGAGGTAAATGATTAACATCACGTGATGTTTATTTGTTATTAAACGCACGTGTCTCATATTTACGATTTACAATTTCAGAATAAATCGCGAGGTTTTGATCACAAATTTACGATGCTCATGAATAAGTCGTAGAAAAGTTTAAGAATATCTGGATCAAGGAAGCAAAGTAGTTACCTAGTGTTCTTGAGAAGACCGCTCACTAAGGTTTCCTGTTTACCAGATAGTTGCGAAACTTTAAGTGTCCTTGAATCTGTGACCTCTGTAAACGATACAGAAATGTATTAACAGTTAACCAACATTTGTCCACATTTTCAACTGCGTGTCATCAACTGCTTCTCTAATGGAAATTATGAATTAGAATACTATAGAGGGTTAGGAATTCTTTGCCAAATGTAGTTCCCAAATCTACTATTATGAGTACGAATATTTCATAATGTAAGTACTTAAAATTATAATTTACCTGGTCCAATGTTTTGTGCTACAGTTTTTACATGATATCCAATGATGGCTCCATTGTGTGCGTCCTTGAGCGGTGGTAGCCATGTTATATACAATTCTCCAGGATTCTCTGTCTGCTCGACTTGCACGCTGATTGGTGGGGATGATGGAGCTATGACGTCATACAATTTTACCGATACTTTAAAATGATTTAAGGATCTCCGATTGGCTCTATCAAGAAATACACAAGGGGCAAATACATGCATAAAATAACGATAATATCATACATTTGTTATTTAAAGCATACCCTATGGTTCATAAACCATAGTGGAAAATATAAATTTTGAAAATTTGATTGCGTAGTAATGAAACTTCTGATCTTATCAATAGAACAAAACAACATTTCTTCAAACATTTTTTAGTCATTTAATTTTATATTAAATGTAAAAAAATATAATAAGATTTATAAACTTTCAACTCGTGATCTTGTTAAGTATATTTAAAAGAAGAGCTACACGAAGCAAAAAAAAAATTAGGTCAATTATATAAACTTTTATGACATCTTTTGAGAAATTGGAAACTAAGAAAAAAGTTAACAAATGTGTAACTTTTTGAAGAATATGTCATGTTTTCCAACCGGGACTTATTCTTTTATGTCTTCAAATAATAGTATAAAAATCAATTTTTTTATACAATTAAGCTGACATACAAGCGTCCGTCCTGCCTGATGGTATGCGATTACCGTAGCCCCCTTCTCTAGGAACGACTAGAAAACTCTGCAAACGCAATACAAGGTTATTTGTCTGCGATCTTCTGTAGATGGAGGCACTACACCAGTTTGGTTGCCTCAAATATATAGAAAGAGATGAGGGACTCGGTATGGAATCTACTTTTTCAGTCTCTATTAGACTGTTCAAATTCTGATAATAGTTGAACATACCTTCCTCGTGAGTTGTAAAATGAACGGGAGCAGTGAACTGACTAACTCCAACTTGGTTTCCACTGGCAACTCTCACGGTGTAAGCTGTCGCTGGCCGTAGGTTCTGCAAGTTGACGGATTGCCGTATGTCTGTGTGTTTTCTGAAATAGTTCAAGGTTTATCCAAAAGTTGGTTTCGTCAAATCGAACTTAAAGTAACTCAACAAATAAACCTCAAAAAATAATAAGTCAGTTTATTCAATAAAGACTTTTACATTACATTTTTATAGAAATAAGACATGATTTTCCAATCATAAGAACTCTACTTTTTCTATGGGAATTAAAAATATACTAAGTGTTAGAAAGTTATAGTAATGAAATCGTTGACAGACCTGGTGACGTTGATGTTTATAGCGTGGTCCCAGCCGTGGACATAATGTTCGTTGGAGTACTGTACAGTGTAGTGACGCGCGTGAGCCCGTAAGATGTCTCTCCACGATATGATGGCGGAACGAGAATGGACTGAATCTATCCTAACATCCAAAGGTGGTGTTGGTGGTTCTGTCATCAAATATAGGTAATATATTTAAATTATAAAAAAATTATAAAGTATGTAGTTTTTTTTTCGATCTGGTCATACCATTAGCCATAAGGGCCCTGAAGCCTCAGACGGCTTTTACAGCGTCATCCGGGCTTGGAGACGAGCGCTTCAGACAGCCGCGAAAACGTGATAACAAGCTCTCAATGGTACCAAAGTGGCAGAACCTCGGCTTGGGCTGTTTTCGTAGTTGCAAATAAGTCGCGAACTGGTTAATTCCCTATCCGTCATTCGATCTAACTCTCTGGGAGGAGAGTATTTAGTATGAGTATTTACTATGTATTTAGTAATCTGTCAATTTTAGTTCAAACTAACTATCAAAAAAAGAAAAAAAGGGTCCTTAACAGAACCTTAGTGGTATAAAGGTTACCTGTGCAATATCGATCGGATTTGATCTGGTTTACGACTCATTGAATAGCAACAAATTTGTCGGTGTTATATATGAGCCGATCAACTGTTTTTCACACTTTGCTGTTCCTGATATATTATTATAAATATATACTAATTGATAATAGTCATACATAAAAGTAATATCACAATTCTAACATTATGAGGCACAACGAGAAACTTCATGACATTCTCAAAAATGGTTTGTTTCTACGAAATTTCATGATAACTCAGGATATGAAATACCCGTTTCATACAAAATATTCCTGTCCTAAAACCAAATTAACTTGTGAACTTTAATTATAAATGAACTTTTACTTGTCACTTACCATTATTTTTTATTACAGAACATATAGTAATAAAAAGGAGACAAAACACTTTTATAAAAAATCTTTTTTTTTATTTATGTTTGTTATAAAATACGTATACTGAGTGACTTCCAGAGTTTTTTTTTTCAGAAAACTAATAGATGGCGTTTTTCGCCGTAAGTAGCTTCCACAATAGAAGATTATTGATTGATTGATGATTATTGATAGAGCCTTTGCGATCAGAAATAACGGAAAAGTAAATTTATTTTGTCTAAGAATCGTTATCTAACCTCTCCAAAGTGTAGGTATATTTGTTGATTGACCAATCATATACCAATTATAACTCAAATTAAATTAGTAAAACTATCAGCTGATAATAAAGAATAACACAGTGAGAAAGAAATACTCTTGTACTACCAACAAGTAGTAGGAAAATTCCGAACATATAAATATAAATTTATAAAAATAAAGAACTAAATACATTCCTCATTGCTTATAATCAACAATACCACTCATGTATTGACTTGGTTTTCACTTTTATAAGAACTTGATTTTCCTGTAGATATTAAAAGTATTAGAAACATTATGGACTCATATTTTTACTCTTCAAGGAATTAGTAAAGGAAGGTTATAGGTAACACCAGTAACTGAAAACTTAAACAGTGGAAGATTATGCTGGTATGGACATGTTATGAGAAAGAGTGAAGGTCATTTGGCGAACATGACAATGAGGATGATATTAAGCGGTAATGCTAAGAAGGCGCCTTAAAAAGACTTGGACAACTGTATGAGGAGTATATGCGTGTGCAAAGAGTACAGTGATGGCAGTTGAAAGGCTGGATTGGAAGAGGAAGGCGTGCTGTGATGACCTATTATGAGATAAGAGCAGAAGGAGAGGAAGGGGTAAATGCTGATTAGCCATCGGATTAACCCATAAAATCGGGTCTAATGTCGCTTTCATAACACGATTGGTAAGTAAACTCACCAAGTATAGTTAGATGAACATTAAAACTGCTTGCTCCATAAGGGTTGCTGGCCCTACATTGGTACAGACCGGCATCTCCAATTTCTGAATACTGTATAGTGATTACACTAGTCAGACCAAGAGGAGTCTTTGTTTCAGAGAGCTTCATTCTGTAAAATTGTTTAAAAAGTTAAGTGTTTTCATTATATTTTGATAAACCGAATAATATAGCTACCAAGTTAAAACTAATATATTGGAATGGACTCAAAAAAAAAAGTATAGAATAAATATGATCGCGTTAAGTTTTGGACATGAAATGTGCCATATATTTTATTAGACTTTAAATAGGAATTTAATGATACATATTTATAATGAGATAAAGATATCGTAAATTTTACATAAATGTACACAAAAGGTATATAAGCTTATAGATACTATTTAGCAAGTATTTGAAGCAATGATGGCTCAGCGGTAACATGTTCGGAAGCCTCGTCGATCGACGTGAGTACCAATTCAAAAATGAGCTTAGCTTTCGATGAAGGAAACCATCGTGATGAAACCAAAACACTAATAAATTTTCTAATACCCGCCTCGCTAGCTAACACCCTCGAGTCAAAAACTTGAGAGCCAATCTCCCCACAAGGCTTAGCGTGATACCATTCTTGGCCACATCATCACTTAACATCCGGTGAGATTGTGGCCATAAAGAAAAATAAATCCTATAAAGAATTATAAATCAATAGTATTTCAAATGAAGAAAGGTTTATAATGTAATTTTATAAAGTACGGATTAACCGATAAAATCGAGTCTAATATCGATTTCATAACACGATTGGTAAGTAAAATTACTAAATATAGTTGGATGAGCTATTTTCTCCATAATTATAAAAAAAAAACTATTGGTAGATTTTTCCACAAGTTCTTAATTAGGGTCATCCCAGTCAAAACAAATAAATTAATAAATATTTAAATTGGGTTTTCACATTACTACTTACCGTTGATTTTGATATTCAATAGAATTTCCATCGTGAGTCCATGTGACACGAATCGGTTCATCTCCTAAGGGATGGCAGCTCAGTGTGACGGAGTGACCAAGTTGAGATGTCAAATTAGTAGAGGAGGTTTCAAAATGGACAGGCTCTGGAGAAGAAAGTTATACACAATCATCGATTGATAAAAAAATCTCTACTCATATCTTATGAAAATGATACAAAACTAAAGCCTGGATATCTATACTAATAATAGGTCTTTACCTATGAAATTGCCGTTCTGCAGTACTGGCCATTTCAAATCAAAATAATTTTTGTTTGGCTACGAATTCTAATTTCAAATTAATTTTATTTTAAAAACATGGAATTCTTTTTCCAAAAGTAGTCATTTGTTTATTGATTGATGTTACATTTTCATCGCATTTGAATCTTTTTTGTCATCATGGATACGTTAAAAATTCGAGTAATTATGTAATATAAGTACCGTCGTGGCAGTAACGCGGCACAAGCGGCACGCAACATCAACGACGTTTACGGAGCTAACACTACAAACCAACGCACCACCTGTTATTGGATTGCTCGCTTCTGTTCTGGGAATTTCGACCTGAAAAATGAACTTCGCGGTCGTCCGAAGACTTTGGTCGACAATGGCGAATTAAAGGCGATTGTGGAAGCTGATGATACACAATCTACGGCTGAATTAGCAGCAGCTTTCGACGTTAGCGTCAAAACAATATTGGTCCATTTGCGTCAAATTGGCAAGGTAAAAAAGCTTGAAAAATGGATGCCCCACGAACTCAATGATCGCCAGCTCGAAGTACGCGTCGAGACGTGCCTTGCACTGCTCAACAGACACACAAATGGAGGAATTTTGAACAGCATTGTTACCTGCGATGAAAAATGGATTATGTTTGATAACCGCAAGCGCTCAGCAAGTTGGTTGGATCCTGGTTCAGCACCTAAACAATGCCCTAAACGAAAACTTAACCCTAGAAAAGTGATGGTCACTGTTTGGTGGTCTAGCGCCGGTGTGATTCATCACAGCTTCTTAACAAACGGGGTGAGCATTACTGCAGATGTGTACTGTGAAGAACTGAACACAAGGATGGAGAAGCTGGTACATCTCCAACCAGCATTGGTCAATCGCTCGTCTCCGCTGCTCCTGCACGACAACGCGCGACCTCATACTGCACAACAGACGGTCTCCAAGTTGCAAGAACTGGGTTTGGAAGTTCTCCGTCATCCGCCCTACTCACCAGACCTTGCACCTACAGACTACTACTTTTTCCAGAATTTGGATAACTCCTTGGCGGGAAAAAAATTCAATACCCGAGAGGCAGTACAAAATGCCTTTGAAGAATTTGTTGCCTCCCGTCCAGCTGATTTCTTTAAGAAGGGCATCAATAAACTGCCACTGCGCTGGCAAATATGCATTGATTGCATGGGTGATTACTTCGATTAATACAAATAAAAAATACATGAAAAAACATCGTTTAAATTTTTTCATACAAAACGGCAATGTCATAGGTAAAGACCTAATATTATAAAGATCAAAAGTCTGTTTGTTGGTCCGCGCGTTCAGCGCCAATTTCTAAAACTACAATTCCAATTTGAAAAACCATTTTTGAATTTTATACCTTTCTAGCAAGGCTCCGTGGTTTTAACCGCGTATAATTTAAAAAAATCGCTGATTTATTTATAATACTTTAGACACTACATCTATAAAGCATAGAACTGAGCCGAGTGTTGAATTATTTTGATTTTACATTATAATTCAAACTATTCTTCCAAATAACATACTACACAGGGCAAAGTTTATTTAAATTGTCTTGATGATGAAGTAATATTCGTTCGTAAGGATTAATATGCCATGCCTAATAATAATGCACATAAGCCACTTTTCAATTTTGAATAAAATTTTGCCACAAAACACCTTATTGTGGCTCATGTATGTAGGATGTATGATAGAAATGACCTTTGCATGTAAAAGTTAGGATATCTATGGTGTGTTTTATAGTTTATTGTAGAGCGAATGACAGTGTGAAAGAGATGACGGTATGAACGAGCCAAGAGTATGAGTGAGTAAGATGAGATTATGAGGTAGGAAAGAGGAAGAGGGACGACGGGGGTGGTGTGACGACGATAGAAGTGGGCAGACGTGTTTTATTGGGTGAAGATTTTTTTATGGAAGTAATTGCTGTTAAAGAAGAAAATCATTATAATACCCTAAAGAATATGTTATTACACACACAATCCCACATGTATAAGAGATATGAATATGGTATCACGGACTTTTTTTAGATGTACTAGGGTGAAATATTTTTGTAGAAAATTGTATTTACGTATCACTAGCCATGACGCCAGCGCGCGTGGAAAAAGCAGTTAGGGTGTACTATTTTTTCCGAATGACTGCCTGTGCTATTCCTCGTGAATCTAACTATCACATACAAAATGAACCCGACTGGTAGTTTCAGAGATTAGCGTGTATAAACAAACAAAAAAACTTTTCCGCTTTATTATAGATTTATTGAAGAAGGCTATGAATTTTCACACTATGACTCTAGGAGCCGAGCAGTAACCATGAATGTCAAACAATCTGGTAAGCTAAAGGTAAGTAGAGAAAAGGAGAACAATGATAGATTACACGATTTATTTTAGCGGCGGCGCTGTGGAGAGTTGATTGAAAAGTTTTAATTCGGGTGAAACTGGGACACGGCCAGTAGTAAATAACTAATCAAGCATTAATACTCACTATTCACGCTCATCCAAATAGTCTTGCTCAATGGTTGTCCAACTCCATTTTCCACGTTGCATGAGTACAAGCCTTCATCAGTAAGAGACACTTCCTCAATGATTAGAGTTCCATTAGGAAGGCTGAGAATACCGCCGCCCGCGAGTTCTAGGAGTGGCTGCCATGTACCTAGAAGAGCTAGACAAAAAACCTTGTTTTTGAAATCTAATTATATTAGTTATTTTCAATCCTTAAAAATAAACTTCCATGAACCTAAAACATCACACTGATTGATTGAATGATACCATTGGTTACTGATTACTCAGCATATTAGATTAATTGGGAGATAGATTACATTTTTGATTAATCTTAAGTTACTTGATTGAAATACATTTTTTATACCATCTTTCTTCATCCAATGGACTTGTGGCTGTGGGTATCCACTTGCACTGCACGATACCACACCTCTTCGACCAAGAAGAAGCGAGGAATTTGATGGTTCATCTAACCATTTTGGAGCAACTGGAACAGAAGCAGAAATTGAAATATACTGGTTAAATTAAATATCCTATGAGCCTTTAAAGTAGCCAAGTTCTACTTCCTAGTATTTGCAGATGACATACACTTTTGCGTTTTAATAACTTAAAAATAAGAATGATACGTTTATATACCTATACGTGGGATAACAAAAATAAAGATAAAGTAACAAGATAATTTGAAGATAAAAATAAGTAAAAATAGATCCAGTTTACCTTTTATATAAAGATCTGTAGAGCGATTTACTTTAGCGACGTGATTAGATGCAACGCAGGTGTAAGTACCACAATGTTCCAAGGAAACTTTCTTTATGACTAATGCACTGAATAGTTCAGAGTTTCTTTCTACAACCTGAAAGAAGTAAACAATTGATTGGGGAAACATTCGATACTGAGGTGTATAACTAGTCAAAAAATGGATTTCTGCAAATATCATCTGAATTTAAGTTGGCTTGATCAGATAAATTTGAAAGGTTTGCTTATTTTTGAAGCAAAGTGATGGTAGTCACGCTTGTTTATGTGATTGGAGTCGCATATTCGCACATCAGGCATTCTTACTTATTTCTCAGTATCAACAACCTGCTTAGATTGTAATTTCAACATAAGATGAGCTGGAATATTTGTTTCCTATTCCCATTACCTGAATAAAACTTACTTTTAAACTGCTTGGTATCCTTTTACCGTCTTTCAGCCATTCAAAGTGTATCGGCAGATCTCCAGTTCTAACATTGCAGTAAATATTAACAATCTGACCCTCCTGCAAATTGCTTCCAAGTAGCAATTCATCCAATACTGGGGCCTCGATAACTTGGATCTCGAAGGCTCTTCTTGCCATTTCTCCAGATGGACTAGTTACGATGCATGTGTAAACAGCACCATTTTGTTCTTTAGATATTTCTGCTATAGACAAAATTCCGTTGATATTGGCCGATGGAGCATTCCGTCTGGCTTTTTGTCGAGAGGCTCTTTTATATCGACTCGGGAAGAGATTGCTTGAAGTTAATAGTTTTCCTTGATGTTCCCAATCAATTTTACTACAAACATGAATTGCTTATTACGTACACACGAGTTTTTTCAAAGTACGGTATAGCGATATGCCAAACCACTTAACTGGTTGACAATAATACAACCGTCATATTTTGGTAAAATAATGTTTTATAAGCAGATATATGAATAGATTTCCTTTGGAAAAATGAATAAATTGAGTCAAAACTAATAGTAATATTTAATAAATCAAATTAATATAGTACCTTATAGGGTATCCGTAGTAAGGGCATCTCAAATTGACAGATTCTCCGCTTTGTACTTTAATTGGTGGTAAGGATCTTATGTAAGGTGGCCCTGAAGAAAAACAACAATGTCGTCTAAATAAACCTAATTGCATGTGTGATATTAAATGACATGGGATACCAGGAATTCGGTTTTGGTTTTTATCTACTTTAATATTTAATAATATTCCCTAAGTTTATATGTTATTTCATAATTAACCATAAGTTTATAATGATCAAGGGCGATACAAAATTTCCAAAAACTGTATGGCTTATCACAACATACGAACTTTATTGGACAATTAACTCACCTACCAGCAAATAGCATAATTTTCTTATTTCTTTTCTTATATTACGGTGTTTTTTAATATAGACACTACAATGTAGTATCCACAGAAAATTATTCGCTCCATAATCTTTTCACAATTTTTCAACTAAACTATTTATTTTTGATGTTTTTGAGACTTGCTATAATAGTATGGCACACCATTAGGAAAATGTTTTCTCCGGGTTATCTTCTAATAAAACGCTTCTTTAAATAAAAGGAGAATTCATCACAGATCAGTAATTAAAAAATATATATTTTAGGTGTCTTACCATACACGTCAAATCTATTCTCGTGGCTGGCAACTTGATCATTTTCTCTGGCAGTGCAGGTATACAAACCACCGTCTTCGACCCTAACACGAGTGATATTCAGCTGAGTTACAACTGAATTATCTGAAGTCATTACTTGTCCAAGAGCGTACCTAGAAATTTAAAGCACCAGTTTAGTATAAGAACTTGAATTCACTTTTAAAACTCAAAACCAAAATTTCTTAATAAAATTTATATTTTAAAAAACATATGAGCGTTTATTATGTATAATATATAAAGCTTTCATATAACTTGTATAAATTAAATGAATATATTTTACAATGTCACAACATGTACCAGATAAAAACAGATCTATTTGTTCAGAATTTTAAAGCTAAACATATTTAGATAACCATGATGGGCTCGAATAGTCCTCTGAATGCCAAAGTCGAAGCATTCGCGGACTTACATATAAAAGCCGCCCTGATAGAAGCTGAAAACTCTCAAGATAATTAGTAAATTTACGAAAGCTATTAAAATGGAAATTATTAAAGCAATGACGAATACGACCAAGAATGAAGTTCAAAACAAATATTTAAAATCGTAAATATTATCAATCATAAATATTATATATCGTACATTGAGTTGTGCCGTATACAGTCGTTCTGAGATAAAGAATGGAAATGAAAGAATACCGCAAAAGTCAGTTAAGACTTATCCTTACTTTTATTTTTGTCCTTTTTAGAGATGTTTATTCAATTTAATATATTAGCCCTATTGTACACTATACTTTCTAGAATCAAATCAGGAGAAACGTTGATGAGATAGCATTAGGTCATACGTCATCTTATCGAACCATAAAACATATTAACAACCTTAACTGACTACATATTGACCAACATATTATACCGGCTAATTTTTGGAGAATTACTAAACATGAACCAAGATTTTACTTTGCATATAGTGTCACATTAGAAAGCTTATCTTCAGAATCAAGGTCTTAACATATGTTATTTAACTACATAATTTACATGCAACTCTAAACTTTATTGCAGTGTATTAACGTGGTTCTCAAACAGCACAAATAGTAATACTAGTTTAAGGTACATTTTAGAATAAAAGGTTACGCGTTATCATTTAAAGCTTCTTTAACAATCCTTTGAAAACCAAGTTATATTAATTTTAACCACGATTCTTCAGTCAGCCTTAAACGTTTACAAATATTAAATAGATTTGTCCAGTAAGGTAGAGCACAGAGAAGTCTCTTAGGACATGCCTCTCTATTTTGGGTAGTCCGACTGGTGAAATACCTCCACTCTACAAAAGACCATAGCCAAATAACCTTGTGTTGTGTTCTTGCGTTGAGTACGGTTTTCAGAGCTCTTTGGGGAAATGGAGTTCAATGCCAGCAAAGCACTAGTGATACCATAGTGGCCTACGTTAGCCGCTTGCCATCAGGTAGTTACCGCAGGCATGAGGCCTGTTTGCCACCCTAGTGGTATAAGAAAAAGGATGCTAATATTGAATAGTATCCCCGTAGACGTAAAGCAAGACCAGACGGATATTTTTTCGATATGAGATACATACAGAAAGCTTATGAAAACAGCTGGTTGATTGGCATTTATTTGTACAAACATACCTAGGGTCCGTAGTACTTGAGACAATGATTCCGTCTCTCTCCCACACGAACTGCGGCGGTCTGTCTCCAGATGCAGCACACTGCATACTAATCTGGAATTAGGAGTTATTGCTATAGCGTATTTACCCTAGTTAAAATATTCGTCAACTCTCCACTGCGCCGTCGCCAACGCACCCGTATACCCTATCGTTGTTTTCACATCCCTTACTTTCTTACAGCTTTACAGATTGCATCACATCTATAGTTACTGTTCCGCTTCTTAGGTTCGCAGAATGAACTTATCTAGCATTTAACCTTCCTCAATAAATATAAGAATGCAAAAAAAAAAAAGAATGCAAGATGATTTTTTCAAATCTGACTCTTAGTTCCATAGATTAGCGCGTTCAAACAAAAACAAACAATCTCCTGAACTTAAAATATTAAGTATAGATATTTCTTTTTTAATTAAATATGTGTATTAGGTCCTTACATATGAAATTGACGTTTTGTTGAACTGGCCAACTTGACCTCAAATATCTGCTGTTTGGTTAGGAATTTCAAATTCAAATTTATTTCAAATTTAGGCTTTTGTATTTGTGTTTCGAATTTAGTGATTCATTTGTTTTCGCAACATTTGATTTCGCATTGACATAGTTCTTTTCAGAAAATGGAAAACTTAAAATATCGCGTTATTCACGAATATGAGTTCCACGTGGCATCAGCGGTGCAGAAACAACTCGAAGGATTTATGATGTGTATGGGGATGCTAATTTAAAAGAGAACAGTGAACGAAGAAGAAAGTTTGGCCAGGAGAACCGGCCAAATTATGTCCCAAGCGAAAGTTGCCTCAGAAAAAGGTAGGTTTGGTGGACCAGTGCTGGTGTCATACACTACATCTTCCTAAGGTCTGGCTAGACGATAACGGAAGATCTGTATTATCAACAATGGCAAACCATAATGGAAGCAGAGACGAAGTCGCGGGTGGAAACTTGTTGTGATATTTTTGTGCACAGTACAACCATGCGTCTGTGGCTTCACCGCCCCCAGGTCTCAACTGCACGGGTAGTATGAATACATTACTCGTTGTTTGGAGTAGATTCTAAACGTTTCCAGATATGTTGAGAATAGTGAATGCTTTCCATTTCTACTCAGATTGTAACAATGATTATTATATTAATTCCGTAAAATAGTTGATAATAATGAAATAATTCCCATATACTTACATCACCGCCAGGAGTGACAGTTCTTTCGGTAAAATGCTGGGTAATAATCAAACGGTTGCTCGATTGCCTTTTCCGCCTGTCTAGACCTGAAAGAGGTAAAAATAAGAAGAGTATGAGAATTAGAAAAATTAGGCGTTAAGTATTACGTTCAGTTTATGTTATACGTATATAAACAGATCAGTGGCCTGGAAAAAAAAATCATTGGTCTTGATGGTGCGAGACGCGGGGATCCTAGAAGTTTTCATATATGATAATACTAGTTATTTTTTTCAGTGTAATCATCAACATAGTTAATCCCCACGCTAGCCCATAATGTATCGGCAATCTAACCACTCGGTCACCACCTAAGTAACTAAATACTTTTTAAATAATATATTTAAAAAGAAACTCAAGAGGTGTCGTGTGACATACGGTAGTAATGAAGTTCGCTATATATTAACGCACTGGTATTTGTCCAGTACGAGTGATCGATGGTTCAAGTCCCACTGATTTGCGATTTTATGTATATATATTATATTGTTAATTTTTTATTATTATAGGGTTAGCATTGTGGTCACATTCTCACCTGATCTTAAGTGACTAGGTGGTCCAAGGTGACACGCTAAGCCTAGTGGAAGACTGGCACTCAAATGCAGCTGTCTAAACACCTATTGGTGCTTTGCGACAGATTTTCAACTTCAGGGTGGTAGCTAGTCTAATACTCACTTAGATAAATCCCTACCAACCATGCTATGGTTTCCTCACGATGTTTTTTGTCACCGAAAGCTCAGGCTCATTGCAGAGATTCGCTTATAGCAATCGACACAATATCCGTACAGGTTACCACTGAGCCATCATTGCTTTAAAATATACATTTATTCAATACATTTAATTTTGAATCTGGAATAGGAAATATAAATCTTTTATAAACAGCTAAACTAATTCCACGACTGTCATAGTTTTGAATATCATATATATGCATGTTTTTTTTTGTGTTTGTCGAGTCCGGTCTCTTTTCAGTTTAGCTCCCACCTCGCCGAAGTAACTTCGTTACAATATTCATTATACAACCTACTATACATATCTCGCTCACTCTTTACTACATTTATGTTAGTCAGAGTAGTACCGTCGAAACTCAACATTTCCAAGTTAAATGCTGTTAGTAGATACATCCTTATTAAGTGTTCTACAACACTGATATGTAACTAAAGTAACCATGTTTGTTATAAAATAAAAGAAAGTAAAAAACGGTGAATGAAAAATAACACAAATTATTAATAATAAAAGGTTTATTTCTCTCCTCTGCGCATTCCTTATACCCTTCAAATGCATGTCCAATATTTTTCAAGTATGTATAAGACTATAATCTTTTGTTTAGATATGTATACGAAATAAACTATAATGCGTTTCTCTGTAAATAAAGATTTATTTTATTAATTATAATATCTATTACTAAACTATTTACAAACAATGTTATTTTAAATACCTGTAAATAAAGAAACGACGTTAAAAGTTTATATTTTACAATACCTTTCTTTAGTTTTATAATTTATTGTACAATTTGACATCAATCATTTTTATATGTCTGTCAAAATGTTCTTTATAATAATAAATAAAATATATACAACCTACATACTAAACATATTAAACCTACGAAACTTAAAATACAATTAAAGAAATATTTTTTCTTTACATATGTTCATTAAATTATTTTTTAATTTCAATATGGTTATGCGCTGGTATATTATATATTTATAATAATATGGTAATATGGTATATTTAAATACGGTCGATAACGTCATCAACATTGCGGTCCAGGTATTCACGAAGGTGACAGACCGTAAAAGGGTTGATTGGACTCGGCAACGTAACTAGGTCTTTGATATGTTTATACTTGGGGACATGGAAATTGCACGGTTCTATGAATTCCTTATAACATGTTTATCATAATATAAAGATTGCATTCTAAAATTAATTGGTTGGAAATATAACAATACAGCATTCTGGGAATACAGGGTTATGTTTTGTCTATGTGTCGAATATTATTATTAGGTTTAATCAACTATTTTACCCATACTTTGCTGCTCCTGACATCTTTATATATATATATATATATATATATAATTCTTATGAGTGTGTATATGACTGAACTTCTCCTAAACGGCTGGAATGATTTTGATGACTTTTTTTGTGTGTGTTTGCGTGGGTCTCTGAATATTTTAGACTCACAATTGAATCAGGTAGATGGCGCTGTCGTTGAGTTCTAGGTTTTTGTATTTTTAGGCAAGACAACTGTCGGGTCCGTTAGTATTATTATAAATATGTACTAATTGATAATAGTCATACACAACAGTAATATCACAACGGTATCTAAGATTAATTAGGCACAACGAGGAACTTGATTGCGTTCTCAAAAATCATTTGTTTCTATGAAATTTCATGGTAACTCAAGATATAAAATATCCTTCCCATAAAAATATTCCTTTCCGAAGAATGAACTTTAATTTTCCAAGGCAGCATGATATAGTTTATCGTGTGTAATGAAAGAAAGTAGGTAGGCAAATGGATTGTACAAAAATAAAAAAAACTCTTTTATGTCTCTGGCAAAATTCGTATTCTGAGTTACCTTCAGGTTTTTTTTTTCAGAAAACACGCAAATAGATTTTTTCGTCGTTCCATTAAAGGCTTCCAATTGCACGGGCGTGACTCTGCCATTTTATAGTACTTATGATCAGAATAAACGAAAAGTAAAATTAATTTCTCCGAAAAAAAAAGTGTATGAACAAGAAAGAAAAAAGTGTGACCCAGTAGTATCGTCGATATTCTTTGCTAGTAATATTTTTTTAAGGTTTAATCGAACGCTTTAAATTGAGCAGTTCTTAAATATACCTATATTTTTAAAACCTTATGATGCGATGACGTGTTAGGTTTCAGTAACTAGTTTAAAATTTGTTAAAGAAAATATCGTAATAAAGCTATAAGCGTTTGCTAGTGTTCAAGGATCAATGGATGACAGCTGTGACAGCTACCATTTTTTATCAATTTACACAAGATCTCGAGAAATTTTAGTCAAAAACCCATCGATGGTACAATAATAAAAAATATAAAATTGAATAAGGTAACAAACTGCGCGGTACATTACACTGATCGGTAAATAATTTCGGCCGCCATTGTAAATAATGTGAATATTAATTGGCAGTAAGTGTCTTCGGTTGCTGATCAATTAAGTTTTCGATGATGTAGGAAGCGCTAAAAGGTAAACGGAAATATCAATTTATTTACTGAGGTTGGTTTATTTGCGGATAGCTGTGCTCGCGGCTCGGCTCGTATGGACCACAAAATGCCGTCAGTGGAGCGCACGCGGGAATCGTGCTGCCCCCGCTCAAAAGACGAGAAACAAAAATGCCTAATGTGGATGATCCTTAAAAGATAGATATACACAATTGCAGATATTTTTGAGGCCTTTTTAAGATCTACAATTATGTAGAACATTAATTTGCTATATGTCACATGGTTTTACAAAGCGTAAGCCAGTTAGCCATCTTTTCCGAATTGATTTACCATTATCGTCACTGCTTATTTCGTATGTTACTTTATTTTACAAAATATATCCTATAACCAGTCCAAGTGGTTTTTCACGAGAAAGACAATCATACAAGTTTTCATGCAATCATACACGAACAGACAGCCAGAGAGACGTTGAGTATTATAATATGTATAGACTATAAAACTAAAGAGATTGTTTGTTTTAACGCGCTAATCTTTGAAATTACCAAATCTTAAACAATTATTTTAGTAAATTTCTTAGCCTATTTATTGAGAAAGTTTATAGACTATACAACTTCACGCTACGACTCGAAGGAGCGGAGCAGTAACTATGAACGTCTAGAAATCTGTCAAGCTGTAGGCAAGTACGGGAAGTAAGTACAAATGTAAGCTACACGAGTGTATTGACGACGGCGCGGCGCGGTGAAGAATGTGTCGAATAAATTTAACACGAGTAAAACCGTGCGGTACTGCTAGTTTGTTATAAAATTCATTGCTACTAGTAACTCCGCTAATTATTGCACAATTTCGTGCAATGCTCGACTTGAACGAGTAGTGAAGTATGTTATTCTTGAATAAGCTATAAGAAAAAAACCATGACAGATAGATCACTCTCATCTATAAACATATTATATAACTCAACGTCTCTCGGTCTGTCTATCCGTTTATGTTCTTTTCACGCGAAAATCCCTAATCCGATTTACATGGTTTTTCCTTTAATTCATAGATATGTTGTCTGGCCAGATTATAGGATATATTTTGTTACATTAAGTAAAATACAAAATAAGCAGTGACCATAATGATGAATCAGTTCGGAAAAATACGCTTTTAGGGTGATTAAATGTCTTACGCTGAGTAAACCATAAAATATATATCAAATTATTGTACTAGATAATTGTAGGGGAGAGGCGTACAAAATGGCATAGGCGGGTAAAATGGCACATCTGCTTTTTTCCCAAACCACAGACATACTAGATATCACAATGGCCTGTAAAGGGCCGCTTAGTAACAGATCGTAACCTGTGGCGGATCCAGTCGTATCCGTTGGGCCGTCTGGTGAGGACACGTGTTTGTTTGATTTTTGCAGTCACAAGTTTTACTCAGGTTGATTTTGTTTCTCGTAAAAGTAAGTATTTTTTTACGTTTATTTGTTTGTATTTAGCATTAATTTATTGTAAATTTACTAAATAACTTCGAGAATGTTTTGAAATCACTAAATTCTAGTTACAATTTTAGTTATCGTTTTCTAATGTTGATGGTTATGAAGTGGACAAAATGGCATACATCTTGTTCGGGTACTATGTCATACTATGTCATTTGACCCACCTTTTTTTAGATAATCAAACATCATACATCGCAACTATTCTAGAATAACAGACCGTCAGGGTTGGGATAAAACCTCCATGGAAAAGGACGACGTAAGAAACCAACAGTATTGTTGTTAACTTGAACGCCAAATATAGAAGAAGCAAAAGCTAAATCCACTCCTCTACCTGTTCTAAAGAAACACACAAGAAAGGTTAAAAAAGCTTTGGACTTTAGTTCTGATAGTGAAGATGATTTATCTTCCTTACAAGTTTACACTGAAGCCGGGGATGATGATGGAGAATGTCCTTGCATTTATTGGAATGACCTCTACTCCAGGTCCAAGCCTAAAGAGGTCTGGCTAAAGTGCTTGAGCTGTAAGAGAAGGGCTCATGCATCATGTGCAGATTTTCCGAAAAAGACAAATTGTTTTACGTTTGAACTCTGCATGTAATTGATTGATTTTCGTTACAAATTTGGTATGCCATTTTGTCCATACCGTGTGTGTCATTTTACCCGCCTAGGGCGGACAAAACGGTTTTTGTTCAAGTTTTTATAAATGTTTAATAATTCTATTGTTTTTGTATTGAATTGATTGATCTCTATAATTCTAAGTAGGTAATGAACCAAAGAATATATAGTTACTTAAAGTGTTCAATATTATTAATAAATAAAGATTTGCTGACAGATTTTATAACTAATATGCCATTTTGTACGCCTCTCCCCTAGATCTTAAAAATACATACAAAAAAGTCGGCGGTAGCATATGTGTATCTTCTACAGATCATCAATAATAAGCATTTTTGGGGCACACAATACGCGCGTACGCTCGACCGACAGCATTCTATAATCCACGCAAGTGGAATTTCGGGCAAATTTAGTGTTATATATAATACTACTACCTAAATCAATGGGTAATAAATGACATTAGATTTTACTTAAATAACTTATTCGTACTCGGTGAAACAACATTAAAAAAACTCACTATATATTTCACTATTCGGTGGTACTATTGTTAATTTCTTTCCTTTTTGCAAGGTTTTATTTTTATCGCTTGTTGTTTGTACTTAGTTGCCCAAAATAGAACTGTCCTGGCTCGTTTTTTTTTTCGATCTGACTACTCTCTTGCCGCAGTTGTAAATAAGTCGTGAACTGGCTAATTCCCTATCCGTAATGCGATCTAAACTAACTATACATATATATATATATATATATATATATATATATATATATATATAAATGTTTCATAAAATTTAAAAAGGAAGCGATTTTTCGAATATATATACACATATATATGTATTGTATAACAGATATTCGAAAAATCGCTTCCTTTTTAAATTTTATGAAACATTTATATCTAGTAAATAGGTTATTATTATCTATTTCATCATTTACATCAAATAAGATGTGCCTAATATAATTTTTTGATTTGTGATATAATGTTTGCGGAAATTTAGTTGGTGTATCAATTTGTTTATTTATAATTAGTCATAAGTAAAATAATCTGTATGTATCACTAAGATAAATAAATTAATACATATAACTTTTCTTTGGCAGGATGGAAGATACATGCGTATATATGTATTTAGTAATGTGTCAATTTTTGTCTAAACTAACTAGGAAAAAAGGTCCCTTACAGAACATATGTACCTGAGTGGTTGTCCTAGCTCACTTATACACCAAAATAAAAGCAGGCTTTAAATCACTAGAAATGTCTTGATATTTACGACATCGTAAGGGGAAGAGTTCTATTGTAAACTGTTGTTTGTTGGATTACCCAATCGAAGCGATAATCTTTAAATATGTGAGTTAACTAAGGTATCTTTACGTACCTATGAATAAATACTCGATGTTTCGAGTAGATAGATACGTTTCCAGATATTTCGAGAATAGTGATTTTTTTCTATAATTACTCAGATCGTAACAATATCTTGCATATGTGGGACGAGTGTGTTCCTTGCTTAATATTCAGTGTGTGCACAGAGACGATAGTGCTTCCCGTGTACAACAATTACGGACCGCAACTAGTAATTATAGATTCTGATTGGGTGGTCACGTTCAAATAGTGCGGGTAGATAGGATTCCTAAATCTATCTATATGAACAAATCTTTAATTTTTTGTACGTACATACATGTTCTTTTTCCATACTTTGTAAAGTGTAATTTATAAATTTAGTACAAATAAATGCTATTGATCACGAATATGACATTTAATTTTTTGTGTATTCGAATTTAGCTCACACATGGCTTGGCCGCTTTTCATAAAATTTTAAATACAAAAGTATATGTAATTCACCAATTGATATAAGAATTGTTAATAACAGTAAAAATATATTAAAAAAAAAACATTTTTTATTATTACATATTCTCAATCGATTTTAAATAAATTTTAAGTACCTATATATTATTATTGGTATATAGATATGTTACGTGTGTAAATTATACTTTATAAGTCAAGTTTATAACCCCTACGTAATACGAAAATAAACACCCTTACGTGCAAACAGAGAGGGTTGTTCCACACTGCGCACTCAATACGGTAAGCACAGATAAATAATGGTTGTAAATAATCTGGCGCTGACACTCGGTTGTGTGGAGTGGGTTTTACTTTGCGCCGACTATTGGGACTCAGCGAGGGTTTTACCCGATATTTTTCCAACAATTTATATTCTGGTATAGAAGTTTTTTTTAAACTTCAACACAAAATATATTTATTTGAGCCTATATACTTATTCGTTTCACATAAAATCTGATTTTAAACAAGCCTGAAATTTTGTTTCCGTGTAAAGAAAAAAAAAGAGATTTTTAGGGTTCTCAGATTCGATCAATAATACACTGATCGAAGGTTCTGAAGTCAAAAGGAACTCTTATAATTTCGCTATATCCGTCTGTCCGCAGCTTAGCTCAGAGATTTAAAGCAGAAAGCTGTATTTTGGTATGGGTCTACATATTAATCACTCAAAATCTGGTAAATTAAATCTTGAAAAAAAAAAATAGTTTGGCACTTCCCCTGGCCCTGCCAATAAATGATTGTATTTGGATATGTAAAAAATATTATTGTAGTAGTAAATATAATGAAGTTAAAAAGAAAACTATCAGAAGAACGTAGGCTTTACAAGTTAACGAGTACCTAATAGTCAATCAACTTATAAAATGTATTTGGAGAAGTAATTTCGTACAAATTCCATTGAAAATTACTGAAAGCCCCATCTCTAAGTCTGCATATTGTGACGGGCAACTACGTAACGCTAAACTGCGTGTGACACGACATGCACTTGGTAATTATTTTTATTGTAAAAAAATATTTAAATAATGTTTATTTTACGTGTATAATTTTATGAATTATAAAAAAGAGATGGGTGTTTCGTGACAGATTTTCAACAAAAGAACTGTAATTAACTATGCTTTAGTCGAATCAACCTGTTCCTTCACAGAAACATTGAACACAAGCCATGCACTGAGTTATTACTTCTTCACTTACCAATACCTGACGTTTCCTTATGTTTGTTGTTGACTAGTTTTCCCTTGCTCCTGTTTTGACTGAAACAAAATAAAAATAAGATATTATGTACCATGTTATTAAAAAGATACTTATTACATTTAGGCACTGGTAAAACATTATAATTGTTTACGAGACTTTTTATATTTCGTTTTAATTCAGATATGCCACTAAGAGATGGTCCTACTGTTTAAATAGATCGAATTGTATTAGATAACATTATTAATATATTACTATTATTATTACAATTATTATTTTGTACCATTTTTTCTACAATGATGATTTGTGGGCACCTGTAATAAGTTTGTAAGGTTTTATTTAAAAAACTATCCCAAATTCGACTGTCCTACCACTTGCCAACAGGGAGTTCGAGTCTTTACACCCCGACTCCATCATCAGACCAACTCCATGGTATAATAATATTGCATTGTCATCGAACTTACATATATGTATATGATAAATTTCATCTCAATCGGAAATCATCAAGTGACTGAAAAATGGTTTGCAAATTTTGAATGTTACATACGAAAATTGCCAGTTAAATAAAATGCTTGTAAAAAAAAAGTGATGTATAAACTGTTGACTTTATTAAATAAAGAAACTATTTTAATATTTTATAGACATGGACTATGAAGGGTAGATAGAGAAAAGAAGAAGGAGCCTAGATTTATCGAAATAGTGTCCACCCAAATACATAAAGTAGGGTTAGAAAATTTACCAAAATGACATTAATATAGCAAAAAAGTATAGCTTGATGTTACCAGTATTAAATTAAGCGAAGTATGGTTAAAATATCTACGGTAGATTTTTAGTTAATTTTATTGTACCACGGCATAATAACTGCACCGTACCTGATAGTAATCATAAAACAATACAACAACAATGGTGACCGCCGAGAGATCGGCAATGCATTGGCCGTGGTCGCTGTCATACCAGCTTGTAAGCTTTTTGTCAGCTGGATACACACTGGCTGGTACCGAAACGCGACAAACCAGAACATTGTCACTTTGACGGGTTAATCACCATTTGCATGGTAGTCGTGACCAAGTCGCATACTGTATCCCTGCCACTTCGTTCTGGATATACACGACTAATCCCGGAAAGTGACATGCCTAAGTCTAAGGTGTATGTTTTGATTATAAATACAATCATATTTGTCGTATCCCACTAGTAGTGATAGGTAGTTGCGATGATGGCTCAGTGGTAGCGTGTACGACTTCGCGTCGATTGACGTGAGTTCGCATCCCTGCAATGAGCCTGAGCTTTCGGCGAAGGAAAACATCGTGAGGAAACCATAGTATGGTGGTAGGGCTTTTATTAATGCCCGCCTGGCTAGTTACCACCCTCAAGTTAAAAATCTGTCGCCAAGCACCAATAGGTGTGTTCCGGCAGCTGCACTTGAGAGCCAGTCTTCCACTAGGTTTAGCGTGTTATCATCTTAGGCCACATCGTCATTTAACTTTAGGTGAGATTGTGGCCACTAAGCCAACGATAAAAAAAAAGTTACGCAATCTTAATTTCACTCGATTTCTCTGATTATTTATAAAGAGTTGGTATTCCTTATTTCTTTGCCCTTCATATTAAGCTTTATATTAAAGAAAGCTAGTCAGGAATCTGCCCTTAAACAAATAAATTAATTCCCTCTCTTGTCATTGCTAGCTCTATGGTTTTTTTTGTTAAATGTAAAATGCAAAGGAAAAAATATTAGCACGCTCCTTCAGAATACATTGCTGCAGCAGAAAAACTACTTCCTGGGCAGGAACTGTCCTGGATAGTTTGGAAGAGTCTCAACAGACTGCGGGCCCTAGTCAGTATTGCTGGAGTAACCTTAGCCGGTGGGGCATAATCACTGAGAGTTGAACTACTTTTATTTAAAAAAAAAAAGGTTATAGTTTCTCACAAGTAATAAATACCTTTTTTGGTAGTCCACGTAAGTGAAGCCGCGGGCACAGCTAGTAATACAATAAAGCTGAAGAGTTTTTTGTTTGTTTGTTTAAACGCGCCAATCTCTGGAACTACTAGTCGGATTCGAACAAATATTTTTGTATATGGTAGCCAGATTCATAAGCAATAGTATAAGCTATATAACTTCACGCTATGACTATAGGGAGCGGAGCAGTAAATATGAAAGTCAAGCAATTTGACACGCTTTAGGCAAGTACGGGAAGTGGACCAACGATAGGACTACACGGGCGCGTTGGCGGTTCCATGGATTGTTTGTCGAATAATTTCAACACGGGTGAAACCGTAGGTCACATATAGTAATTGATAAATCCGATCAAGTTTCTTGACTGTTTTTTCGGGGTCTGGACTGTTTTCCGAAAAGGTAGTAATGTTTTGAAGTTCATAAGTGCATTCTTATGGCCTAAATTGAATAAAGTATTTTATAATGGAGGAATACGAATATTTCCTTTATAGATTTTTTCCAGATAGATAAATAAAACAACATAGCGCATTACTTTCCAGTAGGATGAACTGACGTGCGTATAAAAATGTTTTTATTTCATATTCGGATGCCCTCTGTTCCGGGCCAGTGAGTTTTTGAAATGCGGGAAATAGAACTGCTATTGGCAATAGGCATTCAATCGATCTCTCTGTCGATTTTTACGTTATTGAGATCTTTAGCGGCCACATTTAAATTGATATATCGTGTTATTATAAAAAGTTTATGCAATTTTCTTTTCTGTATTGGTAACGACTAGCTGACTTGTGCGAATATTTAGCAAATTATAGAATGCAAAGAATTTACAGTCCGGTCGATGAGAGAATGCGTTCCTGACGTCTGTCACAACAGACGACTGTTTAAGCGACACAAGATGGCGGCCCATCACGCTATTTGGGGTTGCATTTTTTTACCATATATATAAAAGTATAAATAAAGTTTTTAAAAATAATTATCATCATCATATAAGCCGAAAGACGTCTACTTCTGGACATAGACCTCCCCAAAGATCGTTACAACGACCGGTCCTGTGCTGCCCGCATCTAGTGGCTTCCCGCAACCTTTATCAGGTCGTCGGTCCACATTGTGGCGAATCTACCCACGCTGCGTCTTACGGTACGTCAGGAACGCGCTCTCTCAGTGGTCGAACTGTAGCTGCTGTAACGTTAGTTAAACAAATTCTGAACAGATGGCATCTTTTATAACATTTTACTTAAATATATGGAATTGTTAACATTCGAACAAATGGAATTCCTAATGAAAAATATTTTCTAATTAATTTATTAACCAAAACATTAATATTAACCTATATAAGAAGTGAAATGATGTGCCAATAATTAATTTTCATGAAGAATTAAGACAGAGATATGGCGATGCGACAAAACACACATTTGAACAATAATATACATATATATATATATATATATATACATGGTTTTGTTGTGACACCGCGTCTATCTATGTCGGTTCGAATATAGCAAAAGTCATAGTTTTCATAGATGAAAAACACCGTGGTTATACCATAACGTGGTGGTAGGATATTCTAGTTATCATTTGGTTATGTACTGCCTTGTAGTTCAAAATATCTTGCCAATAAGACCAGGAAAGGGGGAAAAGACAGCTGCCTTCTTACTTAGCTGGCTGTGGGTAAGCGATCGGTTAAGTTTCCGAACCGAAAGGTAAATAATTTGAAGCATCGTTAAACTTAAAATCCTCAATAATGAAATACTCTTTGGGTTTTATATTCGCTCGCTACTGCTACCTAAAAATGTTGTCGATGGACGAGGACTGGTTCTATATTCGTTGCTGAGGTCTAGCTGACTCGCACGCAACACAAATACACCAGCATTATATGAGATACGCTGGTCGCAAAGCATAAGTTTGTTGCTATTCTTAACATATATATTAAAGACCTTGTCAGTGAAGTTTAAGGTTATACTAGAGAGAGAGGAGAAGATGGTTTACTAGAGAGAGGTAGTAGGGTCAGTAGGGTTTCCATAGCTCCTTTTGGAAGGTGAGTTCAAGGTCGGCAACACGCTAGTGATATCTATGGCATTACAAGCGTCCATAGGCAACGGTAGCCGCTTACCTTCATGCGGACCGTGTGCTTGTTTGCCAATTGGGCCGCTACTTATTGAGAATTAATTATATGTGTTAAACTGATAACATAATTGTCAGACATCCCCGTCAAAGTGCTTTAAAACCAGTACTGGCATCACAACGAAGACCAGCGATGAACTGTATTATGATTGTACTATGCTTACTATCAGGTACAGAGCTACCCAAAGATGCTCTATAAGACATCAACAACTGTTTAGCGTTCTCTCTTGAAATACCAATGTATCAGAGAAAAGTTATATTTATAGAATGTGTAGGCATTACAGTTCATTTACAAAACGGCATATTATTCACCAGTCTAACTAAATTTAAACGTTCACTTTATTTTTATTTTTTATTAAGATACAGGCATGCTCTTAACCTCAATCTGACTTGACAGTAAGTGAAGATGAGACCGACGATGGATCGCGCTTACCCAACAGATGTCTGTTCACTCTGCCTTTAAAAACTCCCATGCTATAAGTTGAAAGAAACAGACGCCAGGTGCGAATTCCGCTCTATAGCCGTTCGCATTAAAAATGACGAAGCGAAACGTTTCGTGCGAATCGGGGGAATGTCAACTACATTACGACGTCGTCTACGTACCCTCACGGCGTCTAGCTGTCCTGTGGTAGAACGGGAAGGGCGTGATTAAATCATAGAACTCCTGTGCGTGTGCGTAGTTTATTTTATTTTATTGTTAGGTAACTATAAATGTTGTATTTTCTGTAACAAATCTACTCGTAATTAAGTTAAGTTATGTTCTTCACCGTCTATTCACATATAATGAATGAATGTTTTGAAGCAACGATGGCTCAGTGGTTGCGTGTACGGCTTCGCGTCGATTGACGTGAGTTCGAATGACTGCAATGAGCCTGAGCTTGCGGTGAAGGAAACATCGTGAAGAAACCATAGTATGGTGGTAGGGCTTTTTCTAATGCCCGCCTGGCTAGCTACCACTCTCAAGTTGAAAATCTGTTGCCAAGCACAAATAGGTGTGTTCCGGCAGCTGCACTTGAGAGCCAGTCTGCCACTAGGTTTAGCGTATTATCATCTTGGGCCACATCGTCACATAAAATCTGGTATTTTGACCACTATGCCAAACCTATAGCGATAATAAAACAATAGTTGTTAACAAGTTGTGCATTTATGTTATGGGGTATCAGATTTAAAAAGCTAAGAAGAGTTAAGTATTTATTGATATCTTGTCTGTATTAGTGCTTTTTGAAATAAAATAGAACAAAAATATGTTTAGTATTTGAACGTACATTTAATGAAGCGGTTTCCGAGAACGCTAGTAAAGCGGGTATTATCTCTTCAAAAGTTAAGTATTTAACATTTATTATTATTAAATTATTACAATGAAAATTCATTGTTAAAAAAAGAATCGCTTAAGGTAAAAATATACGTATTTTTATTATGCAACGTTGTTTTTTTTAATAAAGTTACACAAGAAAATGTTTTTCGAAGCAACTTTGAACTTTTCTAATGGAAACTTTACGTAACGAAAATTGAACGGTTTACTCACGGAGTATCGTACCAGTTGAGTATAAATTTGTTTTCATCTTCTATTTATTTAATGGCATCTTCGTTCATCCACAATTCTACCAACGTCACGTGAGTAGAATATTAATGTAAAAATTCTAATCATTCTAATAATTTAGTGGATGCACAGAATGGGAGTCACTTCCAGACATCACTATCATTCACATAATGATCAACCCTATAATAACCTTTTCACAGTAAAACCCGCTTAACATGGTCCTTGAACTCATTGTCTGGCAAATCAGTATTGTGCGTCGGGTTCAGCAGAAGGCAAGTACGTAAAGTGGAAGGTAAGGTGCTACACGGGCGCGTTGGAGGCGGCGCCATGGTTAATTTGTAGAATAAATTTAATACGGGTGAAACCGTGGGGCACAGCTAGTAATTAATTAAACGAGATATGTTTACTTTCAAATTTTGAATTTTTTTGCAAACCGTACGTCGAACGTTTTTCTGACACTGGTCACTAGAGCGTGGAGTTGGACGTATTTGCTTTTTTTATATTCGTAGCGGATCTGGAATATTTTCTATTCACACACATTTCCATTTATAAAAATAATGGTTTTACCCGTTGCAGCTCGTATAATCCATTCAGTTACTTTGACAAAATGATACAGTACGTCTTACTTGGTGATATTCATTTGTAAACCTTAATTTTACTTATCTTCATTGTCAATTCTAACTTCGTAAGTGGTGATTTATTTAAGTATCCATCGCATACACACTATGTCGAAACGTGGTCATTGTGGTCATGTTACGATTGACCCAGTGTGCTATGGAAAGAACTAGCTAAAATTAAAATTATAGATCTGTGCTTGAAGCTAGGAGCTATACGTGAAATTTTGAAACGAAATGATTCGCAGGAGAACTAAAATCATTGACGTAGTATTGGCTGTGTGTGTACTCAAGTAATGCGACAATGGGCTAATGCGAGTTTAAAAAAACTGTTCGACGCTTATTCTTAGTCGGGTGGAAAGTGAAGTGAAGTATTTAATAAGTTTGCAAAAACAGACGCGGGTAGCAAGTTCCAACACTTTGACTTCACATAATGAACTAGTTGCAAATCATTTCATGAGAATGAATAGAACAACGACTACGTATGAATGAAAATTCATACGGCGTCTAGTATTCCCAATACGGAATGGATAGGGAGGAATTCTATGGTGCAGTTCCTGCACACACTCACCAAAATGCAGTAGATGGAACAATGTAAGGCAAGCGACTCTACGCCGATATTTTTCGAAAGACTGACTACCGAAAGGTTAAATTAGTTGTTCAGTGTAAATCGTTTTTTTTTTAATTTGCTTTAATGCATCACGGATAAATGTAGCAAAGATCTGTGTAAGTGCAGCAAATGGACGCAGACAACCGAAGGACCAACACAGTATTGTGCATTTTGTGAAACTTTTGTGCAGTAGAAGATTTATATATGCTGGATAAAAGATTGCAGCTTTCCAGTTTATTCCAGAATCCTTCCTTAATTTATACACAAATTTATTTTCCTCTGCAAACTTTATATTTTATAAAAAAAATGATTACTGAAAGGACAACAGCTCTTTGCCTAACACTCTCTGTTGTGCAATTTCGCTTCAAGCCTAAGATAGCCTAATGTATCTAATACCGTTATAGTGGCATATATATTCAGTTCCCATGATAACTATTTTGATACCTACTTATTGGATACCGCGCGTCTATTTCTCGCATCAACGAACAAGACGGAGGCAAATGACGGTAAGGCCTCTATCAGACTAGCGTTTTTCGAGCGTGCGCGTTCTTCCAACGCTTAATCAGCGCTGGTCAAACGTTGGACGAAAGTGCACGCTCGACAAACGCTAGTATATTATAGTGGCCTAACATTTCTCGCTAAATTCTACGCTCACATTGTCTAGATAAAATTTAGATAGATATTGGATGACTGTATCACGATCATTTTACTACTGGTGAAAGACTGATGATCGTTTTTTTTTTGTTATAGGTAGTAGGGTGTTGAGGCCACAATCTCACCTTATATTAAGTGACGATGTGGCCCAAGATGGTAACACGTTAAACCTAGTGGAAGACTGGCTCTCAAATTCGGCTGCCGGAACACAACTACTGGTGCTTGGCGGCAGATTTTCAACTTAACGGTGGTAGCTACTAGCCAGGCGGGCATTAGAAAAAGCCCTACCACCATGCCATGGTTTCCTCACGATGTTTTCCTTTGCCGAAATCTCAGGCTCATTGCAGAAATTCGAACTCACGTCAGTCGACGCGAAGTCTTAGATGCTACTAATGAGCCATCATTGCTTCAAATCGATCGAATTCCGTTTGGGCATATATCTGATTAAAGTTCATATGACTTCGGGTTTATTTATATCTCTAAGAGAATCAACGACCCAAACAATCATTGTTTACGCAGGATTTAAATTTAATTATATGAATTTTTTAAATTTCATACGTATATTTTTCTTTGCTGTCGAGAAGCAATGATGGCTCAGTGGTAGCGTGCACGGAAACCGCATCGATCGACGTGATTTTGTATCCCTGCAATAAGCCCGAGCTTTCGCTGAAGGAAAACTTATAAAATGTACTTGGAGAAATAATTTCATACAAATTCCATAGAAAATTACTTAAAGCTATAGTGACGGGCATCTACGGAACCCTATACTGCCCGAAACACACTTTGGATATTTTTTTTTAGAGATAGCGTGACTTAAATTGGAAGTTTGATATTTAAATTATCCTGTTCTTTTTAAAGCTAAATATTATCGATAATACGATTATGCTTTAAAACAATTGAGAGATATGTAAGCTGCATAAGTTAAATAAGAAAAATTAACTATAACAATAACTAAATTCGCATTCTGGAATACTTCTTACACAGCCTTCGAATTGAGCGCCTTACGCCAAACAGCAAGATAATGGCATGTTCATTCGTCCAGTCAATATACTTAATTCTGTTTTGCTGTAATAAAAATGTAAAGTTGACAAAAATAAATTATGTTTATTATCGAAATAATTAAAAAATACTAATAAATTTAATGTACAACAGAATCCAATTATTTTCGATTCGTTATATATTTACGTTAAGTATATACGTAAGTATAAGTAGATTTAATTAATCCAAAATATTTCATTTATAAACTAGACGAGTTATTAGAGGAATTCATATTGGGATAGTTCTAATAGTTTTCCGATTTGTCAAATACCAAGCTCGCCTGAACTTCACAGAGCTAAGGGCATTTGCAAATTGTACAGAATTGAACTCGGAGCATTTTCCCAGTATGAAATTAATCATTCCAATAATGCCAAATTGTATTTCGCTCTATCGGTATTTATTGAAAAGTCAAAAAATCTGAATGCCCAGTGCATTATTTATATTCCAATATTTTACAATCCAGTCATGCATGACGTTTATATTTGCCTTTATGTAAATATGACTGAAATAGGATGCAATACATAGTTTTACTATATATTTAAGACTAACGTTTTCCTCACGACTTCGCTGACGTAAACTATATAATTTTTACCAGTTATTAAATTTAATTTATAAGTTGTAAATTGAGCAAACAATGTAACTAATTTAATAATTTATTAAATAAAGCAGCCGAAAGAAAGTTAAGCGTTTTACACACCAAATCCGTCGACCCGCCGATACATGTTGACGGATTAGTCGCTGACTTCACATCATTGCAAGTAGGAAAATTTTGTCAGCGACATCTTGGTGACACGATATAAACAACTTTGTCTCCGCTGTTCGTGGCTGACGAATGTTGAGACATGTTGTGTCTTTTCAATCATGTAGTAATTAATGTTCAACTGGTTCAACAATCCAACATTAATGGGCACCTATTATCGCAGTGTCTATTCCGATAAGATGAAACTGTTGGGTTAGACCAAGTTTATTGAGTTGCAATTGTTACATTTACAGTGAAAGATTAAAAGATTTGAAGGCAAGTGATTGTACAAATATCTATACATTTTAACCATGTTTAACCAATACCTATTTTAAACATTTAATCTTAGACACAGAAAATTAAAAAATTAAAAAAATTAAAAAATTACAAATTACTGAAATGCAGCTTTATCAACAAACAGTTTGCAACGGCGTTTATTATCAATGTTTAGTTTCACGATAACTCCTTTGATAGATTAAGATGTATTATAGTGAAAATTCTTAACTTCAACGCACACGTTACTATAGTCAGGAATAGGGCCATCTGGATCCTTTCCCGCTTGCGACCCTTGCTCAGTTCGGTAAGCAAAATGTCCTTAAGACATAAGCTCACAATGTACAAGATGTGCGTCCGTCCGATCTTGACATATAGCTGCGCCGCGTTCGCACATATGTCCAAACATAACTTTGCCCGCATGCAAAGAGTCCAAAATCGGTTTCTCCGTCGCCTGCTTGACTCTCCAGCCTTCGTTAGGAACATGGACCTGCACAGGGACATGAGGCTTCCCTCGATAGAAGCCTATGTGAAATATCTCACCAGGAGATACTTCGATAGCGCTTCGAATCATTCCAACCCGCTCGTAAAATCCACCGCGAACTACGTCCCAGACAACTCGATCCCCGTTGCCAAACGTTATAAACGCCGTCCGCGAAATCTCTTTGTCGATCCCGATGACGACATCGAGAAAGCTAACAATTTCTACGCGTCCGCTCCCGCAACATATGCGTGCTCGCGCCCACGCCCGCGAAACCACCGTTCCCTCCGCAGGGGACGTACGGTTAACTTCGCTCCCGCACACCCGCCACGACCGCCCTCCTCTGCGGCAACTCAAGCCTAGGTCCGATCCATCGGCATGGAGCCCTCGAGACAAGCAGCCGCTCGCGCGATACAAGTGACTCTACAATCACTAGCTTTCACAGCCATACATGACACTGCATTATACACACATGCACAACACACATAGGTACATAGGTTCTGTAAGGGACCTTTTTTTTCTTTTTTGCCTAGTTAGAGTAGACAAAAATTTCAGACCACTAAATACACATACACATGTTCCTTCCCTCTTCCCAGGGGGCAGAAACATGTATATATGTATAGTTAGTTTAGATCGAATTACGGATAGGGAATTAGTCAGATCGCGACTTAATTGCATACGCGCAACAGTCCGAGCCGAGGTTCGGCCACTTTGGCACCCTCGGATGTTGTTGCTTAGCTTTCGTGGCTGAGTGCCCTAAGCGCTCGCCCCCAAGCCCGGTAAAGCTGTAAAAGCCGTAAAGGCTCCAGGGCCCCTCAGGCTAACAGTGTAGGCAGTTCGAAATACATAGTGAAAATTGTTTCATTGTTCCACTCTATATTTCAAAATAAACGAAAACATCAACAACACATCGAATGTCGCCGGGAAGCCTGCGTGGGTACAAGTCGTTAAAATTTCGCCAACACTAAGTTGCCAGGCTATGTCGGCGTGTCATCGTGTACGGTGTGTAGAGAGCATTAGGATTCAATAAAGTAGACTTCTTTGTAGATTACATTTGAAATTATATTTTTCGGTGCATCGGTAATAGGCCAAAAAAATACATCAGACCCAAAAATTATTTTCTCATACAAAATTTTGGATTACTAGAAATAAAACGATGACTACGTTATAAAATCAACACCCTCCCCAGATTTCACATTTCTATACTTAGTAGTTTGGGCTGGGCGATGTAGAGTCAGTCAGTTAGCCTTTTATATATATTGAGGTGCACCGCGGTTTCGCACGCGTTCATTAAACAGTAATTATTTTCATCCCAAAGTTTAATTAATACTCATATTATTGACAATTCATTTATTATTAGGTGACCCAATGGTTTTTTGCATTACGTATCCATACCATCTTAGCTTGGACTCGGAAAGTTTTTTAGTAATAGGCGCTTGCTCCCTTTTAGTACCACTGTAGGTGAGAAAAAATAGAACTGTGAATTTTTCGGGTTTTGAAATCGCTAATACCCCATAGGCTGGCGTGGCGATTAAGCTAGTACTTTCTTTGAGAAGTTGCCTTCGCACAGCAGTGAGACATTGACAGGCTGAATTTTTTTTTATCGATATAGGTTGCGTTGTGATCACAATCTCACCAGATCTTAAGTGATTATGTGGTTCAAGATTGTGGACTGGCTCTCAAGTGACAGAAGCAGCTGCTGGAATACACCTATTGGTTGCTTGGTTACAGATTTTCAACTTGAAGTTGGTAGCTAATCAGACGGGCATAAGAGTAACCCTACTACCATGCTATGGTTTCATCACGATGTTTTCCTTCACCGACAGCTCAGGCTTATTGCAGGGATACGAACCCACGTCCATCGACACGAAGTCCGTACACGCTACCACTGAGCTATCATTGTTAGAGGTTTCTGAATTTTGTATAATGTAACACGTAAAAATAAATATTCATTCCCTGGTCGCAACGAGCAACCGAACCGAGCAAATACGACTCGCCATTAACAATTCTGTTTGAAGTTCCAAGTGAACCAATAAATATGTAACGTTCATGAATATTCATACGATTTACGATTGCACTTGTTTAAAAACATTTTTTTTTCTTTCAAATAGCACTAACGGCTCAGTGGTAGCGTGTACGGACATCGCTTCGATCGACGTGACTTCGAATGACTTCAACGAGGTTGAGCTTTCGCTGACTGAAAACATCGTATGGTGGTAGGGTATTTCTAAAGTTCGCCTGGATAGCTACAACCCTAAAGTTGAAAATCTGTCGCTAAGCACCTATACGTGTGTTCCGGCAACTGCACTTGATAACCAGTTCCCCCATTGGTTAGGAATTTGTTTGTATGTTCATTATATTCGGTGTGCTTTACTAAATGAGATGCTCTGATCAAAGAACTATATAGTGTGAAGGTAATTTTATACTAAAACTAGCTGTGCCCCGCGGTTTCACTCGTGTAAAATTTAAAAGAAATCGCTAATTGATGATTTATAAAACTGCAGTATAGATAATATTTTTATCGGGTGGTCAGGGTCATGCGTCACACGGCTCGTTTGCGCCACTACACCTATAGTCATAGACTCGAGCTGAGTGTTGAATTATTTTAATTTTTCATTATCTTCCAAACTGTGCGTTCAAATAATATGCTATAACTAAAGGGAACAGTTTATATTCAAAACATTGTCTTGATGATGAAGTAACTTTCGTTCCTAAGTGCTAATATGCCATGACTAATAATAATGCTCATAAGTCATTTATCAATTTTCAAAAATTTATTACCACAAAAAACTTTATTATGGCTTATATATAAGAGATAGGCATATAGTATTGCGGACTATTTTTAGATGTACTAAGGAGAAATATTTTTGTAGAACATTGTATTTACGTATCACTAACCATTACGCCAGCGCACGCGCATAAAGCAGTTCGGGTGCGCTGTTTCTTCCGACTTACTTAACACAAATCAATATTTAAGGCTAACTGAGAGGATTAGCCTAATGCTAGGTAGCCTATTCCTCATGAATCTAGCTATCATATAAAAAATATTTTTTGGAATCGGACTGGTAGTTCCAGAGATTAGCGTGTTTAAACAAATAATCAATCAAACAAAAAACTCTTCCCTTTATTATATTAGTATAGATGTGTTAACAGACTGTGTAGTTTTTCTTAATGGTCTGATGTAGCAAACAAGAATACTGTCCACCAGATATTAAGTAACAATGTGGCTTAAGATGGTAGAATGCTAGACATATCGGTAGCGGAAACTGGTCCTTGTACCTATATGATTTACCTGGACTAAATTTCAGACAATCAAGAAACTTATAGACACCAATCCACGGATTAGGTACCGCTATATCAGTAAAAAGCTTAACAAACAGAAATCTATTTCTCGTAATACCTATGTGATTTACCTATTTATACAGCGTCCTGTCATTTTACCAGATAAATAACATTACGCGGCTCGTTGAACCTGAAAATTGCTACGAATATACGAAGAGGCACGTAGGTAGATACAGTATGGTGAGAGAAAATTATTATAATTTATGTAGTCGCATATTCGTAATAACAGATTTTCAATTTGTGAGATTTCGGCCGAAGATAATACTTTCTCTAGTTATTTAAGTAAATCCCTTTCACGGACTAATTTTATTTATAAATTTTATTTAAAAGAAAATGTAGTTTAAAACAAAACTGTCATTGTTAATATAGCCTAAAGTAACTTAAAACGTCACAGAAAGAAAATCGGGTCTCTCCTTGGTAATACCAATATTAGATAAAACACACCAGTCCACTTGACCCTGATGTACTTTATCTACAGCTTATATTGGGTAATATGTAACGCCGTTCGTTCTATGAAAAGCGCGGCAATAACATAGCTTAAGATTTTATTTTAATTCTCGCAATTAGTTATTCTTTAATAACCACCCAATTTGGTTGTTTAAACTACAAATATGTATGCATATGTACAGTTTATTTATGTCAAGATTTATGTATTTACCATAGGTTTAAGTATATTATTATATTCTGATCTCATATTCCATGTTCAGCAACATCATTAACCAATCATCAACTATTCGTTATTGTTTAACATTAATCATGCGTGAGTCATGACCCGCCACAAGGTAATCCGACGACGTGGTAAAGGTTGCGGGAAGCCGGTGGATGCGGACAGCATAGGACCGGTCGTTGTGGCGATCTTCGGGGAAGGCGTATGTCCACCAGTGGACGTCTTTCGGCTGAAATTATGATGATGATGACTCACGGCGTATAGTCGCAGATGCTATATACTTGTATCAAATTGTACCACAACATTTGCATTTGCCGGTTATTACTTCACTTCATTTTAATATAGATTATACTATATACATACAATACTATATACATTATTATTATTATATATTATACTATATACATATAATACTAATATACATACAATATTTACTATTTGTGAACAACCGCAAAAAATACATCATTATATTCGGGAAATTTTAAGATTGTTTGTAGAAAATCATTTTTCTACTTCTTCACAGACTTAGTAATTCTTGTAGGTAATAGAATGATTGAAATAGTAAAATAACAAATAGATAGATACCATGATGGCTATTGTGTACATTAAATAGATTTAGCATACGTGTATTAGAAATTTAATAAAAAAGATGGGAATACCTTTGCTTTAATATAATAATGAAGTTGTCATACTGCATTCTGCGTATATTGCGACCACTCTGGGTTTCGTTTGCAAGTAATCATTTCGTTATATTGTACCAGAAAAAAAAACATTTTATCTAACTAAATATTACATTTAAATTAAAGGAGACTTACTGTTAAGCTTCTCGTTGATTGCTTTATGATAAAATTAGGGTTGACAATTTTTTTTTGAGAAAAATAAAGTATCAACTCCTTTGAATAGGAAATAATAAAGTACCTATTCGAAAGCAAAATAAATTATTTTAAAATTCATGTTTTTATTCCCTTAAAAACATATTACTTTTAGCAAATGCCAACAATATATTGTTGTCTCTGAAAGCTTCAAAGCTAGATTAACTATCTAAAATTAGATTTAAATAAATTAATAACTTCCTTTTAATTAAATTTATGGACGATCTGATTCGATTTTTTTCCACTTCAGATTCGTTACCGAAAAAACTCTCTCAGTGAAGAGAAGTGGCGGGAATGGCCAGTAAATGGGCGATTGGGATGTAAATGTTATTTCTTTGACTATTTCTTTTTATTCTGTGAGAGAATATTTTTCTTTTTTACGTGAATATTTTCATTGTATTTTATAGTAAAAATTAAGTGAAAAAGCATTTTAACTATAAAATATTGAAATTGAGAATAAAATTTCAAAATTTTGGTATCACGTTACAGACTCATTTGTCCACAGTACTTAATGTAAAATAAATGTAATAGACACTCTTCAGAAAAAAATATTTAAATTTATTTATAAATTATTCTATTGTAACCTTTTTAAATTGATAATTGTGACAAAAAAAGACAACAGTATGGAGTCAATTCTAAGAAAAAGACATGAAACGATACTAACATTTAAGTGTGATATTGCTAGTTTTCTTTTATGTGAAAATTATAAAAATATATGTTACTGAGGATTGAATTGATATAAAAATTCAGTTAATAGACTGATTATGTATTATGACCATGTAAAACAGATAGTACGAGACATAAAAAACCAAACAAATAAGTTTTTTTTTTACATTTGGTATGTTATCAGATGCGTTTTTATATATTGGCCATTTGTCAACAGTATTTTGTGTGAAAATTCTTTATCATTATGCAAAAGTATAACGTAGGTATATATGTATAGAAAATAAAGTAGGAAACTATGTTATAAAGTATGGTTGAAAACGCTAGGTAAACTACGTACTCATATAATTATTAATTACTCAAAGGTGTTTTTTCTTACAATACCATATCTCCGTTAATTCTTCAACAAATTTAATGATTCAAAAATCATTTTTACGCTTGTCTTCTCCGCTATTGACAAGACATAGACAAATGGTCTAAAAATAAGGTTCTCGTTAAATAATTATAAAAAAATAATTATTATATATGACAACTGTTGATGTTAATTTAAATATATTCAAGGCGCCATCTGTTAACATTTTGCTTAACTATCATGACAACAGTTAGATTATTTAAACACTATAATGTGCGAAATATATCGTACGAGTCAGGTAGTCAGGTATTTTTATTTAATTGTTATAGGTTTGGCGTAGTGGCTACAATCTCACCTGATGTTAAGTGACAATGTAGCCCAAGATTATAACACGCTAAATCTAGTGGAAGACACGCTCTCAAGTGCAGCTGCCGGAATACACCTATTGATGCTTGGCGACATATTTTCAACTTGAGGGTGGTAAGCTAGCCAGGCGGACATTAGAAAAAGCCCTACCACCATGCTAAGGTTTCTTTACGATATTTTCCTTCACCGAAAGCTCAGGTTCATTGCAGGGATTGGAACTCACGTCAATTGACGCGAAGTCGTACACGCTACCACAGCCATCATTGTTTCCAACCTATTAGCTATTTATTATATTACAACGCAATACATAGTTAAATGTAAATATTTTAGATTATTTTCCATCCGTGGCTTCGCTCGCGTAGATCATAAAAATTTTACAGTTTTTTATTGTAATTGAATGTATATGTTTTTTATTTTATGTTTATATAAATCTGAAGCGTTAAATATTTTTCCTATACAAACTTTCACATCTAAGGGTTAATTAAAAAAAAGCACTGATTTACATATTTCAATTGTATCGATAAGTATTAATAATAAACTTCGAATAAATTTAACCCGTTTTTTTTTTTTCGAACTGACTATACTTTTAGCCATAAGGCCTCAGGAGCCTTGAACGGCTTTTACAGCTTCACCGGACTTGGGGGCGAGCGCTTAAGGCACTCAGCCACGAAAGTTTTGCAACAACATCCGAGGGTGCCTAAGTGGCCGAACCTCGGCTCGGACTGTTGAGCGTTATGCAAATAAGTCGCGAACTGACTAATGTCCTAGCACACTATCTAACTATCTATACATATATACATGTCGCTATCCTCAGGGAGGAGGGTAAGAGACAAGTGTATATGTATTTAGTAATCTGTAATTTTTAATCTAGACTAACTAGCCTCAAAAAAAGAAAAAAGAAGGTCCCTTACAGAACCTATGTACCTAAGTGTAGTGCATGTCTGTAAAAGTGTAATGCATGTATGTAGGTTGCTAGTGAATACAGTGTCACTGAATCGCGCTAGCGGTAGCTAGACTCAAGTAAATCAATCAATCAAATCAATCAAATCAATCAATCAAATAAATCAACCAAAAGCTTTTTGTATGCTTAAATTATTCAAAGTGACTATTGCGTAAAGGAATGCAAGCCGGCATGATAGCGGCGGCCGCCGATGGATTTTGATCTCTCGGTAGTCGCCGAGTTTCATCACGGAAAGAAATGTCAAGTTGCCGAGCTACTATAAAAGAAAAAAAAAATCTAAAAGAGATTGAGATATTTCCTACTCTTTTACAATAAGAAATACCGAAATAAAAAAGTAAGAAGAACAAAAGAGAAAGGGTTATGGATTTTTTGTGTCTACCGCTGTAATCACTTTTTTTAACGTTGTTATTGCTAAAATTGGTAATTTTTTAAAAGGAAAATAAAGTAGGTAAATTAATATTTTATTGTACATCTGACATTTTACTGTATTTTGTGCGAGCGGACAATGGTAAATTTTAAGGAAACTTAATAAAATTATAACACTAATCTAAGATATCGCTATTTCATACCCGGTAACACAATCTGTATGTCTACTTCATTCTTTGTCTACGGACTATTGTTTTGTAGAATATTCATAATAATATGTGATGTAATGGAAGTTTGTTTAAAACAGACAATATAAAATGCTATGTTGAGACTAATATGTATCCAAAGCCTCTAAATGTTTTTTTTTATTTTAGACCTCACCTATATTACCTATATAAGAACAAAAAAGAAAAGTGTGAACTAACCCCTGCTTCACATAATAAAATATAAAATATCTTTTTTACTTTTATTAAAATTAAAATGTTAAAGGTTACATTATTTTTAGGATTAAAGTATTACTTATATTTATTTGTTTCAAGCCTGTCTTAGCGTTGGGAATTCCCCGAAGTGAATATCGGCACATTTAAAAATCTCTATAATTAATAGTATTGACTTAAGTTCATTATCGAAATACTCCTTTATTTCCATTAAAAATATTACAATAAATTCGGTACCTACATATTATTTGTAATTTAAATGACAGATATTGTTTTTGAAACATATTTTTATCTTACATTAGATTTATAATATTAACCCCGCTCCCTTTGTCAGATAGGTGAGAAAAAATTGAACCACCATCCCCCTAAGCCTGTTTACGAAATACTTGAATGCCCCCTTAGTGAGAATTTTCTAATCGTACAAGGAGTATCATAAAAATGAGATACTCCGACTGAGATACCCGTATGATAAATACCAAGACCAAATTTAAACGTTATAGAAATTAAAATTTACATATTATAACACAAATTCCACCGCCGCGTTTGTCTGTCTGAACGCGATAAACTCAAATATGAGAAAGGAAATATTTTGTTTAAACTGGCCGAAATATAACGATTATTGTTGAAAATTTTGGAAAAAATCATGCCGGCTGGGAACTTTACTGGCGTAGGCTGCGTAAACTAATAGATTTATATGTATTACTCTGCTACTAGTGAGAAGCAGGTGCGGGTGGGTTACTAGAAAAAAATATACTTAAATTATTTGCACGTGTTCTAGGCACCAATATTGATGACAAAGGAAACCAATGATACAGCACACCCTGAAAGAGACAAAACATTTTGATTTATCTTCTCTTTCTACGGGGCGGTAGGACGTACACGACAACTGTATCCAACCGGATCGCGACCACAATAGAGGTATCCAATGCATATGGTTGTAAACCCGTCACAGTGTCTCTCATTTGGATTATCGAATTTCATGATCAGCCTGTGTATATCCAACTGCAAAAAGATTTATAGGCATGACAGCGTCCACCGGAGATGGATAGCCGATCTCTCAAAGGTCATCTTTATTTTTTGATTGTATTGTGTTTACTATCAGAAGCAATGACGTCACTTTACCGTATTATATAAAATTATTAGTATTATAGTTCTTATCTGTATTATTATGCTCAGTGCTCAATGCTCATAACCCATAGATAGTTTTTTATATAAGAAGTTCACTAATAACATCGTCAATGAAAAAGTCGCACGAAGAAATCACCACAAAATGCATAGAAAAACCTAATTCCAAACCCGTTTAGTGTAAAAAGCTGTTTTCAACACAACTTGTAATAAGAATTCTTTTACACTGTGTCCTTAAACTTACACAATGAAGTCTTAGTTTGAAGATTCTGTACACAAGTGAAAAGGTTGAGAGAAATATTGCCGGCTAAATATGAGTAGACAGCTCTGTTCCATGTTTGCCGTAAGTTTGGTAGGGTTGGTAAGATTTTACTTTATTTCAGACTAACTGACTAGACTAGCTCCGCTCGCGTGGCCTACGAAAAAAGATTTTTAATTTTTTATGCGGAACCCTAATTATTTTCTAAAATCAATGTAGCCTAAGTTATGCCTTATAACATCAACTATTACCCGCCACGACCGCCCTTTTCTGCGTCAACTCAAGCCTAGGTCCAATCCATTGGTATTTAGACCTTGGGCCAAGCAGCCGCTCGCCCTCTACATTTAGTCAGATCGCGACTTATTTGCATACGCGCAACAGTCCGAGCCGAGGTTCGGTCACTTTAGCACCCTCGGATGTTGTTGCAAAGCTTTCGTGGCTGAGTGCCTTAAGCGCTCGCCCTCAAGCCCAGTAAAGCTGTAAAATCCGCAAAGGCTCTAGGGCCCCTAAGGCCAACAGTATAGTCAGTTTGAGAAAAAAAAAGCGCCATACAGTGTCTCTACATTCACTAGTTATCACAGACACACATGACACTGCATCATATACACATGCACGCTACATAGGTACATAGGTTCTGAAAGGGACATTTTTTTTTACCTAGTTAGTTTAGACAAACGGCCACATTGGCACCCTCGGAATTGTTGCAACGCTTTTGTGGCTGAGTGCTTTAAGCGCTTGCCCCAAGCCCGATGAAGCTGTAAAATCCGCAAATGCTCCAGGGCCCAAAGGCTAACAGATTAGTCAGATCGAAAAAAAAACAGCTATCTGTTAGTGAATGTCACGTAAAAAAACAGACAGACAATAATTAAAAAAATGAGTTTTTTGTTATAGGTATGTTGTTGTATGACATTATAAATAGATACTTCAATTTTATTATATGTATAGATAGACTAGTTATTGCCAGCGAATGAGCTAGCATTTTGAGCTCGTACTAACACTAGCTTGAAATTGAATCTAAATGTACTAATATAAGATAGGTGAAGGTGGGTGAAGGTTTTTAAACGCCCTAATATCTAGAACTACAAGTTAGATTTGAAAAATTTTATTGTATTATGATAGCCAGATTGATGAGGAATAGTATAGATTTATAGCTTCACGCTACAATCCTAAGGAGCGGAACAGTAACTATGAACGTCAAGCAATCTGTAAAGCTGTAGGTAATTATGGGAAGTAGAACAACAATATGGGATTGGCCATGGGCTGTTTGTCGAATTAATTTAACACGGGTGAAGTCTTTGAAAATCGGATGGTTTTAAGCACGCAATAGTTTAATCCAAATAGCTATCACGAAAAATTTACGTTAGAAAATAAAACAATTTCCTTCCGATAAATTTAATTTGTAACCACAAGTGACAACCCTGCAGTACTATCACTGTGAATATAAAATAAACACTCAAATTTTATTTCGAAAGTGGCAGAAACGTCTCGCAGGTAATATTCTGACGTGTTTTGTTGGGATTACTAAAATTTGCTTTCACAAAATGAGTTTTCTTTAAGCTTACCGTTTATAAAGACTTTGTAAAAGTAGTCTATTTCTAACATATTACGTATCTACTAATCGATAGATATTGTATTTTTTTTATTTTAGGATGAAATATCTAGAATATATATAGTATTTTAGACTATCTACACTAGTATTCCACCTACGGCCTCAGTCGTACTATTATAAAAAGGTAAATTTTATTGTGACTTTGTCTGTGAAGGGTAATCTCTAAAACAACTGATCCGATTCTAAAAATTTCCACTAATAGAAAGCTACGATCTCCCTGATGCTTATAGGCTATGTTTTATTTTGATTAAGTTTTATTGTAATGAATATTAGGGGACATTTGTAAACTAAGTCGGAAAAATTATCTCGTTTTGCTGCTATATCGGCGTGCGCTGACCAAAATTTGTCAAATAGAAAAAAAAAAATGTACAACAATATTATTGTATGCTAAAAGTTCTACAAAAAAGTCCGCTAGAGTATACGTGTAAGTTGTACAGATATACATAAAAAAACATTTGTAATAATTAGCATGTCTTTTGGCCACTTTATCGGCATGCGCTAATCAAACGGTTTGCAATAGGTGAAAACAATGTAGGTACTACAATATTATTAATCGCTAGAAGATCTACAAAATAATATGCAATAGTATATATGTAACTTTTATAGAAATCACAATAAAAATATTTTAATGATTAATATGACATTTGGTCGCTTTAACGGCATGTGTTGAACAAACTGTTTGAAATAGTTTTTTTTTCGAACTGACTACACTGTCAGCCTTAGGGGCCCTGGAGCCTTTACGGCTTTTACAGCTTTACCGGGCTTGGGGGCGAGCGCTTAGGGCACTCAGCCACGAAAGCTAAGCAACAACATCCGAGGGTGCCAAAGTGGCCGAACCTCGGCTCGGACTGTTGCGCGTATGCAATTAAGTCGCGATCTGACTAATCCCTATCCGTAATTCGATCTAAACTAACTATACATATATACATGTTTCTGCCCCCTGGGAGGAGGGAAGGAACATGTGTATGTGTATTTAGTGGTCTGAAATTTTTGTCTACTCTAACTAGGCAAAAAAAGAAAAAAAAAGGTCCCTTACAGAACCTATGTACCTATGGTTTGAAATAGGTGAAAATAATGTATCTACTACGATATTGTTCACTGCTAAAAGATTTACAATACAATTTGCAATAGTATATGTTTGTAACTTTTATAGAAATCACAATAAATAACCCATTTAAGGCTATACGAGAAAAACTGGATGGACCACCAAAGTCACAGAACAATTGTACAGTTTTTGTTCTACTAATTTTCAGTTCACCCGTCTCGAGTTTTGCCTACCTGTCGAATAATCCGGCAGTTGTAACGGCTGTTCATGGAACACCACGCACATTGGGAGCAGCCACCAGATTTGTTTCGAAGGCTGCAAGCGCTCAAGAATCTGTCGCCCCTAAGACAGGAATTCTTCTTACCTTTAGCCACGTATGCTCGTTCGTCCAACAGATAAAACGTCTAGGGTGGTCAGATCTGGTGAGTCGGAGTAGGTAACACACGCTTGTTTTCCCGATGCACACCACACAATCGGCACTGAGTAATTGTTCCATACATTTTAATAGTTATCTATAATTATATTCTAACGGACCACTTTGAATCGCACGCAGTCACGTGCGCCGGCGAGAAGACGAAAAGACTCAGACGCCATTCTTGATGGCGCCATGACGAGACGTTGTGATTGAACGGGAACGTATGAGCACTTCACAACGCTCTGCTATTGGTTCGAATCCCATCACAAGAAGCGACAGATTCATACGATGTTCACACCGGTATCTAACACAGATTAGCGCCCAAATTTTAATTCTGAATACCAGTTACGGTTACGAAACAATAGCTAAACGATATGTTCAAGACTCGCAAGATGGCGATTGGCTCGTCGCATACCCGGGTCAGCCCGACTTGCCATTATAAAAATCCCAACAATATAGAAATCAACAAATTGTGTAGATAATGTACCTAGTTTATGTGAAGAAAGCAGGAATCAGAAAGTTAGAATTCAATAAAGCATACTTCTTTGTATACTATATGGGCGATAATGCTGTTTGGTGCTAAAATTTCCGGTTTGTTGTTGGAACTGACTCAGGTCGAAACAAGATCAAAGAATAAATCTGACCAGAAAAATAGTATTTCCGATAAAAAACATTTTTACTCCCTTTTTACCCTTATAGGATGACTGTTGAAAAACGCCGATATATTTGCTTACAGATTATTTATATTTTATCTGGGATACGATAAAAGAAATCGCAGTGCTATCATTATGAACTATCTGTGTAACATTCCATAATCCATTCCCCTTACCATTATGTAATAGCTAACACGAAATTTATAATTAAAATGCTATCAAGTTTTTATAGTATTTTATTTTCAAGTTTAAATAATAGTAAAAAAGACTGGTTTTTAAATTAAGATGTCTGGAAGACTCATCTCCCCCGGGCGGAGCGAGATGAAAAATTAAGATCTTACTATGTACAATTGTTATAAATATTTTTGAAATGAATTGGATGTAGACTGATTGACTGATGAACTATGTACATAGAATTTTAATAATTCCCTCGATATTTTATCATATAATTGGCGTAGAAGGTATATTAAAATTAACTAAAGTTTAAATAATTCAATGCTGTATATGATTGTTCTTTAATATCTGAAATACTGCAATATACTGTTACCTATATTGCAATTTATTACATACAAGTGGATTACTAAAAAAGGTTTTTTATTTTTTGTTCGGGACCCTATATATTTTTCTAAAATAAAAGTAGCCTAAGTTATTCCTTATAACATCGGTCCAACCGTTTCGGAGATTAGCTGGAACAAGCAAACAGGCAGGCAGACAAAATTTTTAAAAATGTTTTTTTTTTTAATTATCGTCTATACTTTCATATGCATTTAACAAAAAACTATTATTTTGACATTACAAACAGACATTTCAATTTTCTTTATATGTATAGATAACTGAACTTTGTAGTAACAAGAGATATATTTTGGATGTCTCAAGAAAACCAATATCAAAGTGTGTCGCTTTGAAGTCGCATTAAAAATTTTCAAGAACCACTTACCAGCATTAATTTTTCAGCGTCTACTTAGGAGATACGCTGAGAGCACCTGTCGTAAATACGCGTCTACGTTGCTCATGAATGTCGCTGGAACAGGCACGCTTAATATTCATCTTTCATAAATAAATTTTTTTGAAGTTGAATTTTATTTTTCGTTGCTTTTTATTGGTTGCTGCGGCGATCGGAGAATATTTTTGGTAAGCAAATTCTAACAAGCTATACTCAAGGGTTTTTTTATTGTACATAGCAAGTGGCATTACTGTATCTGATGGTGAGCTTAGTGAAATTCAGAAACAACGGTGACCACCGAGGGATCAGTGGTCCATGGCTGTTCTTCGCTGTTATACTGGTCGGCATATGAATGTCCCAGTGTGATAATCAATGTGACATGTTTAACACTATTTGTATAGTGATCACGACCATCGGGTACAAATTCCTATCACCTAGCTTGGATACTGGATATACATCAGCTGATCGCAGAACACGACACGCCTAAGTATGCCATTATGGTGGGTTTAATTGTGTGTCGATAGTATCTCAATAGACTTCTGGTCACCATTTTGTATTCTCCCATTTATTTACCATTTTATCGGAAAACCACTGACTCATTTGGTATTCTGCTCCACAATCGCGTCTCAATGATATCTCGATAGCAACTAGATAGAAATTAAAATTGTATTCTATAAGATATTTGACAGATTTATCAATCGTACTTCTATGGTGTTTTGACTATTGAGTAGCAAATGAACAACGATAGGTTTTCTATTTGCGATTCTTTATACGTTTCATAAAAATAATAAGTTTCGTCATCAACATCATCGAATCTATAAAATGTCGATCATATGAAATGATGACAATCGAGATGGTGACATTCGAAATGGTGATAATCGAGATAGTGCCAGTCAAGGTGGCGACAGTCGAAATGGCGACAGTTGAGATGACGACAGTCAAGATCGCGACAGTCGAGACGGCGACAATCGAAATGGTTACGTGATAAAGTTTGGTTACTGTGCAAAAATAAGTGGAAAACAGTATGTAAAGATAAAATATACATTTAAATAAAAACTACTCAGTGTTTTTTTTTTTACAATTAAAATACTGGGCACTCGGAAAATTACTCATAATTTAGTAAACAAACATACGACATGAACCTAAATGGTAAATTCAAGCGCGGCGCTACTCTGGTGGCAGATTTAATAAAATAATCTGTCCTCCGTTTGAAAGTCCTTGAAGAGGACTGTGTTGCCAGGAATGAAAAAAGACAAGAAGAACTGTATGCCCTGGAGATACCGAAAGCATCCTTCAAGATATTTAAACAAGGTAATAAAATATTTCTAATGATTCTAATATTTGTAAAATCGATATGAAAAATTTTAGCTACGTTATATTTATATAAAGTAATTTTTGTAGAGAGAAATTTGAAACATTATTTATGGTGATTTTTTACTAATAAACTTTATACATAAATAAAGCATTCCAATATTTTTGAAGGCGCGATATAAAAAAATTACGAATGATAATTTTTACGACATGTTTTTTACGACATACTCGATGTTATGTGTCACGTAACTAATCCAAAATTGCAAAATTATATCTCTGTTTATATTTTACTCATCCACATTTTGTTTTAGTTTTTTTTTTATCGAAGCACAGCATAGTACCTGTACCTGATGGTGAGAACAGTGCAATCCAATAATATTGGCGACTACCGAGGGATTTACAATACATCGATAGTCGTCGCTGTCATGCCGGCCTGTTTAATATCTATTCACGTTATGTTTGAAGGACTCCACATTGTAGGAAGGAGGGAAAACAGTGGTCGGGAGACGGTTCCACAGCCCCACAGTACGGCAAAGATACGACGTAGCAAATTTCTTTGTTCGAGCCGAGACGGTGGTTACTGTAAAGCTGTGGCTCCGGAGACAAGCGCATGTGGTTTTATTATGAAATGGAGAAGAGGGAATAAGGTTAAACAGCTCTTCAGAACACTCGCCATGATACAGACGATAGAACACGCTCAGCGAGGCAATGTCCCTGCGCAGCTGAAGCGGCTGGATGAACTTAGTAACGTCTGCATCATTTACAATGCGGACAAAGACGGGCTGTCTGTGCAACCTGTTCAGGGCTTCGAGGAGGTATTTAGCGGATTCGTCCCAAAGGTGCGAACAGTATTCCATACAAAGCCGAACTTGTGCCTTGTAAAGCATATACAGGTGTTCGTACGTGAAAAACCGTTGCACCTTGTTCAGGATTCCAGCTTATAAACTTGCAGTTTTTATTTATGACATGCCAGTAACGCTGCAATCGTCTTCCAATCAACACGTGTTTTAACGCTTTGTCTTATAGGTACAGTCGGTGATAAAAATGTCTGGTTTGTCACGGAGATAATGTTTCACCTAACCACTATTTTTGCTTGATAATGCATCTTATCACAGATATCAAAATATTAAAACGCTAAACACTTATTTGTTAAGCAATGATTAACAGAAAATATACTCAGGAATATGGTATAAAAAACCACCACATCAATCTAAGACCTATAGAAAATTTTTGGAGAATTAAAAAAATATACACTGCTTTTTATAAAATTGATATCGAATAATATGTTCAATAAACATATTTTTACCTGATTGATTAAATTTAACAAAAAATAAGAAATTATTTTCGACATAATATAACTAAAATAGCTAGTAGAATTATTTATATTGTTTACTTGACTGTCACACAGAGGGCCACGTGCACAAATGCGTTGAACTGTCTACAACAATATAGAACGAAGAGGTAAATTGAAATTTAATAAACTCCCGACTCAAGTAACCCAATCATTGAGAATCTCTCTGCTGTAAGTTGGTGAAGAGTTAGGTGTGCTGAAGATTCCAGATGATGCTGCAGCAACAGCTCAATATTTCCATGTTCTTCTAATATAGTTGAAGTAACAGAATACCAAATATAGACTCGTTTAGACCTATGAAAGATGCTCACATCGACTTATCAACTAAAAAAGAGCAGATAATCTTTAAACAGCTGAACAGATTTTCTTGAATCATAGCTAAGAACACTCTCGATCAAGTAAATTTTCAAACAAAAGAAAAAACTAGACCAAAATCCGTTTAGCCGTTTGGGAGCCACGTTACCACAGACAGACACACCCCTTTCTGTTGCGTCGGGGTTTAAAAAGATGTAATTACATAAAACAAAGTATAAAATAAATAAAATCCATTTCAATGTAAGTATCTCGCATTCCTTTCAGGGTTAACAGCAAAAAGTGCGAGGCATTTCCAGAGTCTCGTGTCCGATGAGACGCGAGGTCGGGACTGCAATCAGTTAGAGTGCCTTCCCGTAGGTAGACACGGCCGTAGGTTAACCAGTATGTTGAGTAAACAATGGATATTTCTTATAGTACATACAAATATCTTTTTGTACTTTAGGCTAGCACTTATTTATTTGACAGCTCCCCTCGCACAATGATAATAAACTTTACCATTGAGCAGAGAGATCGTGGCTGCTATACAGTACATACTTTTGTACCATAAATATGAATTTTGGATAAATTTGTACTAACATTATAAAAATAAAAAATGCTTTTTTGTATGTTTGTTTGAATGCGCTAACCTCTAGAACTACCAGTCAGTTTTGAAAAATTCTATTGCATTTTATATTTTAATAATTGAGGAAGATTATAGGTTTACTTAACTTTACGGTAAGAGCTTAAGAAGCGGATTAGGAATCATAAACTTCAAGTAATCTGGCTAGCTGTAGGCAATTACGTGAAGTGAGCGTTGAAAGCGGCATAGTGGAGAATTGATCGAATAAATTTAACACGAGTGAAACCGTGAGGCACAGATACACAAACCATGCTTTGTTAGAGATATAATGTCGTATGCGACATTTTTTCTTATATAATATATGTTATTCTACCATATATGTCGTAAAAGAATACTATCCAACTTATAGTATATATACGTTTTTTAATAACAGCAACACATAAAAGTAAATATATATTGACTGAATAATGCACATTGATAGATATATACAAAACTAAAGAGATTTTATTACTACATTATTGATTGATTATTTAGTTGTGTTACATTTCTTACTATTATTAATTATCTTAATATTTTGACGTCAAGTAGGTTATGTATTTCAAATTGCTTTGCTACTTTCACCAGAAACATAGTCAAATATATTATATCTTCTGCATAAATAGTATCATGAGATTCAGGTCATGAGATTTTCAATTTGTTTATGATGGATTCAGGTAATGTAACGCCTAGTAAGTAGCAATATCAAATAATGTTATATACACATTATAAACCTAAAATTCTAAAATCGTTAGACCCTTTTCAAGAAACCAATTACATATTATATACAGACGTAGATATATAAAAGAATTGACCAATTAAAAGTATTAGATATGCATTGTCAAATACAAACCATTGTCAAAATAGGAAAGAACTCCAACTTAGCGTACACTATAGCAAATTGTTATACATTCATTCAGCAGGTTTTCAGCTGTTTTGTGTAAAAAGACTCGATCTGTTTACTAGTATGACACAAACGATATGGTATAAAAAAATGGGCTCATAGATCTTTTTCCGCACGCGTTTGTTACGCGGTAATGAGTTTCTTCTCGAAATTAAAATTTTAATCATTGAATGATATTTCTTATAGTCTATCAATTTTGGAATGAATTATATCTACCGTTTACAAAATTTCCCTGAAAATCTTTAGTAAAAATATGACTTTTTGATTATATTTTACGATTTCTATAAGTTGTATTGATATTGTTATAGTGTATCCACAATGGAATAACATAATATATTTAGTTTCCCTGTACAAAATTTCATCAGTATCTATTAAAAATGAATGAAAATGTAATATTTAGATATGTTTTTAAGATTTCTATAGGTAAGTTCTATTAAATTTTAGTCTATCATGATGATTTATATTTCAAGTATACAAAATTTCCTCTAAATCAGTCTAGCCGTTTTTGAGTTAAATCCGGACACAAACTTCCAGACAAAGAAACACGATTCGCACGTGCGCTCGGCTGACGGCATTCTGTGGTCCACGCGAGCGCAGCTACGGGCACAGCTAGTTCTATATAAAGGACTCTAATGACGAATATGCCCTTAATTTTTTTCTTGTAATTTTCTTCTTCTGTATGTATATTGCACACTGTTTAAATAAAAAAAAGGTGTGTGTGCGATTCACACACGATAGAAGTGAAACTTCATTTTAAAATGCATTTTCTATTTTATTTAAACTGTGTGTAATATACATACACCGACATTTACTCTCTCGCTCTGGCTCACACAAAGAGCAGAGACCGATAATATATTGCTCTCTCGCACTGGCTCACACAAAGAGGAAAGACCGAAAATGTGCGTTAAACGTTTAACATTTAACGTTTAACGCTTGGAAGTCGCATAAGAAGCTTCACTTCAATAATACATTTTACTTAAACGCATGGATACCCTATTGACTAGCAAATTCGATAACCGGTGATAAATGCGTGACATTTCTCGAGGCATCCGTAATCATTACAATCCGTTTACCTGCGTCCGGAATATGTCACTTGAGACTTAGATTTACTTACATTGTTTATTTTCAATAACTGTTGCTTTATTTTTATTTATATAGATGTACATTTATCTGACTGAATAAAGCTCATTGCAAAGTCGTTGTAGCGAAATGTTTAAAAAGTGCAAGTTCAACCCTTGGCGAGTATCAGTGCTGTTTAGTTTTATTTTTTAAATAGTGGCAAACACGGCAAAGTGGCAACGCTCTGCCTAATGGTAAACAAAATACAATCCGAAAAACAACGGAGACCATTGAGAAATTGACCATTCATCGCTGGTCATCGCTGTCATACCTATAAGCTTCTCAGCAGCTGGATATACCTTGGTTGATTCTGCAAAGCGACAAAGCGTAAGAGAGTCATCGTGAAGGGCTTATTGCTTACCACCCTGCTTAATTACTATACCGTTTGGTCCTGGAAAGCGATATGCTTAGACGTGCTTCTTTGGCGGGTTTTATACTTGTTGGTGATCGCGATTCAGTCGGAAACAATTGCTGCGTCCTACCACTCAAGAAATGTACGTATATTTATGAATTTAATTAGTAACTCTATTAGGTAACTGAGAAGAAAAGTCTCGTGTAGAAGTTTAAACACTTGAGAAATATCCTCCTTGAGTAATGGGAGTATAACAATCTATGAATGTGTCTGTTAACGATGAGAGGCTTTTGACATTTTACAAGATAGTATTATTAGTATGTACTCATGGTAAGACAAATTGATACACGTGACGCTAAAACATAGTCATCGGGAGTAGAAACCTTTTATAATTGGTCTCAGGATTTTAGTCCTTTTGAGGTTGGGTGTACATAGGAGTAAGCTGCATACCATAAAAAACATGCAGAAACGATATGTTTTCTTTTTTTTATATATAAGGTAAAACCACCAGTAATTGACACTGCACCAATAGTTGACACTCTGACGAAGAAAATTAAATATTTGATACTAAATTGATTTGAAGTCTTGAGTTTGTTAACCGACTTTTATAACTGACTGTACCTATATGTATTTATAACATTAATAATATATCAGTAATCAGTGATTTTGGCCATCTCGATCTTTGGCTTCCTTTTTTTTCTTAATATTTAATTTTCTTCGTCAGAGTGTCAACTATTGGTGCAGTGTCAATTACTGGTGGATTACCTTAACTAGCGACCCGCCCCGGCTTCAAGCGGGTGCAATGCTGATACTAAATATACCTACCTACTACAGAATGTCCTTAAACAACGTTTACAGCTTTTTTGCCATTAGACAATACAAACATGTTTTGTTCAGAGGTTACTCTTGAAAGAGCGACATATAATTGACCATGGTATATAGGGCCGTACCGCCGCCCCGCTATGTCCCTGCATTTTAAATCTGTAATATCTTCGGAAATATTCATTTAAATTACATGCTGTAAAGGGCTATATTAATTGGATTACTTAATTGGATAAGGATTAATGCTGTATTGCTTAAAATCACTTCGTAAATAAGCCATTTTTTCGCGTAAAATGTAAAGGATAAAAAATGATTATTGTGGGTTATCCTTAAGAGATAGACATATACCACCGGGACTTTTTTGTTGATCTTTTTAAGGTGTACAATACTGTAGTATATTATTTTGATTTATCTCGTGGGGTTCAGCCAGCGTTTGCAATGAAAGCGCAAAAATTGCTTTTATTTACGACATCACATTAGAAACCTCTAAATTTATCAGTGTTTCTCTACAATATTATGCATGTATTATACATATAAACCTTCCTCTTGAATCACTCTATCTATTAAAAAAAAACCGCACCAAAATCCGTTGCGCACTTTTAAAGATTTAAGCATACATAGGGACGGTCAGAGCGACGCGACTTTGTTTTATACTATGTAATGATATATTATTCTTATAATGCGCATATTTTTATGGAGTCTGAACAATAATATGACAAGGCTTCATTATGAAGATAAAAATGCAATATATATTTCACAAAATATTCACTGAATCCGAAGGTCTGTGTGATATTTTTAATTAAAATCGTTCGACGAGAATCTCGCGTAACTCGAGCGAAAATGTATCGTATTAATTTTAACTAACCGTTGCCGCTGAATTCGATCGGATTGCTTGTACATATAATGATACCTCATCTACGAAATATCATTAAATTAACTGTACGGCGCAACTCGCGTTGAACAGTCAAAATTTTGAAGTACATATAGACAACTTACAGTACTTCAGCATGAACAATATTTTTAGTTTAAGCATGAATGCTTACTTGCTTAATGCTTAATGCTGTGAACAGTTTGGCCCTCCTTAGTTATGGTCAGTCCGCTGCCATGTGGCCTTCACGGAATATTGCGACGCTTTGATGACAGCGCCGGGCACTGGCCGCGGTGGTGGGAGAAGACCTTTCGCTGCCGAGTGTGGTGGAAACCATGCTCGACAGTGAGGGGTCAGGGAATGTAATGGTCTCCTTCTGCGAGGACGTGATGTCGCAGAAGGAGACAGTGGAGAGGCCTCGCGAGGTGCACTCTCTAAGCGGCCGTCTCCGATAAAGACGAGTAGGTGGTAGGAGAAGGCGAGCAAGTAGCAGTACAACAATGTTAACAACAACGAAGTGGAACAACGATAGAGCTACACTGGTGCGTTGGCGGTGGCACCGTGGAGAGTTTGTCAAATAAATTTAACACAAGTGAAACCGTGGGGCACAGCGAGTAGTCTTAAAAACTTTCTTTTTTAAAATCTAACTGGAGTTTAGAGGTTAGCGCCATCAAACAAGCAATCTCTTAAACTTTATCATAATGGTATACATATACAGGTATATAAACATGTCGGTGCAAAGGCTCCGACTACGGCCAATTAACGTAACTTAATTTTGTCATGTATTTTAGCATTGTTATTTGCGTTCACCTTCATAGACTTTGAGAGACGGGTTGTAACTTACATTACGCAAAGCAATTTCTTACTGTTTACTGAATTTATATTTATCTCATTTTTAAATGTCACATTTACCAATATTTTGATGACAATATTTTTTCTACGTGTACATTCGTTCCAATTTTTTTTTAATTACTAAAATGGCATATAATCATACCTGATGATAAGCGGCTACCGTAACCTATTAACGCTTATAATACCATATGTATCAACTAGCGCGTTGCTGACCTTGAACCCCCCTACCCCAAGAGGCTCTGATAACTATTCACCGCAAAAACATAACACAAGTTTATTTAGCTACGATCTTCTGTAGGGTGAAGGTATTCCACCAGTTGGGTCAGTCAGTATAAATCTCCAAAGAGATTTCTCTGTGCCCTACCTCTCTTATTAAATCTGTAATGTAATTTGACTTGAGGGACGAGGAGACCGTATTTCTGCTGCGTTCATCTGACTTGGATACTTCTTTAGACATACTTCTTTATTCGTACGTACACTTTATACATAGCTGAGTATACAAAATTGTTTAAAAACGTAGATTTTTTTTGTGAGTACTTTATACACTTACTTATGTACCCACAGAAGCTACATTAATTTGACGTAACAAAACTAAGCCACTACAATTTATTTATCCCGTTCGACAACGACATGATCATGTTAGCCACCAATGATAACAATGCTAGTTGAATAATAACTTCTTATTAATAAAGTCTGTATAAATAATTTAACGTTATACACGAACGGGAAGACAAATTTAAACAGGACTATTTTATTTAGATATTATTTATTTCTACAAGGCTAAATATTTCAACTTGCATTTCAAAAGTTCAGCCCAATGAATTCAAATTATTATGTCTAACTTCATCATATCGCACGTTGAAGCGCGAGCACCTCTTAATTTTACTCTCTCCTAAATACCCCAAAAGAATACAAATAGGAAAGAAAAAGCTTTTCTTTTTGTACTTACACCGTGAAGTTGAAACCGCTCTGTTTTGCATCTGTAACAAAACGCATATAATTATTTAAAAAAATATTTACGTGACGTAAGTTACTGGTACGGTTAACCGCTTACGATACCGAAGACTCGCTCGGGTATCAATCTACTGGTAAACGAGTTTTATACAACTCCTGTAGTGATAGTAAGTGATTATTGTAGCTTATACATCCTTGGTTACACAAAAGGTATCTCTAGCGCGTTGCCAACTTTGAACCCCCTTTTTCAAGGTACTCTGAAAACCATACTCACCGCAGGAACACAATATAAGGTTATTTGGCTGCGATCTTCTGTAGGTTGGACGTAATAAAGATATTTCTCTGTACCCCACCTCTTTACTTTATGGAGGGATTGGACGAGCGAGGCAAGTCTGCCACAATGATGAATAGATTCACACGGATGACTACTAACGTCATCAGAGCCCATAAAGACCGAATAAGGTCTAAACTGTTATAAATTTAAAAAGTACTTAACGTTTTTTCTTTTTTGACATTCACGCCAGCTTATATGATTGATGGTTGATATTATGGTCAAAAATAATCGATCAGAAAATGTCTCAAAGAAAATTACTCACTAGAGACTGCTTTTGTAAACTATAATTCTAAGATTGAAAACAGATTGCGTATCTCTTTTTTGCTTATAGTACAACGATATCGTTATTTCTTTTTTAAACCGGTATACATCGGCTTATCTTCCGTGTTAAGAGTCTAGTACGTGCGAGACGGGTTTTATCAGTAAATTTTCAATTAAATAAGAAAATTGTTTGCACTTTGTGTAGAATAATTATGTACTCGTACGTTCAAATTAAGGCTAATACTACCTAATGAATTCGAATATTTCGCACAATATAAAATGTAAACAGCTAACAGCTGACACGATAGTTAAACAGATTGTTAATAGATGGCGCTACCTACATGTAAGTTGTATATATTTTATACTAGCTGTGCGTAGTCGACAGATGAACCGTAGGACTTATAAAAATCGTAGTTTCTTAAAACTTTGATAACTCTTAATTAAATGAAGTTATCATGTTTTTTTTAAATTGTTAATAGGTTTAGCATTATGGCAAAAATCTTACCTTATGTTAAGTGACATCGTGGCCTAAGATAATGACACGCTAAGCTAAGTAGGGAAACTGGCTCTCAAGTGCAGAGCTGCCGGAACACACCTGTAGGTGCTTGGCGGCAGATTTTCAACTTAATACCCTATCATGCTATGGTCTCATTCACCGAAAGCTCGGGCTCATTGCAGGGATTCAAACTCACGTCAATCGACGCGAAGTCCGTACACGCTACCACTGAGCCACCACAGCTTCAAAATATAATAAGGTCCAAGTATCAAAGGAGTAAAACAAAAAAAGAAGTCCTTTTTTTGTGATGCGCGCCCAACGGCGAAACTATAATTTTATTTATATTGACACATTATTATTTATTTTATAGCAAGTTTTTCTAAAAATCCTGTAGTATTTTCCGAACCATCAACTTATGAAGTTTTAATGAAGTATTCTTTTCGTACCCTTTTAATTACACCCTCAATATAATCTTCAGAATATTGAACAAATTCAACTCTTACAACATCCTTGAGAACTTTCTCTGTATCTGTTTCAGCTGATGGATAAACAATTCCTGGACATTAAGAGAAATAAATAATAATATGAGGAAATAATTTGATAAAAGTTCATTTAATTCCAAACTAAGCAAAGCTTGTATTACAGTAACTAAACACACGATTATATATAATACATATATAGATATTTAAAACCCAGACACACAACTGACAATTATGCTCACCACACAAAAGTCAGTCATATGTAGGGATCGAACCCGCGACCTCTCAGTTTAATAGTAGGGCTTATTACCACTGCGCCACGAGACTTATCAATGAATAACTATTAAAGAAATAAATAAAAAATATAATTAATCAATAAATAAAATAATCAATCAAACAATCCCCGTGCAATTCAGGTCCAGTATCACTAAGTCCGTGCACGCCATTCCAAGGTGGATATTGAAATTTCCCGGAAACTTCCGGCGGTTTCATGTCGCGTATTTGACAGTCTCATTTTGTGATTAAAAATGATTTTCAGAGACGCCATTTTTGATTATACGAAAAGAATCTCTCGATAACAGGAATTTGTTTAATAATAACATTTTGTTTAGTAAATAATCATACGTTTCTTTACATAGGAAAGTAGAGATAAGTTATATAAATATACTAAATGTGTTCCGTGGTGTCTTCTCTTTTATAATTCTTCACTTATACACTACATACAATCATAATCTTTTATAATTTATCACCAATCGCACCTCTCGCTTAGCGTACATTCTGACCTTAAAATTTACGGTAACTGCTCTGCCCCCGAGTGCTGTAGTTTGATAAAACCTTCCTCAATTAATACTTTTTCAAAACTGACAAGTACTTCCAGAAATTAACGAGTTAAAACAGACAAACAGAAAAAAATCTCTTGACTTTTACAATGTTACAATAGATACATATCTATTTTCACAATCGCGTTAAAAAATCTTAAATAAACCGAATCGACAAATTATGTAATCTTATAATTAAAACGTTAAATTTTCCCTCAGAGTATGTTCTTGAAAATTTAATGTTTTGTTACAAGGACTGAATTTCTATACCTTCACGTCATATGAAATAACATACTGTTTAATTTCGGATGTCGGAGAATCGTGATGAAATTATGGAAACAGTAATAATAACTTAGTATCCGTACTATTGACTTTATTACTATTGGCTGAGTGCGATAGCAACAGGTGTGCTCTGTGACCGCACGCGCATTATAAGCTTTTTTTTTTCGAACTGTTTATACTCTTAGCCTTAGGGGCCCTGGAGCCTTTACGGCTTTTACAGCTTTACCGGGCTTGGAGGCGAGCGCTTAAGGCACTCAGCCACGAAAGCTTCGCAACAACATCCGAGGGTGCCAAAGTGGCCGAACCTCGGCTCGGACTGTTACGTGTATGCAAATAAGTCGCGATCTGGAAATCTAAAAAGGCAAAGCAAATCTGGAAAGCAATCTACGACCGACTTAAGGGCATTCTTACTTCAGGCGTGGAATAGTAACATTCTAGTTCGAGGTGTCGGATAGTGACGACCTGCAGTTATTAAGTTAACTATAAATAAGCACTGTTCCTGAGTGACGTCACGCTGCCCGTCTCGACTATGCTATACGTTATACCTATATCGTTACAGTATGCTTACAAAAACTTAGTAAATTAGATCCTGTAAACGACCGGCTTATTTTTAATAATAGAAATAAACACAAATTAGTCATCCCGTGTTAAACACTCAGTAATACTAATAACAGTTTCTTAGGTAATAGTGTTAGGCCCCATAATAAGGTTCCAAGGTTCCAAAGCATTTTAGGTATCTGCTTTCCAGACAATAAGTTCAAGAACTATGTATATCAGGTTTTACTGCCAAAAGGATTATGATGTGGTGGATTATTACGTGAATAATGATGACGTCTGAAAACGACTTCTTTTCTGTAGAGATATTAAAAATAATGTATTTAATAACTGGAAATATTACTCGCACAGTAAAAGGAAAAACAAATGTCAATAAACCCGATCGAGTTTCTTGCCGGTTTTTTTCGATGACTGGGATGTTTCCGATCCGGTGGTAGCTATTTTAATTAAAATAGCTTCTCTGAGTCTAAATTGAGTAAAGTATTTTTGGTTATGAATATTTGTAGCTTAATAAAATTTTGTATCAGTCGAGGTCAAAGAACGCTAGTAGAAATATCTGGCAAACGATTATAATATGTTGCCTTATTTTTTTAGTATAGAAAAACTGTAACAACTCTTTCAAATGAAACTTCATTGGACCGTGAAATAATTACGGAAACGCTGTTACGAAAGTAATTTATCTAAAAATCTATAAAAATTAAAATTATTTTACTAAGTTAACTATTTCCAAACTACAATTACTCAATCTTATTGAAGTGAAACTTCTTAAGCGACTTTCAAGCGTTAAACGCTCTTTGTGTGAGCCAGAGCGAGAGAGTAAATGTCGGTGTGTATGTATATTGCACACTGTTTAAATAAAACAGAAAATGTCTTTTAAAATGAAGTTTCACTTCTATCGTGTGTGAATCGCACACATACCTTTTTTGCATATAATTTATGAGTTTTCATTTGTTTTGATTATTAAGAATTAAAGAGGAATGGTCACTGAAAACTTTAATGTTTGTTTTTTAACCAAATACTATTTACTAATAACAGTAATGTGATTTTAATATCGATGGTGGAATTGATATTAATATGTATCACAAGCTGAATTAATTTTATTTCATTTATAAATTGTCTATAGAGCATAATATTTTTTTTATTAATATTTTACTAGCTGGCATTCTAACAGCTGTCAAAACCTTTGAGAAATAATTTTACATATTATAAAACACCCCCTCACTGCGAACTTAAAAAAACTACAAAACAGATTTTTATACGGTCTTCATCAATGGACGGAGTGATTCATGAGGAAGATTCAGGTGTATAATTCATTATATATATATATGTAAATTGGCTGAAATATGACGATGATTGTTGAAAATGTCAGAAAAAATCATGCCCACTAGGAGCTTTACTGGCTTGTGCCGCGTAAACCAATAGAGTTATATCTGTTACCCATACGAAGCCGGGACGGTTTGCTAAGTGTATCATAAGTTGTTAAAAGAGATTGAAGCAAGTGGATTTTGTATTGAATTCGCTGCTATTTATTAAAATTGGAAAAAAAATTAGCACATGGTGAGATAATTAAATTATCAATGTATATTATCAATTAAAAGAAGGTTTACTTGAAGCACATATAAAGCTTACATACAGAATGGATAAACAAAGTTGACTTGATTCCGATCACGACCGCCGACGGGAACGGACGTGTTTACGACCGCTCTCTGCCGCCTTTGTGAAGTTTTACGATCGACCGGCTTTGCTGCACACCTGCATCGCACCTGCGCCGCACCTGCGTATCGCCGTCTCGCTCGCACCCATTGTGTCGCGTACTTTTAGTACGCTACACAAACATAAACTGCTCTTTTTAGAGCAATTTGTTTCTATTCGACGAAATCCACACTTTAGTGGTCACTTGCCTGATACCTGACGGTGCCAACTAAAGCAAGTGGGTGCGTGACCCAAGCGCCCCTCGGTTGCCTCCTTCAGAGGCAAACGATAGTACTTGGTCGGGCTCAGGAATCTTGGCCCTTGATAGAGTCATAGTCAAGCCCTGAGTGTCTCCTTCCCACCCTTCCGATCCTGCTACACATCCATCCCCGAGTGTCTGTTTGGGCGTAGCTAGGTATTTATACCGGCTGCGTTCTCTGCCTCGGGCTTGATAGGGACCTCCACGTAGGCCCGGTAGGTTCTCATTCCTGCGTGTCATTGCACCTCGACTCGCAGGTCACTTTGCCGGACTCGGGATAGTCCGTTAAATTTTATTTGGCGCCTGCCCCTCCGGCGGGGAGGTTTATAGTTTGTTTCGAATTCGGAATTCAAATTTGAAATTTTTTCCCCAGTCCTCCACACGCCACCGGAATGGCCGATTCTGCAGAAGCCCTAGAGCTAAGGAGGCTCCGTACCTTTCTCAAGGAGAACATACCCGACGCCTTGGTTTCCTTTAATAGGAAGTACCCACGCGTCCGTCCCGCGCCGGCACAGACCCCTGCGGAGAAATGCCGCCCCGCCGCACACTTCGTACCCCTCACCGCCGCGTCAAACAGAGTACCCGCCGCGCCGCGCCCGCGCTCGCCGCGCTCCCCGCGCCCCCCGCATCCTGACACGCGTGCCCCGTGCTCGCGCTCGTCGATCTCACGGGCGCGTTCGAGCTCTAAGAGCTCTTCTCTCCCGCGTCCGCGGTCACGTTCGCCCGTAGTGCGAACTTTTATTAATACGGCGAATTCTTTCTCGCCTTTATCTCCGGATCCGGAGATCCAATCATTAATGCCGCCTTTCGCGCGGAAAAACGTAAATGTCCCCGCGATGGACACCGCGGTCCCCAACGAGACCATACTAAACGACGGTTTCATAACCGTCAAGTCCACCAAAAGGAAGGGGAGGGGCTCTCCACCCTCTTCCCCTACACCCGAGGCCGCAGGAAAAGCACGCCAAACGAGCGAGAACACTCGCTCAAACCCCTCCTCCGCGCCCACTGCGGCCCCCGCACCCGCTGAAGGGAAAAAACCCCGCCGCCCGCCTCCAATCACTATCCAAGACAAAGCGTCTTGGACGAAAATCTCGGACAAGTGTAAGGAGCTCAAGCTCCACTACACCGGGGCCCGGAACACCCCTTCAGGGATCCAGGTCCAGGTGTCCACCTCCGATGACCACAGGAGGCTCACTTCCCTCCTGCGGTCGAACAGACTAGGTTACTTCACCTATGCCCTCGAGGAGGAGCGCCTCCTGCGAGTGGTTATCCGTCAGATCCCGGTCGAGATCACTCCCGACCAAATCTCAGTCTCCCTTAAGGAGCAGAACTTCCCAATTCGTAAGGTACACAGGATGTACAAACACACCACCAGGGCACCATACAATATGGTGCTTGTCTTTCTAGACAAGTCCCAGGAGGGCAAGTCTATTTTTAACCTCTCCGAGGTGTGCGGTCTCACCGGAATAACCGTTGAGCCGCCACACAAAAATAGAATCCCGTCGCAGTGTCACAACTGCCAGCTCTACGGACACTCTTCCCGTAACTGCTGTTTCCGCGCTAGGTGCGTCAAGTGCCTAGACGACCACGCCACGAAGGAGTGCCCTCGCACTCCTGGCACTCCCACCCCGCCCAGCTGCGTTCTCTGTCAGCAAACGGGACATACCGCAAATTATCGCGGTTGTCCCCGCGCCCCGCGCACGAAACGCCCCCAGCCAGGCAGACAGGCCACCTTTCCCAAGGTACCTGTCGCTCGGCCTCATATCCAGCCTCTAATGTCTCTAGAGGCTTTCCCCAGCCTTCCAGGCACCTCACGAGCCCCAGTGGCACCAGCTCCCGCGCCCTTCGCACCCCTCCCACCCGCACTGGCCCCTCCGGCCTCATTAATCAAACCCAAGCCTGTCAAGGCCGTCCCAGTCCCGGCAGCCCCCGCCACCTCAGCCCTCGGTTTCTCGTTGGCTGGCAAGGAGTGGTTCACCCAGCTTCTTCTTGTGCATGAAGTGCAAGAAATCATCGCATTCAACGCGGTGATTAACTCCAATAAGGACTTAGGATTGCTCAACGCAATAACCCAATTCCCGGGCATAGCCGCCACTATTCAACGGCTTGTCCGCGCCTCACATAGCCAAAATTAAAATGGATCGGATCAAACCTAAGAGTTTGTGCCTTTCCTTTTTTAATGCGCGATCAATTAGACCTCAGCGTGATCTAGTTGCCGCCTTCCTCCAAGAACACCAAATAGACGTGTTTCTAGTCCAAGAAACATTCTTAAAACCCAGCGCTCGCAATCCCCGAATCGCGAACTACAACATTATTAGGAACGACCGGGTCCACGCTAACGGCGGAGGCACCCTCATATACTATAAACGCTCTCTATACTGCATAGCAATAGAACCTCCCGAACTCTCCAGTGTAGAGGTATCTGTTTGCAGACTCGGTATGACTGGCCACTCGTCAATCATAATCGTCTCTGCCTATCACACCCCGAACAAAAGGCTTCTCAGGTCAGATCTGGAGGCTCTTTTTGCACTAGGTAATTCAGTTATTATAGCGGGTGACCTCAATTGCGGGAATGTCATCTGGAACAACCCGACTACCTCCCCGAACGGGAGGATTCTGGAGGATCTATCTGCCATTCTCGACTTTGATGTCATCGCTCCTTCAGAGCCCACTCACTTTCAGGACGATTGTCGTCCATCTGTTTTAGATATAGCACTTTTAAAAAATGTCTCTCTTAATATAAGACTCGTACAAGTCGTACATGAGTTAGACTCTGACCACCGACCCGTAGTTCTCCACCTAGGTCAGCCTTCTGACCAGCATCCCTCCTCCGTCAAGGTGGTGGACTATGCGGAGCTAAACAGATACCTCTTGCACAATCCCTCATCCTCCAGTTTGGATAGGGTCCCAGACGAGTTGAAATCGACAGCCGATGCCGATCTAGCGATCGATTCCCTGGTCAGCCATCTCCAAAACGCCGTCAGTAAGGCCTCGAAAGAGGTGCAAGCGGCGAACGAACGCCGCTTTATACTTCCTGTCGACGTGAGAGCGCTGATCACGGAAAAGAACGCCGCGACTCGAGCACACGATTCATACCCGACTGCGGACAATCGTAGGCGGTTAAACTCACTTCGGAAAACGGTAAAAAGCCGCATTTCCGAAATCCGTAATGCCAGATGGGGGGCCCTACTCGAGGGTATCCAACCATCCCATCTGGCTTTCTGGAAATTAGCACGCACATTTAAATGTGACGATACTGTCCCCATGCCCCCCTTAGATCAAGGCCCCGGCAAACCTCCCGCTTTCGATAGCGCTGAAAAAGCAGAATGCCTTGCCGAGAGCCTTGAAAATCAATGTTCTCCGAACTGCGATAACATCGATCCCGAGTTCGTAGGCTCGATAGAATCAGCGGTAACTAATTCTCTCGCGGTCCCCCCGACAGACGATTTGGACTCGGTCACGCCTGAGGAAGTTCTGTCAACCATTAAAGGCCTTAAGCCTAGAAAATCCCCTGGTCCCGACGGTATCAGGAACGAAGTACTCAAACTTCTTCCTGATCACCTCATAGCCCTTTTGGTCTGCATCTTCAATGTAGCCATAGCCCATTGCCATTTTCCAGCCGTCTGGAAAAAGGCCATAGTAATAGGTATTCACAAGCCCGGCAAAAAAGCGTCGCTTCCCGACAGCTATCGCCCTATCAGTCTCCTTAACACGTTAGGTAAAGTCTATGAGCGGCTCCTTCTGAACCGGCTCCAGTCAGTAGTTTCAGATAAAAATCTTTTACCACCTGAGCAGTTTGGTTTTCGTGCTAAACACTCTTGTACCCACCAAGTGCACCGCCTCACGGAGCACATTCTTCAAAACTTCAACCGCGACCCAAAACCTCGCCCTACACTTGCGGTCTTCTTCGACGTCGCCAAGGCCTTCGATAAGGTCTGGCACGCCGGCTTAGTCCACAAGCTTTTGGAACTTCAAATCCCGGATAGATTAGTTAAAATCATACACGCGTACCTCTCTGACCGGACCTTCTGCTACCGAGTAGAGGGTGCTCTCTCTGAGCCTCATCCCATACGCTCAGGTGTTCCCCAGGGTTCCATTCTGGCGCCCTCTCTATTCAACTTATATATCAGTGACCTCCCTCGCCTCCCCGAGGTAGAGGTAGGTTCCTACGCTGATGACACAGTCCTGTTTAGTTCCTCGTGGAACAGACAAACCCTCAGGCTACGAGTCCAAAAAGCCGTAGATAAGCTAGGCGAATGGTTCCGTAGATGGCGCATAGGAATTAACCCCGATAAGAGTAGCGCTATCCTCTTTCATCCCACTCAAAGATTAGTTAAAATTCCCGCTATCAAACTATTTAATGTGGTTATCCCGTGGGCCAACCAGATCAAATATCTGGGTGTCACACTGGATAAACACCTAAATTTCAAGGCACATATCGATAGAGTGCGAAGGAAAGCCGGTATGGTCTCAAGCCGCCTGCACCCTCTCGTGTGCTCGAAGAGCAAAATGTCCCTCAGACATAAGCTCACCCTCTACAAGACTTGTATCAGACCGATCCTAACTTATAGTTCCCCAGTCTTTGCTCACATAAGTAAATTCACCCTCAATAAGTTACAAATACTTCAGAACCGCTTTCTCAGAAGGGCGGTCGGTGCCCCTTGGTTCGCTCGGAACGTAGATCTCCATAAAGATATGGAAATACCTTCGATCGAATCATTTATAAAGTCCCTATCAAATAATTATTTTGAAAAAGCGTCGAACCATTCGAACCAGCTAGTAGTGGCAGCCGCATCTCAGAACCCGAATCCAGACATCCGAATGTCTAACAAATATAGACGCCCGCGCGACATTTTATCTGACCCCGATGATAAAATCACGGAAGCGAACGTGATTTTCCCGCCCGTATCTAATAACCAAGCGTGTTTGCGCCCACGCCCGCGTAATCACCGCTCGCTCCGCAGGGGGCGGGCGGCAAACTTCGCTCCCGCACACATATCTCGACCGCCTTCTCCTGCAGCGACTTGAGCCTAGGTCCGTTCCCCCGCTAGGGAGCCCTCAAGCCAGCTGCTCGCGCGATACAGTGACACTGCAATCACTAGCTACCGACATACATTCACTACACTGTATGAACACACATGCACCACACTCAGGTACATAGGTCTTGTAAGGGACCTTTTTTTTTTCTTTTTTTTGTGGATAGTTAGCCTCAGAAATTTTTTCAGATCACTAAATACATGTACGCGTGTCTCTTCCTCCCTCCCAGGAGGCAAGAGACATGCATACATGTATAGTTAGTTAGCTCGAATTCGCGTAGGAATTTAGCTAGGTCGCGTATGTTGCAAATACGGCAACAGCTCAAGCCGAGGTTCGGCCACTTTGGCACCCTTGCGCATGTTGCCCAAAATTTCTCGGCTGAGTGCCTTAAGCGCTCGCCAACAAGTCCGGTGAAACTGTTAAGGCCCCCGGGCCAACAGCATAGTCAGTTCGAAAAAAAAAAAAAAAAAAAAAAAAAGGATAAACAAAGACGGCGGAAAGGGGTAGTTTTCAAAGCCCGACAGCACCATATCATAGCAAAGCGTTCAATTTCCCGTCCACTTCCGTCTCTCTTGTTTTCCTATTTACGAAACGTTGATGTTTGACAGAATATAAAATGTTACGTTAAGGAATAGATTTGGCGGTTAATATTTAAAAACAAAGATGTTCTTAATAATTTAGTTCTTAATAATTTATCTTATTTATATGTAAATGAATGTCTTATATAAACTAAAATTATTATTATTATAAAGATATAATAGATATTAAATTATTATTATTATTATTGTAAAGAGATTGGTTTAAAACAGCAACCTTAGAGTTTCTTGCCGATTCTTCTCTAAAGGAGGGCCTTCCGAATCATTTGTAAAGTCATTTAAAATATTGAATATAAACATACATATTTAATTTAATATAAACATTATTATCATCTTTATTATTATTATTTTAGTTTATTTAAGACGTTAATTTACACATTATTACAGATTGATTTATTTACAAATTTATTTAACTTCAATCATTTTATTTTGTGGGTAAATGAAACTACTATTCATCTATTGCAGGCGGAAGTAACAAAGAAATTTCGGATAAATTATTTACGACGGATTTCCGCAAAGTAACGCCTTCGTTAATCGAAAATGTTCTTGATAATAATATTAATATTATATAATTATAGATTAGGTTTTGGAATATTTTAAAGTAAAACTTCTTTTGACGTGATGCGAATAAGATATCAAGAGCGAATTTTAATGCAAAGTTTTATAATGGTAGGGGTCAATCTGTTTGTATGTCTGAATTTAGCACGAATGGTTCAACCGATTGTTATAATATTTTGTACTCGGGTTGCTTTTATCAAGGCTATTGTCGTAAAAAAAGTATTATTTATTCTCAACCGACTTTTATGAAATTTTGTACACGCGAAGTATTTCATTCTTCAATTGATAAGCAATGTAAATTGTTAATAATTTGAGTTAAATATAAAATACAAAGTTAAAATAATTACCATGTAATAAGGATTTTTTTTCGAGCTCACTTTACTTTTATCCTTAAAGGCCCTGAAGCCTCAGATGGCTTTTAAAGCTTCACGGGCTTGAGGGCGAGCGCTTAAGGCACTCAGTCGCGAAAGCATGGCAAAAAGCTCCAAGGGTGCCAAAGTGGCCGAGCCTCGGTTTGCACTGTTAATAAAGACGTGCGGAGCCCCGCCATACCAATAACAACCCATAACAATAAAAAAAACAATGAAGATCATTTACTCCGAAATATGATTTAAAGAAATTTTAGTATAAAGCTTTGTGAGTATCGTTTACCGTAAACTGTAAGACATACCAGCGCCTTAATTCAAAAGTTTATTAATAAAACTTTATTTAATTTAGAAAAGGTTTTGGGAGCTATTGTTTGCTCGAAACAATTCGACTTTATTTTCAAACCCGTACACGTTTAGGTAGGGAGTTGACTGAAAAAATATATTTTCAAACTTCTGTTATCTGAGTCAAGTGTCCTTTATCTCATATAGATATCCTGTCCAAACTTCTGCAGTGTTATTATGAATTTTTTAACCTGACCTCTCTCTCTAATAATGTGTAAAATACACACATCAACATTATTTATGTATATTCAACATTTTGTTGATTTAAAAAAAAACTTTGGTCAATTTATTAATTAAAGAAGGTAGTATGACAAGAATTCTTATTATATGCTCTATAATAATAAAGATCAACTGTTTTTTTTTTTAAAATACAACGAAACCTGGAAATATCAACTAAACGCAATATAAAATTATTTTTTTAAATTGCCATGATTTAGAAACGTCTTTAACGAATCGGTGTTCCACGTTCACAAGATATCTGCATTGGTTATCAATATTTAAAATTAGTGTGCCAAAATCTCGTTGGGGTTTTACATTTATTTATATAAACTGCTGTGACTACGTAAAAACAAATTTGGCGGGATCTTGAGCAGTCTTGTTGTGAGTTTTTATTTTAATTTATTAACTCAGGTTCTTTTACTCTGAATTATGTAATATTGGTGGCGTTTTGCGTGATATATTCTACTTATTGTGCATTCGTAAAGTGGATTATAAATATAAACCAGAAACATGCATTTTGAGATATCACAAAAACTGCCTAGATAATGGAGCCACCATCTTGTTGGACCATTTTGTTGTTTTGTTCCATCCATCTTCTCTACATGTCCAAACCATCTAAGCATCTCTTTCTTAATCCGTGTCACTATATCTTCTTTCACCCTGCAAGTTTTATTACTACACTATTTCTTATCCTGTTACTCAATTTCACTCCTAAAATTCTTCTTAGCGCTCTCATTTCTACTTTTTTCTGCCCCAACCAGCTTTCACTTCTATACATGAGTGTTGGAACTAACACTGCTCAATGTACAGTCAGAAGAGCTTTCGTTATGACTTTTTGGCCCTTCATAAAGTTGTGTAACGCCCCATTCAACATGTTACTAGCATTTACTCACCTTTCATAATCACTATGACACTTTCCATAACTAGTAAATCGAAGATAGTAGAAGTATCGATGATACCAATTTTTTCCAGTCAATACGAATAAGATGACCGAGTTCTTTCGTAAAATCACGTACGATGAAATATTATTTGAAAAATAATTAATATATTTTTATCGTTATGGGTTTCATGAAGGTTAAATCGTTTTATTCATCGCGACCTACCTTGTCTACGTAAGGGTACGAGGCAATCTCTTTTATAGCACAGTTGTTATCCCATTTCCGTTGCTAGCTAGTGTAATAGCACTCACATTTGCCACTTCTCGCAAATTGTCACTTACACACTGTACACCTTAACAAACTACTTTACATTTACTTGCAAATTTATTGAAATAATTTTATGTTTTTTTTAAGCTTATTTTTATTGTATCCTAATACGAGAGCGCGTTACTAACAATAATATTGCTGAGACTGTCAGCAATCTGTCGCTAAGCACCTATAGAGAGTTTTGGCGGCTGCACTTGAGAGTTAGTTTCATGTTTGAGCTGACAGTATCAACTGATATTGTGATAGGAACGTCATATTGCGAACAAATACTAACATATTTATGAAAATTTCCGATGGCAATATCCATATGTTGTTATCTCCCAAATCTAAAGTTCTCAAATCAGTAAGATCTCGGAAATTCTCTGTGGAACTCCATAGTCATGGCAGACCAATCTGTGTTATGTGTACGAATGGTCAAATGCCGAAGTACGCTGAGAGGGGATAGTACCGCGGACGGTACATAACGAATCTTACAAGACTCTATTCTGAGTTCTCTTAATTTGTGGAAACGTGACAAAAACTGTGTTCCTTCCTCTTTTCTTCGGCAGAAGTCCAGGGAACTTTAAAAAATAAAACATCCGTACAGTGTAGATCTAGCACAGTGATGCGTTGTGCCTGCGATATGTATATTCCAGTCAATAATACATTTTGCCTACTCACAATTTGCCTACTTATCAATGTTAAACCCAAAAGTAAAGATATAATAGTATGATTAAACTTTCGATAAGTTACCCTTCTCTACATGTAGCGGTACACCCTACATAATTGATCGATCAACAACCACGGCTTACAGTGTATTCGACTTGTTAAAACGCAAGGGCCTCGCAAACACGACATTCCCCGTTTTTCTTCGTTCCAATTTCAGTCCCTTTTGTTACGGTCCTATAGGTAAAGTTTACGTAAGTAAATAAGCTCCTTTGTCTCAACACTTGCTGTCAATTGTGACGAGAATTTAATGAGCTCGAGACTCGTTGTTGCCGAAATAATATTCATGATAGCTATCACATTTATATTGACATCAACAAAGAATATGTAATTTTAACTAACTTAATTTAAAAAAGGAGTTTATCTACTCGATCCGTATGTATGTAATATTATTGGAACTGCAATAGGGCTTCCAAACAAATTTACAAAATTTTATAGACATATGTTTGTTTCTCCGAAACTATTAATCAGATTGTGACCATTTTTTATTGGCTTCATTTACTTTAACTTAGGGAATAGTTCAATAGTTTTCGAGACATGGACTTAATACTTGTAAGTGTGACAGCTTATCACTATTATAAAAAATCTAAAACCTTGGTCAAATTCTAGTGCATGTGACAAAAATCAAAGTAAAAATTACGAAAAAAAGTCATTCAAAAAAATTAACTCAAATCTATGAAATAATATTTTTATATATATACGAAATTAACAAACAAAACGATATCAACAGTATGTACGAAACAAATTAGACTACAATTTTCTTGTGGTTGAGGCCAGCATTTAAAGAAACCACCTATCAAATATAAAATGTACTCGCGCTTAGTAAATATTAACTGTCATCTTTTTAATAAAGCGCCTGAAGAAATATAATTTCAAAAATCAATTAAAGTGAGAATATTATAATTGTAATAAATATTTGCTTATCTGATTTAATATTCAAGTAGGTATTATATGCATAATATGTCGATCAACAAAAATGCTTATTCCAATGTATTTGAAATGATTTTCCTCTGAAATTAAGGAGGCAGACTTGGCACAGTGTAATATAATACTCGTATAGATCAGATTTAAACATAATTATCCTCCCACAATGCAAGGACACCGTTACCACTAATGACCTCGTGTGATATCTGATTGTTCTACGCTCTTAATGAGGACCTGTGTGTGAGGTGTTTATTATTTTCAACTAAATCATTTTTATATATAAAATTTACAAGAAAGTTCTTATAGATATTGTTACGAACTGTATATATGTACTGTAACTGTATGCATCACGAAACACGCACACATTGCCTACGCTCGACTATTACGAAGTCAAACGAAAAGTGTTTAAAAACAGCGCACTTTAAACGATATCGGTAGGCTAAAAATAGATCAAGGTCACTCTAGAAATTTCTACCCGTCGTTTTTCAGATATATAAGCGAGCTATATTCCCACAGAGAACAGTTTATGTTTAGTGGATTATTACGTAAATAATAGTGATGTCTGGGAGTGTCTACCCTCCTATACATCTATTAAAATAATATAATGATTACATAGCTGTAAGCACGATATACAAATTAATAAAAAAAATATTTATAAGCCTGACTGAATTCTTTTCTGGCTCTTTTCTATATCAGGGATGTTTTCTGAATTGATGACGTTGATAAGTGTTTTCTCAGGATCAAGATTGAATACAATACTTTTTGACTATGCACATTTTCAGCAAAGTGACAGAACAGTGGAGTTCGGAAATTCATTGCCAGGTTTGGCTGAAATGGCGGATATACAATGGATGACCCTGAAACGCGATAAATCAAAAGGTCACTGTGACGGACTTATCACCATTTGCATTGGTAGTCGACACCCAGTTGGGTACAGATCTTTATAACCCCATTTGATTACTGCATATATACCGACTGGTACCGGATCGTGGCATGCCTAAAGGATGATTCATGTTACACCCGGGACACTGTTAAAAACATATTTATAGTATACTTTTGTATGAAATAGGTAAGAGATCTTTGGAGATTTCTCTCTACTTGGGGCAGCCCGAGTGGTCGAATACCTCCGCCCTACACAAGATTGCGGCGAAATAACCTTCTGTTCTATTCCTGGGGTGAGTAGGGTTTCCAGAGCACCTTGGAGTAGGGGGTTCAAGGTCGGGAACGCGCAAGTGATACCTATGGTATTTATATATATTATTATTATTTTCAACCATTCATCACAAGCGCCACACAGGTAATTTTTCTTGCTGTGGACACTCTAATAATAATATATTTGAAGAAAAAATAATTGTCATAATGAATTACTACTTTTATAGAACAGAACGACGTGTCTAGTGATTATGTAGGTTCATGTTTGTAAAACATTATATACCAGATACCTATTAGTTGTCATGTTAGTATGTACGAAAAGTAAACACTATCTATTTGGTGTATATCTTCTGTTGATTTGGAAGTTTCACAGAATTTCCCGCGGGAAATCTGCAGGTGAACAGCGCTACGGAAAAATTTATTCTCTAGGAAGTTTGGGGTTAACGGTACTTTGTTTCAAAATAAATTTTAAAAAGATCATAAATAAAAATTTTGCTATTTGATAAAAAAACTTGCTGTGATATGCATCATGTATTGGTGGAATGTATTCGGAAAAACAGAGAAGGAAGGCCTTGTATACAACTCGATTGCTAGTTATTTTAAATAAAATCGCTGGAAACAAGCCCACGTGACCCGTGAACCCGTGGTTAAAGACCAAAATACTTAGAAGGTAAATGACTTTTAGATATTGTTTATTACTATTCGATTACTATTTTTAAGGTTGTCATTACATGATACAGTGAAATAAATTAATTTATTATTTATTTCCATTATTTGGTTAGAACCTAAAAGTTTTATTTTATTATGTACTCACTTGGCTGAAAGGTGGGCGTGGCACTTGGTAATACGAGAAGACGGATGATGGACCAATATGATTTTGGAGTGGTGGCTTAGAGGCGGAAAACGACTGTGAAGTAAACCGCCAGCTTATCTCAGGACATAGTGAGGCTAGTGTGTAAACTCTGGATAAGAAACGCGCAAAACCGTGAAGCATGGCATGAGCCTTAACTCAGCAGCGCTAAAGCATAGAGGCCTTTACTCAGCAGCGTGTAAATGTGGACCAAATGGATGGATGGATGGTATTTATTCTGTTACAGTAAATAGTTTTGATCACAACTTTCAAATTGTAGTCACTCGAGAGAGCCATGATAATTGATTTATCACTAAGTGTTGATGTGGCTTAAGATGGGTAATTGAGTCTTTCAAGTACAGCTACCCAAATAACTATAAGTGCTTGGCGATAGATTTTCAGTTTAATGATGGTAGCTGGTCAGATGGGCATTAGAATATTCCCTAAAACCATGCTCAGGTTTAATCACGTTTTTCAACTTAGATATTTTTTAAAACATACTATTTTTTTATATGTTATTACTATCTAATAAAAATAGAAAAAAAAAACTATTATCGAAGTATCTGGAATCGGCTAGATTGTATTCGAAACATCGAGTATATATTCATAGGAACTAAAAAAAAAAACACAATAATTTACTCACATTTTTAAAGTTTATCGCTTCGAGTACATAATCAAAGAAAAAAAGTATAATAATAGAAAATTTCCCCTTCTAAACAATGACGTAAAGTTCGAGACATTTCTAGTGATTTCGACACTTCTTTTATTTTGCTATATACACGAGCCGTGTTCTGAGCCAGGACAATTCTGTTTTGGACAACCAAATGAAAAAACAAGCGATATAAAGGAAGAAATCTGCAAGAGGACCATAGAGAGAGATACTGTAAGTAACTCCATAGTATAGTGAGTTTATTTGAATTTTGTTACACTGATTACGAAATAAATTATTTACGTGAAATATTGCGACATTTTCACTAGCTACGGGGATAACAACATTATGTTACCGCATAATTGTACGAAGTTTTAGTTTATAAATAATCTACTGAGATTCTTTACTGGCGGTATATCATGAACGGGCGGACATTAATAACTTTGATTTTTTAAGGTTATGTCTATTAAATCATGATACTAAGACTTGAATATTCAACACCTATTTTGTTTCTGGTTATGATGACAGTTTCAACCTAATCTAACCGATCCAGTTTATAAACCTACGAAAATGTAAGCGTTAGATTGCCAATTTTAGTGTCCGTTCACAATCTAACGATAGTTTACGATCTGACTAAACTAACGTTTCATAAAATCCGGGAGTAGAAAACTTTTGAAATATCGTTTTGAACACTCTTTTTGAAAACAATACCCTTGAATTAATATTTATTCATTATTCATCAACCTTTATTACGCATATTTTAATTGAAATAAAAATTATTCCACATTAGTCCTGCATTATACCCATGTGATCGCGCGTGACGTCATCATTTAATTAATAAAACTATGGTTAAATGTATTATGTGCAAAGTTGAGTTTACTAAAATTTCAGTTGAAACTTATAAAATTTCTTCAGCACAATTTCAAAGTCACCATTTCTACACTTAGTAATAATGTTTTGAGTCACTTGTCACAAGATACCCTAAAGCCCGATCCACACGCTTGCCATTTGCCACAAGTTTCAAACCTCTACAAACGCTTGGATAAAATAGACAAGTCAAACATCGGTATTCACACGTTTGAGAGAGTGCTAGTGTGTTTTTGTTAAGTAGGTCAGCATGACAGACATCTATATTATGTCGGTTATAACATTTGGTTTAACTTATTTTTAATGTTAAAAGAAATAGAAACAGAAACCGTACTATTCTTTTTTTTTCAGTTATTTGTAGATTTTTTTTTTTGCGCAAGCGATACCTTCTACACACAAATTTCACAAACGTCACAAACGTATGGACGCATCGCAAGCACTTGCCACAAGCTCTTTTTATTTGTGCATCAAATAGCGACTTAGTTCGGATCGGTGTTTTTTTTTAACTGACTATACTGTTAGCCTTAGGGCCCTGAGGCCTTACGGCTTTTACAGCTTCAGTGGGCTTGGGGGCGAGCCCGGAAGGCACTCAGCCGCGAAAGCTAGGCAACAAGCTCTAGGGGTGCCATAGTGGCCGAAATTCGGTTTGGGCTGTGGCCGATCATGCGAAAATGTGGCGATCTGACTAAATCCCTATCCATAGAAATTCGAGCTAACTATATAAATATACATGTTCCTGCCTTCTGGGAGGAAGGAAGGAACATGTGTATATGTATTTAGTGATTTGACAATTTTTGTCTAAACTAACTATCCAATAAGTCATGTATGTCTCTAAATGTGGCTCGATTTTTTTTTCATTACATAAATTTATTATTCAATTGAGTTTAAGTAGATATTGTCTGCTTTTAGAATATATTTTCGATAAAACATGTTGAAGAACTAAAGTAACAATATTTCCATATCCTACAAGGAAAATCGATTAAGTCTGTAAACTTATCCGAGAAATGAGTAAATAGAGTGCTTGGTGCCTTCCTTGGATGAGATAGGCGGTTCTCAGGTTCCCCCTCCGAAATTTTTATCTTAAGCACAGTATCTTATCCGAGAAATAAGTGATCGGCGCGCCTGGTAGTTTCCCTTATTGGTCTTGACGCAGACACTTCAGGTCTCAAGAAAACAAAACATCGCTAATCCTGATTATCCTAGTAAGGATAACTAGCCAAACTGATTAAAATATTGAATTGTGATCGGTCCTTAATAAGTATGCCAAATTTCGAGTTAATCCGACGTTTTGAAGGGGGTCAAAATCATGTTCAAAGATTCCGTTGCATACTAACATAATAACATGCATACGTCTGAAGCTAATAAAAAGCGTATAAAAAAAAAAAAAAGGATCCTTACAGAACCTATGCACTTGATTGGAACCAGATTGGTGGCAAACCAAGCCAAACCTTCACAAGCCAAACCAAACGCTCTACCCACAAGTTTTAATTTGTTAATATTTGCCGAGATTTGGCAAGCGTGTGGATGGGTCATTATATGAATAACACTTATCTGTGTATATAAATTTGGTACGATGACGTCACGTTTTATGCTTGACGTTTCATATCACATGACCCTCAGACAAATAATCTCAATTTTCCCAACGGAAAATTAAATAAATGGACATTTTTTTCTCAGATTTGTATTTTTTAAGCTTTTCATTAATAAACCAATATGAAATTCTTTCTTCTGAAATGAAATCTTTTAAACTCGCAAATTATCCGATGGCATATTTTTTTTATCGTTATAAGTTTTGTCGTAGTGGTCTTTATCTCACCTGATGTTAAGTGACGATGTGACCCAAGATGATAACACGCTAAACCTAGTGGAAGGCTGGCTCTCAAGTGCAGGTGCCGGAACACACCTATTAGGTGCTTGGCGACAGTTTTTCAACTTGAGGATGGTAGCTAGCCAGGCGGGCATTAGAAAAAGCCCTGCCACCGTGCTATGGTTTCCTCGCGATGTTTTCGTTCACCGAAAGCTCAAGCTCATTGCAGGGATTCGAACTCACGTCAATCGACGCGAAGTCGTACACGCTCCCACTGAGCCATCATTGCTTCAAAACATATAGCTTTTCAGATTGTATTGCATAGAATACCTACTTAGTAAATTACCCTCGCATTGCATAACTATGTAACATTAATTAACAAACATTCCAGTTGTCGGGTTGTTTTAATTAGGAAAGTTTGAATAAGCGGTCAACTCCTAATCCAAAGGGTCAGGCGTGTTGGTACAGCTTACGAAGTGATCTCAAGTAGTCACTTTACAAAGTGAGAATAACTGGGATTATGTGAACCACACACCGGTCATGACTAGACATGAATTAACATGATTTATTGAACAACTGGTGGGTGGGGAATATAATATGAATGGTATAATACCTTCACCCAAATATGGTATGTTTGGTTAAAAGCAACTTACAATTCATCAATGGGTTGTTACAATACAAGTCAGCGCAAAGGTTTAATTCACGGTAAAAGTCGAATGAATATATATTCAAAATATGTTTTGTGACGTGTTCGGCTGTGTTCAGATACACTCGGCTACTATCAGAGAAATCGATATGTCGGTGTGATTCTTTAAACCAGAGATTTAATTTAAACTAGGCACATGGGGGCACCATGTCATTGCTGTAAATATTTTATACTTTTAGCAATTCATTTTAAAAACATGTTATTTTGGCCCGACACACGTTTTCTGGCATTTCCAATATTCAATAACTCGACCGTAGCACCACCTATACTAATTTTATTTCGTGAAAAGTTTTCCGGAAGCATAACGAACAAGCCAAAATAATAATTAGGTATATCTATCGTTCGAATCGTGGGTTATGGTCTTGAGTTTATAGGGAAGGTTGCGTGTTCACATCACGTCGGGTTTGCCACTGTGTGTGGATGATAGTAATAACCACACTATATAGCTTTAAAAAACATTTACTCGTCAACAAATAGAACTGCCACAATAACAAAACACTACAAATAAAGTTGAACAACTATGATAAGGCACAAGTTTTAAAAAGCACGGGTGTCGTATCGAACGTGGTGGAGTCGACTGGCGGGCCGCCGATCTTCGAATGCGCTTGCGCATGGAGGCGTGGCCCGGTCGCAGAAATTAGCTCCGCCCATTCCAGCTACGCTCAATCCACTGAGTTGCAAAATAATAGTTCGCGTGTGGCACAAATTGTGTGGTACCACAAGTTCACAAACCATCCAATAAATAAAAGGTTTTTTTTTTCACTGTATCCAAAATTGACGAATTTGCCTGGTAACTTTAGGAATATTTTCTCTCCCTAAAAACCTTATCCGTACTACTATTAACATTTAAAAAATAATTAGCCGAATCGGTTCACATAATGTGCATACCAACGAAGAGAATTTAATTTTTATTTATATGTATAAATTATTTCTGATTTCTAGTCTTGATTGATTGCGTGTGTGAAATTTTACAATTGATATTAAACTTTTTCATTAAATTATGACAGGGGTAAATGACAATTTAAAATATATTGCAAGATTTCTAGCCAACAGACAAACAAACAATTTGACAGACAAGAAGGATTTAAGTTTTATCGGGAAGTTACTTTAAATTAGATTACGATTTTTTTATCGAACGGAACGGAGGCAAGATTACGTGTTATGAATATTTACGTGTTAATATTAATAAAAATTATAATACAAAGCTTCTAATAAATATAGCCAACATACTAAATAACTGACTACATAACGAAATAACTAAATACAAACGAATAGATTCGTAATGTTTGCTAACCTTTTGAATACATCGCATCGTGTCTGCAAAGTTTTACAACAGAGTTTAAATGGACATGAATTTCATGAAAACATTTTGATGTTTTTTGTGTTTATTGTGCGCAACGTTAAATTTTGTTTGTGTATTTCTAGGCTATCTAAATCTTCCAGTGCGGCAAATTGACTATACATACTTGCTGCACATAAATGTTTCACTACATCCCGAAAGTTCTTCTCTCGGTAAGGGAGTGCTTGCGTCGATTTATTGACTAGTCAACTCTCCACCGGCCGCCAGCGAACCCGTGTAGCCTATCGTCGTTCTCATATCCCGGACTTGCCTACAGCTTACCACATTAATTAACGTTCATGATTACTGTGCCGCTCCTTAGGATCGTAGCGTGAAATTATATAGCCTTTAACCTTCCTTAGGCAAAAAAGGCTAGAAAGCGACTACGGTGGCAAAGAAACTGGTTAATAAAGTAGTCTGCCGATACTGTGTACTGTATCTCGGGATAATTCCTACCGCAAAGTGACGGTCCTGGTGCATCTGTATTCTGGTTTGAAAGGTACGGTTGGCTAGACGTACTGGCGGATATTTCAACTCAGTCCTCAGGAGAAGCAATCTATTTTGACTGGCCTCAGAACTGTGGCCCATTTGGGATTATTTGTGCATAGCTATATGCTACAGCAAATTAAATTCAGGTGGACTACATGTCTCTTAGTTTTGTTAATACAATAAAAATTGAATATTTCTGTGAAGGAACAGATTGATTCGTCTAAAGCATAGTTAGGTACAGTCCTTATGTTGAAAATCTGTCATGAAGCCATCTCTATTCTATAATTCACAAAATTATAGACGTAAATTAAACATTATTTATAAAAATTTAAATAATTTTTAAACAATAAAAAAGTTTACCAAGTTCGTGTCGGGCGAGGCGCGGTGTAAAATTCCGTAATCGCCCTTCACAATATGTAGGCTTAGAAGTGGGTTTAAATATATTTTTTTATGGAATTTGTACGAAATTACTTTTCCAAGTACATTTTATAAGTTGGTCGACTATTACTCGTTAACTTGTAAAGCCTACTTAGCTGTGATAGTTTTTCTATTAACTTCATTATATATTATACTACCGGCATAAATAGCAGGGATGTTATGGATATCCATATCCGTAACCGAAACTATCGGATATCCGAAATTAAAAAATATCCATAACCGTAACCGTATCCTATATAAATGTTTCGGATAATTTCGGATAGGGCAAAGACGAATGAGCCATTGTCAAAAACCAACACACATACACAACCACAGTTTCGAACGAACATGTTTTTTTTTACATATAGTAAAATTCTTTGAAAAATGTAATATCCATAACCGAAATTATCCGAACCAATCGGATATTTGAAATAATTTCATATCCGTATCCATATCCATATCCGAAACCTCACATCCATAACATCCCTAATAAATAGGCTAGTTGACCCTTTTTAAAGTAGCTCTTGAATTATTAATTAATGTCCGTTTTGAAGAAAAAAACATTACCATATTTTTGTAGGAACTAGAAAACCGCAAAACTTTATTCTAAAAGTTTACTTTTCGTTAACAGGCGAAAACGCTGTCAGCCATATTAGTCTATATATTACCTATGCTGTGACGTCATACGGGTCGAAAACAAACATTTGACATTTAAGCAAACGTTGTCATTTTAATAAAAAGTAGCAAGCTTTTTACAGTGATGAACGTTTGCTAAATGTCAAATGTTTGTTTACAACCCGTATGACGTCACAACAAAGATAATGCAATATAGACTAATATGGCTAAAAAAGGTTTTCAGAGTCCAAAATTGAAAATGAAAATATAATAATAATATGTATAGCCAACTTACACTTTTAATATCTGAAATCGATAAATATTGGTTTCTTAAGTGAAATACTACAAACAATATTTATTTATTGCACTAAATTTGATATGAGGCAAGTAGCCTATTTATACATATCCAAAAATAACCATTTAGCTGACAGGGACACTTGACTATAACAAAAAATATCATTTTGAAGCCTCATATTTTGCAAATTGATTCCTGAATCGAAAAATGGTTTTCACAACCCGCACTATTTTTGAACGACCTATTCAACGATAACCCATTCCACAGGATAGAAGAGAAAAAAATACATTCCCACTTTACATGTAGGGGAGACATTTTAAACATTTTTTTTTTCGAGTTTTTATTGTACCACTCTGTAGATGTGATTAATATATATATATACCGAACCCAAATTACAGCTTTCTAGTACTAGGAATCTCTGAGCTAAGCTGCGGATAGACAGACTTCGGAATCCTCGGTAGTTTTTGGAGTTAAACAATGTACGTCATTTGGCAAGTGGAATTTTGCATGGTATAATTTCGTTATCGTACCCAAGTAAAGTGAACTATAAATAGTAATAATAGTATAAGTAAACAGGTTTAACAAAAGAGTCACCATCATATCGAAGCATTGCGTGAACTTTGAAGGTTAGAAAGATATTCTAGCTATATATAGTCCACGTGACATTGGTATAATTCTGTATAAAAACATGTTACCATTAGAGAAGAAGAAAAGGCCAGGTCTGAGGTAAGTAAGAATTGCTTTGAATTGAGAGGATCAATTTTTTTTTCTCATGCTAGATTTTCTATATCACCTAATTGGATAAGTACCTGTACAGACTACAGATCGGTAAGTGAGTGACTCCAAATAATAAAGTAGAATTAGAAATATAAATAAACTTGTAAAAGACACACGTTTTTAGCAATAGACGTCTGAGCGGTAAGTCAGCATGAATGATATCACTTTTCAATTCTTGTTCTAAATTTTAAATTCAAAAGGTTCTTTCAGCCATTAAATACTATCTTTGTATACGGCCTTCTTATTTTATATATATTGCAATGCAAAAGAAGTTTGTCATACAATATCTAAATAATAAATGACCTAAAGATGCCTTCGGAAAGAGACGGAAAACACAATAAATGAAGGAATGGGAAAACAACAGGTAAAATAAATATATATAATTGATAATCAATCATTACAATGTTCATAAATAACATAGGAAAAACCGTAAATAATAACACGGTTACATCATTGTAGGTATGTATCTAAAAAGCGATGAAAGTACAGTACTAGCATATTCAGACGCCTTATCGACCGACATTAGTGCGAATCGTACAATGAGCCAAGGGTTTTGATGAAGAGCTACCATTCTCTAGTTGAGAATCTATTTCCAAGCAACTGCATTTGAGAGTCAGTTCCTCTAAACTTAGTGTTACATCTCCATCTACATCTCCATCTACATCTCCATCTACATCTTCATGTATCATCAGGTGACATTATAGTCAATACAATACTTATAAAGTATAAAAAAGATACCAAAGAACCACTAAATTTACACAGTCAGATGCTTTAGATTCTTAATAAGTCGCATAGTGATTCGGCAAATATTTAATAACTTCTTATGTCATATTCTTGTATGATTTCCTTTATTTCGCTTCCAATCATAGAGATCACAAATAAACCCTGTACGAAGTTTCGTGTGTAAAATTTTTGTCATCGCAAATTAATTCGGCCAAATTTACTAAGTAATTCGTATCCATGACTCTTTACTTATCTGGGTACTAATTATGGTTTTTTGTAATGGAATGTAGAAGGTCAAGAGATCTGGGTAATATAAAATAGGAAATGTTTACCTATTAGATAAAATAAAAGTCCATTGGAAACTTGCCTTTCAAAACATACCCCGACAGAAGTTGCATAGTGGTCTCAAAATTATGGTATGCTATCAAGCAATAGGTAATATTTATACAATGTGCACACGGTGATCGTGTTTTTTTTCGCGCCATATAATTATGATTTTACTAATGACAATGTACCTCTATGATATGAGGACTCGAGTTCTCGCATATTGTATTCAGGAAGCAGGACGAGTGAAATAAATCCTCCACAAGGTGCTGTGCTTGTGACGTTTTATTTCTATTGTTGTATTCTACTCGCGACTTTATTATTGTATGGTTCTGTTGCTCACATGTTACATACTTATATTAATTTGTCTCTTGTTTTATTGTATATTTATTTTGAAGTTTATTTTTTTCCCAAATAAATAGTATTCGTAAATTTGCATTCACCGCAATTTACTAATAAAGACGTGGTGTCAGATATTTTAATTATCTCCAAACAATATTCGCTAAAAATTATAGATTGATCAATATCCGTTTGCTGTAATCGGCATTTTTATATCCTTATTTTTTTACTTACCTTACTCGATTTTACCTTACGATTACGATTACGATTACGACCTTACGATTACTTACCTTATTAGGCATTACTCGATGCATGGTTTTTTTTTGTAAATATGGTAAATTGTTAAATTATATTTGCCTACCGGTAATATGAGGCATAATTATAGATGAGCTTACAAAATTATTTATACGATTATTTATTAAAATAAACATGTGACAAGTAATGTAGAACACAAAAGTATGATACCGTATGTTAATTCGCAAACAAATATGAAATAAATTTCAGTTATTAAATAACACCACTAACTTTTTATCTACCCTTTGAAAGTGTAATAAAATTAATTATCGCTTGAATTAACGAAGACCATGAAAAAAACCTTTGTATCGACCCTAAGAGCTTTACTTTCTCTCCAGATGAAATTTTAAAGGCGTCCGTGATTTATAAAGGCAATTCGATGGAAGTATGTTTTCATGGAATTTAAGGAATCTGTCCGCAGTGTGTCCTTTGATCCCAGCTTTAGGATCACGGCTTATATCGAGATAAAGGTTATTGTATAGAACCCTAAAGTTTTGAGGGTTGAATGCTACATAAAATTAATGAATAGGGGATATTGTGACCGTCTCGAATGAGGTGAAGAATTGAGCTATAGTTTTTGATTCAATGTTTTGCCGGTGTTGAGATCAATCTTATAGTTATAGTATTAAATAGCTTCAATATAAGGGTTCTGCCTTTTTTATACTATAAAGTGGCAAAAAAGTAGAAGATCCGCCTGATGGTAAGCGACCATAGGTATCAACTAGCGCTTTGCTGAACTTGAATCCCCCTACCCCAATAAGCTCACAACGCAATATCATCTGGCTGCAATCTTCTTTAAGGTGTAGGTATTGCACCAGTCGGGCTGCACCAAGTAGAGAGAAATCTTCAAATAAATTTCTCTTTACTGTCTATTCTTTTGAACCTCTCCTTTTCCCAAGAGCTCTGGAAACCCTACTCGCCGCAGGAACACAACACAACGTTATTTGGCTGCGATCTTCTGCAGGGTGGAGGTATTTCTTCAGTCGGACAACCCCAAGTGGAGAGAAATCTCCAAAGAAATTTATCTGTGCCGTACCTGTCTTAGGCCTAGGTTTTTAATGAGCTCCAATTCCATTGGAGATATATATTTGGAGATAACTTAAAAAAAACACATTGTGTCCAATTTGCTTGCAGCCGTGTTAGTGCTTATATCAGATCCATCGAGGCGTCTCAAAAAATCACAATACAAATATTTTTGCCTGATGATGTTGGTTGAATTTTATCACGATCTTATGAATACGATCTGAGGGTCACATGTTATTGAAGCTAAGCCTTTTGAGGGCGTAGCTCAGTAGTTGCATAACAGTGTTACGCATCTAGTAGGTGAAGGTTAAATAGTAGATCACTTTGAAATACCGTGAGAGCTCGCTAAAAGTTTCGTACAAACTTTTAAAACGAAAGACTTGCAAACTGAACTTAACGGTTTAAAGCTTAGTATATAGTGGTTAGTATAAGAAATGGAAACGTGAATTGAGAGGAATTTAAGAAGTCGTAATATCAAATGAAATTTTTGGAACCAATTTTTACCTGTTCCTATAATTAATGTGTAGTTTTATTTGCTTTCGAAAAAAGTAACAAAATTTTAAATTTTACGAGGACAAAATTAAATAAAGAATTAATACTCAAATTGTCCATTTTTCCCATTACGTATTATTGTAACAATATTTTAAATTTTGTGAAGAAAAGATTAAATAAAGAATTTGATACCCAAATTGTACGTTTTTCCTATTACGAATTTTTTAATACTATCTCGGAAAAATAGCTACATGGTACCTGGTAGAAAGTACAGTACAGTTCAAAACAAGAGTGACAGCCGGTGGAAAATTCCATCGGCGTCGTTGTCATGGCGCCTTGTAGGGATGTCATTTCACGTCTCGCTTGAAGAACCCAATATCATAGGAGGGAAGAATAACGCTGGCCGGGAGATGATTCCACATCAACAAAGTAGGACAATTTTCAAACTATTTTGTTCGTGTCATGATGGATGCTACCGTATAGCTGTGGCTTTGAATAACATCTCGCATGATTCTGTAGTGGAAGGGAGCGAAGAAGGTTCAAGTGTAACGTGAAGAGATATTTATGCAGGCCGGCATGACAGCGGAGACCGCTGATAGATTTCGATCTCTCGGTGGTCGCCGTTGTATTTGGATTGTACTGTGCTTTTACCATCAAGGATAGTACAGTCAATATTCAGATCACTCGCTATGATATAGACTATGTCACACATAGATTCTATGTGACATTACCTCACATTCTGATGTAGGCATCATATCACCAAATGTTACAATGTCGATAACATAATGGGTATACTGGGTATAATGGGTAATAATAAGGGTTTACATAATGATACTTTTCCCCGGGACAGGTTAAATTAAATCATACATGTGCTACCAACATAAGTACATGTAACGTAATATTATCATGATGATACCGATGTACCGATGTACATGATGTAACCGAAATCTTAGCTTTACAATTGCGGTAAGGAACAACGTACAGTTAGACAAAGGAATAACATAATTACTTACTTGCCAAGATTCCGGTACTCGACCTGAAAACAAAATTTCATCAATTATTAATTTTTATAAATAATTTAATTAATATTGATTTTACTTTAATATGTGATGCTTATAATTTATTCTAGTCGTGTTCTTTATATTCCACATGTATTTCTAGGCATGGTGACATTGTTTTTATATTGTGCAACAAAAACTAGAATTTACCATTCTTTTATATAAAAATCTTGTGAGCGTCTGTCAGTAATCCTGCAACTTATTTGTTTTAGCGATACGACGGTTCATAGCTATATTAGGATCCTTTAGGTGGCACTGCCGTCGAGCCATTAATTACCGAAAAGGGCAGAACAACATATATTTCTAAGCACAGATACTGAAACAGATTATAGTATGTATTTTTGTATATGAGGAAAATCGTGGTTCTTGAACAGTTAACCCAATTATTGACCAGACATCCGCTGTTACCAACGGTGTTTCCGAAATTCACGTACTTTTAATTATCCTGAAATTACATAAATTAATGGTACAGTCTGTCGAGGGTGTAGTATTATTTCTACATGTAGTAACCATGTAGTGAAAAAAAATTATAACCCAAGCCATTAACGCAAAATCTTTACCATTTGGTGATCTGTTCTTCAGCCAATAAAATCGTGACACGTAGTTCGATGTTATTGGTCTCTTTTTACCTGACTACGGCAAAACCAAAAAGAAGTGCTATGTTTAATGTAGTATATTTATGTTTGTATTTAAGTATGTTCCGCATCAGCGCCTAAACTACTCATCCGATTTTGTTCAATGAGGTGTCAATCGATTCAATGTTAAGGTAAGGGTGAAGTAGTGTTGCAGAGAATTGGAGGTCTCGTGAATATTATGTCTCGCTCATATCGACTGGGATGTCAAATGAATAAAAGAAAATTTTAATTTCACAAGTATAAATATAGTATGACATTGAATATAAAGAAAGCGACAGAAAAACAAGTGATTTTTACTTCTTTTTTATTTTAGTCTATTTATCAGTTTCCTTTAAGTTAGAATAGCATGTCTATTGTAAAGAAAATGTTGAGAAAATATTTTGGGTGAAGATTAAAACGTAAAATCTTTTATGTCTAAAATATATCACAATGCAGAGTGCTAAGTCCAGCTACCGCTGTCTAGCTGCATGCCGTTAAACTATATTTATTACAGTCTCAACATTAAAGAGAAAGACCATTTTAATGAATCTTCTACCTCCATGATATACGGATTAGTGTATCTATCTCTCATAAGATATTATTTACGTAGGTACCTATTTCTTCTAAAAAAATATCTATCTATACGCTGACTTTTGACCATATTCACACATAAAGCTAGCTAAGTGCGTCTATTGAAAAACACTGATAGGAGCTTAGTGACAGTTTTTTTTTCTATAACTAAGGTGGAAAACAATTTTATGGCCCGTCTGATAAGCGGCTATCATAGCGTATGGACGCTTGTAATACCTTAAGTATCTACAAGCGCGTTGCCGACCTTGAACCCCCCTATCTAAGGAGCTCTGGAAACTACTCACCGTAGCAACACAACATAAGGTTAATTCTTATTTTTTATGCTACAAAGGTGGCAAGCAGGCATACGGCCCGCCTGATGATAAGCGACTACCGTAGCCTATGAACGCCTGGAATACCATAGGTATCACAAGCGCGTTGCCGACCTTAAACCTCCCTACACCAAGGAGCTCTGGAAACCCTACTTACCGCAGAAACACAACACTAGGTCGTTTGGCTGCGATCTTCTGTAGGGTGGAGGTATTCCACCAGTCGGACTGCCCCAAGTAGAGAGAAATCTCCAAAGAAATTTCTCTGTTCCCTACCTCTCTAAATCTCTCTCTAAATTCTCAACGATCTTCTGTAAGGTTGAAAAGAGAGCGGATCATTCTCAATCTACAAAAGCATTACTCGGGCCACAATAATGAAAATCACTCCAAAAACGATCCAGTTTCGAATGTGAGTGAGAATAAATTTTAAAGCGATGAAAACAGCAGCAATATTATTAACATGTTAGAGAATTTTGTACCTGTAGCGTTTATGTACCAACTCACTGCAACAGAGTAAACAGTGACGTCTTAACACATATGCATGGATGCTGTGGTGTGGGGCGCAATAAGCTTGAGTGCTCCTTTGCCCATACTACGAGATTAACTAAACTCACTCCAAACTACTAAACTTTACGGTTTTTTTTGTCGTAGCATGGCAAAGACAAGGCAAGATCTAAAATCCATCGCTTGTCGTCGCTGTCATGCCAGCCTGCATACATGTCTCTTCACGTTATGTTTGAAGAACTCTGTAGTAAGGAGGGAACACACTGGCCGCGAGACGGTTTTTTTTTTCGATCTGACTACACTGTTAGCCGTAGACGGGTTTTACAGCTTCACCGGTCAGTTCCACAGCTTCACAGTACGGCAAAGAAATGACGTTAAACGTTAAGGTAGTTTTTTTTCTATAATTTTATAGGTGCTAATAAAGTCGATGAAAGTTTGGGATTGTTCAGAAGATATTAGGGATTAATGTTGTTGAGTAATACACACACCAAGATGGAAGATGGCTTCTTTATTAGTTAACAATTGTATTGGCAGTAGTGTAACGGATACATGGGGAAACTATATTTGTTACGTTCCTTTTTTAACAGAATGTATTTAAAAAAGTACTAGTGAAATCAATAAAGCAATGTTTATATTATGTCTATTGCAGTCTAAAAACATGGGGACTTCTAAGAGCGAAATTTAATTACCAGATCTCGTTGTACCACCCAATTTAGTTTACTCACGTTTGTTAAATGTTCTTACATATATTTATTTCTTCCTCGTAAGTAGTGCCAATAAAAAATATTAAATTGTAAAATAAATTTGTAATATTTTTTCAAAGTATGTGTTCTCAATTGTAGACTCCAAGGAAAAAATAATTCAAAGGGACTAAATTAATAAATGTTGCATGTGGTCAAATATGGTAACAAAAATATTTCAACATTTCACTTCATAGTCAATGATATACTAAAAGAGTACGGGATGTTGATGCAATCGACAATCTTATTTATGTAAAGGCTAAATTAATATAGGTAAATACATGTTTTAGCTACGTTGTTAAATGTTGAATTTACGGTGCTTACCATGGTATAAGAGATTCGTCTTTAAACTAAGTTCAATGGTACGGGTACTTTCATCATTTCTCACGAGAACTGTTTATAGCCCGGAAACCTCATACATAATGGCTTGTGGAAACGACGCGTGAGTAAAAAATTTGATACTTAAAGACATGTTTTTTTGTCAGAACGATAATAAGGGATAATACATTTTGTGCCAGAAAAATTAACTTTTTTTTTTACAAAGTTGCCTATTCATGAGTTTTATTATAATTGAAGGATAAGTTGTATAATGATTGATTTTCTTGTTATCAAAACAAGGGCTTAGAACGTAAGTCGTTTTCGTACCTGTTCACCTTCAGTTTATATTGGTTGAGAAAAATTATTGTAATCGACTGGTTAACATGTACACTTTTGATATAATGATCATATCAGTTTTGAGCTGTGTCCGCGACTACAGAGTGCCGTCGGTATTGTGGTAATCCTGCTTCCATCCAGGGCGGTTACCCGCCGGTTAGTTTAAAGATAAAAAGATTTATTATTTTATTCGCGCGAAAAAAACCCAATTAATTTTACAAAATAAAAGTAGTCTATGTTACTTCTTATATATATTATATAACATCAGCTATCTACCAGTGAAAATCCTGTCAAAATCGGTATACCCGTTTCGGTGATTGGCCGGAACAGACAGATAAAAAAAATTAAGTTGCTTTTTTGTTATAGGTGTCGTATGCTTTTAGTAAAAAGGTGGTTTTTTTTTATATTACAAACAGATACTTGAATTTTATTTATTTGTTTAGATACCGAATTGCTATAATACCTTTTAAATACCTATTATTATATCGCTAAACAATAAAATCCCTAAGCATGATATTCTTTCTACATCATGCTCAAAATGCAATATTCTAGAAATAGTTTTGGATTTCAGAATTTGAGCGTTCTGTTATATCCCTGGATTGTACCATATTCTGCATACACCTCACTTATCTTGCCTACTCTGCATTTTGGTAGCGTATTTAGTTAGATAAATAGTCTCTTTCCAGTTCAGTCTCTGCCCACCCTACAACTGAGCTAGATGACTGCGAATTCAAATAACTACTTTTTTATACCCTATCTTAAAGAGATTTAAAACATTTGGTGACAACGTAAAGGGATGGTAAAAATCCCTGGCCCGTCTACGAAATATGCGAGTTCGACTGTGTGTTATATGCCTGTGCATATTAATATAATCAGTTTAAAAGTGTGTGGTGAACCATTTTAAACAGTTAATTAGTGAAACAATGAAACGGTAAAATTTCAGCCAGTTCGTGGCTCGCTGCTGAACATTTACTAATTCAAATTGGTAACACTATCTGCTGAAGGCGAAAGAAAATATCAATTTATACCAAGCCATAATTAATTAGTAACTTTTTTACTTACATTAAAATGTTGATTGTGTTCGTGCTACCTCGTTCTGAAGAATCTGTAAATAAAGCATTGATGTTACAATCAAACGTAATGAATAATATAAAATTCATACTTTCTTGATGATATATTTGACGTTTTTAGTTAGGTTCAAGCATACAAGCTTATATGTCTAGATCTGTAATCTTGTTAAGGTAAGATAAATTTGTGAAATATCTACCGAAAAGAAGACTACGCACATATAGTAGACTCTACTAGGTTATAGTTTCCATTTTGTTCAGTTGAGGAAAGATTTGATTTCATTATCCTAATGTGATCAATCCTAAATGACCCATTTATAATTTCATGATATTGGGATATACTATCAGATTTGGTAGTGTAATATGTCTTTTTAACCGTAGCACGACAATGTGACGACATTTTACCTGTAAAAACAGGTGCAATCAAACAACATCGTTGACCACCGAGGAACTCAACTATAGCAACAGCTCAACGATATTCGTAGCTCTCATGGCGTCTTACTCATATGTTACGTTATTTTTGAAGGACTCCATGTTGTAGGAAGGAGAGAACACACTGGCCGGGAGACAGTTCCATATTTTACGGAAAAAAACATATGACGTAGAGAACTTTTTGAATGAACTGAAAGAAGAACGAGCACTTTTGTATGCACACTATCGTAACACTTCTATTAACTCGTGATTCTTGAAGACTTGTAGTGACGTTTGACTACAATCTCGCCTGATGATTAGTGATGATGTGGCCAAAGATTGTAACACGCTAAACCAAGCGGGGGAACTGGTTTTCGAGTGTAGATGACGGACCATATAGGTGCTCGGCAACGGATTTTCAACTTGAGGGCATTAGAAAATGCCCTACCACGACGCTATCGTTTCATAACGATGTTCTTCTTTAACGAAAGCTCAGGCTCATTCTAAGGATTTGAACTCACGTCAATCGACTTGGTGTTCGTAGTCTCTGACACTGAACTATAATCGATATATTCAAATTGTCATTTAAAATACTATACAACTTTAATGTAAACATAATCATAATAAAAGCAAACTTTTGCATAAGAATAATCTTTATAAAAAAAATTTGGGACAGCTTATTGTTATGTAATATCCGATAGATGGTATGGTAAGCTATTTGCCCGTCTGGCACACGTCTTAGCTTCTGACGAGGGTTCCTTATGACGTATGTGACAGTTTGTATGTCGTTATTAAAGAAAAAATATTCTCTATCCATTGATATTCTTCTCATGTATCTTGAATCTCTCGACATAATTTGATGCTCGAAATTTCTTATATTGTTATTATTAATAAGATTAGTGTTTTTATGTTTTATTGTAGTGGTAATTCTTTTACGTAATTAAAGTATGGTATCAGATATGTTATTCTCCAAATCTTAGCGTAGTTACGCAATTAATGCCTCTTTGCATCAGAAAATTAAATAGTGTGAGATGTATTGCTTCTGCAGTTTAACTCTTTTTGAATTTGTCTTTGTATTTTAGGAGAGATAGGGTGCAGAGATTACTCTCTACTTAGGGCAGCTCAACTGGTGTAATACCTCCACCCTACTGAAGATCGCAGCCTTGTGTTGTGTTCCCAGAGTACGTTTGGGAAGGAGGGTTCAAGGTTTGCAACGCACTAGATATATTTGATAGATTTAGTGCTACAAGAGTTCATAGACTTCGGTAACTGCTTACATTCAGGCGACTTAAAAGTTTGTTTACCACCTTACGTGTACTAAAAAAAACATTCGGCACACTCGAGCTCGTAACAGTTTAAAATTTTGCCATTTGGTGCAATGCAAATTTATATATTTATAGAAACTACATTAGTGTTGAATTTGCTGATTAATATTTTAAAACAAAACATTACTTCCAACGTTTAGATTAAAAATATTTTTTTCAAAGTGAGCTACTCACTTAGTTTGCCTTGAATTATACCAAATCGTATATTTTAAGACAGAAATCGATAGATTTGTAGGAGTGTCTAAGCCGGGATCTGTCGTACAAGGGCCTCGTAGGACCCTCGTCAGAACAAGGGTCATGCGGTGATACCCCTGACAGTCCGTTTGTCATAATTATTGGGAAAAAATATTGTTGTAAATATTTATTCTTTGCACGTTTGTTAGTAATACCTTAAAGATAGAGAAATCTGGGGTAATAGAGAATATTTTTTTCATGTACAGACAGAAATTCTCTTCCAGACATCACTATCGTTTACATAATGATCCTTATTGTTCTTAAATTATTTTTTATGCAGGAAGACTTGTTTTATATTCTCCTTGAACTTATTGGGCTTGGGCTTCGTTTTTTTATTAAAACCCCATTTAACCAAGATATTCGCTGAGTTTGGAGTCGTTTTAATGATTACCAAATGGACCATGGCAGTTTATTTCCAGATTGTAACTCCTTTGCGAGTTCTACTTAGACGATGGTGGAGCTAGTTTTTCCAGTCAAAGTCTCCTTCGTGCTGCTATTGGGAGGGAGTCTAGAGCATGTGTGAAAATTATACATACATAAATCACGCCTCTTTCCCAACGAGGTAGGCATAGACCACGTCCTTCCACTTGCTACGATCCTGGTATACGTCTTCATGAAAAAAATATGATCATCAAAATTCAAATTCAAAAACAATGACTGTCTACAAGTTAAAACATCCAAGATTCTATGAATATTTTTTTTATTTTTAGAAGTTTTTAGCTGGATATTCGATAAGTTCACATTTCAATTGAAGATTTTTAATTATACCTTAAATCACATTAAACAAATACTTTTTAAGCTTATAATATAAATGAATTTTATTATTGCTTTTTCAAAATAAATTCTGAAATGATGGATTACTAGACGTCAACTATTTCTGTAATACGAATTCAACTGAAATGAATAATCCATCAAAACGGATAAGTAATTGCTCTGTTAAAAGAAATATTCTAAAGATAAATCTAATATTTGAGTATTCATTTAGAATTTATAGTAGGTACCTACTGTAAATAAATCCGCTGAGCATAAAACTATATCAGTTATTTAAAAAATATTAGTAAAGGTATGAATTTAGGTATTTAATGAACTTATAATTGGGTTTTTGATTTTGTGATAAATGGAAAGATCATACATAAGTTTTATAACAAAACCTTTTTTTCGCAATACTTCAAATAAAAATTATTTTTTGAATTCAGTGCCGAAAACGCGCTGATCGTTTCCGAACAAACCCGAGCGCGTATGACGTCACAATGCTAATTTCTGCTCATTGTAGCAAACAGCTGATACAGTGCTTTGACTATTAATCGATGAAATACCTTTAACATTATGACGTCACAAGCCTGGCGATCAATCATGGCGCGTTCGTAGTCATGTGATTCTTTTTAGAATATTACAATTATCAGTTGTTCATTATTAATAAAATGTTTTAAGAGTTTTTCCAATTGACTATTATCATAATTATGATGTAGCTTTAAAATACATAGAAAAATCGATATTCTTTTTTTTTTAAATACCCAATTATAAAAATGATAAGACATGTCTGTATTGTAATGTGTCATTGGATTGTCTGTGTAATTTATTTTAATTCTGTTTATAAAGTAAAGTTTAAATGTCTATAAAACACGTATGCACTTTATGAAACAAGTAGAAACAAAATTGCGTTTTTGTATGTAGATAATACTATCAGTGAGTTGGTTGAAAACCACCGCAAAAGGTATCTTTCTTACAATATTTATATTATTCTGCGGAATTATAATAATTCGATAGTTCTGTACTGAGTTGGAATCAAGAATAATCCCAGTATTCATACACAGGTAATAATGTTGTTCCAGAAGGAACTCATAATGATGTATATAACGTTTAAATAAAGAAACTACTTATTTTCAAAGGGCAACGGTACCATCTAGTCATTTTAAACATTTTAGTTACTTAATATAAATAAACAATATATTTTTTGAATTTTATTATTTACGTAATTAGCCTAAAATAATGAAATATGTTTAATAGCTAATAACATTCACCGTCGTAGTGGTCGAGTGGTTTAAACCAGCGGAATATCGATTCAATGTCCGCAGGTTCGAACCTAGGCATGCACTAACGAATTTTTCGGAATTCGCGTACATTTACTAATTCAAATTGGTTACACTATCGGCGCACGGTGAAGAAATACATCGTGAGGAAACCTGAAAGCTGAGAAATGTTCTTGTACTGCCACTGTATGTGGGAAAAATAGAACTGTTGATATCTCGGTGTTTGAAATCGCCAGTACGTCGTGGGCTGGCGTAGTAATTAAGCCCGTCCTTTCCATGGGAAGAGGCCTTTCCAGTGGGACACTTACAGGCCTATTTTATTACTAATATTTAAGATGAAAATAAGACAGTTAAACTATTGATCAATTGATGAGTAGGAAATAATGATGGCCAATTTCATAAATTTATTATAAATAATTTAATGCATTATAACCTAATTAAATATTACTCTTAGGGACAGTCAATGAATATTTTAAGACAATTTAATGAGTAATTTATATATTATTGTTTACATTTTATTGATAGATAGCGACATGGGCATGCCAGATGTAATGACGGGTAAGCTTACATGTAAGTATGAATGAATCTATTCTTTTTAATATAAATAAAAAAAACAATTCATATACATACTCTTTTAGACTTGCGAAGCGCCTACGAATATATTAATCGCAAGAGATCAGACATCCTTTTCATGTAGCAATGCTATACACATCCATAATTAATTAAAAAAGGTGTCAGTCAAAAAATAATATAGCAAATGGAGTATAAATACAATCCGAAGGAAATGTCCTGAATAAATAATATACCACCGCATCGCTCACACAATTATTCCGGCACTAAAATTCATTAGCAGATTGGAAGATCGAGCGTAAATATTTAGCAACCAAGTCTAATACATTAGGCGGCAGACGCTGCCGTGAATTATGTATAAGGTTGTGGATTAAGATAGAAGGGGATGCCGTCTGTATAGAATTCATCTACTTAAATCACTTTCCCGTGTGTATTGTTAACGCTTCGCTATCGACAACGCACATTTATATTGGGTTGATGCTATTGATTGACAGACAAGTCTTATTTTGAAATTCTTACTAGTTGTAATTAAGGAGAGTTTTTGAAGGGATCTTGATTTGTTATGTGCTGGTTTTTATTTTAATTCATAAAATTGTTATTTGGCCCTATATTATGTAATATTGGCGGCATTTTATTTGATGTAGTTTGGTTATTGTGCACATGTTAAGTGGATTATAAATAATATCTACGAACATGCATTTTAAGTTGCTACCAAACATTCCGTATAGCTTCAAGCAGGAGCAGTCATCTTGTTAAAACATTGTTTGAAGATTACAAGAATAGTTAGAAAAATATTCTATTTGATCTTGAACAGGATGCGACGGTTTTTCACGCCCGGACAACTGTATCTTATTTACAAGGACTAGTAAGGTCGTGTATTACTGTTCGCATCGTGGGATAGATCTGCAAAATACTTCCTCGATGCATTATACAGGTTGCAGAGATGGGCTGTCCACATTGTTAATAATGCAGGCGTTACCAAATATATCGAGCCGCTTCAGTTGTGTAGGAACATTGCCTCGCTGAGCGTGTTCTACCGTCTGTATCATGTTGAGTGTTCTGAAGAGCTGTTCAATCTCATTCCCTACTTTCCTTTCCACAACAGAATCATTCATGCTGGGCATCGGAGTCACAGTTTTACGGCAACCTCCATTTCTGTATTAACTAAAAAGTTCTCTATGTGTTGTCTTTGTTATATCATGTAACTGGAACCATCTCCCGGCTAATTTGTTCCCTCCTTCTTATGACATCGAGTTCTTCAGTCATAAGATATTTATGCAGGCGTGAGATATTTATTATTCTCATTTTATAATGAGAGCGACGGCCATCCATCCATCGGTGGATTGCCAATATCTGGCTAGTTGCCGTTATGCTTGCGATGTACTTTGCCTACCATAAGAGACAGTATCAGCATTTTGCTGAGCTAAAAAATAAATCAGATGACGTTGGCAGAATTGTTTATCAACACATTTATAGTTAAGATTTTTTTTGTATAATAAAATCGTTTCTTTAATTTGTCGTTATTTATAAATAGTTGAAAATTTTCCTGAACAAATAAGAAATCAATTTACTAATGGCGGTTTTGTAACTAAAAATGCACGTGGCTCAATTCAGTCTATTGCTAGTAACATTGATCAGTAGCATATGGATAACGGAACGGTGGAAAAATAAAAAAAAATGAATGAAATAAGAAATTACTTAAAGAAACGTTATTTTAATTTTATGAAAATAATGTTTATGTTTATACGCAATTTAAAAAATATATGAACTCACATTAATACCATTGATGGCTATATTGTTGTTTCGGTCTTATCATAGAAAAAACAGTTTGTATTTTAAACCATACACCACATTAGTAACTTTTACATACAATGAATAACATATAGCGGTGTTTGGCACTAAATAAAACAAACGGCAGCTCAGTAATTGTGATAGAGTACTGAAAGGATTCGGGATAGGTGAAGATTTTTGTAGAAATATATTACTACTGCTTACAATTATTTATCCTTATAATTGTATACACAAAGAGCTTGTAGCGGATTTAATAGAAAATGATGTCTTTTTTTATTATTTCCCCTTAGATTTATTCGTGTTAAATGTACTACTAGCTGACTCGTGCAAATATTTCACAAATTATAGAATGTAAATATTTTCACAGCTGTCATGTTAGTTAAATAAATTTTTAATAGATGGCGCTTTAAATATATTTTCATTAGCATCAGCAGATGGCATTCTTAATGAAAAAGTTTTTTAAACGAAAACATCAATTTCAAACTATTCGTCTATGTCATCAATAGAGAACATCAGATTAAAAATGAAGTTTAAATCATTAATTTAGATGAAGAATTAAACGACATAAGGCTTCGCCAGGAACAAACATCTTTGAGAAATGATATTATTATATCCGTGGGTAGTGAAAATGCCGTTAGATTTTACGTAAATAATTTATTCGTACTCAGTGAAACATAATTCAAATAAACTCACTATACTGATGTTCAGTGTACTTAGGCCGTATGTACTTCTCTTATCTCTTACTCTCGTATTATCTTTCCCTATGGTCCTCTTGCAGATTTGTTCCTTTTATTTCTTGTTGTTTTCATCTGGCTGTCCAAAACAGAACTATTCTAGCTCCTTTTTTCTAACTGACTAGACTGTTAGCCGTAAGGGTCTGAATAAAGCCTTAGAAGGCTTTTATAGTTTCATTGAGCTTGGGGGCGGAAAGTACTCAGGCGCGAAGCATCCTCGCTAGGAACATGGCTCGCTTATATGCCAAAATAAAAGGAGGGTCAAAATCACTACGAGAACGTTTAAAATGGGAAGTGTTCTATTTTTAGACCGTCCTTTGGTGGATTACACAATCGGGAGGATAAGTTTTGAATGTGTGAGTAAATGCAATGTCTTTTCGAACCTACGAATACATACTCGATATTTCGAGTAGATTCTAGACGATTTCAGATATTTCGAGAATGGTGATATTTTTCTAATTTTACTCAGATGGTAATAATATATCTGATTACCTTCATATATGTATAGAAATGAATGTTTGTTTATTCTCTATGTTTTCCTAAAAAGTTCATCTAATTACGGTGAATCTTTGGGGAGTTGTTTTGTATACACGCGCGATGTTTTTGTGATAGTACAATCAATTTAAAATACACCAAGCAAGCACCAATGAAGCCAAGATAGTTCAGTGGTAGCGTGTACGGACATCGCATCAATAGTCGTAAGTTCGAATCCCTGCAATGAGCCGGAGCTTTCTGTTATGATAACATAGTATGGTGGTAGGGCTCTTTCAAATACCCACCCGACTAGCTATCACGCTCAAGTTGAGAATCTGTCGCCAAGCACCAATAAGTGTGTTCCGACAGCTGCACTTGTGAGCAACTCTTCCACTAAGGCTTAGCGCGCTATCATCTTGGGCCACATCGTCACTTAAGATCAGGTGAGATTGTGGCCACATCGTTAAACCTATAACGATAAAAAATCATGTTACAATTATCGAATATTGAACGTGTTAGTTCATGGTACAATTATCATTGTAGTCGGCGTAAAATAATAACTCTATCGCCTTAAGACATCATTATCTTCGTGGTACTTTTTATTCATTTTATAATATGCCCTAACAAGGCTAAAAAGGAGAGTGCTAAAATTAGTTTAACACGACAATTTATACAATGTACTAGCGGTGCTCCACGGCTTTGTACGGGTTTATTACGCAGCGACTATTTTCGGCTCGTTATCTTAATTTTATTCATCTTCTTTACAATTCTTATGGTCTAGCAATTAAGAAATGGCATACCTCCCGTCTACACAGTTTCATGAAAATCGGTTGTGAATTAATAAAAAAAGATTTGAAACTACTTTTTCACGATTCCTGAAGTTATTATTAACAACTCCTACAGTCTATCAATTTAGCAATGAGCTTATGCGCTTCCTATATAAAAGTTGTATAAAAACCGGACAAGCCGTTTTCGAATTAAATCCGGACATACAAGAAAAAGGCATATTCGTGTTAGTGCCATTCTTTATAATAGACGTCTATTGGAAAATTTGGAAAAGATACATATAAAGACATAACTACAGATTTATTAATATAGATAATAAAATCTGACAGGATTTTCCCATGTAAAATGTTTCCTCAGGTCGCTGTAAAGTTTTTGTCTGAGCTTAACTCGCTTCTCCAGTCTGCTCCAGGCTACGTTGTGTTTTACAATGAAAAAATAAATTAATAAAAACGTCATCTTTTCGAAAATATACGACAGAGTAAGACATAAGAAACGGTACTTAAACAAAAAGTTTAGCAATCTCGTTTTATATATCTCTGCATAATATATAACTTCGTCAACAACTTCTTCTTCTTAAATACGGCTTTGTTGATGACATTGTTTGTTGGAGAAAGTTAACTCCTAATTCACCCCACTTCAAATATTTGGGCTATTGTTCGACGACCGTGATTGTTTGAAACAAAAAAGTTTCGATCTAACAACTCATTTATTGTACAATCACTTTAAGATATGCAAACTTTTCTATTTTACTTAACATCCTGTAAGAGGTTAATATATTTTTTTAATTGTCTACTTTCCCTTTTTTATGTTTTATAGGTAAGCAGAAAACTAGAGTTATCAACGTAGATCAAAGAATTAGCTCACCGAAGTGGCAGGTGGCTGGCCACATATGCCGAAGAACTGATAACCGATGGGGTAGACCGCGTTTAGACAAACGAAGTATAGGACGCAGCAATGATCCGCCGATCGATCGCACTTATCAATCAGATGCCTATTCACTCTTCGCTTGAAGACTCCCAAGTTACAAGTGAATGGGAAGACAGACGCCGGGAGTGATTTCCACTCCTTAGCTATTCGTTTAATAAACTACTTAGTTAATCGCTTCAAGCGAATAAGGGGAATGATCACCTTATAAGGGTGAAAACAGTCACGACGTCTAGTTTTCCTAAGTTGGAATGCATTGCGCAGAATTAACTGACTATTTTGTATCGATTAAAAAAGCCTGAAGAGTTGTGTAAACATTTTTGAGTTATTGTACAGTGAAACAGCAATGTTGTTTTAATGCTCGTGGCAAGAAAGCTGATCTTAGAAGACCTGAGGGAGCACGTGTAGTGTGTACCAAGCAGTCTGATGAAGTTTTTCTTCACTAGTTCTTCTATTTAGAGACAGTTAGTGAGCATGAAAACTCAGTTCGAAGCGTTGACTTTAGTGATAGCATGTTTGGACACTTGATTGATTAAGTCAAAATTCTATAATCAGCCTGAATTTGTGGGTAAAAAGCATCGTGATGAAACCATAGCATTTTCTGATACCCGCCTGGATAGCTAACGCTCTTATGTTGATCATCTATTACCAAGCACCTATAGCTGTGTCTCGGCAGCTGCAGTTAAAAGACAGTAAGTACCTCTAGGCTTACTGTATCATCATCTTAGGCCACATCGTAACTTGACATCAGGAGAAATTGTGGACAAAAGATAAGTTAAGGATATGTTTTTAAAGTATAAAAAGAACTCAAAATATTTAAGCGAACTTATAGGAAAGTATAACAAATGGCCTGATACATCGATTTTTCTTCATATTTGGACATAAATTGTATTTTAGACTCATCAAAGCACAATGGACCAGATATATCTCTGTTTACCACAGAACGGGTGGACACTTCATGAATATTCAACGCCAGCTTACAACGTTAGGCGCAGAATGTAATACGAGCTTAAACCTGTCGGATATTAGGGAACCAGTCTTATGAGTAAATTCGTGCCTATGTTCTATAATTTAATACAGTTCTATTATTTGATAAACTTTTCCCTTTCTTAAAACTTAGTATATGAATGGCGATCATCCAGAGATCGGTAATCCATAGATGGTTGTTGAAACCTCTCTGCTGTTGGATATAAACTGCGGGTATATCACCATATATATGGTTGTCGTGACTCAGTTGGTTATTAAAGGAGATACATCGAGGGATCCCGGAACGAGATACGCCTAAGCGTGCCACTAAGACAGGTGTTACACCTAGGGCCCAAGTCTGCTAACAAACTCACAACACTATAGAGATTCTATTGAGACAGTAATGATATTTTAGCAGAATACCAAATTTGTTACAATTCCTATAAAATATCAATAGAGTGTCGATATAATGACAATTGTATATTCTTAAATGTGAAATAGCAGACTTCGGCCCTTGGTGTATGGTAGACGCAGTTCAGTCGCACACAATTGTCGTCTACTAAGCTGCAACTAACTAACTTGTAGCAGTAAAAGAAAATAAAGAGTAACGCAATAAATTATTTCAAAATTCTAAAACATATTTATACCTCATACCACATAGCAGTTATAATGAGATTAGACTACCCAAAAGTTAATAGTATTTTGTTACTAATATCTAGTATATTTTATACTAATTTTATATTTAAATTATCATATAATTGCCACTTTTTAGACTATTTTGTACACATTTGCACACTCGTACATATACAGGTGTCCCATAAATCAACCTCAAGTCGGAAACGGGTGTTGGTCCACGTAGTGACAGTGAATAGAAAAATATAAAAAAAACATCTTAGTCATGTACGTTTGAAATTATAGGCTAATCAAAAACAAGAAAAAAGGAGAAATTTGTCACCCTGTGATGATCTTTCGAGCACTGTGACTATATATTTTTACTTTTCATATTTTTTTTATTTTTAATGTATTCATAAATAATATTTCTGTATATTATTATTATAGTGTGAAGTTAAAAGTTCAATTTAAAAAAAAAATAATACTTTTGCTGCCCAACCAATACTCAAGATTATGACATGGTTTAACCTTACATACCGTACTAAAAAAAATAATTACTATGTTTTTTTGGCAATTGACTGTAAAAAATGGCGTATTTAGTCTAAAGTTTAACACTGGCTAAAGTAGTTCTCACACAAAGAGACTTTATTTTTATTGTTTTTTAAACAATATCCATCAAATAGCCTATAATTTCATAATTACAACACTAAGATAATTACTATCACCACGTGTGCTTAGTTACCCCATTTTCGTCTTGATGTTAATTTATGTGACACACGTATAAAAATGGATGCTTGTTCGGGCTTTGGTGAATTTTTGTGTGCACACCCGTGAAGGTTTCTGTATTAATACAATTAGTTTACAACAGATGGCGTGGACGTCGATTCATTTTGAAGACAACGGAAACAAAGTCCCGGATATAAGCTAGTTATAAATAGAAATTTAATGAGGGTTTAAAACGCGTCTAACATTTTCATTGGTCGACGTGTTTCTTCTACTTTGCGAAGAGGGTAAAACCCTTAAGCAAATATTACATTAAAGAAGCTTTCAGCTAAAACTGGTGAGATCATTTTCTCTTGTCCGTAGTGCTTCTCTGTATTTTAAAGTAAACGTCTTAATAACATATACGTGCTAGATGTGATCCACGGTTTCACCCGTTTTAAATTTATTCGATGGATTCTCCACTTAATGCATTCGTGTAGACTATGCTTCACCTTATCTTTGAAGCAATGATGGCTCAGTGGTAGCGTGTATGAGTTCGCGTCGATTGAGGTGAGTTTAAATCCCTGCAATGAGCCTGAGCTTTGAAGGAAAACATCGTGAGGGAACCATAGCATGGTGGTAGGGCTAATGCCCGCTTGGCTAGTTACCACCCTTAAGTTGAAAATCTGTCGCCAAGCCCCAATAGATGTGATCTGGTAGCTACATTTGAGAGCCAGTCTTACACTAGGTTTAGCGTGTTATCATCTTGGGCCACATCGTGGCTTAACATCAGGTCAGATTGTGGCCACTACGCCAAAACTATAACGATAAAAAAAGAACGTTTTTCTCACTTTCCGTACTTACCTACGGTTTGCCAGATTGCTTGACGTTCATAATTGCTGCTCCGCTTTTAAGAGTCATAGCCCAAAGTTGCATAGCCTATAACCCTCCCTAATAAGTACGTTATAATATTCAAAAGTAATTTATCTAATCTATTTGGTAGATCTAGAGGTTAGCGCTTTTAAACAAACAAATAATATCTTGAACTTTATCGTATAACTGTCTATGCCTCACGGTTTCACTCGTGTTAAATTTATTCGACCAATTCTCCATTGAGCCGGTGCCAGCACACCTTTGTGACTTATAATAGTTGTTCTTTACTTACCTTCCTTACTTCACTTAAATCCGCTACTTATGGTCGTAACGTAAAGTTATACAGCTTATAACCTTTCTCAATAAATGGGCTATAAAATGCGGTTAGGTTTTTTAAATCTCATTGGTAGTTCTAGAGTTAATCGCGTTCAAAAAAACAGACTCTTAAGCTTTATACATTAGTATATATATATAAATACAAAAAAAAGAAATTGCTAAGAAAAAACCCTTAACTGAAAAAAAAAAGAAAAAATCTTTATCATGTCTATTGTATATTATCATGTCTTACAAGACATGATATATATATAGAGACCTCGAATGCATAGTATTTTTACTACTTATACTGAGTATAAGTTATTTTTATACTGAGTAATTTATGTTTATAACATTATATGGTGTCCATATTACGCAACACAGTTTGAACGTGCAGGCCAGGGATTAGGCAAATGCAATCGGATTTAACGAACGAATCTCCAGAGCGCAGATGTGCATGCTTGTAATATACATACTACTCTGTTCTAGTACACAGATTGTATTCTGTAGTCTGTGTATTGTACGAATGAAACGTTCTGTCAATCTAAATTTATGGAATCTTATATTGTTCTTCAAAATTTTCTTCTATATTAATAATGAAAAGGAAGTGCGTATACTTATATACGCGATAAAATGAATAATTGTCACGAAATTACTCTACTGAAATAAATTAAAAAAGGGATTGACAAAAAATGAACATTTATAATACATGTGTAGAAGACACGGATACTGCATTTAAAATAATAACATCTTCGCTATAAAACAAGACGCTTAGCAAGTAAGGACTGTCACCAACTAGACGGTCATTTATATGAGACGCCATTGTCAGCAGCACTGTTCTCACTAATATTATGTTCTCACTAATATTATCCGAAATGTCTACCGCAAGCTTCACGGGCGAATAACGGATTCATACACGCGAGCAACTTCGAAGACTTTTTGCTACAATGTGTGCGCGCATCGTAATGATCCACTCTCATCATTCTTTATCTCTCAAAACTTCAATAATATTTTTATGTCAGATAACTGATAACTTATAACATATAATTCCATTACTTGACAAATTTAAACATTATGTTGTAAGTTACTAAATAAGTACGCATAATAATGTTAAAACTATCTTAGATACACAAAACTATGCAATAATAGATATATTTCAAGATTAATGCGATAACGTAGTATTAATTTCTGTACTTGTAAATGTGCTATCTTCATTTAGCAGATTATGTTGCGACATCTCTTTTTCCTTCCAATTTCTCCTATTTCTTGGGAACATCATTGGATTTAAAATACGCGCGTAAATCTTCCGCGTAATTGTACGTCAAAACGAAAACGATGTAATGGCCGCCGCGGAACTGCAGCGATACACGTGCTGTGAATAATTTAGTGGTAAATTGTATAAAAATATCGGAAACTAAGTGAAATACATCCTTCTAATGCTCTAGAAGTGTTAAGACTGTTTAAAACGTGTAAGGAAGTTCAGGGTGCACCCTCGGATCGTGGCAAATATAACCAGGATACGTGGTGAGTCCCCCTACTGCTCCATTCTATGAGTCTTTCCAGTCGTCGCATCCTCTTGGTAGTAATTAACTTGTATTCTAGCATCCAACGAACAGATGTGTGAAATAACTAGCTTGCTCTGATATACGGCCAGAACCGTCCAGATTAGTTTTGAATAATTTCTATATTTCAATGTGTTTTTACTAAATAAATTATAACAATCACTCGAGCGCATTTCTTTTCGGGGACTAAACGATGATAGTCGAATGAACAGCAATATATTTGTAAGCCAAGTTTTTAATATTTTCCATCTCATCAACGCAGGAGAAGTCATTATCAAAAGCTTGTATTTCCTGTAATCTAATGTTCTTGTGAACTATAACTCATTCCTCGAGGACACAGCCAATGCAATAAATTTCCGGCTTAGGTACTCCGCTGTGTATGGACACAGAGTAATAATCTAATAATTTGGAGATGACAGTGCATAACTAATTGCATCGCACTTCATTTTAGATAATATAAAGTTTAATTTTATTTAGTGTGATGTATCGTTCGACACGATTTCTGTAAATTGACAATTTGTGAGAATAAAAGTCGAAATATTCTATTTACTAAATACTGTACTAATTACAAGTAGGTAATTGTCGCTGGTTACCTATTACGTAATTAAATATGAGCCAAATATCACAGACTAAACCTAATCACGATAGCCTTTTATGTTTTTAAAGCAATTAAATCTTCAAGGAATTCCATAATATTAATAGATAGAATCTGATTGATGTCTTGCAGAAGTCCCACAAACTTCTATAATTCAAAATACGCGACACAGTAGGTGAGTTCAGTCAAAATTTGCTTAATTCATACATTTTCGGAGATGCATAAATTCGAAGCATTCTGACTTTACGGTGTTTCGCTTCGCTGAAGCGTGCTGTCTAGTCTGATCTACACTTTAACGTTATGTTTTTTTTTTGAGCTCAGCATAATCTTGATTCTTCAATTCATAGTAAATCATTGTTTGAAGATACAATTAAATGTGCTAAAAGCTCTATTTGACATCTTTACTATGGGGTTGTTGGTGACCTACTTACTTACCATAAAAGTTCAGTAAGTACCACAATTATATTAATCTACATTTCAGATCATAATATTAAAGTTCCTTTTTATACAACTAAGGTGGCAAAGAAGCATACGGCGCGTCTGATAGTAAGCGTTTAACGTAGCCTATGGACGCTTGTAATAATATAGGTATCACTGACGCGTTGGCGACCTTGTTCGTCCCTACTTCAAGGAGCTCTGGAAACCCTATTCACCGCAGGAACACAACACAAGGTTGTTTGGCTGCGATCTTCTGTAGGGTGTAGGTATTCCACCAGTCGGGCTCAAGTAGAGAGAAATCTCCAAACAAATTTCTCTGTATATCTAATTTTCACTGTATTATATTTATTGTATCACGGCAAATTGACGGTATCATACCTGATGATAAGCACAATGCAATCCAATAATATTGGTGACCACCGAGGTTTCTACAATCCATCGCAACGTTACGATTCTGTAAAGCTGTGGTTCCGGAACCGAGCGCGTATGGTTCTGTTATGTAAGGTAGAAAAGGGAATTAATTTGAACAGAAACACGCCAGAACTCATTAAAACACTCTCCATGATAAATAATGATGCGTATCAGCTTTGCTAAGGCTTTTTTTCAGGACGTAGAGAATAAAGACTATAATCTTCAAGTCGTTTCAACATAATTCTCTAGATATCATAAGATTTTCTTATATCAAGAATGTGTATGAAACGAAGTATGTTACTTCTATTTTGCGGTATCATAATATCATTCGCTATATTACTTTATACGCATATATAACAAACTCAAATTCAGTTTCTGCCAACTCAAACAGTATCGTAAGTCCTCTTACCTCCGATATATCCCTATCTTTTCTACTTACAGTAACTTTTGGTATTTTGTCGATGTTCCATAGGATTTACATTGAAACATATGAGTAACGTGTACTGTATAATATAATATATTATCACTGTTTACTTTTCTGTATTCACATATATATATATATTATTTTTTTTGAACTGATTATACTGTTGGTTTGGAGGTCTTAACAGTTTCTCCGGTCTTAGATATATGAGATAATTATTGAAATGTTTATAATCTTTTGTTATATACTAGCTCGGTAAACTGACTTTACAGCACCTGATGGTAAGTACGGTAAAGTCCACAAACAACGGTGACACTCGGTGACACAAATATGTCAATTAGTCGTCAATGTCATGCCAGCTTGCTGAAATATCTCTTCATGTCTCGTATGAAGGACACAATATCATAGGAAGACAGACTATTGCAAATATGTACGGTATTACAAAAGTTTGTTCGTGCCATGATGGACGTTACCGTGAAGCTATGGCTCCGTAGACCAGACCGCGTGGTTTTTTTTTGTCGAAGGGAGGAGATGGAATAAGGTCAAACAATTCTTCAGAACATTCAGAACGCTGAGCAAGGCAATAATAATAATAATCCAACTGTAAGTGGTTCTGTAATACATTTCGTAGTTTAATTTTCGATGACAAAATAATATATTGTGTTTCATTCATTTAAATAAATATTAGTTTTGGCAGAATGTTTATCTACAAGTATTTTTCTAACCAAACATGACAATTTTTAGGTTAGATTAAAATCTCCAGTCAGAAAACTCACATCCGCCGAGATCCGAGATCTGACCCATCTTGAGATAGACGCAGAACAATTTACGAAAGCATAACTTGACTATACAGTTGTAATTTGCATTAGCATACGTCTACATAGTAACTTCATTATTTCTAATATATTTCGGACAGTCTTTGACCGCTAGATGTATACGTGGTAAGACAATAAAGGTTATACATATATTACTTTACTCTATAATGACGTGTATAAAGTCATCAGGCTATTTATAATGGCGAACTTAAAGTCTTTAGACATAAATCACGGAGAATTTTTTTGTTTACGTAATTGTAAAAATCCGGTCCTATCCGGTACACGCCGGATTTCGTCAGCGTACACTGGAGCGCGCCAATCGGCTTCGGCTAATCCTTAGTTGGTACGAATAAATCTGTTTACGTTTTGCTACACAATTTATCTGTATTTTAATAATCACACTAATTACCTTTCCCATTTAAAAAACTAGCTAACCCGTGCATATATTTCATAAATTAAATAGTGTAAAAAAATTAACAGCGGCTATGTTAGTTACACAGATTGATGATAGATGGCACCTATTACGTGTCATTTGAATATATTTTCATTAGAAATGCAATGAATACAGGGCATTCCAAAAGAAACAGTTTTTGACCAATTTTTTTAAAGGAAACATTAATTTTAAACTATTTGCTTATTTTTATTCAACAGCGGGTAAAATGAGCTTTAAAATCAGAAACTGAAGAAGAGAATATCTAAAGAAAGATATGGAGTTGCCACAAAAAGAAAACACATTTAAAATAAAATATAAAACTATATAACTAATGTAAAATACATCCTGTAATATTTTATACCCATGTAGTTCTTCATTACTAATTTAGTCACCTTAGTTACTATAAACAAAAACTGCAAGAAATATAACCATTCCTTCTGAGATCGAACAATTATAGTAATTATAACAAACCCCAAAACCTGGTGCAAATACCATAATCCAAAATTTAAGTCACTCAATATCCATATATTAAATAAAAGGATAACTAACTGATTGACATATCAACGCACAGCCCAAACTACTAGTGCTAGGACCGTGATAAATTGCTTGCGAGTTCCTTCTACATTTTTTTTTTTTTTTCGAACTGACTATACTGTTAGCCTGGAGCCTGGAGCCTTTACGGCTTTTACAGCTTTACCGGGCTTGGGAATTCCTTCTACAATGTTGGTGAGCACAAAGGTAGGATTTTTGAAAATGCAACCCCTAAAGTGGTGAAGAAGTGAAGAAGGTGGGATGAAAATTTGTCAATTTTGAAGATAGATCTATGAAAAGTGGTATACAGCAATTCAGATGGGACATATAACTCAAATATTACGCGAGCGAAGCACTGGGAAAATCGTTAGTAAACAATAATCGAATACGAATAACTTATATTCGTTTTATCAAGATTTATATAAAGATTTTATTAATTCATCATAAAAATTCATATTGACTTATAAGTAAGATTTAGTATTTTGTTATTCCACCAGTGCTCGAGGGCGCTGCTTCGAGAGTTATTATGCTAAGCAGAAGAGGAGCGAATCTTTTACCTTTATTTAACCGACGGTACATAATAGAGTTCTTATTCGACACTGATTTATCCTGCGGCTTCCCTCCATCATTTTTGGAAAAAAAAATCATTGATATTAATCGGTATAGTGTAGGTACAGTTTATTCTGTGGATCTACCGAAAAAAAATGTGGTGAAATATAATTACTGAAAATTAGAATGAATTCAGTGGAATGAAATGCTCAGTGGGAGCTACGGACACCGTGTCGATCAACGTGAGTTCTTATCCCTGCAATGAACATGACCTTTCGGTGAAGAAAAACATCGTTATGAAACCATAGCATGATGGTAAGGAATTTTCTAATGTACACCTGGCTAACACAACCACCTTCAAGTTGAAAATCTTAACATCCAGCAGCACCACACCAGACACCAAACAGTCCCCCCACTAGGCGTAGAATGTTCTTTGACCACATCGTCACTTAAAATCATGTGAAATGGTCGCCAATCGTTAAACTTATAAAGAATGAAAAAGAAACTGTTCTTTTAATATTAAGTGGTGTACAGTTTCTATGATATACAAAAGAACAAAGAAAATAACAAACAAACCGCTTTTACTAAAAGTAAACAATTAACACAATTATAGTAAATAGGTATATCAGTAAGAATGGTACCTTAATATTATGTACCTTCCCATAAGTGTAAAGATTATCCCAGTTAAAAAAATCGGTCGTGCAGTTCCTGAAAAATTTGCTTACATATAAATCTAGGGAATGAGACAGTCTTCTTTTTATTGAAATCGGTTAAGAATATCATTTGCTGATATACACACAAAACATAGCAATAAATATATAAAATAATTTAAAATGACGTGAAGGAAAAAATCGTGAGGAAACCATAGCATGGTGGTAGGGCATTTTCTAATGCCCGCCTGGCTAGCTACCACCCTGAAGTTGAAAATCTGCCGCCAAGCACGAATAGGTGTGTTCCGGCAGCTGCACTTGAGAGTTAGTCTTCCACTAGGTTTAGTGTGTTATCATCTTGGGCCACATTGTTACTTAACAACAGGTGAGATTGTACGCCTTACGCCTACACTACGCCAAACCTATAACCATAATAAAGTATCTTGACATAAATCTGCGGGGATACAAGCACTGAAATGAGCTGCAATGACATTCTTAGGAAATGAAAGTCATAAATTTACTATGTATGAAAACTTTAAAGTCCTGGTAAACAAAATTTCCACTATATTTGATGATTCTCTCTCTGAAGATGTATGATTTAATAAGCCATCGAATCAACATGATTAAATGTGTCTATTAGCTTGTAGTAGTAATGAAGAACAATTAGATGATGTAATGAATCTGCATATACAGAAGGGAAAATTAACTTATAATTATAAATTATTTCCAACCCACTCAACAATCTAAACGTTAAATTTGAAAACAAACCTGTTTCAATTTATAATTTTATATACCGATTCAAGTTTACTGCCCAATTTTTTTACTCTACATAAATATCAAAAGGTTGGGTATTCATCTGCTTAATGTTTATTCCTACATACAGACAAACGGGGATTTTTCATTAATAATAATACGCAAGGATGAATCGCTATTTCCACAGCCTCGTCCCTTCTACCTCATCATCATATTCCATCAGGTGAGATTGAGGTCAAAAGTAAAGTTCCGTGGGAATATAAAAATGTATATCACGTTGGAATAGGATAAACAATGATTTTGTTTGATTTTTTTACCGTCTCATTTTCTGCCGAAGATAATTTTAGTCTGTCATCCCGATTGAATGTTTTTTTAAATTTTGATTGCTTCCTTTATTATTCTCGGCTAGTAGAAGTGATTTGTGGAGAAAACTTTTGTCTTATGTACTTCAATCCAATAATTAGGACTCCCTTCGAGCAGATGTTCTACTATGGCTGACTTATATGTAGGTAAGTAAATTTTTAGCATAGAATAGCTAAAAATATCACTGACAAAGACCAAAGAATAACTAGACTTAAGTGGCAGTGGGCGGACCACGTAGCTTGTAGAACGGAGGATCGATGGGGCCAAAGAGTTTTCGAGTGACAGCTATGTACCCCAAGAAACAGCGTGGGAACACCCGCCATAAGCCGCTGGATGCGGTCAGCAAAGGAGCAGTCGTTGTGGCGATCTTTAGGGAGGCCTATGTCCAACAGTAGACGTCTTTCGACTGAAATGATGATGATGAAGTCGATTTTTGTCTGTAGCACACGTACAGCAAAGTACATAATACCTTATCAGACTCCAGGTGTCTACAAAATTAACTGTAGTTGAAGTGTTGCATATATTGGCCAAACAAAACGCATAATCACAGAAAGTGTTAAAGAACATATAGTTGCAGTCAAAAATTGACTTACACATAAGTCAGACATAGCAAGACACCTACTCGAATTGTGTTCTAATCATTGGATTAAACTACATGAGGCTAAAGTCCTCTCTATAGATCGCATCTACTATTCTAGGATAGTAACTGAAGCAATCGAAATTAAAAAGTATAAAACATTTAATCGTCTCATTTTATATTTATGATATATTTGCCACTACTGGAAGCTGATCTATCGTTAGCTACGTCCTATAGCGCAAATAAAAAAAGAGGAAAAGGGAATTTAAAGTAAATAAATTTTTGCACCTTACTTGCAAAATTATTTGATGTAACAGAATATTAGATATAACCATTAATATATATTTTTTCAGGGATTATTCTAACATCGTGTCTGTACTCGTAGATGCTTTTGTACAGGATATCGATCGATCTATTTTATTATATTCGCCTATATAAATAACATTCAGCACAGCCCTTGCATTATAATTATTTTCATTTAAATTACTGAATAAAGCTTGTTTTTAAATATATTTCTATTTTTATAAGGTCTTATACTAATGATAATAATGACTTTATTAACAAATAAAATATTATAATGACACAAAAATATATTAAAAAAAAATGTGTTTAACCATTATGAGCGTTTATCGTAAGACTTATTTGACCTTGTTGCAGAATATAATTGGGCTTTTCCTATAAAATTGCCGTTTTATATAGAAAAAATCCCACTTTTTTTTAATGAAAGTATATATTTTATAAGTCTCAGTATTGAGCATTATTGTCGATGCACTTTCAATAAGTTAAAGCAAGCTTCGACGCGATTTTGTTGTTGTTGTTCAGTGAGATCACCCACTTTCCGAAATGTTTTATCTTTCCAATTTGACGTAAATGAATCAGTATCATTTTATCACTTATTTTGAAGACTGCTGCTAATTCCGACGTGGTTTCAGATGAATCGGCTGCCACTACGGCTAACAATTCATGGTTATCAACTTTCGTTAGCAGTTGGCCACGGGACTCATTACCGAGCTCAAAATTTTCACAATTAAACCAAGAATGTATCATGCATTCACTTGCGATACCTGGTCCATTAACTTCGTTGATATTGCAGGCAGTCTGTGCCGCGTTGGTGACACGATTGGAATTCGTATTCGTAAAATAATGCGAATTTTAATTTTTCCATGGTCACAGAAACAGCGATGTCGAAGAAAAATTGAACGGCGGGAAAACAAATAAAACACTCATTTTTAAAAAGAAATATCATAGCTATATGACAAAATTAATATGACTTTGAATTTTAAGTACAATGAAAGATCTCGATACTCACACTAGGTCAGTTTTAATAATCGGCAATTTCGTAAATAAAATCCTGATATTAAATGCACAATTATTGCTTTTTTAATATGAAATAAACTACTTATTCAATCATTTTAATATACAATACGTAAAATCCAACTGAATCCAGCCCTTGATCTCTCTTAGAGACCGAATTTACATTATCCACGTCTCCCAAGCCCGTAGCCGGTGGTAACTGCATAAATCCAAGTTTATCCGGTTTTGGCCGGATTTCGGTGGCTCTCCGTCAACGTTGGTGTGTTATCAGAGAGAAGGAATTGCTAGTTGTAAGGCTTTTATTTTTAACTAAGAAATCTTCTAAATATTTTTCGGGTGCTTGTTATTATACTTCATAATATTATTTTCTAAACTTATTGTTATACATTGATGTAATATCTATGTATTGAACAAATTATATAAAGAAACTAGCTGGGCCGATAGACATTGTTCTGCGCTTTCCAAAAAATAATGAGTTGACCACAGCATCCTCTATCGGATTAAAATAACTATAAACTACCGGCATAAAACAAATATATTATGTAAATCTGAGCTCAATCGGTCAAGTCGTTCAAAGGTTAATCCTGTGTACATCCAGCTAGCGACAAACGGCGACTGTCGATGAGTTATTGATTTCCATGGTTGGTAGGTCAAATTTCTGAATTTTCCCTATATACATATTTTCTTTTCCCCAAAATGATATTTTTTGCAACTCTTTCCTCAATTTTTTTTAAACAGAAAATATATAACAAATGAAAAGATATACAAATACGTTTATTAAAAAAAAATGTTAAACGTTTTAAATGTATACGAAAAAAGTTGTATTGATTGTTTTTAATACCTCCGTTTGCACTTTTTCTTCGTTTAAGGTCAAAATAATTTTAGTTTAAAAAAATGTGTGCTGTTCACACGCGGTGGAAGTGAAACCCTCAGAAAACGTACAAATATCTTCTTTAATATAATTTTTAAGAATTCTTAATCAGCGGGATTTGAACTTTTGACCACTCGTACTGTGCATACAATAATGGGGAAACTATATACTCGTAGAATCGCGTTCTATCTCGTTTTCTCACATCCAAACTCTATAAATACATTTTTAGTTGTCTCTTTTTCGTTTCATAAAATCCAATTCACATCCTCCCAAAATAAGTTTCACTTCAATAAAAGGTAAATACGAGTAAGAGTTTGTAACTGTTATCTATAAACTGAAAAAGCTAACAACTAAATATTAATTGAAAAGTTTGTTTTAAGAATTGAAAAAATTTTAAGGACAGGTTTGTTTTCTTTTATCTCCTGTTATCTCCACGTACTCTTATTACGTATTATAATCGGTTCCGCATAGACCTCATTAAGGTTATTAAATGGTCTTGCGGAATATTATCCAATTCTTGTGAAATTGCTATTCTTCGTGCTGCCACTGTTGCGGGCACATGATTTCTCGCATATACAGCTCTTTTTAAATTGTCCCAAACGTACTCAATGGGATTAAGGTCCGGACTGCGTGCTGGGCAATTCATGGTACGTATCCCATCCTCTTCGCAATTTTGTCGAACTTGTGCAGCGGCGTGTGGTCGGGCTTTATCTTGCATTAGTGGAAAATTTGAATTCGCCTATGAATCCCATGTAAGGTACTACATGAGCTTCTAAAAACTTTGTTATATAGCGTTGTGCTGTCAAACCCCCGCTATTACCGTTTTGACGAATCGTGTTGATGAACACAAGTTCCGTTCGCCCGTTAATCGATATGCCACCCCAAACCATACACGAACCGCCTCCAAAATGAACACGCTCCTCAGTGCAATTTTGAGCATATCTCCTCCACGTCGACGATAAACTCTTCTGCGATCATCTTCACTATATAAGCATGTCCTACACTCATCGGTGAATAATACGGAGGCCCATTGCTCTCCAATTTAGGTATTCACGCGCAAATCTTAAGCGAGCTTGTCTGTGAGCCTGCAGACAACTTTGGACCATTTGCTTATTTAAAAGGGTTGGAGCCCCTTCCTTTAGCCTCCTTCTTATTGTTCGTGCACTCACGTTTACTCCACGCACTAAATCATCACTACGGGTGGTTATCCGAGTTCTGCCGGTACCGCGTCTCCTTTTATAAGAACTTGTCTCTACAAACCTCCTGTATACACTAGAAACCGTAGATTGGTTTAAATTTAAAATTTCTTGCAATCGTTCGTTGATCCAAGCCTTGCCGCACAACCGATGATGGCGCAGTGGTAGCGTGTACGACTTCGCGTAGATTGACGTGAGTTCGAATCCCTACAATGAGTCTGAGCTTTCGGCGAAGGAAAACATCGTGAGGAAACCATAGCATGGTGGTAGGGTATTTTCTAATGCCCGCCTGGCTAGCTACCACCCTCAAGTTGAAAATGTGCCGCAAAGCACCAATAGGTGTGTTCCGGCAGCTGCACTTGAGAGCCAGTCTTCCACTAGGTTTAGCGTGTTAACATCTTGGGCCGTATCGTCACTTAACATCACGTGAGATTGTGGCCACTAAGCCAAAACCTACAACGATAAAAAAAAGCCACAATTTGTGCGGCTTTAACGGTTGAAGTATCCATATTATTGTACCGAAACTCTTGTTGAGTTAAAAAGACTATTTAACAATTCTAGTGATAACAATAATTCAATTGTAAAATTAAAAACAAAAATACAATAATAATCAATTTAAAACGTTACCGACTATAATCATTTATTTTGAAGCAGTTCCATTTTTTCAATTTTATTGTTTTTTTTTTGTTATTAGTAATGACCAGTTTTCTTTTTTCATTTATATGTAAATCTAAAAACTTTGGATACTTATTAAAATATTCATTTGAAAGTAATCCTGAACTTTGATGCAGTTTATGTGTCCCTCAGTATAGTTTATATATAAATAACTTTAAAGGTACTCACCATAATGAAGTAATTTTGAATGATTTTGTAATCTGAAACAAAAATATTACGATATAGTTTTTTTATCATCCAAACCCAGGATAAGGACATTCTATTGTTTAAAAAAAAATGAGTTAGTACACAGAGTCGTTCATGTTACTGGTATTAAACATTATTGGCCACGACGAAATCAACTTTACTTTTATTGGTTACGAAACTTTATAAATGCACTGAAAAAAAAAAATGTTTTTTTTTTAATACATTTCTGTTTAAAGATATTTATTTCTCAAAATATATTGTTCCGTTAATAGAAATGTTCAATTAATAAGAATAACATAAATAATGTTTACAGTTTACAAAATCTTAAAACATTCAGTGGTAAAGGAAAATCACATCACACAAATATTAACATAACTTTGTAAGGAATCAAAGTATCTACGTAAATAATAAAGCAAAACTGTACTAATTAAAATAAATATTTATCCTTTAAATATATTTTTAATCTTGCTTTAAATATGCTCAATGATTCAGTTTCTCTAATGTTTTTAGCTAATTTATTAAATAGTTAAGCACCCTCAAATGTTATGTTTTGAATACCAAACTATGTTGTTCTTAATATTCTAAAATATAGCACTAAGACTTTTAAAAGATCGTGTTTTTTTTTCAAGACTGGCTTTTGCCAGGCAATGGATTTCCGTTCTCTTCAAAATGAATCGACGTTCACGCCATCTATTGTATATTAGTTGTAACATTAAAGCCGCCAGTAGTGCAAACAACAATTTACCAAAGTTTTATTACATTGGTGTGGAATGGTATGGTATATGGTATACATACGCACATTTACAGAATTTTTGGTTAATTTTAATTAAAAAATAAAATGCATATAAAACTGAATGTTTATTTATAAAAAGAACAAAATTAGTTAAAAACAAGACTTAAGACTTAGTTAGATGTATAAATAAATGCCCCTTTTTTAATTTCTTTATATCTCCCGTTTTTCCATAGTCTTTACGTTTAATGAGGCCACCCATTTCTTATCATGATATTTGGTGTTAATTTTAAAATAGAGAGCTAGAAAATATTTTTTATTATTATATAGCAGAGGTTTTCTTTAGAGTTAACACAGTTCTGAGAAGCCATCAGTGAAGCATTTTTGTTTTTACCACTCAAAATTGACAGAAATAACTTAGTAAAGTCATTCTAAATATCTGTGTATGTGCCGGCATAGAATAGCATCACCCCATCTCATCCCGTGGGTTCGACACAAAGGCGATAAAAGGAATAGCCGAAGAACGGGCAGCAGCATCCTACGAGTATTTATCTACGACCATACTGCGATCGCCGACCCGCTTACCAAGCGTGAGTATTATGGCAAATCCCCCCAATTATAGTAATACAAACGGAACCCAGACCCCTAGTTTCCGGCGGCCCCGATCCGGCTACCACAACCGACGAACACTGGTCCTGGCAACCTATACCACGCGCGCACTGCAAACTGATGAGAAGATTATCGAATTGGAGAGGGAATAGAGCAAGTTACGGTGGGATATCATATAGTTATCTAAAGTCCGAAGAGACAGGGAGAACACGATTATCCGGTAATTTGCTCTATTTCCGAGAGGGCGACCGACAGGAACTCAAGGTGTCGGGTTTATCGTCCACAAGTCCCTTGTGAACAACGTGGTGAAAGTCGAAAGTGTGTCGACTAGGGTAGCGTGGCTTATACTCAGAGTAACCAAACGTTGTAGTTTATACAGGTGTACGCACCAACCTCGGCGCATTCTGACGATGAGGTGGAGGCTAAGTATGACGGTATTTTTAAAACCATGCATAGTTTCAAAACCCACTTTACAGTTGTCATGGGGGATTTTAACGCGAAACTGGGTAAACAAGACGGCGGAGAGCTGCGAGTGGTGCAGCTTGGAGTAGTAAACCGTAATCATCAGGCCAAATACTGGCTGGCTTCATGGAGAAGTAAGGCCTTTATTTGATGAACTCTTTCTTCAAGAAGCAAGAGCACAGGAAGTGGACCTGGACAAGCCCTAACGGTGTAACAAAAAACGACATAGACCTCATCATGTCGACGAAAAGGCACATATTCAATGATGTCTTTGAATCTTAATTTCAAAGATCTCGACTGATGAAGTCTACGCTCCGCTCACTACCGAACCAACTCCAGAACACCGAGAGCTTACAGTTAGAACTCCGAAACCGTTTTGATTGCCTAGAGACCAACTTGGACAATTATAATGACGGTTTCGTGCAAACTCCATACGGTGGGTCCAAGTTCTTTAAGGTCGTCGTACAAACAGGACCAAAATCTCTCGGGCTCTACTCTAAAACTCATGGAGGACAGGCGTGAGATGATTCTTCAGTTTGCAGGTGATGCCTGTGCTTATCGGTGGTTCGACGACCTGGTATAGGTTGCGAAAAGCTGCTGGATGTGGGCAGCACAGAACCGGGAATTGTGGTGATCTTTGGGGGAGGCCTATGTCCAGCAGTGGACGTCTTTCGGCTGAAATGAATGAATGAACTAAAATATGCAAAAAAATCACAATAAACTACAACTACTATGAACAGATATATATTTAAACTAGTGGTATTCTGTACCACGCATTTGTTACGCAAATATTCGTTTCTGAATTTTACTTACTTTATTGACAATCGATATAACCTATGAATTATAGAATGACATTAACTTCTTGTATACATACAAACTTCAATAAAATCCGATAAGATTTTTTTTACCATTTCTAAAAGTATTATTTACAATACTTATAGCTTAATAATGGCATAAGCTTCCTGTGTATCAAATTTCATAAAAATCAGATCAAGTCGTTTTGAGTTAAATACAGACTATATAATAATGTTTAATTCCATATTCGTATCACTGATCAGTGCTCGTACTTGACGTCTATCAGTAAAATTTCAGGTAAACCATTGCAGGCCTTTGTAATTAAAGTATGTAGAAAATGTCAATCCTTAATCACCCATAATATGAAATACTGCACTTGGGTCGCAATTGATAGATTAGCTGACAGTTTTGATTGATTTAAAGCGCGCATAGCTGGTTGGATTAACTCGTGCAAAAGCCGCAAGCTTATAGATCCCTCCTGGAACGCAAGCTGAGGAAGGCCTAAATATTTCACGTATTTAGGCACATGTACAGAAGTCATGGTGGCAAGTAGTAAGAAATTATATTCCGTTTTACGGAGTACTCAAGTTAACTGATTATGATGGATGAATGATACTGGATAGGACCACGTCAACATTATAGTGTAGCTATCAGTAAAACATATAAGACGTGTTTGAACCCTGTAAGCAAGCATGAGGAAATGCCACAGTACGCTGAATCTGCGATATCTTTTTTAGTCAATTTTCTAAGTCTAATATTTTTGTTAATGACCGGCATAGTTTTAATACTAGAAATAGACATAAATTAGTCATCCTGTGTTTTAGATTTAGTAAGCTCAAAAAATGTTTTTAGCTAATAGTGTTAGGTTTCACAAGACACTCAAGCACATTACTGACTTGCCGGACAATTAGTGCAAGCAACATCATTTGAAGCTGGTTTTCCTGTCAAAAGGTTAGCAGGTTATTACGTGAGTGATAGTGATACTCCCTCTCTCTACATCCACTGAATTAGTAAGGTTATAAACTGTATTATGTACAGTAAAAAAAGAAAAAAAGAATTGTTTGCCGGCTCTGATTGGACTGGTTTCCGAACTGGTATTATCTAGTGTTTAGGGCCTAAATTTAATAAAGGATTTTTGATTTTGATGGGCAAGAGCAAATTTGTGCTTTGTGTGTATTTATGTGTTTGGCATTAAACGGCTGTATTTGATATGACTGTTATGTTATATAGGAGACTTATAATACTCCAGTAAAGATAATATTTTATCGGACGGCGCCTTCGTGCCACTGCTTCTATAGTCATAGACTCGAGCCAACTGTTTAATTATTTTAATTTTCTGTTATCTTCCAAACTATACCTCCAAATATAATGCTATAAAGAGCAAAGTTTATCTTCGTAAACTTATCTTGATGATGAAGTAACTTTTATCCATAAGAATTAATATGCCATGCCTAATTATAATACTCATAAATCACTTCATAATTTTCAACAAAAAAAAATCTCAAAATATCATATTGTGGCTTATGTGTAAGAAATACGCAAATGTTACTTCAGAGATTTTTTAGATGTACTAAGAAGTAAAATTTATGTATAATATTGTATTTACATATCACTAACCATTACGCCAGCGCACGCGGATAAAGTTCAGGAACGCTGTTTATTATTCCAACTTAACAAAAATCAATAATTAAGGCTAGCTGAGAGGTGAAGCCTAATGCTAGATAGCTTACACTATTCTTCGTGAATCTGGCCATTATATACAAAAATGATTTTTGGAATCCCACTGTTAGTTCCAGAAATTAGCGTGTTTAAAAAACAATCAAATAAACAGACCGCTTTATTATATTATTATAGTATAGATAAGTTTTACTTATACATAAATGTAATAAGGAATCACAATCTTAGCTGTAGGTAAATCTTGTTTCTCAGTAGAATAGAGAATGCAACCTTTTTCAAATCGGCTTATAGTACAGTCGATGCTATAAGTCGAAATAAAATTGTGGGTCTTGACAATAATATCACGTGGAGAAATAATAACGCATTATGAAATATACTAAAATACACGATAATTTTGTCTGAGTGGATCGTGATCACCAAGTGTAATACCCGCCACATTGGCACGCTTAGACGTTTCTTGTTTTGGGATCAGCCGGTATATGCCCAATAATCAAGGTGATAGGGATCTGTACTAGAGGAGATTATTAACCCTTAACAGTGAGTCCCTTTTGGTTTGTCGATGGCGATGAGCTGCCGATCGCTGCCGACTATAGATTCTACTGTGCTTACCGTCACACAGTCCGCGAAATCTCTTTGTCGATCAGTTACTTTGTCGAACTGTCACTAACCGTCTTACTATATAAAAAAAACTTTTAATTATTACGTTGAAAAGCTTCGTGCACTTTATTTATTATGGTTATGACTTGTTCCAGGTATACTCCCGCTTTTGAGCCTTACCCAGTTTCTACCAACTTGAATAAACTAATCATCATCACCTTAGCCAAAAGACGTCCACTGCTGGACATAGACCTTACACAATAATCGCCACAATGAGTGGTCCTGCGCTGTAACTACCACCAGATAGTTGGTCCACCTTGGTGTCTGCCCACGCTGCGACTTCTGGTACTAGGCCGCCACTCGAGAACTCTTCAGTCCCATCGGTCATCCATCCTACGAGCAATATGCCCCGCCCACTGCCACTTGAGTCTAGGAATTCGTAGAGCTATGTAATTTACTTTGATTCTTATGCGGATCTACTCATCTCATAAAATGAATGTAGTAAATTAATAAACATAATACTTTTCTACTCGATTGTCCGAGCGGCTCCAGTGCGCCATAGAGAGTTCTAAGCTCTACGGAACGAAAGTCTATCTAAATCCTTTTTGACTGGCATACGTAATAGTTTAGAGTGTGTATATAAAAGCATCCGCTTATATTCTGTTCGTGAAAGGATAGTAATATAATATTATGAAATAATGAATAATAATACAGACATATATACGGACAGAAAAAAAAACATGTCATATTCGTGATCATTGATCTTTTAACTTCAGATTTAATAATATTGTCAATAATGATATTTTTATTTTTATCCAACAATAAAATTATAAACTGCGTTTTTTTTATGAAGCCTTTTGCGCGATATAAATATTAATCGAAGATTTACTTGTCTCTACAGTTCAAAGTTGAATGAATTAGGCTACGAACATTCTTGATACAAATAAAGGATCAAAGAGAGAAATGACTAAGGGTCTCGTTAAAGACCTTTACGTGGATATGATCCCTATCTGTTTGCTTATACTTCATTCTCTACACATGCATTGTCAATCTCTTATCCGTGCAAAAACTCATTTTAAGAAAATCAAACAGAACCTTTTCACAAACAGCCCTTTGCTTTTCACGACACACTCCCATTATAATATTAAAACTGCCATCACAGTATTAAGTGAAAATAAACTCTGTTATCTTGTAAATAAAGTGCACATTTCAATATGAAATTGTCTTTGTGAGAATTCGAACGGTCTAAGTAGATAAAAGCGACGCGATATCATTCAATGAAATAATATTATAGCAATTAATTCGGTTAATAGTTTTTTTCTTCAAATTTTAATAACAAAACCAAGATAATATGACATCACGTATTGACGGAATGTAATTAGAACCAAACAGAGAGTCGAAATCTGGTAGAGCCCCAGTCTCAATATGTGGGATCAGGGAGCCTTCCATGCTATATATTCAAACCCTAACAGTACTGACGACTGAAGGTTCGAGCGCCTTCTGGAGATTTCATGATCGTCTCATTTGGGTATATACGCGTGCCGTATCATGAACCACTACAAGTCTGATTTCAAAAGCGAATCAAAAGAAGAACTTCAAAAGTACATTCGAAGAGCGATTTAAATTTGTTTTGTTTTATTTTTATTTGTAATTTTTTAGTACTAACAAATTGTTTTCGTCAAACGGCATTTTACTACTCACGGGTATAACACACTTTTCTCTTGCCCCTTTAACAAATTTCTGGCTAACTTCTTGACTCGGAGCTTTGGTGAAAGAAAACACCATAATAAAACTATAGCTTGGTGGGTTGCAGGACATATTCAAATGTTCCTCTGAATCGGCATAGCAGCATCTTGAAGATAAAAATCTTTTGCAATAAAATCTATCAGTGATTTCCTTTAACTGCACTTATAGGTAAGCCAGTATACATTTAACGTAATACAATTTTTAGCTGCATCAACACATGGTATGAGATGCGGTGATATCATTCTAGAACGTTAGTCTATACTACAAAGATATATCTACACAAATCTCTGTAGGTTCAATCCTCACTACTAAATAATAAAAAAAAAACAGTGAAAAAGATATCGTAACATTTTTACACAGAGTTCAAATCATGTCGAACCTACTAGTGAACGAATATGAGCAAAATCGGGAAAACTTTCGAAGAATACCAAACAAAAATAAACCTTAGTGTATTACAATAATCTTGAAAATTAACTTACGAATTTACGGTAAAAGATTTCGACCCATGCGTGTCAACATCAGATGATGGCCGAGCGCCGATAGCAAAGAGTATATCTGCAAACAAACAAATAAAATTATGTCATACGTTACACGACAAAGGAAGTAGTTTATAGGAAAGTGAAGAGCTCAGAAGCATCCATCTAATCTATAAAGGGAAACATATTATAATAGGTTTAAAAAAAATATCACGAAATAGTGACTAAACAATTCAAGTTCGGTGAAAGAAAAGTTTGTGTTGAAACCATAGCATGGTGGTAGGGCCTTTTTAATAGCCTGGCTAGCTACGACGCTCAAGATGAAAATCTGCCGCCAAGCACCAATAGGTATATTCTGGCAGCTGCACTTGAGAGCTAGACTCCCATTAGGCTTAGAGTGGCACCATCTTGTCCACATCGTCACTTAAGATCAGGTGAGATTGCGGCCACAACGCCAAACCTAACTATAAAAAGAAAAAAAAAAGAAAAAAATAATTAACTTACATTTTTACACTTACAGTCTACTCGCCGATTGTATAAATGTGGGTGTTACTGTAGTAAAGATGTAGCACGGTTTAATTTATCCATTTTCAAAAAGACAATACATTTAATAGAAACACAAACAACCGTGAATTAAAAAAAATGCGGACTGTACAAGAGCAACGCATTCAGAAGGAAGTTTGCATACGGGCTATGTTCATTAAAATGCATGAGGTGACATCATTGCAAGCAAAGATTAAGTTTATGTAAACATGTATGAAACAAAAACCGTTTATCTAGTGCCTAATTTTGTAATGATTCTGGGACGATTTTCTGTTTGTGTTTAGTTATGACAAAATAAATTTTGTAACGAGAAACAGTAATTCTCGATGTAAATCCATTAAATCACTAAGGGACGACAAGAAAGTTTAAAAAAAATTAGAAATTGATATACAATGTGATAAGTAACACCGATTATTATTCTTGTCCGGTTAAAAAGAAGTAATAAACAGTGATAAAAACTTTTTATAATATCCAGTTATGATCCTCGGAAAACTACGGTGAATTATATTTCCGCCTATAGCGATGTCGATACCGAAAATGAATGAAAATGAATGCATGAAAGAGAGGTTGGGCACAAATACATTTTTTTTTTGAGATTTCTTTCCACTTCGGGCAGCCCGACTGGTAAAATACCTCCAACTTACAGAAGATTGCAGCTAAATAACCTTGCCTTGTGTTCCTGTGGTGAGTAGGGTGGTTTCCAGAGCTTTTTGGGAAGAGGGGTTCAAGGTCGGCAACGCGCTAGTGATACCTATGGTATTACAAGCGTCCATAGGCTACGGTAGCCTCTTAGCATCAGGTGGGCCGTATGCTTGTTTGCGTTTAAACGAAATCTCTCTAACCTGTTACTTAAATGGGCATAAGTCTATTGTTGGATTCAACAATATATCATTGTAAGTTTATTTAAAATTTCACAAGCATATAGAGTTTATTTTGTATGCCAAAATTTTTAGTAGGCAATATGATGATATTCCGTTTTGATTAAAAATAAAAATAGTCGCCTTAAGTGTAGCTTTATCACATATAGTATAAATTTTATTACTGTCCCAGAAATCTTGAATAATTGTTAATAAATTTCCAATGTTCTATTAATGTGTTTTATAATAAGTGATTATATCCACAAATAAAATGTTTTTTGTATTTAATTTAGCTTCGATTGGTATTAAAGAAAAGCTTTGAGTTTTTATTAGAAATCTACCATCTCTGATTTCTTTAATCTTTGCATCACCCCTTTTCATACGCTCGTCGTTGTGTCGATCGCAATAAACAGAAATACTTTTTGAGAAAATTTTCTCAACTATTGTGATTTGTGGTAAGTTTTATTTACATAATCCAAATATGTAAAGCTTTAAACTGGAATATTTTGCTTCAACATTCATCAGTTTTTACATGCATGCTCGTCGGTTTAGAATACTCTTGACCTGTTCTCTTTTCAGAGCGTCCGCGATTTGATCGTAGAACGTTCGTCTAGTTCTTCCTCTTCTAATGTTGGCAATGGTTTCTAATGTTCATAATTATCTTATAAATCTGTCTAGTCATTCTTCTTTCATTCATTCTCTCCACATGACTAAACTATCTAAGCATCCTTTTCTCAATCCGTGTCACTATATCTTCTTTCACATCACAACCTTCTCTTAAGACTCTATTTGTTATCTTGTCACTTGATTTCACTCCTAACATACTTCTTATCGCTCTTAGTTCGATTGATGAATGTTGAAGAAGCAAAATATGTATACCATCATTAGCAAGTGGAATGACGTAGTCTCTACCTACCCCGTTGGGAAACAGGCGTGATTTATTTATGTATGTATATTTTGCTTACTACGAAAATACATACTTGTATAAAATTACACAGGCTTGGCGCTGGAGCTGGCAATAAAATTTTTACTGTGACATTTATTTATATACTTGACTGGTTTAACTTAAAATGTATTAAACCATGTTTTAGAAGAATTACATTTATACAAGTTATATTTTATTTTATCTTAAGAATTATTAAATATACAAAACTCTACATTAAGCTTTATAGTCAAATGTAGCTATGAAATATGCATCTTCTTTGATTCTTCTAGACTTGATTTTTACTAAACGTGATTAAATATGTTCGTCCTATTTTTTTATTTGTGAGTTTTAGGTCTTTTAGATGCGATATGAGGTAAAGTATAGTTAAAATTTACATTTTATATAATTCTTTAAAATACATTATTATTATTATTTTAATAACAAATAAAATTATATTTAAATAAACTTACATAATAAAAAAAAAAATCAATTTTTTTTATGTATTTTAATGCTTCATCATAACTATGATAATAGTCAATTGGAAAAACTCTTAAACAATTTTTTTATTAATAATAAACAAGTGATGAATATTTAAAAAAGAATCACATGACTACGAACGCGCCACGATTGATCGCCAGGTTTGTGACGTTATAATGTTACAGGAATTTCATCGATTAGGAGTCAAACCACTGTAACAGCTGTGTGCTACAATTAGTAGAAATTAACATTGCGACGTCACACGCGCTCGGATTTATTCGGGAACGATTGGCGCGTTTTCGGTAGTGATATTAAAAAATAATTTTTATTTTGAAATGACTTGTGAAATATTGCGAAAAAAAAAGTTTGTTATAAAACTTATATATGATCTTTCCATTTATCACACATTGGTCAACATAATGCAAGTGTGGTATTTTTTAACTATATTTACCATTTATCGTCTTAATTTATTATATTACATAACGTAAGAAAATATGTACTTCATTATACCTGGGTGTCAAATGTTTATAAATCGAAAAATATTCTCCCAAATCGAATGAGTGGTTCTTGAGTTATTTATAGCAAATTAACATACGGCATATTATGATACGTAAGGCGTAGGAATAACGAAGTTTAGTGTTAGTGTTTTGAAGCAATGATGGCTCAGTGGTAGCGTGTACGACTTCGCGTCGATTGACGTGAGCTCAAATCCCTGCAATGAGCCTGAGCTTTCGGTGAAGGAAAACATCGTGAGGAAACCATAGCATGGTGATAAGGCTTTTTCTAATCCCGCCTGGCTAGCTACCACCTTCGAGTTGAAAATTTGTCGCCAAGCACCAACAGGTGTGTTCCGGCAGCTGCACTTGAGAGCCAGTCTTCCACTTTTGCGTGTTATCATCTTTAGCCACATCGTTACTTAACATCAGGTGGGATTGTGGTCACTACGCCAAACCTATAACGATAAAAAAAAAGATATTTATCAAAAATATTTCTTTTCATATTGAAATAAATTTCCTAGTTATGACTTACAATAATGGTGTACTAAATAAAACATTTATGGATACTGTAAGATTTATTGTACTAAAATATGTAATTAATTAACTCACGAGAAAAATACTAAAGCTGCGATCTTGGCTGCATTTAGAGGAACCGTATCTCGGGCTGAGACGCTGCCAGGCGATACAACGTACAATTGTTATAAAGCATAGCCCGGATTATAATAATTACGTTTAAAATAAGACGGTCTAGGTCTCATTAAAACATATACACTTCAGTACCCACAACAGTGTTTTGTAAACATAGGATTGTTTTCTCTGTATAATAAAACTACTTTTAAAATTAATTCCAACTATTATTAGATTTAGTAAAAACTTGATGACAATCTGTTCTCAATCGCATTCTATTGTCTATGCTACATTACTAATATATAGCAAACAATATTTATCCCCTTTGCCACTGTTTAAATGTAGCGACAGAATTTATAGCTGCCTAAAACAATTAAATGATTTTTCCCCAGAAGAAATTGTAAAATCGAATACAAACAAAGACTACATTTGCACACACAAAGACGCACGCACACATACTCACACCAACACACGCATTCCCAAAATCTAAATTAGTTATATAATTATATTTTTATTATTTTTCTCTGTTCCATGTTTTGTAAATTTATTTATTTTGCTCTAAGCTAAAACACGATGGTGATATCATTAAACATTTAATTTGTTAATATATGTGTGACGAAGTGTTTAAGGATTAAACATTACCAATGCAAGAGTGGCTGTCTAATTAATGAATTTTCTCTTTAGAGTGGTATATTTAACATAGCCAAGCAATGCTGGCTAAGCGGTAGCGTGTACGGTCACCGAGTCGGTCGACGTGCGTTCCTATCCTTATACCAGGTTGAAAATCCGTCGACAAGCACCTATAGGTGTGTTCCGGCGGCTGCAATTGAGAGCCTGTTTCCTCACTACGCTTAGCGTGTTATGATCTTAGCCCACATCGTCGCTTAATATCAGGTGAGATTGTGAAAAACGCTAAGACGTATACAGACAAAATTTATAAATATACTCGCATTTTCCCCGTGACTTGGTCCGCGTATTTTTCATACCTTCTCGAGGTCCCAGGCTAGCTCTATGCCAAATTTCATTGCAATGGGTTCAGAGGTTTAAGCGTGAAAAGGTAACAAATAATTCGACCAAATCTCCAACGCGCCACCGCCAATGCATCCTATAATTGTTCTCACTTTCCGTACTTGCCTGATTGCTAACGTTCATAGTTACTGTTCCGCTCTTTAGGATCCTAGCGTGAAGTTATGTAGCTTATAATCTTTCTAAATAGCATTGGTACTCCCAGAGTCCATACTCCATGAGCTCAGCATTGTACAGCGTCTATCGACCGTAGTACAGTCGTGCATACTACAGTACTTCGGGCATGTGTCTAGTCGGGATAACGACTCCATAGAACGGCTGGTCGTGCAGGAAAGAGTGGAGGGAACTAAATCGTGCGGCAGGTCATCTATGCGCTGGACTGATCAAGTGAAATCTGCAGTAGGAGGCCATGTAGTTAACTGCGCACAACAGTCTGCAAACAGAGAGATAGCGGGAGATTGTGCGGAGAGCTGTGTCCGCCCTTACCACCGACGTGGACGTCTCCATGTGACCACGACCGCTCTGTCAAGAGCGAAATGACAGAGAAGAGAAGAAGACGCCCAGAGATTAGCGCGTTCAAAGAAACAGACAAAAAAACATTTTCTTGAGTTTGTATATATTGTTTTCAATTTATTACGCAACTTCTTCGTCATAAAATTTTAAATTGCGATATACAGGTGTCCATGTAAAGAAATACATCTTCCTGACAAATGTCAAACATATTTCATGCGAATTCCTTAGAATATTTCTTTCGGCCTCCCGTTTTGACAGTGACATATTGGACGTCACATATTCTACTAACACCCGATATTTTATACGTTAATCGAACATAAAGCCGCGTTATTGATGAGAACGGTGTTTTGTTCAAATTCTTTTCACGTCCAGTCAATTTATAATAATTCTGACGTATCCAAATATGTTTCTATCATATAAAAGGCTCAATATGTTTTGAATTCTAAGCATAACTTTATTTTAGTAAAAGTTTTTACAAGCGATTTAATAATTATACTGATATACTCGTATATGTTCGACGGGAAGATATTAATTACGTAGCTTTCTGAACGCTGTCCAACCGAGTTGGATTCGACGATTGACCTTTCTTGAAGTTGTTCTTACCTAACTTATACTGAGATACTACAGTACTTCAAGACGAAAGTATTTGATCAGTGTGTGGTGCTAGTAATGGGATATAGTACTGATATGTGGTCACTAACGATGGGTCTGATAACAAAGCTCAAGGTCACTCAAAGGGCATTGGAGAGAGCTATGCTCGGAGTTTCTCTGCGTGATCGAGTCGGAAACGAGGAAATCCGCAGAAGAACTAAAGTTACGACATAGCTATCAGAATTGCTAAACTTCAATGGCAGCAACCACGTACCGGAAGATGCAGCGTAGGTCGCCGGTCGTTGTGGCGATATTTGGGGGTGGCCTGTGTCCCACAGTGGACGACTTTTGGCTGAATGGATGGATTTGTTCGACAGAATAAACTCTTACGGTAATAATTGTCTTTGAGAAATTTTACATTTCAACATTTGCATAGCAGTATAGCTATGTTCACACTGTGCCCTTTTTCCTTCATCAAAGGCATGCGCCATAGCACAGTCAACAGCGCACGTGGGGCATGCCCTTGACGCATGTGCTATGACAGTTGAAAGCGTAGCGCGCGCTACGAAATACGTGTTCCCGCATCAGGTGGATTTCCGTGCAAAGCGATCAACAACAAGATGATGCGACGAATTACATTGAAGTTTGTTGAAGACTACAGAAGATTTCTACAACACATCTTTATCTTCTCGTAGTTCAAACATAACCACGTTACTTCGATTATTAAAATAGCTTCATACCCACATATTTCGCTTGGTTCCTTTTATTTCTGGATTTTTTATGACCATGTAACGCCGCACATATAAATAGAATGTTCTAGTCGTACATGTTTTAACAAGCTGACAGAAACTCATCTAATGACTAAGTTGGCATTGCGTCGTTTATTGCAATCAATTTTTGAATGCGACAAACGAAAGTTAAATAGAATGATGACGACAAAAGTTGAAGATGAAAGGACACAGTGTGGACAAAGCTTAAGGTAATTGAAATTACTTGCCTTGTTAACTTTAGGTTAAAAATCTGTAGCCAAGTCGATATCGGTGTGTTTCAACGATTGAAGACTCATTCCTAGGTTTAAGAATTTACTGTCCTCTTACATTATTTTACGACATGATCTTTTTTTAAATATACTCTGTAGTTTTAGCGTTTGGCCACAATTTCACTTGATATTAAGTGACTAGTGATATTAATTGGACTGCCTCTCAAGTGCAGCTGCCGATACACACATAGGTGCTTGGTGATTGACAGAACTAGCCAGGAGAGAATTAGAAAATACTCTACCAGCACTCTGTGGTTTTATCACGATGTTTTCTTTCACCGAAAGTCAAGCTCATTGCAGGGATTGGAACCCACTCGTTCGAGACGATGTCCGTACATACTACAGCTGAGCCATCATTGCTTCAAAAATATCAAATTCAGGACTAAATGAACAAAAGAGACTCTAGTCGATAAGCTATATAATAATATAACTTGATTAAATCAATACATTAAGTTTTAACAATATCGTAAATTTATGCTTCATATATCGAATAGGTGTGATCAAAGGAATCCATTATCGTAAGCCCTTCCAATACATCCCTTTAAGTAAACATTACACTAATTACCTTAATCTTGCTCTACCTTAAATCATTAGATCTGGTTTGAAATGTTATTTGCAGCTAGTAAAATGCCTCAAGAAAGATGGTGGTGAACAATGAATACTTTATGGAAACAAACTGTTAATTATATTATTATTATAGTATTTGCTAACTGTAACTTGTAACTAATCGGCTTCTGAGGCAACCGTAGTATAGTCATTTAATTAATAAAGAAATTTGCTAAATGTTTGTTTAAAAGAAATGATTTCTAGAAGTGTGGAAAAATCTGTTCAAGGTTTGTCTGAGGTAGCTCCATCGATATACCTAAGTCTGTCGCAAAGCGGAACAGCATACATCGCTGGATCACAGTACATGAAGGAAATTTTGAAGGGTATTAGGCACCAAGTACACGAGCGTTTTTAACTAAGCTTTCAGGAGTAACAAACCATCAATGGATAATGTCAGGATTACGGTCCTACTTGAGTATAGATTACACTGACTATTTATCTTCAGATGTAATGTTACGAGCTGTGTAAAAATATATAAAAATCACTATTGGTCCAGAATGAACTCCAAACATAGAGGTTATACAATAGTGCAATTTTGCATTCAAGCCTTATCTCTTTGATTGCGTAATTATCAAAACAACGACGTAAAGTTAGAGGCATTTCTAGTGATTCCGACACTCCTTTTATTTTGATATATAAGCGAGCCGTGTTTCGAGTCAGGACAGTTCTGTTTTGGACAACGAAGTGGAAACTACAAGCGATAAAAAGGAAGAAATCTGCAAGAGGACCATAGAAAGAGATACTGTTAGTACGACGACCACAGTATATTGAAGATCGGTGTAGAGAGTTTGTTTAAATTTTGTTTCACTGAGTACGAATAAATTATTTGCGTAAAATTTAAAGGCATTTTCACTTTTCACGTATAAACATCATAAAAACAATTAAAAGAGACATCTAACAATGGAAAACTAATATTGAAGTGAATTCGACGAGACACAATAAATCACATTACAGAACAGCTGTTCAAACTTGTTCTGGATAGGATACGATACGATAATCTGACTTATGAAATCGGTACTAACAATGGAAAGCAATTGAAAATGACTACTGAATTGAATTCCTTAATTACCGTGACGCAATAATTCGTATCATAGAACAACTTTTCAGATTTACTCTAGATAGGATGCGATATGACAATCTAACTACTGAACTCCAATAAACACGCAAGAGATATTCACTAATCGCTAAGCTCAAAACTAGATGATTTTCACAGGATACACTGAAAATGCAATGTGCTGCACTGTGCTATAGATGAAGTATACATATTTTCAGAAGGATCTAACCAAAAATATGATATGTCAATTATATAAGCGAATTCGGGTGGTGCTGGCCGAGTGCCGCTGCTGCTCCAAGTATCCGCGGTCCAAGCCCATGAAAGTGGAACTAGAACCGCCACCCCCATCAAGGGTTAGGCCCAAGTACTTCATCTGGGACCCAACTCCGATTTTATTACCCTCTACCAGGATGCTGGCACCAGGTGGTGACTGGTGACTCGCGCTGAGGACCATGAAAGAGAAGGGCTTCGGTTTTCACAAGGGCCACACTGAGGTACAGCATCCTAATGCGGCCAACCACGAGAGTGGTAACCTCCGTGGCCAGTCACTTCCTCCCACCCCCCTCCTCGGGCTACGAATACAGTGTCATGCTAGCAGATGATGCGCTCTCCTGACGGCAATGCGGGGAGTGTGTTGCAAAGTACACAGTCGTAGCCCATATTTGCTCGCTGAGGATGACATTAGAACAGCTTGTAAGCGAGTGTGTCCTACCAATAACTCTCTTCACACGGGAGCGCTGCTACTTCGCAGCAGTAATGGATTTAACATTCATACTAACATTCTTCAAGTAACTGTGAGTAAAATAAAGTCCAGTATTGTTTGAAGAGAGATGAGAATCTATCGGCAGTTCCAGCTTATAAACCTATGATGGTAAAGATTACTAAATAGCAAGAACTGAAAAGAGTCATCATGACAGGATTTTCGCGCTGTTTTATGGCGAAGGTCCAAGTAAATAATGACATGCTGAAACTCAGATCCTCCTAGGAAGTCTGTAATTAACTAATAGTATTGCTCGACGCCCAAAGATGGCCACAGTTATTGTTTTGTGAGTGCCATTACTACCACGTGACCTATGTTGCAACCACCATCTTAGGTCGCATTGTCACTTAATATCAGGTGAGATTGTGACCATAACGCTAAAACTATTTAAGAAAATAAGTTAGACCAAAATATTATTTGATAAAAAAATTGTATTTAGAGACGTAATATCGACATGTTTCACAGTGAATCCTTAGAATACATATGCTACCAAGTTTCCGAGTAGTAAAATTAATATCCACATAAATTATAATATTCAACGCTCAAATCCCTTTGATGTTTAAATATAGAGAAATATCTCGAAACGTACCTATTTGTAATGAAAGGAACATTTTCCGTTGGGTAATCATTGTATTGCTGGTATATGTAGTACCTAAGGGCTTTAATAAACAATATCACCAAGTCCTATATTTTCATCTTTGTAAGAATTAGAAGGTAATTTAAGAAGCTATGTTTTTAAATAAAATTAACTTTTCAATGTGGTTTATTATTTATACAGTACTAGCTTTGCCCGCGGCTCCGCTCCTTTGGACTACAGCATACGGTCGGTTGAGCGCACGCACGAATCGTGTTGCCCCCGCTCAAAAGACGCAATACAAAAATGCTTATTGTGGGTGTTCCTTAGAGGATAGACAAACGTTATCAGTAACTTTTTTGTAGGTCTTTTTAAGATTTACAATTATGTAGAACATTAATTTGATATACCTCGTATGGTTTACTTAGCGCAAGCCATTTATGCGCCCCAAATGCGTCTTTTTCAAAAAATGATGCACCATTATTGTTACTGCTTATTAAATTTCGTATATTACTTTATCTTGATTTCGTTCAATGAAACCACGATGCTAGTGAAACTTTTTTGGCTTGTAGGCATTTATCTAAAAATGTTTGGAAAATTATTTGATAAAATTAAAATTGCATTTTAATCTTAACTTAATTATTGAAAAATGGGAATGATAATGGGAAATCAATAGTAAAGAAAATGTTCAATTTTAAAATTTAATTTCCAATTGCGTATTACAGTACGGAATACTTAATTAATACAATCATTTAGATGATAGATGCATATTAAAAACAAAGAGCAATATTTATTTAAATCATAATAATCGTGATGAACTTTAATTATTTTATTAATAAAAGAATATATATATATTTTCACTTTGAAAAATGTTTATTAATTTACAAGAGATTTTATTTATTCTGGAATTATTCATTCAAGAATTGATGGGTTACAAAAAGTACTAGTAATATAATTAAGAAATAATTACTGGGGAATAAATGCGTGCGGAGCCGCGGGCACAGCTAGATCATTGTATAAAAAAAGGTTTTCTCTAAAATATCAATATTTTACGTTTCGTCTGTCCCATAAGACAAAATTTGTCATGTCGAGCCGTAATTGTGTCCTATATAACAGCAGGTGACTTATATTTATGTTTAGTAATAAAGCAAACTATTTCATATTTTATTTCTTTTTGTACGTACCTACATAGTGTTTTTTTTATATTTGTAGAAAAATAGTCATGCATATGGATCGTGAAAGTAAAATAAAGAGAAAAAAGTAATAAAACACGTTTATTTTATGGACGGAAATGCAACAGATTAGAGTTTGTATTACTGTCTTTATCTTCTATATCTATACACATTATAAAACTCAACGTCTCTCTGTCTGTCTGTCCATTTATGTTCTTTTCACGAGAAACCCACATCCGATTTATATGCTTTTTATTTTAATTCACAGCTATGTTATCTGCCAGGTTATAGGATATATTTTGTAAGAAAAAGTAACATACTAAATAAGCACCGACGATGATGGTGAATCAAATCAGAAAAAAGGCGCATTTGGGTCGCTCAAATGGCTTACGCATAGTAAACCGTACGAGACATATCAAATTGATGTTGCACATAATTTTATATCTTAAAAATACCTACAAAAATGTCAACGATAGTTTATCTGTCTTCTAAGGATCACCCACAATATGCATTTTTGACTTCTGTCTTTTGAGCGGAGCAAGACATATTCGCGCGTGCGCTAACCGACGGCATTCTGTAGTCCACGAGAGCATGGCGCGAGCACAGCTAATCTAATATATAAAATTCTCGTGTCACGGTGTGCGTGATTGAACTCCTCCGAAACGGCTCGAACGATTTTCATGAATCTTAGCGTGCATATCGGCCAGGGTGGAGAATCGGACAACATCTATTTTTCATCCCCCTAAATGTTAAGGGTCCATCCCTAAATTTTTATTTTTTAGACAATTTTTTTTGTTTTTATTTTGTTATGATACAGTATACAAAAATACATACAACCCTAAATTTTCACCCTTCTACGATCAACCCTTAGATGAAATAACATATACATGGCAAAACAACGTTTGCCGGGTCAGCTAGTAAATTATAAAAACAAAAATCGTTATAGGTTTTGCGTTCTGTGCCACAATCTTCAGTGATCTTAAGTGACCATGTGGCCCAAGATGATAACACGCTAAGCGTAATGGAAGACTGGCTCTCAAGTGCAGCTGCCGGAACATACATATAGATGCTTGGGGACAGATTTTCAACTTGAGGGTGAAATAAATTGCAACATTGCCAAATAAATACAGCGTTCAACACCGAAATGAACCACAGCTCAGCATGTGCTGCAGCAAATATCTAAAGCGCTGGTTTCCAGTTAGTTTTATATTCATTCTTAATTTATATTAGAAAAATAAACTTCTTTTGGCTGTCAATTTTTCTTCTGTACTTTTCTCTTAATAGCCGCTGATACAATGTAATACGAGTATGTTTAGTTCGTGGATTTTTCATTGCTTTCCTGCTCTGGATTGGGTAACTATCATTCACATATTGAAAACCTTTAAGACTGGTTGCTATAAGCTGATCAAATATGCACTGAAAACCTCCCTTAATTAGCTTATCACGCTTCTTTGAAAACAATGTCACTTAACATAAGATGATTGTAGACAAGTACCAGTTTGGTATTAGCTTCCTTAGGATATAGGATTTATACGTAGTAATATTTTTGAGGCAGCTCCAGTCCAAAGATATAATTGCAATTAGGATTATCCAAGTCTATGGTAGCACTATAAAAATATGTCTAAATTAGAATATTTTTTTCAGATGTCACAAAGAGTCATCCAGCAACTCTTGATAATATAGAAAATGAAAAAATAAAGAATATAAATCAGAAACAGTGTTGCTGTGGACTCATTAAAATTTGCACAGACCGATGCGTTCACGAGGGTAGTTGTAAACCGAGAGCTTGTATTATTTATTCTCTTTGCGTTTTTATTACGTCGAGCTAAATTCCGGTCTCTGTCAATATTTTTCGTTATTATATCTGACTGCGAAACTGGAACTTGCTTATTAAGTAGGATTATATCAGGCTTTTCTATTGAACCATAAACGCAGGAAAGCGAATGGTTATTTTAGTAGGCCCAGCGTTCCATCTAAGTAACGTGATGTGTGATTTAACAAGTGACTAGCTGACAAGTGACTTGTCACTAGCTTCAACATTCAAAGGAATTGTAAAGAGTAGTGCCCATTCACGTGGCGTGACGTAACATGACATGTGACTCGGCGTACTACTAGTGATGTAGTAATTGTTGTGACGAGTCAGTTAGAATTGAAAATGAAGGACGATCTAGAATTTTGGTCCACTGTTTAACTAGATGTCATATAAAATTTTCGAGTATAATAAAAAAACTTCTTTTCTCATTCTATAAAATGACTGAAATCTATCAGGATATCTATTTAAGTCTTTCATGACGATGTACTCGTATGTGCCAACAGTTTTAAGTTTTTATTCCATACGAGATACAACCGAAAGTGTCTTTGTCTGTTCTGAATATGTAAAATTTGTAAATAAGCAAGAGCATTTTGATCTTCATCAGAAGAAGACATTGTCTCGAGTGCCTTTGTACTATGATATGTATCTGGCACGTCACTCTGGTGGGTCCATCGAATGTCATGCTAAAGTTATGTCACATACTACTTTGAAATCGTGTTTCTGTCACGTTATTTAGGTGGAAACTGGGCTTAACAACAATGAGTGCACGCAAAGTGGTAACTTGTACGGACCTAGCGTTGATCAACGAGGTTTAGAATCCCTGCAATGAGCCTGAGCTACCGGTGAAGAAAAAATATCGCAATGAAACCATGGTTACTACAGGTTAGTATATTATGGTATATTCTATAATGCCCGCCTGGCTAGCTACCATTTCAAGTTGATTCATCAAAATCTGTCACCAAACTTCTACAGGTGTCTTCCAGCAGCTGCACTTCAGAGCCAGTTCCCCCACTAGGCTTAACGTGTTATCATCTCAGGTCATATCACCTTATATCAGGTGCAAACGCCATAAATAATTTATAAAAATCCTAAGCAAACTAGATTAAATGTGTATTTTGTAGTCTCACTGGGAATCGAATCCGTGGTATTTTGTGGTTTTATTCGAACAAACTGTCTGTGACCATTAAGTAACCAATAATCAAATATGCTTAATACCAGTCTGTAAATGTACCACTGTCGAACTAAGGCCTCTTCCCGCCACACCATGCCAACGACGTATTGTGGATTTCAAACGCTGAGAAATCCAGAGTTGTACATAATTTTAACACAAAAACATTTTTCAAACGTTCCTAACGATGTTTTTCTTCACCGTCAACCGATAGTATTATCAATTCAAATTAGTAAATGTTCGCGAATTTCGAACATTTTTTTGGAACATGCCGGTTCTCGAAACTGCGGATGTCGAATAATTATTACGCCGATTTAAACCACACGAAGACCACGTCTTTTTTCATTTAAATCATCGAATATTGGTTTCAATGTCTTTATACGGATAAAACTAACTGCGCTGCCTAATTTGTGACAGTATTTTTGTGACAGTGACAGTATTTTTATTTGCAACCGTTTGAAAGTTTTAATTACTCTTTGTGCAGTGTCTCTAACTCCTACCTATGCAAGGTTTGTAACTGATCGCGTATATCTGGCACCGAGCCGACGGGATGGTCAGTGGTAACGGAAAGTTGTGTTAAGGTACATCCCTATTCTCAAATGGCCGAACGGTCAAAACGGCCATTTTACAAGTTCATTACGCTCACGAGTAGTTGGCCGCTAAGAACAAAAACGAGGTGTCTTTGTGCCGTGTCCGAGAACCATGATTGAAGTGCTTGGGATTATTCTAAATCGTGTCACAATCTTCACCCAGATCCCAACGAGAAGCTGGATGTACCAAAAGAACGGCGAGTGAATTTATGTATTCGTTGCAAATATTTTTCTAGCTTTCTCCCTACATAATAGACTACAGCTCGTGCGGTTGTCGTACCAGAAACGGGTCTGTGTGCATTTGTACGGCTACAGTACGGTCGCGGTATCGTCTGGAAGCTTATATGAGTATAGTTATTACAGCATACATAACTGATCTGTCACGGCTACTACTATACGGTCTATAAGGAAACCAGGTTTGTAGGTATAAAGGATTTAACTAGGGACTGTGAGTAAGTATGTAATTTTACGTATTTATTTATCATTCTATATTTACAACCTTTACTTCTTCTTTTTTATCCTAACTTGGCAACTAGTCTCCTTTATTGAAGACCATTACTGCCATTATCGAGTGAATATAGAGTGACCTGTCTTATGATGATTTCAATGTCCTAACAAGAAAGCGGTTCCCTTGTTAGAATTTTCTATGGAGTTTTTATGGCATCTCAGAATTCATGGTCCATGTTATTATTTCCAATCTACTTCACTTGTGCACAATGCACCAAGCTTTATTATGCAAAATGCTACCTGTATTACACAACACAGGGTCAAACATTACAAATTTATGAATAAAAAATAAAAACCAATACGAATACATGAGATTTGAGATCCTGCCAAAAACTCCAACTTTTTCATATTACGTTTATCCTACATGATGAGTAGGGTTAGCTACAACATGTTATCCTATTCCACTCTATCAACTGTCATATCATTTATACACACCATTTATAGATATATCGATTCATACAAATCATACCTTTTCTTTCTTTCTCTACTCTATATCCATTAGCTTTCACCGTTTCAACGTCATTTAAATCGAAATTCGTAATTTAATGTATACCGCATTCAACCCAATTTTCAATCACTCCCGCACAGGTTGCATAGCGAGGTCCTAGAACTATAGGCTAGACAACTATTTGATGTATGTTTGGAGCCTATATATGGAATATATTATATAAGCTACATTATATAAACTTGGTAAGATAAAAATAGGTTATTAATATAAACTTACTTATATTTATTGCAGATAGGGATGCGAACATAAGCAACGCTTTTCTGGCCATTATGGATACACCTGAAACAAATAAAGTTAATTATATTTTTAGTTATTTTTTCTTTTTCCTTTACATTCAGACTTCTACTGAAATTAAATTGAGTTACGACCATAATCTTTCCTATATACTATGTCTGTTATGACATTTTAGTTAAGTTTTCTTTTTCCCAGCTATAGACTTCCAATTTGTGAAGCTCTAGCTGGTCCAAAGATAAGTTTCTAAGTAATGTTTAATTTGATGTTAAAATATATAAATAGTAAAATAATGTAATTAAGGAAGAGAAATAATATTATTACTTTTATATCTAAATAAATATTTAGGTATAGACAAACTAAAAGATTCAGCGACAATATAATTGGTAGTCACAAATAAATTCAGCGAATTACTTAAGGAGCAAGACTAATGTAAGCCAACCACGATATTAGCATTAATTCAAGACTTTTAATTTGTTTTTATTATCGGTTTAAACTATTGAGGATAATGTATCACTTCATAGCATACATTATTAAATATCTATATATATATGCTCATATCAGGAATTAATTCACAAAAGTCATTGCTTTAATGAAAATATTGGCTACAGTAATTTCCATAGATCCAGTTATTGGAAGATTAATATTTGGATAACCTGTTTCAGTGTTTTCACGGGACAATGAGGTAATTTTCCATTAGAATGTTTTCATTATTGAATTAAAATAAACTTTTTGTAGATGACATTATTTCCGGTGTGTATGTGTTAATGCTAAAATATTGATATTTGTGAGACTTAATATAGATGGAATTCTTCAACGGCTTATGGTAGCATAATAAGTAGTACGCAAAAAAAGTACTGTAGGTTTTCTTACACATTTACAGTTTCTGAAATTAGAGAACAATTTGTTACATGCTTTCGAACAGCGAATAACATCTTTAACTTATACGCCTATGCTCAAACTGAAGGAGAATCACACCTGAAGAAACCAATAACAATTAAATATTATTATTTTTTGGCTGAAATAGTATTAGGTAGGATTCTTCGTCAGATACAGTGACGGCAGATGGAGTAGATCTTCGACGGAATGATGGTCGTAGAAAGGGAGCCGGAGTATCAGAAAACTTGTGGTGAGATAAATCAACGAGATGACAAATATTATCGGGAAATCCTGGACAAGGCTAGCACAAAAAGATGTTAGTGTTGTAAAAAGGAGAAGGCTTCTTTCCTGCAGTGGGAGGAAAAAAAGCTGTACATGAGGACAATAATGCTCATGCTGTTGATAAGTAAAGTAGTCTTAGAATAGCAGGGTTTTTATATTGAGGTTCTACTATCAACTACTGCTATCGGTATACCCACCGTAATAACACAGAGAAAACTTCTAGGGAGCAGGATATAGACTAGCTAATCCGAGATACGCATGTGACGCAATATGACGGGTCGTGATATCTTCGGGTACAAGTATCCTATCTCAATTAACTCTTTTCCCGAGTCATTGATTTGCTTATTTATGTATTTAGGGATACATGGTAAACTTAGAGCTAACAAAATAATACATATATAAAGAAATAACATAAAGAAGGTCATTTAAAAAATCACACAAATGTATAGTAAAATAATTGTAAAAATTTAGTTGGTAAATTTAGCTATAAAAAATGTTGGTCATAGTTTTCGTAAGTTTGAGATGACTGGTTTGAAAGATATCAATGCCTATGCTTTTGGAAATGATATTATTTGATTATTAGCTCTGACTAAAAATGAGTTCTTTCTATGTCATGATTTCACTTACGGTACGTGTAAAGGGAACTTGTTTCTGGTAAAAATAGTAGGTAATACAGATTAATATTACTTAGTAGTTCCGCTCAGTTTACCATATCGTTAGTAATCTTTAAAACATATGTCTTATTGTGTTTGGCTATTCGTCGGCATTTATGAGGAGGAAGAATGTGATTGAATTTACAACTAAGGGTATAGTTAGTATGGTAACGTTTGCTTTTGTACTGTATGAATCTAAGCAACCTCTTTTGTTTCCATATTTTTAGTTCAGTAAGGCCCTATGTACATGTGAGATTGTTGGACATCGCCCAAAACAAAATAAAATAGATACGAGAAAAAATATTCCTTTTTATTCAATTTGCGCTTCATACGAAGTAGGTAGGTAACCTCAAAGAACAAATTCGTCAACTTAAAATGTTTAACCGCACATTTTAAGCATGTTGAGCCTACACTCAAGATGAACTTGAGACCGCTTCGCGATTTCACAAGTCGGATTCTTTACTCGAGCCTCTCGACTTAATGTCTACAGAATAAATATGAATTCGTATGCTACTATTTACAACTCATTTAATTATAGTCGTGCGTTATTGTATTTTCATAGTAAAGACCCTGAAAATATTGGCGTTCCAAGGTGCCTTTCGACAGACTTTTTTTAGCCTACGCATTTTGGACGTGTCGAAAAATCAGGTCAAACTTGATAACTATCAAACTTTATTGGCAAAGGAAAATATGAGTAACTACAACATAGGTATATAATTAAAGCAATTTATAATACTCATGAATGTCCAATCGGACAACGACCACAATAATGAAAATCTAGACTTGCATTAACCATGCATAATGTAAATGTATTCTATCTCATTCTCTCGTAGCCTAAAATTAAATTAAATAATAATAACTATACAAGAGAAACGAGACAAGTTTTATTAAGGGGTATGGGAACGAAAAATGGTTGGAACGCACTGGTATAGATGATAATAGTAGTTTAAATTGAGTACATATACAAGGAATGATACTTGTAAAATGAAGGTGCAGGCTTAATAAGGCACACATAAAAATGAGTTATGATAAATTTCTGTCTTATTTAAATGATTTGACTCAATGGTATGTTATTAAAACAAAAATGTCAATTAAATATATTATGCTTAGTGTCCAACCAATATGTGTTTAAATTTTTTATTGAAAACTTGTCTCATGTTTTCTACAAAGGTTTGTACAGATCAAGGCTGCCCAAACCCAGCTCCGAGAGCCAAAAAGTGGCCTTCTCACATATTAGCACTTGCCCATCAACAGCAATGATTAATTACCAGCAACTGCACTTTACAGTCTCTCTTTTGAGGCTTACGAAGTACCTACATAATCCTGTAAAAGGAGTAGAAACAAGGCAGTATAGATGAAAGACACCTCCAATGATTACTAGCAAGAATTGGCCTGATCCCTGATCTTATCCAAACATAATTCACTTTCCAAATATTTGATCCAACACTTCTCAATTTGGTTTCATATCCCCTCAACCAGTTTTATATCGCAACCCGCTGTTCCTCGAATTACGTTATATGATATGACGTCCAATTTATTTTGACCTTTGGCAAGGTTACTAATACCCGGATAGAGCGATAAGATAGGTCAAGTTGAAATGGACACTTGAATGTGGCGTTGTGTTTTCGTCGAGAGTAAACTATTTAACATTGTATTATTTAGATTAAATATACAATATCTAATAATAATAGTATATGCATTGAATTAGCTTGATAATACATCTATTTCACTTTAAAATAATGAACAGATTCGTGGAATGAAGATCGACGGGGAAAATAAGTATTGTGAAAAAACCCGGATATTTCAGAAAAGTTTTCAAAAATGAAACTTTACAATATTTAGTGTTTGATTTTGATACAGCGTCGTGGACAGACGTAGTAAATAACCCCATACTTTAGTTTCTAAAAGGCTTTCAGAATAGTGATACTTTTATCGCTTGGTATCAATGGTCAAAGCAAATAATACACATTATTGAAAAAATAATTTCAAGTTCTAGCTAAAAAAACGATATGCAAAATGCTTTATATAATAATACTTTTACGTAAGTTTTCTATTTAGCCGTGATCATGTTAAAAGAGTTAAGTGACAATTGTTCTATCTTACGAGGTGCTCATATTTACATAAAGCAAATAACATGAATCTTAAAATGGAATAAAACAATCTGTAGGTATTGCCAGCCTAAATATAAGGACTTTTGGTTTTTGTAATAAGGCGTCTAGTTTGATGAAAGCTTTGCTTATTTTAACAATTTAATTCATCCGATGAATTCAAGTCATAGATTAGAGCTATACTTTTCTATGATTAATAAGACCGTGGTTCTGGATACAACTGGAAAGACCAAACCAGTAGTAGTTAAGGAAGAGAAAAGTATTTTAAAATTTAATTCATAATTATCAACAGAAAAAGATGAAATAATAACAAAGAAAGATCTTTATAATATCTTGAACAAGCTTATTGCTAAGATTTTAAAAACCGATTCTGGGGCAGTTGTATAAAAAGTCTTATAAAGCTGCACCTATTATAGTCTCTTAGTAAATGTTCATCACAACAGTTATTTCACGATAGGGTACAGTTAAAACAGAACAATTTGATACTGAATTTAAATGACACTTTTTGCTTCTATACACTGCTAGAACTTGATTTTTATAATTCTATTCAATTATTTCACTCCAAGGGTCATGTAACATTGTAATCATGTTGCCAGCTGTATATTAAAAAACTTCCACGATTTATAACTAGACAGTACCAATTCCCGCAGTTGGTTGACACATAAAACTATGTCATCTCATAAAGCATAAAATGAGATCGTTCATATATAACCCGGGTCAGAAGCCGGGTTGATTTTATGACGGACTCACATTTTCATGTATGCAATGAAATTCGTTATTTATTTTGAAAGAAACTTTCATAAGTGCTGTCTTTTGAAGACTTAACTAATTTAGCTCATAGTTACATCGTGTATTTGTTTTATCGAGAGGATGGTTTTAGATATGTTAGGACCCAATAGGCGCTATAGTCGAGCAATTAACTACTGGATAGGGCAGAGAAACAAGTGCCGGTCCAACTAGTCTTATACGTAAAAATCTTAGGAGCGTCTGTTAGTAATTCTATGACTTCTGAACGACTTGACCGATTGAACTCATATTTACATAATATAATATGTGTCTTATAGAGACGATGGTTCATAGCTATGTTAGAATCTGATGGTGGTGCTGACGTCGGGCCTTTAACTACCGGATAGGGTAGAACAACGTCTGCCGGATCGGCTAGTTTAGTTATAACTTTCAATGATAGATTACCGATGATGGTCCCTTGTTGATCTTAATAAAAGCGAGATAGATCTGTCACGCTTCAAAAAACACTTTTAATATCGAAATGCAGTTTTCAGTCCGATGGGCGCGTTGTGTAATGACTACGCATGGCTGATCTATTAATCACTCTGAGTAACGTCGTGGATAGCGTATCATGTGTCTAGGGATTAGATTGTCATTTTAAAAGCTTTGATTTTTCATTGTTGTTATATGATGGTAGGTTTTTATATAACTCAAATATGCAGAGCTGAGATTTTAATGGGCTCTTGAAGCAATTGAGTATCAAAATTTATTTAGATACATTTCGATCTTCCAGTTTTTTAAGTGTGTTTTATAATCAATTACTAAAAGTATTGGGTTTCTAAAGCGCTAAGATTTCAAGTAACAAATCCATAACTTATTTGGAAAATTTAGACTAAATAAAGGTTACGTTTTTACGCTTTTGCAAAATCGAACACTCTATAAATTATTAACTTAGATGACTTGAAATTTTCTAAAACGATCATTAACTTTTTAGCTGTACTATTGGATGGAATAACGTTAAAAATATGCCAAAAACAAGGGTGTTAAGTGAAAGGCGAACCCTTCAGTGGCTGATCAAGATTAATTGCCGACCCATCAATAACCTAACGTCAAAGCTGGCTCGGACGATTACTAAGAGATGGCACCCAGTTGGTAACGTAGCAATCATCACACCGCGCTGCTTTGAGACCAATGTCATTAATAATTTCTAAGTAATTTATAGGTTTAGCGTTTGGTCACAATTTCACCTGATATTAAACGACGTTGTGGTACAAGATGGTAATACCCTAAGCCTAGTGGGGGACTGGCTCTTAAGGGCAGCTACCAGAACTTACATAAACGTGCTTAGCGAAAGATTTTCAGCTTGACACAGGCATTAGAAAATGTCTTACCACCACATTATGGTTACATCATGATGTTTTACTTCACCAAAAGGTCTTTGCAAGATAACATCAAAGTGGTAGAACCTTTGCAGAGTTGGACTGTGGACGAGCAAAAGCTATTTTTGTTTTTTGGAGCAATCACCAGAATAATACTGACTGGAATGAGATCTCAACTCTGCAGTTATCAATAAATACTTATAATGAAAGAATATACTTGACAGTGTCTACCACCTTATTGTGGTTGCATCACGTTTAAGATCAGGTCATTGACGCATTATTTGAACGTGTGAATAATATGTTATTATTAATTCACTGTGCATTAAGCAGTTGTACTTCGCAGCTGGAAAGGGTTTTTTAAATCCAACTAAAGAATACAAAATTTAAAAAGTTGGCATAAAATCCTTGTATATTGTGAGACTCCAATGAAAAGCGCCTGTTTGTATCAAACTTCTCTAATTACTGAAGTTAGTGTGATATTCCTACCACAACTGCGTCTAATAGTTTCGGCTGTGGAATTTCCTAACTACCGTCAGCCGTCAGCTCGCAAATTTAAAGGGTTGTGTAAATATTATATAGGAAATTTTCAACTTGAAAAGTTCACAACTTTGCACAGCTCTTGGAAAAAAATCGGTAAAAACGTTCAAAACAGTCTCGTTGGCCGAATTGCCTTGTTTTTTGTAATAAAGCGGAATTGAAATCTATTTTAGTGTAACTCAGTATTTGTTTTATATGTAGCTATTTATTGGATTAATCGTAAAAAGGTATCCAGGCCACTTGTACAAACACAAATTGCTTTCATAAAACACCTAGACTTAAGATCTAATATATTTTACAGACATAACTTACATCTATATTATGATTCATGGTTATTCAAAATGATGTGAAATTGTGATCAAATACTAATCAAAATAATAATTCTCAGAACTACTGAAATTTCTGTCACATGAATAAGGAAGAAACGAATTTCAAAGAAATATCATCATCATCTTCACATCTCTTTCTTTCCATTTCATGTATATCACCCAGCCATAGACAATCTATCTCTGAAATATATGGAATAATAAATTTAGAACTGTTACCACATGTATGAAATAACAATCTCGGTAGGTCTCATTTACCATGATATTCTCAGTTGCTTAATTAGTGAGGTAAGTGTCGCTTTCGCCCACGATATTCTGTAAACTAGGGTAATGAGTTTGTAAAACTTTGTTAGCACGAAAGGGATGTTTTACTTTCGCGACTTGATACTGTTTAATGCTGATATCCCTTGCGGTTTAGCTCTTGTAATCATCTGAAGTTAATATACCTAGATCTAAGCAGTCATGCAATCTTTATAATTTGGATTATAGTCATGTTGGCGTAAAAAGAGTGGTTTTTAATCTATACATAATTATAATAAAACTGAAGTCCGTCTTTAATGTAAAAATAACAAGTTTTTACTAAATGCATATGAAACTATTCACGGTACCTATAATAAAAAGCCATTTTTTTATTTTTGTCTGTCTTGTCTGTCTGTTTGTTTGTTTGTTCCGGGTAATCTACGAAACTGGTTTCATTGGACACCGTCATTGTACCGAATCGCTGCTTATTTTACAAATAGGTATGGAATCTGCCTATTCTTGAGTGGTCAATGCAACTATTTATAACCAAGACTATGTATATATACTAGTGGTGCCCCGCAGCTCCGCTGGCATTTATTAATCGGTAATTAGTTTCATTTTGTAATTTTACTTTTCACTCATATTATTCGCAACTTTTTTAGCTTACTTTTGAAGAAAGCGAAAATTCAAACACTTTGAATTTAAATTTATAATATGAAAATTCTTACAACACTGTTCCGTTATTAACTTGATTTCATAATTTGTATCGTTGCCTTTATTACAACACGTGTGGGCTCTTTGCCGGTCGATTAATGAATGCCACAGAATCGATCGCAGTTGTTCACTTACATCGTAGCGGAAGTGTGTATAAATACCGAACCGGAAGCAAATATTAGAAATACGGTATGTACTTGGATTAAATATTTGGAAATTGTAAAAACAATGATTTATAAATTAACACGCTATTTCTATATTTTAACCTATCACTAATAATGATATTGCTTAATTGTATTAAAACCAAAATAGCAATTTTTAACATTCCAATAGCACACTCACAATGAAACTCAATACGAATCATTAATATTTGTGAATAAAACATCTACATTATATAATCAGATAAGTAATATATTTAAATACCCCTAATATTACCAATTGAGGAATGACATTTACTTCGCGTGTTAACAATTTCATCAAAATTATGATTGAGAATTATTAAATTCTAAAAGTACTATTGATAATTCTTATAGCTTATCAGTTGAAGATTTCCTGTTTATAAAATTTCATCCAAATCGGTCGAGAATTAATTACATATTTTTAAGATTTCTAATAGTACAATTATATTCAAATTTATTTTTACAATTATTGTATATCTTCAGTTGAAGAATGACATAGCTTTCCCGTGTACTAAATTTCATAAAACATCGGTCAAGCTGTTTTTCAGTTAAATCCAGACATACAAATATATTTGAATGTAATATTCGTGATTATTATTCATTATAATAGACGTCTATCACAAGAAATTAGTCTACTAATATTCTCACATATCATACATAATATGTGTGTTCATAAAACATAACGTTTCTCTCTCTTTGTTTTTGGGTTTATTGTAATTCGACAATAACTTTGTAACTTGTAACTAAATTGTATTAACAATTTAGTTTCATTTAAATTCATAAATACCTATTTACCGAGTTCAGTTTTTTTTTGTAAATATTGTTAAATTAGGTTAGAAAAATAGTGTCGACAATACCAGAAAAAGTTTGTCAGTAAATCTAAGCATGGAAAAATATTTGAGAACACACAGCCGGTGCCGTTAGTACCTCAAGTTTAAAACATTTTACAAATCCAACACCTTAACTCAAAGAATAAGAATCCGAAACCGTCTTAAATTCAAAGCAATGTACGTAACTTTAGAACTTAAGCTAAGTTAGAGATAAACTTAAATAGTGACTTAACTACGTCTAATTTTATAAAATTTTGCAAGTAACTTTGTATCACTGTGTAAACTTAAGAAAAGGTTGCTTAAACTGTAGAGATAGACTATGTGTTTTTATTTTGCAATAATTATTTTTTCATTTTTTTTATCGTTTATAGGTTTTTAGCGTTGTGGCCACAATTTCACCTGATGTTAAGTGACGATGTGGCCCAAGATGGTATCACGCTAAGTCTAGTGGGAGATAGGCTATCAAGTGTCAGTTATCGGAACACACCTTATACCTAGATGCTTGGCGTCAGATTTTCAACTTAAGGGTTGTAGCTAGGCAGACGGGCATTAGAAAAAGCCCTACTACCATGCTATGGTTTCATCACGATGCTTTCCTTCACCGAAAGCTCAGGCTCATTGCAGGGTTTCAAACGTGCCACTGACGCGAAGTCCATACACGCTACCCCTGAGCCATCATTGCTAAAATATACTACATTATCTTATTACTAATATTCACCCACAAAGACGACAACCGCATTCTCAAACCAAACGCTCAACTAAGGGCACATAAAAGACGCGATGCGCTTAAAGTTCAATTCTTATAGGGGAGAAAAGCAGACAGGATAAATAGCTGCCTTACAGGTTGCAATGAATTAATATCAAGTGCATTATATGTCTATTTTGTTCGCTGCTTTCATATAGAACACTAGCGATACTCCGCGGTTCCGAACGTGATTGTTACGCAATAATTTTTTTTTGTCCCGTACTTATGTTTTTACTGGTATTATTGATAATATAATTCATGAAGCCTATCATATGAGGATTGATATATAATTCTCGTGACTTATCAAAATTAAAATTGGTAGAAGACTAATAAAAAAAAGTCATTTTTTTGAAATTTTTTAACGATTTCTAAAAGTAATATTTAAGATTCTTATAAGATATCAATTATGGAATGACATAAGCTTATCGTCTACAAATTTCATTAAAATCGGTTAAGAATTAATACCAAATTCATTTTTTTTTACAATTTATATAAGTAATTTTGATAATAACTATGCCCTATCATTTAAGCGATGACATAAGTGTAAAATATTTCAAAATAAATACATCGGTCTAGTCGTTTTTTAATGATATCCGGACATAAAAACAGACAATTTTTATGTTATATTCGTAATCAGTGTCCTTTATATACGTACGAAACCTATTGGGAAATTCGCTAAACAGAATATTAATTGTACACTTACTTAAACAACATTAACTTATTACAGTTTATAAATAAACTAGCTTTGTGTTTAAGTTAGGTTTTCAGTTCTAGCTCTTGGGAATCGACCACGACCGAGTATTAATTGCGCAAGTTTGTTTCGCAACGAGGTCGTACATTGCGGTTTATATCGGTGTTTATCTTGTTTTTATTTAGGCTAGCTAACGTGTTTTTTTTTAATACAAACTATGTAATAAAAAGCTAAGCAAACATGTCTGAATTAATTATAAGCCAAGTTTTGTTAACATAAAATAACCCTGAATACTCCGCACATTATAATATGTAAACAATTTAACTAACAGCTCTCATGTTCGTTAAATTGTTAATAGATGGCGCCTTGAATTTATGTCATTTGGCATCAACAAATGGCATTCGAAAGATTTTTTTTTAACAAAATCATTAATTTTGAACAATGTGACTACGTTTCGTTATTAGTGAGGTACATGCGCTTTAAAATATTAGAATAATTAATTTTATATATCTCGTATGGTTTACTCAGCGTAAACCATTAAAAAGAACCTAAATGCGTCATTTTTCCGAATCGATTCACCATTATAGTCACCGCTTAGTTCGTATATTACTTTATCTTACAAAATATTATGTCCTATAACTTGACCAGATAATATAGCTATGAATTAAAATAATAAACATGTGAATCGGATGAGTGGTTTTTGCGTGAAAAGAACATAAACGGACTGACAGACAGAGAGACGTTGATTTTTATAAAATGTGTAGCAGATATAGAATAGATAAGATTTTTCGACCTTTGAAATTGACATATGCCGTGGTCTATACTTTCCCTCGGCAAAAAGTTAAATAACAGAATGATATCACTATAATAGTGAAAGATAATATACGGTGTTGTACAAAAAATAATATGAAAACACATTGTCAAATAATTCTGGCTGATACTTCTCGCATATTTAAAGAAAACTTAACTAATAATAGATATTCATAAACGTTGTTACTTTGGATATAGATTTTATAGTATAGATTATATTTAAGAACGATACAGAAACTGATTTCATTGACATAATTCACGAAGTAAATGGGTAGAGAGGTACCATAAGTAACAAAACATTTACAAACTTAAACAAAAAAAAAAAGTTATAATTTAAATCAAAATTTGGTCAAAATTTATCTTGTTGAAGACATTTATTGCCGCTAACCTCACCTTTTATTCTTTTGGGGATGAAAAAGTACCATCGTCTTCATAAATATTTATAAGGTACTGTTTTTTCTTTATCAACTGTCATCCCTTGTGCCACTAGATTATCTACAACCAACAAGGTCTCGCTGTCTGTCTTTTCACGCCAAAGCCACATACATATCTGATTGACATGTTTTTTTTTTATTTATAGCTATATTATTATATATACTATATTACCAGGTTATAGGATATATTTTGTTAGATAAAGTAACATACGAAATATACAGGGACGATAATGGTGATTTAATTCGGAAAAATACGCTAATGGGGTCGCTTAAATTGCTTACGCTGAGTAAACCATAAGTGATATATTAAATTAATATACTACATAATTGCAGATCTTAAAAAGACCTACAAAAAAGTCAGCGATAGCATATGTATATCTTCTAATACAATAAGCATTTTTAGGCCAGCACAATTCGCACGTACGCTTAACCGACAGTATTTTCTAGCCCACGCGATCGGAGTCGCGGGCACGGATAGCCTAAAAATAAATCTCATTTTTAATATTAAGATGTAAAAATAACCGATAGACGAATAAAAATCGGCTATTTCGTTCAGATTATGTCGCTAATTGTACCAACTCAATAAAACAGGTCCCTGTTTAAAACAAAATTGTAAGTACCGTTTTATAAATTTCTTTTGTTAGGAACAGAGTCAATCGATATAGGCAAATAGGGTACGGATGTCGATAAAAGTGATTACGACGCCGATAAAACAATTTGTTAAGTTAGGTTTTTCTACATTGGAGATTTATATTGAAGAAGTTTTATTATCCAAATTTTTGAGAGAGTTGATTTTACATTTTGTAGCTTTTATTTTAATACTAGCTGTGCCCGCGGCTCCGCTCGCGTGTACTACAGAATGCCGTCGGTAGAGAGCACATGCGAATCATGCTGCCCTCGGTAAAAAAACGGAAGACGAAAATCCTTTTAGTGTGTGATCCTTAGAAAAGATAGATGGATTATGGCTGACTTTTTTTTAAGTATGTTTAAGATCTACAATTGTGTAAAACATAATTTGATATGTCTCGTACGGCTTCTTCAGCGTAAGCCATTTAAACTCCCCAAATGCGTCTTTTCCCGATTTGTTCGCAATTATCGTCACTGCTTATTTCGTATGTTAATTTATCTTACAAAGTATAATCTATAACCTGGCCAGATAACATAGCTTTGAACTTAACACAAAGACATATTAATCGCATAAGGCTTTGAATTAAAATAACATAAACGAACAGACAGAGTGAGAGAGAGATGTTCAGTTTTATTATATGCATATAGACGAACTCGCTGATCCGTGCGAATTTGTCGCATATTATTAGAATGTAAAAAAACTAACAGCTGTCATGCGAATTGAATAGATTGTTAATATATAGCATGCCGTAAGTGTTAGTTGAATATTCCATTAGGAACACGATTTTTAAATCATTTAATTTAAAAATACCTTTGAGAAATAATATATATAGAGACATAAATGTAATTCAGTAGAAGTTTTTTAATCAATTTACTTAACAAAAACATTAATTTTAACTTATTTGTTTCGTCAACAGCGGGAAATATAAGCTTTAAAATGATGTTGGAATCATTAATTTTGACGAGGATTTAGCGAAGAAATAGCGTTCTAAAAAGTCTTTGAAAAATATATCTGTATATATAAAATAAGAAAATGACTGGCTGACTGATTGACTAACTGATGAAGTTTAAACTACTAGGGCCGTGAAAATTTGCATGCGGGTTATTTACACTGTAGGTGAGAATTAAGGAAGAATTTTTGGAAATTCAACCCCTAAGGTGGTGAAAAAGGGGTTGAAAGTTTGTATGAAAATCTCTGTTTAAAATATTTGTCTTCCCAGGCGAAGCCGGGGCGAGACGCTAGTATTGTATATGATTAGGACATTCTATTAATAAAATGTAAATTAAAAAATATTTGCGTCAAGATAAATCTCTTGTCCTATGAAAAAACCTTCAAACTTAGCGGCAACAAATACAAATGGCATCCCATTTGCAATTACAAATGGGAGATTATCTTGAACGTGCAAACAGACGAGGATGCAAAAACCCAAATAAATCTCTGTGGAAGACGGTGAACCGATTCGTGAACGTTTCTCATTTAAAATTCTACTCCGCACCGTAATTCGGGGGAATCTTCTACCCTACCATTTAACCATTACTCGATCCTAACTCTCGACTATTTCATTTGTATTTTAAAACTAAATCGAAAAGTTTTTAAATGTTCAAATTCTTTGCTTAAAACATGAAGGTAATGATATCGAATGCTGTAAGAAACAAATAATATTTATTGGGCTTGTACTAATAAATGACAAGCACTAATTCAAAATGGTCGTCGAGAGTATATCAATTCTATATTTGCAGATTCGAGCTATGTATTTTTTGGAATTCGCGTATATTTACTATTTATATATGTAACATTCTCGGCTCACGGTTAAGGAAAACTTCGTAAGAAGACCAGAAAGCTTGAGAAATGATCTTGTAATAACAACATATGTGGAAAAATATAGAACTGTGGAATTCTCGGCGTTTAAAAACGCCAATACGTCGTGGGCTGGCGTGGTGATTAAGCCCGTGCCTTCCATCAGGAAGAGGCCTTTACCCAGCATTGGGATATTTATAGGCTGCTGTTATTATTATTAATTCAAAGTAGTTTCCAAAACGCTCAAGAACAGCGCTCATAACCATAATATCGAATTAGGCTTAAAAATAACAAACTATGAAATCCACAAACTACGGATTTTTCTCACCTGGAATGTGTTTAAATAAAAAATGATTTACATATTCTTGCACAGTCTTCTTAGTAGGAAAATGTAAAAATTAAATAGTCGTATTTCAAAAAATATACGAGGATCTCAGTAGATTAAAAAAAGACTGTATACACGGGTGACGACTAATATAAAAATATGGTTACAACTTGTAAAAGTTGAGAAACGAAATTATTTGTTCTACTACCGTTAGCTGTTGTATCCTGAGGGTTTGTGAAAGATGATGAGGGATTAGTCGAGTAGTCAAATCGATTGCTAAAATAAAATTTTGTGATATTTGCTTGAGAAATTTGCACAACTACGATTACAATAAAATCAAATACTTAATCGTTTTTCACAGAGACGAATAATTTTTTATTACATTCACACCAATAGTATGAGTATTGGGTCATTTGAATTCCGTTTCGCTATTTGAATTGGAGATTTTACAGGCTTTAATCTAAAACCGAAAGCGGACGACGTCGGTACGTGTGCCTTTATCCGACTAATTAACGACTTGATGAAGACTAGATGTCGGATATCCGACGAAACGAGGTTTCTTAAGGTTTTACAAAATTTACATAAAGAAGTGATTAAAGGTTTTTGTAATTGATTTCGGCCATTTTTTCATAGTATCACGGGAATGTGACGGCACTTCACCTGATGGCATAGTACAATTCCAAAACAATGGTGACCCAGTGTCACCGATCCATCGCCGATTTTCGTTGTTATCGAGTGTCGTTGTCGCTGCAAAGCTCTCGGATAAGCACTAGGTGATCCCAAAACGCGATAAATCAAAACAAAGTCACTATGTCATGTCTTTCCATTGATAGGTATAGATAATTACTACTATCTCTCTCTATATTTGCAGTCACATTATTACTAGACGTGGGAAATTCGACGAACGAAGTTAACGTAAGATACAAGTAAAGTAATATTTATGGAATTGGGGTTCTCAGTCTGTGGGTCGTAAGTCTTAATATAAATAATAGATAAAAAACATTACAACATCTTTTTTGTCTTTCCCTTTTACAGAAGCAACAAGTGGGACGACAATAAGTCTAGATAATTGATGATGATAAATTGACTGGTGATATCAAATTAAATATTGGAAATGTTGTTATAATATTTGTTTCTTATTAGAAACGTAGTGATTATCATAAATTCTATTCACTCAAACTTCTGTGTCTTACAATTATTGTCTTTTTCAACCTAAAATATATGGAATACGCTTTCTTCGAGAACTAATTAAAAATCTTGATAGTTATTTTGTAACTTCTGAACGACTTCACCGATTGAGCTGATATTCACATTATATATTTGTTTTATTGAGATGATGGTTCATAGCTATGTTAGGATCCGACAGATGGCGCTGTAGTTGAGCCATTTACTAACGAAAAGAACAGAACAACGCTGCCACCCGCCATGATCGTCCTCCTCTGCGGTAACTCAAGCTTAGGTCCGATTCATCGGTATGGAGCCGTTGAGCCAAGCAGTCGCTCGCGCGATACAGTGACTCTACATTCACAACCTATCACAGACACACATGACACTGCATTATATACACATGCACGCCACATAGATACTTAAGTTCTGTAAGCGACCTTTTTTTTCTTTTATTGCCTAGTTAGACAAAAATTTTCAGATTACTAAATACACATACACATATTCCTTCCCTCCTCCCAGCAGGAAGAAACATGTATATATGTATAGTTAGTTTAGATCGAATGATAGGGAATTAGCTAGATTGCGACTTCTTTGCAATCGCTGCAACAGTCCGAGCCGAGGTTCGGCCACTTTGGCGCCCTCGGATCTTGTTGCAAAGCTTTCATGGCTGAGTTCCTTAAGCGCCCGCCCCCAAGCCCGGTGAAGCTGTAAAAGCCGTAAAGGCTCCAGGGCTAAAGCTAAAAGTGTAGTCTGTTCGAAAAAAAAAACGCTGCTGAGCCTGCTAATTAAACATAAACTGTTAAGACTTAATTGTTTTACTAGTCGTGTGATCGATGGGATTACCATCACCGTCTAAATATTTTTACCTTTCTTTGTGCTCATTTACGTTATAAAATGAACTTCTGCGTAAAATGTCATGCGTTTAGATCCATTAGTTTACCTTGTTTGTTGTCTGTCATTCAGTCTAAAACAGAATATCAGATCAAAGGTTTAAAATTTATACCTTAAATTTTATAGTGTGAAATAGTTTTCCAGTACACCGATCGGAAAACACTGATGGGGGCTTATTCTGAGATTTTAAAATGGAATGTAGCTAGGAAAAATGCGCTGGAATATATCCAATGGCAATGCTACGACTGCATCACGATGTTTTTCTTTAAATAAAAGGTGACCCTTTTAATGTTCAAGACCACCTCATTTGATATGGCAGATTAATATGCGACCACTAAGCCATCGTTACAACGGTTTATAAGACGGCCCTTCAGATGATGGAAATATTTTAAAGCAGAATACGATATATATATTTTTAATTAAGTCGACTGTAGATGTTAAATTAAGGCGTTAAAAAGTTAAAAGTTACTAAAACAATCTTACCTTTCATCCAAAAGAGATATTATATTTCTCACATTACTCGGAAAAGTTTCATTGACCAATAGTCACTAATACATCCACAATCCAAGAACAAAATCCACAATATCGAACAAACTTTTTATATCCGAACGTATTTTCGCGTCCGGAACTTACTGCATCAAACAAACACCCTCTCCTTATGACAGGCTGAAAGGTACTGAATCGCCTGAAACGCGACCATCGAGATTCAGGAGCGTCGGTACGCACGGCGTCCCTGCGATAATAGTACAAACTTTTGATTGCTACCCTTAAAACTGTAACACAAATTTATACCTCTTTTGTCAATGGAACAAAGTTCAAAATCAAGTTACTTTAATTTTCCGAAGCACAAAGAAGTATTTGCTTGTTGGTATCATTTCGAACGAATTCGAATATGTGAACGTTGTAATTTGGGTGCGTGATGTGGTATGTTTTGGAAATCAGTGTGTAGAATTTTAATGTTTGTACTCGTTTTATTGCGAAATGTTCCCGCTTAATATTTTATTAATAATTTATGGGTAGTGAGCAGCTTTGATGGATTTCAAGAATAGCAAGGTTTAATTGTTATTATCTGTTACTCTGGATTTTTCAAAGTTTCATGATAAACATTCCTTTGGCTGGGCAAAATATTCATTAAAGTGAAGCTTTATTCTATCGTCCCACATTTTTTCGCTCATCTATCGCATGTCAAATTACAGCTGGCCGTCTCTAGTAGTGAACTGTGAGACTCGAGGCGAAGAAGTTATTATTATTATTGTATTTTTAAAAGTTTCACTTGCATCGTTGTTTCATAAAACCACTCAATGGTTTTTATGTTTATGTAACAAGACAGATTTCATATATTATTTTAATTCGTTATAGCCTAGTGAGCATATTACATTAGTGTGACATCACATTTACATCATATATGTCATATTTAAAATAAATTATACGCATATGATGTGAAGATGATGTCAAATATAGGTCTTGTGTTCAAGCATCTACAGTCAAACGAAAATACAGTCGAATAAGACTGACTCTCAAGTCCCACTGCCGAAATACTCTTGGCGGCAAATAGCTTTTTCTTTTCTGACTGACTACTAAAATTACTATATAGTTTTGGCGTATCTTATAGATAATATTAGAAACATTCAAGAGTAAGCAATAGCAACTAAATTAGCGTTAACCGAGATATTATGATTTCCTTAATATTTACTTCTACATACATTACATGTTTATATATTCGGTATCTCGACGCGAACCAAGAAGTTCGCTGTCATATCTTTGCCGTACTGTGAAGCTGTGGCACCGTCTCTGGGCTGGCATGTTCCTCCTTCCTACAACATGGAGTCTTTCAGACATAACGTGAAAAGACATTTGAGAAGCCGACATGATAGCGACGACTGTTGAAGGATTTTATATATCTCGTTGGTCGCCAATATTTCTGGTTTATACTATACTTACCAATACGTATGATGCCATCACTTTGTCGTCCTACGAAAAAAAGCTATTTAGCTATCGTCAGTTAGATACAAACAAGGAGACCCCAAGGAGAATTGACGTCAGGTAGGCGACCAATCGTAAAACACTAAGCCGAATCTCGGTTCACAAGAACTGATGCTTGGCGACAGATTTTCAACTTGAAGGTGGTAGCTAGCCAGGCGGGCATCAGAAAATGCCCTACCACCATGCTATGGCTTCCTCACGATGTTTTCCTTCACGAAAGCTCAGGCTCATTGTAGAGATTCGAACTCACGTCATTCGACGCGAAGTCGTACACGCTACCACTGCGCCATCATCGCTTCAATTAACTTGAGTTAATATAGTTTCGTTACGTGGCTTTTCGTCATCAACGCTCTCAAGTTCGTTCTTTGTTGAATTGTTAATAACCAATCGTATCAGTTATCAAATGCTAACAATAATATAGTTATACTCTTTAATCAACAACAGCTTGTGAGAAAAAAATACCGCAAGGTTTAGTCAAGGCCGCGCCGTAGATTTTCCGTCAAAACCTCATTTTCATTCCCTTCTCGATGATGCCGTGGCTCTTGCATTTGCTGGTCACAGAACTTTTTAGGTTTTTTAAATTCCTTTTGAGGAGAGCTTTCCTCTGATCTGTTTTCTATAATTTAACGCATATTTACGACTGTTAATGACGTCTATATTTTTTTGCAATATTTAATTTAAGAGAAAACATTTTTATTATTTCGCTTTGAGTCCTAGTAGTGATTCTCAAGCTTTTTACAATGACATCCAAGTCAACTTCCTAGCTAAACGCGTTCTCACGTTACACTAATTTATAATTTTACACAACACAAATTCACAACAATCACGCGCAAGCGCCTACACTATCTTGATATTGTCATGAATAAAATAAACGCTGCAGAAAACGCAGAAATATGCTCTATCTATTGTCACGTCAACCGTTGTTATATCAATATTAGTGATTGAAATGTGACGGAATTTTAATACACAAGAAACTTTCACCGGCTATCACTGTACTTATCAGTGAATACACATTTTCACATCAACATCCTTCACCCCTCGTCCCTTGGAAGCTGGATATAAACTGGCCGCTCCCAAAACGTTACAAGCCACAAGAGAACCACTATTATGTGCTTGTCGGGCCATAGTGGTCGAAGCCAGTCGAGTACAGATCCCTGTTACCCCAATTTATTACTGGATATAGAGCGGCTAATCCCGAAATACGACACGCCTAAGTATGCCACTATAACGGGTGTCATACCCAGTGTTTGGTGGTCGCAATCCAGTCGGATATAACCACCGTATCCTTGGTGGTACCCAGTAGATTTTAAATCAGATTCATATTTCGTAATAAATTCATAAATGTTGTACAGGAAAAATAACCCCGGTATAGTCGCCCCAAGACAAACTTTTCCGGGAAATGTTCAAAAACTTTCCGGCCAGATTCAAAACATTCTTCATCCGAACCAACATTGGAACCAAGGTATGAAATTCCATCTGCGGTTGGGTCAAATGTTTGACGTAACTTCCAATGGTATTCGTTCAATACAACAGCTATCTGGATTGGAATTGCTCGGTCGTATTCTAGTACGCTATTATTGTTGTTTCGTTATTACCGAACTGAACGGCCCAAGGTAAAAAATTTAATAGCTCTGCTGAAAATGTTACCAAGAATTCTAGACGGGATCTTAATCTGTTATGTGGTGGTTTGTATTTTAATTCATAAATTTATCTTAATAGGCCCTATATTATGTAATTTAGACGGCATTTTAAGTGACATAATTAGGTATTTGAAGAAAAAAGAATATCATTTTTTTATGTATTTTAAAGCTTCATCATAATTATGATTATAGTCAATTGGAAAAACTCTTAATACATTTTTTTAATGAATAATAAACAATTGAAAATTGTAATATTTAAAAAAGAATCCCATGGCTACGAACGTGTCATATTGTTAAATGAATTTCATCGATTAAGAGTCAATGTACCTGTATCAACTATGTGCTACAATGAGTAGAAACTAACATTGTAACGTCACACGCGCTCGGATTAATTAGGGAACGATCGGCGCGTTTTCGGTACTGAATTCAAAAATTAATTTTTATTTTGAAATAACGTTTGAAATATTGGGAGAAAAAAAATTTGTTTGTCACAAATACATATCATACTATATATGATCTTTCCAATTATCACAAAAAAAAAATGTATATTCAAAAACCCAATTTGGTTATTGTCCCAAAGTGAAGTTGGTTATGAATAATAACACAACGTGCATTTTAAGTTGCCATGAAAACTTTTTGGACAGTTTTAACAATGGAGCCCTGTGGAGAGCTATGTGTGAAGATTACAAGAACAATTTGAAAAATATTATATTCAGAATTGTGTATGAACACTGCTGCCAGTAATTAAAAAAAATGACAAAAATCGGAATACACTTTGACTTCGAGTGCTGGTCATTTTAAGGAAACTTGATTAACCTTTTCGTTTTTTGTATTCATATTATATCTGCGTTATTGTATCCTATATTCTGTAACATTGTGGGTTTCGCAGTGTTAATTCATTCTGTAATCAGTACACATTTTATTTCAAAATTATTTAATGTATGTCACATTATAAAGGATACTGATCACGAATATAACATTAAAATAATGTCTCTTTCTTTATATGTCTGGATATAATTAAAAAATGGCTTGACACATTTTAATGAAGTCTTGTCCATAGAAAGTATATATATTGCTTAGGCTGTAAAAGTTATCAATAGTATTTTAGTAATTGTGAAAAAAATATCTCAAAATATGTCATTTCAAAACTGATACGTTATAAAAATTATCAACAGTAATTACAAAAATTGTTTATTTTTTATGTAATTTTGTATACAGAGATGAAATATGCCAAAGGCCTGAGCTTTCGATGAAGGAAAATATCGTGATGAAACGCTAGTATAGTGGTAGGGCTTTTTCTAATACTCGCCTATCTACGACTCTCAAATTGAAAATCTGTCGCCAAGCTCCAATACGTGTGTTCCGGCACTTCCATCTTACGCCACTTAAGATCAGGTGAGTTGTGGCCACAACACTAAACCAATAACGATAGAAAAAAAATAGGACTTCCTCTAATCTACTAATTTAATTCTACAAAGACATTCTCCGTGACCTACCACTCTCTCTTTTCGTAGTATGCTCTTTTCCAGGTCTTAGACTAAATAAATGTCAAATGTTTTGCGATAGATTCAGAGCTTTAATTGTGAAGAAGGAATAAACAGATAGTGATAATAGAAATATATACATAACCGATACGATCGGTAGAAGCGCGTGTGAAGCTTTGTTTAATAAAATCAGAATAATATATCCACGAACGCTTAATCTGCCTATCAAATAATAGTACTCGACACTATACAAACCGCAAAATTCCCACTGGAGTTTGACCCGCGGGTATGTTGGAAATTCGGGTTATGTAATAAGTTTGATAACCGAATGTGGACTGACCCGAGCGCGGCGCCGCTCCGTTCGCATTGTTCCGCGTCGGATTTGAGTTTGCTCCTCGAATTACGGAGACCCGAGTCTGCAAACTTAGCCAACTGGACCATCTTTATATTTTTATTATAATAGCTTTTACTTTTAAACATACCTTGTATTTTAATTTTAATTAATTTTATTCTTTTATTTACATAGAAAACTATTAGAGGTGAAGTAAAAATGATTTGTTCTTGATATTCCTCTATAAGACACGATCGACAGCCAGGACATCGTTTTCGTGGAATTGCGTCTATGAAAAACAATGTTAAAAAACAGTTATGTGGGTATATTGAAATACACAGCTATTTAACTTTGCCTCCCGCTTTGTGAATGTGTCCGATTCCCGAGACAGCATGGTACTCACGGTTAGCAGTCAGCCTTAGCTCACACTCTGTGAACGTCACTAACTTCGTACACGCAGTGTGATAATTACAGCTAGAAGTCAGCCGTACCTCACGTTATTTACTACTTTTAATCGATCAATATACGCTGTCAATTTAACCTAATACATCGTTTCCTAAAGATTTCAGAAGCGCGTAATTTTTTTTCTTTGTGTCTCGTTCAGAATCAAGTCTCAACCAGAGACGGTCCTTGACAATTTTTTAAGAGTATTCATTAAAAAAATATATCTTTGCTACCGTGTTACTTGTAAAGAAAATTGTCTTTTTGACGAGTGAAAATATCTATTACTTTCTTGTAAAAGTCAATTATTCGTTTTTTCTTCAAGCTATATTGCACCTGTGTTAGGAGTAAACGCACTGGCTTTGTTTAAAGTCAAAAATAGCGCTCCCTTTCTACTGAAATTATAGGAATGGCACATAAAATCTTACAAACTTTCATACTACAGATTCTAAAGTGTAATTCATAAAGTATTGTGTGTCAGCGTTGTAAACTTATATTTTAGATATGACTCGTAGGTTATTTTTAACTAGATAAGTAATTAACTAAACATAAACTATACACATGAACAAACAAATTAATTAAATCCAAGTAAAATCATAGTATTTGCGCGTATAGTGAGTGGCTCGCAATAACGCAGGAGCGCCGCTTCAGATTTCGTTAATTTCTCATACAAAATCTTTTGTTTCACATGCCGATTTATATAGAATGTTCTCTTTCCTACTCACAGCTTAATACTAAATCTTTTTATTGTATGTAATTGCTTTTAGTGAAATACTGTGTTTAGTTCAAATTAGCAAAGGGTTTTAATCTATACATGATACCTACCTAAAATTCATTTTTGTTTTCGTTATAGGTTTAGCGTTATGGACACAATGTTACCTGATGTTAAGTGATGATGAGGCCCAAGATGGTGACACGCTAAGCCTAGTGGAGGAACTGGCTGTCAAGTGCAGCTCCCGGAACGCACCTATAAAAAATATTTTGTTCACTATTTCTTTGTGCAATGCACCAGCTTTCCTTAGGACAAGCCGCCTCTAGCCTCACTTGACGTTATTCCCCAGTTTACTATGAACAAACGGATGTCACTCTGTTATAGAGCAATAGAACACCTACTGAGAAAATACAGTCAATTTTTAATTTTACCCAAATGAAAATTACAATACAATCTAAAATCAGTGGTTCAATCGCAAAATTTAATTTAATTCAAAATCGTAGTAACGCAATGAATCAAAAGTCCTTTGAGAATACCCAAGTAAAATCGTTGTAGATATTAACTGATATTATAGAGCAGACAAAAGAGATGAGTAGTTAAATACAAAAGTTTAAGGTTTCGTAATCCTTTAGGGAAAACTAAGTTTATTTAAGAATTTTATATTTGTTAACTGTTAATATCCAGTGAATAATGGCGCATTATTTTATAATTGAATAAAAATCTTCTTAGCACAAAAAACACCAAACAACGATATCTATCTGTAGAGATATTGTGTACTTTATAATACCGCAATGCATCTATCGTAGAACTTTTGAAGAAAATAGAAAAATCATAACAAACTCGTGATAATTTTAATTCGGAATCAACTTAACATAAATTTTTTTTTATGTATTTTTATATATTTTTTTATTATTTTTATATATACATAGTTTTATAATTATCAACCTTCTTCCTTGTAATATGTCAGAATATTTTAAACTACTAAACGCCATCTATGAATAATCATGAAAAATACATAGGTTTGTGTTTATTTCTATTGAAAGTTACGTAAAGATACAATAATTTAGATTTATTCCACTAAATAATTAAACTATATTACGATATTAAAGATACATACAAACCTTATATATATATATATATATATATATATATATATACATAGCTTATACTCAATTTATACACCATAAAAATTTGCATATGTGTAAAAATCTTGTTACTACAGACTATAAACTAAAATCATACCAAATTCGTTCTAGTAGTTTCTGCGTGATTGACGTACAAATTAACCGACAGACAAAAATTCCAAAAACAAGTTCTGTGCCCACTGATCGCTTTAATACTGAGCCAATTCACAAATATATTCTATATCTTGATGATAGTTTTACTTAAGTATATTATATTATATAGGTGAAGTGCTTAGAAACAAGTTTGAGACAACGATACGCTATGTACATTAAAATCGTTGTATCAACCATAGAAATATAATTTAGTAATTTACTAGAACTGCTGTTTCTTTGGATGTCCAAAATATTTCATGTATACTTTGTTTGTATACACGTTTAGATTCCTAGTCCGGCCTGTCAAACTAATACTTTTCACAGTATTTAAATATAAATACCATGCTCCTAATAACTGTCAGTACATTTAGTGATCCATAGATTATAGACGTAAGGCGACACGGTATCTAGACATGTATATAATCAAAGCCTGCATATCAAATGCAGTACGTATAATATATAAAATATCTATAATAATAAATCTATACTTCTGTCTTTATATGTATTTTTTTCTAATTTTCTCATAAACGTCCACTGTGAAGTCATAAATATGACATTTAAAATCATTGTCTATGTGTCTATTTGTATCCGGCTTTAACTCAAAAACGGCTTGACGGGTTTTTATGAAGCTTTGCGCGGAAAGTATAGGTATGTTATTCCTTAATTGATAGGCTATAAGAATGGTCAAAAGTGGTAATTTATAAAATTACGAGAACATCAAATTACTGCGTAGTAATCATGCGTGAAGCCGCGGGGTACCACTACTTCATTCATAAGAGTAAATAAAACAAAAAATCATCTAAGTGCCATTTTGTTTTTATAATGTGCTGAAAGAGCGAGAAATATACTTACCTGTGCCTGATAGTCAGCGAAGTACAAGTAAAAAAAACGGTGACCACCGAAAGATCGGCAGCATCCATCCCCACTCACCATTGTCATGCCGGCCTGCGTAAATACACCGGCTGAACCCGAAATGTGAATCACATAAGCGAATCACTGTGAACGGCTTTCCACCATACGCATGGCAGTCGCAATCCAGTCGAGCTGTACAGCTCTAGCCTCCTATAACCATTTCCAAATTCGTTATTCAACCGGTGCATCAAATTCAAGTAAGATTGGATTAGGTTTTTCAAATCTTAAGATGTTATTTGACCTTTCTTAAAATATAATAATCAATTTATCCTTCATATTTAATTATCCAAGAATTAACCTTCCAGGCGACTAACAGATAATAGATCTGTTGATGACATTCTTAATGAAAACACGTTTTAATTAAAATGTAGAAAGCGCCATCTATTAACAATATGTTTAACTAAAATGACAAATGTTAGATTCTTTACGTTGTGTATGTGAAAATTATTCGCAGAGGTCAGCGAATAAATTGATACAAAAATAAAATTACTGTGAGGCATGTGTGTAGCGAGAAGTATTTTTTGTTAATAAAATCTTAATTTGATATTATTCAGATGCGCTTTGTGGAGCATAAAACATGTTATCAATATCAAAAGAACGGTGTCATATCTAGTAATTGTAAATATGAACTCAATGGTCGCAGCACTAGAACTAATCAAAGTCGTGAAGCATCGGAAATCGCTCAAGCATCACATCAAAACTTATTCAATTTACACGAAAACCCGCCGTATCGGTTCCGAGCTGTGAAGCGGATGGTTGGGATTTCAAAACCTTTCTACCTACACGAATGTTATACAGCTGAAAAGGTTATGTTTTGTTTGTTTCAATACACTAATCATTAGAACTACCAGTCGAATTTAAAAAAAAAAGGTAATAGGATCAATAACTTCACGCTACGACTCTAAGGAGCGGCGCAGTAACAATGAACATCAAGTAATTTGGTAAGCTGTAGGTATTTGGCAAGAGAGGTAGGGCACAGAGAAATTTCTGTCTACTTAGGGCAGACTGGCCTTAGCCCGACTGGCGGAATACCTCCACCCTACAGAAGACTGCAGCCAAATGACTTAGTGCTGTGTTTCTGCGGTGAGTAGTGCTTCCAGAGCTCCTCGCGGTAGGGGGTTCAAGGGCAGCAACGCGCTTTTGATACCTATGATATTAAAAGCGTCCATAGGCTACGGTACCCCCTTACCATTAGGCGAAAAAGTATGGGTAAGTTGGTCGTATAAATTACAACGAAATATCGTCATTAAACCGGAAGGCCTTAAAATATTTTGCAGGTCTGTGTAATAAGGAAATACGGAATGATCAGTTGTTAGAAATACCCGAAAGAATGTGGGCTGAAATGGTTATATAAACAGTATCTTTCTTCGAGAATTTTTTGCTTAGAATTCGCATTGCTTTGTCGTACCGTTATCGTAGTTAGTTGCAAGCGAATGCGCTTGCATGATAGACACAATATAATGCTGATCATACTAGACCTTCTCCACGACAAGGATGGTTTCCTAATAGGAGGTAGCAATTTCTATACATAAATATAACTGAACTATTTTGTTCGCTTGGTATCGAAACTTACTTACCTTTTCTTCTTTACGTTTAAAAAAACACTCGAATTATTTTATACCATTATTCATATTCATATTCATACCATTTATCACATTATAAGTGAGTCGATAAAAATTAAGGTAAGTTTTTTTCTATAACTCTGCCGTATCGAACAAAAATATATATACTTTATATATATATGAAAACTCAGCAAAAACACGATCAGGAGGAAATCGTGCGCGAAACAGAAGTTCCTGAAGCGGTTACAACAACTCGACGAAAACATCGTCCGTTCGATATAATACCGCATTATTTTTCCTTTCATTGGGCGGACAATACGGATCATAAAGTTTTATCGTGCTTAGGGCTAGTCGCACGTTGTGTTGAACTTGGTTTAATTAAAGATTTAATTTTTTATCGTTATGGGTTTAGCGTTGTGGCCACAATCTCACTTGATCTTAAGTGACAGTATGGCCCAGGATGGTAACACGCAAAGCCTAGTGGGAGGACTGGCTCTCAAGTGCTGCTGCCGAAACACACCTATTGGTACTTGAAGCTAGATTTTCAGCTTCAGGGTGGTAGCTACACAGGCGGGCATTAGATAAAGCTCTACCACCATACTATGGTTGCATAACTATGTTCTCCATCACCGAAAGCACAGGCTCATTGCAGGGATTATAACTGTGATGTCCGTACAAACTACCACTGAGCCATCGTCGTTTCAAAATGGAACTCACGCTTCGGTTTTCCCGTATTCGTACAGTATTCGATAAATAAGATTAATTAGTTTTCCTGAGCAAGCTTACACCATCTGTCACGTAGACAATTAAATATATTTAGATTCCGAAAATAAATATTTAAAAGGAGTAAGAGATTAAATCTACAATTAATTTTCTTACATACATTCCGAAGGCATTTACAAAAATTAAGTATTACAAGTTATTGTACCTGAATTTATAAAGACTATTATTTAGGCTTGCAATTAAGTAGAATCCAATTCAGTAAAGTTAGACGATCTCCAACCGGATATTGATGGTCAAGCCGTAGCTCAATAGATATGGATCACGGTAGTCCACTGTAGCCAGATGAATGCTGCTGGTCGCAGAAGTCCGCCGAAGCCAGTCGAGGAAGGACGATGTAGTCGGAAGATTGATGCTCAGCAATATATAAATTAAAATAATAATTTAACTATTATATGTCCTTCTTCTAATAGAGCTCCTGGATGTTGACCTCGTTGTATAGCATATGATACACAAGTCTCCATTAAATATTTGAAAATTTCTATAAAATATGCTGTAAATACTTTTCTTCAGTTCCAAACTTTATATAACACTTTGATTGATACAGAAATGACCCATTCATCCAGACTCCTAATCGGTAAGTGACTTGAAAATTTCTATCTTACAAACTCTTTTTCAGTCTCGTTCTAAATTTATAGATTAAAAAGATTCTTCCAGCCATACAAAATAATCAGTGTATACGGCCTTCTTATCTTACAAACTCCTTAAACAGCCTCGGATAGCATGCGTTAATTAAAATATTTTATGACAAATAAACAATCAAACTTCAAAAAAATAACAATAATAAAAGGAATAAAATATTAAAATTCTAAACATTATTACCAGGTAAGTGAATATTAACCTCTTACAATGCAAGCGACAATATAAATTTAAAATTAATCATAACGTTTCATAATAGATACAAACATGCAAAACAAGTTTGTCATACAATCCCTAAATAATAAACAACCTAAAGATACCTTCGGAAAGCGTACCGGAAAAACATATTAAATTAAGAAATGGTAACAACTAAGGTAAAATGAATATATAATTAAAATTAAAAATGATTGATAATCAATCATTACATATCATGGGGCGCATCTCCACATTTTATCAGGTCTGATTATGTTGATGAGGATTACGAGGCATTTAATAATATAAAACACTTTTCCTTTTATAACATATTTCTTTTAATCATGTTTGAAACATAGGAACCACTTTTGAACTACCCGCTTTTGTTCATTAGACGACATAGACAAAATAGTGATGGAATGAGCATTGCTATTCAACAGATTGAAGCAAAGTGCCCATCAGTACATATATTATATAAAAAAAACACATACAAGCTTTGCCGTTATTTTAGATTACACGATGCTTACTGTCCGGAATAAAGATGTCACTTTGCTATTTAACTATAAAAAAAGGTTTTAACAAAATATATTTAAGTTTAAAGCTAAGGTCGTCTTAATCGATTTTAAAGAAACTCGCCCCAAAAACAGGGGTCTTATTACCAATCGTCTCCTGTTCCCGGATTAGCGGGGAAAGCACTTAAGATTTTATTTTTCGTCATTCCTCTCTTATGTCGTAAAACTTGTACGTGGCTTTTATATTCACGCTTTGGTCCTTAAAGCCGACGGGTGAGATTCTGAATGTGGGACAAGTTAGCTTTTTTTGTTTTAATATTTACCAGTTACTCTTATTTTTTCAGGCTTTTCCTACTGAAGGTTGAGTATAGGTCTCTTTCTTTCTGTCCTCATCGCAATTTTCCAGCCAATTTAGAAAGATCATCAGTCCATATTAACGGCTGATTACTCATGCGTCTAAGGCTAGTACTGGTCTCCACTTCAGTACTGCTTTACACGACTATTAACAATGGATTGAACAGCATAAAGAAGAAAATAAACTGACATCAGAATATGGTATTTTGTACCAGAAAATAAGATATAGACAAGGATAATACAGAAACTAATCGTTGTAAATTAGATAGGTTAAGTATTTACTGGTATTTTGTGAAAAATACAGTGTTGCAAAAGTCATAGGCTTAGTCGATTAACAGTTTACACCAGGGGTCTCCAATCTACAGCCCGCGAACACCACCATTTCGGCCCGCGAATCTTTACGAATCTGTTTACCAGCCCATACAGCGGTAATACAACTACGATGTTATATACATGTCGCGATATGCCGTATATACATGCTTCACTCTCCAACTAGTTAGTATCAGATGGACAGATTTTGCCTCTTGGTGCTTTGTTGAGCAATCAATCTGGACCTTAGCCTAATAACATTGGAGACCCCTGGTTTAAACAATGTACAGTAATTATTATAAGAAGTCGTGAAAAATATATGTTTGGTTTAAGCAAATAAAAGTTGTAACTTATAACTATTTGGTTGTTTATTTAAAATAAATCAGATTTTTAACAATTTAATATACATATTATTATTATTTCATTAATACAATTATCTAATTATATATGCAATAACTATTCAAATTATCGAAACACATTCGTTTAGAATGTGGCAATTTGACTAGGTGAAGATGCGCTCGTAAAATCATCAACAACTAATGTCGTAAAATGACAGGAAATTCAAATTCTAAATGTACTTAGTCAACTTTCCAACTCTGAAAAGAACTTTGTCGTGTACTGGATTAGTTTTGACAAATTATGATAGAAAGGCAAAATAAAACTGTATTTGTATTAGAATTAGGTAGCAAATATAAATATGCATATAAAATTTCGCCTATTGTGTCACCGGTCACGTATTGTATATATCGGCGCTAATGCCCGGGAATTATTTGGAAACCACCAAAAACCTAGCAAAGTGATATGTTATACAATACTTCTACTTTTCTGCATCCAGTTGGATAATCTCAGTATCACTGCATAATTTACTTTGGAAGTCATAGATAGCTATGAAACCTTTTATTTCTAGAGGAAATATTAGTGATGATGCCATATAGTCGTATTAAACATTTTAATTACTTATGAAATTATGTTAAAGTAATGAAATACTATTAATTGCAATTTTTAATAAAACTAGCAATCCACCCCGGCTCCGCCCGGGTAGCAGAGTAATACATATATCCCTATTGGTTTACTCGGCGCACGCCGATAAAGCTCCCGGTCGGCATTATTTTTTCCGAAATCTTTAACAATCATCGTCATATATCAGCCAATTTACACAAAACTTTAATGAATTATACACCTAAACCTTCCTCATGAATCACTCTATCCATTGATGAAAGTCGTATGAGAAACCGTTCAGTAGTTTTTGAGTTTATTGCGTTTAGGCAGACAGACAGGTGCGACGAGGAGACTTTGTTTTATTATATAGTAAGATAAATTAATTAAATTATTACACAATTGTTTAATAACAACAAGAAACATATTAATAAAACTGTTCATAAGGAAACAATATAAAACTATTTAAATATTCGTTATAGAAAATTAAGGCATATCCAAGAATATTGAAGACAATGTATTGTGTAATATACTATCCATTTATTGTTCTTAAAGTATAACATTTAATCGATATGGGCGCACCAAAAGTAGGTCACTACTTCCAATACATACTATCGGGATAGAATTTCCACTACTTAGAATATTTGATTAAGAATAAACACATTTTTTTCTATTGCAGTTTCACAATTTCATTTTTTTGTGAATAGGTTATGGCCCAACTGCATCTGCATGATTGAAAGCTCCGTCGCCCTCTTTTTGTCATTTAATAAACTATATAATTTATAACCTATAAGATCAGGAATTTACTTTTCATGATTGTTTGTTACCAACATATGTCCCGTAACGTTGTGTAAGCCAGCCCCTTTTCTACGCTCACACTTCGACCGAGTCTTCACTTGAATACGAGAAAAAAATAACTTAAACACGTAATAGCAATCGGAAATTAATTGCAATTAAGGTAAGCCGTGTGAAACAATTACACTCGAATTGTCAAGTATTTCACACAACATGTCTTGGCAAGATTCCAGTTTGCGGCTTTTCTTGTGATGACGAAATTACGTTCATATGATGTTATCATTGTTTTATATTGTTTCATAGTAATCAATAAATATATGAAGTTATAATTCTTTGGTGCGTTTTAAAATTGAGAGTTGCGCGTGCTTCATGTGTCCGAAGGTTTTTTAACACTACATCGGTGGCAAATAAGCATACGGCCCGCCTGATGGTTAACTGTAAAACCATAGACATCACTAATGCGCTGCCAACCTTGAATCTCCTACTCCAAGGAGCTCTGGAAACTCTACTCTTCGCAGAAACACAATACAAGGTTATTTGCCTGCGAACTTCTGTAGGGTGGAAGTATTCCACCAATCGAGCTGGCGCAAGTAGAGGAAATCTCCAAAGTTTCCACGCTGGATATAAAATGTTTTAGTTACTTTTATTTTGTTATTCATCACACATTTTTAAAAATAAAAATTGGCAAAGAGACCACACTGTGTCTGATGTGGCTACCGCCGAGAGATCTATTATCCATCGGCAGGTGCTCTCATGTCGATCTGCTCGCCTCTCGATAGCTGGATATACAATAAATAATCCCGAAATGAAACAAACTAAAAGAAAATCACTGACACGGGTTTTCTATGAAGGTTGGCCTCGAGCTATTCAGGTCCAAATATCCTACCATCCTGCTTGATTACAAGACACTTACCAGCTTATGCGTTACACCAGGGGCCCAAGTCTACTATTTCACATTTAAGAACATACAATTGTCATTATATCGACACTCTACTGGTATTATATCGAAATTGTAACAAATTTGGTATTCTACTAAAATTTTAATACTGTCTCGATAGAATCTCTATAGTGTTGCGATAGTGTGTCAGTGGGATGGCAATATCTATACCTACGTCATTGGTGTTGCCTATCAAAATCTACCATGGATTCAGTATTGCTAATCGAAACTACCATTAGCTGAAAATACTTGTAAGTGCTATTTTTTTTTGTTAAATCTGTCATCATTTCGATATTCGTCGTTTCGACTGACGCCATCATGACTATCGCCATTTCGACTATCGCTATTTCGACTATAGCCATCTTAACTATCGCCATTTCGATTGTCACCATCTCGACTGTCGCCATCTTGACTATCGTTATTTTGACAGTAGCCATCTTGACTATCGCTATTTCGGATGTCACCATCTCGACGGTCGCCATCTTTATTGTCACCATCTCAACTATCGCCATCTCGACGCTCACCTTTTCGACTGTCACCATCTCGACTGTAGCCATCTCGATTGCCATGACTTCAAATAATGATCTCGACATTTTATAGATTCGATAAAGTTGATGACGAAATTTTATATTATATTGATATTACTTTTATGAAACGTGAAAGTTATCATACTAGAAAATCTGTTGTTGTTCAATGGCAACAAAATAGTCAAAACACCATAGAAGTACGATTGATAAAGCTGTCAAATATTTAAGAGAATACCATTTTACCTATTATCGAGTTGCTATCGAAATATCATTGAGACACAATTGTAGAGCAGAATACGAAATGAGTCAGTGGTTTTCCGATAGAATGGTAAAAAAATAGGAGAATATCAAATGGTGATCAAAAGTCTTTTGAGATACTATCGACACACTATTAAAACACTATTAGCAGACTTGGGCCCCTGGTGTAAGGAGGTCGTGTACGTTAGACAAGAAAATTAACAAATACCTTGCTTTTAATTTATTTCGATGACTGTAAAATAAACTTCCTTTAATGATAGTCAACTGTTTTGTTTTAAACTCAACAATAGATCGTCATTAGTGGGTTAACCGAGACACACAACTTGCATATAACTTGCTAAAGGTATTATAGAAATTATTGTTCAGCTTCCGAGGTACTAGTTGTAGGACCTCCTTTGAATTTTAAATAGTATATAATATCGCTGTCCCTAACGAATAATATCGTAATGCGTTATTACGATATTTTGCGTTTTATAGCATAATCGGTATTTAAAGATACAATTAAAGCTTGTGTTTTTTTTTAATTATTTCTATGTATATGTAGGATATTAGCAGAATAGCAAAGATAGCAGTGAACTTTACTTTACATTTCATTACAAAAAATACACTTTAATACCAGAATAAAAAAATAACAATGTCGATATAGAATATAAACAATCGGACAACTGTAATATTACTTAAACAGATTGTTAATAGATGGCGTCTCCTTAATGTTAATTGAGTATATTTGCATTAGATATGACATCATAGATATTTTTTAATGAATACAATAATTTTAAACTATTTATAGCAAGAAACATAACCTTTAAAATGATGATTGAATCAGCCATTTTGAAGAAGAATTAAAATTGATCTGAAAAAAACACCTTTGAGGAAATGTATAGAGATTGTACAAAATAAAAAAATATCTATTCCAATAAATGGGAGAATATTTAAACTTAATAATTGAAATCCTTTTATAATGATCAAAGGAGTCATCGCGGAGAAAATAAAATCTTGTTTTCTTAATTTCCTGTGAAAATTTACTTAGATAATAATAAAAAGGTAAAAGGAAAATGAAGATCGATCGAGACTTTATTTATAAAAAAAAATAGCTTGAGCAGCTTCCAATAGTCATACATATATACATACATAAATCACGCCTCTTTCCCAACGGGGTAGGCAGAAATCACGCCTTTCCACTTGCTACGATCCTGACATAAATCTTTCGCTTCTTCAACATTAATCAATCTTTTCATGCATGCTCGTCGGTTTAGAGTACTCATGACTTGACCTTTCTTCAGAACGTCCCCGATTTGATCGTGGAACGTTCATCTAGGCTTTACTCTTTCAACGTTCCCATTCACACTCATTTTATAAATCTGTCTAGTGATTCTTCTTTCATTCATCCTTTCATTAGATTTACATGCCCAAACCATGTAAGTATTCCTTTCTCAATCCGTGTCACTATATCTTCTTTAAACCACAACGTTATCTTAGCACACTATTTCTTATCCTGTTACTCAATTCCACTCCTAATATACTTCTTAGTGCTCTCATTTCTACTGCGTTTATTCTACTTTCATGTTTTTTCTGCCACACCCAGCTTTCACTTCCGTACATGATTGTTAGAACAAACACCTCTCCATGCACAGCCAGCTTTCTTAGAGACTTTCTGGCTATTTATAAAGGTATGTAATGCCCCATTTACCAAGTAACCAGCATTAACTCTCCTTTCAATATCACTTTCACACTTTCCATCACTAGGAAACATCGATCCCAAATATACAAATTCACTCACTTGGTCCAATTTATGGCCACCAATCTGGATAAATACTTCTGTCATTCGACACAAATATTGCAAGAAATGGGGGAATTAAAAAAGCAATCAAATATCTAAAGGTCAACACAAAATGGATACAAAATATCAAGGACAAAACTGGCATCAGAAACACAAGAAGACCAGACATATTAGTAACAGCAACGGAGTTTTATAGAGACCTTTATACAAGAAAAAATTACATCCACGAGATAGTCTTAAACATTATAGAAGAAGGCCTCCTATTCTAACGGTAGAAGTGAGAAAAGCTATTGACACACAAACATTGGACAAAATACCTGGTCCTGATCAAATAAGCAACAACTTACTAAAATAATGCAAAGACACTATTGTATCATTGCTTAGAGATATATTCAACACCATATTGGACAGTGAACTTATACCTACACAATGGACGAAGTCCACTATCATTCTGATACCCAAAAAGGGAGATATAAATGATATGAACAACTACAGATCCATCAGCCTCATGTCCAATGTCTACAAAGTCTTTGCAAAAATAATTCTCAACAGGATAATTGATGAGAACCAGCCTAGGGAAGAAGCTATACGCATATACATATGAATACATATGTATATATGTATAACTATTCGAATATTCCACGTTGACGTGACAATCATCGCCCTATCTGACAGCTGTGTAGCCCTAATTTGGTGCAACGTTGCTTGTTTTGTGCCTCGTTTGGATGTGTTTGGTTTACTTGGGCCAGTTATTAAAACTACTGTAATGTAACTATTCGAGATATCCTCGACCAGCAAACGCGAATGAATTGATGCTGGCCCCCTAAAAATAACCTATTCGCGAGGGGTGTCTACCTCCAGTGAAAACTGTGATACACAGCACACTTTTACTAAAAACAGCTTACCTCAGCCTCGGCAGTTTCTAAGCCGCAATTCCCGTAGAACATGTAAAGTGTTGTAGGTATAGTGAATTTTGTCTGTAAGGTCTAACCAGGAGAGCTGGGTTCACGTCACAACTCTCCAAACTAGTCTGCACCAGAACACTTTCTTCGTCACTTTGTCAGAATGATAACCGAAAAGTAGGGATATTTCCTTACGGGTGTTGAATTTAATAATGAACTACTGTAATAGGTAGCGAGATGGCACTTAGGAATAGTGTTTTTTGTGGTCGACATATTAACGCAGGTCTTCACTGTCCAACAGCTCGAGCGAAAATGCCTGCAAGCCAATCGTTGCCTACTTATAAGGTACTTGCGGTCACAGATAACACCGGATGTTATCGCGCCCCGTCAATAGTACGGGTCAATAGTAAAGTCAATATTACGAATACTAAGTTATTATTAGGGATTCCTTAATTGTGACATCATGTCGATGTGACATGATTCTCCGACATAAGTCGGATTGAATAGTATATCTCATTTAATATGACGTGTTGGTAGCGTAACCGGTCCTTATAACATATATAACAATAAATTTATTATATTTATATATGTTACATGCAATGTATAGAATACTGACGATGCTCGGTTAGGTTAGGTTGGACTTATGAACAAGTACTAGCAAGCCGGCGAGCGCCACGGTCTCATTATCGCTACTCCGAGAACGACTATTCAGAGACCGAGTTCGCCGAGCACGATCGCCTTATCAGGATCTTTTTTCATGCTTTGCTTAAATAGCATTTGGCATTTTAGTATAAAAACAAAACTATATAATATAAAATGCCAGCAAAATTACATATTATATGACCAATCAACATAAGTTTATGAATTTAAAACAAAAACCATCACATGACACTTTGAGATCTCGCAAAAACTTTCACATGATATTCGTAATGAATCGGAGATGTATTTAATACTTTGCCTAAATAGCATTTGGCATTCCTAGGCCTAGGCCTGTCCTTGGAATGCCCAGGCAAATTATTTAATAATTCTCTTTATTTTATACATAGATGGTTACTCTTAGGCATTCTATAGAATACCGGCATTAAATAAATAGCCTATTATATACTGAAGCTGAAGTCGTAGATTTTTTGAACGTAATCTGTTCTTTCTTTCTATTAAGAATTTCATTTTATTTATTTTGGTTTGTCGAAAACCAATATATGCGTTTTAGAACTTATTAACCACAGACTCAATATTTAGAACGACTATTTAACATAATTTTTTATCAAAACGTCAATAAATGAACAATTTTCGACTGCGAATGGATATGCAATTTTGTAAAAAAAACTGTCCGTCAAATGCGACTGGTTCATGCATTTTGAAGCGTGGTGACAACAACGTTGCAGGATATAAAGCCTGCCCACTAATTGGAAACTGCACCGTCCAGTTCCAAGCGTATGGTCAACTGGCTTGACAATATAATGCGGGACACGAAAAATGCAACTACTCTTTTGTTTAATTTTTAACTAACTTGTACGAACAGTATAGAGATTGAGATATTGTAGTTATATTCAAATAATATATTGTGAAGATAAAACCTACATTGTATATTGCTACAAGGACTATCCATTATTCAACAGCTCGAGCAGGAATGCCTTCAAACCGATTGTTGCCTGCTTAAAAGGTACGTGCGGTCACAAACAACACCTTTTGCTATCGCGCCCAGTCAATAGTCCGGGTCAATAGTAAAGTACGACACAGCGACACGATTATACTAACTTATATTAAACTAGCTGTGTCCTACGGTTTAATCCGTGTTAAGTTTATTCGACAAAATCACCACGGCGCCGCAGTCAACGCACGCGTGTAACCCAGCCCTATCATCATTCACGTTCATAGTTACTGCTCCGCTAATTAGGGTCCTAGCGTGAAGTTATTATAGCCTATATTAGTCTTCATGAATCTGGCTATCATGAATCCATACTAAAAAAACTCTTCAGCATTATTATATTGTTATAGATAGATAGTATTTAATTTAATATGACGTTTTGGTAGGGGAAGCCATTCCTTGTAACAATATAAAGACAAATAAAATAATAATAACAAAGAATTGAAAGAGATCCAGTGATAATTTTACAAATTGTAATACTATCATACTTATAACTCATAGCATATTTCAAAACAGAAATAGGGAGAAAAAATCATGCGCAATAAATATAAAATTATCATTAAGCTTCATCTAGTATCAAAGAAAGGCTAAACGAAGGTAATTACCGGCGAACTAATTTTCGAGTGAAAAATATTTCTCTAGGGATATCTTGAATGTTTTTTGAGATATCCCTTAATGTCATCAGTTAGCAGCTTAATTTTGTTTATTTGGGCTACAATATATCTCACAGATAAATTAATTTACGTTACAGGGAAGAAGTATTATCTACATACTTGATATAGGAGTCTTGACGGCTTTTAAAAATCTAAGCTCATGCAGCCATTGCTCAGTAAAACTTAACAAGAAAAATGATGCAAATATTGTTTTTTTTTTTTTTACAATTTTATTTTTATATCTTTACACAAAACATCAACACCTTTTCTCCAAACTTTAGAATAATGATTTTAAATAAAATTATACCTTTTGTTATATATCTCTGCAACTTTAATACAATATCATTATGTAATCTATAAACATAATTATAAATTCAAATGTAAGATTTGTTCAAAATCGTACATTTTCGAAAGCTCTTAATTTGAAGTGACAACTTATAATTTCCGTAATACCCTAGTGATTTGAAACTTGATGAAACGAAAAAGCGACAATAAAAGGAGACAAGCATATACATCTATAGGATTTAGCCTACAAGAGAATGAGACAGAATACATTTACATTCCATTGAAGCAATGATGGCTCAGTGGTAGTGTGTACGACTTCGCGTCGATTGACGTGAGTTCGAAGCCCTGCAATGAGCCTGAGCTTTCGTTGAAGGAAAACATCGTGAGGAAACCATAGCATGGTGGTAGGGCTTTTTCTAATGCCCGCCTGGCTTGCTACCACTCTTAAGTTGAAAATCTATCGCCAAGCACCAATAGGTGTGTTCCGGCAGCTGCACTTGAGAGCCAGTCTTCCACTAGGTTTAGCGCGTCATCATCTTGGGCAACATCATCTTAACATCAGGTAAGGTTGTGGCCACTATGCCTAAACCTATCATAATAAAAAATGAATTAAAAAAATATCAAAATGCACGTAAGTGTAACAGACGGGATGACCCATTTTCCTGACACACAAAAGGCTCTTTCATATGGCCCGGAATACGAGATCCATTCGTATCGCTGCTGCATACTGAACACGATATTTTTTGTTAATTTTGTTATTATGCATTTACATAGCTGTTTTACATGGCTTTGTGAGGATTCGCTTTATTCAGCTCTCTTTGTATGCAATGTTATCATAAAATTATGTAGTCTATGAATCACCTGGTTAATTAACAACCATCTTACATCTTACATCTTAATCTTACATCACGTAAGATTAGGCGCCTCACACACGTTGCCATTTTTTTAAAGTAGCACGTCATAGTGTCGTCACTAGACCTAATAGTAAGCACAAGGCAATCATCGCTGCCCACTCAAATTCACGTTATGTTAGAAGGATCATATTTTGTAGGAAGGATTTAACAAACTGTCCGGGAGACAGTTCCACAGCTTCACAGTACAGTTTTGTGCTGTATACAAGCTATCAGTGAATATTTTATACAATCGATATGAAATCAACCACTACCTGCCCAGACTGGGGTGTAAGGGGCGTCAAATAACATCTATAGCACTGAGACGCCCAAGCCAACCTCACCTGCACGTGGTGCACCCTGCTGAGCAACGGACGAGGTAATGGCGATAGCGGGGTGGTAGGGTTTTTTTGCCCAACTGGGTCGCGACCACCATGTATGAGGTGTAAAGCCCGTCATAGTGACTCGCTTTGGCCAGTCGCGTTTCGGGATCAGCCTGTGCATATCCAGTTAACGAGTGACTTTCGGCTTGGCACGGATGCTGGTGGGATTCTCCAATGGCTCATTGCCTGGGGGGGCTGCATTGACCCGGCGGCCAGGGAGACCCGTAGAAACGGTTTTCCCGCTGGCCGCCCGCGGTATAGTACAGAGGCCCAATCATGGATAACCACCATGAGAGGCTGCCTCACCATGCCGCGAATAATCTCGGGTAGGCTCGTCGTGTCGGTTGGTGACCGGATTGGGGTCCCGGCGACCTATTCCGGGAGGGTACGGGGGCCCTTCCGTTCGCCGGATCAGTGTATTTCTCTCATGTATTATAAGGAGTCGGCGTATCACGCTGGTTATCTCAATGCTCAGTTGAAGGTCACTCGCTCTTCACGTTTTCTTCCTTCTTCCTTCAAACCCAATGGCAGCGCAAAAAAAGCAAGCAGGTTCGACAGCGGTGTACAACCCCCACGCCGCATTTACGATGGAGTTCGCTAACATCCGTGGACTCCACTCCAACTTAAATGCCGTCCACCAACACCTTGAGACGGTTCAGCCTGCTATGCTCTTCTTGACGGAGACTCAGATCCGCCGTCCGGCCGATACATCTTACTTACACTACCCCGGCTACCTGCTTGAGGAGAACTTTCAAGCAAAAGCCGGAGTATGTGTGTATGTACGGTCAGACGTGTGTTGTCGCCGTCTGCGCTGCAAGGAGGACCCTTCCTTCTCCGTCCTCTGGGTACACGTAGACCTGGGCACTCAAAGCCGAATCTACGTGTGCCTCTACAGATCCCATAACGGGGATGACGAGACTACTCGGCTCTTTGAGTATTTGAGCAAGGCAATAGATGATGCACAGGAGCAGTTTCCTACTGCGGAACTGGTTGCCTTGGGGGACTTTAACGCACACCACGAATCGTGGTTGGGTTCCTCCAAGACAGACCATGCAGGACGAACTGCCCATGCACGTCTGTGCCACGCGCTCCGCCTCCACCCTGCGTAAGGATTAGGCGTAAAGTTTGGCACTATTCGTCAGCAGATTGGGATGGAATGCGGGATTATTTTGCATCCATCCCTTGGCGGCAGCGCTGCTTTGATGGGAAAGATCCTTCAGCGATTGCTGAAGCAATTGCAGGCGAGATTGGAATCGCAATGGAATATTATATTCCTTCTTCCGATATCGTCTGTAATCGCAGAGGACACTCTTGGTACAATCGCGATTGCGCTGATGCTGTAAGTCAGAAGCAAGTTGCGTATCGTGATTGGGCCAGGGGTCGCGCACACAAGGATCCCAATATAAAGTCCCTAAAATCAGCGTACAACTCTGCCACCAAGGCCTGTAAGAGGGCCTACATTAGAGCGGATGCCGAGCGCATTGCACGGATAGGTCATGATCTCATAGGTCAACCGGCTAATAGTCGAGTTTACTGGAGTCTGGCCAAAGCCGTGCAAGCTAATTTCTGTCGTCCAGCATTGCCCCCGCTGAGGTACTCTGATGGATCACTGGCTCACGAGCCGCAAGAGAAAGCAACTTTACTTGCCAATCTCTTTGCAGCTAATTCCCGGCTCGATGATCGCAACGCACAACCGCCTATAATTCCCAGTTGCGGTGTCACAATGTCTGAGTTACGATTTAGGCAATGTGACGTGCTTAGAGAATTGCGATCGCTCGATGTTCGGAAGTCCAGTGGTCCGGACGGTATCCCAGCGGTTGTACTTAAAAAATGTGCAGCTGAGTTGTCTCCAGTGTTGACGCGCCTTTACCGCCTGTCCTACCTCTCTGGTGTCGTGCCTCGGGTTTGGAGAGAGGCTAATGTGCAACCGATCCCCAAGAAGGGGGATCGATCTGACCCTGTCAATTACCGTCCAATTGCCGTAACCTCAGTGTTGTGCAAGATCATGGAACGGATCATCAACACCCAGCTTGTCCGTTACCTAGAGGATCACTCTTTGATTGATGATCGTCAATATGGCTTTCGCCAGAATCGATCAACGGGTGATCTTCTGGCATATGTACTGCACCGCTGGGGGGAGGCAATTGATAAGCATGGCGAGGCTCTGGCGATCAGTCTTGACATAGCTAAGGCTTTTGATAGGGTCTGGCACCGTGGTCTTCTCTCTAAACTTCCGGCGTATGGACTTCCCGACAACCTCTGCAACTGGATCTCCGGCTTTCTACATGAACGCAGAATTCGTGTCCTTGTGGGAGGATGTGATTCGAAGTTCATGTCGATAAACGCTGGAGTTCCTCAAGGCTCTGTGCTTTCGCCCACTCTGTTTCTTCTGCATATCAATGATATGTTACCTTTAGGTCATACTAATTGCTATGCAGATGACAGCACCATTCATGGGTGCTATTATAGCAAGCCTTCATGTGGTCGGGAAGAAACAGAAAAGAGACGGGAGGAACTTGTCATTGAACTTAACCAATGCTTGCAACGTGTTTCTACATGGGGAGCAAGTAACTTGGTTGAGTTCAATGCCAAGAAAACTCAGGTGTGCGCGTTTTCCTCAAAAAAGTCTCCGTTTTCTCCCCTCCCCACTCTTCAGAACGTCTCACTAGCAATGCGTGACAGCCTCAATATCCTAGGTGTGGATATTCGCAGCGACCTCAACTCCAGGGATTACATCGGGAGTGTCATCTCCACTACATCTCGGAGACTAGGGATCCTGAACAGGGTGCGACGGTTTTTCACGCCCGGTCAACTGTACCTTCTTTATAAGGCACAAGTTCGGCCGTGTATGGAATACTGTTCGCACCTTTGGGATGGATCCGCAAAGTACCTCCTCGATGCCCTGGATAGGTTACAGAGACGGGCTGTTCTCATTGTTATTGATGCAGACGTTACTTATTGCATCGAGCCACTTCAGCTTCGCAGGAACATCGCCTCGCTAAGTATGTTTTACCCTCTGTATCATGGTGAGTGTTCTGAAGAGCTGTTTCATCTTATTCCCTCCTCTCCTTTCCATAACAGAACCACACGCGCTGGGCTTCGGAATCACAGTTTTACGGTAACTTCCATCTCGGCACGAACTAAAAGTTCGCTTTGTCTTATCTCTGTCGTACCGTGAAGCTGTGGAACGGTCTCCCAGCCGGTGTGTTCCCTCCTTCTTATGACATCGGGTCCTTCAAGCGTAACGTGAAGAGATATTTAAGCAGGCCGGCATGACAGCGGCGACCACCGATGGATTGCGATCTCTTGGTGGTCGTTGTTGTGTTTGGATTGTAGTGTGCTTACCATCAGGTACAGTACAGACAATGTGCCGAGCTATTATAAAAAAAAAAAAAAAAAACATAGACACTGATTATGTCCATTTTGTTCCACTTGACAATTACGGATTACCGAACAAAAAGTGTTTGTGTAAGAAACTAAAAACTATATGTTGTCAGTTGAAGACACAAGCAACATTAATAAATTTCCATACAATTGTATTAGCTACACATATTTGCCGCATCCTTTTATACAGGGTGGACATGGAACGAGAATATTAACGGCAAAATGTTTCTTCCTTGACATTCATCGTGAAACTGACGGAAAATAAACATCAAACTGAAGTGTACTACAAGTGCCCAGAATTAGCAAAAGGAAAACGGTATTCGATAGCTGATACTGGACAGAGAAACCACGGTTTCCTGTGACGTTGACCTGTGACGTTGAAAAAAATTTAGCACAATAAATATTTTTAATAATTATATTTCTGGTAGCAAACACACACGTAATATAAAACGGTTTTTGACAATTTAGTTAAATTTTTGATAGGGAGATATGGGAGATTCGAAGCCTTTTGACCATTAATGGGATATACATATATAATATATATTAGATAGCGTATATCAAGGAACAAGTGGCATATCCCACTGTTATACACGGTACCAGTACTATAAATTATTTTTGTTTTTAATTGTTAAATCCCTTTAAGCCCAACCTCGTACTTGTAATCTTCAAACATAGCTACAACAAGATGGTGGCTTCCTTGTTAAAACTGTCCAGGGAGTTTTTGTGGTAACATAAAATGCATGCTCCGAATTATAACATTTTGTAATCAACTTCATTTGTGAACAATTACCAAACCGTTTGACGTCATATGCCGCCAAAATTACACAATATAGGGCCAAATAAATGCAAAAATATAAATAAAAACCATCATATGACAGATCACTATCCTGCTAACAACTCTTGTACCTATGGTTTTAAAGTGTTGTCAGTGTGATGCGACGCCTTGTCGAGTAACCTATTTAAAAACTTGTATTAATGACTGACTTAACCCTGAAAATCCTTACAGTATTCAGTGATATTAATGACTAAGATATAAAACTCAGAAGAAGGATGTCAGCAAATTTCTCGTTTTTGCCAAACCATCAGGTATTTTTTCATTAAAATCTCGTATTCCCGGTTCTAGTTTGAGAAATTTGGCATCAAGCCAAATGTGATCGGTTTTAATTTTTGTAACACCATCAGAGGTGAAACGAAAAAAAAAATTGATTGAAGCATTAATGTTACATTTCGTTTGTTGAAAACTGTCGTGTGTTGTTGTTTAAGTTTCCGAAGTCAACAAGGAACCCTTATAGTTTCGCTATGTCCGTCTGTCTGTCCGCGGCTTAGCTCAGAGATTCTTAGTACTAGAAATCTGTAATTTGGTATGGATATACAATTTAATCACGCCGATAAAATGTTAAAATAAAATCTTGAAAAGAAATTGTTTAAGGTACCATCTCTACACGTAACGTGTGAACGATTTTTTCCTCGTCTATCCCATCCCATTGTTTGTTCTTGGATATGTCGTTCAAAATTATTACGAGTGTGTAAAACCATTTTTCGATTCAGGGATCCGTTTGCGAAATATTAAGCATTAAATTGGTATTTTTTTAGAATCCTCTGCCAGCTATATGATTGTTTTTGGATATTTGAAAAAAATCATGATAGTAGTATATATATTATAAAGAAGTTAAAAGGAAAACTATCAGAGTTAAGTAGGCTTTACAAGTTAACGAGTAATAGTCAATCAACTTATAAAATATACTTGGAGAAGTAATTTCGTACAAATTCCATTGAACATCAAAGTCTACATATTGTACAACTGCAGAACCCAACACTGCGCGAAGCTCGACATGCACTTGGTAAATTTTTATAGGGGGAAACTGTTTAGTTATTGGCCATTTAAGAAACCTCAATATTGTAAGTTTGAACATAAAAATAAATAAGATTTGTTAATACATAAAGATAAGATAAAGAAGTTTGATAGAAATAATAATTATGTTATAAGATACAATATTCATATATTTATTCATTGATGTTGTTAACATACATATATTTCTTTTATTATTTGATTATTATTAAATCAAGAGAAAACATAAATATAAAGTTAACAGTATTGGCCGCATTATTACTTTTAGTGGCCATGAGAACGTACAGTTATTAGCTACAATATTTTTAAAACAAAATGAAATAAACTTGAACAAAAAGCTATATTACATAGAAAACATCATCTTCTTGATGACTTTCACCCTCAGAACGCTCAAAACCATTATTTAACAAATAACATCTATGGCATGCATATAAAGTAGGAAAGTTCATAGTTATCTGGAATGACGATGATAATATTTCTTATAATAGCCACATAATAAAGACTTGTTTTTAAGAGCTAGACGACGGTATGAATCACATGTAAGTACCACAAAGATTGTTAGTATTTTTGTTTTATGACTTAAATCATTTTTATATTCAGTTTCAATATTTTTCCGCTCCTCTCTTTGGAATCATAAAAACTTTCAGTTTCAGTCTCAAAGTTTAGGTGTTGCTTTCCTTATCCATCTTTTTCGTTTTTATTTTTCGCTATGCCTTTACCTAAGGACATTTTTTTTTCAAGTGGCTGCTTAATCATCTCCTTTCTTACCTTTTTTTTTAATAGATGCTTTATAAATTTCTGAATTTATAAAAAAAGAGTTTAATCAGAATTTATAAAAAAAAATATGTTTATTTTCTGGCGCATCCTGTGAGTAATCATTCATTGATTTCCTAAAATAAGGCTAATCTAGGGCTAAGATTAGTAGATGGCGTAAACAAATCTAAAGGAAAACTTTCAGCCATCCCTGACCAGGTGTATTATTGACAAAATGAGTATCGCGTAGATTATCTATCAAAAACTTCTGTACTATGTTGAGAACGTTGTCTGACTTTCTTGGAAAGCCTTTGCCATTCTATTCAACCAAACTTCAATTTCATCTGCCTCGCCGTGTATTAAATACGGTGTCGGTCCAAATTGTGATCTTGAAGTAGGGTTTATGAGTTTGGACTGTAAACTTTGCTTTTGGCATATTTTATTTTGCAGCTGCTCTCAAAGACATTGCTTTATCGTTTATTTTTTCAAATGCTCATCTAAGGCTTCTTTTGGGTACTAGGGTATCTTTAGCATAATTTTTTTTTCACAAACCTGATAATATTTTATAAGGTTTCTATTCTTCTTTTGAAAGAAACGAGTAATCTTGTTCGAAATAAGTTATGAATTATTACAGTAATTATCCTATTTTTGTACTGGTCAGTATTAATAGTGACACAGTACTTAACCTTGGCTAAAACTATTTCAAAAGATCTAAAATGTATTAAAAAAATATCAGTGACTTTACTCTTGGAATTGTTGATGATTATGTTTACCTGGGACAAACTATCCAGTTAGGTAGATCCAATTTCGAGGAACGAACACATATATGGTACTGAGACGTGGTCGCTAACTAATGGCCTCATAAGAAAGCTTAAGATCATTCAAAGGGAAATGGAGATGGCTATGCTAGGAGTATCTCTGCGTGATTCAAGCAGACATGAGGAGATCCGCAGGAAGCCCAAGTCACCGACATAGCCCGAAGAATAGCTAGAATTAAGTAGCAGTGGGCGGGCCCACTCGTAGCTCATAGCTCGTAGAACGGATAACCGATGAGGCCAAAGAGTTCTCGAGTGGCAGCCACGTACTGGAAGACGCAATGTAGGCCGATCCGCCACAAGGTAGTCCGACGACCTGATAAAGGTTGCGAGAAGCTGCTGGATGCGGGCAGCACAGGACCGATCGTTGTGGCGATCTTTGGGGGAGACCTATGTCCAACAGTGGACGTCTTTCGGCTGAAAAAATAATGATGAAAATGTATGTATGGAAATTGAATAGTCTGAGTAATATTGTAACACGAAGAGAATTCTTTGTTAAAAATTATATTTGCTAAGTATAGGATAAACACAGTAATTGGCATGAGGAACCAATCTCTGTAAATTTTTGAAAACATCGTGACAGTTAATGGCCATCAAAGATATTGTCTATTATGCCTTAAATCCTGTTATTATGCATAACATCTTTAAATTTTATAGGATTTCATTTACAGCATTATTTTGTATAATTTAAAAAATGTGACGTGAAAAAATTAAAAGTCAACATTTTTTATATCGAACTTACCTGTTTCTGTCCCCACGCCAAAAACCAGAAATCACAAATGGACCTTTCACCTAGCGGCATTTTGTTGAAACTTTCTTATAGTTATTAATAGTATTCCCATAATATTTTTTTAATCTACCTGTTGACAAAATAGTTGCTAGTTTTTTTGTACGATTGATAAAATCGCTAATAACTGTGTGAGGGCCAGTAACTATACTTTCTCTTATATTTCAGATGTTTTTTTATTTAATCTAATTTATATTTGTGTGACCTCTGTTATTATGATATTTCATAGATATTTTAAGAATAGATATTAGTTTGTTTTCAGTTTATAGGTTTCGTAATAAATAATTCTTAAAAAATATTCTTGTATTTTTGAATTATTGTTTTTGAAGTGAAAATTTCTTTAGCACCGTTGTGATTTGATACTTGATGAAACGAAAAAGCGATAATAGAAAAAAACAAGTCCTGGTTTTCATGATTGTGATCGTCATCGGGTTGGCCTAGTGGTGTGAGACGACTAGATCTGACGATAGTTCTAATACCGCTAATTTAGGATATTTAAAAATAATTTTCAAAAACATTTTTTTAAGTGCAACCACCTGTGAACTGCTGCGTACATAATTATTTTTTTTGGGAAATTTAATGGTTTATATTAATTCTGCTATTATTTTTACAGCTTTTGTGAATAAGTTCTTTGTGTTGTTTGCATCACAGACAAATATCAAACATAATTCGTACATTTTACTTAATATTTTATATTTATTTGAACGAGGAGTTTAGTATGAGTTATCGTTGTAGTCGGAAACAATAATATTTTTATTTTCCTGTAATATCTATTTAAGTACCTTACGTTTCCATGAGTTAAAAATTTTTATCAAAATATTCCTATCACTACGTAATAAGTCAACTATATCAAGATATACACACCCATTATTTACGTTTTGTATTACAAAGTATAATTTTTATATTTAATGAAACTATCACGCGAGACGTCTATATACATGCAAGCAACTGTCCAAGGCTAATTATACAGAACGTGATTAAGCAAATCCCATTGGAGCAAACATGGTTGACTTCAATGAATTCTAAATGAGAAACTGCCAATTAACGTGGTAGCTTTCTCTATAAGGGAGCTTGCCGACAAGCTGAGGAATACCTCAAAAAGAACAAGACGATGTGCAGTGCAATTCCCTCCTCTCCTTTCCACAACAGAATCACACGTGCTAGTGCTCAATGTGAAAAGCTATTATAAAAAAAGGAAAAAGACGGGGCATACCTGATTAATAAAAATCTTCTTAACCTTAAGTTTAGAAAACACTGCAATAATTAGTTGGCAGTGCCTTAAGGTTTTACGCGTATTAAATTTATTTGATCAACTTTCCAACACGCCGCACCGCGGCGCGCCGACAACGCACCCGTGTACCCTGTCTCGTTGTTATCACTACCCGTACTTGCTTACAGTTTGCCAGATTGCTTTACATTTATGGTTACTGTTCCGCTTTTTAAAGTCATAGCTTAAACTTATATCTATACTAATATAATAAAGCGAAAGAGTTTTTTGTTTCTTTAAACACGCTAATATCTGAAACTACCAGTAGGATTTAAAAAAATATTTTAGTTTTTTTTTTATCTGCAAAGGTGGCAAACAGGCATAGAGTCCGCCTGATGGTAAGTGGCTACCGTATCCTATGAACGCCTGCAAATAACATAGGTATCACAAGTGCGTTGCCGACCTTGAACCCACCCTTCCCTAAGGACAAAAACGCTCATAGTGGGTATATAGTCTGTATCCTCACGATTTTATAGGTTTCTGTAGCATCTAATTTATTTGTGATAATTTAAACTGACCCCGCTTGTGTGCTATCACCTTAATACAGTGTTTGCTTAAAAAAAGAATATATTTTTGCCTTTAAATAAACCTCATTTTGTATGCTATGAGGTAAACTAAAATTAAATTCAAAAGTTATTGCGAGCTTACTATCAATCTTGCAGTAATCTTATAATGAGAATGGAATTCCATTGTTTTGTAAAGCTAGAGTTTCAAGAAATTTATTAATACAGCTTTCGTCTTTCCAACTTAACCTTTCATTCGTTTTTCATTAAAGATGATAATTTTCCAAAAACTTAAATCCGTGTATTTCTTTTAATTATCATCATTAGGCCGCGTATTGCTTTTCTTATAACGTGTATTAATTCTAAAAGTTGTTTCTTCGAGGTAACGCCATATGTCATCAAAATTAATGGTTCAAATTAGTGACGAAACATGGACAAGTAGATTCTAATTAATGTTTTCGTCGTAGCTTTAACGAGAATCTCCCCTTAAGCCTGTCGTTGCCTATTTATATAGTACGTGCGGTAACAGAGCATGTCTGTTGCTATCGTGCCTAGTCGGGTCAATAACAGTCAATAGTACAAACTGTAGGTCATTAGTACGGATTAAATTTTGACACCAACAAATATATAAACACTATAATATATCTCAAAGGCAACGCCATATCTCCGTTAATTCTTTATCAGAATTAAATTCAAACATTATTTTACTTTGTTATAAGCTTATATTCCCGCTATTTACGAAACATGGAAATTTAAAAAAATGCCTAAGATTTTTTTATCACGAAGATAAACTGTTGATTTCTCGGCGTTTAAATCACTAATACGTCGTGGGCTGGCGTAGTAATTAAGACACTGGAAAAGGCATTGGCCCAGCATTAGGACACTTACAGACTGATATTATTATTATTTAATTAGGAATGCCATGTGCCATGCTAATAAAATTATATTCAAGGCTCTATCTATTAACAGTCTGTTTAACTACCACGACAGTAGTTAGATTTTGTACATTATATAATGCACGAAATATCCACACAGATCACATTCGAACTATTATAGTCTTTTAAAAACTTTACAAAATTTTACCTGTCATTTTTATTGTCAAATAAAACAACATTATTATAAACTAATTTAAATTAACACTAATAGGTATTTATATATATATGTGTATGTATGTCACAATATTATTTCTCTGCGTAGCGTTACAAGAACTAGCTACCAACACGTCATATTAAATAAATGAAAATGTGTCGGAGAATCTTCGATGTGATTATGGATTCTGCACTAATGACTTAGTGTTCGTACTATTGACTTCACTTTTGACCCGTTATCTGGGCGTGAAAGCAACAGGTGTGATCTGTAACCTCGCGCAGTTTATAAGCAAGCAACGACCGGCTTGGAGACCCAAGCCCGGTAAAGTGGTAAGTTGTCGGATAGTGAAGACCTCTGTTAATAAGTCGACTACATTAAACACTATTGCTAAGTGCCTCTTACTGCCCATCTCGCTACGTATTGCAGTAGGTCCCCGTAATTTTTTCTATAATGTATAATTATGAACTTTCCAAGTTCCAATATCGATTTCTCTCAGATCGTCCCCGATGTTCCAAATAGTCTCTCATTTTCTTTTAATTCTATTGTGGTAAGAATACCACACTCTAATTCTGGGAAGCTGAAAATTTGAAATTTAAATGTTAGTACATCAAACAATTGAATTTCAATATTCTGTTTTGAATAACAATATTGATACTTGTTATTATTTTAAAAATATATTTTCAATATCTACATTTCAATGGCGATACGTTGACGTGCAGGTCAGGCGATACACAAACCCGTGAATAAAAAGCGTTATTTTATTTCCAATAAAGTCTAAATTGGAATGAAAGAAATTCGCAATTCGGAAGCTATGGATGCCAGCGCAAATATGATTTTCACTTCACTTGATCCTTGTTTCATGGGTGGGAAGATTGATTTTAGTGTGATCCAAGTAAGCTCGGAAACTATTGGTGTGGAGAATAACCGGAACGGTTGGTGTAAGTGTAAGCCGCAATCTGCCGACGTTCAGGTGCTTTCAATTATTGTAGTCTAGGGAAAAGGCTTCTTCAATTCACTCATATTATCGTGCTTATCATGTACAGAGCACATGTTGCATCTTTAATAATAAACCGAATTAGCTCAAAATTCATGATTGCTGGGAAATGGCGTTTAAAATTCATTTCATTATAAAATTTCCAAACTTTTTTTTTAATTAGACCAGGTTATTATTATATATGTGATGTGTAGAGCGTACTATGTCATAACAGGTTGAGTTGGTTTTATGTCTCTGTGTATTTCAGTCTCAAGATCTGAACGCAAAGTTTTTATTTGCCACTGCACTGGAAGATGTTTTCAAGGTTCTGGACTGAGAAGGACTAGGTGTCAATATAAACGACGAGTACATTACCCACCTTCGGTTTGCCGACGACTTAGTAGTTTTGGCTGCGACCATGGAGGACCTCCGTGCAATGCTCAATGATCTCATTAAAGCTTCTGAACGACCAACTCGCAAATGAATATCGCTAACTATGGGCCTTATAAGAAAGCTCTAGGTTACTCAAAGGGCATTGAAGAGGGTTATGCTCGGAGTTTCGTGAGTAAGAGTAGTTGTGGCGATCTTTGGGAGAGACCTATGTCCAGCAGTGGACGTCTTTCGGTTGAAATAATGAATAACCGGCTTGGAGGTATTCTCGCTTAAGTACCGTGGAGTAGTTACATTATTGCCTGAGCTTTTGGAGCTTGGATAGTGAAAGCGATTTTTAATAAGTTGACCATAATAAACACTGTTTTTGAGTAAAATCTACGCTGCCCATCTCGCTGCTGTGTATACATTAAAATAGACAGTTAACCTGGAAACATGGAATGTTAACCCGTAGCAAGTATATGCACTATTCAAACCCGTAGACTCCGGATCATTGCCCAAAACGGTTGGCAGCTATAAATGCAACTATAGAAATATCTATTTGAAAAGTCCTGTTCTACTTTCACTTATCAGTTTATCTGAATTTGAGCAGATCTAGCCGTGAAATATCGTCGGCGTGCACCGAATGTAAAATAGCTCTAGTCCTTACATTACCATACCGTTTGACGTTTCAAAGCCAATTTTATTACTTTCGTTATCCGACGGGAAGCTATGGAATTTAAAGGGCCTAATCACGACCTACCTTGTGTTTTGTCGACTACGTTTTGCTGTTACGAGTTTACCGTATTCGGGTTAATGAATGTTCTCAGAGGAATATTTAATTATATATGATTATTTTAATTTGTATAAGGCCTTGTTTATATAGTAACTAGCTGTGCCCACGGCTCTGCGCGTGTGAACTACAGAATGCCGTCGGACGAGCGCACGCGAAAGACGGAAGGCAAAAATGCTTATTGTGGGTGATCCTTACAAGATAGATACATGCTATCCCTTACTTTTTTGAGGTCTTTTTAAGATCTACAATTATATAGAACATTAATTTGATATATCCTGTATGGTTTACTCAGCGTAAGCCATTTAAACGACCCAAATGTTTCTTTTTTTCGACTTGATTCTCCATTGTTATCGCCTCTTATACCGTATGCTACTTGATCTTAAAAATATATCCTATAATAACCTGTTTAGATATTATTGTAATGAATTAAAATAACATGTGAATCTGATTCCTATCGGGAAAAGTACATAAACGGACAGACAGACAGAGAGACGTTGAGCTTTATAATATGTAAAGATAAAGATAAATGTTACAGTTTTAATTAAAAGACAATTGTAATAGCGGTCTTGTTATTGAAAAGGTATATTTTAGGATTAGACTAAATTGGTGAATTAAGTCCGAATAATTAAATTGTATTTGAAAAGTTCATTTAAAAAAAAGACACCGAGCTCCAACAAAACCACCCTAGAAATAGTTCCCTTTGAATTAACCGTGAGATACTGTTCGGAACGTTAGACATTTGATTTGTATCATAATGTTAATAACACTTAAATTATATATTAATAATAAATGATAAGTTATCTGTTTAATATTCTTCTAAGGATGAAAGAGACGAAGTCTGTAATGGTATTAAATAAAACTAATGACAAAAGATGTGAAATGTATAAAAACCACGAAACCACACCAGACAGTTAATAAATAGTAGAGAAATAGTTGTTTGCAACGCGTTTTTACAAGGGCTTAAGTACGTACAGACATGCAACAGAGAAGATAGAGAGATTTTCCACAATAAAAACTAATTTATATTTACAAGAAAATTGCGAAAGAAACAGTGGCCAATAAATAACCAATAGCTTCGTAGTACATAGAAATATATGCCCTATGGTTGGCTAAAGCTATTCAAGGTCTATTAAAAATATGAACAACGCAGGACTTAAGGTAGGTATTGTATTTGCTGAGACGTGAATCATCAGGTTATATCGCAGCCGATTTTAATAGTCGAATTTTTTTATAGTGTCACGGTTATGTAACTGCATATATTTAATGTATGGCTCGTCTGATTGTAAGCACAGTACAATCCAAAATCACTGGCGACCACTGGCAAATCGGCAATTCATTACCGGTCGTTGCTGTCGTGCCAGCCTGCGAGCCTGCTGGCAACTGGACATACATACACTAACTGATCCAGAAACGCGGCATTTAAAAGAGAGTCGCTGTCATGGGTTTATAAGTAAAATGGGTAAAATGATAAATAACTTAAGTTACGCTGATGATATGGTTCTGCTCAGTCCGTCAATCGGCGGTCTCAGGAAGCTATTAAACATCTGTGAGCGGTATGCTAATTCTCACGGCTTGAGGTACAATGCTACAAAGAGTGAATTAATGTTGTTTAAGGTCAGGGATAAAACACCTCTATTTATTCCTAACGTAACATTACAGGGTACTGCGTTACGCATTGTGACTCAGTTTAAGTATCTCGGACACGTGATTACGGATCGGCTTATGGATGACCAAGATATAGACAGGGAGCGCAGAGCGTTAGCGGCCCGATGCAACATGCTTGCCCGTAGATTTGCGCGGTGCACGACGCCAGTAAAACTAACACTGTTTAGAGCATACTGCCAAACGTTTTACACGTGCAGTTTGTGGTTTAGGTATACGCAGAAAGCCTATAACGCTCTCCGCGTACAGTATAATAATACACTCAGGATGTTTTTGGAATTGCCGCGTTTCTGTAGCGCGTCGGCTATGTTCGCTGAAACCAGAGTTGATGACTTTTACGCCATCATGCGTCAGCGATCTGCTTCGATGCTGAAGCGGATCTGGGGTAGTCCTAACAGCATTCTGGGTGTACTAGCTAGCAGGTTGGATAGTCCTTTTCGTATCCATTGGGCTATATTACATGTACGACAAGGCGTGTATGTTATTAATTAATAATAAAATTAAGTTGTTAATTAATAATAAAATTAAGTTACTAAACACTAGATTAAGAATTCGTATACTAACACTAATACTAACACTAATATCGTTGTAAAAACTGAAATAATTTTTTTTATTATTATATAAGTACATGGTGTCCGTGACCCAGTCGGAGACGACCCCGCTAAGACTCCGCTCGATTACTGAATATACACCGACTGATCGCTTGTCGTGTCTTACCACCCACTGCTCTAAAAGAACTAGCGTAGCGCAAAAATATCTGAATAAAAACAATCAGAAAATGTTGTATGATTTTATAAGCAGTGTGTATAAAAACCGTGTCCTCAGTTAAATAAGTTAATCAGAATATTCCATCGAGAACGGGTACACTCTGATTTTAATTGAAGTGTAATAATTGCCTTAAATTGATTGTTTGAATTAAACCGAAATTTTGATAGCTTCAGTTACAAAATTGCGTTATTTGTGTACGTACTAGCGTTTTTTTACCGCCATTAATTATGTATGAACCCGAAGTTTTGCGGTTAATAACCGCGTGTGGCTAATAACAATCTTTACTAGACTTCAATCTTTAAATAATCATGGTATCTACCATGCTATTCGTTAAAGTTTTATTCATTATATGAAGGAGTAATTTAGGCAAACTGTTTATACTCGGGACGTCGTTTTGGTGCTAGTAAATATTTTTTCTCTTATCCATATGGGTGTATTTTTGTGATATATATTTTAAATTAAGTAAATATAGAAAATATTTAGTTTTAAGTATATAAATGAATTCAAGTAGGTTCAGAGAGAATGCTGAGTTAAAATTGAATAAAGTACAAGAGATCAGGGAAAAAGCGTCCGTTCTCTATCTAAAACAACACGATACAAAATGATAAAAAGTTCACTGGCGTCATTAAACTTTATTTGGGTTTCGTACAAAAATTTTCGCTTTAGGACTATTGCACGAACTCAATATAACAAAATTTACTATTCTAGTATAACTATTTTAATATATTATTTTAATGAAATTAATTTGGTTGGTATTTTCTCAGTTTTCTAATAAATAATGCACCATTATTAAACATCTTTATAATTAATATTTATAGAAGAAAATCTAAATACTTTTGTAACGGAATTTTCTTTTAATGTATTGTGAGATTTTTAATTAATATTGTATGCCAGTGCTGATTAGTATAAATATAAATGCTACTGCGAAATATATGATATGATCCATTTACTAATAGAAGCCAGAAAGGGTAATGTAAAGGGGAAAAATGTATGGAACAGACATTTCTCAGCGTACTTATGTGATCACTTTTTTTATCGTTATAAGTTTGGCGTAGTGGCCATAATCTCACCTGATGTTAATAACGATGTGACCCAAGATGTTAACACGCTAAGCCTAGTGGAAGACCGGCTCTCAAGTGCAGCTACCGGAAGACACCTATTGGTGCTTGGCGGGCATTAGAAAATCACCATGTTATGGTTTCCTCACGATGTTTTCCTTCACCGAAAGCTCAAGCTCATTGCAGGGATTCGAACTCACGTCACTCGACACGAAGTCGTACACGCTACCACTGAGCAAATATTTCAGAAAAGTTTTCGGCATACCTAAGGATATCGCGGCATAGTTACTTACCGTCTGTATTCGCTTACATATAAAGATACCAAAGGATCTCCTGTCGTGCCGAGCTGTCAGCGGGTGTCGGGCCTTAATTTTTGGTAAATATTATGTTTACTAAAAAAAAATGTTATTATTTCTACCGTTGTTATACAGACATTTTAATTTTACCCACAAAATTGCTCCAAACCAGATAGTGTTACTAGTTAAATTAAAATTACAATTCCAAGTACATCATTCCAAAAATTATTTTATTCATGTCGTTTCTTGAATAAATTAGTCATTTCGCATTTAGTCAACATACCTACAATTTAAATTATGTCAATAATATTGTACTAAATAAAATTAACAGAAAATTATCATTTCCGTTGAAATACTAGAAAAAACAAATATTTAATAGGGAACCAATCAAGAAGCTACAATATTTGTTCTTGTTTATTTAAATAAAGGATTTACTAATAGCAATATTCCTAATCCAAGCATCTGCCCCATTAAGGTTCTGAATATGAAATATAAACATTGTGAGCAAACTTGACAAATTTCGGTCGAATACACATTTACGAACAACTTTCCTTTTACCGTGCCCTGAATATATTGTACCTTACATACAACTACTTACGATTCAAAATAAAAAAATATTAAGGTATCTAAATGATGAAGGATGTAAATTTTGACAAATTTAACCGTGCGTTCAGCAATGAATTTATTACTACTAATGACCAAAGGCTGTAGAAGTTTTTGAACAGCAAAGAAACAATTGTATTCCAATATCTGAGCTTTGCTTAATAAAGTATGCATGTATGCCACAGTATGAACACATTTGATTTGTCTTTCGTATTGTTATTAACGAATCATTGTTTATGTATATTCGTTTGGGGAAATATTTTCTGCATAAATTGCTTAGAGAACAGAAAGTTATATGTTATGGTTTATGGTTTCCTTAGTGTTATGGTGACTAAGAGGTCCCTATTCAAGTTTAAATCCATTTGTGTCAAATCATGTCCATATAAGAATTAAAAAAGATGACTCTTGTTCACTAGATAATACATAATGTAAAGTATCGAAAAGAACCGGATAAAGAAGAATACTTGATTGGAAGAGGGAATACCTTCAAATCAAAATAACACAAGAAGGTATGTACATCTTTTTATCGTTATAAAATCACAATCTTACCTGATTTTAAGTGAAAGTGAGACCCAAGATGGTAACATGTTAAGCCTAGTGAAAGACTGGCTCTCAAGTGCAGCTGCTAAATCACACCTATTGGGGCTTAGTGGCAGATTTTCGATGCTTTAGAAAAAGCCCTACCACCATACCATGTTTTCCTTCACCGAAAGCTCAGGCTCATTGCAGGATTAGAACTCACGTAAATCGACGCCATCAAGCGAGAAAGCTATCACTGAGTCATAGTCATAAAATTTAAGACACCCCCGACACAAATATCCTAGTCATTGAGACCATTCCAATAAGCCCAAACACGATATCTCTGCTGTAAGTTGGTGAAGAGTTAGGTATCCTGCAGATTCCAGATGATGCTGCAGCATCAGCTCAATATTTCCATGTTTTTCTAATATCGACTCGATCAGACCTATGAAAGATGCTCATACCCATTTATCAACTAGAAAAAAGCTAATACGCTTCAAATGGTTGAATGAATTTTATTGAATCATAGCTAAACATTCTGTCCATCAAATCACTTTTTAAACAAACAAAAACTAGATTAAAATCGGTTAAGACGTTTGGGAGTTACGATGCCATAGACTGAAACACAGACATACAAATACACACTTTAAAGTTATAATGCCCCTCTTTTTGCGTCGGGGGTTAAAAAAGTATAAAAAATGATACTCTAGAACCAAAACCCAAAAAAGAAATCATATATCCTTTAAATTTACTAAATAATACTAACTTCAATACTTACCATTTACAGGAATAATTATTAACAAGCCCGCTAAAGCTGTCGAAGCCTCTAATGGCTCCAGGGTTCTTAAGCCTAACATGTTGTCAGTTCGAAAAATAATAATATTAGAAGGTGCAAAAGATTATTTGTTTGAACCCACTAATCTTTGCAACTACCAGCCAGATTACAAAAATCTTTTGGCATTTGAGTTGTATAAAATTAAAAGCGGCAAAGGTGTGACCGATAATTTGACCAAAAATTAAGTAATAAATTTAAATTCATTCAAAGACTCATTTTATAACACACTTATTGAGAAAGGTTATAGGGTATAATATAACTTCACGATGAGATCTGAAGGAGCGGAACAATAACAATGAACGTTAAGCAATCTGGCAATGTTTAGGAAAGTATGGGATGTAAGAACAACGATAGGCTACACCAGTATGTTAGCGGCATTGCCGTGGAGAGTTGGTATAATCAATTTAACACAGCTGAAACCGTGAAGTAAAACTAGTTGTATTTACCAGACTACTTAAAATTATTCATCTTCATCCATTATGGTCGAAACTGCAAGTGAACTAGCTTAGAAGCAGCGTCATTTGTACCAGTCAGATTCAAAGAACACTTAATTAAAAGTCAAATGTCCTCGACGGTTCCCTGCGCTGTAGATACCTAACCTTAGTTGAATAACTTATTTCGTCTCCATGCCACCGCCTCTCATTATGTGAATTATGGATGAGTCGAGACACGGTTCGTAACGACATGCAGATTAAGCCCGCAATACGGAGAAGTGGGATGCAGATGTGTGAATCTTTGGATCTGGCAATAAAAATGAACCCAGAGTCATGTTTGAATCTTTGGTTGTGTTAGATGGATATCAAGATAAAATATTAAATACGAGCTGGCTTGGAAGATGTCGTTCTGTCCTTCCCAATAGTTAATATCTTGACCACAGAGTCACCCACCTACCCCGTTTTTTATTTCTGACAACTTTTCCAAACAAAACAAAAAAAAAGAATTACGCATATTCATCCTTTGAATCGTGAGTTATGTTCTTGAGTTCATACAAAAATCTAAAAGAAAAAAGGACATTCAGTTTTCCTTGAATTTCAATTTGCCATTCAATGTTTCTTACCATGAAATCTGAATACGGAATATTAAAAAATAAAAAATAGCAAAATCAGTTCAGCCTTTCTCAAGTGATGCGCTTGCCAGTGAACATCATTTAATTTTTATTTATAACCACACTAAGTAATGCTTGTATTATGGTAACTAAATAGCTGATAGCGCCACGAGGCCTGTCATTTTGGGCGTACAATACTTTGTGCTTTAGGCTCGATTATTTTTTAAGTACATGTATTTGTTGTGTTAGGACATGACAAATGTGTTCGATTGGTTTGCAACCACCATTGTGGCACGTTAAGGCGTGTCGCGTTCGGGAATCAGGTGGTTTTTATCCAGTAATCATATGGAGCAGTAGGGTATTTGCACCCGATTGGGTCGTGACCACCATGTACATGGTGATAAGCCCGTCACATTGATTCTTTTGGTTTATCGCGTTTCATGACCAGCCCGTGTATCTTTAGACATTGTTGTGGAGATTTACTGATTACCGTTGTGTTTTTGATTGTACTGTGCCACCTCCAGGCACAATGCCGCTATTTTTCCGTGCTACTACAAAAAAAGAATGCAGAATTTGTTGTTGTTGTTGTTAGATATTGGTGTTGGGTTAGTAATTATGATCATTTTCGGACGCTTATGATAATCCACGCCAGAAGAAACGTCTAAACGATACTTGAGGTCATGTGTCTATTTATCTTATGTATGATATTTAAATCATTTCTTTTCATTAATCTATTCCTTTCTGCTTTTTTTAATGTCGTTGTTAAACCTCTGATTTAAAGCCACTTTGACCAGTAGGTGGGTGGCTACTTCTATGGTGTTGTCCGAGCTGGTCAACAGAAACTCATTGTGCATGTGGTGGGGAATGACGGACATGTGAGCAAGTGTAGCATGCACTGCACCTGGTCACCAGATTGGCACTGCGTATCACTCTCGGCGATTATGCCTCATCAGTTACTTCTGCAGCGGCTGACTTATGCGTACAATCTTTTGAGTGTTTGCCAACTGCTCAGGGCAGTTCGTGACCAGGAGGTAATTTTTCTGCTGCAGTTATATATTCTGGAAATTGAGTGTGCTTAGTAGTCCACAAAGCAAGGGTATCTTTAATTGGGAGTCCGTCTTGGTCGCGGTAGTGAGCGCATCCTTTTGAAGTCACTACGCAGTCGAAAAATTTGAGAGATGGTAAAATGTTTCCGTATATACCCGTGTAGTATATAAAAAGATGCGTCTCAGTGCCCTCTATGCGGTGGTATTTATTACCACTGGGTATTGAGGTGGAAAACTCTTTCGGCTTTTCAATTGTATTTGAGATGGTTTAGCTAAAAACGAAAAAGTTTTTTTTTACAAAATCTGTAATAATGTCGAATTCTATATACCAGATCTAAAATTTTGTAAATGTAAACATAGCAAACATGTTTTCACGGCTGTCTCGGAATTAATTTATTCTACCTGTGAACCCGACACAGTTTGAGTTTCGACTTTGTACGGATTGTGTATAATTATGTTGGATGTTACTTATTGAAGTTCATTTAATGCCATCCAGTATGCTTATAAGTTAATTTAATGCTGTCAGTAATTGGTTATTTATTTTATTCCTGAAGGCGCTAATTTGCGAATGGAATTACGTAAATGTAAAGTTTATTTGTTGGATACTTTTTAATATATTCATTACTCATTTAATAGTTCTTGCTTCGGGAATTAAGTTTATGCATCATAAAATAATAATAATATCAGCTTGTACTTGTCTCACTGCTGGGCAAAGTCCTCTTCCCAAGGGATGGTATGAGCTCAATGATCACGCTAGTCCACGACTTATTGGCGATTTCAAACACAGATAAATCAAAAGTTCTATATTTTTCCACATACAGTGGTACTACAAGAACATTTCTCAGGTGTTAAGGTTTCCTCACGATGTTTTCCTTGACCGTTAGCAGATAGTGTTACCAATTTGAAATTTGCATTACATTTACTAATGTACGCTAATTCTGAAATTTTCATTGCGTTCGAACCTGCGGACGACGAATCGATATTCCGCCTATCTAAACCACGACTACTTATCATCGTAGCAAGACGAAATACCGAATGTGTTCGAAAGCCCCGTTATATTGATTACCAACCAATAGTTCGGTCTTAATAGTTGACAGTTCGGTTCGTAGTAATTTGGTGACGTGACGTAACCAAAAGAGAGTCATTGTGACGAGTTTATGACCGCATGGTGATTGCGACCCAGTTAGGTACAGATCCCTATCACCTCGGTTGATTAATGAACACTATACAACGGCTGATCTCGGAACGCGATACACTTAAGCACGCCACTATGGTAGGCGTTAGTTACACTTGGTGTATGGTGGTTGGAATCCAATCAGACACAATATCCTGTTCACATTGTTGTAATTTAAACAGAAATGTATAAAAAGGTAATTTAAGGTTAATTTGTGCAAAGCTTACATTATTAAACATTCTTATGAAATTCACTTGCATCTTAATTATTCCTGCGATTAATATATACTCTGAGGACTGCAGTGTATCTAATACAAAGCCGGTTCCTCTAGAAACGGAATTCCTAACTACGAGACAGTAACGAATTAACTAATTCTGATTGTGTCGGCTGCAATTTCAGGTAACATTGTATATACGAGTTGAGGCGGTACAGTTAATATCTATTAGAGTAGGACTGGGACTTTCTCAAAATTCCCCATTTTGTTTTTATTGGTTAATAATACTTTTCTTGGCGTAGGTTGAGTTTAGTGATTACACTAGCATTGTTGTGACATTAATCTAATGCCTCAATTCCATCATGTAAAAAAACTATATGGTAATACATGTCTATGTACAATTTATAAATTATGCAGATGACATGGTACCCTCAGTCTTACGGTTGGTGCTCTAAGAAAGCTTTTATTTGTCTGTGAGACCTATGCTGATATAAATGGCGGAAAATATAACGCTAAGAAAAGTGAGTTTATGGTCGTCACGTCTGAAAAAAGTCTATTAGAAGAGGTTCCACCTATCAAATTGTATGGCATACCATTAAATAGTGTAAAAAAATATATCTTGGTCACTTTACATCAACCGTCTTGAAAGATGATAATGAGATTGAAAGAGAACGCAGGGTGCTTGCAGTTAGGGAGAACATATTGGCCCGAGATTTGCTCGTTGTAGTTATGAAGTTATGATCTGTTTATTTAAAGCATATTGCCAATATTTCTACACGAGCAGTTTATGGGATAGCTTCAATCAAAAACTGTACAATCAGTACAATACTGAATTCAGAGCATTATTGAGACTACCGTAATTTTGTAGTCATCTGGAATGTTTGCGTATGCGTTGATGATTTTTATGCCATCATGCGCAAGAGAGTTGCATCCATCCTAGGTAGACTTCGTAATAGTTTCAACTGAATAATCAGACCTCCCATGTGTATTTACGATACTCCGTTTAACAAGCACTAGATATCGGTGCTTTTACGATGACGTAAAGTTATTGTTGAACAACTATTGATCAGTGTAATATAATGTATTTATTATTATAATTTTTAATGTTATTTTGATTCAATATTAACATTTATTCTTTATCGTTTAAGGGGCCTTTATTATTGATAATTCAATTATTGGTATATCAATATTATTATTATAAAGTGTAAAGTGTAAATAATTATCACATTTATTATTTAATATTTGACCTATCAGCTCATAGCTGATTAACTTCAAAAGATACACAAAATAAATCATAACGTCTTCTTGAAGGTTTAAGAACCGTTGCAATGGCCATTTTCATCAAGTAACCCTGATAATTGACGTGTATGATAATATGATTATACAATAAATACTGTCATCAATACCATTTAATATAATGTCTAATGATTAAGGTATTTACCTAAATATGTAGTAGGTAAACTCCTTGATTTAATTTTATCTGGTGTCTGTAATCTTTTTAATCTAAGAAAAAATGACTAATATTCCATAACCCCAGTAAGCGAGTACGTTTGTGGATAAAACAAATATTAAAAATTTGAAAAGTTCCCAATTTTTTGTTTAATTCTGGAAAAACTACATATCCTTTTTTCCATAGGTTTTTTGTATGAACTCAATACCCTACCTACCCTAACTCACGATTCAAAGGATAGGTATGTAGTTAATACTGCAAATAAATTCTCAACAAAACGAAATTAATAATACTGACCCTCTAGTAGTTATAATCACTACATACCCCTCTGAAATTTTGCGCCTTAATTGAGTATTTAATTGAAAAATGATTAACAAGTCGTACCTGGTTACTACTTAATTTATAAATTTATAATTTTAAATCAAAAATTTTATTTTAAATTAATAAGGTTTCGTGAATTTATATCTTTTTTAATATATTTATTGTAGAATACAAGAAAAGCACTGAGAATCAAGAAAACAAAATTTATCGATAATCGGTTATCATGTAAAACTAAAAATATCATGGGTAGCCAGCCTTATTCAACTCAAAATAGACTGACTAAGGCTTCACATACACATGCGTTTCCATAATGCTCATTAAAAACCTTCTAATAAATAAAATCCGTGCGTCGATCCGCATGGGTTCGAATGCTATAATGCTACCTTTAGAAATCACAAAATAATAATATGTTTTCATAAGACTTCAATAAATTTTTATACACAAGAAGTATAATTTGTCATTTCACTTTTAGTAAGCTATGATAACTGTCAAAAATACTTTTAGAAATTATACTCGTACAAGACAATTTTTAACAAAAAAGAAAACCAACTCAATTATCTTGAGGAGTTCCTTAATGTATCTTCAAAGTGGAAGGTCCAATGTCAATGAAATTAAAATGGGACCTCCCTGGGGTATCCCCTTTCCGACAAAAAAATAATCATCTAAATAAATTCATAAACAAACTACTAATAACTAATTCATAAAGAAACTACTGCGTAATAAAAATAGGGGGAACCGTGGGCATATATTCTTTAAAATAAATAGCCGATATTTATGAAGCGAACTTAATAAAAAAATATGTGATTATATTTATGTTAAAGAGAGAGAGACATCAGAATAGACTATCGAATACACCAGGATTTTCTTTGATATTATCGCCAAGTTTGTGACGTCATAATGTTAAAGGAATTTCATCGATTAAGAGTCAAAACACTGTATCAGCTGTGTGCTACAATGAGTAGACATTAACATTGTGACGTCACACGCGCTCGGGTTTGTTCGGGAACGATCGGCGCGTTTTCTGTACTGTATGCAAAAAATAATTTTTATTTTGAAATAATGTTTGAAATATTGCGAAACAAAAAGTTTTGTTATAAAACTTATATATAACAAAAAAAATAATTTCAAAAACCTAATTAATAAAATTTTTGAAGGCGGCTTGGACAGCCTCATCGGAATTGAATTATTATAGTTAACATTAAAACTTGCTTAACATGGTTCTTGAACTCATTGTCCCGTAAATTGGTAATGTGCTTAGGGATCTTATTATAGAACTTAACATATTGACATAAAAAACTTTGATTAGTCTTACTAAGGCTAATAATGGGTAATAGTGAGCTCGTTCTACTTTTGTCTTTGTGTACGAATAAATTCCTTTACTACGAACTCCACTTAATTACCCAAGGGTATAACAATACCATTCCTTAGACTTTAATTCTGTACCAATTACCGCAAAGTCGCAGGTAAATGGAATACGTTTACAGATTACGCTGTGCCAAATGTTATTACTTTCTGGAGATTACTTTTAATTTGCACAATTATTATACCTCGTTTAATAAACGGTAATTTAAGCAGTTTATCCATTAGACATGTACCTAATCTATTGGAGTTTAGAGGTTTTTAATTTAGAAGAAATTCAATGGTGACAAAGTAAATATGATTTTGGGGCTCGGAATTAAAAGTGAATTTATTAGGAGCTATGCAAGTCTGTTTTTTATACAGTCAATATAATAGCTACACGTCATCCGTTACCTAGTAACTAAGAACAGAGATAACTGCCGAGAAATAAGACTATTAGTTATTTTGAGGAGTTTCCTATAGTATTTTCGAAGTCGAAGGTTCTACACCAATGAAATGAAAATGGGACCACCGTTAAGATATCTCCTTTCCAACGAAATAAGGATCATCTACATCGGTTCACAAACAAAGAAGTTACGGCTGAAAATACATCAAAAAAAAAATGTGTGCAGAGGTTCACACGTGCCAGAAGAGAAACCTTAAAAAATGTTTTTAAAAATTATGTTTAAATGTACTAAATTAGCGGGATTTGATCTATAGACCACTCGTGCGTACTGCGTATGAAGTCTTGTCGACTCACGCCACTAAGCCAATCCGATGACGATCACAATCATAAAAATCAGGACTTGTATTAACCGTGCATAATGTAAATGTATTCTATCTCATTCTCTCGTAGGCTAAATCCTATAGACGTATATGGTTGTCCCTTTTTACTGTCGCTTTTTCGTTTCATCGAGTTTCAAATCACAACGGTGCTAAAGAAATATACATACAAACATAGTACACTCAACTGATACTTATAAACGCTGCGCATGCATAACTCTCTGGGTATCAAGTGAAAATCAGCGCTCGATGACTTACCCCCTTCAGCATATATGCTGACTCGGTGCCCATTTGCTACAAACATCTCAAACTAAAGTGGCATATTATTTATAACCTGTATTCTTGGTTTATTTTTTATTTATTTTTTCTTTTAATTTGTGTGTTTGTGAAAAATAAATGTCTTTTATTTCTTCTTCTTTCTTTCTATGTATGGTGGCCGCGATTTACTTTGGCACAATTCTCGTATCCTACCCACTCTGTAAATTATTGAAATTATGTTCAATCTTAATTAACCTACGAAGTTAAAATAATAATTACAATAAATTGCTTTAAAAGAAATCAGCAAAGAAACGCTGCCTTGGAATATAAAAGCAAAGAATCAGAGAAATTGCATTTTCACAAGGAAAAAGCTAAATTCCAAGAGAAGTAAGCAAGCGCTTCTTTATAAGCAAAATCGTGGACTGTGTGGTATACACAAAATTAAACTGGCATTTAAACGCCAAAAGTTTCGACTCTATTTCAAAGCAGATAGGGTTTTGTAAAATGCACAAGTAAACGTTGCATTTAATTTTCCACTAACAATGCAAATAAGCCACAATTACAAGAAAACAGAAAAATATATTGGACAAATCAAAGGGGATTTACAAATAAATTGAAGTTTTTGTGTAAGACTTGAGACACTTCAGCCAACCTTATCTGTACTTGGTGCATCATGTGAGTACCGAATAAGGAAATGTCGATTGCGGGATGATTGTACAGCCCAAACGAGCCGCGACCACCATATATATGATGAAAAGCCCGTCATAGTGATTTCCTTCTGCGCGTCGCTTTTTGGGATCTGCCGGTGCAAATGCAGCTTGACCCGTTTGACAGCGACGATGAATTGTTGAAATCTCGTTGGCCGTCCTTTGTTTCAGGTTTCCGAAGTCAAAAGTAACCCTTATAGTTTCGCCATGTCCGTCTGTCAGACGTCCGCGGCTTAGCTCAGAGATTCTTAGTACTAGAAAGCTGTAATTTGGCATGGAAATTAATCACTCCGACAAAGAGATAAAATAAAATCTTGGAAAAAAAATATCTTATAAACTAAAATATTAGACTTTAAAGTGCTAATTTTTTTTAGAGTCAAGTATCCTCCTCCTGCCAGCTAAATGGTTGTTTTTGGATTTGTGAAAACATATATATATATATATATAATGAAGTTAAAAGGAAAACTATCAGAGGTAAGTAGGCTCAATAAGTTAACGAGTAATGAACTTATAAAATTTATTTGGAAAAGTAATTACGTACAATAGTAAAGGATAGTTCATATTACTCCCGGCCGGGCGCCGGCCAGAACACTGTCAAACATTTATGGTATATTTTTTGTATTAAGTGATTCATGCTACAATGGGCCTGATCCGTGCCCCGACCGGTAACGGTGGTAGAGATCCAGCTCGGTATCGGCAAAACATGAATCATGCTTTACTTTATACAAACGTATACTATAAAAATTTGGCCGTGTCCCGGCCGGCGCTCGGCCCGACTCCAGCCCGGTGTACCATGAATGATCTTGTCTAAGTCTGCATATTGTGACGAGCAACTGCGCGTGAGCTGACACGCACTTGGCAATTATAACTTTTCAGGATTATGCTGTTGTTATCATCAGACAACGTTCCGTCACTTGTAGTAAACGCCGTTAAAAAATTCGTGTGAATGAACACCATGTTCATGTTTCAAGAATGAATTCTGTCATCGCAGTATACGGCATCTTTAGTTACCCAGTTCCGTTACACATTATACAAATACTCTTTTAAATAAACACATCAGCAAACAAACAAACAACAGGTATTATAATAATTAATTAAATTATGCAGAGTTGAGGTTTATTCGAGTTTTTAATTAACTCATTAGTGAAGTTCATTTGAAACTCTGTCAACTTGTGATGAGTTCGTAATGGCATGATTTACATACGGATATTAACTGGATGACCCTTTAATTTTTAGAATAGGAGCACAGATTAAATAATCCATATGGTTCATTTAATGTGACACAATAATATTTTACGCTAAGCTATGCCCGCAGCTTCACTCGAATTATGTTTTTTAATGAAACTGAACATTAAATTTTATTTTATACTATCTAAATATAAGTTTCAAAAAAGAATTATGTAATTCGGTTTAGTGACTCTCGAGTTCTAAACTTACGTACAGACAGACATTGCCTTTTAAATATGTCAGTGTTTTGAATTCGTTGAGGGTGATAATAACGTGTATGATTATAACTATCGCCAAATAAATGCACATTCATAGACATCTATACATATAATAGAATTGAAGTGTCTGTTTGTAATGTTGAAGCGATGATGGCGCAGTGGTAGCGTGTACGACTTCGCGTCGATTGACGTGAGTTCGAATCCCTACAATGAGCCTGAGCTTTCGGTGAAGGAAAACATCGTGAGGAAACCATAGCATGGTGGTAGGGCATTTTCTAATGCTACCATCCTCAAATTGAAAATCTGCCGCCAAGCACCAATAGGTGTGTTCCGGCAGCTGTACTTGACAGCCATTTTTCCAATAGGTTTAGCATGTTATCATCTTGGGCCACATCGTCACTTAACATCAGGTGAGATTGTGTCCACTATACCAAACCATTAACCATTATATATATATATATATATATAATGTTAAAGTAACAGTTTCTTACTAAATGCAAATGAAAGTATACACGGCACCTATAACTGTCTGTCCGTCTGTCTGTTTGTTCCGGGTAATCTCCGAAATGGTTGGACCAATTTTGACGGGACTTTCACTGGCAGGTAGCTGATATTATAAGGTATTACTTAGGCTGCTTTTATTTTGGAAAAATATTTAGTGTTCACACAAAAAATCGAAAACCTTTTTTAGTAGTCAACGCGGGCGGAGCCGTGGGCACAGCTAGTTATTAATAAGATTTGTCCGTAAAATAATACATGTGTCACCAGACAACATTAAAATGCTTTCCTAAAACCTCTTCAATATTATTAGTATCTGACGTTGGCGTCTCCCGGTGTTTCTTATCACAAGTCAAACCTAACCTAACTCAGCTATTGTTTCAGTGAATTAATTATCTAGCTTACGGATTTGATCAAATTTCATCATCATCTCTCTTTGGAGACCTTCATTCATCCGATATTATAATCAGGAGATACATTTTCGTGACAAATATAAACTTTGGCAACAGAAAATATTGTTAGGTGACAGAAAACTTTGTTGCTGATAATAACTCAGATTAAATGTTATTTGTACAATAAATTTTCATAATTTATATGTTAACGCGCGCGCTTCACTGCTTCCTACTTGGAGAGGGGTTGGCGACGTGTGGGACCGAGATCTGCGCCGGCGCCGAGTTGCACTTGTTGGCCAAGGACCGCCACGCCATCCCGTATATTTTTCTTAATAAGTAGTAGTAATTTTAACAATATACTTCTATATGTATTACGGGTTTTAATTACAAACTCACGTGTCAGCGTAGACATAAATTGGCGACCGTGACAGGACATCAATAAGTTCATTATTCAATAGAAATACAATAGATTGGGCGGCGGCATTCAGTGACAGGCTTCGATACTACAATTTATAACTATTTTGGCATAAAGAAAACTATCAACACAATATACAAGGGTGTCAGCAGCGAAGTAAGAAGTTTCAAAATCGTAAAAGTTTCGAGCCAAGCAGCGTAACAAGAGCGATAAGCGCATCCACCGTCCGAGTAAATGCAAGTTACATACATCGTCTCGATATTAACTAATCGCAAAGCCGACTTCTCAACATAACTCCGAATTGAGGAACGTGAGCCTTTTGTTATTTATTATTTTAGTTTACTTGTTCATTTATATTACAATTCAAATTTACTTTTTTTATTATGGCTACTGAAGCAAACAAACCGAACATAAAATTGTTAAAAGAACTAAAGTTAAAAATAATTTCAATTAAAGGTCAAATAACTAAATTTAGCAATGATGGCTCAGTGCTAGTGTGTACGACTTCGCGTCGATTGACGTGAGTTCGAATCCTTGTAATGAGTTTGAGCTTTCGGTGATGGAAAACATCGTGAGGAATCCATAGTTTGGTGGTAGGGCGTTTTCTAATGCAAGTTGAAAATCTGTCGCCAAGCACCAATAGATGTGTTCCGGCAGCTGCACTTGAGAGCCAGTCTTCCACTAGGTTTAGCTTGTTATCATCTTGGGCCACATCGTCACTTAACATCAGGTGAGATTGTGGCCACTACACCAAACCTATAATGATAAAAAATATATTTACAAACTATTTAGATAAAATCAATAAAGAAAAATCCAGTTTTTCTAGCATTGAGTTAGCCGAACTAACAATAAAATTAGGCAAATTTGAAGGGCTATCGTTCAAGTTCGACGATTTACAAAATTAAATCGAAGTATTGAATTCTAAAAATATAGACTCTGAAAGTGTCGATTTTACAGTTACATATGTATTACAATTACTTTCGATAACAACAAACTAAATTTTGGCTTTGTAAAAAAGGTACCTACATCAGTAAACAATATAATAAGTTCAACAAAAATATTTACAACAATACGTTTTGTTTTCATAATAAAAAATACACTAAAAAGTTTTCAACTGACTGCCATTGTGTTATTTACACAAAAGATATGAACATGATGTCCACAGAAAAACATACGTTAAAACCCCGCTTACAGTGTGTACAGTTGCCGATAAGCAGGGTAAAACTATCTCTACTACTAAGGAGATATTTTAATCTAATACTGTATATATAAACTAGCAACACACCCCGGTTTCGAACGGGTGGCAGAGTAAAAACTATTGGTTTACGCGGTGCACGCCTGTATAGCTCCCAGTCGGCATGTTTTTTCAGACATTTTCACTAATCATAGTCATATATCAGCCAATTTACACAAAACCACAATTAATTATACACCAAAACCTTCCTCATGAATCACTCCGTCCATTAATGAAAACCGTTTAAAAATCCGAACGGTAGTTTTAGAGTTTATCGCATTCAGACAGACGCGGCGGTGAACTGTATTTTGTAATATGTATAGATATAGATAATATAGATTAATTGATATAATAATTGAAATAGTACATATTTGTTTAACATTTAAAACGATAGAAAGACTATTAGCGTGTGTCCATAACTAACACTCGATAATAAATTGAATCAAATTAAGGTAATTATTGACGATATGCTTAAAATTAATAGAATAAATTATTATTTTAATCTGTTGTTTATTATCGTCACTGTTATCAAGGATCTGATTTTTCTATTAATAATAATCAAATAAAAAAAAATCTAAGTTTAATTTAAAAAAAAATCTTTCACATTAATTCAGGAGCTTTTAGGAGCTCAAATTTATTTAAAAACGGTCTTAAGCGCGGGCGTATTATTTATGTGACTACCTATATAATATTTACGCATATCTAATTCACGAATTGAAAACAAAGAATGAAGCAATGATAGCTCACGGTGTAGCGTGTACGGATATCGCGTCGATGGACGTGAGTTCGAATCCCTGCAATGAGCCTGAGCTTTCGGTGAAGGAAAACATTGTGAGGAAACCATAGCATGGTGTTAGAGCTTTTTCTAATGCCCGTCTGGCTAGCTACCACCAAATCTATCGCTATGCACTAATATGTGTGTTCCGGCAGCTGCACTTAAGAGCCAGTCCTTCCACTATGGCCATAAAACTTAAAACCTATAAACGAAAAAAAAATAATTAAACACACGTAATGCGGAAATCTAATTCACTCTTTGATTGAACGTTTCTAACTAGGTCACGGTTTAGTTTGTTCTGTTTGCTACATCTCATCCCGTGTTATATAGGCCAGACAAATACACCGATTTCGAATTTCATGAGTGAGAGTAATAATAAAGTTGTTCGGTTTTTATATAGTTCCCTATCCGAGTACCGTTTCCGAAGGGGAAAACATCGAAAGATAAATTATGTAACAAATTCTTAGGCACGTTATAAAAAATGATGTGACTGAATTTTTTTTTTCGATGCGTGCGCACTTTGTAACCAAATGATCTTGTTGCTGTTTGGTTGCCGTAGAGATAGTCACACTTGATGTAGCTTATTGCTCTTTTTTTTATTGTTATAGGTTTAGCGTTGTGGCCACAAACTCACCTGAATTTGACAATGTGGCCCAATATGATAACACGCTAAGCCTAGTGGGAGGACTGGGTCTCAAGTGCAGGCTGCCGCAACACACCTATTGGTGCTTGGCGACAGATTTTCAACTTGAGGGTGGTATCTAGCCAGGCGGGAGTTAGGAAAAGCCCTAACCCCATGCTATGCTTTCATCACGATGTTCTCCTTCAACGAAAGCTTAGGCTCATTGCCGGTATTAGAACTCACGTCTATCGACGTGAAGTCCATACACGCTACCACTGGCCATTATTGCTTTAATGTAGGTTGACTAAGTAGTTTATAACTGTAACGTTAAATGTCCATAAACATATTTTTTAGGTTTCGCAATTTTAAAGTTTCTAAACATTATCTTTAGGTGTGGTAATCAAAAAATTATGAGAGTGATTTTTTACGATTCATGCGCACATTGTACAAAACAGTCTACACCACCAACTTACTTGCATTAAACCTCTAGATTTATTGTGGTGAAGATAGTCACCACAAGGGGTGTCGAATTACATTTTCAGTACTGAGACACATCGTGATTTGTTTACGTGAAGCACACATACGTGGTCGATTTTTAAAGTTGAATGATGGTTTTATTGTGATGTTATAAATTTGGCTTAGTGATTAATAACTAATAACTGTAAGTTAACGGTAATTTAGTTTTAGTTTGGAAAGTCAACATAAGAAATGGTATTAATTCACATAGATTGTTGTTTAACAGATTTCTTTCTACGTAACGATAATATTTTTTCTAAACTTAGATTGAAAAACAAAAAGCCTGTTATCCAATTAGGCCGCGCTGACCAGACACTGTTTTGAAAATACCAGTGTTTTCATATATGGTGAAGGTGAGTCTTTAATCACCATAGAATCATCGGTGACGGCGGTGAAGAGTTTATATTCTGTTGGTAAGGACTTTTTTTGTTCCGGCTTCCCTATTTCAAATTTCTACCCTTCACCTTTCACATTTTTACACAGCACCTAATATTAAAAGTGTATAAAACAGTTACTAGAGAAATTTGGTAGTCTTCTTCGATCTGGCAAAATGTTTCTGTCATATGAATAATCTACGCATGTAATAAGTTCAAATTATTTGGCAAAATAACTCGAACGTTTTTATCCCGCGTGCCAACAACATGACGAAGTTACCCCTCAATGATAACAATGTAAATTCAATTAACCGTTTTTTCAATTGTGTCAAATGAAGAAATTTTTGAAGCAATGATGGCTCAGTGGTAGCGTGTACGACTTCGCGTCGATTGACGTGAGTTCCACAATGAGAGCCTGAGCTTTCGGTGAAGGAAAATATCGTGAGGAAGCCATAGCATGGTGGTAGGGCATTTTCTAATCCCCATCTGGCTAGCTACAACCCTCAAGTTGAAATTCTGTCGAAAAGCACCAATAGGTGTGTTTCGGCAGCTGCACTTGAGAGCCAGTTTTCCACTAGATTTATCGTAATATCATCTTGGGCCACATCGTAACTTAACATCAGGTGAGGTTGTGGCCACTACACCAATCCTACAAAGATAAAAAAAACAAATGTAGGTTTAAAAATGTAACAGTGTATTAATAAATATTATAGCTAACTTCATTATGTCCCACTTCCGTTATAAAATACGCATGCATCTCTCAATTTGACCATATAGAAAACGCGTCTAAAGAAAAATAATTTCAAAAAATCAGTCAAAGATAAACAATATAATACTCAATTCAAAAGGAGAAAAATGTCTCAATAGATTTTTCAACGAAACCACTAATCTAAATTAAATTAGCTTAACGATACATAATTCTTGCTCATATCTAAATTTCAAGAAACTCACAAATATTTTATAGTGTCGAAATAAATCCTTCTCTCAAGAAACAAACTGTAGCTAACATTAACACGCAGTTAACAGCGAGCGAGTAAGTAATTACTGTAGCTAGCAAACAGAACAACTAATCTAAGTTAGATACGTTGATACCACTATAAGTTATAAGGCATGTTCTTCACATAAATGGGCACAGAAAAATTTCTTTGGAGACTTCTATCTACTTGAGATGGACCGACTGGTAGAATACCTCCACCCTACAGAAGATCGCAGCCAATAAACTAGTGTTGTGTTCCTGCGGTAAGTAGGGTCTCCAGAGCACAAGCGTCCATATGCTACGGTAGCCACTTACTATCAGGCTTGTTTATTACCTTTGTAATATAAAAAAGGTGATTGTATTTAGATTAGAATTATTTAGTTTATTTATGTGAGAGCTGAATAACGATAGGAATATTTGAATAGGACATAATAATTGTGACTGACTGGATTTCGACGACTAAACACTTGCGGTCTTATTAATAAAAACAGTCTAATCTAACCATATTCCGACCTTACACCTAGAGTAGTTACTCCGAGTTTAACGAAGTATTAACTTCGATTTTAAAATGCTATTAATAAACTTGGAGTAACGTCGGATTAGTAATACTTTCCTTACACCTGGACTAAGGTCTAAACTATGGCAACACGCTTGAATTTAAAAGTAAAAAGAATGAGTCAGTGAACTAAAATGAATGGAAATATTGACACTGACAGAATTTAATACATACAGTTTTGAATTTTTTATTTAACTGCTGTCGACGAGGGGTTATTAATAACGATTAGTTTATTAAACAAATATGAACCAAAAACGCAATCGCTCAGTTAATTGGGATGAGGAAGAAAAGGTAAGTGATTTTAAATGCATAGTTATTCTGATTCCTTTGTATTATTGATAATAATTAATTTCGTTTATTATTTCAGCAACTATTTCGCATGGTATTTAAAGATTATGCCCATATAATTGAAAAAAAGGATTTAAGTACAAATTCCAACAAAGCGAAAAATAAAGCATGGGGGGAAATCCACGAAAAGTAAGATTTTTTTCTATGTTTATTATGTATTTTATTTTATATGCATAATTATATTCAAATACTACTAATCAATTACTTTTTACAGGCACCTAAACGAAAATTAAATGTTGAGAGTGTATCAGAGAGCAATACAAAGTCCAGACAGGTATGTATACTATTTTAAATCAAATTGTCATAAATTTCCTCAACATCATGGTAATATTCTAATCCAATCCATTTCTATCATTACCTGGCACCCTTAACCTAGTTATATAAAATGTATGGAATTGTGTTTGGTTATTTGTATAAGTTTATAACATTATATTAAAAGTATGTAAATACTAGATATTTATTTTAGTATCATTTTACAGGACTATGTTAACAATATGATTATACACTCAAGAAATTTAAAAGAAGATGAACACAGGAGACATTTGGATATGGCACAAGAGGAACATCTAATCAAAATGGAAATATTTAAAAAAGAACTTGAAACAAAAAATGAACAGTTGAAATGTGCTATCTTGGAGAGAGATATTTTAGAAATAAGGAAAATCAATGAAAAAAATAATACTTAGAAGCATTTATTTTAACATATTATATCATACATATTACTCATGTTTTATTTTGTTTTTCATTACATTTATTGTTGTTACATTTTAATCAATACTTTAAATAATTTTCCTTCAATCTGCAAAGACATACTTGATGAAAATTAAACCATATAAAATAAAACGATTTGGTATAAATTTTTCAAGATATTTATTAAAAATTTGTATTGATAAAAGCTGCTCTGGATGCATTACCTCGTAGGGAGGAGGTGCTTATATTATTTAAATTTGGTATATTTCCCTCATCTTCTTCAACAATTTCAACCATATCCTGTTTATGCATTGCAATATTATGCAATATTGCTAATGTAACAATATACAATTTTGTATTCTCTAATTTTGTACCAAATCCCTTTAGCAAACAGCGAAACCTTTGCTTCCATATACCAAAGCATCTTTCAACAGTATTGCGGGTCCTAATGTGTGCCCAATTATACATATTTTCCTTTTCTGAGTTCGGGTTTAAGACTGGTGTGAACAAATAAGGTGTACAAGCATAACCTGAATCACCTAATAGTCTTCCTTTAAACTCGGACTGCTCTAACCTTTGCTTCAATCTAGATTCATTAAATATCCTGGAATCATGTGTGCTGCCTCTCCAGTGTGCCACTATGTCCATTATTTGTAGATCAGCATTTGATACCACCTGGAATAAAGTACATAATATGAAATAACAGACAAAAGTTTCATATTTTATTATTAAATGCGGATTTCCAAAGGCGGGCTCACAGCTTTACCTTGACTTTGGGAGTGAGAACTGAAAGTGATATCAAACAGTGAGTGACAAAGGAATATCCCAGCTAAAACTGCATTTGAGTTAGTCACTATCTCTAAAGTTGCTCAATTGAAAGCATTTTAAATTAAATTTATTGTATATTTGGATTATTTTAAAACTTACTTGAACATTTATTGAACTGTATCCTTTACGATTTATATAATATTGTCCAATATTGCCACTCACTTTGGGAATTCGAATATGGGTACAGTCTATAACACCAATGACTTGTCTAAATCCACATATGGAATGAAATCCAGAAATTACTTTATTTTGTTCGATGTCATTTTCTGGCATTTTAATCCATTGGGCTCGTTTTGCAACTATTGCCAAAGCAACTTGTTTGCAAATAAGTGAAATTGATGGCTGACTCATTCCACTCAGATCTGCTGCATCATCTTGAATCTGTTGAAATCAGAAATGGAATTAGAATCATTTTATGGTTATATTAAACATAATAGAAGATGCATAACATAACTTACGTATTAGCAGAAAAGCATATTACCTGTCCTCGGGCCCAAGTTCTTATTGCACTCAAAACTTTCAAATGGGGAGGAATGTGACCACCTCTTGAATCACCAGCTAAATCATTTTTAATCATGTCTATAATAAACATGGCACTGGATCGGGAAAATCTGTACTTATACTTAAATTCATCTTCTTGTAGCTCTTCTAAAGGGTTTGTACGAATTTTGTAAAATTTCACGTCTCATGCTACCTGTATTAGCAAGCTGGTTAGCATTCTCATTTATTTCATCAACTTCTTCCAGTAGCCTCAAATCAACGTTATAATACTCTCTATCCATTTTCAGTTGCACCAAAAAATAATCAAACTATTAAAACCACCACACAATCAACAGCTAACAAACTACAAAACGAAGGTTTATAGTTGTCAAAATTTCAAATTCAATTGTCAAAATACGATTACGGACGGGCGGCCATAGTTAAACCGTCACTAAACTAGGTAGCTGGAAGGTGTAACTTTTATTCCGAGAGTAGAGTCGGATTAGCTTACTCATACCTTACTTCGTGTTTATTAATACAAAAAATGGTTAGTACTACCTTAATACTGGGAGTAAAGTTAATCCTGCTCTAGTCTACGTTTATTAATAAGGCAGCAAGTGTAAAACCTGGAATAGTGGTACGCTTAAACGTGTCGCGTTCCGGGAGCAGATTGTGTGTATCCAGTAAGGCGCCATTTATTAATTGCGTAAGGATGATTTTTGTGATTCTTGACCCCCATTTTCTCTAAGTAAGGGTACATAAGATTTTTCGAACCTCCCCTCCTTCTTCTTACGTAAGATTTTCGTTTTTCAGAATAACATAATATTGTTAGAAAAGGAACAGTTACACTAAAACTTGCAGTTTGATGTAAATCAATGATTTTTATTTTTTAACAGATAATTTACACTTTTATTGCTATCAGATATAGATTACCATTATTTTAATATTAAACGACTATCTTGTGTTTGGAATATAAAATAATATGCTATTGTGACCGAAATTATTATTGAATAGAAAAAAAATAATCATTCAATGCTATTACTGCTTGAAAATAAAGAATGTTTTTTTTTGTTTTTCAAATATATTAAAATGAGATTAATACGCGGGAAGAATGTACTATAAGTATTATTTATAACATTTAAAATGGATAAAAATGATCATATTTAAGATTAGATTTTTTTAATAAACAATGAAAATTTGTAAATAAATTTTAAATCGAAGTGTATGGCATAACCATACCAAACATAACCATTCGGCGTCCGAAATGGAACTTGATTTCTAGTATTATATATATATAAATTTCGACTTACAAAATATTACGTAAGAATGGGTTTTACCCCCCCCAAGATTAAGGGGCATGTAGAGATTTTTTAAACCCTCCTCCTCCTCGGGACCTTTACGTAATTAATGAATTGCTTCTAATTAAGTGAGGTGGTAGTTGTTTGTACCCAACTGGGGCACGATCACAGTACACATGATGATAAGACCCTCACAGTGACTATATTGTTATTTAACGCGTTCCAGAAGCAGCCATTATATCCAGACAAATGGGAAATGAAAAAAATGTTGAAATAAAAATTTATCATATGTGTACATGACTTTATCATCCATCCCTTTCGCACTAGCTACAAGAGTTTTGATAACTCATCCGAGCCCTTAATTATCTCGCTTTAACGAGAAAACTATTGACGTAAGAACGAATCTACACGCAAGTTAATTACACGCGAACTACATTTATCATCCGGATATCCCTTTTATTTTGCAAGTATTGATTGATCTTTATTTTCATTCTACGTACAACAATGTTTAGAACAGTTTATATGTGTAACATTATTAATTATTTTTTTATTATTTATGATACATTATGAAATATTAATAGAAGTTTAATATAAGTTGAAATACTATTACTTAGCACTTGTTGGTGTGTTCCGACAGTAGTATTAAACAGTTAGTATTTTAAAGACTTGACATTTTGCAATAGTACACCAATAGATTTTGTAACAAGTGAAATTATCTTCGAATAAAAAATATGTTTGTAATATATATATACGTACTAGCTGTACTCGCGACTTCGTTCGCATAGATATGGGAAAACAATATGAACTGATAAATAAGTGTCATAGTTATTTCTCGTATATAAACGTATTTTATTTTTAAACACAATCTTATTAATTATTATTATATTTTACAAAAACCACAGTAAATTATTTACCTCCATTTTTAAGCATACAATCACCCTTCTTCTTTTTCCTGACTCGCCAACTAGTGTTCTTTATTGAATACGTTACTGCCATTATCGAGTGAATAAAGAGTGTCCTGTCTTATGACGATTTCAATATTCTAAAACGATGGTGGCTCCCTTGTTAGAAATTTCTAGTGAGTTTTTGAATAGAAAAGTGAGTTTTTGTGGCATCTCAGAACTCATGTTGGATCTCTGTGTTATTTTTCCAATCCACTTCACCTGTGCGCAATATCTAAGCTTTATTATACAAAATGCCACCTGTATTATACAATAGAGGGTCTAACAACACAAATGTTTGAGATCCCGCCAAAAAAAGAAACACCTTATAAGATAGGATAAACAGGTATTTACACATTTTAAAATAATTCATTACCTGTTTACTTTTCACAAGAGAAATTATACGAAAATGATGCCATTTTTCTATGATACCGTTTTAAGTAGTGTAAGGATGTGGTTCCCTTGCATATAAGTATTTGTTTGATTATTATTAATTGCAAGCCAGCATTTTTGTTCATCATATAAAAGATTATACTTTACTTATTTGGTATATTTTTACCAAAAATTGTCAATGTGATAATGTAGTATGTTAACGCCTCGATGTTACATGTTTTTTTTTTAAATATATTTCAGTTCTTCTTTTCCCTTCTTTGTTTTATTGGTGACTTTCACAGGGAGAGAATATACAAACTATCAAAAATGTTGGTTCATTTCGTTCATAAAAGATTACAAGTATGTAAAAAATTAATAAAGATGATTTTAAAGCCCGTGAAATTATGCTCTTGATATAGACGAGAAATTATACTAGGAATAAATATTATGAACAAATAATTTATTTCTCATAACCAATTCACATAATGACCCACCATCACTTTGACTCGGCTCCAGGCGTCTTTATAGGAGCACCGCCGCCGTCGTATAACGAGTGATAATAGGATGATATAACGTGGCATGTCACGTGATATTCGATAGTGGCATCATCGTTGAGGACAGTCAGTTGAGCGTCTTTTAATGTATGGCGTTATTTTATGTAAGAAAGTGCATTACATTAGCATAGTAGAAATGGAATTGAACGGAAAATTGGAAATAATTATCCGAAATTTCTTTGCTATTTCCGCTTGCAATAGATGAATAGTAGTTACAGCTATTTACAACATAAATTGTTTGAATTTAAATGTGTTAATTAAAATTAAATAAAAATTATTAAATTGATATTAAGTTGATCATTACAGCCTTAGAAACCTCAAACAGGGTTGTAGTCCTGTCAAAAGTCAGTCACTTATAAGTCGCTGATCCTGAGGATTTGATTGAAACAATTCATTTATCAATAGGTGTTGCCGACTAAACGTTGTAAATTGAGAAATTGCGCGAAGTCTGCTGTTTTCTGGCAAATGTATGAGTTACTGGTACTTATGTAATCCTTAAATCTTATCTGAAATCGGATGGGAGCATTTAAAGTACACAATCTCTAAAAAGTATTCGATATCATAAGTAATACGGCCTTAGGGCAAAATCGATCTGTGAAACAATTAAGTCCTATCTCACCCTCTTAGCTGAAATTATATTAAACACAATATTAAATGTTTTAATTAAACCTAACAGGTAAGAAATATTGTGTTAATAACACAGGGACGGTTCGGGTTCAATATACTGGTATAATTTTGTGATATTAGTGGAGTCAGTTTATGGGTTGTTTATTTCAAATTAGTCTTAATTTATCACTTCGTAGTTAAGACTTCAAATTACTTTGCTTAGGATTTAATTTTAATGTAATATTTTCTATTAGATTTGTTACTGATCTTCTATAGTTACCTTTATTAGTCTAGTGTAACTAGAACGGGTAAGATGAGGTTGAGTATGTTGAGGCAAGGCGTAAAACTAATGTAATCTCTTTGCATATCATTGCATGTATTTTTTCTTTATAAAAAGAACATATCGTGCTGATTCAAGATATCAAGTGAAAATATATATTTTATGAACTTTGATTATACATATATATACCGTGTCGCCTTGAGACCGATGACATATTTGCGGCATAACTTTGCTAGCCTAGTGTACGTAAAAGCATTTGTATACACTCGCGTCAGCTGTTTTTTTTTTCAGTTATAGGATGCCATGTTAAAACATTTTACTTTAAAAGTGGGTAAAATTGTGCATAGAGTTTAAGCGGTCTTATATTATCTTGTAACCCGACCCTAGAGCCCGCGACCCCGTCCGTATGGTAATTCGTATATCGAAATTCAATAAGGGTGAATTAATCGTGTTTCCTGCTGCTATAAATAACCTTTAGTGGTGCTCACGGCTAGCATTCAGCCTTCCCTCAGAGTAGGAATGTCTCTGACTCCCTAGCCGCAGCGCGAAACTTACAGTCTATAGTAAGATTATAGAAGGATAGTTATTGAAACTATCTATTAGTGCATTAGCGATTAGCAGGATATAGCCGAGACAAAACTTTATATTTCTTAGTAGCATTTTTGTCGTGCAACTAACAAATGTTTTCACTTTTGAGTTGTCGTCTGTTGTCCGCGGTTTTTTTATAGAGACGAAACATCGTTGTCTCGTTCCCAAAGACTGAAAATTGGAATTTAGGCTTTTTTTATTTTTATGCCCGCCATTCACGCTTCGGTCTACAGTGGCACTCAAAAAAGTTGATTATCAGTATAACACGGGTCGTATGCGCAGGTTTAAAAAACTGCATAGGTTTATTCCAATACACGTTTCGTCCAATTGTGCAGGCACATCTAAGAGGTTTCTGGTATACCGTAGCGTGTATGCTCAGCTTAAATATAAGTATGTTTTCGATTGAAACATGAATTGTAAAAATATATGTATTTAATAAGATATGAAAGGAAAATATGCTGAGTGACAATATGATTGTGTTACGCGACCGTTATACACCTTGTACCACCTTGTACCACCAGCCTTGGTGGCATGCTAAGGTAGATATACCTTGTATCTCGAGTTCCGGGATGAGTCGATGTATATCGTATATGTGTATCAAGTAAGATGGTAGGGATCGCGACTACCATACACATGGTAATAAACCACCACAATGAATTTCTTTTGGTTTATCGCGTTTCGTCATCGGCCAGTGAATATTCAGATTAAAACTGGATAACATAAAAATAACAATATAGTGTGTCAACGATTTCTTCTTAAACTATAAAATTCTATGAAAACACGATAACGACAATCACATTGTGCTTTAAAACCAGCTATCATATCGAAATTTAGATTATGTTATGTATTGAAATTTATAATACCTTAGCAGGCACTGACCCTATTTTTGATTTCTGTCGTCCTCTGTTGTCATTTTTACAGAAATGACTTGAACAAATATGCGATTAAGATTTCGGTTTCAACCAAGGTTCACTTCTGCTCCACCGTACTATTTCTTTCCAACTATTAGCAAGTACTCTGGATCTCTGAGAAATCTTAAAATATTCATAATGATACTTATATAGATTTCAAAAAAAATTGTTTCCATTCAGCTTCTATCAGCCAACTACTCATCGAGACGAACCTAGCTTGTACAAACTCAATAGTTTTGCGTTAAGGCATTGAGGAGTTCCTATGACTATCTCCTGGCTCCATCGTGAGATCTACTGCTAACCAACTGCTCATCGAGACGAACCTAACGAGAGCTAACTCAATAGTTATATGTTAAGACGGTGTGGAGTAACTATCATCCCCTACCGATTTAGCCAACTACTAAAAAGGAAATTTATCCACTTAATTGAAGCCTGTTTATACAGTATGTATAGTTGAATAATATTTATATTGCACATGATAAATATTATATTATATTGTTATAATTTTAACAACCTTCAGTGGGAATTACAATGTATTTATACCAGCAACACTGATAACTAATGACATCTTCACTTTTATGAAATAATTATATTTGTATAAATTAATTTAAGTGACTTATATATATGGAAACACAATACTTACTGGTGTGTAATCTTCTTATCCTATTTTTAGGAAGTTGTTTTATCAAAGTTTAATAACACAAAACGCAATTTTTAATTATAATTGCGAGAGCAAAAATATGTTTATACTCTATTGCTCGCTAAATGTACCTACTGACATCTGTTCGGAGCAAAGAAATACTCTGAACAGTACTACTTTAACATGTCGGACTAGGATTCTAGACGTGTATATAATCAAAGTGTGTGAGACATAAAATCGTACATAGTTTATCGTGGTATAATTTTCTAATATTATTACCTATTTCAATGTATATATTAATTGATACAAAACTAATAAATAACAACATAATATTCATGCGATTTATAGCTAAAACTGTGTTTCTTTTAAGACTCTGCTTATAGTGTGAACAAACATACTAGTTTCTTACATCTGTAATGCTAACAGAGTATATCAGAGGAAGTCTTAAAATACCTGTCACAGAAAAAATTAAGGGTTATAGGTTAGCGTGGTATGAGCATGTCACAAGGAGGGATAACAGTCATATAAATAGAAGAAAGCTAACTATGAAGGTAGACAAATATAGGAGTAAATGAAGACTGAAGAAAGTATGGATGGATTGTGTGAAGAATGATATGCGTATAAATGGTGTGAATACTGAGATGGCAGTTGATAGAGTGGATGAAGAAAACATGTAGTGCCGAACCTACTTAAGTAAGATAAGGTATAAGAAGAAGTAGAAAAAGCGATATTCTTATTCAGGGCAACCTAAAATATCAAAAATATATAAATTTTAGCTTTCTGCATTCCTTCTCCATAGAACCTTTATTAATGCCAAACCTGAGACTCTTCCGTGCGTGCAATATACTTAAAAAGGAGTCCAAAGTTTTATCTTTTACCGTTACCTAACCTACCTAAAATTTACCAAAATGAAGATCCAAATACTAAACTAATACCAAATTTAATCTGGTCAACCACATTTATTAGAAAAATTAAGTGAAATAAGCATCAATTGTGAATCTGCAGATATTTTTCGCTTTCAAAGTTTCAGCTGGTGTTGAATTATGATTCACTTTAGTTGATTCATCAGGGTTTGTGCAGCATACTTGTGGAGAACATGTGCATTTAATTTTCTGCAAAGAATTACAAACATGAAATATGTATAAAGTAAGTAAATAGCTAGAAAAAGTGGAATGACACCGAGTAATCTATAGAGAATTAGTAATCTGTATTGTGAACATCACTTGTGATGTTGACCAATCGTTTAAAGTTATCTAAACTGACTGAACTTAGAATATTGAATGATAACCGATTCAGAAATTTCAAATAGATTTTAGAGCTTGTGGAGTAAAGGGTATTGCTTTTTATAAGAAACTAGCTGGCCCGGTAGATGTTGTTTTGTCCTTTCGAGTTGTTAATGGCTCGACCACAGAGCCATCTATCGAATCCTAACATAGCTATGAACCATCGACTCAATAAAACAAAAATAATATGTAAATATGACCTCAGTGGGACAAGTTGCTCAAAAGTTACACGATCACAACCAGACGCACACAAGATTTTTGTATATAAGAAGATGAGATATTACAGAACTGATTATTGATAATTAGGTTATTTTATCTCGGCAAATAATAAGTTTCATTAAGTTCAGTTATGGGGGCAGAAAGTTTATGATTATTATTATTGAGGTTATATAAAAAAAAAGAAAATAGACTGAGAACAGTTTATGGGCACTGATTTAAGATATACGAGATTTACAAACTTTCTTTTCAACAGCTCTTCGTATTTTTAAAAATGTTGGTCTTCTGCATATATAAGGATTCCGTCTGATTCTTCGTTGTTTGGCCGATTCATTCAACCTTGTCCTCAAGTTATCCCACGAACTGTTTTCCTGGCTCTCGCATGAACACCTTGAACCTGAATACAAAATAAAATAAATAGTTGCATGTTAATGACTAAATTCCTATATTACGGCTTTAGAAGACCCATTACATACAGAAAAATGGAGTAAAAGCCATCGACCTAGAAGATCGAAACCAATTAAAAGGTTCTTATCCAAAATCTAATGTTTTAATTCGGTATAATTACTGTACAGCACTTGTTGGTAACAGAGATTTCATTCACAGTAGTCGATTAATGCCGGTCTATTGAAATGCCTTTTCGCACCTTGTTTGAAAGAACTAATACCAAAGAAAGGAGGATAGGAGGGAACCTATTCCACATGTGCACAGTACAGGTAAGATTTAGCTAACTTTTGCGCTACTGTGTAACTGTGGTTCCGTAAACCGTTAGCAATAGAGCTATACTGAAGCATCCATATAATTTGGAAACTTTACTCTGTTAAAATATTTTTGCTTCAAATCACTAAGAGATCCCAGGGTCTTTGATATTTTGTAGTAGATATTCTACCACCTACTTCTAATTAATTGAAAATATTTAATAAACTTACCCATAATGATATGTATAATTTACATTTGATATTAAGGTTTTTTTTTTACAAAATGACGTTCTGAACCATCTCGATTAAGATCTTGTGAGAATGGACTGTTATTTTCTGTAAGTCAACAGTAGAATCAATTTGTTATTAATTATATGTGCTTTTCGCTATCAACATACCTCTTTCTCTCTTTCATTATCATCCAGGCTTAAATCATCATCATATTTTATGGAAAGTGAAATACAATTAAGGAAATTATTTCTAAACGAGGTGACCAGACTGCAGGATAAAACTTTTTTACAGCAAAAATTGTATAGATGACTCTACGTTTGGAAGTCACACTAAATCCTATTAAGCAGATAGCAAAATTACAAATGAAGAATTGGACCATTTCATTCTCAAACTCAAAAACCATCAAGAAATATAATAACCAAGAAACCATTGAAACGAAAAGAAATTTTTCTTAAAGAATAAATTGCGTAAATATATTAAAAACAGAGTAAGTAGATATCTGCTTTTTTATAAAAAAGATGACTGGTTTTTACAAGGTTATAAGTAAAAATAAAATGGAGAAATTAATAATTTAAACTAAAGGTTATTCGTTCATTTCGTTGAAATAATTTGTTATTCACAAACACTCGTAAATATTCATCAAGGCTTAATCGAATATTTAGTGGAAAATTTCATAACAATTTATTAAGTTATGTAATTTGGCTATAAACGGAATATATTTTCATCCTAAAAATTAGAAAACATATTTTATGGTACAGTTAAAATTTATTGTGACAGTCCGTGACAGATTTCATCGGTAGTCGTCACTTCTTCACGCTTCATTTGAATGATCCAATTTCGTAGGAAGAAAGAAATATGCTGGCAGAGAGACGATTCCACATTTTTTTTTATAATACATCATCTACGTTTTCTAGCATACGGCCGGCCTGATGGCAGCTCTGGAAACCCTCCTCACTACAGGAATAAAACACAAGGTTAATTGGTTGAGATCTTCTGTATGGCGGAGATATTCCACCAATCGGGCTGCCCTGAGTAGAGAGAAATTTCTCTGTGCCCTACCTCTCTTAATCCTCACGGTAAGACAATGGTAAGAATTAGTAGTTTACTTTGTATGTACTCAGATTAATGCTACCTACTATGTGGCTATGGTTTCGTATACCATCTCGCATGCCATGTATACCATCAAATAACTCTTCAGAACACATTTTAAAGGTATTTTTCTTGAATTTAGATTTTAAATATAAATAATGCGAATATAATTTGTCGGAGTATTATTAATATACCGTAGAACACGTAAAGGAATTTAATGAACCTGAAGGAAGCAAATAAAGTTTCTAGTAATATACAAATTTATCCATCTACAATTCCTAGGCCAGTAGGATCGTGGCGTGACTTTAAATATATATATTTTTTATACATCAACATAAACTTGTAGATGGATATATTATCTATTAAGTTTTACTACTAGTAAAGCTTGTATGACTGAAAAACAACTGAAAAAAAAGTATGACTTCTACTTTCTCAGTTTCGAAGAGTAATACATAAAACCCTATTTAATACAAATAATATTTTTATCTCTGACCTCTTAAAATCAGATACAAGATCTTTTAATTTATTTATCTAATTTCATTTCCATTAAAACACGAGAATGAACTGTTAGCATTCCAATTTATAATCCAGCGGCAGATTCGAAGCCCGTCAAAACCCGGAATAGAACAAGACAAACTCAAACAAGCAATTAAACTATAGCTTCCAAGGATTAATTATTTGTTTACTATATAAACTTAACAGGACCGTTGCTTGTACTATGTTTTCTAGACCGAAACTAGATTTTAAAATGTACTTAATTAATTTACAAAATCGGAGTAACAGATAACGTATATCTTAAACCAGTGGGTCTAGAAGGATTAAATTTTGTTCCTTATATAACGTAAATGAGGATAAAAAATATTTTTGTAAATTCATCTCTTAAAGAGGTTGAAAATAGGTTGTTTTCTGAAATGTTGTTTTTTTTGCTTAAAGTGGAAGGCGATACATCTAAATAGTATACGAAGCAAAATATATACGCTTTAGGAAAAAAATAAAATTTACCTATGTGCGCACATAAGTTATACTTAAGCTCTAACAAAAAAGTAATAACTCCAAAAATTCCATCCTGCGTGTCAACAACATGATGAAATTAATCAATGATAATAATGTGAATTCATTTAAAACAATGTTTATTTATACAACGTCAAACAATTTTTACACAACTAATAAATAAAATGAATTTAAATTCATTAATGGCTAACTTCATAATGTCGCATTACCGTCACATGAAATTTGCGCAACTCTCAATTTTACGTTCTGCTAAGCGCACCATAAAAAGTGTAACTTAAAAAATATAGATTAAAAATATCCTGACACTATTTATTTTTCACAACCCTCACCTTTTCATAATCTTAGCTAAACTTAGTATAATTGTATTGATCACGTCACATAATTCCAGATCACGCAAATCCCGACAACACGTTGAACATTCCAACCGCAAAGTTACCGCAATTTAATTTATGCAGGATTATAAAGGGTCGAATAAATCCATTAATGTTAGCGCGCGAGATCGACACCGATGGTAGGGCCGCGAGGCAGAAACAATCTCCGCCAAACTTTATTATTGGAGTTGCCGAGTTGCGGTCACGTCATTCGTGAGTGTTTCCGAGTTATACTATTGTACTATCGCGTCATTGTTTACATACTTCTGTTTTCACATAAATAGGCGTCTTTGTAACTATTGTTTTACACTTGGGTTCGTTTGTGTGTTCAATATGGGTAATAATGAGCTGTTAGGCTACTTGCATCATATAACATAATACAGTAATAAATATATGGTACCCAATCATTGAACATACTACGTAAAAATAACTTTTATAGCCGACGTACCGTATCTTTCATAATACCTAATACTATAAATAAAATACCAGTGGACGTTAGAGATTCAAAAAATAGCAAAAACATCGAATACAAATTTAAAAGTACTACGTCAACTTGATAATAGTAAGTACATAAAAAATATTGTGTGGTTTTATGAAACCACTATGCAAGTGAAACTTTTTTTCGGTTTGTAGGCATTTAACTAATAGTTTTTGGAAAATTATTTGATTTAATGTATTAACATTACGTTTTTAATCTTAATTAATTATTGAGAAATGGGAATGATAATGGGAAATCAACAGTAGACAAAATATTCAATTATAAAATTTAATTTCAATTTGCGTATTAGAGTTCGGAATACATAATTAATACAATCATTTAGATGATAGACGCATATTAAAAACTAAGAGCAATATTTATTTAAATCATTGAATTTAATTCAATTATTCTATCAATAATATAATAATATATGTATATTTATATATAAATATATACCCAACCAAGAACCAGTCGTCATCTACGCGTACATAGCGTATTACCATTTTAGACCATATTATCTTTGCGTTTTGTTTTTGCAAAATATATCGCAGTGAGAAAAGTTGCAATAGAAAAGCCAAGTGGAACCCGAAGCGCTGGCGTGTTAAATTGGATTCACCCGGATCGTTTAATCGATGCTCTCGTTTCAGTAAAAGCCTAAGATTTTTTTTATACAACTGAAGTTACAAATAGGCTCTGGAAACTCTACCTACACACCGCAGGAACACAGCACTAGGTTATTTGGCTGCGATCTTCTGTAGGGTGGAGGTATTCCACCAGTCGGACTGCCCCAAGTAAGTCCACAGAGATTAGAATATCATTACAAAATTGTTACTGAATATCCCAGACACAAATCTAAGTAGGTCTGTGATATTAATTTTTATAATGTACTGACTGCAATTTAGTGAATAAAACTGATTAAAAAGATTGAAATTAATTTTTATGTAACAATTAAATGTATACAAAACAAAAGTTTGGCTTGAATTTGTTCCTTGACGAATCTTCTATTTACATATTATAAAACTCAACGTCCCTCTGTCTATCTGTTCGTTTATATTCTTTTCACGAGAAATCCACGTATCCGATTTACATGATATTTTCTTTATTCATATTTATATTATCTGGCCAGGTTATAGGATATATTATGTTACATAAAATAACATACGAAATAAGCAGTGATGATAATGGTGAGTTAATTCGGAAATAAGAAGCTTTTAGGGCGCTTAAATGGCTTACGCTAAGTAAACCATAAGAGATATATTAAATTAATGTTCCACATAATTGTAGATCTTAATAAGGCATGCAACTCTACGACAGCATATATCTGTCTTCTAAGGATCATCCACAATAAGCATTTTTGAGGCAGAACAAATCGCACATACGCTCACCGACAGCATTCTGTAGTCCACGCGAGCGAAGCCGCGGACACATCTAGTTATTTATGCTCTATAGATAGAAGCTCCTAACAAAATTTAGTACTAATGTCTAATGTCTATAATTAATAAAAATGATTATTTAACGTTTAGTGCCTTATAATCCAAGTTTATTGATGACTTTAGCTGATTCTAAGTTTTATAATTTAAAGTGATAGTAATAGTTAAAAGAAATTACATATATATTAACTAAAATATCAAACAGTAATAATTTTCTGGTTAATGTTAATAAGCAAACGTTGCTCCGTGTTTACATCATTTTAATATAATGTTAGTGATGCAAGAGATTCCTATGAACAATCAAAATGTTAAATTGTAATAATATTCACTAATTAAACAGAGTGATCATCAACACATCTTTCTTCTTTGTACATCTACATAGTACAAACTGAGGACGAGATTACAAAACATAATTATATAGATCGTACTAACTTACCTAGTGACGTCCGATCCTCAATTATGTGAAGTAATATCGTCCTCGTAGTAGCCCAACCCTTCCCTGATAATTGACTGACTACGTATCGGATTCTCATTATTAAATTTCTTTATAAAAGTTGTGTTGTATGAGGCCAGGACATACGACACCTGTACCTGCCTTTATGAAGTCCCTGACATATTTTTTTTTGTAATAGCTCGGCACATTGACTATACTGTCCCTGATGGTAAGCATAGTACAATCTAAATAAAACAGCGACCACCAAGAGATGGAAATCCATCGGCGGTCGCCGCTGTCATGCCGGCGTGCATAAATATCTCTTCACGTTACGCTTGAAGGAATGACGTTGGCAGATAAGAATAAAGCATGCCTATGACCGGATCAGAGGTTACTTAACTTTATGATGAATACCTACGTTCATCTTTAAAACTGTGACAGCGAGTTGTGCAATAGTGCAAACTACATAGTACAAACTAAGGACGAGATTACTTCACATAATTGAGGATCGGAAGTCACTAGGTAAGTTAGTCCGATAAAAGCTCCCGGACACAAGATACATATTTTTTTATAGTGGCACATATTAAAGAACATAAAATACATAATATAATGACTGGCTTATAATCAAAATTTGTATCTGCACATAAACCTTAGCTGCTGTAGTTATTTGACATTAGGTACATAAAGTTAGCAATGATGATAAATGTGAAGCAATAGCTCAGTGGTAACGTGTACTATCGACGTGAGCTCGAATCCCTGCCATGAGTCTAACTTTCGGTGAAGGAAAACATTGTGATGAAACCATAGCATGGTGGTAGGGCCCGTCTGGCTAGCTATCACCCTCAAGTTGAAAATCTGCCGTCAAGCACCTATAGTTGTTTTCTGGCAGCTGCATGAGCCAGTTTCCCCACTAGCCTTAGCGTGTCACCATATTAAGGCACATCGTAACTTAATATGAGGTGAGATTGTGCCCAAACGTTAAATCTATAATAAATAAATGAAAAGGTAGTTTGTTATAGCTTGTGAATGATATACCAGAATATATAATAACATTATGTATATAATATTTATATAGAGACAAGCAATTTTTAATTCAATGAAATTCCATTTTCTCCTTTTCATAACATAACCACACGCGCTGGATTTCGGAGTCACATTTTTGCGGTAACTTCCATCTCGGCACGAACTAAAAAGTTCTCTGTGTCTTGTCTTCTTCGTACCGTCAAACTGTGGAACCATCTCCCCCGGCCAATGTGTCGGCCAATCCTTGTTACGACATCGGGTCCTTCAAATGTAACGTGAAGAGATATTTAAGCAGACCGGAATGAAAGCGGCGACCGCCGATGGATTGCCGATCTATTGGTAGTCACGTATTTGGTTTGTACATGAAAGATAGTACTTCCAATTTCCATAGCAATAACATTAAAAAAAAAAAAGGTGTGCGTGCGATTCACACACGATAGAAGTGAAACTTCATTTTATAAGACACTTTCTATTTTATTTAAACAGTGTGCAATATACATACACACCGACATTTACTCTCTCGTTCTGGCTCACACAAAAATGAGAGACCGATAATGTGCGTTAAACGTTTAACATTTAACGTTTAACGTTTGTAAATCGCATAAGAGGTTGCACTTCAAAAAAGACAAAGCTGTGTGTGCGATTCACACACGATAGAAGTGAAACTTCATTTTAAAAGACATTTTCTATTTTATTTAAACAGTGTGCAATATACATACACACCGACATTTGCTCTCTCGCTCTGGCTCACACAAAGAGGAGAGACCGATAATGTTCGTTAAACGTTTAAAACATTTAACGTTTAACGCTTGGAAGTCGCATAAGAAGTTTCACTTCAAAAAAAGGTATATTTAATCTTGTACGGATATTGATATTGGCTGAAGTTTACCATGCCCAGAAGTTGTGGATAGCAGCATAGTAGAGTGAATTATGTTATGTGAGTAAATTAATTAACTTGCTTGACTTCTACTAGTGAGAGCAAGATTTTAAAGTGCTGAGCACGTTCAAGGTGATTAGGCAGCGATCTATTTATCCCATGCCTAAAGTGACTTAAAGCAATGAGTCTGTATTCGTTCAGTGTTTTTCTATGAGTTAAACAGTAAGGCGACCAAACTACAGAGGCGTATTCGATTAAAGGTCTAAAGTATATTTTTATTATCCAAAATAAGCCAATTATCTAAAAACAATAATAATTTTTGGATTAAAACCTTTAGAATTTATAATTATTTACTTTATATTTCTAGTGACAATGTTTCTTCTTTATTTATTGTCGGTTAAAAGTAATTTTTCTTTTCATTTTTGTTCATTTGAAAAATAATTGTTTTTGGGCAGTTACTATTGCTATTACGTAATTTTATGTTTTCTCTTATTATTCATATAGTCTATCAATTGAGAAATGACATATACTTCGCATATATTCAAAGAATTAGCAAGCTGAAGTGGCAGTGGGCCGGCCATATCTCGCGAAGAACCGACAACCGCTGGGGTAAGCGGGTTCTTGAGTGGAGACCGCGACTCGGCAAACGTAGTGTAGGACGCCCTCCAGCTAGATGGGATGACGATCTGCGAAAGACTGCAGGCAGATGCTGGATGCGGACAGCTGAAGACAGGGCGCTATGGCGCTCATTAGGGGAGGCCTATGTCCAGCAGTGGACTAATATAGGTTGATGATGATGATGATGATGATATACTTCGCATATACAAAAATTGATGTTTTTTTTTAATTATTTTTGTAATGATATTTAAAACCAATATTAACAATTGTTATAGCCATCAATTATGGAATGATTTATACTTCCGGTGTACAAAATTTACATGTTTGTGCCGTTAGGAGTTGAAACTCTGGGACCGCGGGGTCCTAGTGCGCGTAGCCTTTTTAAAGAACGCGCGAGTCGACTGGTCGAATCTTCTCGCGACCAGAGGGCTGGCCAATATTACCATACGTTTACGGTGGCGAGTTGGATGGCATCCATAATTTGTTCTTTTTTATTATTATTATTGTTACATATTTGAGAGGTAATAAAACATTTTTTTTTTAATTATTTGATTAGACGGTTTGAAAATATAAATCTATTGAGCTTTATTATACTAGTACAGATTATTTTAATGTTTCTATTAATTTTTATTATCAGTAACATTTTTGTAAATTACAGAGAATATACATTTCCGAATATCTTTTACACGCGGCTAAAGCGTTACTTTGTTTGTGGGTACAGTCTTTTTTTTAAACGCAGCGTCGTTTATTCTGTCTTGGTAAATGAATCTCATGAGTAGCAGTCACAAAAATAAAATCGCGAAATTCCCCACGTCAAACATCTATTGCTGTCGACGGCCGGCAATAAATAGATTATAGTTTATTGGTCGATACGAATACGAATTGGTATGATACGAAGAGACAGTTAAATGGAATTTGTTTAAGTATATGTAGAGACATATGGTAGACTCATAAGTAAGTTTAAAAACTTTATCATCGACGAAGCACTATACATATAAGGCCCCGTTTTGTTCCATGAACTTTTCGCTGCCAATTTTCCGGTTGAACGCCTATTTGACAGAATTGCAGTTTGAGACTAGTTTATGAGGAAAACTTTGTTGATGGTTTCATGTTTCAAAGTGCGCTTTGTTGAATTGTAATAAATTTTTTACGATATACCCCGATCACCTTTAAGTGGTTTAGTTTTTAACGTGTTTTAAGCTGCAAAGTCGTGGGATTTAATTCAATTAAATTTGTTAAATATGTCTATAATATATTAATATATACTGTCCAAGAGATTGCTTATTTGTATGCACTAATCTTTGGAACTACCAGTTTGAAAAAATAATAATCTTGGGACAGGTTTTATATAGGCTTCACGCTACGACCCTAAAGAGCGGAACAGTAATTATGAACGTCAAGCAATGTGGAAAATTTTAGGTAAATACGAAAAGTGAGAACAACAATAGGTAACACGGGTGCGTATCATATCGGCTCAAGGAGCCTTTCATAAAATCTTAGCTGCACTTGCAAGTGAGAAAACCAAAATTTTTATCTAAGTTTTTCATAAGTTCTTAGTCATCAACAACCTATAATAGTCCACTGCTGGACATAGGCCTCCCCTAATGAGCGCCATAGCTCCCTGTCTTCACCTTGCCGCATCCAGCATCTGCCTGCAGTCTTTCGCAGATCGTCATCCCATCTGGCCGGAGGGCGTCCTACACTACGTTTGCCGAGTCGCGGTCTCCACTCAAGAACCCGTTTACCCCAGCGGTTGTCGGTTCTTCGCGAGATATGGCCGGCCCACTGCCACTTCAGCTTGCTAATTCTTTGAGCTATGTCGATAACTTTGGTTCTCTGTCGGATGTACTTAGTACTGTAATTATATTATGGTTAGGTGACGATGAAAAGGACATATTAAATTAAGGTAAAAAATAGAAAAGGGGACTAAGCTGTTTTAACGTAACCGTGTTTTAAATAACAGAAATGAAACACATAAAGTAGTCTAACGTTTATTATATTATCGACCAAAGGTTTCATTATATGCGGTTTAAATTTATACATCAATTAATTTTTCTTCTCAATCGATGTCAACTACAATAAATTTGAAATTTTACAAATACTTTCAAAATAAAATAATACTAAACAATCAGTCTTTTGGAAGATAATTATGATATTCAAAATACATTTATGAGTAATTATGTCCACACAGGATCGTAGCCAGTGAGTTACTGAGGGTTCTAATTTTTATTCTCATAATATCTAAATAAAAAATACATTATTATCATTTGAATAAAAGGGCGCTTGCAAGTGAACTTAACAGAAGTATAACTTCTTTGGATATCTAAACGGTAGATACATACATGGATAAAATGACAGGAATTATACAATTTTAACAAAATTTGCGGTTATTACTCACTTTAGACAAACTGCTTAGTATATAAATGATTTCTATATTAATACGAGGAAATCGGAAGACTTCTCTACTGAGTCTTTTGACTACCTGTAACTATAGCTATCCTAGGAATCGGAAAAAAGATAAAGTACGCCACACCAAGAGAAAAAGAAACAAATAGATTTCCTACTCCACTCTGTGACATTGAAGTGGAAATTGGCCTGATATCTAGCTAGAACAGGGGACGCTGTAGAACGACGTGCTGTATAATGGAGAAAAACTAAGGGGAAAAGAAAACGAGGAAGAGCACCAAGAAGATGGGTTGATGATGAGACAAATGAGAAATAAAAACCAAATACAGAAAGCGATGGAAAATAATGGAAGAGGCCTTTACCCTACATAGGGTTCTCGTTTATAATAATTGGTATTTCATTTATTTATTTAATAATAATTAACTAAAAAATGAAGAAATAATTTATTTACTTGTATTATTATATCTATAAATGTTTATTAATTAATAGAACAACTGTTGTTGCTTGATTATGCGCGTGTGGAACATTTACCTTATTTTACCATGCTCATTTATCTCTCTCAGTATTGCATATTTATTTTCCTTTCTCTCCCTCTCTGGCCAAATACCTATTTTCCGACCTTTTTGCGTCAGAAACGTTGCGTTGCAAAAAACAATGCAGTTAAGTTTTACACTCATAGCACCCAAAGAAGTTACACTTAAAAAACATGTAAACAAATTGATTGAAATTAATCCCTCAATACTTTCATTCCAATTACGGCCCTGATCTCGACTATAATATGAATCATATTTGATTCAAAATATTATTTACTGAATTGCATAATTCTAAATTTAGCAAAATTTTGGCAACACACCATAAACTTCGTAGAGGGAATAAATAAAATAGTTAGGGGTATTAATTACTCTTTCGATACGAAGTGAGAGAGCGACATAAAAAGGAGGGATATTAATTTTATATATCTATCACTGTAACTGCTTTTTCGTGCAAAATACGCCACAGTTGTCAAAATAGTCGAGGTTGAAAGAGTTTTGACGTAGTTTTTTCAAACCATCGTACAATGGTAAATTTTAAGGTAACTGAATAAAACAACAACACTTGAATATCGCTATCACACTCTGTTACCATATGTTTGTCTATTTCTTTCTCTGTCTATGATAAACTTATAACGACGAGTGTTTTACAAACATACTTATCACTCTTTGGCATAAAGACATTATAATTAAACTTCTAGCATATTATTTGAGATCAATAATATTAATATAATTATTACAATATAAAAATGTCCACAAACAATTTGTTTAAACATATCGGTTTTGGTAAAGATTAAAAACACAATTATTATAACCTATGTCTGAACAAAGGAACGGTCATTTTTAGATTCTTTATTATTTTTTAGGATAATGTATGACAAGAACCTTGTCTGCTGTTAAATGAAATAACCTAAGACTGAATTACTCTAAGCCTTGATAAAAGTTGATTGACTATTAGACTCTCTCTCATGAGAGAGATTAACTCTTAACCGGTGAATACTTTGCGACAGATTTCAAAAACTATAAAATGTTCTATTTACGGAATAATAAATACTATAGATATATTAAAAATACAAATTTATCAAATTAATTAGGTAATTCTTAATAATTATAATAAATTTATGATATGAACACAACCATATAAAGATGACGTCAGTATTTTCGAATAAATTCGTTTTCCTGTTTTCAAGTCCCCAGCTACCTGTGATGAGGTATTCGACAGCCTTCTGGAAATATAACAATTTACAAACATTTACCGATTTTATTTACCATATGTCCAATTCTATTTTATTGTGTGTATCAAATGTGTTTTTTTTTTTGTGGCGTAAGAGTTATGGCAAAATCAAAATGAATTATTCAAACGTTATTTTAAAATGAATGTTTCCCGCTATGGACAAACAACAGTTTAAAATTAGTGTTTTCGATAAAATAATAAGTTTTTGTTTTTCAATATTCTTAATGTGAATATATAATAATTACATGTAGGAGGTTCCATTTATTAACAATCAGTTTAACCACCGGAAGATCTGGAATCCATCGCCGATTGCCGTTGTCATGCAAACCTCTCGGTACTTGGATACAGACTGACTGATCCCGAATCACGACAAATCAAAAGAGAGTTACTGTAAAGGTAATTAATTACATTATGATTGCAATCATATCACCCTTCTTGATTATTGTATATACACCCGTTGAACCCAGAACGGGACAGGAGTAAGCGTGACACCATAACTAGTGTTACACCTTTACACCAAGTGTATGGTGGTCACGATCCAGTAGAACACAGTTATCTTATCCCACGACCCAGCAAATGATAAAAGATTTTATCAAATTATAATTATCGTGACTTACTTCTCGGTGCAGTTTTCAACGTTGTAGTTCTCGAAACACAATCGCTCTCTTCAGATTCAGACCGCACTTGGAAACTTGTCTCTGGAAATGAATTATTATTTAAAATAACACAATGATAGAAGATTGATAGGTGGGATACCATAAAATAGAATGATTAGTATAAGCTTTCTATATCATGATATTTATTTTGTATTTAAAAGGACGATTCATGCTACACGGGCCCGGTGTAAAATAAATCATCCTTAAGACATACTTATTTTGTTTTAAAACCCTGCTGGTAATTGTCGAGATAATACAGTCGGAGATGGTTACATGTTAAGCCTAGAAAGAGAACGGGCTCTTAAGTATATATAGTTTAAACTTAGATGATAAAAATGTTGAACGCAGCGACTGTGTGCAAAAGTCAATGTTTAATTTCTTTGTAAACCTCAGTGATAATTAATTAACGGTACGTCTTAGGCAGATGTACTTTGATTTACTTTTTAAATTAATAAAATAAGAATTCATCTCGGGATTGCTTTTTGTTTCCATATTAACATCTGCTTTAAATATCCTTCACCCTAAATAAAACGTAAGTTTCATCACCACACTGACTATATTGATGATTTTCATTGTCAAAATATTACAATTCTATATTCTTCAATTAATTGCACAGAGTTATAATGAAAGTTATGTTACCATACACTACAAAATGATACTCCTCACGGAAAATATACCATGTTTTGAAGGTGATAAGTTCGACTTTCAAGGCACTGTGTGATGGCACACAGTTTCTTTTCAATCAAGCAATGCTACTAAAGTTGTTGTGTTTCTGTTTGAAAGATACAGTAGACACAGGTATTCACATATATGTCATTTCAATTTAGCTCTCAGAAGTAACAACTGCAGCAATGCAGAGACCACTTAACAAGTTGGAACAGAAATTTTTGGCAAAATTTTAGTTTTTTAATTTAGTGGCTTTTTTATTTGTATTTATGAAGTGAGTTATTTGATATTGTGTAATATTGGACGCATTTTACATGATATGGTTTAGTTATTATGCATAAGTAATGTGCATTATAAATGATAACATGGACCGTGAATTCTTAGATGTCACAAAACTCTCTGGAATGTTCTAATAAAATGACCATCATTTTATTAAGAGTAAAACACTAAAATCATCAGAAGATACTGAGTAAGTAAACCAAAAAAATTAGTCAATAATCCTTGATAGTGTGGATTGGTTGTTAAAGTAGGAAAGAGTAGAATTGCCAACAGTCTTTTTTATAAAGAGTTGTCCTTACCACTGTCATATCTAGCTTTGCTATTACCCGGCAGATGTGATCTACTTGGTATCTCTTGGTTCTCAACATGCCCAAATGTTCTGAATCCGATAGCAAATTGTGCGTATGGACTTATTTCATAAAGTTCTGGAAATAAATTTGATTAGTTTAATAGCACCTCTGACTTTATTCTCATATCTCCAAAACTAAACAAGTAATAATTAACTTTTTTGATTTGTTTTCTTTCTTGTATGCCTCTAATGGCCGATGTACTCGTATATATAACACTGTATGTGTCAACAGTATTTTTTTTACAGTAGCACGACAAAGTGATGGCACTTGTTTAGAGAGGTAGGGCATAGATAAAGTGATTTGGAGATTTCTATATACTTGGGGCAGCTCGACTGATGGAACTCCTGAAGATCGCAGCCAAATGACCTAGTGTTGTGTTCCTGCGGTGAGTAGGGTTTCCATAGCACCTTGCGGATAGGTGGGTTCAAAGAAAGATAGGGCACAGAGAAATTTCTTTGGAGATTTCTCACTACTTGGGGCAGCCCGACTGGTGGAATACCTCCTCCTCCACCCTCGCAACCAAGTAACATTGTATTGTGTTCCTGCGGTGTGTAGTGTTCCCTGAGTTCCTTGGGAAAGGGGGGTTCAATGTTGGCAACGCGCTAGTAATATCTAGGGTATTACAAGCGTACACAGGCTACGGTAGCTGCTTACCATAAGTCGGGCCGTATGTTTGTTTGCCACCTTCATAGTATAAAAAGAAAAAACCACTAACCTAATTCATAACTAGAACTCGAACCCATCCCATTCAATATACATTTAATATGTAACTCGTCGTATTCGTGACACATTTCATATGTAACTAACATAACTTGTCATCCTAGCTACAAATGATTAAAAAGCGTGCGTGCGTGACAAATTGCATATAGAACAACCCAAAAACAATGGTGACCACCGAGAGATCGGCAATCCATTGGTGGTCGTCGCTGTCATGTCGGCCTGTAAACCTTAAGGTAACTAAATATACACTAGATGATCCCAAAACGCAACGGTTTACTTTGACGAGTTTATTACCAAGTGCATAATATACTTCATACGACGATGTCGGTGAAGAAATTAGACGTTAAAAATTTATAGGACTTGTTCCAATATCCGGAATTAATGGTAGAACCTGTACAAGGTTCGACAGCGACTGCACCTCTGCATCATATACTTACACCATAAAGTAATAGTGATTGCACTGTGAGTCTGTTTAAAGGATATGATTAGCACCATATACTGGTACACAAGGAGTTTTAATTCCCAACAGGAGCAATGATTTGTCTCAGTTAGAACTCCGGTTGTTTATGAAGATGTAGCAGAAGAAAGAAATGAAGCAGCTTATGGTGTGCTACCAACGCGTACTCAGCGAGTGATTGCCAATATAAATAGCATTGACCATGTAGTTTGTTAGAACTTACCATGTTTATTTTCCCCGGTGAGATGAACCGGTGTACTGTAAACTCTATTACCAATGTCGGTTGGAGCAGTTTGCTGCGTGTTCACTGTTACGTTACTACGTTCAGATTTACAATCGACGCTCAGAGAATTACGATATTCAGTTAAATGTTGATTACTGTTGAGAAACAATTACATTGATTTATTCGACCCTTTATTGTAACTTCCATAGTGTTGTTAGCTTTTGAACTCAAATTTACAGAAGATTGTAAATTATTAAGAAGAGTCTTAGTCTTTAAAATGTCTTAAATATAAGCCTAAATTTATATTTATTAGACCTTTTTAGCTTCGGTGCGCACGGAGATTGATGTGGTTAAAATGTTCTTATGACTTAAGACTATGAATATTGTAAGGATTTACAAGACGTCTAGTTAGATCTTTAAACATGTGGTAGAACCTATGCAATGTTTCACTTCTAAAACGCCACCTCTACAGCTTTTTCTGCTGCAAAGGGTGCGGTTAACAACATGCATTGGTACACGACGGTTCCAACTCACTCCTCATGAGTAGCCTATTACTGATTGACTTCAAAGCTATGGTTCTTTTTGAGATTGATTATACGTAACTATAGGCTGCAGTGACAACTTACATCATGTGAGCAATATCCCTGTTTGCTTCTACATATCATTAAAGAAATAAGCAACAATGTTTTAGAACGGTTGATACATATATAGTAGCTAGTCATAATTTTTTATCATCGACATATAAAATTTTGATGTAGAATTTGTGTTCCTCCTTGTTTCAATCATTTTTGTAAAATGTTTACTACAAAATAAAATATGAAGAATCAGTACTTACTTATGTCTCTTGACGAGTATAAAGACACAGGTTAATAAACATAACATTAGTAAAATTGAACTGCAGATTATAACTAACATATTGAGATCAAAGAACTCCGACGGTGGTCCAACAGATTCTGAAATTAAGGAAAAACATATGCTTGAACTTTGAAAGTTTAATAAAATAAAAATAAACGTGATATTATTTTGAGATTTTGTAATAATGTTGTTACGACCTGAGTAAAATAGAAAAAAATATTACTATTTTCGAAACGTTTAAACGTTTACAACGTTTAAAATTTACTAGAAATATTGAATATGTATGTATATGTATCTACGAAAAAACATTGAAGTTCAAACACACACATTTAATGCTTATTACTCCGATAACGTATTCAAACATACAATGTCTAAATATAGCACGCTTCCACTTTTTTAAACGAGGTCGTATAGTTCAAGACCACTCTAGTCATTTCGAGCCTTCGTTTATTTGGGTATATAAGCGAGTCGTGTTGTGACGGAGGACAGTTCTGTTTTAGATATCCATGAGAAAACAACAAGTGATAAAAGAAAGAAATCTGCAAGTGCACCACAGAGTAGTGTAAACAGAGTGAATAACAAGTTAGTTTGAGTTTTTTTTTTGAGTACTAATAAACTGTTTTTGTAAAACAAACGGTATTTCAATTCTCACACACACACACAAACTCACAACACAATATCATACAAGTATAAGAAAATATCTTACCGCCCAGTATAGTTGTTGTTGCATAATTATAAACCGAAGTAGATAAGCCGGCAGAATTCTCAGCTGTAACTCGTATCTGGTACCACTGAGCCGGAGTTAAATCTCCTATCACGAATGAGTTAGGTTGGTTCAGTACCGACGCCGCGTACTGATTCCACTGCTGGTCTGATTGCGGCTGAAAAAATCGTGCAAACTGGAATAGTAATTCTGATTATGTGAACACAAGAGACAAATAAGAATATACATAAGCGAATATGATTACTAGTAAAGTTTTTAACTCAAGAGATTTTATGTTTGAACTTGCTAATCTCTAGAACTACCTGTTAGATTTGAGAAAACCTTTCTTAATTTTATAGCTTATTTATTGAGGAACATTATAGATTATATAAATTCACGCTACAACACTAAACAGACGAGCAGTAACCATGAACGTCAGGCAATCTGGCAAACTGTAGGCAAGTAGGGGACGTGAGAATAACGATAAGGCTGCATAGGTGCATTGAAGTCGGTTAAGATGGAAAATTAGCAGAATAAATTTAACTCGGGTGTAACATTGGACATTGATGATCTTTTTCGGATGTAGGTTTGGACTCAATTATTTTTTTTATTCGAAGCACGGCATAGCTGTATTTAATGGTGAGCACAGTGCAATCCAATAACATCGGCTACTACCACGGGATTTACAATCCATCACAGTCCCCGCTGTGATGCGGGCCTGCTTAAATGTCTCTTCACGTTATGTTTGAAGGAGTCCATGTTGTAGGAAGGAGGCTACACACTGGCTTAGAGACAGTTCCACAGCTCCACAGTACGGCAAAGATACGACTTAGCAAATTTCTTTGTTCGAATCTAGAATGGAGGTTACCGTAAAGCTGTGGCTCCGGAGCCCAACGCGCGTTCTATTCCCAAGGTTCAAATACATTTTTTTTTATCAAGTATTATAAACCAACGGTTAACTAAACTGACTCTATATCTTAAGTAATGATGTAATCAAGTATAAAATGCATTGCGTCTAATATAGTTTGACGTAGGTATTTGCAGACAGATTTTCAACTTAAGGATGCTTGTTGACTTATTAAATACGAACACATACACCATTTAAAGCATTATGTTTTTACATAAACATCTGATAATTAAAAGAAAATGGTATAGATTTTAACTTGAAACGAATATCTAATTCATTATTGCTATGGTATTGATGATTTCATTTTAAACAGTTTTCTTTGGAAAGAGAAAACATGGTTTTTTTATTTTTATTACGTCTAAGAAGAATAACTTGTACATACTAATTTATTTTCAGCTTTCCTCCAGACCTTACTCCCATACTCTTTGTAATCTACTTCAAATCTAATAATTTCGCATCCATTGTCATCCCATCCACTCAGTTGTATGTATATGTGACTTGCATTACTCCAAAACCATTCTGTGCTCGTCGGAGAGACTGGAACTGATGAATGAAAATAATATTTTTTCAACTACTATTTGTGTATTCAAAATTATGCTCTTTAGTTGTTTTTTTTTTATCTGACTATACTGTTAGCCATAAGGGGAGTGAAGCCTGAAACGGCTTTTAAATCTTCACCCACCTTAGCTCTTTAGTTGGTAATACAAGACGCAAACTCGACTAACTTGAAGTAAGTATAATATGGATTTGATATACTAATAATAATACCAAGAGCGAACTAGTTAAGTCTATACATAAAGACTCGAGAATAAAAGAGATAGAAATAGTTTTTTTTCTTTATCTACGTATACGGTTTTTGTTATTGGTCACAATCTGCCTCACAGCATTTATTATATTCCCGAAATTAACTGGATAAATTTCAAAAAACTTCACGTTAAGGCGGCCATTTTGTATTGTATATTTAAGTGGTCTGGATATACCATATTGTTGTTCCTTACGATAGTATTCTGTTGTTTAATCTATATTATCCTTAATCTGAGTCGACCGAGCTCTGAACCAGTTAAGGCATAAACAAAGAGTGCACTCACCTCCGCCAAGAGTTTTCGCATCGACATAAGCCGGTTGCGAAGATCCAACGCTGTTCTCTGCGGTCATCCTCAAAGAGTATTTCGTACCACATTTCAATCCTTCTAAAGTGTACTTTTGAGCTCCTTGGAGCGATGTAGCCCTGGTAGACCACGCATCATGCCAGGATAAGTTCGCTTCTTTCCAAGTTAAATTGTAATCTAAAAAAAAAATATATAAATAAGCTCGCGTATTTCCAAGTTATATTTTTATCATTTTAAAGATAAAACATTAAGTAATTTGAAATATGATATCTCTTAGAAACACGCAACAGTTTTATGTAGCACTATGATTTTCATCGACGTCAGAGTCATCAGTATCATGTCTTGATCATTGTAATATTTATAATAAGGAAAGTAACTTATAAGAATATTGTGACATAAAAGATAATCAAGTTTTGTAAAACTTTTGCTCTCTGGTCAAGAAGGTGTATATCTCGTCCCTGTTCATCTAAACAAAAAGTAACCAAACATTACTAAGTGACGACTGAGCACTGTTATCGCAATAGACTCACGCAAATTGACTTATTTACAGTAAGGATAATTTATGCAGCTAACTTTACGGCAGCAACTATTAAAGAATATTCATATGACTACACTGTACTTATCGCTTTCGGTGAAGTCACTTTGCCGATCCATTTTATAAAATTGTCTAAAAAATAGACTTACTAATTTTTTGCGCCTTTCCTCCAATCTTTCTAGGCGCGTCCCACTGAACGTGCAGCGCATTTTTATGTGCAGTGATTCTCAAATTGGGCGGTTCAGGGGTCGGCAGAACTGATACTTCATAGGATACGGAATCAGATCCATACAGATTTTTGGCTAAGCACGTGTAATTCCCGCTTAAAGATTGGTCTATATCTGTAATAAAATATAGACTTATTTTTTTCTCTTTATAATGCAGGGCCGCCTCATAGATAGATAAATAGATTGCTATGAAGCACGGATTGTAAGTGATTTTGTAGAACTATTAGTACATGTCAACCAAACAAGATTCTCTCCTATAGGTAGTGGCCTTAAATTATGCCAATCAATAACTTAAACATTTTATATTCTAGGATTTTTGACAAATTATCGAAATCAAATCAAGACTAACTCTCTCCTTCCCACTTCAGGGTATACTTTCGCCAGGGAGACACTGCAAGGAAAATATTGCAATAATAAAGTCGTGTTAAAAGTTACTGTTAATAAGCAGGCTGTCGTCGTGGTTCCTGGTGAACCTCGGATGGTGCGTGATGATGTTCTGCTTGTGATACCACACAGTGCGCGGTGGTGGTACTCCCACACACTGGCAGACCAGCAGCAGTGAGCTGCCGACGCCCACCGATATCACGCCCCCCAGAGAAGCTACTCCCGCTACAACTGGAATAAGAAAGAAAGAATCACTTTCTTTACCGATCACACAACACATACGTAGTATTATTAATATAAAAATAAAACAAGAAGTAATTAATGTGTTGTGCGAAAATAAACAGTTGCTAGTCTCAACGCAGGTATTCTGACTTGGACACCTAAACTGACGACACGGATACGAATAAAAAAATAAACAAATAAGTAGTTAATAGAAAAAAAATCTGGATAAAAAAAAATTAGAATAATCAATTAGAAATTGTTTTGAAGAGAATAAGAAAAATCTTTTTACGCTTTAAGGGTACTAAACTACAAATCTGGTTCTGTAGCAAAAGTTTTTTAAACGTTACTCCGAATCGGAGGCAAGTCACTGTGACGACGCAAACTTAAATGAAGCTTGGAAGCCATGAATCGGTGCTTCGGAGTAATAAGAATATAGCTACAGGTACTTAATACTAAAAATGGGTAATTAAAATTTTTTTTGGTGGTTTGCTTTAGTGGTTTTGACACGTGGAAGTACGAGAGAATGATAAATAAGACATTACAAATAAATGTGCCGCTGAGTGTGTTAACAGCCATTTAACCAATGCAGGTGTATCAAATAATTGGTTAATTTGAAGGAAATGAGGTTTGTATGAGATCAAAAGCCGGTGCCACTTCTTTCTACCTACCTTGCTACTTAAGCTACTAACACATTGCACATTTTCATCCTTTTAATGGTTGAGTGAATATTCACGGTACCTTTAGAAGATGGCTGAATGTGCATTCTAGGAGTAGGAGCACCTTCCCCGGGCGCGGTGTGGGCGCGAACAAACACCTCATACTGCCGTCCAGATGTCAGACCTGACACTGGTAAAGTGCCTTGACGCGACGCACTCAACTCTTCACTGGCTTCCACGCGGTAGCTCTGCGGTGCACCCGTACTGCATATAGCAATAGCATCAGCTTCATCACAGCGATAATATTATACAATCACATCACTCAAAGTAATAATGAGTAATACTAAATGTGGATATTTTGTATAACTAGAACGGAAGAATTGTTATATTATCAGAGGAAGTATGAAAGTCGCACCCATAACAAAATAGTTGTGGAGTAATAAGTCAGCATGGTACGGACTTACTATATGGAGGGATAAGAATTATATTACTGGAAGAGTGTTAAGCATAAAGGTAAACGCATAAAGGAGTATACATAGATATTTAATTCCCTTCTCTACTTTCCTCTACAGAATCACACGCGCTGGGCATCGGCGTCACATTCTTACAATAACCTCTATCTCGACACGAACTAAAAAGATTTTTATGTCTTATCTTTGTCGTACCGTGAAACTGTGGAACCATCTCCCGGCCCATGTGTTCCCTCCTTCTTATGACATCGGGTCCTTCAAGCGTAACGTAAAGAGATATTTGTGCAGGCCGGCATGACGGTGGCGACAGGATTGTACTGTGCTTACAATCAGGGACATTACTGTAAATTTTCCAACCTACTATATAAAAAAGAGGATTGTAGAAAACCGACGAAGGTAAGATGTAAGTTCATAGCGGAGAATGAAAGACGCAAAGATGCTGTGCTGACCCTACTTAAGTGATATAAGGGCAAGCAGAAGAAAAAGACGATTAAATAAGAAAACTTATTCTCCAAGAATTCAGAATATTCATCACCTACATATCGATTGGCGAGTAAAGAATTATCGATCAGCTATAAGCAAATTTAATTCTCAGTATGTACGTTTTACATATACATTTGAATGAATATACAACGGTTGAGAAGTTTTTATGGACCTACCAAGTAGTAGGACACTATGTAGATTTTAAGGCGCCTGAAATCGCTAACATGTTGTGCTTTTTTAACGTGACGGTTAATGTATAACTTATCACAGAAAGAGGGGTCAGTGTGTTGTTGTAAGTCTAGAATTTACTTGACGGACATACTGGTAACAGGAGATACAAGTAAAAAGCATTACTATTACCTGGACACCGGTTTTACGTAGACCGTATAATGGGTGATTTCTCCATTCGGATCTACTGGTCTCTTCCAACTGACTAAAATTGAAGTGGACGACGATACTAGTACTTTTAGAGCAGAAGGCGGACCAGGAACTGAAATTTAACAAAATTATAATTATGTATATATATATATATATATTTTTTAATTCACACATAGTTGTGGAGAACATAGCAAACAACAATCAAAACAGAACAAAATATAAGGACAATGAGAATTCGACTGGACTAATATCCAACAACGTGTTAACACATAGATATAAAACTCACGCTATTTCTCTTAAGTTCAAAAATGATACCACCATAAATAAAAAATGAGAGAATTAACAACGGAAAAAAATGGAATAATACATATAATTCAATTATAGCGAAATGATAAATACTTAAAATAATTGAAATACTTTATAAAATATAAATATTTTACTACTTGTGTACTTTATAGTATTTAAGAAACCTGTGAACAATTATATGTAAAGAAGAGTGTTTAGACTGTTACATCATTATTTATAATACTAAAAAAGAAGACACATAAAGGGAAACTAGGAATTATGTTTATATCAAAGTACAATATTTATGTACCACAGCAACGATGATCACAAAAAACATGATCTACTCGTATTTATTGTGTAGTAGCAGTTTTAATACCAGCTTACAGTGAAATAATATAAATAGGTATATTTCTCACTATACCTTTGTCTAGTAAATATCTTCAAACTAAATTATAAAGTTGTCTTATCCTATCTGAGCATATTCAGACTATATTCATGTAAGTCTGTTTATATTACCATTAAAGTGGAATATAGCAACATGAATACTGCTGAATTGCAGTAAAAAATAGTAGTCGCAATGTTTTCATAGTCAAACCTTGCACTTTCAATTAAACTGTAAACACTTGATCAATAATATTGCTTAATTTATTAGGAACAAATATAAGCTTTGTGTAGACAGAAGCAGAAGGCTGCATTCTATAGAGATAAAATCATAATAAGTCTTACCATCTTGCAATGTAGTGCAAAATACGGGGTAGGAGAAGGGTCCAATACCATAGTTAGAGAACCCAGCCACTTTCACAGTATAATTAGTGTACTTCAATAAAGCTTGCAGATACAACTCCGTGTGCGGGGAACTTATATTTTGTATTTGTCCATCTAAAATAATTATCTCAAATGAATTGTGAATTTCTCTATAAGTTACATACGTCAGAATATTTTTGAATATTATAAACACGCTAAACCTATGCTAAAAAATATCAATAAATACTTACCAGATTTTCAGCTTAAAAGACGTTAGTCAAGCATTTATTAAACTTTTTCCTACGTTCACCCTTTTTTTATCGTTATAGGTTTGGCGTAGTGGCCACAATCTCACCTGATGTTAAGTGACAATAACACGCTAAACCTACTGGAAGACTGGCTCTCAAGTACAGCTGCCGGAACACACCTATTGGTGCTTCGCGGCTGATTTTCAACTTGAGGGTGGTAGCTAGCCAGGCGGGCAATAGAAAAAGTCCTACCACCATGCTATGGTTTCTTCACGATTTTTCACTTCACTGAAAGCTCAGGCTCATTGCAGGGATTCGAACTCACGTCAATCGACGTGAAGTCGTACACGCTACCACTGAGCCACCATTGCTTCAAAACCCTAGACTACAACAATCGGACCACTGATGAAGACAAATTCAGGTATTTAGGAAACCACCAGAATCACAGTTTTAAAATTTTCTTGTTAATTTTATACTGGCAATGGTGTTCGTGTTGGCGCGCGTGCTAGACGAGACTGTAGGAATAGGTCTGTGGGATTAATACTAAAGGGAGACTAAAATAGTTGGTAACAACAACCCCAATCCAAACAAAACATTTTTAAACGTATAGGTTTTGTTTTAAATAGTATTTCACTGTACGTATCTTATAGTAACCGCAGTACGAAACAAAACCAACGGTACTAATGTTAGATTTAGATTTATTGAGGTAGTGATCTCATCAGCTCGCATATACCAGAGCGAAAGCCAAATGACCTTATACAGTCATTGTGTGATCCTTATACCTCTATTTGTGATTGCAATTAATGCAATATTATATTGTAATATTTTACCTTCACTACTATAATATACAAAGTATCCGAGTAATGAAGATCCATGAACTGGTATCGGCTGCCAAGATATCCGCAGTGATGTGGACGATACACCTCTACATTCGACCCCCGTGGGGGGTTGCTCTGGAGCTGAAAAGAAAACAAAATTTTGATAAGTTTTGAAAGAACTAGATTGGACGAAATGAGAAATTATTGATAGACTTCAATTTTTACAGAAGCGAAATATTTAGCCAGGATATCTTGTATTCAATATTTCTAGGTTCTTATTGATGAAATTCTGCTGTTACTGTGCGATAAAAAAGCAAAAAAGCATAAATGTAAAATACACTAAGGAGATATTGATATAGCGCCGAAAATTGTAAAGACTTCACGCGTTTGGGGACATGCCATATTGTATATGCCTTTTTTTTTTCGAACTTTCTATACTGTTAGCCTTAGGGGCCCTGGAGCCTTTACGGCTTTTACAGCTTTACCGGGCTTGGGGGCGAGCGCTTAGGGCACTCAGCCACGAAAGCTAAGCAACAACATCCGAGGGTGCCAAAGTGGCCGAACCTCGGCTCGGACTGTTGCGCGTATGCAATTAAGTCGCGATCTGACTAAATCCCTATCATTCGATCTAAACTAACTATACATATATACATGTTTCTGTCCCCTGGGAGGAGGGAAGGAACATGTGTATGTGTATTTAGTGGTCTGAAAATTTTTGTCTAATTTAACTAGGCAAAAAAAGAAAAAAAAGGTCCCTTACAGAACCTATGTACCTGTGTGTTGTGCATGTGTGTATAATACAGTGTCACGTGTGTCTGTGAAAGCTAGTGAATGTAGAGTCACTGTATCGCGCGAGCGGCTGCTTGACTCAAGGGCACCATACCGATGGATCGGACCTAGGCTTGAGTTGCCGCAGAGGAGGGCGGTCGTGGCGGGTTTGTATATGGTTGTATTCATACACCCAAAAGAAGATATACTAACTTGAGTCAGTAAAACAATACTGTTAACTTTTCTAAAGTGCTATTTCTAAAGTGCTATTTATTTATGACCTTTGATATAATAATACTTTAATATACTTTATTGCTTGTATGAAGTGAGCAAACATAAGTATGAGTAGCAAAAATATATTTATATTTCCGGTGAAAAATGGTAAACCCAAATGGCGTGACGGGCCGCCATTTCGTGTCGCTAAAACAGTCGTCTGTTGTGACAGACGTCAGGAGCGCATTCTCTCAGCAACTGAACTGTACCAGTGTTAAGATATCTTAACCTTAATCTTGAACTTTTTAAATTCTGACGTGTTGTGCAACACATACCCGGAATTGCAGCAAAATATTGTAAAACACTTATTTAGTAGGGTACGTCTGTTAGAAGGTGAAGCTTTGGTAGTATTAAGAACACAAAGGGAAGGGCAGCTTTTGCTTAGTCTAAGGTAGAGTATAGTTATAGAGAAGGGAGGCTTTCGCATAATTTTATTAATCTATTAGACTTCATTTATATGTTAAAATTGTAAATATTATAGCCTGGGGTTATTGTGGGAGATTTCCTCATGGCAGGAAGGGCGCTGAGTTAAAATGAGTTAACTGAGTTAAATTACTAGAAGACACAAGGTTCCTGATCTGAGTTAGGGGTGTCGATAAGGAACTAAAAAAAAAGGTATCATATATAAGAAAAAAAAAGATAATATTTCATCACTTGGTCAAGCTTGGTTTAGTCCAGAATAATGTAGTATAATTTATTTGTAAGCTTAGAACCCTTTTGGCTATTTCCATAACCAAGATTTTGTTAATATGATGATATTTGTATTCAGTTTAATTAAACATTCTGGACATATAAAATACCTCCTTCTCTGGTTGTCTGATATATGGGTAATGAAAAAGGTCCGTTCCCAGCAGAGTTGAAAGCGCTTACAGAGACAGCATACCTGGAAATGATCAATAAGCTTTTTGGATCAACTTTGAAATCTTTCCTTATGCTTTTCCATGGACATATAGAATATTATTATGCTTTTTGAATCGTCAACTTGAAATGTATATTCATAAAGTTATGAGGCCACTGTGGCTATAGACCTTGTAAATATTATGGTAATAATTTAATGCTTTTCCATGGACATATAGAATATTATTATGCTTTTTGAATCGTCAACTTGAAATGTATATTCATAAAGTTATGAGGCCACTGTGGCTATAGACCTTGTAAATATTATGGTAATAATTTAATATAAATTTTATCTGTAATAATGATCAAAGATCTAATAGAAAAGATGTTTTTTTCTAATTTTATTAGTTTACCGTTTAACTAAAATCTCACTTGGTGTTAAGTGATGACATGTCTATACGTATACGTTAAGTCTAGATGGGGTGGCTCCCAAGTCAACTGCAGGAACAAACTGACAGATGTCGACTTCAGATTGTCATCTTGTGGGTGATAGCTAGCAAGGTGGGTATTAGAAAATATCCTACATCCATGCTGTGTTTTCATAACGATATTTTCCTTCAACGAAAGCTTAGGTTTATTATATTACCACAAAGCCATCTTCGCTTCCGATTTGAACTTTAAGAGATAGTAAATCTTTATTCGCTATGTAACATTTATTTACACTAGAATTACCAATTGTAGCTGAAATAATAGCTGATATTGCAAACGTTATTCTGCCTTATTCCGGTAATCAATAACTCGACCGTAGCGCAATCTATCGCATTCGGGGTCAGGATAAATCCATTTTAATTCAAAAACATTTAGATTTATCAACTTTAATGATGATCGGTCAAACGGTCTTGTAGTTTATCAATCTAATTTTCTAACATCCATTTTCACATAAATCAATGAAATAACAAACAGTTTGTAACATCAAAATACTATATGTCTCAGTGAAATAATAGTGGACGAACGAATGGAATTACCTCACATTTTTGAGTAAACCGGACAGTATTGTTTCTTGTTTCCCTTTCCTAGATACAACTTTAACAACTTTAGTTTGCGTATCGTTTGGAACTGAAACAGAAAGAGATCTAGCTTTATTTGTACGAAGCCCATCAACGAAGCAATCACTATGGTTTTTAATATTTGACTTAAAGCACATTTTCAGATTGAAAATTTTGATACGCCACCTGTAATGTGATGAAAAACATTATTTTCACATAAGAATACAGTATATACACAAGTAAACACAAATTCTTGATCGCGACCAGATGACACTACTTATTCGCTTCGGTTATAATTAAAATGCATTCCATGCAATGCAAAATGCAATCCATTTATAAAAAAGTTCGACAAGAGCCTAATGAGATTACTTAACAAATTTCAATGGTTTTGGTATATGTTTTGTTACACAATAATTTTATTTGTTAACTTATCCATTGTTTCCAGTTCTAAAATATTCTTAGACTAAAAAAGCAAAGATCAATAAAATGTGTGATAACCGTGACTCGATACGTGACGACGGACCTTAAACCTTCCAGGTACCCGCTCTTTTATTGTGCGGGTCGTAATAATAAAATTTTATCCAGATGGAAGAACATTCCTTTAAATGAAAGAAACATTTCTGAGCAGTGCTATTCTAGGTTTGAAATGTCGCAAAAGTATCCGTTACCTGAATCAACACTTGCCCTGGGTACAGCTTTGACATGATAACCTTGCAGTGCTCCATTCTGACTCTCTCTCGGCGGTGGAAGCCATGACACGAGAAGTTCTCCAGGATTTTCTGTTTGCTGAACTTGCACTCCTAGTGGTGTTGATGATGGAGCTGAAATGCAATTGAAAAGCAAAGTACTAGAATTCATTAACCACGTTTTTTCCCCGAAAACATAAAACTTGCAGTCTTGCAATAATGTAACTTAAGAAACATATAAACTGACAAAAGCCTGAAAATGATATCCAAGACATTGTAGAGTGTAAATATCTCACACTTTATGCTTCCCACATTTCCTCAAACTATTAACTTTAAAAGTGCATGCCACAAGGCGCCAGTCCAATGTCCATTCATATATTTTTACTAGCTGTGCCACACGGTTTCACCTATTTATTCGTCCAACCCTGCACTACGACCTACGACGTTGCGTATATAACGTATATGGTTTCAGGCATAGGTTTCATGGCAGATTGGATGGTGGTAGGGTATTTTCTAATGCCCGGCTGGCTAGCTACCACCCTCAAGTTGAAAATCTGTCGCCAAGCACCAATAGGTGTGTTCCGGCCGCTGCACTTAAGAGCCAGTCTTCCATTGCGTGTTATCATCTTGGGCCTCATCGTCAGGTGAGTGATCGTCAGTGATTGGGTCGACGTCGTTAATATCAGGTGAGATTCTGGCCACTAAGCCAATCCTACAACGATAAACAAAAAAAAACCTTCTTATTAGCTTTATAATCTTAGTATAGACTTACCTTCCTGCTGTGTAGTGAAATGCACTGGCTGCGTGAACGGGCTCAGATCGACCTGGTTCCCTGATGCAACACGCACTTTGTAATCCGTTGCCGGTTGGAGATCTCTCAGATCTATGCTTTGGCGGATTTCACTGTCCTGTCTGTGAGGGAGGGGACGACGAAAATATTATTATATCTTACTTTACGAGGGAAATACTTAAATAACTACTACTTTTATCCATTTGGCTTTTGTATTTTATATTAGAAGTGATCATATCTTCTATACATATTATAAAACTGAACGTTTCTCTGTCTGTCTGGCCATTTATGTTCGTTTTGGCCAGGTTATAGGATATAGGTTATAGGATTTTGTTACATAAAATAACACACGTAATAAGCATTGTAGATAATGGTGAATCAAATCTGAAAAAAGCGCTTTTGGGGCGATTAAATGGCTATAGCATGGTAGCACATGTCTATTTTGTAAGGATCACCCACAATAAGCATTTTTGAGGCAACACAGTTTGCGCGTGCGCTTAATCGTCAGCATTTTGTAGTCCACGCGAGTGGAACTACAAGTTTAATTAACATAACAAAAAAAATTGAAGTGTGTGTATGTAGGTGGATGGATATAGGAACGATATGTGTATAAAAAGTCTAATTATTGAGATGACAGTTGAAAGAAGAGAGTGGATGAAGCAAACATGTTGTGCCGAGGCTGCTTAGATGGGGTAAGGTTAAGAAGCAGAAGATTCGAAGTGATGAACACCACAACTCGTTTAAAAACATAAAAGCTTCAGTTAAATACTCTTGAACATGTTGTTATGATATGATTAATAATAAATCACCATTATCGAAATATCTGGAAACATCTAGAATCTACCCGAAACACCGAATATATCGTTGTAGGTTCGAAAGAGCATTTCATTTACTCACACATTTGCACACAAAAGCTTATCGCTCCAATTGCGTAATGCATTAAACAATACTCAAAAAATAGAAAACTTCCCCTTTTAAACGAAGACGTAAAGTTCGAGGCATTTTATTTTGGTATATAAGCAAGCCAGAGCCGTGGACAATCAAGTGGAATTTTCTTCCGCTCCGGATGTGAAATGAGCTCCCTGCTGATGTATTTCCAGGGGAGTACAGTATGGGGTTCTTCAAAAAGGTAGTAAATAGGTTTTTAAAGGGTCCGCAAAGCGCATGTCATGCTTCTGGTGGTGCAAGCGTCTATATGCTGCGATGATCGCTTACCATCAAGCGGACCGCACAACTTCTTGCCATCATCGTGGTTTATAAAAAAAAAAACTTATGATAAAACTCAACGTCTCTTTGTCTGTCTGTCCGTTTATGTTCTTTTCATGCGAAAACCAATTATCCGATTTACATATTTTTATTTTCAATTTATAGCTATATCACCTGGTCAGGTTATAGGATATATTTTGTTTGATAAATTAACATACGAAATTAGCGGTGACGATAATGATGAATAATTTCATATAAAAGACGCTTTTGGGGCGCTTAAATGGCTTACTGGTTAATAGAAGCGATGATGGCGCAGTGGTAGCGTGTACGACTTCGCGTCGATTGACGTGAGTTCGAATCCCTATAATGAGCCTGAGCTTTCGGTGAAGGAAAACATCGTGAGGAAACCATAGCATGGTGGTAGGGTATTTTTTAATGCCCGCCTGGCTTGCTACCACCCTCTAGTTGAAAATCTGCCGCCAAGCACCAATAGGTGTGTTCCGGCAGCTGCACTTGAGAGCCAGTCTTCCACTAGGTTTAGCGTGTTACCATCTCGGGCCACATCGTCACTTAACATCAGGTGAGACTGTGGCCATTACGACAAAACCTATAACGATAAAAAAAAATACCCTGAGTAAACCAAACGAGATATATCAAATTAATGTACTTCTGAATTGTTGATCTTAAAAAGACCTACTAAAAAGACACTGATAGCGTATGTCTACCTTCTAAGGATCACCAATTATAACCATTTATGTCTTTAAAATAACCGACGGGTGACCATTCGCACGTACGCTCGACCGACGGTATTCTGTAGTCCAGCACCACACAGCTAGTATCATCATAATTATAAAATCACATCGTGTGTCAGGTGAAATTCTGATCGAGTTTATAACACATCCTCTACTTGTTCAATTAAATAAAATATTACAATCTTTTTATACAACTAAGGTGGCAAAAAAGGGTACGACCCTCCTGATGATAAGCGACGATATGACCCAAGACGGTAACACGCTAAGACTAAAGGATGACTCGCGCTCATATACTTACTTACATATACTACTTTGCCGACGGATATTCAACTTGAGGGTTGTAGCTAGCCAGGAGGATATTAGAAAATGCTCTACCACCAATAAAAATGATACTATGGTAATGATAACATCCTGGCCGGCCGTGTTTGTATATCTCTTTATTAAGTTCAATGGAATGAAAACATAAGAATTATACCTGGTAATGTTTAGATTTTTTGCGGTATCCCACATCATGAAGTCGTTGGTCGCGTATTGTACGGTGTAGTACTGGACGTGAGTACTTATCGTGTCTCTCCAAGAGATCTTAGCGGAGTTGCTGTTCACGGAATCGATTTGTAGGTCCATAGGTGGGGTCGGTGGCTCTGTGAACAAATAAACATACTTTTTTATTATTCTTTGTAGATTTTTTACCTATTGGCCACAATGTCACCTGATGTTAAGTGAAGATGTTGCCCAAGATGGTAACACGATATAGTGACGCGGGCATTGGAAAATATTCAACCATTATGCTACGATTTGATCACGATGTTTTCCTATACTGAAAGCAGAGTAGGTTATTGTATCATCGACCAACACCTTGTCCGTACAAACTATCTCTGAGCCGTCATTGCTTCTGATATAGTATCATAAACGCACAATAGATGTCGCGTGAATCGTTTCAACGAATGAGTGTACTTGACATAGTTTACCGGTAGAACAGAAGCTTAGTTTAGCGTAGTTTTTTTTTATCGTTATAGGTTTGGCATAGTTGCCGCAATCTCACCTGATGTTAAGTGACGATGTAGCCCAAGAACATGCTAAACCTAGAGGACGACTGGCTCTCAAGCACACCTGTTGGTGCTTGGCGACATATTTTCAACTTGAGGGTGGTAGCTAGCCAGGCGGGCATCAGAAAAAGCCTTACCACCATGCTATGGTTTCATCACGATGTTTTCCTTCACCGAAAGCCCAGTCTCATTGCCGGGATTCGAACTCAAGCCAATCGACGCAAAGTCGTAATAGTTACCACTGAGCAATCATTGCTTCAAAAATTCGAAATCTGAATCAATTTGAGAATTGTGTTTTATCATGTAACTAGTATTACTTGAATACGTGGTGATGAAACCATAAATTTTCAGAGTTTCAAAGTAGGTAACGTTGTTGTATTAGGTCAATCCTGTATGTTGTATTTAAGTAATACATTAGTTATTTTTACTTCACACTTTTTTTCGGTCTTAAGGGCCCTGGACCTATTAGAGGTTTTGACAGCTTCACCGGGTTTGGGAGCGAATGCTAAAGGCACTCAGCCGCGAAAGCGGTGTAACAAGCTAAAGGGTGCCAAAGTGGCTGAACCTCGGCTTGGGCTGTTGGCGTACAACCTAACCTATAAAATTCATCTAACTACATCATATATATAAATGTTTTTGCCTTCTGGGAGGTACGGAGAAATGGGTATATGCATTTATTAATCTGTTACTTTGGTCTAAGTCTGTGTGTACCTGAACCTATGTACATGTGTGGTGTGATGTCTGAAGTGCAATGTCATGTGTGTATGGTGATATCTAGTGAATGCAGTATCACTGTATCGCGCGAGCAGTTGCTGGCTTAAGTGCTTAATGCCGGAAGAACGGACTTAGGCTTTAATTGCCGTTGGAGAGTCTCCAGTTTATGATAGATTCTAATAATAAGTCATTGTGCCTGTTTTTTAACACAATACAAGTCAAAAATAATGGCAGCCTCCCAGAGATTGGCTATCTATTGCCGGTCGTCAGTGTCAAACCGGCCGGCATACCGTAGCTCCATATGTTAGCGCTTTCAAACAAACAAACAATCTATTTGGCTTTATATTATTAGTATCTATAGATAACTTACCGAGAATATTAAGACGGATGTTATAAGTAGATACGCCGTACGGGTTACTAGCGCGACATTCGTAAGTGCCGCCATCTCTTATGTCAACATAATTTATATTCACGACGCTTTTCAAACCGTTATTGGTAGGTGTTTCTGTAACTGTAACTCTGAAATTGATAGTAAATATAATATTAATTATAAAACTATTGGGCAAAATTATAAACCGCCTTTTGATTCTAAACGATGCATAGCTTGTTAAGCATGCAAATACCAAGACATTTACGTATTAAATATCTATCATATTCGATATAATATAAAAGTTAATCTTACACGGGAATAGAACCCGGAACATCTTGCCACAGCAGTAGTATTATTATTAGGAATGGACTGAAGTTTAGTAAACATTCAGTTTTACCGAAGTTCAGCAATTTTACCGAAGTTAGATTTATTTTTGCTCAGTTGAACTGAATTTCTGCCGAACTTCGGTATTTACTTAGTACTGATTTCAAAATAAACATGGTACAATAGTATGTAACGTGGAAGAAATAAAGTGATGAATAAGATAAAGAAATCTGGGGATTAAAGAAAACAATATTTAACTAGTTAAATGATGATGATAGAGAGAAAAGTCCCTACGAAGTCTTTATTTTAAATTAGATAACAGTGAAACTCAGGATTTTTTTTTTTTATATAGGTCTACATCGTCCTCATGTCAATCGTCATATCGACTTAACCTCTTAAAATATAAATTGTAACTATTTAACTCATATATATCGTGGTAGATACTTAATATTGGTCCTTCACTAGAGAAACGTATTAATGAAAATACACGATCTTCCAAAATTTTAAAACGGTTGGATATTCAATGCTATGGTTTCATGTATTTGCGTAGAATATAGGGTCATCGATTTTCCGATTGCAGAAAAACAGTATATGGAGGTAATAGTAGTGCTAAAGATTTTGTTTAACAAGAAGCCAATGTAGATTCGATATCGCTCGAAGTCGATAGTAGATAAGTATCACGACTTGACTCTTCGATTTGATATTGAAACTGTTTGAATAATTTTTATGTTTGCTTCTGATGGTTCAATAATGTAGAAGTAGACCCAGTGGTCCAGTACCACAACGATAAATTATTAATTCGAGTATGTTGAGGTCAGAGGAACTAACGAGCAAATGGTATAAATAAGCCAGAATATTATGAATAACTCTTGCGTAACGTAAAAAAAATTACATATATTCTTAGCGGCAAAAAATTAATACGAACTTCGGTCGAACTTCGGCTTCGGTGTCATTTCGATCCGAACTTTCGGCCGAAGTTCGGCTTTGGTATAAACCATATGCGGTCCATCACTAATTATTATCTCTGCGCTACGAGGTTTGCCAATGATACTTTACTAGATTAAATATTACAATTCATTTTGATTCCCAGTCAAAACAAAAGTTTTTGATTGGAGAAATTTTAATGTTTGCAATTTTCATACCTATTCACTTTTTCTCAAATCACAACACATAACCATTATCATTTTATTTATTTCAATTTGATGCCGTGTGTTTATTTTAAAAGCTATTCACAAATTTATAGTACTTACTTCATTATGTACCACACTCATCTCTATAAATGTATAAAATAATTAAATTATACTAACATAAGTAATACTTTATCTTATTACAGCGCCATCTCTACACTAATAAAGGAACTAAGGGCCTTAACAAATTTTTCAATCAAAAGCATTTCTCTACAACTTTTTGTTTTAGTAAGTTACACTAGATTGCGTAGAACGTGACGTATTTTCTTATTAAATTACGAAAACCGAGTAACAAAAGAACGTTTAAAACACTTTTCTTACTTATTATTTTCGATTTCCCCTGTTTTACCATCCAAGACATGCATATTTTCTGGAGTTGACTTGCAGAAGCTATCTGCTAGGTTAATATTGAGTTTTATAATTAAATTGTTATGTACCTGGACGATGTAAAATCAAGTGGCTTGTCATCAAGAGTCCATTTGATTCTTATAGGATTATCTCCAAGCGGCTGACATGACAGCGCCACTGGCAAACCCAGCTTCGTAGTTAGATTCGAGCCCATCAATTCGAAATGTACCGGCTCTGTAAACAATTTAATTTCCAAAATCAAAATTTACCGGGTCTGCAAATAATTTCCAAAATTGATATGCATCGGCTCGTAATTATGACAGGCCAAGACCAACGATGAACAGTAAGTAACAAACGTACATCAATAGTAATTCTGATGGTTTAGTCAATTTGCTTAAAGAGTCTGTATGCGTAGAGATTCCCCATTCAAACTTGTTTTTAAATATCTTTAACAAAAACTCAAATTTTACTATTTTTGAGAACTTTAAATCCTTTTGTATCGTACCCCACGTTTCTCAATCTATCCTTATACAAAAAAACTCATGAATTTGCATCCAATGGTAGGCGTTGTGCGTGGATGGAGGAATTACAATATAATAACGGCATATCATAAAATAAAACTAAAACCTTCAGAAAAATATAAAGAAATTAAAAAATAACTTTGACGACAGAATCTCTAGGCATAATGTCATTTTAAGCAGAGTGATAAATCAATTAAAATTAGTATTGGTGAATGTTTGTTTCTTTCTATGTTCTACCAGTCTTGACCAGTTATCATTCCGAGCCAGTATATTTTGATTTTGGAATTTAATTCCAGTACCGGTATATTTTGATTTTGGTATATTTTATTTTATGCGTGTAAATATCCTATTCCATTACCTGCCCTTACCTAATTGAAACCTGCTTGAGATTGTATGAAAAATCTGGAAAATGTTGCCTTAATATACTTACTGTTAACACTGATCCATAAATTCTTATTCAAAGCCTCGCCAACGCCGTTCTCAACGTTGCAAGCGTACATACCCTCATCAGATAAGGATACAACCTCAATGATAAGTGTCCCGTTAGGATAACTCATGACTCCACCTCCAGCCAAGTCTAGAACCGGCCTCCAAATCCCAAGTGTTGCTGAAATATTTATAAAATATTTGAAGATGTATTATAAATTTAACGAAGTACTTTAATGTTTAATTACGTGATGAATAAAGGAATTATTAATAATGCCCGGACAATGTGAAATAATTGAAATGTAATTCACAGTTATTAACGTCGCTACAGCCAGAACAGCTCATTAGAGCACTCTCCACGATACAGACGGTAAAACACACTCAGCGGGGCAATGTCCACTTTTAGCAGATATTAAAAGATAATTTACAAAACAAGAAAAGTACATTATAAATCCAGTAATGGGGATGAATCTCAGTGCAGCTGTTGTAAAACGTCGAAGGATGCTTGGAAAAAGATTTTGACGTTAGTAACCATCCAATCGTGCAACAAAACGCCCTATTATCACCATCGTATGGTTCCATCGAAATATTTTTCCTTATAGAAGACAATGAAAAATAAAGGTATCATACTAGGTAGCCACGTCGATCGTCGTAATCTCCGAGATTGGTACCATTTATCCATAATGATTTCAACTTGATTTTTTCTTTGTAAAGGTAACTTGAAAATGTATATTATTAAATAGCTTGCTCGCTTAGGTCACCTCTTTAATGAAACCTCACTATGATACCGACTAGACTTATAAATTATGTTTAAAAAAACTTACTATCTTTCTTCATCCAATGTATCTGTGGTGTTGGATAGCCATTAGCATTGCAGTTCACGACGCCGCGTTGCCCCAACAGTAATGATGCATTCGTCGGCTCTTCTATCCACTTGGGTGCGACTGTAAACAGATCACAAAGTATGTGTAAAGTTCGGACAATTTAGAATAATAACAAAACCAATTTAATTTATTTGAACTGGTGTAATTCTAATTCATTTTATACTATCCTAGTAGTACTACGCGGCTCCGCACGCGTTTATTACGAAATAATTCGTTTCACAGTTTTTATTTTAATAATATTTTAGATTTTATATATAAGTATGTAAATTTTTATAGCCTATCAATTTTGGAACTAAATAATATACACCCTGCAAACAGAATTACATTAAAATCGTTTTTTCTTTAACTACTTTTTTGTGATTTCGTAAAATTATGGATGATCATTCTTATAGCATGTCAATTTTGGAATAACATAATTATACTTCTGTTGTACAATATTTCATAAAGTTCGTTCAGTCAAGTCGTTTTTCGTTAAATCTAAACATAAAAAGACAGACAGATAAAAAAAAAAGTCATATTCATGTCCGGTGTCTTTGTAACAGATATTTATCACAAAATTTGAATACAGACTGAACTACATATTTATTAATATAGATATGCACAGACTAATAGAATTAAAATGATGTAATTCTAATTCAGTTAAATTTTTACTATAAATTTAACATTATATTTACTAAATTACATTAGTAAACATTTGTTATTTAGTCGTGTTATAATGGAATCAAAACAGAAATCGTAGTTATAATTTGTAAAAAATTGAATTAAAACTTACCGTTAATATAAAGTTCTGCTGTCTGGTTAACCTTACCAACATGGTTAGTTGCGATGCACGTATACCTACCGCAGTGCTCTAGGGCCACTCTTTTTATTATCAGTACACTGAATAGCTCCGAACTTCTTTCAGTAACCTAGAAGAAAAAGAATTGAAACTGTAAATAATAAACAGTTAAATTTAATTTATACTCTTTTTGGCACGCTTAGCAGAGTAAAATTGTGACGGACGTGCAACATGATGATGTTAGTTACAATTATAATAATATGAATTCATTTTACTGGGCTTTACTTTGTTAAAACATAGAAATTTTACTTTTACGTTCACAGTTGCATACATAAATACACCTGGATAGACTTCAAGCACGAATGGTCACCGCAGCCTTAACAGGACATGGGTACTATAACAAACATCTTTTTAATCTAAGCGTTGCTAAAAGCCCCTTGTGCCAAACGTGCATGAGCGTGGAAGGGACAGCCAAACACGTACTCTTGGAGTGCAAACAGTTGGTACAATACTAACTTAAACGCCTTGGCACACAAGGACTCTTTCAGAGATCTTTAACAACATCGGGCGACTGATGGACTTCCTGAAAGATTTAAGCTGGTACGACTAAAGTCGACCAGTATCACGCAAAATAGGCGCACATACACGTCGAGTTGCGGAAATTCAACCCGTGTAAATCTGATACCTGATACGCATGAAGTAGCTTACGGGCGTATAATCTACGTGGCTTAAAATGGTCACTGCAGCCTGTTCTTAACCAACCTCAGAATAATCTTTGTCCTAACTGTTTTAGTCCTAATAGGCCTGAGTTGTAACGTCTCAGGTGCCATCTCGTTGTTTTTAGATTTTTGCAACAATAGAAGCGTAAAATGCACGTTGCCAACCCAATAAAAACCAGTTCATTCCCGTCTTTAAAAACCCTATACTGTATTTCGCTGGGTAAACCTCAGCAGAGCTCATTCCAAATTCGGAGCGTTCCGAGGAAACTCTTTTAAAATCAAACTGATCGCACTCCTTTAGCAAGTAAAGAAAGCGGTGAATCGGTCATGGCCCATTGGTAGCTTGTTCGGACACTACCGTGATCAACGTGGATTTGAACCCTATAATAACTATGAACTTTCGGTGAAAGGAAACATAGTGATGAAACAATAGCATGGTGGTACAGTATTTTCTACCTAGCTAGGCTAACCAACCTCAAATTGGAAATCTGTCGCCAATCACCTACAGGTGTGTTTCGGTACCATTTGAGAGAATTGACCCTCTCTTACAATATCTCCTTTCTTAATTGACTTAGCGTGTAATTTTGGGCGAGATTATAGAGATTTGCTATAAAAAGCTATAAAAAAAAGGATGAATTCCTTTCCGAAGCCGAGCGTTATGATGGTGGAAGGAAGCCGTTGGCATCATATCGAACGATTATTTGGAACACAATCTATTACACAAACGGTAAAACGCACAATTAGGCGAAGTATGGGTACTGATGCCTTTCGAAAGAATTAGATGTGACAGTGGTATAATTTTGGACTTTGTACTCAGATTGTTACATCAGATGTTAATTTTTTATGTATCTGATACTAGCTGTGCCCACGATATCATACATAAATCACACCTCTTTCCCAACGGAGTATGCAAAGACCACGTCCTTCCACTTGCTATGATCCTGATATACATCTTTCGCTTCCTAAACATTCATCAATATTTTCATGTATGCTCGGCGATTTAGAGTACTCTTGACCTGACCTTTCTTCAAAACGTCCCCGATTTGATCGTAGAACGTTCGTCTAGGCCTTCCTCTTCCAACGTTCCCATTTACACTCATCTTATAAATCTGTCTAGTCATTCTTCTTTCATTCATCCTCTCTACATGCCTAAACAATCTAAACATCCCTTTCTCAATCCATGTCACTATATCTTCTTTCCCACTACAACGTTCTCTTACTACACTATATCTTATCCTGTCACCCAATTTCACTCTTAACATATTTCTTAGCGTTCTCATTTCTACTGCATTTATTCTACTTTTATGTTTTTTCTGCCACACCCAACTTTCACTTCCGTACATGAGTGTTGAAACTAACACTGCTCTATGTACAGATGAGCTTTTCTACAGATTTTCTGGTTGATAATAAAGGTGTGTAACGCCCCATTCACCAAGTTACCAGCATTAACTCTTTTTTCAATATTACTTTTACACTTTCCATCAATAGTAAAAAACATCGATGCCAAATATACAAATTCATTCACTTGCTCTAGTTTGTCGTCCCACGATTTCACTCGTGTTAATAAAATTTATTCGACCAATTCTTTACCGCGCCGCCGCCTACGCACCCGTGTAGTTCTCACTTCCCGTACTTGCCTACAGCTTTCCAAATTTCTTGACGTTCATGGTTACTGCTTCCCTCCTTAGTATCGTGGCGTAAAGTTATATAAACTTTTCTAATAAATAAATATACGCCGTACCTTTAAAGTAGACGGTATTTTCTTCCCATCCTTCAACCAAGAAAAGTAAATAGGCGGATCTCCACTAATAATATTGCAAGTTATTTGTACTATTTGACCTTCTTTCAGACCTGAACCAACTCGCAGTTCGTCCAACTCTGGTGCTTCCACAACTTGGATTTCAAATGACCTGGTTAAAACAAATGTTTTTTTTATTATATTAACTTGAAATAAAATTACGTTGCAGACATGCGCTTGACCTGTATCTCCTCTGAAGGTAAGTTTTTTTTTATACAACTTAGGTAGCAAGCAATCGTACTGCCAGTCTTATGGTAAGTGGTTACGGTAGTCTGTAGATGGTTATAACACCAGAGTTATCACTAGCGCGTTGCCTACTTTGAACCCCGAGGTGCTTTAGAAACTCTACTCACCACTGAAACACAACACAAGGTGATGTGACTGCGATCTTCTGTAGAGTAGATGTATTTCACCAGTTGGACTGTCCCAAGTAGAGAGAAATCTTCAAAGAGATTTATCTGCACACCCCTACTTCTCTTATTTATTTACATACATCTCTTATAGTTTATCATACCTTCTAGCCATTTCTCCGGATGGACTATATACTATACAAGTGTAAGTCTCCCCGTTCTCTTCTTTCACGATTCTAGCGATATTCAGAACTCCATCCTCACCAGGTTCGAAGAGTTGCCGTTTTTTTCTTCTTCTTTTGGTGGTTTTATTGTTGTCTGATGTTGTAGAATAGGTTCTTTTGAATCCAGTATGCTGTGGGAGGGACGTACTCACGATCTTTTTTCCTCTATGCTCCCATTCTAATTTACTGAAAAAGAAGACATTTTAATACCCTCGTCTATATTTTGTTCATTCATTAAATATTTTATAATAGGTCCATACATAAGAAATTAGCGTTTTATATAGAAAAAGTAAAACGAAAATACATGAAATTATACATTCAGTCAATCTAAGTATGTACCATTATTATCTATGCACGGCCTTTTAATGCAATTTTATCCATTGCTGAAAAAATTGTGGGAGCGAAAAAAATCTTTGAAGGCGGTTTGGAATTGAATTTTTTTCCTTGTAAAAAAATTGTCCATATTCCGAAAAAAGTGGTAATCTGTTGTAGCAAGTTTCGGGAAGTATGGTGGATGTTGGAGATATTCCAACCGCAGTTTCCCTAATTTAACGACCGTCTGTCGTGAAGTATGGGTCTAAGAGTTGTTCTGAAGCAGCAGCTCAGCTCAGCAGCTAGAGAGATTGGTTAAACAACCAATCTTGGTTGTTTAACGACTAGGTTTTCCATCATGGTTTGCAATGATGACAATACAGATCTGCCGTTATCGCCTGGCCAGATCTTAGGAAGCTGTAGTGTATGACACCAGCACTGGTCCAGCAAACACTCACCAGTACCTTTTTCTGAGTCAACTTTCTCCGTTCTCCTGTGTGCAACCACTGCGATGAGCGTTCGGGTTATCGTAAAGCATCTATTTTCGTCACAAGTGACAATACGATCCAAAATTTCTTCGTTATTGTGACGGTTTAGTAATGTAACGTAGCACCCAATACGTGGTGTGCATCAGTCAATTCATGCGGTACCCATTTCTCGAGCTTTTTCATTTATACAATTTGTTTCAAGTGAATTAAAATTAGTTTATCACTCACACCGAAGTTTGCCTCTAACTTTGACGTGGTTTGCGATGGATCCTCTTCTACGATCACCTTTAATTCTTCATTATCAACTAGGATCTCTGGCCGTCCACTGGGTTTGTTTCGTAGGTCAAAAATTTTAAAACGAAAACATTGTAACCAAAAACGTCAGTACAGTAGCTTCCCCATGCACATCATTAATCCTTAGAGCTATTCCTGCAGCACTGATACCACGGTAGAAATCATATACGTAAACAATGTGATATTTTAAGTTTTCCATTTTGTGAACTTAACGATTTCAAAGAAAAATCAAATGGTGCGAAGACAAATGTCTTGACAAATGACGAACTAAAATCAAAACACAAATACACAAGCCTAAATTTGAATTTGGAATTCCAAACCAATATTTGCGATCAAAGTGGCCAATTTAACAAAACGCCGGACATAATATGAACCTTTTTGCTGAAATTTAAAGGAAGTTATATGGAAACCCCATAGTAGAACGGCAAAATGATGGCACTGTATCTGATGTTAAGGAAACTACAATCCAATAACTACAGCGACCATCTAGAGATCAAAAACAGTCGCGGTCCGCTAATCTCCTGGCTGCTGGATATACACTGGCATATCCCGAAAAGCGAGAAATCCAAAGAGAGTCGCCAACTAGTCGGGTACAAATCCCTACCATCCCACTTGATTACTGGGTAAACACCGGCTGATTGGGCTAGTACGGTGATTGTTACACCTGGTGTATGGCGGTCGAAATACAGTCAGATGCATTAGTCGTCTCCTACCAAACATCAATTTCGTTATAAAGAATAAATTGATTACATTGAATAATTCGTTTGTTCCAATGAAAAACAGATTTCACGGAATAGGTAGATACACTTTATTTACAAAAGATAAAAGCAACAGAAATTTAATAATTTATTGATACGACGCTTGTGATTAGCCAATCGGAAAAGGTCTCTTCCAGTTCATTTGCTTGAAATAATAAAACAGAAATGTGAAACCATTGTAATATAGTAACATTAATGACCGTTTTCAATGTTATGTTTTCATGCTACTACTTATATACTTATTCTTATCATGTATATGTATGCCATATAATGAGTGATGCACGCCGAGGGTGTCAGTCGGAATAAACCTTGTTTGTGAGCGGACCTCGGTATTTCATTTCTCTTAACTAACATATTACAAAAACAAAAAAGCTGAAATCATGTTTTTAGAAAACATGACATTAATAATTTAGAATTTAAAAAGTTAGCAAGGTTTTAAAAAAGACTGTACCGATATTTGGACATTGTTGTTATTTGTTTTTAATCAGCTAAATAACCTTAGCCTTCAGCAGTAACACATTTATAGTTTTTATATAACTACTCGTTGTTACATATGTATTTACAAGCTATATTTTAAGTGTAACCTAATTAGAAAGTCGCATAGCGTTATATAGTAATAGTTATTTATGATACTTGTGCGGTAAGTTGGTTTTTACAAACGAGTAGACAAATGTACCATAGTCAAGAGTTTGTAAAAACGCATTCCGCACGCGTGTTATACAACGTTTTTCAACACATTTGCGAGAAAACAGTACAATGGGTAATGAACCAAACTTTTTCAATAGATTATTTTTAATAGCAAATAAGAAATTAAACACATAGTTCACTACTCTTGGAAATTTTACCTGCAATTTGCGCCTCATTTAAAATATGTAGGAGTATATTCTATAATCAGATTCCTTGCTTGAATTCATATTATTATTTTGTTTATAAATATCAGTTGGAAACTCGCAACAATCTTTGATGTTTTATAATATGAAAATGGCGTCACGTGCGCTTGGTGAAAATTAGTACTACATCTTTCGTCTCATTTTCTCTTTAGTATTAAAGTGAGGCAAATGTATTGATATAAAGTACTTCCAAGGTTTGATCATTCAGCTTATTTATTCTCGTAATGTGAAACTCCTTAGTGGAATTCTTATATATATTTTATAGATTATTAAAAAAAAACGTAAAAGATACGTACGGTGCTATACAAAGACGTGTGCGGTAAAAATTTTAATTTTTAACTTTCGAACAATGTATAATGGCTTTGTAAATGCGTTTTTTGGGAAAATGTGTTGAAAAATATTTTTTCTTTTGTTACAAATAAAATAGAATTTACCTGATAGGATAGCCATAATACGGACATCTAAGTTTCAAAGGTTCTCCACTTTGTACTTTGATTGGCGGTAGAGTCCTGATGTATGGTGGACCTAGAAAAACCCACGGCATCATTATCGATATTTTCTCAGTTCTTTTTAAACGGTAATATTGAATATAGTATTACTTTTAAGGTCTTTATTTAGGCTAAAATATACACAGGCAAATCCTACAACAATAATACATTCATTCCTTTATCCTCTACCCCTCTTACCGATATCAGTTTGAGTTTGAATCTTAACAGCGAACATTAACCAAGACTATGAAATTAATTCATTATATAATAAACTAGTGAAAATTTCATGTTTCGTGCAATATATGCAAAAGAAGAGGAGACCTCTTAAACTTCGGGAAAGTAAAAGTTTGAAAGTCCCTTTACACTTTTATCCATTTCAGTATAATTATGTTTTTGTAGTCTGACCGAGGTGGCCTAAATTAATTAGCAGGCTTATTTTAGAAAAATAAGTGCACTAGCTTATTTAACATGGCAAACAGTAAATGGACTGATAAAAACTATAAACTATTAAATACGGGCGTTATATTACTCTTAACTATACACAATAAAATTGCAATATAAGAAGCATACGTATTGCATACCATATTATTACTGGTTTTGTAGAGCATACGTTTACTGTAAAAACAAGAAATCCAATAATCGTTTTATTTGGAGCACGGCAAAATGACAGCACTGTGCCCGATGGTAAGCACGGTACAATTCACAAAAGACGGTGAACACCAAGAGAGAACTGCAATCTTTCGCTGGTTAAATTATATATTTTTAGCATCATCACGTCTGGATATAAAAACATCACAATAATCAATCAGCAAAATTCCTGAAACTGCTTTATTCTCAGTTTATTAAAAGGCCTCTATTCCAACGAGAAGTAGCAATACTAGGATCAGTAACAAATATTTCAAATAAAACTATTACGTTCTGAAAACTACCAAGCTCACCATAAACATCAATTCTGGCTGAATGAACAGTATTGTGGTCTCCCTCCAATGCCACACATGTATACAATCCACCATCTTCTACCCTAGACCTTGATATGTTCAATTGTGAAACCACTCCGACTCCTGACGGTGACATCATTTGCCCCAATATGTATCTGGGTATAATTAAAGCAAATCAAAATCAAATAATTATTATTTAGACTCCGATCATGGAGTTAGTAACATTATTGTCAGTCCGGTTATTTCTGTTAGCGAAAAATAGAATAAAAAGGCAACCATACCAATGAAATAAGTTATTCCTGTACTTATACATGTAAAACACCCAGGAGACGAAAATAAACACACAGATCCTAAAAATCAAAGTCTTTCTGATCTCTAACTTGATTTATTAAATTAGATCAAGTCATGACTCTCGACGCAAAAGACAACGTTCTGAATAAGGAAAATTCTAATCTTATATCCAGTCAGTTTTAGTTCAAAGCTTTACTGGTCCTATCACTTGGCTACCAACAAGTTTGTATTATTATAAAATAACGTTTCTTGTAGTTTCCTTCGATTGGGGCACTATTTTTTTATTTACTTTTGCTAGTTAAAAAATATATATTTTGTTTATCGCAGAAATGCAGTTATCACCTAAGCTGAATAGATGTTTCCTATATAAGTGTTATAAGAAAATAATGGAGATACCTTTGATCCGTGGTCGAAGATATAACAACTCCGTCCCTCTCCCATATAAATCTTGGTGGTCTGTCAGCTGTCGCCGTGCACTGAAGACTAACCTGATATAAGTAAATTTATTTAAAGAGACACAGCTATTAGTGAAATGTGTTGATGATATTGTAGGTCTTTTTGGATAAAGCTAAACAAGATTGGCACAACACAAGAATTAATAGTGTAAGAGGACTTATAAAAGTAGAAGTTAGCTCTGTTAGTAACATCAATTATCAACTACCCTTTTAAACGCTTTTAACTTTCCCTGGCTTTTCACATTTTAATAAACGATAAAATGTACTCTTATTCGCCGGGCGTTTTTATCATTCAATATATGGGTAGACTGTACACCAAAAAATTATCTAACTCGGACAATGCAGGGTGTTTCTGTTTTTTTGTTTTCTGTATCGCATAAAAAAATATTTTCGGTGATGTGATGTATGTATAGTGGTGCACTGCAAGCAGGGGTAGCAGTGTTCTCTATAGTGCTTGATAAAACACCTGAATTTAGGGGGATGACCTAAGTCATACCCTTTTTCGGAAATTCACTGAGATACTTGTTGTTATTGTCTACATAAGGAAGCCAAATATAATTTTAAATTTTTATATTGTTATGGTAACCTTCATCATCTTCTTGCCTTTATACTTAACCTTAAATTTCAACTGTGATGTTTAACAATTGTTGTGTTAAAAATTTTGATAACATATTTGTGCAGATTTATTTTCAGCAACGAATATATTGTTAGCTTATTCATTACTTACATCTTCACCTGGAGTAATAATCTTTTCATTAAAATGTTGAGTGATTATGATGTTGCGTGAAAGATCTCTTCGAGTTCGGATTTTTTCACCATTTCCTGTAATTTTAAAAACTTTTAAATAAAGACATATAGTCTTTATTACTGTACTGTAACTTCAATTGCCGGACGATAAAGCAGATTATAATAATGGAGTACATACTTATCAGGATATCTTCGTAATCTATTCTTCTTCGCTTCTTTGAGCTGGAACTGGAAGAATGAGAAAATATTTTGAAAAATTAAATTACGTTATAGTGTCCTAATAAGTCTCACTTATATTTCTTTCAAAATTTAGGAACGTTCAGACTGACTTTGAAAAGTAAAGTAATATCTAATACATAAACGCTGTCGGAGTCTATGAACGTAGGGTTACTTATAAAGATACCGTCTTTATTGGTGTTAACGCTGCCAATGCATTCGCGGACTATTTTTCTAGCGTATATTTCCTATTGCACCACTTAACTGAGGTGCTCATCTGGAATTCGCATGAAAATCTGTAATACCTCCTTGAGAAAATGCAGAAGGTATTTCTGCGGTATGTTTACAAGAAAAAATATGGTTACTACCCATTTTTATACCCAACCAAATTATAGATAGGCATGTTAGGCTTTAACTCACTTGCGTGTGGGCGTAGTAATAACGGCATATCAAGAGGTATTATTATTTTAAGAGGCTACTCTGATTGCATAGAGCTTACTTCTGGAGTATGTAGTTTTTTTTTTTGCCTAATAGGTATTTAGCTTCACGCCCGCAGGAACTATTCAGTATACCGGCATGTCGATGTAGTACATTACAATTATTCACCTATCATCCGAGTACTTAGACAATTTAACAAAGTCCTTGTACAGTTTCCACTTGTCGACTTTTTTGCTGATGAATGGAATAATTTATGTGCTACATTGAAATTATTTTGCGAATGAAGTAATTAGTAGGAGTGATTCAAGTAGATATTGCAATATCTAATGTTTGTAATTTCTTATGTTACAATTTTTGTTTTACATGGTTATAGATGTGTCTGTTGTACTGTGTAAATAATAAATAAATATTCTTTTTCATGTACCATAATGATTACACTTTTAGGTAACTATACAAATTCAAGTTCACTAACGTTCAAAGCCAGTTAACCATGTATAAATCGAGCTCGTGTTTACGGTATTTAATTGTATGCCGTAGGAAACAACGTGATCTCGCATAATTTGCTTTGAGGAGTTATGGTACCACACAAAACCTAACTTGTTAACGCTTTCAAACGGGTCGTAACTTCTAACTATTGCTTGCGGCAATGTTTATATATATACCTACATAGTGTAACTGTTTAAAGCCAATGGTTTGTGGTTCATATTAAACATAAAATTAAAAATGATACATGAATTTCATAAATGGGTAACCCAGGAATCAAGTTTAATATATCATGATACAACCGCTTCAGAGGATATTTGAAAAATTAATTAAAAGTAATTTAGTGACATAATCCGGATTTTTACATTTCAAAAAATCTCTTTTTAATGCGTGTAGTTGAAATATTAAGTATACTCGACCTGATAGTCATATTTTAAGAGTATACAGGTAATTTAACGTACTTGACGACTTTGACTTATTTAACATTACCTCTTCTATACTTAAATATAAACTAAGCTCTTCATTCTCTCTGTTATCCTTCATTTTTTCTGCGTTTGTAATTTTCTATCGATCTAACTGATTTGCTAAATTATTGTCATCTATTTGTGAAAACCTTTAAATGGCCTTCTGTCTTACTTACATGTTATAATACTGTTATAGCGTAAGTAAACTTTTTATTTGTAAAATTAAAAAATAAACAAACAGAAGCGAATATCGCCAACGCCATACATGAAAGTATTGTTCCATAAAACTAGTATTATTTAGAGCCGTATTTATAAAAGTTTGAAATAAAACTATATTCTAACAACAGTCGCTACTAGTTTTTAACTCAGTGAAGTTACAATACAAAACAGTACGGTGTCTGTTAAATGTTTCATAGTATTTCTGGTGAGGATCTCACACAATTGGGTTTTTCGATTATTATATTTTGTTATAAATGGAATGATTATGTATAAATTTAATAACAAAACATATTTTTTTTCGCAATATTTCATAAGTTTCAAAATAAAAATTAACTTTTGAATTTGGTACCGAAAACGCGCCGATTGTCCCCGAATAAATCCGAGCGCGTGTGACGTCACAATGTTAATTTCTACTCATTGTAGCACACAGCTGATACAGTGCTTTGACTCTTAATCGATGAAATTCCTTTAACATTATGACGTCACAAACCTAGCGATCAATCGTGGCGCGTTCGTAGTCATGTGATTCTTTTTAAAATATTACAATTTTCAATTGTTCATTATCAATAAAAAAATGTTTTAAGAGGTTTTCCAATTGACTATTATCAAAATTAATGTAGCTTTAAAATACATAAAAAATGGTTTTTTTTTCAAATACGCAATTCACTGGTTTTAGTTAATCAATAACTTTTAATAGCGCCTTTTTTTATAAATTACTTTTATTCTCCGTAATCAAATTTTTAACTTTTATTAAAATCGTCTATTTTTAATATCGTAAAGTTCTAGATAACGATGTTTTATTTTCTTCTCTAAGCCTAATAAATTTAATATTACCAGTGGAATTTTTGTCTACAAAAATATTTTTTTTAAAAACTTCAAACTTTGAACTTAGGGATTTTTGCAACTGGGTCCCCCAATTGCTGTATTGTTTTATAGTGCCAGCAGAGAATCATACATATTACTTAAACTTATCTATACTTAAATTTATCTAAACTAATATTATAAAGAGAAAAGATTTGATTGTTTGTTTGCATTGAATAGGCTCTGAAACTACTGGACCGATTTGAACAATTATATCATTATTAGAATCCTACATTATCCCTGATGAACATAAGCGATAGAATAAAAAGTTAGGGATTCGTATGAAAACTTAAAATTTTTGAATTTTTTGTTAAATACCCGTGCGAAGCCGGGGCGGTCCGCTAGTTTATAATAAATCTAATTCAGACATACGAACTTATTACTAATAATGATGAAATAATAAGAAGTTACGATGTTACTATTTTGTACGAAATGTTGTTATAATGTATAATAATTTATAAATATAATAATGCTGAAGATATTTTTGTTTGATTGTTTGTTTAAACGCACTAATATATGGAAATAGCTTTCGGTTTCGAAAAATTCTTTTTGTTGGTATATTATGGCCAGATTCATGAGAAATAATATAGGCTATATACCTTCATAGCTAGTCATGTATAAGTACATAATATCAATAACAGAAACTAAACCAAATTAATAAAGAACTGTATAGATCGGCATTTGCTTGAATAAAACGAGACCAAATACGGAATACGCTAGTTGTTTATTTCTTTGTTATACGAGTTACATCCAGTTACATTAAACACGTTTAATAAACATTAAATTATACTTCAACACCTTAGTTTTTGCAAAAACAAGTGAGATTTAATTTTAAATGATTTTCGTAAGCCGATACAGGCCGATAAAACATACGGTAATGGTCTCGTATCCCTATTTGTTCCGACTCAAACGTAATACTCTTCCTCTTTCGAGTTCGCGATCTATGTAAATTCAATCTATGATAAATTATGTCATTGGATTGGAATTTTAATGAAGAATAAAAAAGACTAGTGAATTTTAATTTCAACTATAAATTTAATTATGTTTCTGAAGTGAAAAAAAAAATATTTTGCTCTCACAAAAGCTTTCGTCGATATCTGCAGGTTTTATTATACTCCTATGATGTTTGTTGTATGAGTTAGTGTATAAATATTATTATTAATTATTACTATAAAATATAATAATTTACCTTATCCTTAGATTTCTTACGTAATGTAGTGCAGCACCTGCAATGAAAACGTAGAATAATAGTATAAAAATATTTAAACAAGTCCACGGTTGAGATGTGTTTAAAATTCATCGCGTATTTTCTGAAGTTATAAGCGCATTATAAAAAAATGATGAGAGTGATTTTTACACATTGTATCAAAAGACTACACCATTAGGTTGCTAGCTAATTTTTTTATTTTATTATGGTGAAGGTCACACTTTTTTAAATGCTGTATAATTTTTAGCCAGAAATAAATTACTAATGTTAAAATCAATTATGTTTCATTGTTCACTCCTTTATTCCAATAAAATAATTTTGTTTAAATTAAAAATCATTTTGATCATGTCTAAGAAGTATAAATTCTAACCAACTTTAACTATTGAGATAACATTAGATATTGATAAATATCGATTAAGTTTTATCGATAACAGTTTTACTATGCTTGATCGTTATAGCTAACAAGTTTTCAGATTGTTTCCATAATAAATGAGATATATAGGCCCAAACAATTCAGTAACACATCGACTGTACATATCTGACAAATCAGACAAATCATATATTATTTCTCAAATGTCTTTTTTTTTTAAAGTAGCTCTGCACATGCACAGGGACTCTACTGGCCCTGATGGTAAGCACAGTACAATCCAAATACAACGACGACCACTGAAAGATCGAAATCCATCTGCGGTTGCCGCTGTCATGCCGGCTTTTTATCTGGCGACGCCATATCTCCGATAATTCCTCATCAAAATTAATGATTCAGACATCATTATAAAGCGTATAAGCGTATATTAAACATGACGACTAAGATGATGACGACAAATACATTAAAATTAGTGTTTTGGTTAAAATAACTTTTTCACTAATTAAAAATATATGCCAAGGTGCCATCTATTAATAAACTGTTTACCTAACATGTTAGGTGTTATTAGATTTTTTTACTTCTACAATGTGCGAATTATTCGTACGTGTCAGCTAGTAACTTATAATACAATACATTATACTTGACAGAATTGAAACTTTTGTAAATAAAGTTTCAATGTTGTTTGCTTTATATAAAATAACTGAAATTATAAGTACAATTCACAATATGTGATATAGCACATGCACGATTATTGACTTTAATTCTATTGCGTTCACCTATAGTTCTTTCTTTCTCTCTCTCTGACCAATTAATTATTCAATTCAATTCGCAAAAGTTTGCAGATCAATTCGACCTTAGAATTTTACTCTCGAGGCACTCAAAGAAGTTCCATTTTAATAAATTACATAACAGATTGTAATCATTCCATAATCAAAATCAAAAATATTTAATTAATTTTAGGCCCTAAGAAGGCACTTATGAATGTTAATATACTACCTATTCAGAAAATATATCTGTCGACGAAAATAAATAGCGAGAAACTCCATCGGGATTTTCAACTTTGTTTTATTGTTTACAATTATTATCATTTTTAGCAGATTCACAGAGAGAGAATCACTTCCAGACATCACCGTCATTCACGTGATCATCCTCCCTATAATAATCCTTTGGCAAATAAAACTTGCTTAACACCATTCTTGAACTTATTATGCGGCAAATCGGTAATGTGCTTAGGAAGGTTATTGTAGAACCTAACAAAAATACCTAAAAAACATTTATTACTCTTAACTAAGTCTAAAAGATGGAACGACTATTTCATATTTACTTATAATATTATCTGAATAAATTTATTTGAACAAATTGTATACTGATTTAAAATTATATAACTAATAGGGTACAAAGTAAATGATTGATAGAATAACCACATAGTTTTAACCAGGAATACGTAATAATCTTGACACTCCTATATTAAACAGTCGAAACAATCCTGACTGAGTAATCCTCCCCTAGTAATTAACTCACAATCCCAGTACTTTTTTTACAATAATCATCGATACGAGAGATATATAAACAATCGATAACTTCACAACACTAGCGCATTCTATTTTTAAAATAAGTTACGATCAGTTTTATACTGCACTCCACAATTGTGGTTTTCTATTCATATATATTTGTAAGAGAATCGTGTCTATGTCATTATTTAAAAAGAAATCATGTCTCATAGTAACGAGATAACAGACCGTGTCAGGTATTCAAAAATACGGCGTACATAAAATAAATGGAAATAAAGTGGAGATGACGTCACGCGCTTGCAACAGGTGTGCTCTGTGATCCACGCAATCACATAAGCAGACAACGACGGGCTTGAAGGATGGTTCTAGCTCGAGCCCTCGTAACGTGCAGATCTCCATTAATATTGGATCTTAAGATTGTTTGAGACCACCTACTAAGTCGGAACCCAAAGAGAAGATTATTCTAGGTGGAGCTTTTCGGATCGTGAGGATGTTCAAGATGAATTACTAGGTCACCTACGGGCAGCGATAACACAGATATGCGAGGCATGGGGTGGCTATAGGGGAGGTTGGAGGCCACTGGGGGCAACCCCAAATAAAACAGACATCATGCTTACTTGGATTTTCGTACCATGTGCATCTCTACAATGCTTGCACTTAACCCAGATTACGCCCACAAGATTAATTATTCCGTAATGAAGAATGATATCAAGGAAAACCCTGATGTCTCGATAGTATATCCTGATGTCTCTCTCTCTTTTACATATTTAATAATTTTAAACTGCACGTTTACTTAATAAAATTATCGATAAACTCAATCGAGTTTCTTGCCAAGGTCTTCACGATGACTGGGATTTTTCCCGAACTTGTGGTAGTGTTTTGCGTTTCATAAGTGACCTCTTAGAGTCTAAATAGGATAAAGTATTTTTTGTTTTTGAATTTGTAATTCTTCTTACATTTCGGTGTGTTGAATCACTTGCCCATCAGATACATTTACAGCCAGCTCTATTTCTAGATTTATTTTCTTCTTCATCTTTAATAGCAGCGTGTGTTTACAATAGAGTAATTGACTCTTTTTTAAAGTAGGTCTTAAATTATTAATTATTTTCTGATTAGAGGAAAAAAATATTATCATATTTTTTTGACGTAGAAAACCGCAAAACTTTATTTTAAAATTTTATTCACGACAAGACGTCACAGCATAGATAATATATAGACTAATATGGCTGACAGCATTTTCAGACTACAATGGCTGACAGCATTTTTTCAAGCAGTTCAAAATTAAAATAGACAAAAAAAATACAATCTTTAAATTAAACATATGTAGACACTTACACTTTTAATATCTGAAATCGATAAATATTGGTTATCTTAAGTCAAATAATACAGTAAGTAGTCTAATGCCACGTGAATATAATATACATATAACTAATCTACGTAGTTCATACAAATCTTTAACATGATGGCGGCTCCATTGTCCAGGAAGTTTTTGTGTCAACTTAAAATACAATTTCTTAGTTATTATTTATAATCCAATATTATGCACAATAAACAAACTATATTATGCAAAATATCAGCAATATTACTTAAAATATGACTCATTATCATAAGTTTATGATTAAAAAAAAGGTGTGTGTGGGATTCACACACGATAGAAGTGAAACTTCATTTTAAAAGATATTTTATGTTTTATTTAAACAGCGTGCAATATACATACACACCGACATTTGCTCTCTTGCTCTGGCTCACTCAAAGAGGAGAGACCGATAATGTGCGTTAAACGTTTAACGCGTTGGAAGTCGCATAAAAAGTTTCACTTCAAAAAAAACACAACAGGTCAGATCAAGTTAATGCAAATAACTCTTGATTGTTGTCACACCACGAAGTGTTTTAAGGTTAGTCAACATCAGGTGTAGTCAACCTTTTTATACATACCGTAAACTTTTTTAACTCTGTTAATGGTACAATTTTCTAACCGCCCACCGGTTCTACCATAATGGTGATTTATAAGATATGGAAGAAACTTTATACAATTTATAAACCAGAGTTACAGCAAGTTAGAGTGTAAATTATTTACCAAATACTTTATGTCGGACTTTCGCTTTTGGTAGAATATATCTTTATAAAACAACTTTCATATAACTTCCACACTAAACATGAAGTCTAAGGGACCCACTACGAAAACTGGAACGCCCACTAGTGTGTAGTAGGGCACGACAATCGAGGACCTTGCAGCAAAAGGTAGGCAAGTCCAATTTTCAAAAATTGTGGAAAACAACAATGTGTTACTAATTGTATCTACACTAATATAACTTGAAGCAATTTTAGCTCAGTGGTCGCGAGTACGGATTTCGCGTCGATTGACGGAAGTTCCAATGCCTGCAATGAGCCTGAGCTTTCGGAAATGAAGCATTTAGCAATGATGATGAAGCAATAATAGCTCAGTGGTAGCGTGTACGATCGATTTCAGTTGGAATCACTGCCATGAGTCTAACTTTCGGTGAAGAAAAACATCGTGATGAAACCATAAAATGGTGGAAGGGCTTTTTCTAATACCTGCCTGGTTAGCTACCACCCTCAAGTTGAAAATCTGTCGCCAAGCACCAATAGGTTTATTCCGGCAGCTGCACTTGAGAGCCAGTCTTCTATTAGGCTTAGCGTGCTACCATCTTGGACCACATCGCTACTAAAGATCAGGTGAGATTGTGGCCAAACCGCCGAGCCTATTTTTTTTTTATTTCTATCATATATTCGTGATTCAGTATAGGCTATATAATTTCAAGCTATGACCCTAAGGAGCGAAGTAGTAACTATGAAGGCAAGTATAGGAAGTGGAACAACGATAGGGCTACACGGGCGCTTTAGCGGCGACGCCTGGAGAGTATATCAAATAAATTTAACACTGGTGGGACCATGGGACACAGCTAGTGCTGTAATAAAATTTAAATAGTTTTAGACTGTTTTAAATATAAATAAGTAAGTATTAGAATTACTGCGAATTCTAAAGGAAACGAGCTTAAAACGCAAACTGACTTGTTGAAAATGACGTATAGTAGCAGTATTATTAAGAGATGGAGTTTGACTGGGTTTTTTTATATAACTCTAAGCACAAATAACTGTCTCACAGTGAGTAGTCCAGCAAGTTTGTAAAGCTCTGTAGTTGCGAATCTCCGAGGTAAGTCCATCATCACTTTTAAAACAGGTCTTTGTGTTCGTTCTAATTTAACCATGGATAATTTTGCGGCTCCACCTCAAACTGGTATGCAGTAAGAAATAAGAGATTGACACAAGGCTGAGTATACTGTCTTTGAAGTGTCTGTGTCTACTACTTCTCGGTACTTTATACTTACTTAGATATATATAAGCCGTCGTATTTTTGAGGTTAGAGTATCAAGATGCTTGTACCAGTTCGATCTCTCATCTATTATAACTCAAAGATATTTAATGTCAGATGTACGAGATAGGGAAAGGCATTGGCAATCCATAGATGATTGTATACATGTGTGTTCTTTTACTTGGAAGGAACTTGGAGGTTGGGAGGTCCTATTAATGGAGAAAGTTATAAATTTCGTATTACTCAAGTTCAGGGCTAGACTGTTCCGATCTAGCCAATCGATCACGATACGCATGGCAAGTTCCCTATGTAATTTTGTGTCCACCCAACAGCAGTGTCAAAATTTTACAGGACCAGGTTACAAAGAACATTTACGTAGATTTTATATAATGTAGGAGATAAAATGCTGCCTTGTGGGACGCCACTGCCTTGTGGGACGCCATACGTTTTATTATGTTCATTGCTTAGAAGATCGCCTATTTTAACGTATTGTTTCTGACTGGAGAGGTGGTCTTTAAATATAGACAATCGTGTGTCTCTAATCCCTATTGATTCATCTTTGATAACAGGATCGGAATAGAGACAATATCGAAGGCTTTTGACATGTCCAGGAACACGCCAAGACAGATTTTTTTTCGTTGTTTCGTTGAATGCATGAGTCGGTAATGGCGTCCTCTGTTGACATGCTAGACATAAACCCATGTAGGTTTTTAGAAATACTATCATGATGGGATAGGAACTTGTTTAAACTATTGTTAAAAAAATTGTCAAATATTTTTGGTAATATTAGTTACACCGATATGGGTCTGTAATTGTTAATATACGTTTTGCTTCCATTGTTATGGACTGGGTGGACTAATGCTTTTTGAATGCATTTGGGAACACTCATGTTTTAATTGATAAATTACAGATATGAGTTATAAGGGGTACTAGGGTGTGTTTGCATGATTTAAGAATATTAACTGTGATATTTGATCCCAACCCACTGCACAATCGAAGCGTATTCGCATGATAATTGATTCGATCTCGGTGTTATCTAAATCTAATATAACCAGAAAATTCGGTGGCGAATTTCGGAATAAGGAATACTTGGTGTAGGAGTTTTGCGAAGTAGTTGAGTCATTAATATTAGATCTATGATTTCTTCCAATATCAGCAAAGAAGTTATTTAACTTATTTATGGATATTTGAGGGATTTTATCTATTTGTAAAAGTTCCTGTCGTGGAGAAATTCGTTGATACGTGAGATTATTTTCCAAAAATAGAATTAGTTAAAATACTCATGAGTGTTTTACAATTTTGCCAACGACTACTTAAAACCAACTCCGAAGTGCTTACACCAGTTTAGCGTAAACGTACAAAACAATAAAATTAAATATTCCGAAAGTCGCTACGAACTACTAACAGAGAAACACTTAGAAAACTATTAAAACGAGGATCGTGTAATTTCCACCGGTTTTAGTTCAAGAGTGTACTCTAACTAACTCCGCAGTGCACTACAAACTTTCAGAAAACTCCGCGCTTCCCGGCGAAGTTTCCAAACCACTAATCCATATCGGCGTTCATTACTGACCCAGCCAATACCACCTTTATTCGCTACAAGATAAAGTCCAAATTCGACTTTGTAAGAACTCAGTATAAAGTACATTCACAACTTTATCCGGCGCTGAATAGAGTTGTTTTTCGGATACCATCCGTCGGGGAAATTCGAAAAAGTTTTGAACGCTCGAATGGTTCTCGTCTTTAAATGGCAGAGGATTAAAATTTTGTTTTTTATTCTTTAGACCACGATCGTGTTCCAAACTTTTTTACTACAAAAAGATATTATAAAGAATTCCATACATTTAAGAAGTTTTATTTCAATTAAACTGTCGGAATTTCTAGATTCATAAGAACGTAGAGTATTATGGGTTTTTAATCGTAGACAGAGAAGGAAATAGACTACCAGATCGTATAACCGGGTGTGACATAGCTATAATTTTAGTGTTATCATTAATTCAGTTTTCTTAAAATTTACCATTATACGCTCTATTATAGCGATAGAGATACAAAAGCCAAAGCCCTTTATGTTTTTTGTATGTCGCTCTTTCAATTCGTAGTGTAAGAGTAAGTAATATCTAATAATAACTCATGACTCATCCAGTACATAGTGGCTTGCTCCGTGGCAGGGATGGTAGACGTACTAGTTTCCTGGTACACGTAGGTTTCCGGGTTTTGTGCCATGTACCATCTAAAAATTATGCTGGTAGGTACGCAACGATATAAAATTTCAATATTGATCAAGGACTCTGGAGTCTTGTTCATCGACAAACTAAAAAAAGGTAGTACGGAACGAAAAAAAAAACAAAGTTCATTCGAGGCGGAACATGGGACAAGGTTCCTGGCATTGGTTTGAGTGTAGCTACTAAGCGAGAAGTGTACCAGTATTACTGTGACATTGTCTACCATCTCCGCACCGTGGTAGATTTGTAGGCTGACATGGTAACAGCCACAGTAGACGTATTCCCATTTCTTAGCCGTCATTTTTTTCTGACCATTCTTTTTTCACCATCAGGTGAGATGTTAGGATCTACCAATAGTAATTATTATTCTAAAATCTTGTAAATACCACGGTGAAGCCAGTCTATTGTTTTTCGTCCTTCGCAACCAAATTTGCTATCAAAGTTTATTACTAAAATCGATTATTAAATTAATTATCTCAGAAGTCATGATTCAAGTTAACATTACTAATTCACTTCATTTGTGTACAATAACTAAGCTATATTACGCAAAGTGCCACCTATATTCCATAACTAGCTGAGCCCCATGGATTCACCCGTGTTAAATTTATTCGACCAATTCTCCACAATGCCTCCGCCGACCACACATCCGTGTGGCCTATCGTTATTCTTAATTCCTATACTTGCCTACAGCTTGAAGCAAAATGCTTGAAATTCAGGGTTACTGCTACACTCCTTAGCTATGACCATAGCGTGAAGATATATAACCTCCTCAATAAATCTATAAATTGCGAATATAGTCGCTGTCCACATCTGTCATTCGATTTTTCCGCTTGCTTCCTCCAAACGACGCAACGGATTTCGATACGGTTTTCCACTGTCATTTAGATATTTTTTTACAGAAAGTTGGTATATACTATATATTCATATTAAGTTTTTGTACAGTAGAGAAAATTCAATTTAAACTATAACAATTACGGGCATTGTGTAAGCAATATTTGTACAGTGTCACAAAACACAACTGCAACTCAAGCTAGTCTGAAAGTTTCCTTCAGTAATTTACATTTTTATATTTTTGCGAAATTTTCTCTGTATACATCTGAGTAAACTTTTCCATTTGCGATTGGTGGGGCAGCTTGAGCAGCTGGCTTTAATTTGGGAGTCGAAACAGAATCAAAATATTTATTTAGCAGGATTTCTGATAAGAAATACCTGGTAACATTTAGTGGGACCCATGAGTTTTACTTGCTTGAATGATATGAATTGCTTGACATGAATGCTTTCCGTCATGGGGAAAGGTGTGTTTATTTTATGATATTAACAATGAAATTATGGACCTATAACATAACAGACCCCCAGTTATTAATAACTAGCTGTGACCGCGTCTCCTATCGCTTGAACTACAGAATGCCGTCGGTCAAGCGCACGAGCGAATCACACTGCCCCCGCTCAAAAAACGGAAGACAAAATGCTTATTGTGGTTCATCCTTAGAAGATAGATATAATTATGCTATCGCTGACTTTTTTGTATGTCTTTTTAAGGTCAACAACTATGTAGAACATTAATTTGATATGTCTTGTATGGTTTACTCAGCGTAAGCCATATAAGCGCCCCAAATGCGTCTTTTTTTCGAATTGATTCTCCATTATCGTTACAAAAAATGAATAATCTGGGTAGATAACATGTCTATGAATTAAAATAAAAACCATGTAAATCGGATTAGTGGGTTTCGCTTGAAAATAACATAAGCGGACAAACAGACAGAGAGACGTTGAGTTTTATAATGTGCATAGAAAAAGATATAGATGTTTCAACGGATTTTTCCATTTTCATCAGAATAAAATAAAAATAAAAAAAGCCTTTTTATTTCCTGTAAATTTACATTACTTATAATTTATGCTTGTGTTCGTTTGGTTTATTCTATGTTATAATATTTAACTATTTCTTACTTAATATAAATTTGTTTGTATCTTAACTATTTGTACATAAAGTTTTTTTTTTAATCTACCGGAACCCCACAATGGGTATAGACCTCCTCCAGTGATGCCCATTTGACTCTGTCTTGAGCTATTTTTCTCCAGTTTGGACCAGCTATTGTTTTAAAATCGTCTTCCCATCTTGTAATAGGGTTCCCTCTTGTTCGCTTACCTATTGGGCCGTTCCAGAATGTTACTTTTTTGGTCCATCTAAGATCATTAAGCCTGTCATCAGAATAATAAAAAAAAATGCCCGTACTTTTTATATATTGGGGTTAATGTATGACTAATCATTTATAGGAACTTTCTTTCTATGACGCGTGGCAAAGGTGAATGAGACAGTTAATAAATGTTAAATTCGATATTAACAGTTGAGTTATAATTGAGTTCATAGATTTAATTTTGCTTTTGAATACAACTGAATTAAATTATCGATCAATGAAATAAGGAGTTGATGTCTCCATCGGAGTTATTTGTACTGTGATATTACTCACCGATATTCCCGGTGTTGTCCCGGATGCTAATCCCAGGGGAGTGAGCCGATATGCCCGCTTCAGAACTGTAAACAACGGTGTATTAATTAACAATTTATGTAGATTATAATTTGCTAGTTCACAACGTGATAATAATAAAGAATACTAAGTGATTTTTGTTTTACTTAATGAGATAAAAATATACTTTGTACTGACATAATTTTGGGACGGTCTGCGCTGCGACCACTAGTGCTCGAGACCCCGTACCAGTTCGCCGCGCAGTGCACCTTGGTTGCACTCCCACCGCGAGCAGTACAGTTGGGTCTGCGCTGTAGCGCACCCACTTGAAGCCACGTTCCCTACCATGGTCCCACAGCCTGGTAGGAAAACGACCAAAGGCCCTTCTCAGGGCCAAACAACGACTCCACGCATCCCACCGGACTCCGATAAAGCCACAAAGAAGATGATCAAGATCCCAGCTACGCATCCCGGACCCAGCATTCCGACCAGTGCAAGCCACGCCCCTAGCAGCGTGAATGCACCCCCCCCCGCCTCACGGCAGGCCCCTCTGACGCCCGAAGCAACAGGTTTCGTGGCATCCGCCGGAGACATGGCCCCGAAAGGACTTTACGAGCGTGATTTATCCACGCTCGCCCAGCTGCTTGGCACTGGGGTCCTTTCTGGAGGAATGCTCCGGTGGATGGCGCTCTACCTGCGTGTCTACGAAGCCGAAGAAAAGGGAACGCAGCTCGACAACGAGGACTCCGCAGCTTTGGAGCTTGCTGCCAAAGGAGTACTCGCGCCACCCGAGATTCACTTCAACCCGAAGAACCTGAGCCCTGTAGGAAGGGCAGAAAGACGTAAGCGAGATTCAGAATCTAGTCAAGACACTGGACCTCACCCAGCTGCCGCCGCTAAGAAGCCCAAGCAGAAGAAGCCCATGGAAACAGCGGAAACTGGCAGGACAACTGCTCCACGTGTCATGCCAGCTAGCCCGCCTACCCCGAGATTGCCCACTGCTCCACCACCGAAGCCGGCTCCCAGACTTCAGCACAGGGAAGCCACCAATAAGGCTGCCTATGCCGCCATCGCGGCT